>CM055905.1:8026994-9434494 GCA_029582155.1 Panopea generosa | reverse complement strand
AAAATTATTAACACGTCTGCATTACAAACTTCGCTATATGTAGACACAACATTTTGGAGATCAGCCTTCATTCCAAGCAAGGACTTATATATAAGGATAAGAAACTTGCATCTCCCAACTACATCTTGATAAAACAGCACACTAAGGATTAATTTAGTAAATTATCATTCATATTTAAAGGCAACTGATTTCTTGTACATAAAATGTAAGTTGTTTGTAATTTTAGATGATTTAAAATTCACAAAAAAATGAACTTGAATTTATGATATTGAGTTTTGGAGTAAAGATTTTAGTATTTTGTTGTTATTTTAGCTGCAGTGTACACATTTTGTATTCTGAAGTATTTCGACAATTTTAAACACTACTGGGAATTGTATTGTTATGATGAGAACTTCATTCTGCCTTGTAAGAATTTTGATTTGTGTTCCTGATATGAATGAAAGTGAAGATAGTTGTAAACGAGATATTTCGAAATTTTGCTTGATACGTTTCGTTCACACACTACAAATCAGTTGCCATTCCCTCTCTGTATAACTCCTTGTTCAAAGCAAGTCTATAATCCCCAGCTGTAAGCACGTCAATATATATTGTGTTCATCAATCAAAGAAAACAATCAAATTTCGAACACCTAATTTCTTCACACCGATGTAGCACGTTATTGCAAGTGTAATAGACGTTCATTATAAAAAAACTACGAGTACCAGCAAACTGAGAGCACATTTACTTTCTACACTGGCAGCGGGTCGGGTGTCAAACAAATTGTCTGGACTCCCACCCTACCGCCGTATCCATGATATATTATGACTTGTGTGATGGAATGGTGCTACAGTACCCGCAACACCTTCATTCACGGGGAGAATAAACGGGTTGCCAAATGGTAGCTGACTACCCCCCCCCCCCCCCCCCCCCCCCCCACACACACACAAATAACTCCAACTCAACCTATAAATAAAAGCCACAAAAGACACGTCGCGCTCATATAAAATGAAATTTTTCATCCACTTTGAACCAAGGCTTTACCAAAATGAGACACATGACGCTCATATAAAACTTATGTTTTTTTTCATCCATTTTGAACCAAGTTTTTGCCACCTGAGGCACATCACGCTCATATAAAATTATTATTTTTTATCAATTTTGAACCAAGATTTTGTCACCTGAGACACATCATGCTCATATAAAAATATTATTTTTTTACCGATTTTAAACAAAGATTTTGCCACCTGAGACACATCACGCTCATATAAAATTATCACTTTTTTTTTCAATTTTGAACCAAGTTTTTGTCACCTGCGACACACATCACGCGCATATAAAGTTATTATTTTCTATCTATTTTGAACCAAGTTTTTGTAACCTGCGACACACATCACGCGCATATAAAGTTATTATTTTTTATCTATTTTGAACCAAGTTTTTGCCACCTGAGCCACATAACGCTCAAATAAAATTAATATTTTTTGTCGATTTTGAATCAAGTTTTTGTCAAATGAGAAATATCACGCTCGGTGTCCACTCAGTAAAACAAGTACTAAGCATTTGCGAGTAAAATATCCAATGCAAGGGTCCAGTGAGTTACCATTAAATCATGCATTCCACAAGATACTTACCTGGACAGTGACGAAGAGGTTACACAATTTTGATTCTTCCTTGAACTATTTGGGTATGTTTAACAAGCATAACTTCCGTGAAGAAAAATAGAAATCAAATGGTAAAATAAAATTACATCATTAATAGTTTATTGACAATCGATTCATCACTTGTTTTTTTGATAGAGACCTTGTATCCGCTATTTCTGTTATTTTCTGTTTGCAAATTACTCGTAAACACCATCATAGGAGCGGTCTTCATTGAAATGCGTTACGCGTTTATTTGCTGTTTACGTAAAGCCTATTTGCACAACGTTTTTATGTAAACAAGGCTGCTTGTTTTGTTATTGATGCGTATTGAAATGGAAACATGTGTTTTCTTTCACACAACTGTTAATTCGATTCTCACTGGAATCCACGGGGACTTATTGTATTGGTGAAGTTTTGGACATACGAGAGCTTTTTGCCACGACGGTAGATCTGTTAATCAGAATATACAAATTATCAAATGGGGGCATGAATACATTGGTTTGAAAGTTCACTTTGTAATCAGCGCACACACTTAACAGAATAACAAAAACATATTTCGGATTAACGATGACGCCTAAATGTCTAACAGAGTCTTGTCACAGCCGATGTAAGCAAATAATATTTCATTTACATTACTTGTATTTTAATTTGGATGTTTCAATGCAAGGCAAACTCGTAAACATGTTTTATTCGCACTAACAATTAGGCAATTTGACACATACTCTGGGGAATTGGCATGTTAGAAATTATGATTTACAATTTAAAACTAATTTCAATTGAAATTTAAGAATTCTAATTCGAATAATGACAAAACGTTTTCGAAAAAAAAGTCCCTCACCCCAAAAATCACTATGTCATGTTTTAAGCATATGATATGTAAATAAAGGTTTGTTCCGACAACCATGCCTAGTTATGCTTCCAACAACAAACACAGCCGGTGTAATTTACAATGGTTAAGGAGACGAGTAAAATAAATTAATTTCAAAGTAAAGCGTACATTTCTAGAACCACATAAATTTAAGGAAACAGCAACTTAAACTTTCAAAATCCAATACTGTGTAACACGCGTTGGGTAATGGTCAACACGAGGTCCATACAAAGGCTACTTCGTAGTTTGTTAATGAAATATATCATATATCAAATGATCGCATCTTGTGTGTGCGTTCATTTGCAGTACATATATAAGGAACGGTTATTGAATAAGCCATATTTTCAGGGAATGCGTAACGAAATTTATGGTATTTAGTCTGGTTACTTAATTTCAGTTACAGTTGAAAGCAGCTGGAATTAGTCGAGAATAAACTAATTATCAATAGCTTGGTAGTGATTACGACGTCTACAGTAGTAGTGAATTTTACCCTAAAACTGCCACATTATAAGTTAAGTTAAAAAACCATTGTCAAAACACACTTTTATTTGAGTTTTTAAGAAAGCCTGGCCCGCTTAGCTCAGTCGTTAGCGCGTCTAACTATCAATCCAAGGGTTGTGAGTTCAAATCTTCGCCCGGCCACAGTCTCCGTGATGATTGATATACGACATTGCGTCTCATTATCATTCATTTCTCACCACTGATTCAAGTCGGAAGGTTATCAGTTACTTGCGAAGATGGTGAGCTGGTTGACATTCCGGGATCCCAGGAAACAGTGGTTAGGTTAACAACTGATCGTCTGTTAGCCCTTGATGGCATAAAAATGAGGCTAAATATCCAACAATCAATTAATCAATCAATCATAGTTTTTAAGATATGACTCAGATCTCAATACACCGAATAATTTTGCCATAGTTTCTATATGAAATAAGGTCACGGATTTACACGGTAAACCCCCCCCCCCCCCACATAATGAGAACTATTTGCAGTATTTTTTACCATTGCAAGAATGTATCTGCTTGTAAAATCCACACCAACCAAGAGTTAACCAGTTTGTGTTTTTAATACAGTGCAGTGACACCCCTGTTTTTTAAAAAAAAAATCCTCAAACGCTGAAAATTACACCCATCTGTTAAAATTAAGTAAATGTCACCATTATAACACCAGTGATGTCTTATTGCAGTATGTGCTACACCAGCCAGTCTTTTGTCTACTCATCTGCAGAAAGCACGCTCCATATCTCCATTTTTGAATAACCACATACCTAATATCTACATACCGGGGGCGGTAATGTAATGGATAGAGTGTTGGCCGCTCACGCCATAAGTTGTGGGTTCGATCCCCAGTTGACCTGATGCCTCTCATAAAACAACACTCAGTACTGGGTCTACCCAGAAGCGAACTCAAGAGCGGTTCATATAAGGTCTGAGCGTTCATCGCAATCGATCTAAAAATAAATTAGCATAAACTAAATACATATATAAGTATCTACATATTTAAATCTAAATATTTAAATATCTACATATGTAAACATATGTCTACATGTGTATACATTTAAATATCTATATATCTAAATCTACATATTTAAATATCTTCATATTTTTGATATATTTTATTTTTGTAGTTTTCAACGGTATTTTAGTGTTATCCACACTCAGTTAGGAGCCGGTGGGATCCGGACATTTCTCCCAAATGTTCCTACAAATAATTCCGTTTCACACGATTATTCAGCACCCTATCACTAGTTCATTAAAGACAATATCAACGTGAAAACTCAAATTATGTTTTCATTTATAGAATCAGAAAATCATTATGGAAAATCTCCCTAAGTATTTAATACGAAGTTAAATTACGACGATTTCCCAAACTGACAGTTAGTTTACCAAACTTGGCTTAAAATCAACAGAGAGGAAAATCTAATTTAATAGCTTGGCTGCTACTTTTCCACCGTTTACCGAATACCATATCGTAAACCGTGAACCTAGAATCTTCCTTTCTGTTGGCGACGAATAACCTATAATGTGTTTGTACTGCGTAAAACTTCATTCGTTCATTCGTTCATATGTGTAAACATTTGTTCAATTATACATTCAAGAGATGTTATGTATTATGTCAGTCAAAATACGATTTTAAACATGCTCTTTTACATTTGTGATTTGTTTTGTTTCATACCAAAACAAAAAATCAATGATGGCCCAGTAATGTTGTTGTTGGAATTAACAAAATGGGGTTTATATATTATTTATATATATTATAATATTTTATGTATGACATGAACTTGATAGACATATTGTTTCAGACTGACTCTCCATGTACAAAACAACTCATGACAATATTGAATAAAAAATGGATGGACTTCAGAGCCACATAATCAAACTATTGTAAGCGGTATTTACAAATTTAGAATATGTATGTAAAGGTATAATGCTATTAATGATTTTGCAATTAGGAGCATCAACAGTATCGACAAACTCATAAGCGTAAGTCAACCAGCGTTTCTTTATCATTTCCGTATATATCTCATACTTAACGTATACGTCAGAGGACCGAACCTATCTCAGCCTTCACTGATGTGGCCCCCTAAATTACACAGAGGTTATAGAGCTGCCTAAACACCCAGAGCGGGGTCCTCCGTGACTGAGTGGTCTAAGACGCTCACCGTTCACGGTCGTAGGTCGAGTCCAGCTCGCTCCAAAACAATATATGAGAAAGTTTGCCAGTTACTTGGGGATCGACGATAGTGCTACTGAGATTCGTTCTGAGGTCTACGTCCACCAATAAAACCTGAAATAGGTTGAAAATGGCGTTAAACCCCATTCAAAAACAAAATGAAAGCCATAGGCATTATCTGTAATGGATTAATCAAAACAGTTAAACGGTCATTTTTTACATGTTATATACATCCGAGGAAGACAAGTTTCGTAAAAGCAGGTTTGAAAATCCGACCTTCCCAATCAAATGTTTTGCTAAACAAGTTGATTCAATTTAAGATTATCAGAAGGGAAGTTCACGATAATATGGTGTTGAATGCTTGTAGCGATGTCTTTATTGTCACACAAACACATTTGTCTTAACAGACAACATTATTGTGGTTTATTTGTCTCTCTATCTTCGCGTTCATCGAATTACTGCCCTCTCACGGGAAGAGCTGACAGCAAAACTCATCCCAGTGTTTCTTGCTGAGTCCTATTAAGTTTACCAATCTTTGAATTTCAAAGATAAAACTGATTTTGTAAAAAAGATCATTAAGTGCATTAATCAACATTCCAAACGGTTTGATGCGTTGCTATTTTTTTTCCTTTTTCTTTTTTTTCTTCCTTATGGCGCCAGGCCTGATTAGCTCAGTCGGTAACGCGTCTGACTATCAATCCAGGAGTCGTGAGTTCGAATCCCCAACCGGCAACAGTCTTCGTGATGATTGATATACGTGGGAAAGTTATCAGTTACTTGCGGAAATGGGGTATGCTCGACTACTGATTAACCATTCAGTATCCCCAAAAATAGTGGTTAGATTAACTGATCGTCTGTTAACTCTCGGTGGCATAAAATGACGCTAGATATTCATTCAATCAATCAATCAATCAATCAATCAATCAATCAAATCTTCCTTATGGTAACAAAGAAATTGCATTGTTGATCAACACATTCACCTGTCGACGGATACACGTAACAAAGTCGCCAAATTATGTCTCTAAACTGTTTTACTCAATAATATTCTTAGTGTAAGATATGTGTGTATTCAGCTTACTTTACACACCAAGACATTAAATATTGAAATGTATGAAAACAAATTTAATGAAAACGACATTTCTGTTTCTTTTTAGTTTTAGTGCCACACAAACGCATACACCACAGACAACATTGTTGTGGTTTATCTGTCCCTCTATCTTCGCCTTCATCTTGTTATTAATGCCATCTCCCAGGAAACACTTACAGCAAAACTAGTTCCAGTGTTTCTTGCAGAGTCCTATTAAATCGCAGATAGAAAGTTTCTCAGTCTTTGACTTTCAAAGATGAATTTGATTGAGTAAAATATATCATAATGGACATTTTTCAATGCAGTTCCACTTTTTGTTTTTGTGTTTCCGAAACATCAAATTAATGTCATTGTTGATATGATTTCTCAGTAAATCATTTGGAAATGTTATTTTTCAAGGAATTAAATAAAAACTAATATCATTTAGAATCAATATACACAAGTCTTTAAAACAAAATAAGAAATTGTAATCATAACGCCGCAGCGTGCAAAAGACACAGCCAACACAACATGCATTTCATAGAAGAGTCACTAAAAGACAATCCTATACTTCAAAATCGAACTTAAATCAATAAGTATAAATTGCATTAATCATTTCCAGAAATATTAAGAAAACTTCCATTGAAGCACAACCATATATTTCAAAATCGAAATAAAATATGTTAGTATAAATTCCTTTAATTATTTTAAGAAATATTAAGAAAACTCTCATTAAAATACAACCATATATTTCAAAATCGAACTAAAATCAATAAATTACAGTGCATACAAATTGCATTAATTATTTTCATAATATTATGAAAATTCCCTTACGAAAATATTACTAAGTTAATTATTCAGTGATTTTAGTTATGCGTGTTTTAGGCTATTTTTTTGACAAGAAACAAAACGGAACTCGGGTTCAAAGTGTAATATGGTTATTGTATATAAAGTTTATGTTTTAAAATGAATTACTAAAATGTCACTGTATTTTGTTATGTTAAAGATAGTGTAATTATAAATGATGATTTCAGTTTCAATTGATTATAAAAATAATTGGTTTCTGTAAGCACTGCAATTGCCATGCTTGTACGTGCGTAGTCTCTCGGGACCATTCACCTTCAGTGTCCAAAAGGAATATTTATCTAAAAGCAACATTTGTCTATTTCATTCAAGAACTAAACGTCTACTTATATGGATTTATTTTATATAAAGGAAACGCCACACATAACAAATAAATATAGGAAAATTTAACAAACGTTTAGCCGTCATGCGGCGCTTCTTTGGTATTTCTATACGTTGATAGAGCGAAATACATTGCATAAAAATAGCCAATACGACATAGCCATTCGTTGTGTATGTGCGGCGTATATTGGCGCGGTTCTCCTGGCGCGCACTTGTTAACATTACTCTAAACGGGATTATAGAAAGTGGAGGTGAAAAATGTTCATCAGTCACAAGTTATTGTGTGGAATGTTATCTTTCATGTTCCTTGGATGGTTGGCTAATGGTAATACATTGTTTCATATTTTGTTTAATTAACCGTATGACGTTTTTTTTTTTTTTTGCTCTCAACTATATGAGAACCATTTCAAATACGGTATTCGGTAACCAATAATGTAACTAGTTAACGTGTTTTGATGAAATTTCATTTTTTTGTTTAAATATTGTTTTAGATAATCATTGTTATATGTATATATTAATTAAACGTTTACATATGGGTATATGTGGTGGTTTAACGAACAGTGCTGGTAGTTAGAACATCCCAAGTCATGATTTGTTCTAAATTCCAAAATATACAATTTAAAACTGTTAAAAGCAAGTAACATTTCAATGATATAAATTCAGTGTTTATTACTTTGATAGCTGTATATCACAAATATATAATTAGATAAGCGGTGTGCATGTGATATTAATACCATTGCTTTAAAAAACTAAGTTATTTTATCCAAGAACGAGACCAAAAGAAACAGAGTAGATGAAATACCGAATACTGTATATACTTTCATCTTTTAGCATAGTCAAATGATACTGCACCGTTACCGCGCAATAACTTCAACAGTTCGTTACGCTCCGGTTATATTAATTTAGAATTTAATATATCATGGTACAAAGTTAGCATAAACTTAGGTTCCAATATATAATATGACAAAATATACTGAAAGAAACAGCTAACCCGTCACTTTTGTATGTCCAATATTTGTGTCGATACATTGAGTAGTGCTGTTTAAAAATGTATATGACATCAACAATATTACTTTTTTAGATTCTATATAGCCTAAATGTTTTTTCCTATTAAAGTCTTAACTTCAAAAAATCTATTTTTAGAAAAACACATACAATGTTAGGTACATAAAATATCAGGTGGCGGGTTACATTTTCCGGTCAGTATTTGATATGCATTTGTTTGATTTGCCTCACTTGGATGAAACATTGTCGATTGGCTTAAAACGGACAATATCTATTATAAAACATCACACTATGTTTAGTTTATTAACACATTGATTAAAAATACCGAAGTACTTAGAAAAGTAAGACAAACAATTGAATGCATGATTGTTATATCTAAAACAGTCATATCTACATTATTTCAAGACGTATAATATATTAATACTGCACAATTAACAAAACAAAACCCCGATATAGATATCAATTAAAGTATTTAAAGCTTAGACAATAACTTTGCTTTTTACAACGTTTGATCTTCAAAAACCTTTTATCAATGTTTCTTCGGCAAATTGCCTTTATCAAAAATACAGAAGAGTGAATGCAGTGCGTAGTAACGCCTTTTAAGGAGATCTAAGCTACACTTCGTACATGTATTATCAGTTCTCTTTGAACGTAGTGTTTTACGATCATTTACGGTATTTATAACAGTGCAGGATCGTAGCACTCACGTTGTTTTTCCAAGTAGTTGTGACGTCAGACCTACTTACATGGCTTATTTACCAAGTAATCCCCCTTAGTGGCGGCAGTAAGATCCTTGTGCCCAAGACGTTAGAACTGTGTAAATCGGTTGGGCACCATTTTTGCTGAAAATTCTTTTAATAGTCATATTTCACTGTACGTATGAGAACAGTGGGACATGTTCTTAAGTTCTGTCGAGATTGGATGAAATTGGTTACTGCTGGAGTTACAGTTTAAAGATGCGTAGTGATGCACTGCAACAAATTTGCAGAATGGTCAAAAATGAAGGGTGTCATCAAACCATCGAAATTGTGAAAGAGGACTATCTGTTGAAACAAGACACTTTTAGAACCATTGGTAATGTGTTCAGTGTTCCAGAAGTGCATTTCTCTCCATGTAGAACAGTATAAAATTAATTGGTGTAGGAGACGTTATAGAGAAACATTGGAATTTTTGTAATATATTTTACTCATGTTAACTTATACAATAACTATTAACCCATATGACCGTTGAACCTTATGAATAAATTAATATTTGAAACTTAACATTTAAAATAATGATAAACATGTTTTATATAAAATGCTTTAATACTTTCCACGTGTTTTTGTTGTGATTATACCGATTAACACATATTGAATTAATAATTTCGTTCTCATTTTTGTAAGATGATTACATGTACCACACATGTATGAAGCGGTCGCCGGTTGTGCAGTGGATATATTGTTGGCCTCTCATACAAAACATTGCGGGTTTGATCTCACGTTCGATCCGATGAACTCTCAAAAACAAAATCCGGTACTGGGTCTACACAGGAGACGGAGCGATTCATTTACGAATAAACAAAAAGAAGTGATTAAAAAAGTAGGATGCATTTGAGCCATTAAAAATACAATAGCACTTTGTTGACTCGAAAACGGATTGATGGAACACAACATAATTCAAACCACGTATCTGTTTCTGTGCATATCCATGTATGGTATGACGTTGAACAATACTTGGCTCGAACAACCCTTAACTCGAACTATTTTGTCTAGTCCCTTCGTATTCGAGCCATCGAAGTTCTACTGTAGTTAAATTTAATAAAACTCAAAAACGAAGGTCTGTCAGTGTTTTTTTAGTTTTAGGGGAATGGGGATCCCTTTCAAAGGGGGGAAATAGCATTGTAATGACGAACAAGAAAGATAAAACACTGAAAATTATGAGGTCAACAAGCCTGTTCTTAATTGTTTTAAACTGTAAAACTGGCATAACACCTAATTAAAAACATTAATAATGAAATAAGGGAGATTATTTTCATAAATTAGGGGAAAACACTTTATGTACACATTCTGCAGTCATTAAATACTTAGCACCACGTAGATTTTCGGTAGACTTTTCAGAAATAGGGTTAATTAAAATGTATCAAAAATTGTCGCGTGCACCTTTACTATCTTAGGTTTACTAGTAATGTCACATATACTGAACAAAACAGCTAACCCGCCACTTTAATAGTAATATCACAACATATACTGAACGGAACAGCTAACCCGCCACTTTAATAGTAATGTCACAACATATACTGAACGGAACAGCTAACCCGCCACTTTAATAGTAATGTCACAACATATACTGAACGGAACAGCTAACCCGCCACTTTTGTATTTCCAATTTCTTGTCAAAACTTTGAATAGCGTTATTAAAGTATGTATATAACATTAGCAGACAATGTGTAATGCATTTACATAGCCTAAATATTCTTTCGTATTCAAGTCCAAATTTCAAGGAAATTGCTTTGATATTTTATGAGAAAAAACAAAATTCGCAGGTACATAAAATGTCAGGTGGTTGGTAACCTGTTCCGTTCAGTTTATTTCTTTCAGTATTGGTGCTATCGACACTTTCTGTCAACTCAACAGCTCTTCATATATTCTTCACAATATCCGATAAATGAACGATATTTATGGAATTTCAAACAGAAAATCGATCCAACTTACACATTTAGTACAAGTGGTTATAAGTCTGCACTGTCCTTCAAATTCTTTATTATTAATTATTCATAATATTGTATACAAATCGCTCTAACAGAATTATGGATTTATTGAATTTGTTTTACATTTCACTGCACACGCTAAATATGCATTTATAATTAAAATTAACTGAACTCTGGATAGAACGAGTAATGGATCCGCAATTGTGTTGGTAATACTATATGTAATTCGCACGTGAGCAAGTCAACAACGTTCGTCGTTAAGTATCAGAAGGCTTTTATTTGTTTATATATTTTTTTCTCTAAAATGTTCCTGTTTTCTCGATTCATTGATTACAAAATACTTGAATGAATATTAATTATTTTACCATTATACTCTTGGTATTTCTTTGATATGGTATGTTGATCTCATATCCCATTGTTTTCATTTTTCGGTTCCTTTCGGGTCGTCGTCGTCAGCGGACGACTTATTCTCTTCTCCTAATAAACTTGAAAGGCTCAAAACTTTCAGCCAGGGTAGAGAGTAATTTAGGAGTGACTAATGTCAGACAGCTGTCAGTTATGGTACGGTTTTGCAGTTGGAGTTAAACTTTTTTCAAACTGCATATAGCAAACAGTTTTTGGAGAATATATATTTGCCAATTAAATGTATCAACAATAATCTAGTAGACAAGTATGCACAATTATAACAAAAACAATATAATAGTGGCTCTGAAACCTTTGAAAAGGGGTTCTGAACGTTGTATAACATTATATAAGACCTGCCCCAGAACCATCTTGCGGCTATTGTATGGCTTTGTGCATTAAAAGACTGATATTTATTTCTATTGATTTGTCACTAAAACATTTTTCAGATTTCTCGATTCAGTGATTACTTTCCAGAATGGCAGAATGGGCATTGAAACTTTTATATCATTTTACTCTCGATATTTCTGTGATATGTTACCCTGATCCATTCGTTTGCTTTCCTTTTGCTATCCGTGCCGGGCCCGATTCGCTTAGTCGTTAGCGCGTCTGGCTATCAATCAAGGGGTCGTGAGTTCGAATTCATGCCCGGCCACACTCTCCGTGATGGTTGATATACGACATTGCGTCTCATTATCATTCGTCTGCCACCGCTGATTAAAATGGGAAAATTATCAGTTACTTGCGGAGATGGGTTGTGCTTGAGAAATGGTTAACCTTCTAGGATCCCAGGAAACAGTGGTTAGGTTAACGGATTGTATGTTAGCTCTCGCTGGCATAAAAATGACGCTAAATATTCAATAATGTTTCTGTGCCTTTCGGTCCGTTGTCAGCGGACGATTTTCCCACTTCCCCTAGTAGACGTTATATCGCCCGCTGATTTATCGTTTGTCATTTCTTACTCTTTCGACAATGATACACGATTGGTCGGATAGCAGTCACATGATTTTAAACTTACTTAAATTAGATACGAAAATATCAGAATAATAAACAGCACGTTAGGTATTGGTGGCTCTTCCGGTAGGATAGTTTTGCACCTTTATGATTAAGAGGCGACCATTTAAAGTGTATTATAATAGGTCGTGCAATATATGATTGCTTATATCTAAAATAATCCGTTAGTACTCTAAGAGTAACATCAGTAATACGACAAATTTCATTGTTTTTTTGCAATAAAATTTTAATTAGTGTAAATATTTTGATCAATACATATATAACAATTGTAACTATATTTTTGATTTATTGCGATCTATGACCAATTTTAGTTCAATCAATGATATGCGAGGAATTTTCAAAATTACTTATTTTGTATCACTTAATAATCAATGGGTCATTTTGTGCAGTTACGAAAATAACTATGGCACTATATATTTAATTGTGCAGCCAGTATGGTCCACAACCGCCATTTTACTTTAATGAATTTGGCCAAGAAAAGTCTACGAGCTGCCATTTTACTTTAACATAATACCTAAACTATACATGGTGTATGTCTTAAAGATGCCGCATCTATACCGCCGATATTATTTAGATCTTAGCAAAAACACTGCAATTTATATCAAACTCATATTTTATGGATATTCTGTTCAATAACTTATATTGTATTTTGTCTCTGTAGTGCAAAGTTATAACTTTGTTGACCAAATACTAAATCGCGACCCGCGATAAAGTCATTCATTGGCCATTATCGGGTTATACTAAAACATTGACGAATAAAACGGAAAATACCGACCTCTGTATTGGTTTAAACATATTTTATTGCATAATTCACATAGCAAACGGGTTGGGCCACAAGTTCTAGCAACATTAGTTCTGCCCTCCCCCCCCCCCCCCCCCCCCCCCCCCTTTCAATATACAAATAACATTAGAATCAAGATGGCAATTATAACAATCAATAGGATGTAAACCAACAATAAAAAAATGAAAAGATAAAAAAAAAAAAAAAATAAATCAGGTGAGAAAAAAGAGAGAAAAGACATAACATGTTTTTAGGTGCTGTATTAATAAATGTCTTATAAATAATATAATCTATAAGGACGGAATCAATTATAATCTTCGAATGGGACTTTCCTTCCGTTTTGTGATTTAATTACATTTACTGAACAGAAAATTATAGGCGATGCATCTTTAAAAGGATACGGTATTTATTTATGATATATAAAAATAATCACATGTCGTCTTATACATACTCTTAAAGTTCATAGTTGTGTGCAGTGTTTAAGCTGTGTTATTATGGTTACATATTTACTCTTAAGCATGTTTAAATCAAAGTACTATTAGGACTTTTTAAACATAATACAAAATTCACAATACAGTTTTATTGCTTGATTTGTTGCATACAAAAAATTTAAATCATGACTAAAATTCGACGAATAAAAATTAGTTCCTGTCGCTTATGAAACTTTTGGCGGTAATTTAAACATCACGCCAACATAAGCAGACATACGGCCCGGATTAATTGACCGTGAGAAAATTATTCAAATACAAAATATAAATATAAGAACATATATAAAAACAAACATAATATATAAACAATAAAATAAACGATTATTTTTGTGGTATTACTGTCTTCAAACTGTCAGTGACAGAAACGCCGCTGGGGATCACAAACATTAATAAAATTAGTAACGACATTGAAAAACAAGTTGTTGCAGAATGCATGGTAAGATATTATAACGTCACCGACTCATTTACATTTAGTTAAGACCGCGGCGTGGTCTAGTGGTAGAGCGTCCGCCTCGTATGCGGAAGGTCGTGGGTTCAATCCCCGGCCGAGTCATACCAAAGACTTTAAAAATGGTACTAGAAGCTTCCTCGCTTGACGCTCAGCATTTAGAGGAGAGTTCTAGGTCTGGTCAACCCGGTGTCAGTATAATGTGACTGGGTGTGATATCATACCATGTGTCTGCGGCATGATAGTCCAGTGTGACAGCGCTTAGAATACTGTCTCAAGTAGACACCGTCGCCATATGACTGAAAAATTGTTGAAAGCGACGCTAAACACCAAACATCAGCAACATTTAGTTAATTCATTGGTATAGCAAATGTATATTTTGAAAAGAACAGATATTTGGAAATAAATATGTTATATGTAACAATCAAAGTGTAAGTAATAAATATGAACTGATAATACCTCTACAGTCAAACCTGTCTTAAGCAGCCAGTCAAGTGAAGGAGCAAAAAATGACATTTTAAGACAGGCTGTTGCTTAAAACAGGTTAATTTGCTCTGAAAGCATAGACACGGGAAAAGGCAAATGTGGCTGTCTAAGGGAAGGGGCTGCTCACTAGAGATAACCGCTACACAAGTTTGACTGTACATCTACAATGTTTGAATATATATTATGTCTAATCTCGGCAACTCCACCACGACACAATGTCTTTTATGAACTTATATAACAGAACACGACTGATTTAATGGCTGCATTGTCATGTAATATATAAACTGTGACATGGATATGTGTGATTCATTCACACGACACTATCCACTATGTTACTCCGGCTGCATTGTCATGTAATATATGAACTGTGACATGGATATGTGTGATTCATTCACACGACATTATCCACTATGTTACTCCAGCTGCATTGTCATGTAATATATGAACTGTGACATGGATATGTGTGATTCATTCACATGGCAATATCCACTATGTTACTCCGGCTGCATTGTCATGTAATATATGAACTGTGACATGGATATGTGTGATTCATTCACACGACAATATCCACTAAGTTACTCCAGCTGCATTGTTATGTAATATATGAACTGTGACATGGATATGTGTGATTCATTCACATGGCAATATCCACTATGTTACTCCGGCTGCATTGTCATGTAATATATAAACTGTGACATGGATTTGTGTGATTCATTCACATGGCAATATCCACTATGTTACTCCGGCTGCATTGTCATGTAATATATGAACTGTGACATGGATATGTGTGATTCATTCACACGACAATATCCACTAAGTTACTCCAGCTGCATTGTCATGTAATATATAAACTGTGACGTGGATATGTGTGATTCATACACATGGCAATATCCACTATGTTACTCCGGCTGCATTGTCATGTAATATATGAACTGTGACATGGATATGTGTGATTCATTCACACGACATTATCCACTATGTTACTCCGGCTGCATTGTCATGTAATATATGAACTGTGACATGGATATGTGTGATTCATTCACATGACATTATCCACTATGTTACTCCGGCTGCATTGTCATTTAATATATGAACTGTGACATGGATGTGTGTGATGCATTGTCATGTAATATATAAACTGTGACATGGATATGTGTGATTCATTCACACGACATTATCCACTATGTTATTCCGGCTGCATTGTCATGTAATATATGAACTGTGACATGGATATGTGTGATTCATTCACACGACATTATCCACTATGTTACTCCGGCTGCATTGTCATGTAATATATGAACTGTGACATGGATATGTGTGATTCATTCACACGACAATATCCACTATGTTACTCCAGCTGCATTGTCTTAACGTTGAGTTTCACCATTTATCGAATGGACATAGATTAATCGAATATATCAGATATACAATGTTAGCATTTAGGCATATACTTAAACATGCCCATCTTCTTCTATATATATATATATATACTTTATTTACCCACCATATAATTGTTTAAATCATGGTTATATTATTGATAGATATAATAAACTTTTATACCGAGTTTTAAAACTAAATGTTTTAAACATTGATGAAAGAGTTTTGTCTTTAGTACTCCAAAACACTTTGTTTTGTAGCTGTTTCCTTTTACACGTTTTATCATAGCAACTATAGGTCTCATTTCAATATTACTTCTCTTACATGACGGTAAGATTCTTATGACGAAGAAATTAAGAGTTGTGTAAAGCGGTTGGGCATTATTGTTTTGAAAATACATAAAATTGTGATGTTTCTTTGGAACTTTTTAATGATTTCTAACAAGTTTGAAGAATGACATTGGGTACTGTTTGCTGAAGCTATAACAGTTTAAAAATGCGTTAAAGATACATTGCAACTATTGGGCAGAATTATCAAAACTGAAAGAGTGTCATCAAACCATCGAAATTGTGAAAAAGCAGCCCGGTCAACCCCATGTTCATTTTGTATAATTGAACCAACAGAGGATTATAAGTGGAAACAAACCATTGATACTGTGTCCAGTGTTCCAGGCCTGCAAAATTAATTGTTGTGTGAGACATTTAGTGCACTTTTGAAATATAGATGGAGTCCGACAACTGTGCTAACTGAATTTTTTTTGTCTAAAACAGTAGACCTGATCAAATTGCACGTACATTTATTCATGTGCCTTGAAAGTTTCTTTCTAAAAGTATTAAGTCAAGATAATGCCTGCATAACATGTATTGAATATCGGAATTCCACTGTTATACCTCCGCAATATCATTCATTGAAACGATCGTTTTTCACTTTTATGGCTAGAAATTGTCGTTAATTACTCCAAGAGTATTCCGTTAATTATACGATTGGTATAGAACTAGGCATTAATTTAAAACGATATATGTCTTTGTAAACAATCGAGAATATATTTCCTTTTCTTGTAAGCAGTACTATAGGTTACTTGACACGTATGGATTAATATTAGTTAGGACGAGTTGTTTTGGCAGAAAATACTTGCAAGCTTGTATTCCTCTGCCAAAACAACGAGTCCCTACAAATATTTATCCATACACGTTCAGTAGCATTTTTATTGTATACTTTCATATTTTAGCTGGGCCCGATTAGCTCAGTCGGTTACGTCCAGGGATCGTGATATCGAATCCCCCGCCTGGCAACAGTCTCCGTGATGATTGATATACGACATTGTGTCTCATTATCATTCGTCTCTCACCACTGATTCAAGTGGGAAAGTTATCAGTTACTTGCAGAGATGGGGTGTGCTCGAGTACTGGTTAATCCCAGGAAACAGTGGTTAGGTTAACTGATTGTCTGTTAGCCCTTGATGGCAAACAAATGACGATAAACATTCAATCAATCATATTTTTTAGGACGGTTAACAATCATCAAATGCTTTTTTTTTATAATTTATTCATATATTTATTAATTTGGTTACACTCTACTGTCTAACTATCATGCCAATGTAACGCCAAGGGAGACAGTACAACGTCATTTCGCAATTTAGCGTTGCGTTGACGTCCGGCATAGAAATTACTTCCATAAATGTCATTTGTGTCAGAATTATTCCAATCAATCAGATGTCGTGTCTTATCATATTTTATTCTTAATGAAGAAGATCCAATGGGTCGAAATAGAGAATATAACCAAATTAGTATTTATATTTATTTATTTTGTTTATAATGCATATTTTTTTATGATAGAGCGAAAGTAGTTACTACTTCCGTTGCGTTGCAATATCATAAAATAGTGCACGCTTTTCCTCTATAGCAAACTATAGGAGCAATATCAAAGTATACAATAACAAGGATTACAATCTGATAAGAGGATTCCTGAGGGGCAAAGAGCGCAGCCAGAAATGAAAACAGTAGACTCGGTTTTATTAAGTCTGTTCATAGAGGATAGTGCTATATGCAACACTACTCACGCACCGTAGCAATGGCTTAAGTGGCATTTTATTTTCGATCAACTCTAAATGGAGTTATGGTACTTCCGATGCTATTTACGTTGTAAAACAACTTTTTAAGACATGGATGAATTGGTTGTATCCCACTTAAGCAACAAGTGCTGGCGTGAGCTCCTTTAACACTTTTTATCAGAGTGACTGAAGTGTTCTTTCAAAATACATATGAAGTTAGCAATTAAATGTAGTATATCAGGAAAAAAATGCTATAAATGTCTCAAAAATAAATTTATTTTTAAAATAGATAAAATGCATTTCATTATCATATAGAAATACAGTCCAAATGGGTTGCAATGTCAAATCCACCAAAACATGACATAATCGATATTTATATTTTATAATGCAAAACTTGGAACGAAATCCCCATTCTAAAAATAGACAGTTTGAAATAAATTGAATAACTTGTATACCTGTATAACATATCCTATTGAAATCAAACTTGTGTTACGTGACCATTGAATAGATATCATTTTTGCAATACGGGTTCAGTGAGTATATACTGGGATGATTTATGGGAAAAAAATATTTTTAACCAATTTGAAAATTTTGAAAAATTCCAGATAAATTCCCATTAAACAATGTAAATGGAAGCCTTAGTGTAAGTACTCTTGCGAAAGCTGGTAATAAAGTGCTTAATATGCTTTGAAATTTTATTTTAAAGTATCATTTCTAGATAACGCTTGCTTTACATTATTGAATATAGGAACTTCGCTGTTATCTCTCTACAATGTATTTAATTGAAACGATCGTTTTTAATTTTTATGGCTATAAATCGATGACAAAGTGCGCTGACTGCCGTTAAAGTAACTGGTTGGTTGAATATTTTGCGTCAGTTTTGATACCACCGAGGGTTAACACACGATCCGTTAACCCCACTGTTTCCTTGGATCCTGTACGGTTAACCAGTACTCGAGTACACCCCATCTGATAACTTTCCCACTTGAATCAGCGGTGAGAGACGAATGATAATGAGAGGCAATGTCGTATATCAATCATTACGGAGACTGCGACAGGGCGGGGATTCGAACTCGCGACCCTTGGATTGATAGTCAGACGTGCTACAGACTGAGCTAAATGGGCTTGGCTGAAATACTGTTTGTTTTTAAACATACCGGTAACATGCACCCCATTTAATCTCTCACATCCAAACGTATTCATTTGTCAAACGGAGACTGGCGCTGACGACAAGCAGACAGCATCGAGACATTTTACACAAATTCACTGTCAATTACAGAATCTGATGTCTCCAGAATCAGGTCTATTAATCCCAAAATAAAACGCATGGAATTTATGTCGGTCCCACAATTCATAGCAATTAAACGCTTACTAAAATATGACATCATTTAAACTTTCAATAGGAACAACTGACCAACCAACGTGCTCAAATGTGGCTTTCCTAACATTACTATATAACGGACCCAATCGGGAGATTACACATTACACATATTCATTAGACACATTTATTACAATTTCATATACAATTTTAAAGACAAAACTTATAGAACTTTTTCATATAATTCGTGATGGTAATAATGATTTCGTGATGATTTCGAATTTAAGAACAATGACAATGTAAAAACACTGATTAAATATATTGATTTAAATATCGTTTACAAGGTTTTGTTTTGCCAAACGACATTAAAAGTTATTGCTATTATATCCTTTACTAATTGCCATTTGTTGCTATAGCAATGCAAAAGGATGTGCATGGCATACTTTAAGGAAATTCAATAGACGGGCGACCATGCGTCAGCGTGACTAAGACTATATAGGCCGTGAGCTAAACAAAAAATTGGTACCATTTTTCTGGCAAATTCCCCCTATGATTTTTTGAAAGATATATATCTCTACACCAAAAAAAATCTGGGGGGCCATATCTCGGGCACAGCTTAATGTCTGAAAATGAGCAATTCCAAAATGGCTTCCAAAATGGCCGCCAATTTCTTAAAAAATGTCATTATCTATGATATACACCCGATTTTCAAATTTTAACTGCAAATATGTATGTGTTTTAAGTTACTTATCACATTAATGTATGAAAATTGTAATGTTCTTCATTAAAACACACTCTGTTGAAAAATAAATGGATTTTCGTTAATAAAAACTAAAAACATTAACACCAAGAACACATTTTTGCATTAAAATTGTATAAATTTTTTGTTTTTTATATGTTAGATGGTATATGTCCTAATATTTTAATCAGATATGATATAAGGTTTAAAAAAACTATAGATTTTATCAAAATTAGGTGTTAAACTCTCGTTCTTTTGTGAATTACAGCAAAATCAACGTGGGTGGGGTAAATCGCACAATATTTACACAATTTGACAATAAGTCATAATTTATATACATATATTGGTTAATCATGTTTAACATTTATTTCTAACTAAATTAATTCATGAACACTAAAAATTGATGAAAATACAAACTTGAAATATTTATACATTTGTTTTAAACAAGAAGCCCATGTAAGTTGATCACCTGAGTAAAGGATTGACCCCTGTGGGAGCCATAAATTTGACAAAAGGAGTCCAGACTGATCAAATTTTATACAGGGCTACCAGACAATACTAAATGTAAAATATTAAAACTCCATACATTGTGCTTATTAACACTTTGTAAAAGTTAACCTCTGTGGAAGCCCTTTATTTCACCTCAGCAACCCAGTTTGAACAATTTTGATAAAGAACTATCAACCAATTGACATACAACATATCACTTGCAGAAGATTTAAAAAAGCTATATTTACCTATAGCATTCTCATATACTATAGAAGTGTTTTTAATACAAGGCCTCGGTAGACCCCAGACCATTTATTAGAATAAACAAAACTCTATCATAGGGTTTTCTATAGGAAATAGGAAAACATTTGACCTACATTCTTGAGTTGAAGCTTTTTGAAGATTCACATTTTCATTTTTCCTAATCGAAGTGGTAGTCTAGTAATAGAGCTTCTGCCTCGCATGTGGTAGGTCATGGGATCGATCCCCAGTCGGGTCACACAAAATATTTAAAATGTTACTAGAATCTTCCTCACTTGGTGCTCATCACTTAGAGAATAAGTCTGGTCGACCTGTTGTCAGTATCATGTGACTGAGTGGGTATCATACCATATATGTCTGTGACATGATATTTCAGTGTGACAACGCTTAGAATATTGTCTGATTCGAGTAGACACCATCTCGATATGACTGAAACAATTTTGAAAGGGACACTTAACACCATACAACATTAATCCATTCTCTTCTACCCCTGCTGGTCCCTTATTGATATTTATTCCTCTTTAAAGGACCCAGTCTCAACCATTATGACTTATTAATGCTCAGGATCTGAAATGATACTTTTGAAAATCCACAATTCCATCCCTTTTAAGACCCCTGCTGAAACTTTATGGAGATCATAAGATCACTGTTAAAGTACCCAGTTCCAACTGTTATTACTAAACAATAGAGTTCTCAAGATGAATAAGATATAAATCCAAAAATAGATCAGAAAAACATTCAACTCCATGGGTATCTAACTAACATGGCAAAATATCAACACTTTCGTTGGTTATATTTTGCTGAATGCAAGCCAATCCCTGGTCTGTATTTGATTGCCTATGCTATTTAAAGAAATACACTCCTTATAGCAGGGTGAAGATATATGCACCTAATCCCTTAACTACAGTGTGTATATTCTAATAAAACCAAACCTCCATAGCAGAATAGGGGTTAAAGGACACAGTCGCCCTAATTGTTATGATTAAACAATGATTCAGCTCTTAAGATGATCAAAATAATTCCCTTTTCTGGGGCCCAAATGAGTCCTAACCCTTTCATTTGAACAAACTTGAAACCCCTCTTCATAGGGATATCTATACTGAATAAAAACGAATTTGGCTGGTCGGTTATTGAGACTTTATTAAATTAAGATTTCTCGTGGCCAGGGGCTATGATCATAGCATAAATAGACCTGAGAGATACTTATTGCAAAAATCAAAGCCAGGTATTACACTTTCCAAGAAGAATATTGTTGAAATTTTGAAATTGTTGACAGACATTCGAGCTAATAGGTATTTAAGTGATCATTAGCCATATAAAAGCATCTTTTAAGTAATTAGAAACAGCTGCATATTTTTTTCATCTGTTTTTCAACTGTCAAAAAAAACTTATCCTACCTAAACCATAGGCATTTAAATACCCATTCGGACAGACAGACAGATGTATGGACGAAAAGCGATCCTACTACATGTAGCTAATTTAAGACTTATCCATGTTGATCTTGAAGCACAGCTCATTCAAAAGGATGACAATTTAGACCAAGAAATATACTTGAGAATAAATTGTTGTGCTCTTTTATCAACAGCTTCAGCAATATCTACTGCCATTGTAATAATCTTTGAAGTGATAAGGAAAGGGCAGAGAATGCTTTATATATGCTTTAACATATCAAGAATACAATCTTTTGAATGAAAATCCATATGATTTGTTTTACGACATATTGCGAAGGAAACACCTAAATATATTCGGTAGCGTTCAGAAAACAAATTAAAATATTTTGTAAACAATGCATTCTCGAGGTTGATAACCAGTTATTTGGATACATGGTTTTGGTAGCATCTAGCTGACATTTGCTTGTGAAGGAAGTACTTCAAAATCCACCAGGACCATTAACCTTGGCATTAGCTAACTGTCATGGTATCCTCAAGAAAACAAATAAATCTGCACTTTCAAGGAACATGTCCAATAGACCAGTATATGTTAGTGATGCTATGATGATTGTCAACAAAGTAAGTGTTTAGAACCTAACGTTTGGAAATCTGTACAAAAACACATTTGATACTGCAATGCAAGAATAGCTTTAGAATTATTGTGGTATTTGATGTAAACTATAATGCAGAGATGAATAATAGAAGCTTGGGAAGTCAATTGTGAATCTGTAATATCAATAGAGGGCAATCAATTCAGCAATAGAGATGCCTCTAAGGTTTTCCAGAAGGCAAGACAGCATTAACCAATTTTCGTGTTGATACTTGGAAGGTCCCGTAGTACCTTGCCGTTCTAGGTGACAAAGAGATGTTTGCAACATCAGAAAACAAATGTTATAAACTAACGCATGATACTGTTTGTCATGTAGAAGAGCCAGCATCTTCACACGAAAAACTGAAACTCGCACGCTGCTAAATGCTGCTATATGCCAGTCAACACTTTAACTCTATTGCCATTGAATCAGATGTGTTTATGCTATGTCTGGCACTTTACAGGGAGATCGAGCATATATTTATTAGATGTAGGACCAAGAATAGACAGCGATACAGAGATATATGGAAACTCTCTTAGTGATAATGGAAGTTTTTCAAGCATTTACCAGATGTGACCCAGTGTGTGCCTTCAATGGTCATGGAAAGGTGTCTGCAATTAGATTTGTTATGAAGTCCAGTGTATTCCAATCAGCTATGTTTAAAGTTGAAGAATGGATTGTACTACTTTGCGAACTGATTGCATCTCACCAAGACTTCAAATGTAGGATATTTGCTGCAAAGGCTACTGATACTAAAGTGAATAGTTTGTGCAACAAGATGTTTCGGATTTAATATCTTGGTGTTGAATCAGGAAAACTTCCACCCTGTGAAGGCACATTATATCTCCACTCATTGCCAGCAAATTACAGACATCTGGCGAAGAAGCCTAATAAACTTTACTGAAATTCAAGTCCAAAAGATCACGGATGGTTCATGGAAGATGGTTAGTTGGAAGCTAAATGGATGAAGTGATATTCTGCTACACAGGTTGTTATAGAATTCATGTCTCCTGCAAGTACGCTAGATAATGTAAATTACCAACATGTCATTGTCTGTTAAATGCACTAAAATGCTCATCCGTCTGCAAAAGTCGAGTAAGAGTTTTGATACGGAACATAGAGAAAGCTTTGATGGAGAGAATGGCAGTAATGATTACATGTACACTATCCAACTACTTCTTGTGACAACGGAAATGTACAGAATGGATTAAAAACACATAGTGTTTTATTACAGTATAAGATTATGTTACTTTAGAGTTCAAAATTGCTTGAAACAGAAGTTTATGTTGTGTAAAATTTTCCTAAAAACACATTCCATATTTTGCGAGTGTACCTATATGTATCGTCATTCTAATTATGTTACATGGAATTCATTAGCAGGCTTGTATGATTAAAATTACAGTTCATATGATCATATGATTTAAACTTGATTATTATATTTTAAAAAAATGAATACATACTACTTATAAATGATACGTTTTACTTTTTTGTAACATATATTATGTTATATAAAGTTATAAAAAAATGTTTGTATTGTACTAACATGTGTCCACTGAACATTTATAAAAGCATCAGGGCGAGACGATACCATGTGGGTGTTAATATGAATCAAAGCCTGCAGGAATTTGATCTGATCCAATTTAAACTTGATAATTATATTTAAAAAAGAAAATGAATACTTGAATACTTGTAAATGTTACATTTCACATTTTTGTAACGTATTTTATGTTATATAAAGTTATGAAATTGTGTTTGTATTGTACTAACATGTGTCAACAGAACATTATATAAAAACATTAGAACGAGATGAAACCATATTGGTGCTAATAATAATCAAAGCCTGCAGGAATTTGATATGGTCAAATTTAAACTTGATAATTAAATTTTAAAGAAATGAATAAATACTACTTGTTAACGTTACATTTTATGTTATATAAAGTTATAAAAATGTGTTTGTATTGTACTTACATGTGTCCACCGAACATTATATAAAAGCATTAGGACGAAAAGAAACTATATAGGTGTTAATATGAATCAAAGCCTGCAGGAATTTGATCTGATATTTTAAGATGATTTTTGGAACGATTATATAACTGTTTTTATCAGGTGATTGTAACGTAAATATTGTTTAGAAGAAATAATCAATAATAATAAATTACATATTACATTACTTATCTGATACACTTGTGTTTTATAATGTATTTTTGTTTATGTTAAATTAATACTTTATAAACAAATCTAGGAAGAGATTTCAATAGAAATATCGGAAATCAATATTACTTCTAAAAAGTAACGTCAAATGTAATTGTAACGTAAAAGTACAAAATGATTACAAAATAATTGCTTAATGTGGTGTTTTATATCAGAAGAACACTTCTGCTCTTGTTTAAACACCATTGGATAACACATATAACAATTATTCACTGCACTAATGCAACTGTTTTGTATTCCAAAAAATAAGAAATTATTTGTAATGATTTTAATGAAATTACAGTTACCATTGAAACTCACTAAAATCAGACACTAAGCTGTGCCTCAGAGGTGGCCCCCTGACTTTTTCATATACCACATACATGTATCTATTCAAAAAATAGTATAGCAATTTGCCAGTCTGATTGGTACCAATTTGTTAAATTTTGGGTCTTAGCTCACGGCCTAATATTGACATTCGTATATAATGCGCAGGGCACGGCTAGCTCGATCGGTAAGGCGGCTTACTGGTTATCTAGGGGTCCAGAGATCGAAACCCTTGCCGGGCTTAATTTGTGTGATGATTGGTATCGAACTTCATTCTACGGTCACATATATCCCATTTCTGAGCTTGAGGAAAGATCAGTGACTTGTGATACTGAGTCTAGTACGGGTCTACCCACTAGCGGCTTCTAGAGTCATCGAAGATTACATGCCCTGACTGTCATTGAATAACTAAAATAGATCTACCATTGAAAAAAAAATACAATAAATAGAATATGAAAGTTTGCAAATGTGTGGCATTAGAAGAAAATGTTAAAACCACATTTTTAAGAAAGTAGGTAAATAAATGTACAGTAGAACATTATTGGCTCGAACACGGATTGCTGGAACACCATGTATAGCTCGAACCACTTATCTTGTCTATTTCGATGTATATGCATGAATGGTATGATGTTGGACAATACTTGGCTCAAACAACCCTTAACTTAAACTACTGTGTCTAGTCCCGTCGGGTTCAAGACATCGGAGCTGTACTGTTTCTTAAAAATATAAAAAAACATATCTTCGATGTATTACAATTTCTATATGTGGGACAATTTGTCTTCATCTCATTTATCATGCTTATCAATTTGTACCTTGTAGCCGAAAATCGTTATAGTTATGATTATTTGGTAAATACATTTTCATTAGTTGGCACATGCTAGCATATTTATATTTTTCGATTTTACGATAATATGAAATGTTGTCATTTTAACTAGAAGGTCAATAACTGAATGGAGTTTAACGCCATTTTCAGTACATTTAAGGTTATGTATGGCATATCCAGTTTTTTTTTCAAATAAAAGGAGGTCGCCTTCTTTCTGCATGTAACTAGCAAACTGTTTTCATAACGTTTTTGGACCGAGCGGGACTCAAACGTACGACCTTAGCGGTGAGAGGTAGGTGACCTTTAGACGGCGCCGCGGACCACACGGCCACGGTAGACCCTTTCAAGAATTGAAATCTACAAAAATGTTGAGTTATTAGCAGATAATCATATCTATCACTATGATGTGTGTTTGTGTATGTGTGTGTGCGTGAGAGAGAGAGAGAGAGAGAGAGAGAGAGAGAGAGAGAGAGAGAGAGAGAATGAAAATATATGCCCAACAAGAGACGTTCATATAGCATTTAAACGCAACATATCACGTGATAACGATACTCATTTCGGTTACAATTTTAACATGGCAATCTTTATCACTAAATCCTTTATTCAATATAATATCTACTTTTCCCTTCATTGTGACAAATCTCTAGCCAAAGCAAAAACTATAACTGATATCAATTTATTGTCAGACAGGTTTTGTCGTCATAATACACGTATCATGAACATATAAATATAGCATATCCACGTGTGACATATTTGTATCAATTACACTATATCATGTACAGTAAACTGTAAATGATATTAATCTACTTAGGGTAAATACAGGCGAATGATCCAAGCCGCCATTTATTGTTTCTACACATATTGCATTTAAACATCATGACTATGACACGTACCGGTTTGGATGGCGATATAACGATACAACACGTGTTTGTCGCCAAATCGAAACGTCCATTTAACTACCCAGTAACGATTCCTAAAGGCAGGTTGATGCAGTTGGATCTAAATTTAATGTATTCCTACTGGCTAAATATTCATCGTCTGTAAGCCCTCGATGGTATAAAAATTACGCTTAATATTCGATCAATGTATCAATCTAAATGTTCAATTATAACTATAATTTTCAAAATGTTTACCTATGGTTAATGAAAACAACTATAAATGTTTAATGAAATAGAAACATTGGATCATTTCCTGCTTGCATGTTCATCTGCGACCCGTGGAAAGTCATACGCACCCCGTCACATAGTTCTCCGAGTTAAAAACATTTAAATGGTCAGTGACATTAGTGTTGTCTGTTTTAGGATATCCTATATAGGAACGTTTTGTATTTTTGACAAATTGTTGAGCTTTCGAAAATATAACTATATGAGTGAGGATATTCCAGTTATTGAACTGAATGCTTGCACGTTCAAGTGAAACCAACTTTTATACAAATGATAGCATTGATGATTGAAAGGAATATACAGTTTACGGAAATGTTATATGTATAGAACTATTGTTTTCCTTAAATTAACTCACGGCAACTTCTCACCATGTACACATATGTGACTGTTTACATCTAGGAACATAAAGTCATATGAAGATAGTAATCACGATGCATGGCTTCTTGTATATTTGTTTTCATCTTTAAGAACCTTGCTTACTGCTAAGGTCGTAGGTTCGAGTCCCGCCTGCTCCAAAATTCTTTTGTGAGAATATCCTCATATGTGGTATTGTTCAAAGGACACGTACTTCAAGGCATAATTTGAATGCGCTATGGTTGACAAGCAAATATTTTAATATCCAGTTATTTGAGGAAGGACGGTTGTTCTATTCAGATTCATTCTTTAGTTTTTCTCCACCAATAAAACTGGAATATAACCTAAAATGTGTTAAAAATGGCGTTAAACCCCATTGATTGTTAACAGAAATGCAGTAGTTTAATTGACTGTTTTATAATGACAGTGCAAACATTCGTTCAATGTTGCTACTTTCATTGACCGAACTTATCAAAATTGGAAGGCAAAATATATATATATTTGGATAGATAGTTTATTGTCTAATTACATTGAGAGACCATAATACTTTCAAATCTATTCCAATGACAATAATAACGTTTAGAATATAGACTCCAATTCCCTAACTCTGTAAAGAAATACCACTGAATCATGTATGTCACACCTAGTTAACATATGTGAGATGTTCATCTTGGTATTTGGAAAATCGCAATGGGACTTGTAAAAACCAATAAAAACAGATTACGTGACACAGACCAATCAAACCTGACAGCCGCCGTCATAAAATGTCTTTAGACTCCTGATAACTATACATCGATCACAAGTCTGCAATAGAAACCGCTTGTTACATCAAAGAGACATGATTGTCATATAATGATTAAAGTTAAACTAAACTAATAGCTAGTAACGATACCAGTGAGTGTGTGAGAGATGAGGGAAGGGGAGCTGAAAGGAGAACAGCTATATCGGTGATCATTCATCCCGGTGCTAAGTAATACTGTGGTTGTTCATACATGATAATTCAATGAAGCCTGTCGGATCATACAGGAACGCCAAACATTTACCTTGTAGACCATCACAAGAAAACCCGTGCTAAAAAAACTCGATGAAAGCGGGACTGGGCGTATCGCAGATTAACATTTAACGGAGAGGTCTTTAGAGAGATTGACTATTCATTATACACCACTATACACAACTTCAGCTAATAATTGTACCATAACATTATACATGTATAACAGTTCGTGTATTTGCAATGGTCCTATTCAAAATTCAAGAATATGTAAAATATTGCATTGCGTTCCATTTCTGAACACGATGTATCGGATCATTGAGTTTAGAGTATTCACTTAGTAGTCTCATTGCAAATACCAAAAGTTGACGAATTGGACAATGTTGTAAAGCGTTTCATTTCTTGGGAAAGGCTTACAATAAATATTGAGTTTAGAGTATTAGTTATAGACAGTTTAACCTAACGCTTCAATTCTTATGAAAGGTTCACGCTGAGTCGAACTATATACTTTAGGGTAGTTAGTATGTAATAAGTAGCGTTCATCAAGTACATTAACATAAACAATTAAGAAACACAAAGGGAGCAACCATAGGGAGCGACCGGGTTTTTTTACTTAATAAATTTTTACTTAATGGACACTTACTGGCTTAGTGTTGAACGTCATTTCACTGACAGTCTGACATCATTTGACTGACTCTGGGCGGAGCTACGATGAAAGCTAAGATGGTTGACGTTTGAAAGTGATGTTTGCTAAGGCCGTTTATAAGCATAGCTCGCCTCTTTGTAGTTTGCACACGACTCGTTCATGAATTAAGGGCGGAGTCTGTGCAATGTCATTCACATGTATTATTTTGTAGGCTGTTTGAACAAAAAACAAATAAGGGCGACACAATTTTGAAAATTGAAGCGATTCAAATGGCTGTCAAATTAGGTTAAACACTAAGTAAAGTCATTACAAATGTCAAAAGTTGACCATATGTACAGTGTTATATAGTCCGTATTTTATAGTTTACGATAATTCGATATTTTGAATTAATAATATCCATTGTGTAGTTTCATTGTAAATATCAAATGTTGAGAATATGAATAGTGTTATATGAACATTGTTGTATAGCGTTCCTATTCTTAAAATAGGCTCACAATGAAACGAAATTTTGAGTTTATAATTATTAAAAAAATGTCGTGTCAATGAAAATTTAAAATGTTAAGAAAATGTACAATATGTAAAGTGGTGATATAAAGCGTTGCACTTCTTAGAAAATGTTCACGATGTGTCGAAATATTGAGTTTAGAACATTAGAAATGTGGTTTCATTGTAAATATCGAAAGTTGAATATATGGACAGTGCTGTTTAGAGGTCCTATTCTCACGATGAGACGATATATTCAGTTTCGAATATTGATTATGAAGCTTCATTGCATATATCAAACTTAAAATTCCTTTTTACTGCTACATTGGTAATAAATATTGCATTGCTAAATTAGGGGAAGTGTTTGTAACTAATACATGTCATTGAATTGAATATCCTCATATGCGACGAAATTGTAATTGATTATTTTACTGAAACATTCAATCAATATGTAACAATCGTCGACGGTCATATTAATGAGACTGCGTTTTATCAGCACTAGTGTCAACACTGTCACATTGGGAATAGTGGTGTCCAATTCTGGTCTCTCATGTGGTATTGTTCAAAGGACACGTACTTCCAGGCATAATTTGAATGCGCTATGGTTGACAAGCAAATATTTTAATATCCAAATTATTGAAAAGTTTATCATCATTACAGCACGACGTGTAACTGAATGTTTAAATTATTTAATATCTGCTACTTAATATTTCAGAGAGATTAAAGTTTATTAGGTGTGGAGACTATGTTTTATGGACATTAATATCGTATTTGTGAATATATTTGTTAGAGATTCAAACCACACAGATTTTCTTTACATATAAAATAGCAGCCACTGTAATAAACTGCACTTCTCGCATACTGTGGTATGAGATTTCATCTAAAAGACAGTTCCTTTGTTTGATTTAACGTTTCTTATCACGTTGAAAGGGACACACGACAGGGATACAATCTAATTTTACTCGTCGTATTCTCACGAAATCAACTTTTACACTATAGACTGTATTTAAACTCTAACCATTAATCATACGTATTATTACCATCCGAAACATCCTGTGTAAGAAAGAATTAATATTTTATATAAAACTTGTCTGTAAAAATGTCAATTCATATTTCCCTGGAAATTGTTCCTATCCAGGGGTGAGTTCATAATTGATTATTTTTTTTTTATGATTAATTTTCAGCTAAATCGGATTAATTCACGATTCAATATTTCTTTATTTGTAACTTAAACACATAGTGTTTCTCATTACATACATAAATTACACCCAATATAGCTATCACATGACAATTCGTTTATAATTTTAAATAGTTATTACATATAAAGATGCATGTATACATCTGTATTTTATATTTAAATAGACATTTTAACTTTATCGTTTATTAAATTAATTCTGAAAGCGATTTTCTTTTAAATATATATCTAAACTACATATATCATCCATGACCTTTCAAAAACAGTGAAGAATTTAAGATTAAAAAACCTTATAACTGGACATACGTTGATTAAATGTTGTATATGTATTAGCCAGCTTTTAAAAGTGCTGTAACTGTTAATAAACTTTTAAACGCTGTGTCTATTATAATAATACGGCTTTATATGTAGTTTGCGAATAGCATAGTACGGGCATACAGAATACAATGATTCGCATCTTCCAAATCGTACGTATTACATAAAGTATAATCTTTATGTTCAGTTCTGTTCTGCTCGTATTGTCCGGTTTCTGTTTATGAGCTTATAGTCTTAACTAAGATAGAGCATTTCTAAACTTGTTTATCAAGTCAAGATTCATTGCTCTGGAGCTGAATATGCTACCGTACCAGGTTTGCGTAAATACATCAACAAGTCTTTGTCTTGTCTAAACACTAAATGAAAATTTTGTAAATTTGAAGTTACATGATTGCTCCAGGAAAATTCATACTGATTTATAAACGAGTTGATATTTGCAGCCCAAATTTTAGCACCTTTATTACAATCAATAAGCAGAGATAAAGAGTAAAGAAATTTAAAAAAAATGTTGCCAGACTTTTACGCCAACATTATATCAAAGCACAGATCTGTTTATGAAATGGAAAACGTATATCTATTAAGTTCACCATAAATTCCCATATTGCATGTTGATGTTTTAACGTGTAGCAAATTAAAAATTTGTAGATGAATCCTTTCAATCTATTTAGATTGAGTGTAGCCCCAAATTTCAGATACATAATTCATAGTTGAACCTACAAAGGTATCAAATAGTTGAAAAATAGTATTTGGTTCTAAAATATATCTTCGCGTTATTGGCTAATAAAGTGTTTTAAACCCTTAATAAGTTGCCTGCCAACGTTTTCTAATTAAGGGCAAACATACCAGTGAAATAAAAAAATTGTTCCTAGGTAGTTAAAGTCATTATCTATTTCTAAAGTGTTATTATCATATGTCCACTTTTCTTTAATCCCCATTTCTTAAACACAACTACTTTTGATTTAACTGAATTAACTAGTATACTCAATTTATCGCAATATCTCTTTAAAAGATCAAGACTAATTTTTTAGGATTTTTACCAAATATAATCATATAATCAGCAAACAACATTAAGATAAAAATGATGTCATCTAAGGTTAAGCAACTACATGTGTCATTAAATAAGAATAATTTCAAATCCTCCAAAAAAAATGCAAATACAATAGGTGATATAACTTCCAATTGCTTCAAACCATTATTAACTTTGAAAAACTCGAAATAAGATTAACAACCCCTAACACATGCACTAAGCTTAGAGAACATATCGTGAGTGATTCTCAAGACTTTACCAAAAATGCCAGAATTGTGAAGTTTGTGTCATAGACCGTTACGATAAACACTACAAAAGGCTTTATTTAAGATCGATAAAAGCACAAGCTAATCTTTTATTTTCGTTCAAAATCTTGTGTATAACCGAATAAAGTAATCATATTGCACCAACCGTGGATCGGCTCTTTCTGAATCCAAACTGTGCATCACTTAAATTAGTATTATTGTCAACACAATGATTTATTCTTTTGTTAAATATACCAGTGAATATTTTACAGATGGAACTGACCAATGTAATACTCCTATAATTAATAGTTAGGTCGTAATTGAGGTTGTCCACGGATATATTGATCACCCCTCGTAACTATACTTTTGTCGTACATGACCACGAATATGCTAAACATTATGCCCTTAATAATGTACAAGTAACCATTTCCTACATACTAATTTCTTAACTAATATACAAGTTACCATTTCCTACACACTCATTTCCAAACTAATATACAAGTAACAATTTCCAAACTAATATAAATGTAACTATTTCCAAAGTAATATCAAAGAAAGTATCGAATATTCTGATATGACATATGGTTTAAATCTAAACCTAATATCCATGACAGTATCTTATTTTCAGATATGACATGGTTTATATCTGAACCTAATATCCGTGACAGTATCATATATTCTTATATGACATGGTTTATATCTAAATATCCATGACAGTATCTTATATACGACACAATGTGGTATACATACCATACAGACAGTATATATACATTACAGATACAGTTGCAAAATTGATGAAAAACAGCTAATTACATTATAATGATCATTAATCTAAAATAATTATTTATCTATATTTTGCTATGAACATCGCATTGCGTAATTATATCACAGAATGTCAGTGCCTAATTAATGAAACTTAAGTACCTTATGTTACTTTAATATGTAATATTAATAGTTCATTAGTTAAATAAATAAATTATGCAATAAAAGTGTCAGGATATACCTTGAAAGTCCAATAAAGTCCAAGGGTCATGAAAAGCCTGGAAAGCCCAATAAAACGAGGGTCATGAAATGCCTGGAAAGCCCAATAAAGTCCAAGGGTCATGAAATGCCTTGAAGGCCCAATAAAGTCCGAGGGTCATGAAATGCTTGGAAAGCCCAATAAAGTCCGAGGGTCATGAAATGCCTTGAAAGCCCAATAAAGTCCGAGGGTCATGAAATGCCTGGAAAGCCCAATAAAGTCCGAGGGTCATGAAATGCCTTGAAACTCAATAAAGTCCGAGGGTCATGAAATGCCTGGAAAGCCCAATAAAGTCCGAGGACTTATTCCCACTGGGGCCAATATAACACAATTAAAAAACTGTCTTTAGACACTAGCAATAGACATATACTACTCTTTAAAATTGTATTAAATCAATAATATAACTAAACAAAATATTTTACTAAAAATATAAATTACTTTTATTTAATTGATTATATATTATACAAGCACTGATGCGAAGATAGTGCTTAACTAATGTACATATATGATGAATATGTGTCAGAATATATTTTATGCACATAATTTATTTCTAACTGTTTGACCCTGCCTCCAATTTCAATATCGTTAATACCACTGAGTATCACGTTATTATACGTTACTTCTGTTACCATAATCCTTTGCATAGCTGTTATTGTTTGTGCTTTGATATAATTTTAAATAATTAATCTACTACAATTCAACTTAAATAATGATTTAGAGTTTTATTGTCCAGAAAGGACACTCATATATTTGGCTTGACCAATGTCCATCCAAACACATGCTTCCTAACTGCGTGATATGGCGTTGACAATTATATTATATTGCGGCAGACCCCGACAAACTATCCACGACCTCAGTAACAGACACCATTGTCTGTAATTAACAAGAATGGCAGGAATCTAAATATAATTATACCATTTTATAATATGTCTTAAAAGGATCTTTAAAGAAATTATATTTATCCAGATCGTTTCAACGAGCTGTTTTTTGTTCATTACATTTGACCTCTAGGATTACTATCGTATGACGTCATTGTGTGTCACGTGCAATGTAGGTTATCTCTTAAATTGACGTGTAACGGGGTTCTAGAGGAATCTACATACGCAGTAAATGCAAACAATGGTATGCTGATGTAAATAGCTCATCTAAAGCACTTCATCATAACACTTTAAGTCATTACTTAATACGGAATTTTATCTTTATGTTGATATGTCTTATATTTTAAGAAATATATTGTCAAATTTTCTGTGCTCAAGTCATGAATTAATGATTGGCAAATGAAGACATGTTGCAATTGATATACATCTAAGATTCTGTCTCGTTAGCTTGTACAATAAAATAACTGTTGTGGAATATGAATAACATATGTCCTTTGAGTGTCAAGAATATGAAATACTGAGACAAACTTACTTCTAAGATTACTGGTTGAAGAATAGATCACTTAACATGTTCTATAATATAACGTCTTTGACAGGTAGTAAAAATGTACATAATTTAGCAAAATATGTGGTGCATGCATTTAAACGAAGGAAAAAAGTTTTGGAAAATAATAATGTATAATAATTCTGCAACACCATTTACCGCTTACTTTTGTAAGTGTAATAGACCGAGAACATACAATGACAGTTTATAAATATATTATTATGTAAAGTGAAAGTATATAAAAAAACTTATTGTATCAAAATTTCTATAATCATAGAAATTATTAAATGAAATCATAGACTTGACTTCTAGTGTGAATAACATATTAAAATGATATAACAGAAATCATGGTATGTAACTTAATTATATGTAATTACTATAAAATGAAATGATATAAAAATGATTATATGTAAATATCTAAACTGAAGTAGAAAAAACTAAATGTATAACCTTTGTAATGGTATAATGTCACTATGTAAGATGTATGTTAACATTGCTGTTTTTGGGGCAGGAGGACTTTATTACTGAATAAACTATATCTATAAAATCCGAAATAACCAAATTCTGTTTGTTGGTCAGGTTCAATATAAATATAAATACAACAGCTCAGTCTGGAGACTATTATTTAATACGAAAACTTAAAATCAAATACGCTAGTGTGAAACAACGTCATCCTATTTTTAGATGATTTATTAAATAAAATAGAAATAATTAATTACTATTTTTGCCATCATTTGTACCATATGGTAATGTACTGACGTCACAGCTAGGGCAATAGCTCTTATTTTTAAAATATGAGTTAAATAAGAGTTTTAAAGATGTATTGTGTTGTATGTGTTTGTTATTCATACTTTTAATTTAGTTTTAAATTCTATTCCAGTACGTTAAAGGGAGTATATATGGAATAAAGCGCTATAAATGTCTTAAAATATATTTTTGAAATGGATAAAAAGCATCTCATTATCATTAATAAATAAAATCCGAATGTATGTCGAATCCACCAAAATGTGGCAAAATCGGTATTTAAATTGGAGTGGTAAACTGAAAATGAAATTCCCTTCTTAAAACAGGCAGCTGTTAATTTCTCACACCACTATTGCCTACATGGTAACATTAATTTACACTGTAACATTTATAAAATCTGCAGTATGTGTCTGGGTTCAAATTCTTCACTGGTTCAAGATATGAAATCATAAAGGAAAAAAGCATACCTCGACAAGGTTTTTTAAACTTCAAAGTTTTTGTGATACCAGATTAATTTCCAGAGTAATAATATGTCAAATACTGGCCCACAATTCAGTTCCAACAACTCTGAAATGAAACAAAATTATCAAGAACTCTAGTATCAGCATCAAATTTTCTGTGGTGAGTTCTCAAATACTGACAATTTAACACATGGTAGGAAAGTATAAATCACTGCAATACAAAATCTTGAAAAGAGAAGAAAAAGAGGACTAAAGTTTTATTTCTACCTCCTTCATCTTTAAGTCCGAAGTACTCAAGGGAGATTGTAATGGTGCAAGTCCTAAATTACGGCTGGAGGACCTTTGCAACTTCACCGGACTATTTTTGAGATTACCCTTTACTACTTTAACTTGTAAACATATATAACGGATCAAATTGAAATCATATGGAATAACTTGACTCATTTAATACGTTTCACAATATTTTAAGCGGGAAGTTAACTTAGGCGCGTCGCCAAAGTGAGGAATCCATTTCCAGTATGTTACTTTGGCATGTTTAAATATATATCCTTTGGCAAAACGGGATCAGTGAGTAAGTATAGGCATGGTATATTGGAAATAAAAGCTCATAAGTGTTCCGCCATTTTTGTTTCTGACTTATATACTCTATACGCTCAGACCGTGTATAGTAAAATAAGATTTGCGTTTTCTTTGTATTTCTTTTTTATTATTCCGTTTTTTATAGTTAAGTTTTCATCGGTCATATCTTTATCGATCGTATATAGTCAATTAATATAAACGGGTCTGGATTGTGTAGAAAGAGAACGTCTCGTAGATAATGAAAAGAAACGACTGTAAGTTTTAAACACTCACATAAAACTGATATGTGATATTAATGTGAAGAGATATCGGATAATCTCGTCTGCTTCTAACGACGCCGGTGTAGCACATTCTTCATCGCAAGGCTTGTGGAAGCAGCATTGGTCCCCAGAGGCACAAACAATTTCATTTATATCTATTTTAACACATGCTCGGGCTTGCTAAATGGCGTTGTTAGATAGTTAAGCTTTTATTTCTTCCAGTCAGCGTAACGAGGCGTCTGATGAAGTCGTAAATCCGCGTGCTGAATGTGGAAAACCATGGCAATAGTGGATACGATGTTCTTGATTTATACCGTTTTCACATACAAAAAATATATATAAAAACGACTAATGCGTTGGAAATGTTTAGACTATTTATTTGGCAGATAAAGTTTATATTTTAAGATCATTGTTTTACATACTTACAGATGCATTAGTATGGGTAACATATTAAGTGTTAGATAGATACATATACAGTTATTATTCAAAATCAAGTACAATCAAACCTGTCTTATGCAGTCAGTCAAGGGAAATAACAAAATTGACAAGTTTAACAGTAATTTAATAAGAAGAGCGATGGTACAATTAAAGCATAATGTATATGAGTCTGGCTCATATATTTTCTTATAGTTATGTATGCTTTTATAATGTACGCTTTTTATAATATGCGCGTTTAGTAATATATGCTTACTATAATTTATGCTTATTATGTAGGATATATTTTATAATATATGCGTTTTATCTTAGATTTTAATCTTATGTATGCTAATTATGATATGTATTTTTTATAACGTTTACTTATTATAATGTAAGTTTAATAAACTGATCGCTTTTTAACACGTATCCTCATTATTGAGTATGCTTAACATGCATTACGGCGACTCTCCTGTCAGATTGGTAGATTCTTGCGGATCATGGGGTTCGTTCAGTTTATTAAAAATTAACAATTGCACTAAGGTCAATGCAAAGGGACGGGACGGGTGTTGTATAACCGTTACACTCAATAAAACCGAATCTCATATTTTCATTTCTTGGTTGCTTTCTGCACTTCCGGACTTCAATCAGACGTTAATGTTTTTCGAAGCACGTGGTCCAGTGGTAGAGCACTGAACACATGATCGGAGAGTCGCCACGACTATGTGTGGAGTCTTTGAGCACTTTTTCCCCATATGCTTAGTACTAGTTTTACCCAGAGAGACTTCAAGCGTGATTGGTATAAGTAGTAGGAACTTGATTCACAACCGAAGTAAAATAAATAAGATTATTTAAACTAAATCACTCTTTTGAAACCAATATACAATAAAAACGTAGCATATTCATGTAGTCTCTCATGCATTGATTTAAAACATTTACGAACAACACAATCATACGTCATATATTACGTTATATATTACTGCAGCCAGCAATAAGTTTTATGGTTTCAAATAAGACTTGGTCGTTATATACACAAAGGTAATAATTGATTTTATTGATAATTTATCTACTTTTATTGGTATACTAGATCAAACTCGAAGAAAATAACTATTGCTTCTATTTTAATACATAAAACATTTCCACTCATATAAATAATGTGATATCAATGCTTTTATCAGTTAAAATACTATTCATACGCCTTCAAAATTTGATTGCTATTACTTAGCGTTTGGTTTATCGTATGTGTCACTCTTTTAAGAATGACAAATAAAATACATGAACACAACTTAAATTTGAAGGATACAAAGTAGTTCCTGTCACATATAACCATTTTTGCGGTGATCACAATTGCAAAGCTTGACCACAACGAAATGAGCAGGTATGTGTCTGGCATAAAACCCGGCTAAAAAGTTCATAATCAGTAATCTTATTAATATTGAGAGATTAATGTTGTCATATGGTTAATATGTGTAAAAAAGTGGTTCGACGCGAATATTATTATTTCGATTTCAAAATTGTCGTCTGACCCGTTTCACTTACAGAATACATACTTATCAGATATTACTGTGTGAACGGTATGAAGCGTTACCTTTCGAGCTTAGGTGGGCATCATGCTACCATGATTCTTCACGAAAGCATTTTACCTGATTAACATTAAATTTTTGCGATATAAAGGTGTTGATCGTAATAGATTTTGTAAACTTTGTAACCAAAAAGTAATTGAGACAAAATACCATTTCATGCTGTTTTGTACTAAATACAGCAATATTCGTTAAGTATTTAGGCCGCATGGCTTGACCTACACTCAATAGATTTACATTTATAGTTTCATAAAAAAAAAATGGAAAAAAAAGAAGAAAAAAAAATGGGGAAAAAAATCAAAATTGATTCAAGAAGCCCTTGTAGTGTACATCACGTTATGTTATTACAATATGTGTTGTCTTTGCCATTTTTTGGCCAAAGACAAAATTTGTCGATTGCTATGAACCTGAAACTTGTACTTACATATTTAACATATTTTCTGTAGGCAAGGAGCTGGAGTTCCAGTCTTTATACAGACGGATATCAAAAAATTTCCTCAAGGCCATTCCGCAGAAGGTCATAGAAAACGCTACAGTTGAAGGATGCGCGCGCAACTGCACCATGGAAACGGAATTTGAGTGTAAATCATTTGACTTTGACAATGAGCATGTTGAATGTCACCTACATAACCACACATACATAGAGCCGCTGATTGGTCTGCAGGAAGCCTTAGATGTCGACCATTACAGAAGTGAGTTTAGTTTAATCTTATTTATTTTACACCGATATCTAAACGTTTCAACTAGTACATGATTGATTGATTGAATATTTAGCGTCATTTTTATGCCATCAAATAGTACAGTTTGGCGTTTGAAGACAAATTCGTTTTTAAAGATGCATAACCTATTACTTTCTGTTCATAGTAGGAATGTATACCAACATAAAATTCAAAATAACTGGTAGGCAGATCAGCTTGTTTTTTTTTTAATTTTAGATAGTGTGCAGTGACACCCTAAGATAATTTGAAAAAAGAAGTTCTAAATGCTCATACATACATGCATATGTTGAAATCCTATAAAAAATCATTTTTTAACACGAGTGATGTCTTATAGCAGTATATGCTATGTCAGCTTTTGCTTTACTCATCTGCAGCAAGAAATCGTAACTCTATGAACTATGAACCATTTTGAAAATATTTCGAAACCAGATTACACAGGACCTTTTTTAAGCGTAAGAATCATTACCGTGGGAAATAAGGGGCGTAACTGTGTAGTGAAGACGTATAACCAGATATTGTCAATAAGAGCTGTTGAAAATGTTGTTTACCCAAAATAAAAATATATATTTTCCATATCCACATAATGAAATTAAATACATGGTATGGTCTCTTCCGCGGTATAACAAATAACTGCGTTGTTTACTATGACAATTTGAACTTCTGTAACATGGACACAGCTGTTTAAAGGTGTTATTTAATCTGCTTAAAATAACGGAACAGGCATGTTTGAGATCACATCTTTATTTATTGATAATTAAATGAATATGGGAAAAGATTACTCGAACAACACATGGTATCGTCGCTGCGTCATGTTTTTAATGATGAGGCAGTCATACATTTACAGCTTGCCTTGTGGTTAAATCTTTGGTCCGATAGTTTTTCTCTGCAAACATAGCACTTTGTGTTTTATTGGTGACGCATAAAGTACACTACTCCATGAGAAAATAAAAAGCTAAGATATAACCTGGTATTATGATTATGGCTACTCTATCACTGACGGCTAAAACTTAAGTCGTTATTATTCCTTTTCATATCGTATTAGTTCGGATAGAATAAAAAAGTCTGGTTAAAAATTAAAAAATGTCCAACAAGAGACAGTCAACACACAGCATATACATAAGTAAAAAACATACACTACTCGTAATAGAAACAATTAAAACACAAAGGAAACTTCTCAACAGGAATCGCCGCTTTGGAACGGTCAAGGCAAAAAAACACCGCTCGGGAGCTTAACATGGCTTTTAGGTGCACCCGTCCTCGCCCTTCCACTTCAACCCTCCCGGCCTCACCCCATTGTCATCATATAAAACTGGACGGAAAACATGTTTTCGCCAGACTATTCTCCTACAAATGTGAAAGTTCATTGAGGAAAAGTGCTGAAAAACTCCTTTTAAATTCGACCTTGACTTACACATTTACTTGGTCATTCAACAATGACAAGTCTTAAAATCGGGGTAAGACCCAATGTTATTGATAAAACATCACTAAAAAACAGACATCTAGACATATGAGGAATTATAAAATTGCAATTACACATTTTTATATTACTGTATTTATACGACGGAGGATAGTCTGACGGGGCTGCAGTTGATTACATCGTCTCGGTAATGATGTGATGAAAGGTAAATAGCGAGGCTAGGTGCACCCGTCAACCAGGTTTGTGCCCCCCAGTGGCGGTCTTGTTACTGGATGTTAAAATGTTGTGACCCCTGATGTGTGTGAACCCCGTTTTGTTCAGTATGTCATGTATTGTGTGCTCTCTGTGAGTATTATGTATACTAATTATGTTTTTGCTGCGGCGGTGGAAGTGTCCTTGGAAATATTTCATTTAAAGTTGGGACATGTATTGTCTAATTGATTTAGATCAAGGCCTAAATTCACCAATAATTTGAGTCTGAGAATCGGACTCAGACTCAAAATCTTACATTTTTGAAAACAATTATTGGTAAAAATGTGATTATGTAATATTTTCCTTTAACTAATCATTAAAACTGCTTGTTTCGGCAACTAAATATAGTAATTTGCTTGTTTAATATAATGTTATTTGAATATTAAGTTTTTTGAAATTTTGAGTCTGAGTTTAAATCTCTGATCCAAAATATTGATGAATTTATGTCCAGGGATCGTCTGTTGATTATCTTAACATTAGATTGCTGGAAATATCAAATATCACGCGTGACGTAATACTGATGAATGGAATGCATGTACATGTTATATACTGGAATGTTGCTTGAGAGAGATTAAATGCGTCTCACATTAACCTCAATAGGCATTTACCTTCTTCTAGTTCACTGTTCTGCGATAAGCGAAAATCGCAATCGATGCGAGCAAGACTAAAACATGTAAAAGATAAAATCACTTCGACATTTCCCGTAATTTTAACTAGATGAGTATTCATCCTGTTTTTTGGGGTATTGCAAATGCATTTTACAACATTTAATTCCATGTATTGTGTTAAACAATTTATACACGTTCTCACATACACATGCATATACACGGTAGATGTATATACATGTAACATTTGATTTACATGCATAGAAGTAATATCTAGATTATTTTCCATTCCAGCGGCATACGAGAAGTTGTTCAATAGAATACCAAACCACGTGATCACGATGAATCACAACAGGAACGTACGCGGACTGACTGTCGAGGAATGCGCACGCAGGTGTATTCTTGAATTGTCATTTAAATGTAGCGGATTCGATTATGAGAGAAAGATGAAAAACTGTTGGCTTACAGACAAGGTCGTGCAGCACGTGGACGGTCTGAAGAAGAGAAGTAACACAGACTATTATGAAAGGAAAACAAGTAAGTTCTTGTAATAGTTAACGCGGTAACTGACCTGACGCGAGAGCAATTATCGCTCCGCCCACTGCCCACGTGGCATTGTTGGTCTAAGTAAATACAATGAGTATTTACTTAGGGGCGGTTCGTTTGTATTACGAGAATGACAATTAAGCAACCAATATTGAACGCTGATTGGATTATTGACTTGTTTGATTGACAGTCCACGTCAATTGAGTTGGTTTCTTTAATAAAACTAATCCTAAGGAGAGTACGTCTAGTTTAAAATAGATGTTTTTTTTTGTAAAATTGATGAAGAATGGTATGTTCAACAAATGGACATCTGATTGACAAACTTGAATTGGGTTCAGTAAACTCGCATGTTTTCGTAAACAAACTCGACTTAATATTTTCCTCCCTAAGAAATCATTTGATTTTAATGCAACTCTCATGCTTATCAGACAAATACAGTATGTAACATTTACATGCCCAGAACATTACAGAAGTGAATAAAATATCTGCGGTTGGATGCGACTAGTTTAGATGTATTGTGTTGGATTTTGAAGTTGGCATAAGCGGCATAATACTAAGGAAATATCCGAGGTATTCCGATTGTAAGAATCAACCAATCAAAAACGTTATTCGATTTTCGCTAAATGAAAACGATTTTTATTCTGGACCGATCTTGTCAAGACGTTTGTTTTTAGAAAAGCAAGAGCGTCGCATATGATCAAAACTACTGAAAAATAATTCGACCGATACAGGTCAAACAGTTTGCGGCATATATTTAACCGCTTTAATTGTATTTACTAAAATGGGTCCGTCTCTTTTAAAATACAGTTTACCTTTTTCAAAATGTGTAAAATCGTTTCATAATTATTGCAGATGGGCCATTGGGCAGATTTATCAACTACGGTTATGGGTCCCTGCAAACAATAGAAGGAGTTCAAACTCACGCAAAAATAGTTTTAGGGGTCAACCTGGACGCCTGTGCACAGTTGTGTCTTGCGGAGACGGCATTTGCGTGTGCCAGTTTTGACTATGTGTTCGGGGAGCAGTCGTGTCAGCTGAGTCAGTTTATAGCAGCCAACGTACACGGGATGAGAAGCGACTTTGGAAGACGACACCAGGTCATGCATTTTGAACTTATTGGTAAGTACAATATTATATGATATGATATCATATCATATCATATCATATCATGTCATGTCATGTCATGTCATGTCATGTCATACCATGCCATGTCATGTCATATCATACTATATTATACAATTATATTTTATCTCCTATTTGTCATGCAAATCTTCATTGTATGTTTGAAATAAGCACGTACATCTGTCCGTGGATCTACAAATTCAATAGATATATTCCGAAACAGAAGAAGGTATAACTGATTACGGGTTTTACGCAGAAACAAAACAGTAATCAGTTATACCTTTTTCGTTTTCGGAATATATCTATTGAATTTGTAGATCCACGGACAATAAAGTTTTTGCATGACAAATAGGTGCGCTCTGTACAGAAACAGTATTCTAAGCGCTGCTACACTGAAGTATCATGACGTAGACATATTATACTGACACCAAGCCGACCAGTCCTAGAACTAACATTTGAAAACTGAGTACCAAGCGAAGAATCTTCTAGTACTATTTTCCATTTCTTTTGTATGGCAATGCTGCGCATTAGAGTTCACAGACGTTCTACTAGTAGACAATCCCTATGGTTAAATATTTAGACACTTGAATAATGCTATACATGTCCCAATAACGTAGCAAAATGTAAAAAAATTAAAGACACATATTGTGCTTTAGAAGCTCAGGGTTGAATTTCACACAAAAAACTTACGATAAAAATAGGTCGTCAACGTAAAATAAGTATTGATCATAATGTTTTATATATTACTCCAAATGAAACCAAACTTGATTAAAAAAATCAGAAATTAGTAAATTTTCTGAAAATACAATCCTTAATTAATATGGGTGACTACGAAAAATATTATGCATATTTGTTACATTACGTTTACAACTGATTTTTATCGTAAGTTTTTTTCTGAAATGCAACCCAGACCTAGAAGTAAACTAATAAAAAATGTAATTGCGTGAAGGAACTTTTACAATCATCAAGTGTAAGTCATTCGAATCCATCTCCATGGTTATTTAAATTTCACAGACGAAGCAGCGCTTTCACCATGCCGGCGTAAAACACGGGGCGCTATTACGGACAATTTAATCAACCGCTGCGAAAATCACAAAGCCTGTCTTGAATGTAAACGAACGCTCGCCATTCATTCCGTTATTATTAAAAGTGGGGAGAAAATCTCCTATATTAATCACTTTGTCAAACATGTCTCCAGGATAGGCGTGTGTCAATAGAAGTAATTTAAGAACGAGTGCCTCTATATGCGGAATATAGGAAGAGACATGAAATAAGATTCAAGTCTTCGGACCTGGCGGCCATTCTGATTGATTTTGTTAAGTAGTTGGTCTGCCCGTCTCTGTCTTATTATCACTTATACATACTTCTGTAGGGCATATTGGGAGCACCTTTATTAACATTTAAGACGTTTTGTTACATCAACAGTGTCAGGGGAAATTTGCTTGATTACATTCCATTAAAGTCACACTAGCTTCTGGACCAATACTTTTTAAACTTCAGCTTTTGTATTAACAAACGTTTAACTTAACACTTTAACACTTTATCTAAGTATAAATTTAAAAAACTCCAACATTCTCTGCCCTTGTAGGGATAATTTGTAGGAATGGTCATCATATAACACACATATTCTCTAAATGTAAGTTATAATAACTGTGAGCTAATTATACAAAATTAAATCTGTTTGTTACAGAGGCTGCACCTAAATCGCCGATATTTATCTCAATCTTAGCGGTAAAACTGCACATTTATATCAACATATAAACACCATACGTTATGGATATTTTGTTCAATAACTTTAAATTTATGTTACTTTGTCTCTGTAGGGTAAAATTCTATGTTTTTGTTGACCAAATATTAAATCGCGTCCCACGATAACGTCACCAGTATCAGGCTATGCTAAAATATCGACAAATAAAACGGAACATGCCGACTTGTCTGTAAACAAATTTTAGTTAAGACATAATCTTGTACAAATAATTCAACGACATTTAGACGTAATTCTTACAATTTATTAACAAAATTAAGACACATTAAACCTTTTTAACATATATTTTTACGACATTTAGATACAGTTTCTACAAATAATTTAAGGTAATTATAAAAATTATATACTAGAACTTTAAATAAAAACTGATTATCTATATTATGTTTTGTCTTGCAAATAGACACACGAATTCATTAATTTTTGTGTTTTGATGTATTTCTCTGCAGACGAATATCTGAACTACTTTTACCCCACCCCGTACGCATCTGTCCTGAACAACAATGAACGCACATATCGCAAAGTTACTCCTGACACATGTGCAAGAAAATGTTTAGAGGAGAAGGAATTTGTTTGTCGGTCATTCGACTACCAGGTATGTTTTATTCTATAACTAATGTTAAATAATAACAAAACAGAAAAATAGGCGTATTCTAAAGGCAATAAACATGTATCATTTTTAAAAAAAATTACAATATGGGAATATTTTGTACGAGTTTGCAAAAAACATATTGGGCGAGACGCTGTATGCGAATATGATTTTTCACCACAAGACGAACGAGTACAATATATTCCAATATTGTATAAAACACTGTAAAATGATATTTTTATTCTATACAATTTTGTTCTATATAACTTTTTTATCGAGATCCCTTTGAATATGTTAACCGTGAGTTCAAAGTAGCAGACGAAGGAAGTTGCAGTGGCAGCTATTCTGATCATCTCGAGTGTCATGCGGAACGTTTTGTCGGTTGTTTGTTTTTATCGCTGAAATTTCTACTAACTTCATTTCCTTTTTTTATTTTTTAAAAATGTTCAACTGTATTGTACGGTCACTTGGTAAAAAGTTCACAAAGTGTCTGAAAATGAAACCAAAAGTCATCAAAAAAATATTGATATACTGAGACATATATATATACACAGGCCAGTACATATAACTGTAAGAAATGTAAAAATAGCAAGATGTTCCTGTCATTTATTACATCATTTTACAAAACACGGACATATTGGAATTTTTAGTTTGGACGGTATTTTGAATAGAAACATGCCGTGTGCCCTTTTACGATCAGTTTATAAGAACGGCAAGGGCAGCAAGTCGCACGGGACGTGTAGTAGTTACTGTACACCGTCTATTATTGATGTTCATTATTTGATTACTTGTTTTACTTCGTTAATTCATTGTCCCTTTGGTCAAGATATGCTAATCATATGAATATAAATGAATGTCGATTCGTAAAAATCCGAATCATATCTTATATTGTTACAACTGACCCAGTCAGCTGGTGACTAGGTTGTATATACACGAATAGATAAACAAGCTGAAACATTTATCTGGCATTGTGATCAAGTACTCTGGCTTCAATATGAGTTTAATAATACCAAAAGAACGTATTGCAACAACTCCTTCTATATAACACATACACACTGGCGAACCCACGTGACTATATGCTATGGAACGGTGAATAAAGGTAACAATTTTGCAGATAACTTTCTTAATAGTTCATGAAAATACACGAAGCAAGGACGAACGCCGTCTCTGTATAGCGATTAACCACTGGTGATATCAAGTGTGCATGAACGTATCATTTGCTAAAAGAGCCATGGCAATTTTTTGCAAACTGCACTGCTCTTTACCATAAGTATCCAAATTGAGCACAAAAAGCCGTTGCTCTTTTTGCAGAAAAGACACGTTTGGCATAGTCAATATATATAACCGGTAGTTCGTCCCTATACAAAGACGGAGTAAGTCTATATTTTGTGAATTTCATGATATATTAACGAAGTTGTCTGCAAAACTATTACCTGAAGCGGACACTTTTCTTTCGAATGTTTGCACCACTACATATCATAAAGTCACATGGATTCGATACAGTGACATATGCACATCAGGCTTAACAACTGTGACTCATATTATATCATACTCGTGTATAATACAACGTAAATTAATTTTTAAAAAAAAATGGTGATTTCTTTTTGTTATTGTGACATAGCGTATATTTTGTTAAAATTGTGTTATTATTATTATGACCATAATTTGAAGATGCTATAATGACTTTAATAGTGTAACACGGTCATGTTACATGCCTGAATTACAGATAACAAATGACATTAAAATACGGTTTTGGCATGTATATAATCAATTTGTAAATCTGACTCGGTTCTGCTGCATGTTACCATTTAACGTTATTCTACTAAAATACGTACATATTTAGTTTGCATTGTCCATAAAGTGAATATTTGTACATTTCTCGGGATTACTTTTTTTTAATTAAATGACGTATTTAAAATGGAACGGCATGATTTACACGTGCTTGGGGTTGCTTGAGATTTATTAAATTTAGTTTTTAAATATAAGTATACTGAAAGAATAAAGAAACGCCCGGTGGATTTCAGAGTCACATTATCAAACTATTGTACGCGGTATTTACTTAGATCTTATTTAGATTTAGAATACATGTATTAATGTATGTAAAAGTATTTCATGAATGGTTTATTGACATAATTATTAATAAAATACTTTTTTCACACATAGTAATACTAATGATGATAATGATGATGATGATGATGATGATGATGACGATGATAATAAAAATAATAAAGTGGCTCTGAAATTCACACGGCGTTTCGTTATCATTTAACAATATTAAAAGCAAATTGACGGAATGTGTTATTATAAAGACTTTTTTAAATCTAAACCGACTAAAAATATATGTTTGTTTTATCATTCACATCAGTTGTCAGTTAAAATATCTATACAAATGTGTGCCTTCTTTATCAACTGGATAGCTTAAATAGAATGACGCATGTACTTCCATCACAGCAAACAAACCGTCTCACATATTTTTCAAATTTCTATTTACAAATCACCGCCTTCACCAAGCCAAACTGTTAACACTTTTCAGTCAAGTTCAGTCTGAGAACTACACTGTTTATTGCAGAAGCCTTTTCCATTGCCGGATCCGTTAATATCGCTTGGCGAGGTCAATCCGTATTTGTCATTATGTCCCTTACCCGCCTCGGGAGCAGTAAATATTGACGTCGGTAATTCTAGGAATTAATCGTAATTTCCTATGTTTATTACCGTGCTGCCAGACTTATCAGTCCTGCATCTGCTATAAATCTCACGAGATCTCACGAGAACCGAGATTTAAATGTTGCACCTCCGCAACTATACAATTAGAGACATTTGCGGTTATGAAAGAGTGCTCGTATAGGCACATGATGAGCTGTAAGATGGAAAAAATCGAATTGTCCAGACAAACTTATGTGGCTGACTGTTAAAAGTAATCTGTTTCCAACAGGAACTGTTAATTAACGGACTAAAACTAGTTTTGCGGTATAGAGAGTTTTTTTAACCCCACTATTCAAAGAAGAAAAGTGTTGAGGCAATAAGTGTTATCACTGTCCGTCCTTCGATCCGTTCGTTCGTTCTTTCGTGCTACCGAAGTCAAATTGAATTCCGGTCAATACATTCTGAAAGGCTCAATGTATTTTATCAATATTTCGGATTTAGCTACATTATTATAAAGTTAGAAAATTTGAAAATATTTATTCGGATGGAAGTCATTGCAGTTATATTGTACAAGATCTTTGTGATATAATATCTAATAATATAAAAATAATGAATGTTGAAATAAACATCTAAAACGATAACCTTTTGAAATACAAGTGAAATCTTCGAGGAAGTCCGATTGTTTGAATGAACCAATCAAAAACTTTATATCAGTTTACCGTTTTAATTTTATTCCCAGTTGAACCTTTGTATATTAGAAAAGCAAGCGTCGCCGATGATCAAAACTTTATGCGCAGAAGTACTTAATGACATTGCATTCAAAGTCATATAAATCATGTACATTTTGACGGTTCAGGTGATCGAATATTCGTGAAGCTCAGATACGCATCTGGCTAATCACAGTTGTAAGCTGTGTTTGGTAAATTTGAATGCTTTTTTAATTAGATTTCAGAAAAAATATTGTGTTCGAATTCAATTACAATTTTAAGTATTTATAAAGGAGATAATTTAAACTTACTTCTGTTTGGAGCTTTGTTTATTTCTGATTTTTGTAGCTACGGCTATTTTATTCTTAACTTTTATTTGCTTTTGATTCGTTTGTTTCCGTCGATACGCTGTCGTATGGGAACTGTCGTATGGGAGCTGTCGTATGGGAACTGTCGTATAGCAGTTATTTGGTCCCAGGAAGTGATAGTTTTCTTAACCAAACACTGGCTAAGTCGGTAGTGTGCCTGGCTATCAATCAAGGGATCGTGAGTTCGAATTTAATCCCAGCCACAGTCTCTGTGATGATTGATATAAGACATTGCGTCCTATTGTCCTCCGTCTCCCTCCGCTGATCCAAAAGGAAAAGTTGTCAGTAACTTAAAACAGAAAAGTGTTGTCAAGTATTGGTTTACCTTCTAGGATCCCAGGAAAGAGTGGTTAGGCTGACTGATCGTCTGTTAGCCCACCATGACATAATAATAAAGCTACATATTCAAACAAACAAATATTTTAACACAATAAAAGCAGTTGTTAACTGAAAATAAAGTAAATATTACAAACTTCGAATTTAGGTTGAATTTATATATTTTTTTTATTTTTAAGGAATATGTTAATATATGTACATATCTGAAAAAAGTTTCACATACAATCAACCGGAGTAAGCGGTCGCCTCTATTAGGCAGCCACCTGTTTTAAACAGCCATACTTTATATTTCTATGCATTTACAGTAAATTAACCTGTATTAAGCAACAACTTGTTTTAAAGACCACTTTTTTCATACCATTAACTGGCAGCTAAAGACAGGTTTGACTGCATTCTACCAGAAATGTGCTTCTAACTCAAACAAGACATTTTAAACGTGCCGCGAGTCCCATCGAAATGACTATGTTATAAGCAGCTACGATATATGCACATTAGTAGTCATTGTCCTTACTGCGGTGATAAACGATGCAATGTCAATAATTCACCAGTCACTTTGCCAATATCTGCGATCAGCATGGCAAGTTTTCCATTAACGTGTGTGAACCCCACGACCGTTCACAATTAACATCGGCTGTATTCTTGTTAGAGGGGAATCAAATTGTAATTGTGGGATTTGTTTGTGGATCAGGAGTAATGCCGTCACACAGACGCTGTTACATGAGACCAGACATCTGTTGTTCTGTACTTGATGATGGACAATAATAAAAATATAAGTTAACTTTAAATATTTATTTTACATCGATAGTGAAATAAGTTTTTACGACATAGACAAATCATGCTTCAAGTTTTTTTCTGGGTAAAACCAGTACTAAGTATATGCGGATAAAGTGTCGTACTCAATGACGCCACATATACATGTAGTCATGGCGGAGGATTGAACCCAAGATCCCAAAATTCTGTGTCCGATGTTCTGCCACTGGAACACGCATTTTACCCTTCAAATGTACTTTATAAATTCAAGTAATAACATATTTCTCAGTGAGTTGCCGTTTCTTTGATATATTGCAAATGATAAATATTTACAGACGTAAGTTTGGCTGTACTTGAACCATGTGTTCTATGTTGTGTATGCTTCTATCCGGTGAATGCAGTGTCTAAATGTGTTGTTTAAGTATACTTTTAGATTTTATTAATTTACTAATTCGCTCATGGTATTTTTACAGTTTATATATATATAATTTAATATACATGGTCATTCTACATGTTCACCAAATAACTACCCAGTATAATAATTCAGTAAATAAATGATACAATTATTTACATAACGTAACATAATGAACAATAAAGGAAATAGATGTTTCATACATATGACAAATAAATACTACGGTTTTAGTTATGGCGATGATAAGAAACATATTAAGTAATAAAGGACTTCTACACTTTTGATTTTGAAAAAATAGATACGACACTTTTTATTAATGACCGTTAAGTAAGGCATTGATCAATAAAGAGTCGATAAATTCTATACATTTTACAAATAAATACTACGTCTTCGTCATGACCGTTACATATTGAACAATGAAGAAATACGACTTCTATTCATTTGACAAATAAATATTGCGTTTTTAGTCATGACCGTTACGTACTATATCGGCACCAGTAAAAGATCATAGAATTGTGTATATTTGACAAACTAATGCACCCTACGTTTTTAGTCATATACTGACCAATAAATAATGTATATTTCTATACATTTGACAAATAAATGAAGTACGTTTTTAGTGATGACCGTGACGTAACAAACTGACCAATAAAGAATCGTACACTTCTATACATTAAACATATAAAGTTTAAGCCATGACCACCATGCATGTGTCATAGTGACCACCAAAATAATACAAAGTTATATACATCAACACATATATATGACGTGCCACACATAACCAACACGTTAATACAGTAAAATATACTGAACGGAACAGCTAACACTCCATCAAAAATTTTATATACCTGACATTTTATATACCTGACATTTTATATACCTGACATTTTATATATTTTCTCAAAAAGAAACAAAGCAGTTTCCTTGAAATTTGAAGTTGAATAGGAAAGAACATTACTCTGTAAAATCAATGCACAGTTGTCTTTTTATGTCGTATGCAAATTTTGATAACGTTATATATTTTTTGACAAAGATATTAACAATACAATAATGGCGGGTTAGCTGTTCTGATCAGTATATATATATAAACCATTATATTTTTCACCCTATACGTTCTAATTGGTTTTTATACGGTGGGATGGTCTCTTGCCATTAAACTAAGCATACTCTGTGCTCATAAATCGTCTACCATGAGTTATGGTAATTTTCCGTATTGTTTCATTTCCTGTGCTTAGTGTAATCTGTGTTATGTATGGGTAGAAATTATGAACAACCATTCAGTCCCGGAAGAGAAACAACCATAAAAACAGCCCGGTCCATTTGTCGACACTCTCTGTCCGTCTTTGAATTATATTCCTATGATTTATGGAATTGTTCTATGACTGTCTAATACATTAATACTATCTGACTAAATTGTTGGGCGGGTGGTCTAACGGGTTTGTTTAGTGCCATTTTTTGCTATTGAGGACTAAAAAACGTTCAGTAAATCTATCCACTCTTTCCCGGAATCCCGGAAGGTTTGCCAGTACTCGAGCACATCTATCTCCGAAAGTAACTGACAACTTCCCCACTTGAATCAACAGTGAGAGGCGAATAAGACTAAGTGCCGTTTATCAATCATCATGGAGATGATTCGTGCGGGGACTCGAACGCACAATCCCTATATTGATAGTCAGTCGCGCTAACGACTGAGCTAACCGAACCATGTTGGTCTAATGGAAGAGAGTTGATCCCATCACAATACTGTGCAGTTGTAGGCAGATTAGAGATGTAAAGTCTCAGAGATAAAACACAGATATTGTAATACTCAGAAGGTAATTCCAGGGGCGGGGAGTTAAAAGTAGGTTTTTCAAATTTTCATTAAAATACCATGGGACCTAGTTTAGTATTAATGAGCTCTCAGGTTGGCAAGGTCCGATTCTCTGGCTCCCCTTTCTTTATCCGCTTTTATTTTCAACCGATTCTACACTAAAATATATTGAGCATGATTCGTATAAATTATTAAACACAATCTAGATGTAAAATAAACATTTTTTTAACTGAAAAAAAAAAGGTAATCATTTATTTATATTTTCATACGCTACACATTCATCAAATAAAACAGATGTAACATATAACACGTGCTTCTAGCAGCTTACAGCTCTATCATTTTAACAGCTATAAGCACGTTTAAGAAATTTAACTTCTACAAGCAGTTATAATTCACCATTTATTAAAAAGTTTTATTTACAGTCTGTTAATAAAATTAATAAATTTGACTTTTTTTTTAATTCAAAGAACCGTGAATTTCGACTCACAAGATATTGAAACTGATAATTACCACATTTTTGCATGAATTGAACATAATAAATATAATTATTCCATTGTAACTCCTTCCAACGCCTAAAACATCTCAGGAACTATAAACTGTAATTTTACTATGTCCATACTTTGTACAATCACTTTTACAATGTAATTATGCATGTTTTACTTAATATGGATTTATGTCAGTATTTATTCTCTCGTATGCTTCCGTATAGTTTGGTCTTTTACATTAATAACATGCGATCTGCGATCGAAGACTTATATGAACTTTAAAGTCATTTGAAGCGCATGGTGCAGTGGTAGAACACCGAACCAATGATCGGAGGATCGCGGGTTCGATTCTCCCCCATCCCAATATTTGGTGTCCATGGACAAGATACTTTCCGCAAACTGTTGAGTACTGAGTTCTACCCATGAGGACTTCGAGCGTGATTTGTATTAGTTGTAATTAATTGTTTGCAATCGAAGTAAAATAAATAAGTCCTGGATTCACTGAAGCAGCAGACAAGAAACCTTAAGCCAATACAATCAGTGTTTTTCTTCACCACTGTGTGGATAAGGCGACGGAGGTAAAATCATCGCCAACTGATTTGTCTCAAAATAACACCTCCCTGTTTCCTTTGCTATTTTCATCTATCTAATCAACTGCTCGAGTTGCAATTATTATTTCATTTGTTCTATTCTTTAGACTTGTTTTTCAATTTTCTTAGTTCTTATTTATATTTTATGTCATGTCTTTGTTTTATTTGATATGTTATGACGGCGTTTCTTTCTCATTTTGCCTGGATATGTTGAAAAATAAAAAAAATATATATACAGTCTAATCTTTTTGAGAAGCTACTTGTCGTAAGCAGGCACAGTTGTTATTTCCCACTTCTATGTTTTCAGAGCAAACCAACAGTGTATTAAGCCACAACCTGTCTTTTGCTTCTTCTCTTATTTGGTAACTTACGACATGAGGTTTTTGGGTGTTACAATATTCTGAAAAGATTCATTAGTAATGACATAAACTACCCCTAATTCAGTTTGATCTGTTAATATACTGCTGTGTTCGAGTGTATTGTAATGACCATCGCCAAGATGCAAATTGGATGTCAATTTCAGTTTGACTTTTATTTTATACCTAACTTATACATACATTAACCCTGTCAGAAGTTTTTCATCGGAAACCAATTTGACGGACTTACGCATGCACAGACGGACGAATGGACAAGGGAAATACTTAATGTCCCTTCACAATACTCTTCAAATGGCGGGGGCATAAAATGAAATAAATTCATTTTGGAAACACTAAGATTTAGTGTAAAACTTTATTGAAGAACTACTCTGTTGTTAGAATGAAATGCAGTTTAAATGGGTAAACTTTTTTGTGCATAAACATTGAGATTCTCCTATCCGTAAACTATTATAATCATAAAAAAGAGACAAGAATACAAGCTTAAAAAGTCACACTGTTACATATACGTGTGCATGTTTTCATTGTTTTAAATTCAGATACAACATTACGTCCTTTGCGATAACCACAGTGGTGGTAACTCAACAGTCTCTTTAACGCAAAAGCAAATGACCTGACGGGAGAATGACTATCGCTCCGCCCACCGGTCACGTAGCGATTTTTGTCCAAGTAAATACAATATAATACACTGTAGTGTTTACTTAAGAGACGGTTAGCTTTTCTAAGAAAAATGTCCGTACAGCAACCAATATCGATCGCTGATTTGATTATCGACTGATTAACAGGCCGTGTCAGGCCGATTATCGCCGAAAGAAATAGTGCGTCCGAGCTTCAAACCCATACATATTCCTAAAGTCCAGAAGCCGACACATCAAGCAAAATGTCGTAGCTACCGCAATGGTTCAAACAATGAATAGAATAATACACTGTGTGAAGGGCAAAACAAACATAGATAAGAAGCAACAACATCATAATTACTAATGCCTTTTCATCATTTTTAAAATTGCAATGTGTGCATGTCATTTATCAGTTATTTGTCTTTGATTTAGTCTATTTCACTACATACATTGAAATGAACAATATCCTGAAAAAATGTGATATTTTGTGAATTCGTATGCGGTTTTGATTTAATAACAAAATTGAAGCATATGTAATAGTTAGTGTTTATTAAGTTAAATTAACAATTGAGAAACGCAAAGGGGGCGACCGCAGGTAGACAGTTTGACGTTATCTGACTGTCTTTGGGCAGGAGCTACGATGAAAGCTAAGATGATTAACGTTTGAAAGTTGATCTTTTCTAAGGCCGTTTCTAAACATAGCTCGCGCGGCTTTGTGATTTGTACCTGACTCGTTCAGAATTGAATCAAGGCGGAGTCTGTGCAATGTCATTCACGCGTGTGCAGTGATGACGAACTTCTTACAATCTGATCACCTCGGCCTTTATGCTACGCAATAGACCTCTGACATAATAAAGCACCATTTTGGAACTACTTTCACATACTTGTAACACAGGCGAATAGCGTTGGTGTATTCTAGAGCTATACACGAGTGTATTAAACGGAGGATACGCAAATACCTGATGTTTCACGATTGGAACTTTTTGATAATTAAGAACGAACTTAATAAAATTATTTTGTAGGCTGTTTTAACAAATAGGAGTGACACAATAGTAGTATAGTAGGAGCTAAGAAAGACCTCTTTTTGGACACATTTTTGCGGAAAATGGACACAAAACTTCAGCACATGTTAGTTGAAATGAAAATTCCTGTTGTTTATGCAGTGCTCTATCAATCCTCTCTCTCTCTCTCTCTCTCTCTCCCCCCCCCTCTCTCTCTCTCTCTCTCTCTCTTTCATTCGCTCAGTTGACTTTTCCTCGTTCTCTTTTAATACTTCTATAGTAAGAAAATAAGTATATAGTATATTAAAGTGACATGCACATCATACATTACAATACCATACATTACTTATAAACACATCTTAAACTTCCGTGGACCAGAGTAGCGCATCAATTAAAGTAATATAACATCAAGTTTGAATGAAATGATAGTTAGCTTTGTGTAACAATATTATAGTGTTGTCATCACACGGTGGGTTCGTATCGTTATTAAACAAGCAGTAATATTTAAAAAAATAAAATGAATAAAAACGAGTTAGTTAAGAAGCGTATGTTATTTACATTTAGAGGAATCGATAATGGTCGATAATTTCGTCATATATTACCAACTTCATCTAGTTATTACTGTTACGCCGTTAAAAGAGTTTAACTGTAATTCAGCTTCATTCAATTAAGGCAATCATTTAATATCATTTTAAAATCATTTACACAGTTTTGTCATCCTGTAATACAACGTTCTCTGAATTTTTCAGCATTTTATTAAAAACTGAGCTCGTGCACTCGTTCGTTCTTTTTTGTGCCATGTTTAGAAAATATTTATAAAATTAAACAACTTCGCAACTGTTCATCTTTCTTTATTCAAATACGCTCTAACAAGCTAATGACTGATCAAATGAAAGAAAAGTAAAGTAATTACCGAAGTAAAAATAAAAGCCGATACACGCTCGGCCGTTTCCGTTTAAGATCGTTTGTGATAACTCAACTAATATACCGCGTTCGTTCGCCTTCGGCGATTATCGGTTTTCTTCGTATTTGATTTCCACAAAAATGTGTCCAAAAAAGAGGTCTATTTTAGTTCCTACTATACTACTCACAATTTTGAAAATTAAAGCGATTCCATTGGTTGTCAACTGAGGTTATGCACTAAGTGTTAATTTTATGTTCATTTCGTTTAAATTATTGTATTGAACTGTCAATATGCTCGTTTCAAAATTACGTCAATATGTATTGTAATTAATTTCAGATACAGAAAGGAACATGCTTACTAAGTCACGTGACAGGAAGTGACGTCGTCGGGGGATTGTACGCACCGGTTGGCGTGCATGTTCACTACTTTGAAATGAAACCATCACTTGGTACAGTAACGTTTAAAATATTCAAATCTGTGTTCATTTTATTCTAATAGAAAATATATTGTAGATCTAATTATAAACATGTAACGGTGTTTCAAATAATACCCAAAAGATTGAAGTTTGTTTGATATTCTGTCTCGTCTTTCAATATTCAACTAAACTACCCCTAAATCTAACGTTTTCATTTCCCAATATCGATTATTTACACACGTGAATATTGAAAGACGAAAATCTGACAAAATTTTAGGCAAATTGAAACCAGTTAGATATTCGTGTTTCGTCTTTCAATGTTCATTGAAACTACCTCGAAATCTAACATTTTCAATTAATTTACTAAAATCAAATATTTACACATTTAAATAATTATATAAAGACGGAAATCTTACTAAATCTTAGACAAATTGAAACCAGTTTGACATTTGTGTTTTCAATGAAACTACCCCAAAATCTAACATTCTTAGTTTAGTTTCTAATATCGAATACTTACATACTTAAACACTGAAAGCCGAAAATCTGTCTAAATTTTAGGCAATTTGAAACCAGTTTGATATTCGTGTTTCGTTGTTCGGTATAGCTAACCCTAGCACCAACCTACTCAGCCTCCAATTTTAAACCAGTAAATAATATTTTTTTAATGTTAGTACAAACTGAAACACATTGGTTTGTACAGTTATTGTATAACTTACCGGTATTTGATACTTATAACAAAATACAAAAAACAAACAAACAAAATAACAAACAAAAAACAACAGTATAGCTAACCCTAACACAAACCTTCTCAGCCTCCAATATTAAAGAGTTACACACTTAAATATACACTCGGAACACATCGGTTGATTCTCCGAATCAAAGCAAAAAGTGCGAGCAGTGCCCGAGGAGTTCCGAATGTTAAATAGCGAAAGATAACATTCAAACTTACTTCTTATTGCTGCGTGTCCATGTTGTTACGATGATGTTAATTTTATTTATTGTCGCCATCGGTTTCCCATGCGAACGACGCCTCAAGAAGAATATTAGTTATTTAAGAATTTTGGTGGATAGTGCAGAGATACAGAATACCATTTTGTAGCGTCCCTGGTTCTTTTACATGCACTGTGTAAAGCACCGATTCATTGGACCTCGATTTTGTTTAAAGTCTCATCCAAAAGACTTATGATTAGTTTTAGTTGGTGGAGCGGGGGTTCGAACCTATGACCCTTGTGTTTACAGTCCAATGCCTTTATTACTGGACCACTAATCTGCTGTACAAAGAAACGTATAGTTTTTATATGGTTCAAAATGTAATAAAATGGTGTCGAATGTGTCTACACCTATTTGTTCCACATGCAAATTAATACAAGCGATACTATCACAAATATGATATGAATTGGGGCTATTGTCATTTTCAACACATTACAGATTATATATGGAAACCAATTGTATTGGTGAAGGTAGACCCGAGATCTGTAAACACGAATCCGAGAACACGCGAAAATCATCCGCAAATAAAATGTGACACGAGTATGATCAATTACAGTAATTGTTTACTATATTCAGTATATGTGTCACATTCAATATTATTAATAATTAAATTGTGAAGTAACGAAACAATAATACAGATATATATCTAGGTATTAATAAATATTAATTACTATTTACTTATAATCATAATAGTAGTTGTTGGTGAATGCGTCGCTTTCAACACTTTTCTGTCATATCGCAACGGTGTCTACTTGAGACAGTTTTCTATGCCCTGCCACACTGGAGTATCATGCCATAAACACGGTTTGATACCCAACCCAGTCACATTATACTGACACTTGACCGACTTGACCTAGAACTATCCTTGAAATGCAAAGCGTCAAGCGAGGAAGTTTCTGGTACCATTTTTTAAGTCTTTGGTATGACCCGGCCGAGGATCGAATCCATGAAACATTCGAGACGGATGCTATACCTCTAGACCCTCCAGTTCCACCGTAATAGCGGAATTGTATTCTTATAATTTTGTGTTTTAAATAATTGATTTATCATTTAGCGTAATTTTTATGTCATCGAGGGCTCACAGACAATCAATTAACCTAACCACTGGTTCCTGGGATCCGCGAATGTTAACCAGTACTCGAGTACACCCCATTATCACAAGTAACTGCACAGATAATGTTCCAACTTGAGAATCAGCGGTGAGAGACGAATGATAATGAGACGCAGTGTCGCATATTAATCATCAAGGAGACTTCCTCACTGGTAAATATGTTACCATGTTGATAAACGCTATTAAAAGTACAAAGCTCTGCGATCATCGTACATTACTGAACCTTTATATTGTAGATTGTGGTGGTATACTGAAGGGAGATAGAGGTACCCTGGCCTCCCCTAACTGGCCCCGTCACTACAGTCATCATCTCAACTGCACGTGGTCACTAACCGTGCCGGAGTTCAAGGTTTGAATAAATAAACTCATTATCCCCAGCGAATCCTCTCTCTAAATATAATGAACTGAACAGCTCACCCGCCGCTTGACAGTTTATGTATCTAAACCACCACCTGACAGTTTATGTATTTTCTATAAAAGTATTAAAGCAATTTCTCTAAACCAAAGTGGCCGCTTAGCCGTTCCGTTCAGTATACATGGAAATAGTCTTAAAGTGAGACTATTGGCAAATTCCACATATAAACTGCAAATTGAGACTTTCTCCATATGTTGTGCTCATAAAATAGTGTTTGTATACCGATTCAATGCCGTATTTAACATAAGAGTTTTTAAATTAAGGGTTGATCAGAATACCGAAGGCAGTTCGTTCAAAATAGAAAAGGTAAACAAATCAAATGATTTAGCTTCTGAAAACCGACGCTTATATTTAAGCGCCATTATATAATTGTATACTTTGAATTGAAAATATGTAAGTTTTATGTATGTCCTTGTATTTGTAATGTTTATTTACAGCACCATATTGAGAGTTAAATACAAATATGCTCCCTTTAATTAGGTAGATAGATATAATCAGATATTTCTAATTCCATATGATTATTGTGTTTGACTTTACGAGTGAATATGATTTCAAATGTCCCCTCAATGTAGAATGATAATTGTAATAATTAATTCAATTAATCTTTCCAGATAATTCGCCTCGAAATTTTCCATCTGGACCTTGGCTGGCAGACGGACGATCCATGTGATGCCGATAATGATATGTTATCTTTTACCGAAGTGACGGCACAAGGGAGATCACTTATATGTGTAGAAAACTTCCAGACGGAAGTAGTTACCGCAACCAATCAAGTAAACGTTTCGTTTACGACAAACGCAGAAAATGACGCTCAAGGATTTCGTATTTTCTTCAGTGCAGGTGAGCACGTTATGTTATTGAAGATTGGATATAAAATATTCATGACGAATATAATAACTAGTATATTTGTTTAAATAGCTCCATGATATGTTTGACTACAAATTGCAAGACATCAACTCTTACAAATATAGTTTTGCTTTACTACAGATAACACACACGGTTACAGTTGATGTTGTATGTTATTTCTTAATGGGTTATGATTTCATTTTGTACTTCTGTCTTATTTACATTTTTTATAAACTTAAACATTCGTTTTCATTTACGAAGACCTTTCTTTAAGAAAATTGTTTACTATATTCAAATAGTTTAAACATTATTAAACATGATATATTTAACATTATGAATAATTGTAACATGATTTATTTAAGCAGTAGTGTTACTTTCAACAAAGCTGTTGAATCTTACACGAGTACTCATATATGGCACACATATAGCATATCAAGCTCTGTCGAGCATTATATAATTTTGCCAACGAGTTTATAAAATTAAATAATAAATGAAAATAAATGTTTGATTCTTTTAATTAGATAACTCCGAAAAATGTTACATTTCCCTTTTGTTTAACAGATCACTTCTAAACGGAACGAGAATAAATCAGGCATTATCAGTTGTCATCAGTCGCCGTAACACAGGGATGTAACGTCGTGAATATATCTTTTCGCAATATATCCTACTTATTATCACATGTAACCATGGTTATACTTTTTCCATATTTCTTCGATATCACTTCAGATTGGCCGTGCCAGACGACCCTTACATCGGACAATGGAGAGTTTGCCTCTCCGAGATGGCCAAACACTTACCCATCGTTGTCAAATTGTCGATGGGTCATACAAGGCCCGCCATTGTCCAAGATCGTACTTCGGCTGAATTCGATAGAGCTGGAGGACCACACGGGTTCCACGTGCAAAACAGCGTATGATAAAATAGACGTTTACGACGGCGCTGCAGCAGACGACAATCATCTTAAAACATTCTGCGGCCGGGACAGGTCATTTACGTTCACTTCTACGGGAGATGCGTTGTATGTTACATTCGTGTCAGACAGCCGGGTACAAGGGAAGGGTTTCCATGCATCTTACATGTTCATACATCATATAACAACGACAACTTCTACCTCAACAACAACAACAACAACTCCGACAACAACGATTCCAATCTCCACGAAAAACATTTCACCAGAACCACAACTTTCAAACGCACATGCTCATATAAAACTTGTTTCTAACACAACTACAAATTCCGCAATAAGCAATTTGTCTGTTTCTGTAAATATGGCCATGACGGGAAACAGCAATTCCGAAGACACGGAACCACTCATAGCAACTTTTGTAGAACCGGAAGTAGTCGATCCAGATATCCGGGATGATGATTCGAACGACACCGAAGTGCGAATTGGCAAAACAGGTAATTCAGCATTATGTAGTGTTTTGACTTAAGTTTCAACATTAAAAAAAGTAAAGTACAGTACAAAAGTACAGAAGCACTTGATAGCAATATTTAGTTTTTTTTGGTAAATTATTACGTAATAAACACCGACTAACTTAGTGTTCAGTTGTAGCTTTGATCGGCAACCTCTCGCAATGTCACCATTCTTGGTGTAATAATGCAAATGACGTTTTCCACTCCACTAGATTGCATCGATTCAGTTAACTGGGTTTAATATTGGTTTATTCAATTAAGGAACGCGTGGTCCAGTGTTAGAGCATCTGCCATGATCAGAGCCGGGTAAAGGGATCACGGGTTCGTTCCTCCCCCATGGATATGTTTGGTGTCCTTGAGCAAAACATCTTACTGACACATGCTTAGTACTGGTTCTATCCAGGAATACTTCGACCATGATTTTTCTAAGGTATAAGAACTTGTTTCACAATCGCTGTAAAATAATTAACGGATGACACGAAATTAGTTCATAGAAAATTTGAACATCAAGGTAGAATTATGGAGATGAGCATTGTAATAGTTTTATATGTTATTCTTATCCAAGTTTGTAAACATAACCATTGAAACATTTTATTCGAAATTACCTGATATTGCCCAAATATTGTTTCATATGCATGTTATGAATACAGTACTGTACATGTCAATAGTAACAGAAATATAGGTCACCAACATAAAACACTTCAAAGGGTTATTAATTAAACATTCAAATATCAATAAAATGCATCTGACAGAATCTGTTAAGAATTGGCCTTAGAAAATGCTCATGTATGCAGGTGTCAATTTATCCTCCGGATTACACAATATCCGAATATTTGCATTGCTTTATATTTATGGGTAATCTATTTGGTGTTGACTAAACATTTTTAAACAAAAATTAATGTAATCTGATGGTATAAAAATAAGGCTGAACATTTGCGCATTTTAGGGACAATCAAATATACGATGAAATTTTACAATGATGACTGAAAACATGACATTGTCATTATTTTTTGCGAAAATATGTAAGTTAAGATACAACTACTAAAAACATAAATGGTTAATATGCATCCAGGTGACGATATAGGCATGGGAGCCAGACCGGATGTAGCATACGACATCATCCAGTCAGACAAGACGTATTCCGCCATTATATGGGGCGTCACGATAGCCTTCCTACTTATGTTTCTGGTGATGACAGCCACGCTTTTATTTGTATGTCGGTATTACAGGTTAGTTTATCTTCTATTCTTTTGTCGGTATTACGTCGGTATTACAGGATAGTTTATCTTCTACTCGTGTGTTGGTTTTACAGGTAAGTTTATCTTCTTCTCGTGTATCGGTGATACGTCGGTATTACAGGTCAGTTTATCTGTCTGAGTATTTGTATTACAGGTTAGTTTATCTTCCACTCATGTGTCGGTATTACAGGTTAGTCCATTTTCTACTCGTGTATCGGTATTACAGGTTAGTCCAACTTCTACTCGTGTGTCGGTATTACAGGTTAGTCCAACTTCTACTCCTGTGACGGTATTACAGGTTAGTCCAACTTCTACTCGGTGTATTTGTATTACAGGTTAGTTTATCTTCTACTCGTGTGTCGGTATTACAGGTTAGTCAAACTCCTACTCGTATATCGGTATTACAGGTTAGTCCATTTCTACTCGTGTTTCGGTTTTACAGGTAAGTCCATTTTCTACTCTGGTATCGGTATTACAGGTTAGTCCATTTTCTACTCGTGTATCGGTATTACAGGTTAGTCCAACTCCTACTCGTGTATCGGTATTACAGATTAGTCCATTTTCTACTCATGTATCGGTATAACAGGTTAGTCCATTTTCTACTCATGTATCGGTATTATAGGTTAGTCCATTTTCTGCTCGTGTGTCGGTATTACAGGTTAGTCCAATTCCTACTCGTGTATCGGTATGACAGGTAAGTTCATTTTCTTTTCGTGTATCGGTATTACAGGTTAGTCCATTTTCTACTCGTGTGTCGGTATAACAGGTTAGTTTGTCTTCTACTCGTGTATCGGTATTACAGATTAGTCCATTTTCTACTCGTGTATCGGTATTACAGGTTAGTCCAACTCCTACTCGTGTGTCGGTATTACAGGTTAGTCCAACTTTTACATGTGTGTCGGTTTTTCAGGTTAGTCCAACTTGTATTTGGGTGTCGGTATTACAGGTTAGTCCAACTTCTACTCGTGTGTCGTCATTACAGGTTAGTTTATCTTTACTCGTGTATCGGTAATACAGGTTAGTTGATCTTCTACCCGTGTGTCGGTTTTTCAGGTTAGTCCAACTTGTATTTGTGTGTCGGTATTACAGGTTAGTCCAACTTCTACTCGTGTGTCGGTATTACAGAATAGTTTATCTTTACTCGTGTATCGGTAATACAGGTTAGTTTATCTTCTACCCGTGTGTTGGTATTACAGGTTAGTCCAACTTTTACTTTTTTGTCCGTGTACATTTCGGTGTTATTATTTTTTCCTATTCCTTAGATACCGCTGGAGTCAGTGCCAGCGGATGTGAGGAGTGTTGAGGTGTTGAGGCCCTCCCAGGGTGGTTCCTGTTCCCTAGATCTCTTAAAATAATAGCCATTGTTCCTAGATCTTCAAAAGTATTTGCCTTAGTTCCCCAAAAGTATTTTCCTCAGATCTCTAAAATTAGGACGTTGATCCCTTGATTCCTACAAGTAATGGCCAATGTTCCCTAGAACTCCAAACCCATGTGAGAGCCTCAGTGTTGCATGTTTCATCTACACTCATGAACAGACTCCATAAAACCGAGTCTTCTTTTGCGTTCAGTGCTTTTAAGAGATACTTTTATCAGATATACAATGTAATTTAAAATCCAGTGTAAAGATAAAAAGAAAAAGATGCATGAACTGAATAATAAAGAAATGATAATACTGTATGATGTGTTTTATTTATATCCTAACTTCCTTGTTTGTTCTCATGTATAACAGAAGACGATTACCAAAGATGAGACAGGGGACAAACTTAGAAAACCTGGATGAGAATTTGTCACTGTGCCACAAGAATGGGTAAATAATTATCGATGGAACTTATTAACAAAAATATTTAGTAGAAATCATGCCATCAGTTTTACGTCATTCGACTCTTTTTTTTAAATCTGCACAGTATTTATGAATATTTTATTAGAATCAGCAATAATGTCTGTGTAATTAACGCACGTAAAATTATAAATAATAAAGTTCGTGCTAGTTCATCAAATTTTGAAAATATTTACCACTCCAGACGATTACATACTTTATAAAAAGAAAGTAATGGAATTGTTAACCGCCTCAACAAGTAACAGTACTTAAACTACCACACGTTTACTAATACATTTGGTTTCTAAATATAGAAATGACGTATAAATCAAAATTAATTGTATATACTAGAAATATATTATATTAATTTGGTTGAGGGTGACATTATATTAATCGACATTCGAATTCGGATACATACTGTCAACCTGGACTGCGTCTCGGTTAACATTATTTCCCTCAATCTGACACTTTTACTGTCACCCTCAACCGATCCTTGACCGATGAAAATATTGATATAAAATTTGCAAATTGAACATCTCCGAACGTAAATTGTGAGTAAATTACCTTTTTTTTTAAAAAAAAAACAACAACACTAAACATTTTTATTGTTTTCGGCATAATTGTATTACACAGCGAATAAGAAAGGTAACTCTTACAGCTTCAAACAGTCATATGTTCACGTAATTAATTCCCTTTTTCACTGTTCGCTTGTATTAAAGCAAACCAGCTGGTCACACTCAAGACCGGATTGGCGGAATCGGTACATTCTACAATGCTTCTTCTACCGAAAATTTAGCTAACATATCGGTATTACGTCTCACACCCAATTTATTTTGTACTGTTTTTCATTTAGCGATATGCACATCTGGAACACTGAACATATTGTCAAATATTCTAAAAGTGTTTTGTTGCCATAAGTAGTTCTCTGTTGGTCCAAATATGCAGGAAAAAACACGCGATTGCTTTTTCACAATTTCGATGGATTGATTTTTGGCAATTCTGCCCATTTGTTGCAATATATCACTACGCATCTTTAAACTGATACACCTTCATCAAAATATACCCAATGCCATCAACATTTTGCGGAACTCATGAAAATGTTCCAATATTCTCATATGTACTAAATAATATGCCCATTTTAAGCATTTTCAACAAAATAATGTCCAACCGATTTACACAGCTCTTATTTCTTGGGCGCAATAATCTACCTTCACTATATACATGTAATTGGTAAGTGAGACCTATTAGCGACTTTTCAATCATTCATATGGACAAAAGAATCGACAAGACAAATGTATTGAAATAGCTGAACTACGCTGTTACTGATGATGTTATGAGGGCGGCATTAAACAATCAATTGTTAAAATTTAAGCACTCGTTTATTTTCAATGACAATTTCTGAGAACATCTCATATAGTTGTTGTTGTTGCATGGTGTTTAGCGTCGCTTTCAGTCATATCGCGACGGTGTCTACTTGATGCAGTATTCTGAACGCTGTCACACTGGAGTATCATGCCACAGGCACATGGTATGATACCCCACCAAGTCACATTATACTGACACCAGGCCGACCAGACCTAGAACTATCCTCTAAATGCCGAGTGCCTAGCGAGGGAGCTTCTAGTACTATTTTTCAAGTATTTGGTATGACCCAGCCTTGGATCGAACCCACGACCATCTTGAATTCAGTGTAGTTTAATCTTCGTTATACTGAATTACAACATTTACTACAAATTCTCACAACAAACAATGTTAACACTTGTCGCGATTTAAAGTGCAGAAGTAGATACCATAAAATGTCCTCTGTTATTGTAATATTTGTAGACAAATAAAATCAAATAACTATTTCTGATTTTTTAGCATTCGGTTTATATTGATTGATTGAATATTTAGCTTCATTTTTATGCCATCGAGGGCTAACAGACGATCAGAAAACCTAACCACTGTTTCCTGGAATTAACCAGTACTCGAGCACACTCCATTTCCGGAAGTAACTGATAACTTTCCAACTTGAATCAGAGATGAGAGACGAATAGTAATGATACACAATGTCGTATATAAATTATCACGGAGACTGTTGGCGGGCGGGGATTCGAACTCACGTCCCCTGTTTGATAGTCAGACGCTTTACCGACTGAGCTAATCGGGCCCGGCTTCTGTTTATAAAATTAATGTCTTTTATTTCATGTACAATTAAAGCTCAATTATGGGGTTAATGAGGAATTATTTCAATAAATTCACATTATGATAATCGCTCGAATAACAGCGCAATGTTAACCAACCCCACGACATTGTAATTGTAACATTACAGATTGTTAACCGACCATGATGCGGAGTTTCCAGACGAGGCTGATATTAGTGACGCTGCAAGACTTCCATTACCGGGGTAAGTTCAATCTTGATTAATACTGATCTATTTTAGCTCGATTACAAAGAGGTCCAGAGCATTTGTGAATCACATTCTCGGCTCCGGTTCCTGAGTAAAATAAGTACTGGGACTTGAATTTGAAACCACACACTTGCTCCTGGTGTAAGCGGTTAACATGTTATCAATTTTACAAACTTAAAATGACTTTCAATTTCCAGTAAAACTGTAACTGTGTACATTTTACGTAACTCATAAAACCATTTACATTTAATTCGTCTTCTAATACATTGCAATGCCTGCATGTTCTGTCCTGAAATGGCGCTAATTTAATGACATATCATATCCACTATACGTCGATTGCTCTAGATAAACTTTTCTGTCAGGAGGATTGTTAGTGCTCTGTGTTGCATTTTAAAATAATTTTGGTTATCACAATGATGTTATTCAAAACGTTTTTTTAACAGTTCAAAGCTCTAAAATATCAACTTTTTACCTTCATTTAGTTTGATTTTTTAACGTTTGCTATTAATAAAAAAACAATTCAGTCGTTTAACTTGAAAACTTTCATTTGAATGCTAATTTCGGAGGGAGGAGCAGTTGTCCAGTGGTAGAGTATCGAATCCAGGATCGAAGGGTCGTGGGTTTGAACTTCCCCTAAGGATATGTGTGGTGTCATTGAGCAAGATACTTTTTCCGCATGTGTTTAGTTCTGGTTCTACCCAGCGTTATTTGTATAAGTTGTAATAGGTTCTTTCACAAACGAAGTAAAATAAATAAATTTAAATTAAATATTTTTTTCAACGATGATTTAGAATGCTGAAATACAACAGTGACTGAAATTGCTTATCATGGGCGTTGCCATTATTGTACCAACAAACATGACTTTTGTAGATTTCAAATATATTGACTTTACAGGGACCATGAAGCAATACCGGATGTTGAATTCCACAACCCGTTATTCATAGAAAGGCAAACTGTAAACACCGATAACGAGAGCTCGACGACTATTGTTGTTACCATGACAACAACACATGTCGATGACGAGCAGAGTGATACCATGAGCAATCTGGAACCTAACAGCGAGTCTCACCTCTTGGGAGACGACGCGTTTGACAGTGACTCTAGTGAGGGATCCGATCACATGACTGGTTCTCGGACTTCAGAAAATAACCAAATAGACTGTTTTACAACAGTGTAGCAGGCGTAGTAAAAAGAATAGCTCTATACATGGTCATTCGGACCACCTTGCCGATTGTCCTTATACCGAAGAATGACGGAATTTGCCGAGAACGGAAGATTCAACATAGAATGAGCTGAATCTTTGGTTATAAAAACAAGAAAAGAATCGGGTGCTGACATTTTTCTATTTACTTTGCAGTGGTTGTTTGAAAAGAAACACATTTTAGGGCATTAAATAGCAGGTCCGTTAAACATATTAGCTTTTGCATGAAATGAATTGGATCCGAAGTTAAATTTGTCGTCGTTCGATTAAAACGCATTTTAAAATAATGTTAAACGGAATGTCAAAATATATTTACCGAAGGGAGAGTTATTTTCATAAAACTGACGGTTTTCGTCGGAATATAATTTTGGTTCAGAGATTAATCAACTTTTTTTTACATGCTTAACTAAAATTTGCACTCAAACAAAATTCCAATAATTCATAATTATATAAACACAAATAAAGCGCAAACTCTTGACTCGGACTATTTTTAAAACAAACAGTTTATGTATATTTGTATTTTTGTATATTTGAGGTAGAAATTAATTTACATTAATTTTGTATTTATGAGTCATTCATGTTTTAGTTGAACATGAGTTCTTGAGTTGAGAATGGAATAATGTATTGTTACATCGGTTTGTGTTTTACCAATATGTTTAAGTTTTACTTAAATTCTTAACTTAATATAGACTTGTAACTTTAATTGTCAATGACACAAAAATGCAATTCTTTTATAGCCAGTCTAAAATCATCACCATTGGGTAATTTTCTTTGATTTAATTGTTCAAGTTTATAAGTATATACTTATATTTGATGGCAAAACAGAAGCCTTGTTGTACTTTATGGATACCATAAATGATGCTTATACCTAGATACAAATTTGCTGTAAAAACAAGATTTTAAAATAATATAATAGAAATAAATTTCGCATGGAAAACACATATAAAATGCATAGAGGATATTCAAAGTACTGTGACTACCTTTCTAGTCTTATAAATCACATATGCAAGAACTCAAAAATTAACAAGAGTCTATAACAAACAGAATTGATTAAAATCCATAATAGCGAATCTGATTCCGATATTATTCGACTTCAAAAATACGTTCTTGTATTATTATAAGGGAGGTAATTCACCGGCAAAAAAATCAACGAAGAGTAATATGAGCTTTTATGCATTTTCAGTAATATTATTTGAGGTTTTTCATTTCCATTCAGTAATGGAATATTGATTTTAAAGATATAAATATTTTTACCTCCCAAACACTGTTTTACATAAGGGACACTAACTTCTTTGCTATAAGCATGAATTAAATAAATCAAAATGATTCCTAAGGCATTGGTAAATATTGAAATACAGTCAGACCTGTGTTAGTGGTCACCTCTATTAAGCAGCCACTAATCTTAAACGGCCAAAATTTCTATTTGTAATTTTTATAATTTTAGTTTAAATCAACCTGTTGTTAGCAAACACCTGCCTTATGGGATCATCCTTGCTCTTTCCCTTGAGTGGCTGCTTAAGACAGGTTTGACTGTATATTGAATTTTGTAATTTATTTATATTGTAAAAATATTGTTATGAAAAAAAAATTCTAATGTAGTGTGACCTTATATGAAGTTGAATGATATATATGTATTATTATTGTACAAATGACCAACCTAGTTTATAAAAATACATATACAGTAAAACAACAGACTGAACTGTTGCGGCAATCTGTATTTTATAGAATAGTATGTTCCAGGTAAGTAAAGATCAGTCAATATACCTCTTAACTGACCATATGTATAGATACTGTATGTAAATATTGGCCCTCTGAATTGATGTAAATGGTGAAATGTGCATTCTAAACGTCGTCGGTTCTCATTGAAATTTGATTGATTGATTGATTGATTGAATATTAAGCGTCATTTTTATGCCATCGAGGACGAACAGACGACCAGTAAACCTAACCACTGATTCCTGGGATCCTGAAAGGTTAACCAGTACTCGAGCACACCCCATTTCCGCAAGTAACTGATAATTTTTCCACTTAATCAGCGGTGAGAGAAGAATGATAATGAGACGTAATGTCGTATATCATTCGTCACGGAGACTGTGGCCGGGCGGGGGGACGAACTCACGATCGCTGGATTAATAGTCAGACGCGTTACCGACTGAGCTGATCGGGAACGGCTCTCATTGACAAGAACTATTGTTTGTTTATATGGGGTTTTACGCCTTGTTTCAACAGAGTTCAGTTATCTTACAGCGACCAGTGTGTCTTATCATCATTCCTATAAGCAGATATGCAGTAGCCATTACTACGCACATATGATAATTATCTCTTGTCGTTGACTATTTCCCTATATATTCAGAGGTGGGAATCACATGAAAGTAGAACAAAATCCATGACAAATTATCACAGAGACTGTGGCCAGACAATGATCAAAGTGTACGACCCCAGTCTTGTATTGATAGTCTGATGTGTTACCGACTGAGCTAGCCGGGTCCAGCAGAGAACCTTTGTATTTTAAAGGGAGAATGTCGGAATGTCAACTTCAAATATGTATACATGTAAATAACAAACTTCATTAAACCAACTCTAAAAGCTTTCCAAAACTTATTGATACTTTCTTACAGATGAGTGTTGTAAACTCATATATTTTACATCGATTGTGAAACAAGTTCTGGTAACTTAGATAAATCACGCTCGAAGTATTCATGTACTAATTAAATTCGAATAAAGTGTCTTGCTCAAGGATACCACACATAGCCGCGGAGGAGGATCGAACTCACAACCCTCGCCCCCCAATCATAGGTCCGATGTTCTGATACTGGACGACGCATTCCATTTAAATTTAAAATAACAATTGGTCGTATTAATTTACAGTTTTACAATGTGTAAAAAATGAATGGATGCCAAATATGAGGAACAGTTGCATCCATTTATATCGTACATTGCCGACGTGATGCACTAGGGATTAAACTACCAACGATCTCATTTAAGTAAGTTAGTTTAATCTGTATCACCATAGTAATGTATTTTATAAATAATATGTATTTGGTGAAATAAAACATTTCATGCAAACGGGTCTTGTTTTCTATTATATCCAGCAACGATCCAAATTTTCTTTTTTTCAATTTTTTATTTTTTATGAGTTATGGGTTTTAAACCGTGCATGGCTGTTGCATTTGTAAGTTTATAGTCCAGGTGTGGGGCTACTTTTTTATACTGTTTCATTTTATGATGTGACGTTGTGGAGAAGCGCGAGGTTGGACGCCCCTGTTTGCCACCGTTAAGTTCTCCAGTAAGTTGTTTTGCTGCTGAACGCGTTGGTGCAGTTTGTCACGTCTTCTGCATGTATTCATTATACGTACTATGTTTGTTGTACATTGTATATTAGGCCTATGGTGCTATGGTGGCTATGGTGGCTGACGTGTTGTTTGAATGAAGCATGTACGTTTCCAGTATGACATATATGTTCTTATTTTTTGTAGCTGAATACCTGAAATTATAATATCAAGCAAGTTAAAACAAAGAGATGTTTCCTCCAAACTTTATTTCTTTTGATTATGTTTTCACTTATTAAACCCAACATGCCTAAGTTTATCAATTTGTTAAATTCAGAAAACAAAAGTACAATAAAAAACATAGTACTTTTATAATCAAAGCTTTTCAAATAAGAAATGTAGCCATATATGTATGATTCACATGTATTTTCAATTACAATATTTATGGTAGGTAAAATCATGTTGCATTATATTTGCTTTCTGACATGACCTTAAATTCAAATTTATTTGATATGATTTATACAATGAAAATAACATTGTAGCTGTTTATTATCGTTAATAAACCACTGTCTGCCATGTATTTGTGTACACATCATGTACCAGATGGGCCTGCGTGCCTATTTGATATTGGAAATAAAAACTATCTATTGTAAAGGTATTTAAGTATCGCTCATGAACGGTCACTGCTGCAGTCTAAATAGAACGCTCAGTTCAGAGTTGCCTCCCTTTATTGTTTATTTTTTTGTTCCAATGTATTACTTTGCTGTCCATTTGTAGTTGCAGCATAGCTTAGTAGTTAGGCTAGAGTGTTTGTATAATCTGTTTTGTAACAGTTTAATAGTTGTGCAAACACACAACATGGTATTTTACAATTTACAAACTCATAACATATTTGTTTACAATATACAAACACATAACATGCTATTTTACAATTTACAAACACACAACATGCTTTTTACAATTTGAAAACACACAATATGCTATTTTACACCACATATTTTATTTTTATGTTTGTGTCATCAGTTACAGTCGCGTTTGCGAAAGCGGATGGGATAGGAGATATTTTTATTTCGCGTTGTCTGCCCGAGTTACCGTTTTGTGAGCATTTACTTCCCACCGCAAAGGTCATCTGTTCGAGCCTGGCTCGATCAAAAAACTTGATGTGAAAATGTTAACCAGTTACTTGTGACAGGATCGCGGTTCTACTCAGATCCGGTGTGAGGTAGTCCACCACTAGGTCAACATATAACTTGTCATGTGTTGACAATGGCGTTAAACCCCGTAATAAAGCGTGTAATTTGAATTGCATTTATTTTGTGTAATAATAATATAGTCTACCCATTATTATCAAGAAATAAAATATGATAATTCGAAATTTCAAATTCGCCAAAAAGTGAAAAAAAACTGTTAATCGTAGTGGTGACATTGAAACGAAAATCTCTAAAATGGAACAAATTCTACAATATGTAAACCATTTTGGCGGATCAAGTTGAAACCAAAATGAAAATATGTGAATCATTTGATACGTCACAAAATAACGTTGCAATTTTAAGAAGGGCATCTACTTTATTCCAACGTCGATGCGCATACCCAGATAATATAGAATCCTTTTCAATATATCATAGTGGCATGTTTTAAATAAATATTATTGTGACAATACAAAAATCAGCGAATATATGAAGAAATGGTTAACAGTCAAACCTGTCTGAAACAGCCATTCAAGGGAAGGAGCAAACGTTGCCTTTTAAGACAGGTTGTTGCTTAGTATAGATTAATTTGTGCTGAAGGCTTAGAAATGGGAAAGGGCAAATGTGGCTGCCGAAGACAAGTGACTTTAAAAGAGATGACCGCTTGCAGAGGTTTGAAAGTATTTGAGAAACTTTTTTTTTTAAAAAATCGTGATATACTTCCTGTTAGCGTATTCCTGAATGGCTTTAACAGAGCACCGGCGGCAAACAAATTTTTAGCAGCCGCCGTGTATATTTCCCAGGTGGATTCGTCCCGGATTAGTTTCAAACGGCGTACACGCTTTATACAAATACATCGCTTGTTCCCAAGGCGACCATTTATTTATTCTATCACCATTAACTACTACACTTCTAATTAATAATGTCATTTTAGCAACTTCCCTTAATTTGATAAGCTTATAACGTATACGAGTGGTGCATTTACTACTAGTTTGATTAAATGCATATAAACGGATGACACTCGCACTGGGACACTACAAACCATGTTAATGGTAAAACAAAAATGAACATCGGTTTAACGTTCAGTAAGGCCCAACTTTTTTTTATTGTATGTTTATGGATTTTGTCCATAAAGTGGTTAATAGGTGGACGAAAGAAATCAGAAAATTCTGTGAAATATAACAAAACGTTTTTATCACAGACGAAACATAGGAGCCAAACGTGATTATTAATTTTAATTTTCAGTTGTTTATCTTCATAGCAATTGATTTGAATTGTGTCGTTTTGGATTTGTCATGGACGTCTTTTGGTTTTACCCAATTTAATAGCATTGCCAGCATAAATAAGACAGAAATGTTAAGCTGACAATTGTTTATTTATTTCCAAAATTAAATGAATAGATAAGGCGTTCGTAAATTTGTGAACATGTAATAATATAGGTAACATATCGTTAAACTGGGAGGAAAATTCTTGGTTCACTATTTCCATGAACAAAAAAAACCACAACAAACTAGCATGTATATTAAAGAAAAACATACCAACAAATGAATGTATATAAGGAACCTTGAACCTTGATCTCCGTGGCCGAGTGGTCTAAGGCGTCGTCTCAAGGTCACTTAACCATTCAACGCTGAGGTCGTAGGTTGGATTACTGCTCGGTTCAAAAACTTTGTGTGAGAGAGTTTGTCAGTTACTTGTGGACGGATGATTGTTCTACTCAGATTTATTCTGGGTCTTCCTCCACCATTAAAACTGGATATGCCATTTATAACCTGAAATGTGTCTTGAAACCCATTAAAAAAGAACCTTGATACCTGCAGAGTTGCCACAAATTATACCCAATATTCAATTTCTTGTCTTTAACTATGAGCTACATTCGTTCTTTTCTTGTCACCATTCGTTTGGCACCCTGGAACCACACAGGGGTTGACATGGACATGATGTCCATTTTATCGCTGTATACCCATCTACAGAGATCGACATATAACATTATCTTGCATTACACAACGATGGTTTTCAGAAATACAGAAAATAAAGACCAAGATTTGTGTAAAGTCGACAGCGCGTCTGACTACCAATCAAGGGGTTGTGAGTTCGAATCCCCGCCCGGAAACAGTCTCCGTGATAAATTAAATACGACACTTGTCTCATATTCATTCGTCTCTCACTGCTGATTCAATTGGGAAAGTTATCAGTTATTTGCGTTGATGGGTGTACTTGATTACTGGTTAGCCTTTCAGAATGCCAGGAAACAGTGGTTAGGTTAACTGATCGTCTGTTAGCCCTCGATGACATAAAACTGACGCTTAGTATTTAATCAATCAACCGTTTGTGTAAATCATCAAATTAAAAACATATGGCCTATAGATACACGCATATGTGTTGTAGGATGCCTATTACTTTAAGGAAATTTGAAAATTTAGACTAATTATTTGATTAAAGAAACTATCACCAAGCCTTCCTATATATTAATGAATTCACTAGATTAAGGTCTCACAACACATTTAAATTTTGTACTTTGGTTTATATAAAGTAAGGTATCGGATTATCACGGTAAATAAGAATCAACATAGATTTTTTAAGTATTTTTTTCATAGCAAGAATGCTTCCCCACATAAAAATGCACACTTACTGGTAGGTTGACCAGCTTGTTTTTTTAAAGTGAGTGCAATGACAACCTAAGATTTTCTTTAAAAAGAAGCCCTCAAATGTTCATAAATATATACATAGGTTGAAATCCTATAAAAGTCATTTGTAACACTAGTGGTGTCTTATAACACTTAATGCTATGCAAGCTTTTGCTCTTCTCATCTTCAGCAAGAAATCATAACCATTATGAACCATTTTAAAAACAGTTCAAAACCAAATAACAAGACTTTTTAAAGTGTAAGAATCAAGTTACCTTGGAAAAAGGGGCGTAGCTGTGTAGTGAGACGTAGAGAGGGAGTAATCCATTTTAACAATAGACATTCTAAAATAATTATAATTGCTATATATTTCTGAAATGCAGACTCTGCATTTCAAGCTTAGATTAAAAAGGCTCAAGTTATTTAACAAGTTAAATGAAGTGTTTGTTTCCTGAAGCTACGTGCAAGAGCAGACGAGCCACCTCTCGACGTTATAAGGAGAGTAGGAAGTATTTTACCAGTTGATTTTTAATGGGGTTTAACGCCACTTTCAACACAATTCATGTTATATATCACATATCCAGTGGAGGAAGACCTCAGACTAGGTAAAACCACAGTCCGTCCGCAAGTAACTGGAAACTTCCTCACAAAAAGTTTTTTGAGCGAGCGGGACTTGAACCAACGACCTTAGCGGTGAGAGGTAAGTGATCTTGAGACGGCGCCGTAGACCACTCGGCCACGGGGGACCCTTATCAGAACAACGCCTGGTGTGAATTAGTTATGCACTTCAGTTGTCTACAACGTTCACATTATTTGAACACTTGACTGTTTTAAAAAATGATGGTGAAACAAAGTTTAGAGACACAACACTAAGAGACACATTACTTAGAGACACATCACTTTGAGACACACACACACACATATCACTTAGAGACACATATATATCACTTAGAGACAGACACATCACTTAGAGACACATCACTTAGAGTCATATCACTTAAAGACACCGAAACATCACTTAGAGACACCGAAACATCACTAAGAGACACCGACAACATCACTAAGAGACACATACATATCCCTCAGAGACACAGACATATCAATTAGAGACACAGACATATCCCTCAGAGACACAGACATATCACTTAGAGACACAGACATATCACTAAGAGACACAAACATATCACTTAGAGACACAGACACATCACTTATAGACATAGATTCATCACTAAGAGACACAGACACATCACTTAGATACACAGATACATCATTTAGAGACACGGACACATCATTTAGAAACACATCATTTAGAGACAAAATCATATCACTTAGAGACACATCACATAATGGCACAGATGCATCACTTAGAGACACAGACACATCATTTAGAGACACAGACATAGCACTTGGAGAAACATACACATCACTTATATACACAGACATACCACTTAGAGACACAGATACATCAATCAGAGACACAGAAATAGCACTTAGAGACACAGACATATCACACAGAGACACAAACATATTACTTAGAGACACAGACGCATCACTTAGAGACACAGACTCATGACTAAGAGACACAGACACGTCACTCAAAGACAAAGACACATCACTTAGAAACAAACTACTTACAGACACAGACATATAACTTAGTGACACTTTACTTAGAGACACAGACATATCACTTAGAGACACATCACTTAGAGACACAGACACATCACTTAGAGACACAGACATATCGCTTAGAGACACACCACTTAGAGACTCAGATACATCACTAAGAGACACAGTCACATCACTTAGGTACACATTCACATCAATTAGAGACACAGTCATATCAACTTCGAGACACAGACTAATCACTTAAAAACACAGACATATCACTTACAGACACAGACTAATCACTTAGAGACACAACACTTAGAGACAAAGAAATATTACTTAGAGACACATCACTTAGAGACACAGACATATTACTTAGAGACACATCATTTAGAGACGAATCACTTAGAGATGCAGACACATCACTAAGAAACACAAACATATCATTTAGAAACACATCACTTAAAGACACAGACATAACTTAGAGACACAGATACATTAATTACAGACAAAGACATATCATTTAGAGACACATCACTAAGAGACACAAACATATCACTTAGAGACACAGACACTTCACTTAGATACACAAACAAAATACTTAGCGATACAGACACATCACTTAAAGACACAGACACATCACATAGAGACATATCACTTAGAGACACAGACACATCACTCAGAGACACAGATACATCACTAAGAGACACAGACACATCACTTAGAGACACAGACACATCACTTAGAGACACAGAAAAATCACTAAGAGACACAGACACATCACTTAGAGACACAGACACATTACTTAGAGACACAGATACATCACTTAGAGACACAGACACATCACTAAGAGACACAGACACATTACTTAGAGACACAGACACATCACTAAGAGACACAGACACATCACTTAGAGACACAGACACATCACTAAGAGACACAGACACATTACTTAGAGACACAGACACATCACTTAGAGATACAGACACATTACTTAGAGACACAGACACATTACTTAGAGACACAGACACATTACTTAGAGACACAAACACATCACTGGTGACAGGGACACATTACTTAGAGATACAGACATATCACTAAAAGACGCAGAAACATCACTTAGAGAAACAGACATATTACTTAGAGACACAGACACATCACTAAGAGACACATATACATCAATTAGAGACACAGACACATCACTTAAAGACACAGACATAGCACTAAGAGACACAGACACGTCACCTAGAGACACAGACACATAACTTAACGACACAGACACATTACTAAGAGACACAGACACATCACTGAGAGACATGGACACATTATTTAGAGATACCTACATATCACTGAGAGACACAGAAACATCACTTAGAGACACAGATGCATCACTTAGAGACACCGACACATTACTTAGAGACACCGACACATCAGTGAGAGAAAGGGACACAATATTTAAAGATACACACATATCACTAAGAGACACAGACACATCACTTAAAGACACAGACACATTACTTAGAGAAACAGACACATCACTTAGAGTCATATCACTTAGAGACACAGACACATCACTTAGAGACACCGGCACATTACTTAGAGACACAACCACATCACTTAAAGACACAGCCACATCACTTATAGATACAGACAAATCATTTAGAGTCATATCACTTAGAAACAGAGACACATCACTTATAGTCACCGATACATCACTGAGAGACACAGACACATCACTTAGAGACACAGACATATCTGTTAGAGACACAGACACATCACTTAGAGACATAGACACATTACTTAAAGACACAGACACATCATTGAGAGACACAGACACATCACTTAGAGACACAGACACATCACTAAGAAACACAGACATATCACTAAGAGACACAGACACATTAATAAGAGACACAGGCACACCACTTATAGTCACAGCACTTAGGGGAGACACAGCACTAAGAAACACATCACGCTTGAATTTTTCCTTGGTAGTACCCGTATGAAGCATATGCCTTGCTCACGGGTTATGTTACATTCATCACATCATCCAAAATTGACATGTTATGATTATAAACACAATCGTTGAAATCATTTGTTGGAGATGTACACATGGTTATGTTACATTCATAACACCATCTACAGCTGACGTGTTATAATTATAAACACAATCATTACAATCATTTGTTGGAGAGGTACACAGTGTTATGTTACATTCATCACACCATCTACAATTGACATGTTATAATTATAAACACAATCATTACAATCATTTGTTGGAGAGGTACGCAGGGCTATGCTACATTCATCACACCATCTACAAATGACATGTTATAATAATAAACACAATAATTACAGTCATTTGTTGGAGAGGTACACAGTGTTATGTTACATTCATCACACCGTCCACAATTGACGTGTTATAGTTATAAACACAATCATTACAGTCATGTGTTGGAGAGGTACACAGTGTTTTGTTACCATTATCACACCGTCCACAATTGACGTGTTATAAGTATAAACACAATCATTACAGTCATGTGTTGGAGAGGTACACAGTGTTATGTTACATTCATCACACCGTCCACAATTGACGTGTTATAGTTATAAACACAATCATTACAATCAATTGGTGGAGAAGTACACGGGGTTATGTTACATTCATCACACCGTCCAAAATTGACGTGTTATAATTATAAACACAATCATTAAAATCATTTATTGGAGAGGTACACGATGCACATCATGAATTTACTTTCGTTTGGGTTCACCAAAACTTCCATGTTCATCTATCCTGCTCGTAATAGGAGAACATTTAAACCTGTGTTAGTGGTCACCTCTATTAAGCAACCATTTGTCTTAAACAGCCATATTAGTTTTTGTAATAAATTTAGTTTTAATTAACTTTTCATAAGCAGCTATCTACCGTAATGAGTCATTTTGCTATTTCTTTTAAGTGGCTGCTTAAGACAGGTTTGACAGTAATAGGGTCGGGGAGGGCAATTCCTCAAATTCAATACACCTTACAATAACTTGTGGAGTGCATGGTCCAGCGGTAGAGCACTGAACCCATGATCGGAGGTTCGTGGGTCCGATCCTCCGCCACGGCTATTTATGGTGCCCTTGATCAAGACACATTTTTCTGCATCTGTTTAGTACTGTTTCTTCCAAGAAAAAAATATTTGTATAAGATGAAATATCTTGTTTCGCAATCGAAATAAAATTAATAAGTTTAAACTAATATTTCCTAACAGTATGAAGATATATGTTTTAAAGTTAAAATAAAGTATTAACAAAAGCACATGACTTTTTAAGCCGTAAAACACCGACAATCCACGTAGATTTATGTTGATATTTTCTCTCGTTCATCGAGCGATTTCATTAGATTAGACAGACGGAAACTCATTAATGGTGGTTGTTAGCTTACATTGTATTTAGAATGAAACGTTTAATTTTTTAGAAAAAAAAACCTAAGCGAATTCATTGGCTGAATAAAGTAGGAGGCTATCTAAGTGTTTAAAAAGCGGAACTCACACTTGTCCGTGACAGGGTTTTGCAGCTGGTGCTTTATTATTTGTTTCATTTTATTGTCTAGTTTAAGTGAGGATATTGCCCACATAGCTTCTTACCATATGCACTATGTTTGCACACGCATCTCATGTTCTTCTAGTGATATGCTGCGGTACCTGGCTGAAAGCCGTTGCCATGGATATAGAAGAAATATACAGGTTATTATCAAACAAAGTTGACGCCGTTGAAACACGGGTAAATACCGTCAATTTTGAAATAAAATTTCTTCGCAATCAGATTTACTCAGCTTCTGAAAAGATAAAAACGGTAGAATTGATGATGGAAAATATAGACATAACATCATTAGGAGCCTCTAGAATGATCAGTGACGAGACAAATAGCCCAGACAGGGATGCTATCGACGATGAAATTGCTGTAGTTGAAGATACCGATGCAAATACAGACTCAAAGATAATAATGTTACGAAACGCTGTCATAAACGAGAAGCGATTTTTGAGAGATGTAGAAACGAAGTTAGAGTCATTGATTAAACTCATTTCAGGAGATAAAACGGAAATGTCCGGAAACTTTTCGAGTTTGAATCTAAGATGTGCTGCTAACGAAGATTTGATTAGTCAGCATATAAAGAAGTCGAACGAACAAATACAGATTGCGAAGGTTGAAAATACCAAGTAAGATTTTTTTTTATAATTTTTAAATTTACTTGTCATTGTATGATCAAATTTTTTAAATTTATTAATAATTATATAAAACATTTCAGATTTAGACCAATTTTTATATCATTATTTTATAATAACTTAGATTCTCTTGCCCAGAACTAGTTATTACAATAATTGCTTTACATTTCTACAAAGAAACTGTTTAACAGTTTCAGTGGTCACTTCATTTTATTGGTATTTAACGTCTTGGTCAAGCAATTAAGAGTTGCATAAAGTTCAATTAGCGGAAATAAAGTGTTATTGATGAACTTTGTCGCATTTTGTGCTTTGGTCGTGTTTGGAACCATACTATTTTATGATTAGAATTAAAAAGAAAATAATCAAATTAAATATGGAATTATTAGATGTACATATATGTGTTATCGAGTTGAAACTCGCCACCTCGGCGCCTGTTAGAGCTAACCAATTTTGAGACATCTTCAAAGTCCACACCACCACAGAGGACACTTTTTTACATGTTAAACAAATTCACAAAATATGCCTATTAAATAAAACCACGTCTTCTCAAGTTTTTTATGATTTTGAATGTTGGTCACGCGTCGAAAAGCTCATTCGACGGTGTCTCGTCCGTCGATACTTGTGCCTGTATGCCAGACAATGACCAGTCAATAAAACGTGAGGACTTCTTCAGATATAACTCCGCGTTATTGTCTCGTCCGTCGATACTTGTGCCTGTATGCCAGACAATGTCCCGTCAATAAAGCGTGCGGACTTCTTCAGATATAACTCCGCGTTATTGTCTCGTCTGTCGATACTTATGCCTGTATGCCAGACAATGACCCGTCAATAAAACGTGCGGACTTCTTCAGATATAACTCTGCGTTATTGTCTCGCCCATCGATACTTGTGCCTGTATGCCAGACAATGTCCCATCAATGAAACGTGCGGACTTTTTCAGATATAACTCCGCGTTATTGTCTCGTCCGTCGATATTTGTGCCTGTATGCCAGACAATGTCCCGTCAATGAAACGTGCGCACTTCTTCAGATATAACTCTGCGTTATTGTCTCGTCCATCAATACTTATGCCTGTATGCCAGACAATGTCCCGTCAATGAAACGTGCGGACTTCTTCAGATATAACTCCACGTTATTGTCTCGTCCATCGATACTTATGCCTGTATGCCAGACAATGTCCCGTCAATGAAACGTGCGGACTTCTTCAGATATAACTCCGCTTTATTGTCTCGTCCGTCGATACTTGTGCCTGTATGCCAGACAATTGTCCCGTCAATGAATCGTGCGGACTTCTTCAGATATAACTCCGCGTTATTGTCTCGTCCGTCGATACTTGTGCCTGTATGCCAGACAATGTCCCGTCAATGAAGCGTGCGGTCTTCTTTAGATATAACTCCGCGTTATTGTCTCGTCCGTCGATACTTGTGCCTGTATACCAGACAATGTCCCGTCAATGAAACGTGCGGACTTCTTCAGATATAACTCCGCGTTATTGTCTCGTCCGTCGATACTTGTGCCTGTATGCCAGACAATGTCCCGTCAATGAAGCATGCGGTCTTCTTCAGATATAACTCTGCGTTGTTGTCTCGTCAATCGATACTTGTGCCTGTTTGCCAGACAATGTCCCGTCAATGAAACGTGCGGACTTCGTTAGATATACTCTGCGTTTTTGGCATATACACACAGCAAAACCTCAGTCGCGATATATCTATGTAAAACTTATGACCGCACTGAAACGTCAGTAGTAAAATCCTCACAGCGGAACTTAAACCTAAATAATGGGTGATTCCAACCTTGCTTTTCACCCGTCTTCACATTATAAAAAGTCATATTAAGAGTTAACAAGTGCGGATTAGGGCACATCTATATACTTTAAAACAAAACAAGTTCACTGAAAATTTGTTTATATTTACAATGGCTCTTAAAAACAACACCCAGTACTGCTTCTCCTAAGGAACCAAACCGAGATTAGCTATTATAAGCCCCCCTTGCCCCCCCCCCCCTTTAAATCAAGCTAAATCGAGGGGTTGATTGTTTAAGTAAGTCAAGTGCGCACTTCGTTCCCTGCAAAGGCAACGCATGTAACATCCCCGTTGTGAGCAGACAATTAGGATCTAATGATCAGGAGTTCAAATGTTCTCCAATAACAACCCACTTCAATCGTACAATCGTGAGTAATTAACATGAATAATTATTGCTGTCTGTTTCGTAATATAATCGTTAGATTTAAAACACATGTTAATATAAAGTACAAGGGGGTGTAAAGTATCCTGGTTTAACTTCTAGCTTGTCTCTTTTTATACTAGCAGTAAAAACACTTGTTGCAGATCTGCTGAGAAAGCAAACCACACATATGTCAAAAGCTGTGTTCCTTTACGTCTCGCAAAACAATTAATTTTTACACTTTTCTATATATAGAGAAATGCACTTCACGAACACTGGATACATTACCAATGGTTCTGAAAGTGCCTTGTTCCCAATAGATAGTCCTTTGTTGATCCAATTGTGTAGAAAAAATGGGGTTTTCATAATTTCGATTGGTTGATGACACTCCTTCAGTTTTGACAACTCTGACCATTTGTCACAGCGTAACACTACGCATCTTTAAACTGGTATAGCTTCATCAAACAATACCTAATGTCATCCAAACTTGGCGAATATCATAAAAATGTTCCAATATTTTCATATGCACAAAGAAATTACATGTTTATGCATTTTCAACAAAAATAATGCCCAACCGCTTTACACAGTTTTATTTTCTGCGGCGTAAGATTCATGCTACCGTCATGTTAGAGAAGTAATTCTTATGTGAGACATTCAGCTCTGGAGAATTTCAAAGCAATTGTATGTATATGTACCAATGATCGTTTCCACTTCAGATTGATCAAGGAAGTTGGACTTCTACGAGAGACAACGGCGTCTTTACGAGCCGCGGTAGATGACGATATCAACCAATCAAAAGCTGCCATAGAAGCCATGCAGAAAACACTGGACTCGCGTTTGGATAACTTCAGAGACACAATGTCCATAACTATAACCAAGGAGGTAATGGAACATGCAGGTGCTCTGCCTAAGGGAGGCAGATGTGAAGTCGGACAGAACACGGTTTCAGACCAGGATACAGACATAATGTTTAAAGAACGTTTTAGTTCAGAGCCAACGGTATTAAACCTATCTGAAGACGGTAAAATATCTATAGCAGAAGTGACAGAAGTTAGTTTCCGGATACAAAAATTATTACCTCCACATCGGAGAATTCCCGAAACACGGAGCATTGGAAGAAGTTGGCGTCGAGCCAGAAGAAGGCTTATACCTCAGGTAGCACCGCACGTTTCTTTCACTGTAAAATGGATTGCTTGTGTATAAATTTACGTTTTTTAACGTGGGTACATTACGAAGGATTAACGTTTCATCAAATATTCAATACGTGGCCGGGAGTAGTAAATCATGGTTTCAGAGAAGTCATACACACTTTCGGTTTGTGATTAGAAGCTAAATATATTTTGCAGTTTTAGAGGCAGGTTGGGTGGGGAGAATACGTCTGCTCACGTGTTGGAATTTCAGTCAGTCAATTAAAAGAAAGGTAGTTCGCGGTGTTCCTATCGGATTTATTGACATCTGGCGTAAATTATCAAATATCTGTACACATATACTATGAATTATCAGCTTTCGTTTAAGCTTTGTTTTATATAGTACCGCAGATTCTTGTTAACAGCGCCTCCTGGTGGTACGTATTTTTCGGACGATGTTCGCTGTTTTTTTCCTTGTAAAATAAATAATATTAATTCAAAATTGTTTTTTTAACGTTATTAAATTACTTATTTTATTTCCTGTCATAAAAATATAACTTTCATGCAGATAAATTATTAATTTTGTTACCTAAACATCTAATCATTACGCCGGAGTTGATATAAACGCGGATTTAAAAACAACGAATTTTGAACATTCACGGCCGATTGCGGGAAAAGGATCTGGTACAAATTATTGATTTTCACATATTTTAAAAATTTGAATTTAAATAAAAATGAAGCACTTAAAAAACACGACGTTTGCTTGTGATTTTGGACGACACTAATAAATATGAATTAGATTTATATAAACTGAGTTGCTTTCCCCCTCGAATCTCAGTTCTTAGACTTGCTTGTCAACAATAGGTGTACATGTATGATTTTAAATGGTTAATTTGTATGATATAAAGTTCTTGAATACAATATTGTTTAAAGTACCTTTATTCATGATCACGCATCGAAACAATATCTATATCTATGATTGATTGATTGATTAATTGATTGGTTGATTGATTGAATATTTAGCGTCATTTTTATGCCATCGGGAGTTAAGAGACCATCAGTTACCCTAATCACTGTTTCCTGGGATTCTGGAAGGTTAACCAGTACTCAGGCAAACTCATCTCCGTAAACAGCTGATAACTTTCCTACTTGAACCAGCGGTGAGAGACGAATGATAATATCGTACATCAATCATCAAGGAGACAATTGCCGGGCGGGGGTTCGAACTCAGGATTGCTGGATTGATAGTCAGACGCCCTACCGACTGAGCTTATCGGACCTGGCTTTATATCTATGAACACGGTATAACCACATATAATAGATATTAACCTCCCAATATATTTCTATAATCTGATACTTCATATCTACAAGTGTACTCCCGCGTGAACCTCGATCTCCGTGGCCGAGTGGTCTCAGACGTCGTCTCAAGATCACTGACCTCTCACCGCTAAGGACGTAGGTTCAAGTACCGCTCGCTCCTAAAACATTATGTGAGAAAGTTTGTTAGTTACGGGCAGAACGACGGTGATTCTACTCAGATTCACCTCGAGGTCTTCCTCCACCAGTGAAACTTGATATGCCAGATTTAACTTTAAATGTGTCGAATATTGCGTTAAACACCATTAAAAAAGTTATATCTACAACGAAACTAACTTTTGTTTAAACAAAATATTAGGATGGCACCAGTCGTGAACATTTGAATCCATTTTTTTAAGATATAACTCGCAAATATAACGTAAATATCGAACAAAGATGTAGGATGTTTTCGTACACACGACATATAAGCACGCAATTCTGGTGAGAAGAAATACATTAAAATCGCTGTTTCGTAAATTTAAGTCCGTAACTTGCATTTATGATGAAAATGTTTTAACCGTTGATTATTGGCACAAAATATGCAATCTGCTTAAATCGTCTGCTTTTACGGGTTGAATGCGTAAGACAGATCTTCGTGATCACTCTGCAGTTTTCTGTTTCTGGTTTATGTAGATGAAAAAATTCCCAAAGGCGGAATGTCTGTCGTACAATATGATAAGATATATTTGAATGTCTGTTGTAAGAAATAAGAAACTGAAGTAGGAAACATTCCGTACTGTAATGGGAAAATATTACTTCTGACAACATGTCAGATCATATTCCATATATTTAAAATGTTCAACGGATAGCAACGCACAAATTAATAGCGAGTCATGGTCTGCCTCCCGCCATTATTTACTGAACGGAACAGCTAACCCGCCACCTGACATTTTATGTATTTTCTTAACTGAACGGAACAGCTAACCCGCCACCTGACATTTTATGTATTTTCTTAACTGAACGGAACAGCTAACCCGCCACCTGAAATTTTATGTATTTTCTTAACTGAACGGTACAGCTAAGACGCCACCTGACATTTTATGTATTTTCTTAACTGAACGGAGCAGCTAAGTCGCCACCTGACATTTTATGTATTTTCTTAACTGAACGGTACAGCTAAGACGCCACCTGACATTTTATGTATTTTCTTAACTGAACGGAGCAGCTAAGTCGCCACCTGACATTTTATGTATTTTCTTAACTGAACGGAGCAGCTAACCCGCCACCTGACATTTTATGTATTTTTTCTTAACTGAACGGTACAGCTAACATGCCACCTGTCATTTTATGTACTTTCTTAACTGAACGGTACAGCTAACCCGCCACCTGACATTTTATGTATTTTCTTATTAACTGAACGGAGCAGCTAACCCGCCACCTGACATGTTATGTATTTTTTCTTAACTGAACGGTACAGCTAACATGCCACCTGTCATTTTATGTACTTTCTTAACTGAACGGTACAGCTAACCCGCCACCTGACATTTTATGTATTTTCTTAACTGAACGGAGCAGCTAAGTCGCCACCTGACATTTTATGTATTTTCTTAACTGAACGGAGCAGCTAACCCGCCACCTGACATTTTATGTATTTTTTCTTAACTGAACGGTACAGCTAACATGCCACCTGTCATTTTATGTACTTTCTTAACTGAACGGTACAGCTAACCCGCCACCTGACATTTTATGTATTTTCTTATTAACTGAACGGAGCAGCTAGGTCGCCACCTGACATTTTATGTATTTTCTTAACTGAACGGAACAGCTAACCCGCCACCTGACATTTTATGTATTTTCTTAACTGAACGGAACAGCTAACCCGCCACCTGAAATTTTATGTATTATCTTAACTGAACGGTACAGCTAAGACGCCACCTGACATTTTATGTATTTTCTTAACTGAACGGAGCAGCTAGGTCGCCACCTGACATTTTATGTATTTTCTTAACTGAACGGTACAGCTAACCCGCCACCTGAAATTTTATGTATTTTCTTAACTGAACGGTACAGCTAAGACGCCACCTGACATTTTATGTATTTTCTTAACTGAACGGAGCAGCTAACCCGCCACCTGACATTTTATGTATTTTTTCTTAACTGAACGGTACAGCTAACATGCCACCTGACATTTTATGTACTTTCTTAACTGAACGGTACAGCTAACCCGCCACCTGACATTTTATGTATTTTCTTAACTGAACGGCTAACCTGTCACCTGACATTTTATGTACTTTCTTAACTGAACGGAACAGCTAACCCGTCATATTATATACGAAACCCTCAACAAGCGCAAATGTTATGGTCATTCATTATCATAACGGAATATGGGTATTTATCATTTTCAACTGATGTGCTCAAACGACTTTTTTGTCAAACAAAAATATATAAATTCCATATTATGGTATCTTACATTGTACATAACACGGCCTTTACACCGGATCATATAAGTGTGTGTAATTATGTAATACATAACCGATACCCATAAAACACACGTTACCGAATCCTTATCAGTATACGACAATCCTTATCAGCAGACGCGTGCCTACCGACGGGAAAGCCCGAGCAGGTGGTAGTGGGGGGAGAGTACCGTGAAAGTAGTCCTGCCGAAAAAAGTAGTACCTAGTTTTATGAAAGTGGTCACGAGACAGTTTACTTAAACGCTCATGGGTAGGAACACGTAATGATTGTCTTTTTATGTCGTGTACACATTTTACTTAATGTTTGACGAAGCTCAATCAGCTGTAGCAAATACAAATGTGGCAGATTAGCTGTATCGTACAGTATATCAGCAAACTTCGTAAGTTACATACAGAAAAACACCCATCTAATCCGTTGGTTGCTGCCTCATTGCTTTCCCCGAGCCCATTATATACTAGATAACAATGGTTAAGCTTCACAACTTAAATTTAGCGCCAACGTTAGATTTAAATTATATTTCCCTCTTAAAGAGGCATCACCGATATATTTACGATAAAATAAAATATTTAGCACTAATAAAGCTATTTTATGAACCATGACTGTGTTCTTTTTCTGCTTCCGTAATACGAATATTGCGGTCAGAATGTGAAATCACGTCCAATAATATTTTTTTCTGATTTCCGGTAATAAACGAAGTGCGTTCGGAAACTGTTCGGAATTGGTTTCATTTAAATCAATCACGAATACAATTGTATATAGACGACATTTTAACACATAGTTCTAGAAAGTGACAAGTGTTGTTGTAGAAAATCGCACCGATTATAAATATAAACTACATCTCAGATAGATCATACGGTCATGAATACGTTTTATGAACGCCAGCGAGGCATGAATGACAAGCAATAGAGAAAAGCCAGTGTTAATGTTTGCAAATCGTGTAAAAAGCACCAGCAATGTCCTGTATACAAGTTTCTCACATTCTAGAGTCTGTGGTTCATATACAATGAAAAGAAGAAAAAACATCACATCTAAATTTTACAAAGACAAAACAAGTTTGTCAAACAATTCGGCATGGAAAGGCGTCGGATTAAATCTCTGAATGGCATCCAGCTTATTCATGCCCCATCTCACAAGATGTGTTTTGTTTGAAACTTATTAATTTTACGTCGACTGTGAAATAAGTTCTAACAACTTAGACAAATCATGATTGAGGTCTCCCTGGGTAGAACCAGTACTAAGCGTACGCAGATAAAGTGTCTTGCTCCAGAACACCACGCATAGCCGTGGCGGGAGATCGAACCCACAACCGATCCTTGATCCGATGCTCTACTACTGGTCCACGCGCCATAGTTTCTTTTGAAGCAAGATAAAGTAGTACCTCTTGACCACTTAACCTAACCTAAGACCCATCGAGTTTTTTATATTGCCTTTGCTCAAGAAAATTCTCTCTGAGCAACGGTTTGCTTCTTAAAGTGATCCCGGCAGTGCTGTATCCCAACACCTAAATTTTCATCGCATACTTCATTGGTAGCTCGATTGCGGAAATGTATTTCTGTTACGTTGTGGATACAACACATTAAATTAAAGGGTAAGAACAGAAACCTAAATAATATAAATAACGTCTGTATGTTGCGTCAAATCACAAAGTTCAGAAATTATTAAATGTCCCTCGAAAAGTCAAGCTAATTCTGATTTACTATTCTTTTGTCTGATAACAGTGTGCTATTGGCCACAATATTTGAATAATATTAAAGTACAATTTGCGAAGTAACATAATTTGCCAATTTATCATCGTTAACAACTGTTTTTATGTCGGTTGCTCTTGCCTCGATGTCAGCTGTTATACTGTTAGTGATTGGTGGCAAATAATTAGAACCGTTTTTATTATTATTATTATCATAATAAGAGCCTCGTAACCGCCAAAACTGTTGTCCCGAGGTAAACAATTGTGAAACCTACCAATGTAAAATGACGTTGACCACATATGTCATATATAAAAATGGGGATCTATATGAAAAAAAAATTCACAAATGTGAAAATATTTTTGGTCACATATATTGAAAAAAAATCTTACAAATGTCAAACCGAATTTTCCTTCCAGTTCATTCCTGTCTTAAGCAGCCAGTCAAGGGAAGGAGCAAATATGGCCTTTAAAGACAGCTTGTTGCTTAAAACAGGTTAATTTGCTCTCAACACCTAAACAGGAAATAGCAACCGTAGCTGCTACATACAAGTGCTTGCTTGGTAGAGGTGGCCGCTCACACAGGTTGAGTTTATTTAGAAACTGAAACTTGGTTAAAAGTGTTTATTGTATATTCTGTAAGTTGAAACTCAAATATGAAACTAGAATATAGATCCTACACTTTTAATTTTCTTCTCTCACTTTTTCGTTGTTTTTTTTTATCTTAATTGTATCCAAAGAAACTATTTTGGAGTTTACTCTATCGATGCTTTGTTTGACATCCTGAATTTTAATGTTTGTACAGGGACGAGGATTAGGTGATGTAACCTATTGAAAGCCAACGGGTCGAAATTCTTCTTGTTAAATGCTTAATTGTTATAGCTAACTGTTCAATTAATTATGCTTATCACAATACGAAAATTACTTTAATTTGGAATGCTGTTAAACACTTTTTAGCAAGAACTTTATTTTCGCCATTATTCGCGAGTTTCAATCTTCAAATTACAATCACTTTCACTGTCCGCTTGCTTCCAATATCCGAATAAAAATTCTTTGGCGGTTTCACTTTTAGAACGCTGCGTATTCAATTATAAATAAAATGGGACACATCAGAGCAAATGCGCGAAAAACAATTTACGCGTATAAAGTGTTTTACAGTATTCAAGTTTAAATTCACCAAAGGTTCTTGCCCACATTGCATACCGAGTTCTGTTTTCGGTTGTCAGATAGAAACAGCAATTGGCATAAGAATTTCACATTAAGTATTAAGAGCTAAGGAATTAGAATAATACTTAAGCATATCCAAAATATATTAACTAGAAATAAAGAATTAATCATTTGACATGAATAATTTAGAATTAAGAACTAGCAATCAAGAATAAAATACTATGCAAAATGTATACAAATGATAATCAAGCATTTAGAAGCAGCAGGCATTTGGAGTTATTAAGAATGTTGAACTTATCATTTAGAATTAAAAAAACGGAAAGACATTAAGCATATTCAATTGAACATATATAATGTAGAAGCACTTAACAAGACGAATTTAGGCCGTGTTTGGTTTCCATAGTGACCGGTGTTAAATAACTAGCTCACTGATGAACACAGCGAGAAATAACGTATAAACATAAATGTTCCACAGATATCTTATAGAAACTCCATAAAATGTATAATTAAGTGTCATCATGTAGAACCTATATTACTACAAAGATGAATAAGAACGCCCTACTTCTCATCTCGTCACAAAACAACATAATTGAAATATTTCAACTTAGTTTGAATGGCGAAGGGCATCGGCATTCAAAGTTGTTTTTTCCGCTCCATTTCCGACTGTCAATCGAGATGAATTAACGACACTCAAGTAACATCACGGGAATTTGAGCTTTGTCACAGTGGCTATATAATCTCGGTGAATTTTGATAAGAGGGAAAAAAGATGGAGAGTTCGACAAACCCTAATAGTGGTGGTTTTTTGTAACCATCACAAGAACGACAGATGTTATTGTATCTGAGGATCACTACTGCAGCTTGCAATTGGGAGTTCCGGTTATATTACATTAACTTGAGCATTTCCACTCGTAAGAAAAGCAGTCGGATGATCATGATTTTAGATTGGTTGTAAACATAAATTACCAGTCAAAAATAAGTTAAGTATTTAAGTTAAATGCTGGTGAAACAGAAGCCAGTCCGAATACTATGTATGATACATGTGTTACATATGTTATTGTTTTTCAGCGGGAAATAAAGTTAAGTCAGTTAAAACCATGGTCTGATCATCGGCGACGCTTGCTTTTCTAAAAGATTAACGACATGACAAATTGTGCAGAAGAAACGCTTGAATCTGGAAGTAAGATCTGATTGGCTGAAACAAACATACCTCTGCAATGGTTATGTTAATATATTAATTGAAAAATATATATCTTTATTCGGACAGAATTTAGTTTTCTTGTACAAGTTCTTTGTCATTAAAAAATAGTCTTATACTATAAAAAAAAAATAGAAATAAACATCCAAACGATATTCTTTTGAAATTATATGCGAATCTCAGAGGCAGTCCGATTGCTTGAATCAACCAAATGAATCAAAAACTTTATCAGTTTACCGCTTCAATTTTATTTCAGGTTGAACTTGTTAAGTCGTTAGTCTGTTAGAAAAGCAAGTATCGCCGATAATCAAGACTAGTCAAACGGTATTGGTTTGTCAACCAGCAAATAAAATACGGAATACAAAAATGGTATCATCTGAATTATTGTATTGCAGCTCTGATCCCGCTCGTCCGTCTCCAACGACTTCATTTATATAATAAGGGTACTTTGATCCCAAGGTGATGTTAAATATATACCAAGTAAGTTTACAATGTATAGTACCATTACTGTGAAGCGTAATAGTTAGAGTGTTCGCTTATCACGCAAAAGGTCAAAGTTCACATCCCGAACGATTTTATTCCACAACAACACGTCTTGCGCCAAAAACCCAGCATATTGAATTGTATTTGAAACCGCTTTATCCGGAATTAAGCTTTCAAGAAAAGCAACGAAAGTACCTTGGTTTGTTCTTTTAGATATGCATGACTTTTATTATATCGAGCAGCAGTTCTGTGATCAAAATATTCTGTCATGTATCGGTAGACGCTTTGTCAAAGTCATAGCGAGATAGTACACCCAATAAGTCAGCGGTGATTCGATGTAGATAATTTGAGGATATGTTCCGCTATTAGAAAGCGTATGGTTAAATCATGACGACTTTCGTGGTATATCAAGGTCGGAGGAGTTATTTCCTTAAGATATATGGACGAGAACATGATATAACATTTTGATTTTCAGGTATTAATAAAAATGGGTAAATCCCTATGCAGACTTTTTTCTGTCATATAAATAATATATTTTGAAAAAAATGCACGCATAGTTTTATATACTATTATGAACCGGTCGTCGACATTGAACATATAAACTGCACTGATTACCTTAAATCCATACTCGTACTGATATATAAATACTATCTGGCTGAACATGAAATACCCTCTTCCATATTCAGATATGTGCATATTACACGAACGAACGCGGTATTGAAGATGATAGTTTTATCAATTATTAAAGTAAAAATAAAAGTTGATGTTATAAGGCTGCTGAACGCCAAAATTTGCTTAGTGTGAAGCCTCGTAAGAACCTCGTGTATTTAACACTATATAGGTAGGTGTATTGTACACTATATAGGTAGGTGTATTGAACACTATATAGGTAGGTGTATTGTACACTATATAGGTAGGTGTATTGTACACTATATAGGTAGGTGTATTGAACACTATATAAGTAGGTGTATTGTGTCATTTAGCGGTATTATACTTACATGAAAAAATACTACTCAGGGGCGTTGCTTGGCTGAAAACAAATTGTAGTCACAATTGTAGGGGATCCAAGGGCTAGCTCCTCCAAAAATAATTAGTTTTTTTAGTATATTTCTTACTTTTTAAGGGGCCTGGTTATCCCTAATATTAAACTTGAATTCACTGTTTTAAATAAATGTAATGTTTTAAGGTTTGTACACTTCAAAAAAAGGGAAAATGAAGAAGCATTGGGGCAGATTTTAACACATTTTTTTCGCATTTTTATTTTTTTGATTTCTCAGAAAAAAAGTGTAGGCACGTGCCTACATTGCCTATAGGAAGCTACGCCACTCCAGTACTATCAAACTTTTTCAGGGTTGTTTTTAAGTTGCGTTCATTTCACCAATAAACTGTGTCTTTTTGGAGGCGCTGTTTTAGCAACCGCTCTAAGAGCTAACATGTTTATTTTCCTATACCGCAAATCTACAACCGTGTATCGTGTTAATGCAAACCCGACAACCACCAATCAAATAGTTTCACCCCCTGATAAGCGTTCGATATCACTATAAACAGTAAATTCGCCTATTTCAACGAAAACATTAATATTATAACAGACAGCGACGATTTATACCTATATACAATTGTGTATCGTATAAATTCCAAGTTTATATTCAGTGCTTTTAATCAGCACATAGGAATTAAAACTACGGTCACGTGACCAAAATATTTTTCAGGACGCCATCTTGTACAGCAATTGAAGACAGACAACTGCGTTTTAAACTATTAGTCGTAAATATATTTACCATATTTCATTGAATACGGGAACGAAACTTTTCTAGATCTGTACCTTATGCCAAGGAACTATACTTATATAGCTCCTTGCTTATGTCAGTAAACAATCAATACTCGTTCTAAAAAATAGAGATATGCCAATGTCGATCACGTAACTTGCAGTTTCTCTCAAATGTAAAAAAATAGACTAGTATTCCTTAAAAGAATTCGAGATTGATCGAGTTTCGAGTTATGAATAATGTCAGTGCTGTTTTTTTTATTTAGTTAATATTTCATATATTTCAAATACTTGGAGCGGTAGATAATTTCCATTTTAACATATAAGAGTTAAAGCAATTGTGTTTCCGTAGCAAAAACAGCAAACATCCAGTTGTGTCTAATAATCGGCACCAAAACATATTGGCTAGTGCAGTTCCGTTTATGGGGTGATATAGGGCCCCAGAAAATATAAATGTAAGAATCAATTATTAATGCCGACATACACATTTCTACTTTTCGTCTTTTAAACGAATTGTTTCACTGTTGCGCTAGAGAAATAAATAAAGAAAATAGTAAATGAATATACTCAAATTGGAATTCATCGTGCTAGAGTTAGAGCACTTTGATTTGATATATGATAGAAAGCTTGTCATTTCTTGAAATATCACGAGTTGAGTTGAAGATACAAATCTCATATCATTGAGCTGAACTAATATCTTGAAGTTGGACATTTGCCAAACTTAACAGTTGATATTCCTACTATAGCAGAAAATACACTTTCAAAGGCATACCATTCAGATACATTCTCTGACTTATTCGAGGAAAGGGTCAAAGTTAAGCATAGAACATGTAAATTGTGTACCCTGAATAAGAATCAAAAGTAATCGGGATCATTCTACTTCAATGTACGCAAACTGACCAGTTTGTCTTAAACAATTGCCCCCATCAGCACTGCAGTGCTTTGATTTTCTAACATTATCGTCCATCTCACTGTTGTATGACATATCGCAGCTGTTTCAGACTCGAAAGCCATTACCTGTTCTTTGTGTAGTACATGGACAATATTTACATTGTACTTTTCGTCTTTAAACATCGATGGCATAAAATGACGCTTAATGTTCAAACAAAATATTGTTCTGATAATCTTTCTTTTAGCTGTTAAGTGTCGAATATTATAAAAATCTACCACCAGGGCCGTAGCCACACTGAGGCAAATGAAGGCACTTGCCTCCTGTAGAATTTTGGTCGAGGTTCACATGTTTATCAGTGGTTTTGTAAAAAGAATAAAGTTATCCCCAAAATATGAATTACTCTTGCAAACATATGACATGTCCTTCACATGTAATATATGCAGTATGAATGTACCATAATACCCAGCAATTATGTGTCGTTACTTGTATTACTTAGAGTTGATTTGTATTGTTATCTCGGGTCTAAAAAGCCACCAATGTATATTTAAGAGAATAGTGAAAAAATGGGCAATTGTATAAAATGCAGTTTGTGTTAAAGATTTGAACGACTTTAAATGTCTGAAACATCAGAAAGAAATGCAGGAAATGCATGCCACGTGCTAAAATCCTTTTGTGGCATCATGTCGCCTGGACAACTCTGGCAAGGTTGGGATTGTGCCTCCTGTAAAACCATACAAGACAATATAATATAATAACTACTTCAACATGTCCGATACCTCAGCATGATAATATCGCTTTTCATACCAACACAACATGTATACTTCTACATCACAGGATGGCGAGAGATGTTGCGGTTTTGTCGTTGCTTCAAGTTGACATATTTTTCAAGTATGTTAGTTGAATACCGGTAACAGTTTCAATAAATAAAAATATAAAAAAATAAAATAATTGTATTATTATTTAAGTATTTTTAGCATTGACTGCGATTTGGACACACGACATCCTGAGTGACATTCAAAGGCGTACACCACCGGACCATTTTGGAGTAAGTGTAAGAATCTTGAAAGGGGCGTCATTCTAGTTGACCGGCACTAGAATTAATTCATACGAAATAAATCGGAATGTGTACGTTATATCCATTGCTACATGTGTATGTATATAAAAGCATAAGAAAAATGACACATTCGAAACCTAATTACAGCATATATTTTTTAAAGAAACTAAGGATAACAATTAATGCATCTCAATAACACTAGAAAGTGACTCCTCTCAATCGTGTCTTGTATCACGAAATGTTTTCATTGTTGCCAGGTGCAATGGGCGGATGTTTTCGGTTGTAGATTTATGTTACTCATTTCATTTGTGAAAACACAAGACCTCTCAAAGAGACAAACCGACAACTATAATTATTTCCACTTCAAGCTATTTACGAACATAACATTATAATTATACATTTGTTTATGATGCAAATATATTTGTTTGCTTGTTTGAATATATAGCGTCATTCCTATGCCATCTAGAGCTAAAATACTGTATTATACCTGGATACCGGTAAAGATAACCAGTACTCGATCGCACCCATTTCAGCAAATAACTGATAACCAAGCTCCCTTTTAAGTTAGCTGTGCGAGACATATATCAGTCATCACCGAGACTGTAGCCAGGTGGGGATTCAAACCCACGACCCTTTGATTGATAGTCATCGACTGACCGGGCATGGCTTCCTCTAAAAGACACACAAGGCAGATTTCACTTAAACACTTAAAAAACTTTTTACGATTATAAAATGATACCCAATTTCATCAATTTCGTTGCCTTTTTGGAAATGTTCACAACTCTAGCCTAGTAGGTGAAAGGCATCATATACACTGTTAACACGTCTAACAGCACTATTTCATTTCCCATAGGGCTCCATTGTAACATTTATGTCCAAAACACATTGAAAAAGAAAATGTGCAGCATGTGTCTGGGCTCAAATTCATCACTGGTTTAAAATCTGCAATTATAAAAAAGCATGCAATTTGTATCGTTAAATTCAATGGTTTTGTGATACCCAGAGAAATATTATGTCAACTATTCAGCCATGATGCGTTTCGAACCAACACTAGTATAATGACACTGAATTGCCTAGAAATCTGGTATCAGCATCAAATTTGATTTTCAGTAGTGATTTCTAAAATAATGACCATTTCACACAATCATGGTAAGAAAAAATAAATCACTGCAATACAAAACTCTGAAAAAAAGAAAAGGAGAACTGAAGTTTTATTTCTACCTCCTTCATCTTTAGGTCCGGAGTACTTAAGGTAGATAATAGTGATGCGAGTCCTTAATCATGTCGTAAATATGGAGTTTGAGTTCGCAATAAACGGAGATTAATATCTGCAAATAATCCTACATCCAAAGGTCTAATGAGTGAGCACGAACAAATTCCCTGATGGTCGTCAGATCACACGACCGATACTTCTGCAGTAAATATTATTTTGCGTAACCAATATCCATTAGGAATTATTTTTCATAAAACTGTCATTTTAGCCTATCGTAAGAATAGTTTATGCGTCGGTGTCCCTAATAACACATTTATTACCACTTTCTTATGTTTTAAAGTCGATTATTGGACATTGTACCGACAATAAAAGTGCGCATAACACTGCTGGAACAGTTAAATTAATGATAGAACGATGTCGAAGGTCTCACTTCAGTTAGATGTTCCTATATTGTCAATATAAAACAGTGTCTGACTATTTCGCTGTAACATTTTTTATATATACATTTTCAGCTCAACTGAATAATGTAACAGTTATCACTGGTTTGCAGTTCGTTGTCCGTCCTTGTGAACTCGTATCTGGATCCTACAGTGTAATCTACTTTAGTTGGGTGAATCAAGGTCACTCAGGGGAACGATATAGGGCCATCTTGTTTTAAAAAAGTAGATTCTCTCCAGAGAATTAATGTATTTTTAACATAAAAAGACACATAAACTGCTTTGTTATTTTAAAAACAGTGGAGTCACTCACTTGTTACTTTTCACGGTTTATTTTGCCCAGATTGTGTTTTTCATATCTGAAAAAAAAGATCTCTTGTACAAACTGTCTCACATATGTTTTTTGACCGAGCAAGACTCGAACCTACAACCTCAGCGGTGAGAGGTAAGTGATATTGAGATGGCGCCTTAGATCATATGGCCTGAAAGAATATATTTGCACTTGAATAATCTTGTTAAGATGAAACATCTAAGGGAGGAATAACGTTAAAAAACAATAGCCGCTACACCAACACAAACAACATATAACAACGCCTCGGAGGCGGGAGATGAAAGATTCTAATGAATCCAACCGTTAGTTAAATTGGTGGTACTGAATATCTAACAGACTGACGCCTGGCAGGGATAGCTTTCGGGAAGTAGCCTTGTACAACATAAAGCTGTCGCATTGTGGCTGATCCTTTCAATAGGAGTGACACTATAATGATATGTACATCAAGCAAACAAAGTAGTTTACGAGAGCTACTCGCTCTTCCCCTATCATCACATTATAAATGGAGAATGTGCATACATTATAGAATACATAATTATAGTTTATGCCTATCCAAATAAATATACAACTATATAGACGCAATGCTGTACGCATTGTACCCGATGCCTATGCAGAAGCCAGAATACGGAGGTACGGACAGGTATTCGTCGCCTACAACCGTTGTAGGCTTTAGTTGGGATCCATTGTTATTGATGCGAACGTCCTACCGTGTCTGTGACTTGTAAAAGGGTCACTCAGCAAAAATGCAGATCGTTGTAAAATAAAGGTACCATAGCCCCTTTTTATATCCATTTGCTATTTACGTCAGGATTTAACATGACAATGACCTGGGGTCTTACGATGTGTGTACATAACATCACCCAAAAACAAGCCTTGTAGCAGAAGTATATTTTTTAAGATATTTGCTGTTTTTCTTAAACAGGTGACAATATCTGTAACGCCTTATGATAAACGTAACTGGCATTGTTTGGCAGTAATTTAAACATTAAACGGTCCTATCATACTACAAAATCTTCCCAATGTGTAATTTGAGGCTGTATTTGCTTTTTTCTATTCCTAGTGAATTGAAAATAGCGATTTCAGATTTTTTTAGTAACCTTTATTTTCTGAAATGTGCATCTTGCGCAATGCAAGATAAACGTATTGGAAATACCAGCGGTCCCCAATTGGAACATTAATATCCAATTGCCTCACATGTCAATCTATCAAAGAAGACCAATGTCACGAAATATGCACATTAGTGATATACAAAGAGTCAGGCGTGCAATTTGTTCACTTAAAATGTGACGGGATATTTTATAATTTACGTTTAGTAACACATAAATGTTTCCTTAATAAAGAAATAGATCAAAAACACATTTAATTTTCTCAATTTGGTTCACCTTTGCCACGCGATGGGATAAATGTATTACTTCTTAAAGCGATATTAAATTCAGTGTTTAACATACTTCACAACCAATTGGTAGAGCATCTGATCCAAGATTTCGGGAAAGCGTTAATGGGTTCACTCCTCCGCTACGTCTATGCGTGTTGTTCTGGAGCGTGACTCTTTATATATATAAGCTCAGCAGCGGTTTTAGCGGGATTTCTCTTAGATTTAAAAACTTTTTTAACAGTCAATGCCAAATATATAAGTTTAAATGTTGAAGTATCTTAATTTCCACATCTAATCATATGAAGCTTGATCTTTTAGAAATTGTTAACAGTTTTTTGAAAACCTTATGGCGTAACATAAGCTTTTAACATTTGGCTAAATAATTTAAAAAAAAACAACTGATATTTCATTAAAAGTTATTTCATACTGGAACTTGTGACGTCTTTGTGTATTACTTGCACTATATGTATTATAGTGTCCGTGTTGCTGTATTGTCCGTGCTGTTTTAGTGTCCGAGCTGTTGTAGTGTCCGTGTTGCTGTATTGTCCGTGTTGTTGAAGTGTCCGTGCTGTTGTAGTGTCCGTGTTGTTGTCGTGTTCGTGTTGTTATGTCAGTGTTGTTGTTGTGACTGTAACCATGTTGCTGTAGTGCCCGTGTTGTTGTAGTGTCCGTTTTATTTGTCTGTGTTGTTGTTTTGACCATAACCATGTTGTTGTAGTGTCCGTGTTGTTATGTCCGTGTTGTTGTAGTGTTCGTGTTGTTGTTGTGACCGTGTTGTTGTAGTGTCCGTGCTGTTGTATTTGCCAAGTTATCGTAGTGCCCGTATTATTGTAGTGCCCGTGCTGTTTGTGTGTCCGTGTTGTTGTAGTGTCCATGTTGTTGGTGTGTCCGTGTTGTTGTAGTGTCAGAGTTATTATATTGTCCGTAATGTTATGTCCGTGTTTTTGTAGAGTCCTTATTGTTGTCGTGACCGTGACCATGTTGTTGTAGTGTCCGTGTTGTTGTAGTGTCCGTGTTGTTCGTGGTGTAATGTTTGTGTTGTTGTAGTGTCCGTGTTATTGTTGTTGTAGTGTCCGTGATGTTGTAGTGTCCGTGTTGTTGGAGTGTCCGTGTTGTTGTAGTGTCAATGTTGTTATATTGTCCGTGTTGTTGTGACCGTGACCATGTTGTAGTTCCGTGTTGTTGTAGTGTCCATGTTATTGTTGGGACTATGTTCTCTAACACCATTTAATGATTAACATGTGTTGAAATAAGAATAAGATGGGAGAAAGTGGAATATTACATATATAATTTATTTTTGTTTTGTTCACCTTTTATATCGGACTGCTGGTAAAAAAATTGAAGTCAAATTTCTAATTAGCTAGCATTTAAGAATGGTTCACACAGTTATTATCTCCACAGTAAAAAAAAAAGTCAAGTTAAAAAATAGCCCCCATTTCTTAATGGTACCACGGTCAGATCCGATGCTTTTGGAATGATGGATTACAGCCCTTTGTATGAGCTTTTTGTAGTAAAACATAATTATATTGTTCCGATTCTGTAATAATGATTTTTCAGTCAGAAGTGTTCCTGTTTTTCTACTTTATTGCGCCCATTCTGAAGTAAACAACAATTCCATACCAATGTATTACTCACTTTCGGCTGAACGCACCGTGACATAATATCCAATAGGTACGACGCTCGGCTATTTTCGATTAGGTTACAAATCTGGAGCAAAAGCGTAATTGGAGGAGTATTGTTTAGATTAACAAAGTTAAATAAACCTTCGGATTTTTCCGGATCAGTTCGAATACAATCACGAAAACACTTGTTTATAGAGAGCCTGTTCAAACTCAAACTTATATAAATTCGAATTCCAATTTAAAAGAAACCCTTAAAAATACACGATGTTTGGCTGCTATTTCGGCTGCTATTATATAGCGTTCTCTTGACAAGCAAACGTCATGTTTGTTTTAATTGAGTGTTTCATTTTAATTTAAAATCGGACTTTATTTGATTTGTGCGTGATTCGACATTCTTTACACATGCATAAAAACAAGAAAAAATGCATTTATTCCTATAAAATTTTAGTGAATTTAACAAAGTTTAACATATGCGAATTTCAAAAATGTGTACCAAAATTTGTTCGCGCAATCAACCGTGAATAATCAAAATTCATTGTTTTCAAACCAGCCTTTTTACAACCCTGGCGTAATTATTAGATTCAAAGATAACATATAGTTTTTTTTTCTTAACAGAAACATATCTTTTATATTTTTATTCACACAAACAGATTTAAAAAAGTGCTGACCATATTTCTAATCAGTTATAACATGGTTACACATCTAATCTGTTAACAAATCCGTTTTCCCCACAAAATGCGTTTTATTTCCATAAAACGCCAATAATAAAAGTTAATTAACGGAGAAGACCTGTACAGCAGACGGTTATATTTCTCTGATTTCCCTTGTCGACTTGTCCAATATAATATACAAGTGCCTAGCGGTGCTGTTGTTAGACACAGTAGATGGAACAAGTGATCCCTAAATGATCGCTTATTCAATTTAAATCTGCAAACTAAAGTTTCCAATACATGCATATCATTGAACTAGATGTTCCCAAATTGCCTTTATCAGAAAAGTGGACGAGTTAATGCACATGTAGATTGGAAACGCGCGGCTGTTTATATTTATGAGTGCTGACTTCTTGATACTCTCATTGGGATGTAAACGCAAGTGTTTTGTTAATCATTGGACTTAAAATAACGAGGATCATATTATCTGACGAGTAATCAAATATATCATTGTAAGTTGGGTTTTGACAAAATTATTGGGAAAACACTCAGATATATTGGCATCAGGTTTGGTAGCGAGATCAAGGTCATGCTTTCAATATTCATGTTTTGTACTTTACATCGTATACATTGAGCCTGCTGTCATATTGTAGTGTTTGTGTTGTAAGGGAACCTACGTGACATTCGATTATCGTACACGGGTGATATTTTAATATTCTATATCGAGTCAGATACATGTAAGAGTTTCTTCACTAATTTCCGAAATGTTTGAATGTAATTTGGCAAAACAAAGACCTGAAACCCATAGAAAATAGTTACACCCAACAGCTCCGATACTCATCCCAATGTTCAATACGACCTCAAATACAAACAACCACTGAGCGTTTGGAAAGTATGTGAACGATAGATTAAGTTATCATAGAACCTGATATTACCCGAATCACCTCTACAAATCACTGATGAAAACGGAAGGAGTACTATGCATGTCCCACAATTCATAGCAGATGAACGATTATTAAACTGTGACGTGTTCAAAATTACAGTTGAAACAAATGACCAATCAAAGTGCTCAAAAGTAGCTTTAACAACATTGCTTTTTAACGGACCCATATCGGGAGAGCTGGGTCCGTTCGACAGACTAAACGGTTGATCGACGCGTTTAGACAAAAATACTCGACAACTGGTACATATTGCATTTATGTTTGAGTTATTACTACGTGTCGTTTGTTCAAAAATATCAATATAGAAACAAGTGATGTTATATGCAGATGTGGTCAATGAATTCAACATTATTTAATTATACAACCAGTCCAAATTTAGATCTGAATAATTCCCATTCTGAGAGATTATAGACGAGCTTCAGACTGATCTGTTTGCTGTGTGTGCAATTAGTCTTAAAGTGTCAACCTCTTTAATTGTCACGTGGTCGACCAGACAATTAGATTTACATCAAGATGTAAGCTATGAATTCTTATTAGTAATGGTATAAGACCCATTGATAGCGAGCATCGCTAGGTCAATCACCAATCAACGATGACTTCTCTGTAGGGAGAATAAATATGAAATCCACACTTGAAACTTTTCAACGGTTGTCGACTTGTCAATTAGTTCATTTTTGTTATTTGACCCGTAATCTAATATAATTATCCGGAGACTCTGGAAGCTTCACGCTCAAGCTAATTGTGTTGACAGTCTCATGTAAGGAAGATGGGAACCTGGCATATATACAAATAACGTTTTTTTTATCTATAATTCATATTGTAATGACATTTATAAATAAAGCATTTAATGTTAAACCAATTTGGCCGAGTTCTAACTAGCGTTGTTAAAGTCTTCCGATGTCCTCCGTGGCCGAGTGTTTTCAGCTTACGACCAATCGCCTCTAACCGCTGACGTTCTGGGCTTGAGCCCATCAATATCCATGCTGTAATGTGTCAGTTACTTGCGGAAGGACTATGGTTCTACTCAGATTAATCCTAAGGTTTTTCTTCACCGATAAAATTCCTAAAATTGACACATCACGCTCAAAATCTTGTACTATACACATTTGTTATTGTGTAAGGAAAACGGCGTTAAAAACCATTCAAAAATGTGAAAATAAATACTTCGGTGTACATTACATGGTATGTATATATACGTAATCTGTTTATAACACCTTAAGGCAAGCAACTTTAAAATATATTACTGTCGTTCAACAACATGCGTTCATATTGTATTTTACCAATTGCTGTTATCCATATTGTAACGTCAGCGCAGCCGTCAGTTCGATACGCTGTCAGTTTGCAATCTTAACACAATTAACGCAAAGTCACACTGAGACAATTAACCGAACATATCGGTCTTGCTTTCTGAAATTAGACTGACATAATGACGGATATCAACTGATATTTTAATCTATAATGACATTGATGTGTGCCTACTGTATTAGTGTTTATTTTTCACTTGACATGGCCCTGTGATGAGCGATAGTGTTTATGGGGTGGAGGGTCGAAGCTAGTAAACGTTATTTTGGTTTGAAATTCTAGCATTCAGCAATTTATCCAGGATTCTCAATTGAAACCCGGGACCCAAATGGGAGCAAAGAAAATATTTAAGAGATGTAGGTATAAACGCGTGAACATAGTTTTATGTAACCACATATTGATTATCTTATTTGATCGTATTACGGTTTAACATCATTCAAAGTAAAGTTTGATATTTGAAAAGAGTAATGCTTCTTCTTTTAATATATTGATATTGAAAAACTGCTGAAGTGCAAACATGCTCAATATCTGTTAAGAATTAATGAAATGAACTCATGATCAAGTATGATGAAATTGAATTGCGCGAGACATCATGTAAGTTGTAACTAGTAATGAAATTGTTAATTCATCACCCTGTTACATTAGACGATATTGTTATCTTATCTGAAGTACAACAAATGGCAAGGTATTAGTCAGTTTTATACTATTATACAATAATTAATTACTTTAATTTTGAATATGTTACGGTTATGGTACCTTTGAGAGTTTAATACAGAAAGAAACTAATCATAACAATATGTTTATATTTCTTTACCTTGTTTTATGTATTTAAAGCTAATTCTGTTGAGATTTGAGATTAAGATTAATCTGATTGTAAAGGAGAAAGTTTGAACGTATCGAGTTCTGCTTTATTTTTACGAAACTGATTCTTTTCGACATGTTTGTAAATGGTGACCTATAACAGATTTTTACTGTAAAACACATTTTATAAGCGAGGACTTTATTTTCACTATTTTCGCAAGTTTCATTCAAAGTATTCGCTAAAATGTTTGATCCGAAATCATGTCAATGCAACGATAGTACAAAAGAGAATAAGACACGTGGATTCAAATATAAGAATATTTATATAAAACTCAAAAGACAGAGTCACGGAATCGGCATATAAAGAATAATCATTATAAGTACAACACACACACATACACGCACTTACCTACACTTATGCGTGCGCACAAAGAGAGAGATGTGACAACAGCAGAGATCACCGTTTTGCAACGGTCAGTAGCCAGATACGCCACTGGGAGCTTTAATCCTGTTGAATCTTAAGGTCGTTACACCACGTGACTATTCCTTTACAGCAGCATGGCCAAATTTGTGTTGTTTAACACAGAAATGCACAGAAAGGTATATGTATAATAGCTTTGAAAGCGTGTTTTATAATTCGAGCTAAGATCAGCGTGTATTGTATAATCAGGTCTTATTGCAAGCCTCCACACACATACGTAGTAAGCTCTGTTGGAAGCATAACCGATTAGCTCGTCGATGTTTGGTCAGTTACTGGGTCATTGGATATCCTTTGTCTTAGTTATTACTCTAGACATTCTCGGACGCACAGGTCTTATCGCAAGACTCTTCACACATACGCAATAAGCTCTGTTGGAAGCATGACCGATTAGCTCGTCGCTGATTGGTCAATTACCGGGTCAGTGGAGATCCTTTGTCTCAGTTATTACTCTAGACACTCTCGGATCGCACATTGTTATATTGTTAACCCACTACCTACCCCTGGTCCATACAGATCAGGTATATGGTCCATAATTCTGTTTTAGATATTTAACATATATTTTGGAGTGGTGTATTCCATCAAACCCTTCAACATTTCATTTCTTTTTTCTATATTATTTGAATATTTGCAATATATGTTATTGATATTATGGCACATGTGTGCCTTGCTTCCGAAGATGTTATGTATAAAACTTTTATGGCACATGTGTGTCGTTCTAATAATGCATAATGATAACTATGTTTAATAACACATATGTGCTTTACATATATTGCATAATATTAACCGGTCACAATATGACCCATTCAAATCATCCTTAGTTCAGTTGTTTTTTCAAACCCTTGGCAAAATTTATAAATATATATATAAATATATAACCAAAGAAGTGTGATGCTATGCTCAGATGTACTCGGTGAATCTACGTAAGCCAGAACAGCTATAGACCAGTAATTCAGAATACATTGCATTGTTCTATAAAGCATAATTGTCATAATTATACTTTGTTCCGTACGCGTTTTTTATTTCACAGAAAAATGCACCAGCCCCGAAGTTCGTGCTCGTGTTATAAAACAAATCTGTATAAATATGCTTACACATGCTGGTGGTAGTTTTGTTTTACTGACAACTACTACGCATAGATGTTTATATTCTTTTGGGGACTGTGTCTTATAGGTGATGTGTCTTTTGATTTCGTCTTCTGCTTTATATGTATTACTGTGTGTGTACCTACCTACCTATCTATTTATGTATTCTACTCGTTATAATTGTTCTGTATATTTATTTTATTCATTTTGTTCGGATAAGTCCTTTGAACACTACGTCTCCTGTACGTTTATTTTTTAATTTCATGACATCTAACGTACTTTACATGACCGCAAATCCTTAGTTTGTTGTTTGTTTTGATATACTTGTCCTGATTACCAATTTAGAGCATGTCAATTACTTGACATACAGACGCTGACTTGATGTCAAAAACTCCTGTAATCCTGACATATTTCAATTTATTAAAACAGTCTGTTTTGATAAGGATGACGCATCAGGTCATTTTGTGACAGTTCTAAATACAGACAACATTAATAATTGAGTTTAGTGTATCCTGTTTACAAAATGACATTGTACATTTTACTGTTTATGACAGGTTCAAGAAGAGAAAAAATTTGATATTTAATAGTGATAAACATTCATGGCACGTTTTGTTACGATTTGATAAAATAACATTGATGGTGTGAGCAGTAACCTACCTTTCCGGGACAAAACTATGTGGTTTCCGATCAGATTCCATTAAATGGACTCTTTATGAAGCACACCTGACCATTCATGGCCATCAACAATCCAACAAGATTTTGTCAACATTGAGGTTAACTTTCACATATACAACTAGTAGTGTTTTCATGAAATTTCAGGGTCCTCCGTGGTCTAAGGCGCCGTCTCAAGACCACTTACCTCTCACCGCTAAGGTCGTAGGTTCAAGTCCCGCTCGCTTTAAAAACTTTACGTGAGGACGTTTCCAGTTACTTGCAGAAGGACGGTGGTTTTGCTCAGTCTGAGATCTTCCTCCACCAGTAAAACTGGATATGCCATATATAACCTGAAATGTGTTGAAAATGGATTTAAACCCATTATATAAACATCTTGAAATTTCACGTAATGCCTAATTATGACTTTTACTTGTCAAGATTTATTGATTACTCTTCAATGCATCTGTTGTAACGAACTCGATACCACAACGTACGAAACAAATAACAACCTCATTCTTGTTTTTGCAATGTTTTTTCTTGAACTGCTTCTACATAAAGTACAATTGGTTATGTTATTTCTCTGGAGGATATCGATCGAACATCACCCATTAGAGTGAACTTTTTTTACAAATATATCAGAAACAAATAACAGCCTAATTCTTTGAAGCGCATTACAATGTTTCCTTGAACTTTCACTTCACGGGATGTCAAATTAAGACTGTTTCTTCAATGCATCCATTAATATTGAACTTTCTTTTTCAAAGTAAAATCTAAGGAGTTTAGAAAAAGGATAACATATCCGATGGGACAGAACTAAACACCGTCAGTCGGAATAAATGAATACAGTGTTAGACGCGTTTTGTCTAAATGACGAAGTTCAAATGATTATAAGAGTGCCAACATGTACGGCTTTTGCCACTAGAGATGGAAATGGCTTTATATATATTGATACCTGGTGAATATAATTACTAGAAATATAGGAATATTTGAGAGCTGAAGACTATATTTAACACTACATATACGAACATTTTATGATAGGTAGGTAAAATATTATCTTAATTAACAAAAACTATTTAAATTTCAGAATATCCAATATTATTTCGTTGGTTTCACTTCTACATATCCAAGTTCAATTATGTGTCCTTGACCCTAGTGAGTACTTCTAATTTTCGGCGTTCAAAAAAAAGTAGGAAAGCGTAAATGTATTTAGTTACCACGTCCAATGTGCAAACAGTTGTCTTTTCCGCTTGTGTGCTTGAAACACTATCTGTATTTAATAACATAATTGATATACCTGTTTACGTTTACTTAACCCTGTAAAACGACACATCACACTTATTCTTTTCTGTGTAGGTTTACAGAACCATTAATATCATGATTTTTTCCAACCGTGAGGAAACATACTGTGTATGGTATTCGCATAGGTTTGTCATATCCGAACATCACACCTATTGGGAGAAAAACAACGAACAAAATATAAACCAACCGTAATTGTATACCACAATAGTTACATTCTTATAACAAAAAAATGCAATATGTGTTACTTTTGTATCTAATCATTACGCCGGTGTTGGTTAAAACGCGGTTTTAAAAACAACAAATTTTGAACATTCACGCTTGATTGCGCAAAATTTACATTTGTTTAAATTTACATTTGTTAAGCTTTATTTATTCCACTACAAAATGACTGAATAAAACGAGGAGTGTTCAAGCTATCTTTTCCACAAATTCAAATCTAAACACTTAAAAAACACGACTTTCGTCTGTTTTTTCGGACGACGTCGTATTACTAGCGTGAGTATTACCGAATATAATATAATTAGCATCAATAATTGTAAGACAGAAGCTTTCAAATTAACAACAACAGACATACACTGTATGTGAAATACCATAATGAATACTTTGACAAATTTTAGACAACTGAGATAATTCAAAAGTAGACATGTTTTGGGGTATTGTAAACATTTCAAGTTGTCTTCATCGTCGTGTTGTTATCTTATCATCTTGCTGATCTGGCATCCGGAAAGTCATCGGGTCCGTCTTTCTTTGTTTTATTTGAGAGAATAGTTTTCATGGGAAGAGCCAGTACAAAGCACATGTTTTAAAGTGTCTTGCTCATGGACACAAGAAATAGCCGTCCAGAAGGATCGAACCCATGACCCCAGTTATTGGAACCGATGCTCTGTGCCACGCTTGTTCCAATGTTTTGACCATTTTTGTTCCTAGTGGTATTAGTGTTTGCTTTGCATGTTGACATGGCCCTGTAATGAGCGATAATGTTATTACTTCCTAAAAACAAATATTGCCATAAATAAAACATCTTATCGCAAGGAGTGTTCACCCGTTTATATTCATACACTACAACAATACTGACGACTTGACAACTGGTTACCGGCTTTGGAGGTCATAAGCACATCTGTCACGTGGAAGTTATTGATTTGCCATGAAGTGTTTTCTTAGATCCAATACCCAGGTTTTGGATTTGATTGAAAATTTCTATGCCATTAAGGGCTAACAGGCGATGAATTAACCTAACCACTGTTTCTTGGGATCGTTAAAGGTTAACAAGTAGTCGTGTACACCCCGTCTCAACAAGTAACTGATAACTTTCCCACTTGAATTATAAATGAGACACAATGTCGTATATCAATTATCAAGGAAACTGTTGTCGGGCGAGGATTCGAAATCACAACCCCTGGATTGAATGTCAGAAGCGTAACCAACTGAGCTAATCGGGCAGATTTAAGAATAAAAGACATATTCAGGAATATTGGTCAGGAAGAGTCCAATAATTTTTGGGGGATGGAAAGAAGGTCCAAGCTAATAAGCATTTAAATGTTGGCTTGAAATGCTGGCACTGAACATTATGTTCGGGATTCCCAATTGAAATCAGTATCCGAATATCGCTTGTGATGAATATAAGTTATGTTTTCATTGCAAAGAAACTATTTGGGAGACGTTGGTGCAAAACGATTAATCATAGTTTGACATAAACACATATTGTTGATCTCATATGAACGTACTACAGTTTTACATCATTCAAAGTACGGCAATTGTAGTTACGTTAGACGATGTTGTTATGTAATGCAAAGTAAAACAAAATGAAAAGGTCTTAGTTTTATAATTATTTTAAATAATTCATTATTTTTTATCACACAAAACATTATTCTATAAAGCATAATTGACATTGTTTTACTTTGTCCTATACGGCACCAGACACCGAAGTTCATGCTCATTATATACAGCAGTCCTGTGTATTTATGCTCATCCTATACTTGTGGTAGTTTTATTACTTACAACTGCTACATGTCGATACTGTTTATATTATTTTAGTGGCTGAGCCTTTTGAATGCTTCGTCTTCTATTCTACATTTATTGCTAGTGTGTGTGTGTGTGTGTGTGTGTGTGTGTGCCCCACCCCCTTCCTACGTACATACCTACATATGATTGATTGATTGAATATTTAGCGTCATTTTATGCTATCGAGGGCTAACAGACGATCAGTTTACCTAACCACTGTTTTATGGGATCCTTGAAGGTTAACCAATACTCCAGCACACCAAATCTCCGCAAGTAACTGATAACTTTCCCACTTGAATCAGCGGTGAGAGACGAATGAAAATGAGACGCAGTGTCGTATATCAACCATCACGGAGATTTGACTTCTTTAAGCGCAAGGATCATGTCATCGTGGGGAATAGGTCGCAACTTTGTAGTTAGACGTAAACGCCATTAAACAACTCTAACGTCGCTCCGTACCTTGACTCAGAGCAGTTATTTTTCTGATTCATAGAGGTCATAGAGCTCATTCACTGTTATTCTTGAGGCGAGTACCACACACGCCGGCATAAGAGTGGTGGACTCGAGCAATCCCAGTTTTGTTTTTGTTTATTTTGACTGTGTGCTGTGATTTCAAGATTTCTTTTTTATTATTGATTTTCTTTTCCTTTCTTTACAATGCTTCTCTAAAGGTTTTATACTGCACAAGGTTCGTTCATCGTAAATAACATTAACACCGTTATAAAGCTTTTAAAATACATTCAATTATTGGCGCACTAAATATATAAACATTCAAAACATAATTATAAACATTATAGAACGAAACAGAAAGACGATATGTAAATATGTATGATATAATCTATATACCTAGTCCACTCTGTACCTCTTCTTGGTTATGTAATAAAATAATAAGACATACAATTCCTGTATGTCTTAAGAACCATTAGTACTGTTTTTCCAATCGTGAAAAAACGTCGTATTTAAATTTTGTCTCATATCCGAAGATGACACTAATTGGAAGAGAACACCAAGCAAACAAATAAACAAGCCGTAATTGTGTAGAACGACATGATTATGATGTTTTACATAATTATAAGGATTAAGTCAACCGCGGTTTTAACAGTGAATGTGCCAGACATTATTAATAAATTATTGATGTCAGAAGTATTTAAACACTCTTTTGAAGAAAGTTCAACTTTTCTATTAAAACTTTTCAATAAACTATTTAGAACCAGCGAGTACACTAAAACCTGATGAGAGAGGGTATTATTGTTTCAATATTTAAAGGCGGTGACACTGAAAATGCAAAAGAAAATACAGGGGCATATATAAGGATAAATATATAAGGAAAACTTTGTTTTCAAATTTTATTAAACAGGTTAACCAGATGGACCATAAAATTGATGAAATAATACCAAATCAGTTCAGCTTCCAAAAGGGAAAATCAACTATTGATTGTATCTTTATTATACAGTCCATGATAACAAAAGCATTTAATTCCTAAATAAAAACTTTATAGTGCGTTTGTGAATACGAAAATGTTTCGATAAAATCGATCGCCTATACCTATGGCAGAAACTCTTAAACCTTCAAAAATAGTTATGGCTTTGCAAGCTATGTATAGCGTACTTAAATCAAACTTTATAGAATCGAAAGTGGGAGTTAAACAGGGTGACCCGAGCTGTAGTTTAATGTTCTTATTTTTCGTAAATGACATTTTAGATAATATAAATACAAAATAGATATTGATGGTATTTAACTATAAATGAATTAAAAACTTATTATTCTCATTTTTGCAGACGACACAGTCTTATTCGTAGAAACGCCACAGGCATTACAATGTATGTTAAATAATCTTGAACGATACTGTAACGAGTGTGAGTGTGAAATACGAATAAAACAAAGATAATGATATTCGAAAAGGACAACTACACAACTCATAATTTTACATTATACAATACGATATTAAATGTAGAACAATCGTTTAAGTATCTTAAAATACATTTCTACAAAAACGGAAACTGGGAAAGAACTCAAAAACGACTTGCACAACATTCATCTTATGCGCTTTATTTATTGTTTTTAACCAAATATAAATCACATCATTCGATAAGTGTAAATTGTTTGATCGTCGTGTTGGTTCAGTATTAAACTACAGTGCTGAGGTGCGGGGGCATTATGAATCAAAATACATAGAACTAATTCATTTTAAATTTTTAAGAAAAGTTTTAAACGTAAAAAAATTCTACAAACCTTGATGGCCTGTATGGGGAACTTGGTCGATATTCCTTGTCTACATAAAAAAAATTATTATGCTAAAAACTCGATAAAACTTATAAAAACAACTAATCCTATTTTATTTTATATAGATAAATTACTAAAACGTGATGTGGATAATAACATTACATATAGGGGAATGAACTGAGCTTATAATATAAAAACTATATTTGATAAAATAAGGATGACCTACATCTGGCAAAAGCAATTTGATACTGGTACTTTTAATATTAAACGTATCATACAGCGAATCCTCGATGTTTACAAACAAAGTTGGTATTCTAATATAAATAACTCTAGTAAATTAGAACAGTATAAGACATTTGATTGACTTACACTATATACAGTTTCTCGTCATCATATACACATATATAAATTAACACATATTTCACTACATGACAGGTATGCTTTTTACTTTAAATTGATCTCTGTAATAAAAGATGTTATAATCATTTCATAAAAATTATAAATATGTGTGTCATCAACAAAAATCATGAGAATGAACATAATAATGCACATTTTAAGAATTAATATTTGGAATTTGATCGTCTTATTACAAAAGCTTTGGAAATAAATCTACTTAAACTTAGAAGTTCTGTTTTATTTGTAGATTGCAATAATGTTATAAACTTAAACATATTTGGTCTTGGTAATAAAACTACTTGGTATACTTCTTTCTAATTTCTTTATAGTTAGAACATATTAAAACAAAGTGAAACTCATCTTCAATATCATTATTATTACAAATCTGGCATAGTCTTTCATTTCTTTCTATCCCATATCGCCCTGTTTTAATTCTTAATGAATGTGAAGATAATCTTAATTTAGTTAAAACACTGCGTAATTGTTTAGTACACAATAAATCTAAATATCTTTCATAACCATGTGTTAATTTTATATTTCTATACAACAGGTTCAATACTCTATTCGACTCCACATCCACCGTCCAAGTTAAATATAACTATCAATCTTTCTTTCACGAAAAATCGAAAGAAAATATTTATTATTTATATTTGTTGGATTATCCCGTACATACATAAAACCATAATTATTTCGGATGGTCATAACCTTTGAGACCCGGTTGATTAATCCTTTTTCACAATCAGTTAACGAGTTCTTATAAACACTGCTTAAAATAATATTATCAGTTGTTGATAATCTTAACCAGTACTTAACAATTTTAAAATATCAAGAAATAAACATCAGATAACGCCCTAGTTCGTCATAAAAATAAAAAATTGCTAGTAGTTTCTTTTACGCCCAGTATAGCTTTGCAAAATTTTAAGTGAATGCGCTCTAATTCTTTTGATTTCGTAAATCCCCAAACTTCGCACGCATAATTAAGAATCGAACTTATAAATGCATCAAATAACTGTAGCGATGTATTAGGATTCAATTCAAGCTTTCCTACATTAACTGTTAAAAGATTCATCGGTTTTAGTGCTTTGCCACTAAGAGACTTCTGATTTAAAGCGAATGTACCTGCGTAATTAAAAACAACGCCTAGATAATTAAAATCATCAACAACATCTATATTTACGTTATTATATGTCCATTGTTCAGAAACTGTTACTCTACCCCTCTTCCGAAAAACAACAACCTTAGTTTTTTCTGTGTTAACTTCGAACCCCCAAGTTTCACAATATTCATATTATCTATTTAAGCTTTCTTGAAGGTCTTCAGGAGTGTTACTTAACAAAATCATGTCTTCAGCAAAAAGCAGTAATATAAGGAAATATCTAAGTTAATGCCACATTTAGTTCTATTTTGTAAATAAAGCACTAAATCTTCGATAAAATGAGCAAACATAACTGGCGACATTATATCCCCTTGCTTTAAACCGACTGATATATAAAAAAACATCTGAATAAGACCACAAAGTTTCACACACGATTTGACAGTTCTATACATTGAGCGTACAATTCTGAGCATTTTATCGTTAATATCCAATTTAAAAAGTTTGAGCCACAGCGCATTTCTATAAACCGAATCAAACGCTTTTTTTAATCGACAAAAGAACAGTAAAGTCGTTTTTTTTTCATTGAAAACTTTGACAATAATATTATGAAGTATAAAAATATCATCCGTTGTAGATCTATCCTTTCTAAAGCCAAACTGTGTTTCAGATATAATACTATTTGCCTCACACCATTTGTTAATATGTGCGTTTTGGTGAAAAATGTTCACAAACAACTAACTAAAGTTATGCCCCTATAATTGCTAACTACGTCTTTGTCCCCTTTTTTGTGTAAAGGAATAATGACCCTCTTTGTCCATTCTTCAGGAAAACACCCTGTTTTGAAATTGAGATTAAAATATATCGGTTATATGACCAGATAATATACCACAGGTATCCAATTCTTCGAATACGGGATCATTTTGATTAAAATCATTATTGCTATTGAAGTATTCAGCATCTTCCGAAATTTTAAAATTTGTCTCTTTAAATTATCGTTAAAATAAGCGTTGAACTCATTTAGAGTAATATCATGAGTTATATGTTTTCGTTTAACAAAACTCCTCCAAAATTCGCGAGGCTCCGCATGACGCAATTTTTCTATTTCTCTCATTTGTTTAAATTGATAAGAGCGTTTCTTTTTTTTAAGCAACTTTTTATATGTTAATTTCCGATTTGCAAGTTGTTCCCTATTCTAGTACGATTTCAATATATCAAAATTATGCAACGATTCTTTATATTTATTCTTTGCATCTATACACTCGTGATCGAACTTTTTTTTTTTTTGCATCACTATTACGAATAGATTGGCTTAGTCTCGACACCTTGTGTGTGTTTTTTTTTAAAAACAGGATATGCTACTTCGCGTAAAGAAAATTGTACAATAAGATTATTTATACTATTATTATTATTCGAGTCTACATTACGTAAGAGACTATTGAAATGCGGCAATTTACCAATTATCTTGTTACGGAATAAAAGTTTCTTTTCGTTGTCCCATTTTAAGGTTTCACGTACATTATGTTTACGTTGTAAATTACTACTGATTGTAAATGTCAGCGGCGCGTGATCACTGAACTGATTAAAATTGCCGATGTGAAAATCACTCACTAACGGAAAATCGCATTCTTTCAACAAAAGAAAATCAATAACACTGGACCAATGCCTATTTACATACGTTATGTCTCCAACTCCATGATCTTTACCTAGTCGCCCATTCGCCAATCTTAATGATGTAGATTTACACAAATCTAACAGGTTATTTACTTGAGCGTTAGTTATCGTATCTTCGGATATACGTTGTAAAGGGTTGTTAGGCACATATTTATAATAATCTATGTTATCTATATTTCTTTCTAAAGTGATAAAGTCATTTTTATTTGAAACTCTTGCATTGTAATCCCCTGCCAAAAATATCCTACCCAAAATGGTATATATCGTCCTGAAGTAACTGAAATAGATGAGCATCAATAAGATTTGCAGCCGGTGAACCCTCACTCCACATATAAACACCACATAAAAACAAATCATCATCATAATTAAATAATTGCTTATCCAGCTTTAACCATATAATTGTATCATGGTCGTTGCAAACAACAGAAATACTTTTTTATATTGTTTTTTACATAAACAACAATACCACAAGTGTTCGGTTTAGCTCTCCTGTGTCTAAATTTCCTATAAAAAATTGAACACTGATAATCTGGGAAATCTATTTCGCTGTCTTTTGAGGTCCAAATTTCAGATAGAATAATAATATCATTTTATAACAAGATGTTCACAAAATCAGCACTCTCTCGTTTAAGATTAGTTAGTCCAATACAGGTTCAAACAATAATATTGAGTCCATTCTCAGCGTATACCTATGCGCTGTTTACCGGTCTCTCATCTATGTATAAGGTACCATAGCTGATACATGCTCGTTTCCCTTCATATTTCGCTGATTTCATTCTTGGGGTAAGTTTACGACGCTTCGCGATCACTTCCGGCGGAAATTGCTCGTGCATATGCAAGTCACTGCCTGTTAGCTTGAAGCATAGTTTGCGTACCATCTCTCTATCTGGGAATAAGTTGAATGTACAAACTATTTTGCGTTTATAACCTTGCGCCGGAGGTCCGATTCTATGCACTCGTTCTAATTTTAAGTTATTCACAACATCCTGCGCAATCTCAAGCTTTTCGTGCAAAAACTGCCTCAATGTTGCTTCCGTTTCCTCTGTTCTTTCATGTGTTGACTCGGAAATGTATCAAATATAAGGTTGTTTCGCATCGACTGCGATAGTAGATAAGTTAGCGAATCTTTAAGTTTATTGTTTTCACGCTCCATTTGTGACAACTTGTCTTGGGTCATGCCAAGCGCATACTCGGTTGAATCGACGCGTACTTCTGTCTTATCAATACGTTCGTTTGTATTTTTGTTTAAAGAGTCAACATGGAGCCACATTTTCATGTCTTTGTCAAAATTATCCACTTTTTTCTCCAGCGATTCGAGCGTTTTCAGTCTCATATCCATGTCTGATATATTACTGGAAATTTGGCTTTAGCAAGCCATCAAGTCTGCGTTGGTTGGAGTATACTGCCCAGGGGAGCTAACCGGCTTATTTACTTGGTTCATGGAGGTGGGGGATGGGATATTAATATTGTCTATGTTCCACATATTTTTTTATTGGCGTAGATGTTAAGATGTTATCATGCTTGATTATGATGGTGTTTCAAACACATGTAGATGAACAATATCCATATCTGAGTAAGAATTCGTAGGAAATAACACAAGGGTTTACTTGTTTCAGTGCGTCACTTATTTGTAAGACACTTACGTGTTCTGCCGCGGGCGATCCGCCATGTTTCGCCGATTTCAAAATTGAATGCTCACCACCACTTTAGCTACTCTTTTCCCTTTTTTGTCTGTTTTTCCTCCCAATTTGACATCATGTAACAATCCATATACATATCACACATATTCCCATTTATTGTTATGGTAAAACTGCTATCCTTTATGTCCAAAATATCCATAAAGTTTACAGAGCGGTGTAAAACATGACTTCTATCGATACCTGTCACGTGATATCTCAATTATAGTAAATACAATTATATTTGTACTGGAAATGTATTTGAACTGCATTTTTGATAAAAAAATTTAATTTAAAGAATTGCTTTAACTAAATTACGACTTTCATCACATAATCTTGCCATTGAAACTGGAAGATATAAAATTGTAGCACGCAAATATCGTTTTCTATTAGTATGTCCTAAGTAAAGAGAACTTCTTCATAAATATTCTAAACGTAATTATTGTTGTTGGCCTAATTTGAATAAATTTAAAAGTTTTATGGCTTCCCACAATGCACAAAGACAATAACCAATTTATCGCAATTTATATGTTTTGCCTTCCAACGTAGAATGAATGCTTAGCGTCAAACTTATATTTGCAGGAAATTAATGAATTAATAACATAACTATGATAACTGTTCAATTGTATTTAACCAATATTTATTAATCTTATTTACTTCTCTAATAATCTTATTTTCATGTTTTCACTGTTGAAATATTTGTGTGGGCTATAAACACGCAAGTGCTGTTTTATGACGAATAAAATTATTTATTGTTGTTGTTGTTTATCAGTTTAAAGTTTAAAAATTCTATAAATTAAAACAGAAAAGTCTGTACCAGCATGGAATTGATGAAATAATACTGAAGTTGATGAAAACATTCTTTTCAAAGTTTCACTGTTTATCTAACAGACGTATTTGTGAATTATTAGCTTCCTTACATAGATAGATATTAAAATTCCTAAAATTTACAGCTAGTATATATTTAATGAGTCAATGAGCAATACTTATTAACAATTCAAATATTAAACTTTGTAAACAATAATGGTATAACTACACATGTTGGCACTGTGTATGAATACAAAATACGTAATGCAAACACGATGCTGTTTAGGTTAGTATTATAAACGATAAGAAAATGTATGTCCAATAGAAAACGTAACATTCATTGGATATAGCCGTCGCAATGTAATACACATAATGAAGGTATCAAATATTTAATAATAAATACAATATTTACATACAGAAGAATGACAACTGGGGTGGTATTCACCAATCATTCTCAAGAATATTCTTAGACTTGAACTCGAGAATGAATTTTGAAAAACACATTAAACAGACCATTTTTTGCAGCAAAAATTTGCGAACATGCAGAGACACCTAATATATAGTTAGATAAACTCTTATTATTAATCCATATGTCACGGTAAACTAGAGATCTAATGTTGAAATTTGGATTTTAAGCTCAAGTCTAAGAATATTCTCAAGAATGGTTGGTAAATACGACCACTAGAGTCGTCGTCTTGGTACAGTCGGTAGCAATAGCGCAAACAAGAAGTTCAAACCTGAAACAAGGGAATTCGTAACCTCGCTATTCTCCCGTCATCACATCATAAAACGAGACAGTGTAGAAGAAACTAGAAACACTGCACGTAAAGTATATTATACAACTCGAACAGTGCATATATCAACTTAAATAATAAAATATTCTGACGTATTCACCGTAGTCATTGCTATCTGGTAGATTATCCGCCTCTCTAGCTGGAGGTATACTTTTCGAAAAGCGCTGCATTGCCCATACGGAAATCTTTGAAACGGGTACTAGAAACATAATCGATTGCAGTCGTGAAGTAATGTGAGAGTAGTCACACGGGATGGAGAAGGTATGTCTTCAGCCTGTTAATTCAATGTGACAACGCCAATAAGCAGACTTAATGATAACATTTAGATACAGTTTATCGATCAACTAAATACAATTCAATACTTTATAATGCATAACATTCACGTGTTATTTGTCTCTCACAAAGTGGATAACAAAATGAGCAACAAATTATACAGAACAGTACAAATAAACATCGAAAATGTAAAAGTACAAAAACAAAAAACAAACATTTTGTAATGCAATTAGTCCAAGGTCGTGTTTCTATCAAGTTTCTATCAGTGTCATACTTATGTGAGACTGTATAATAAAGAGCGCTGTAAAGCCCAGACAAAGTAATGATGTTGGCAGCTAATTGTATTCAATAATGTCTTCTCGTATCTCTCTTGAATCTTCTTATACGTGTCCTAAAATAGTACGTGTCACGAAAAATTATTTCAAGGCTATTGATGGGTCCTTCGTGTGCCAATTAAAATTTTCATATTCTCTAAATTGCGTTCCTTGGTAATATATGCTAGGAAAGTTTAGAACATCGCTTACATGATTAATTGTCATTGGGCATGTCATTTTATAACTCAATGTGTGATCAATTCTAAAGGAGTTGTGCTAATACAATTCTAAAATATAAATACTGCCAATTAACACGAGTGATTGTTTGAAATCGAAGTCAATTCATGAAAACTTTATGTTTGGATGTATAGATCAACTACGCATTGTGACAGGGATGAGATAGGCCTTTATTGAGTTTCATGGTATATCATATACTGAAAAACTCACAAACGTAGTGCGAACATATCAGGGAGTAACTGTATAGCATAACGCTCCATGTGTTTGTAACATTCTCTGATGTAACAAGACTTTATCAGACAGTATTGTTATTATCCAGCCAAGCAGAATAAACAAACGATACATCCATATAAGTGTCGGTCTGTCCTTAAAACGTATTACGAGTAGATGTAAAATCGTATAAATAATTTAGATGCAAACACGTCTGTGGTATAGAACAATTTGCCAGGAAAAGATAAATGTTAAAATGTAAGTGTATAAAATATACAATAAGCGCACAATAACCAGAGCAGTACATTGATAGTTATTTGTCAAATATAGACAATTGTTAAACCTTTAATGTAAGGCAATCTAAAAAAGCGCACAATGAGAAATGAAGTTTATTGATAGTTTTTGGCCAGAAATAGACATTTGTCAACCGTTAATGTATAAAATCTAAAGTAAGCGTAAAATAAGCATGAAGTATGTCGATCGATTGTTACTTATTAAGTTAGCACTGATGGGACAAAGCCACATCGCTGCAGTGATAACAATCAGCATACACTCAAACCTGTCTTAAGCAGCCAGTTCAGGGAAGGAGCAAAAGTGGCCAATTAAGATAGGCTTTTGCTTAATACAGGTTAATTTGCTCTGAAAATATAGAAATGAGAAAAAGCATATGTTACTGCTTAAGACAAGTGGCTGTTTAAAAGAGGTGGTCATTTATACAGGTTTGACTGTATATCATAATAGTGTATAACATGTCCCTTTTGTTCCGGTTTTTTTTGTAAGTTTGCATGTTTTAACAAATTTCGATTTCAACAAATTCTATCATGTATAATATTATATGCCTCAAGGTTCTCTCAATTTAATCTTATTATAATAATTTAATATATAGAAACCAGCTATGATATACGTAGATGTGGTCGATGATTTCAAATCTATTTAATTATTTACCCCGTCCAAATTTAGATCCGGACAATGCCAATCATGAAAGATTATAGACCGGATTATTGATCCGGATATTAATACAATTATCCGGAAACTCGGAATGCTTGATGCTTAAGAGGATTGTGTTGACTGTCGCAGGATATGAAAACCTTATGCATGCACAAATAACAACTATATTTGTATCTATTTGATGACATTTATGAATCAAAACACTTCATGTTTAACCAATTTTGTCCCAGTTGTAAAGCCTCCCGGCGTCCTTCGTGGCTATGTGCTCTCGTCAAATGATTACTAGCTTCACATCGCTGTTGTCTCATATAAAGCCAAGCAAGGTCTAAAGACGTAATGTGACAGCTGGTGGTTCTACTCAAATTCATTCCAAGGTCTTCCTCGACCAATAAAACTGGCTTTAAGTTTTATTTCAATTATTTTACATCGTTTTTGAATAAAGTTCTTACAACTTAGTCAAATCACGATCGAAATCTTCCTGCGTAGAACCAAAGCTCAGCATATGTGGACAACGTGTCTTGCTCTTACTTGCTTTTACTATACACTCATGCACGCTGCTGTGTTATGCTGTCGTTTAATATTGTACGTTTACAATGTATTGTAACAATTGATGCACATCCATATTGTAATTTCCTTGTAGCCGTCAGATTGAAATGTTTTAAGTTTGTAATCTTATTCGGTATCGGTAAACACAATTAATCACAAAGTCGCATTGAGACAATTAACCGAACAAATCGGTCTTTCTTTGCTGAAACTATATTGATATAATGACGGATATCAACTGATATTTTAATCGCCAACGTGTTTCTACCGGTATATGTGTTTGATTTGCATGTTGACATGGCCCTGTGATGAGCAATAATGTTATAACTTCCTAAACACAAATAACGCCATAAATTATCGCAAGGAGAATTTCACCCATTTATGTTCGTACAATACAATAATACGGACGGTCAGAAGCACTTTTGTCACGTGGGAGATATTGATTTGCAATGGAGTGCTTTCTTAGATCCATATGCAATACCCAGGTATATGCTGTATAAAGTGTATTGTATAGAAATAATAACCGTCGGATATCAGAACAAATACTAGTGTTCAGGAATTTTGGTCAGGTAGAGTCCAAAAATTTATTGGGGATGGAGAGAAGGTCCAAGCTAGTAAGTAAATGTTGACTTGAAATGCTGGCATGGCACAATATGTTGGGGATTCCCAATAGAAATCCGTATCCCAATGTGAGACCTCGCACTCTGTATTCGCCAGTGATGAATGTAAGTTATGTTTTACACGGCAAAGAAAATCTATGGGAGACTTTGGTGCAAAACGAGTGATCATAGTTTGATATAAACACACATTGTTTATCTCAAATGAACGTACTGCGATTTTAGATTCCAATGTTGTTACTCTCTCTGAATCATACCCGATCATTTATGGCTATAACACCTTTAACTCCATGCTACAAACTTAACAAAACAAAAAACAGCCTCATTCTTGCTTTTGCAATGTTTTCTTGAACTGTCAAATACTGCCCAATAAGTACCGTTTCTCTCTAAACGATATCAGAAAAGAACAGAACATTTTTTTATTTTTGCTTAAGCATTTCACAAGCTTTTTATCAAAAATAAAATATTCAAATACATAAGGCAAATGCAATAGTACATATCAATATTAAATACAAATATTTTAGAAAATATGGTAATAATTGTAAGAGTGAATAACTGGTTGACTTGTTATTCACATATTATTATTACTAATATAATAACATATCTTATTTAATTAGCTGTTTGCATTAAGCATCTGTTGTCACATTTTAAATGCTTCGATACCATATGATGCAAGTTTGTTCACGACAGTCTTTTCTTTGACTGCAAAAGATAAATGAATTTGAATATACTGGGTTTATTGATACAATATTTTGGAATATATTGCTTACGCAGATCATTATAATAAGGACAGATTATAATAAAATCGAACTTTTCTACAAATACCACAAATTAAAACAAAGACGACAAAGTTAAGAAAAAAAGATAGCCTAATTGTTGCATTTGCGATGTTTCCTTGAGCTTTCAAGTGATGTCAAACGAGGACTTATTTCTCTAGATGTAATCGATTAATCTTCAATGCACCCATTGAATTGAACTTTTCTCGAAAATTGAAATCTAAAGAGATTAGAAATAGGATTACAAATCCGATGGGACAGAACTAAACACCGTCAGTCGGAATAAACTAATAAAGTTTTATGTCTGAATGAGGAAGTTCTGATGATTGTAAGAGTGTCAACGTGTACGTTTTCTACCAGTAGAGATGGGGATGTCTTTAAGTTTAAACGTATTTTGAGGTAACAAATCGACACATTTATACCTGATGAATATAATTACAAGAAATATACCAATATCAAAGACCAGAAGACTATTCGGCGTACAAACATTATTTGTTAGATAGGCAAGATACAAGTATTTTAATTAACAAAAGTGGTAAAATCTTTGCCGTTCAACTATTATTAAAATAATTTCATAATTATTTCCTTGGTTTCGCTTCAACATATCCAATGACTAGCATGTGTCTATTAGCCGATTGCATACTTATAATTTTCGGAGGAAAACCTAAATTTGGTTATAATTACCATTAAATTAATGTGCTTGATACTTGAATACTTAATTAATTCCTTGTGCTTATCAATGTATAATCAAAACGGTGTTATATTAAAATAGCTTTCTTTGTAATTTATTAACAATTGTAACTTTAATTAACTCGTTTATAATTCTGCCTCATTGGAATTCTGATGCTCATTCAGTGTAAGGGGTGTGACGAGTGTGACACATTTCATTTCTCCTTTTTACCAATATCAATTAACAGAGTATGCTAGGATTTTCCTTTGACTGTCTTCCAAGGGATCCCTATATCAGAAAATATTGACAATCACAGCAGCAGCCTACGTGCTGTGTGGAGACCTATAAACATACACCATAAACGTACATAGACTCTGTGTTACTGTTATTTTGTCCTTCAACTGCGTTGTGGAAGGTCGTGTGTTCGAGCATTGACCGTGTCATACTTAAGACTTGAAAAATTCTACTAGAAAATTCGTTGCATGGCGTTCAGCATTTAGGGGATAGTTCTTGGTCTGGTTGGTCTAGTATCGGTATAATGTGACTGGTTGAGGTATCATACAACATGTCTGCTGTATGATTCACCAGTATGGCAGAGCTTAGAATACTGTCTCAAAGACATCGTCGCGATATGTCTGAATAATTGGTGAAGCGCCGCTAAACACTTTGCAACAACACTGACAATATTTTTTCTAAATATGTATGGGTCTATTGCACGTGGTTCGTTTATTGTAAAATACGCTAAACCCGTTGATAAAGATATTTTAAATACATTTCTTTATTGGCGCATTATATCAATTAACATAATCATAAACATTATAGAATGAAGCAGAAACACAATCTGTATATTTCACTAATATAATTTTAATACCTGGTCCACGTTTACTACTACTAAGCTCTGTAATAAGATAAGACATATTTTTTTCTCTGTCTTCAGAACCATAAGTATCGTGCTTTTTTTAATCTTGAAAAAAAAATGTTTTCATATCAGAAAATGACTCTTATTGGAAGAGTTCAAAGAGTTGTCTATATAAACTTTCTAGAAACGTAATCGATTAGAGCCTTAAAGTAGAGCAAGGGTAGACAAACGGGATGAAACAGTTATCATACCGTGTGTCTGTCGCATGATGTGTTAATGTGACAACGCTAGCAAATTGTTTGACAGAAACTTAATGATAATATTTAGATACAGTTTAATCGATGAACTCAATACAATTCACTGCTTTATAATGCATAACATTCATGTGTTAATTGTCTCTCACAAGATGGTTAACAAAATAACTAACAAATATAGAGAACAGTACAAACACACATAGACGATTTGAAAATACATTTTTGCTTTTATATAATAAGAAATACAATATAATTCCCATCAATAAGTTTGAGGCAGGCGCTTCAAAATAACCTAACAAGTGTATTTGAAATACTACAAATACTTCATGATGTAAGACAATTGAGAACATTACAATGTAGAATAGTTTTAATTGTGTCTTGTTTTTAAGCATTGTAAAATATTAAAGGTGATTTCTTGTCTATGTCTTTTAATTATTGTCATTTTGCTGCTCTGACAACATGAAAGTCATCACATACCTGATCATTGCTGTGTTTTTTATTACAACATGTGCATGCTGTCGCATTAGTGAGAGAAACATTCATACTATGATAGTTTATACTGTGATGTTTATGATGTAAAAGTTTATATTGCGCTGTTTATAATGTGATGTTCTATGCTGGTATGTATTATGGTGTGATACTTTATACTGTGATTTGTTTTGATGTGATATTTTATACTGTGATAGTTTATACTGCGATGATTTAGAATATGATCGTTTATTATGTGATGTGTTATGATGTGGTAGTTTATTATGTGATGTTTTATTATGTGAAAGCTTATACTGTGATGTATTATGGTGTGATAGTTTATACTATTTTTTTTATATTGCGATGTTTTATGATGTGCTAGTTTATACTGTGATGATTTATGATGTGAAATTTTATACTGTGATATGTTTTGTTGTGATGACGGAGTAAAGAGCGAAGATGGTTGCATCCCAAAACCAGGTTGTACCTTCCAAGTGATGGCTTTGCTACTGACCGTTGATTTAAACTAATTCATTTTACTTCGAATGTAAAACAATTCTCACATCTAAGACAAATCTATCTCGAATTCGTCCTTGGATCAGATGCTTTACCATTGGACCAGGCGCTCCGTTCCAATGCTGTGACCCAATTTCTCATGTATGTATGATTATATATATATATATATATATATATATTAATCATATTGTTTATAATGCTGTACTGGTTGTATTCATTTAATGCTTTATCTTATGTTATATATTCTAATATCATTTTGTAATAATACATAAAACAAACATATTGTAATGCAATTAGTTCCAGGTCGTGTTTTTATCAATTTCGGATTAGTGTCATACTTACGGGAGACTAGTATATAGAACGCTGTAAAGCCCAGACAAACTAACGATGTTGGCAGAGAGTTGTATTCAATAATGTCTTCTCTTATCTCTCTTGAATCTTCTTATACGTGTCCAAAAATAGTACCGTTGTCAAGAAATATTCTTTCAAGGCTATTGATGGGTCCTTCGTGTGCCAATTGTAATTTAAATATTGTCTAAATTGCGTTCCTTGGTATTATATACCAGAAAATCTTAGAACATCGCTAACATGTTTAATTGTCATTGGTCATGTCATTTTATAGTTTAATGTGTGATCAGTTCTAAAGGAGTTCTAAAATTCTAAAATATGAATACTGCCAATTAACACAAGTGTATTATTTAAATCGAAGTCTATTCATGAACAATGTATGGATGTATAAATCAACCAAGCATTGTGACAGGGATGGGAGCCACCTTATTGAGTTCAATGGTGTATCATATGTTGCAAATCTCGCAAACGTAGTGGAAACATATCGGGGAGTAACTGTATAGTATAACGCTCATGGTCCATGTGTTTGAATCAATCTCTTAAGTAACGATATTTTATTCAGACAATATTGTTATCATCCAGCAAAGCGGAATAAACAAACGATACATCCACATAAGTGTCGGTCTGTCCTTAAAACGTATTACGAGTAGGTGTGAAATCGTATATATAATTTAGATGCAAACACGTCTGTGGTATAGAACAATTTGCCAGGAAAAAAGATCTTTGCGAAACCGTTAATGTATAAAATATACAATAAGCGCACAATAACCAGTGCAGTACATTGATAGTTTTTTTGTCAAATAAAGACAATTGTAAAACCTTAAATATATGACAATCTAAAAAAGGGCACAATGACATATGAAGTTAATTGATAGTTTTTGGCCAGAAATAGACATTTGTAAACCATTCATGTATAAAATCTAAAGTAAGCATAAAATAAGCATGAAGTATGTCGGTCGAATGTTTCTTATTAACGTTAGCACTGATGAGACAAAGCCACATCGCTGCAGTGAGAACAATCAGCATACACTCAAACATGTCTTAAGCAGCCAGTTAAGGGAAGGAGCAAATTAGCCTTTTAAGACAGGTTGTTCCTTAAACCAAGTTAATTTTCTCTGAAAACATAAAAATGGGAAATAGAAAATGTGGCTGCTTAATAGAGGTGGTTACTTACACAGGTTTGACTATATCATAATGGTGTATAACATGTCCCTTTTGTTCCGGTTTTTTCTTTCTAGGTTTACATGATTTGACAAATTTCGATTTCAACAAATTCGTCCATGTATAATAGTATATGCCACATGGTGCTCTCAATTTCGAAGGATAGCTAAAAAAAATGTTGTTCAAAAATATATCTTATTGTAATAATTTAATAAAATTATATAAAAAACAGCTATGATATACGCAGATATGATCGATGATTTCAATCTAATTAATTGTATACCAAGTCAAAATTTAGATCTTGAAAATTCTCATTCTGAGAGATTATAGACGAGCTGCTTAATGATATGTTTGCTGTGTGTGTAATTAATCTAAAATAGTGTCAACCTCTACAATTGTCACGTGGTCGACCAGAAAATTAGAGTTGCATGAAGGTGTAAGCTATGATGTTTACAGTATTGGAATAAGAAACATTTATAACGATAATCGCGCGGCCAATTTAACACTTCAAACATATCAAGGTTGTGGATTGTCACTAAGTTTATTTTTATTTGATCCGGATATTAATACAATTATCCGGAGACTCTAAATGTGTAACGCTTAAGAGGATTGTGTAGACAGTCGCAGGAAATGAAAATCTGATACATGCACAAATAACATCTATATTCTTATCTATTTGATGACATTTATGAATCAAAACAGTTAATGTTAAACAAATTTTGTCCCAGTTGTAACCCTTGAACTGGAGTTATTAAAGCCTCCCGTTGTCCTGCGTGGCCTCGTGCTCTCGTCAAATGACTACTTGCTTCACATCGCTGTTGTCTCGGTTTAAGCCCAGCAAGTTATTAAGACGTAATGTGGCACAGTTTGCCAGTTACTGGCGGAGGACGGTGGTTCTACTCAAATTCAAATTTGCTTAGTATATGCGTGATAACGTGTCTTGCTCAAGGACACAACGATTGGTATGGCATATATGACCTGATTGTTGTGTGTGTTGAAATAGAGTAAAAAATCATTTTCAAGAAAAAAAATGTTTCGGTGTACGTTACATGGTATTTATAGATAATGTTTATGTACTATTTTACAATACTTTCATGCACGCTGCTGTGTTATGCTGTCGTTCACTATTGTACGTTTACAGTGTATTTCAACAATTGACGCATATACATATTGTAATTTCCTTCTAGCCGTCATATTGAACTGTTTTAAATTTGCTATTTTATTTGTTATCGATAAACACAATTAACCACAAAGTCGCACTGACACAATTAACTGAACATATCATTCTTGCTTTGCAGAAACTAGATAGATATAATGACGGATATCAACTGATATTTTAATCTGTAATGGCATTAATGTGTTCCTACCGGTATTAGTATTTGCTTTGTCAATTGACATGGCCCTGTGATGAGCCGTAATGCTATTACTTCTAAAAACAAATATCCTCATCCATAAAACACATCTTCTGTCTCAAGGACATTTCATCCGTTTATGTTCGTGCAATACAACTATACCGGCTTGGAAGGTCAGAAGCTCGTCTGTCACGTGGGATCTTAACAAGAGCATTAGTGACAAGTGTATGGATAATTAAATATCGGTTAGCCATTAGGTGTTGAGGAATACACATGTATGTGCTGTATACAGTGTATTATATAGAAATAATAACCGACGGATATAAGACAAAAGTTCAATAACTTTATGGGGAATGGAGAGAATCTCCAACCCAATAAACTTTACAATCTTGGATGGATACTGGCATTGAGCAATACGTTAGAGATTCTTTATTAAAACATTTACCCCAATGTGAGTCGCCCTACCTTGATACGCCAGTATTGAATATTAGTCAGTTTTCACAGCACAGAAAATATTTGAGAGATTGAGGTTCAAAACGTGTGATCATAATTTCATATAAACACATATTATATATCGCATTTTAACTAACTACGGTTTTACATAATTCAAAGTAAAGTTTGGTGTTTGGATGTGAAATCTGACAAAAAGTAATGCTTTTTCTTCTAATATATTGATAGTGCTAGTCTGCTAAAGTGCAAACATGCTTAATAGCTGTAGAGAATTAATGAAACGGACACGTGATCAAGTACGATGAAATTTAATTGCGAGAGACATCGTGTAAGTTGTTACTGGTAATGGTTCTTTTTATTCGTCCCGCCACCATCTCCCACCACCGTTACGTTAAACGATATTGTTATGCAATGCAAAGTACAAAAAAAATGACAATGCCTTAGTCAGTTTTATATTTTTTCTAAATAATGCATTAGTTGTAAATAAAATTTCATGGTTATGGTACCTTAAAGGGTTTAATAAAGAAAAAAACAAAACAACTGTTTGTAATTCTTAGACCACAGCGTGGTCTAGTGGTAGAACGTCCGCCTCGCACGCGTAAGGCCGTTAGTTCGATCCCTGGCCGGGTCATACCAAAGACTTTACTAGAAATTCCCTTAGTTGACGCTCAGCATTTAGAGGAGAGTTCTAGGCTTGGTCGGCCCGGTGTCTGTATAATGTGACTGGATGGGGTATAATACCATGTGTCTGCGGCATGATACGCCAGTGTGACAGCGCTCAGAATACTGTCTCAAGTAAACACCGTCGCGATATGACTAAAACATTGCTGAAAGCGACGCTAAACCCTATACAACAACATTGTAATTCTTGACCTTGTTTTATGTATTTAAAGCTAATTCTGCTGAGACAAATACCTAATCAGAATATAGAAGAAGGTTGAACGTCTCTACGTCTTTCGATCAGCCTAATATCTATGAAACTCTGTTTTTGTAACGGTTAAGTTTCGCTATCGGGAGCTTTAACCCCGGTTAATACCTTGGTCATAACACCACATGACGCTGAGAGGTGACAACACCAGAGGCCACCGCATTACAACAGCCAAACGCGCCACTGTTAGCTGTGACCATGTCATAACACCACAATGCCACATCCCCTCCGTATTTACTTATGCATACGACAGAATGATCAAATGTGTGTTGTCAAACACAGAAATACTTAGGTAAATATATACACCGAAAGATTTTAGAAACGTCTTGTCCTCATTTTTGATAAAGCTCTTGTCAATTACATAAAACAGGCAGAAACTGACATCAAGTCAAGAATTCGCCATCCTGACATATTTCAATTTATTAATACAGTATGTCTTTTTAAAATGATCATTGTAAAATATTTCTAAATAGTTTTGGACGTATTGTGTCTGAATGACGAAGTTTCTAAGCGTGCCAACATGTACGGCGTTTGCCACTAGCGATTTGAATAGCTTTAATGTTAAACGTGTACATATTTTTACCTATAGCAACATCTATGACATGAAGACTACTTAACACTACGCATATGAACATTATATGTTACATAGTTAATCTAAAAATATTTTAATTAATAAAACTGATTTAAATTTTCAAGTTAAACTATAATTAAAATACTTTCAGAATCCGATCATTATTTATAAAATTCGAAGTTGAAAAATAGGAGGGAAACCTAAATTTAGTTGTACTTTCCATCGGTGTGCTTGATATTTTAACGTTTAAGTTAATTAGTTCCTTACCTTTCTCGGTGTATAGTCAAAAAACTGTGTTGTGTTAACGTTCATTGCAGCATGGTACTCACATGTGACAGCACTCAGAATACTATCTCAAATCGGCACCGTCACGATATGACTTAAATTGTTGACAGCGACGCTAAATACCACACAACGACATTGACATTGTTTCTCCTAATACTACGGTGTCCCGGTGGGACCGTCGCGGCAGCATATTTATTAAATTAAGTAAAGTCGAAAAAACGAAAATACGATGGTGAAAAGTCGAAACAACGATGTTGAAAAGTCGAAACAACGAAACTTCGATGGTGAAAAGTCGATCAGACATATTATTTTCTTTGTAGGTTAACAGAACCATTCACATCTTGATTTTAAAAATTGAGAAAAAAATCATATTTACGTACAATTTCATATACGATGATGACACTAATTGGAAAACCGAACGAACAAATAAATCATCCGTAATTGTATATAATGACATAACTATGCTGTTTTTTATACATTTATAAAAAAGATCAACCACCGATGTTCACATTGAATGTACCAGGTATTTTCAGTTATTATGTTCAGTTTACAGAGTATTCTGATTAAACTTTTGTCCTCTTTTATTCCATTTTTTTAAATCCATTAATTAAAACAAATAAAGTCTGCACCAGTGTATGGAGTTGATGAAGCAATGCTCAAGTTGATGAAAAACATCTTTAGAAAAATCCACTGTTTATATGACAGACGTATTTGTTTATTGTTAGCGTCCTTACATAATTAGTTTAATATAATAGATTTATTTAAGTGGTCAATGGGCATTAAGTTTCAACAATTCAAATAATGAATTTCTTAAACAATAATTGTACTGCCATACAATGTATATGAACACAAAACACAATGTTTTAGATTAATATTACAAACAAAAAGAAATATATATCCTATAAGACTATAGTGTTCATAGGCTACAGTCGCGACAAAAAAATACCCATAATCCATCAATAAAATATCAACAGTACATGCATACAGAAGAAATGACAACTGGGTTCGCCGTCTTTGAACTGTCAATATCAACACAGTGATCAAAGTGTTTAAACCTGAATAACGGGAATAAGTAACCTCGCTCTTCTCCCATCATCACATCATATAACAAGACAATGTAGACGAAAGTAAAAACACAGCTAGTAAAGTGCAATATACCGCACTTGTAGAGCAGATATCAACTTGAAAACAACATATTCTACTGTATTCACCGTAGTAGTTGCTTCGTACTGAAGACATCCGCCTCGCATGTATGAGGTGTATGGTTCGATCATCGTTGGATTATTCATACTTTCAAACTGGTACTAGAAACAGACTCGATTGCAACCTTGTGGTAGTGCCAAAGTAGACAAACGGGATGGAAGAGTTTTTTCATACCGTGCGTCTGTCACATGGTACGTTAATGCGACCACGCTTGTGCTTTTGTCTGAGCAGGCAATTGCGAAGCAAACGGTTTGTCGCGAACCGAAAACTCAATAGTAATTTGTGTATACAGTTTAATTGATGGACTCAGTATAATTCAATGCTTTAAAATGCATAACATGCATATGTTAATTGCCTTTCACAAGGCGGTTAACAAAATAACTAACAACTTATAAAGAGGAGTACAGACGAACATCGACAATTCCAAAGATAATTCAAATATAAATTGTGTTTTTATATAATGGTACGGAATACAGTACAATTTGCATCATTTGATCTAAGACAGACGCTTCCAAATTAAATAACGTATGTGAAATTCTACAGATGTTTCAGGACCAAAGATAATTGACAAAGTTACAAAGTAGGCGTGTTTTGATTGTGTCATATTATGTTTTGTATTGTCGCATTGTAAAACTTTAAAGGTCGTTACGTTATCTTGTTATAATTACGTGCTGTTCAGTCATATGGAAAGTCAGCTATTTTGAAACTACGTTATTCTATTTCTAGATGGAACCTTCCGTATTAGGGATATTTGTAGTATTAAAGCAGATTTAAACTATAAAATAAACTAGATATCAATATTAGTGTGTTGTACTACTGTCTGTTCCGATAGCGTAGTGGTAATGGTTTGAACTGTCAACCCAAATGTCGCGAGTTAGAGCTTTATTTATGTTAAATTGTATTTTTTTTTTTCCATTAAAGTATCCCAGTGTACTGTTTCAATGTGTTTTTTAATTTGCTAAGTGTTGGTAGCAACCTTTTCTATATATACATTGCCTGTATACAGGTCTCACTTAAGAATTACCCCCCTTACGTTATTACATGACGATATCAAGGTTTTAACGCCAAAGAAATTAGAGCTTTGTAAAGCGGATAGGCATTTTTTTTTGTTAAAATACATTAAATGTCATTTGTGCATATGGGAACATTTTTATTATTTCTGCCAAGTTTGGATGACATTGTGAACTGTTTGGTAAAACCATCGAAATTGTGAAAAAGCAACCTGGTCAACCTCAAGTTTTTTCCCCGCATAATTAACCCAACAGAGGACAATCTATGGGAACAATGCACTTTTAGAACCATTGATAATGTATCCATTGTTCAAGAAGCACATGTCTCTATATGCAGAACAGTACAAACTTAATTGTTGTGCGAGACTTATAGCGTAGCGTCTCACCACACCAAGTCAAAATCATCTAAAACAATTCGGTCTGATCGTGGCTTCCGGGGAGTCTCCGATGCCGGAGCCGACTTGCTGCGGATTACAGCTGACGTAATATGTACGGGTGCATAAGAATAAAACACTGTAAGTAAATTTTATCCGCGAACGTTGATTTTAACAAAAAATCGTTGCATTTTTTTAATTTTGTAGTTGTTTTAACGGACAATAGTATAATAGGGTTAATATTATATATCAAGGCACTCTGATACTTTTATGGCAAATAAAAATGCAAATAAAAATACAACATAGGTACGTCTCGAACTTGCGACATTTGGGTTGACAGGTAAAGCCGTTACCACAACGCTATCGGAACAGACAGTGGTACAAACACTTAATATTGATATTTAGTTTATTTTGTAGTTTAAATCTGCTCTCATACTACAGTATGTGTTACACTGAGTACATCATGTTATTGTATGATGTGTTATAATGTGATGTGTAATGATGTGATATGCTAATGTATGGTGTGTTATGATGTGATGTGGTATGATGTGAATGTTATTCTGTGATGTATTCTGATGTGATGTGTAATTATGTAATGTGTGATGAACTGTGATATGTTATGATGTGATCTGTTAAACTGTGATGTGTAATGATGCGATGTATTATATTGTGTGATGGGTTATGATGTGATGTGATATGATATTATATGGTATGCTGTGGCGTGTTATGCTGTCATGTGTTATGATGTGATGTGTTATGCTGTGATGTATTATACTATCATGTGTTACTCTGTGATGTGATATGATGTGTTATGATGTGATGTTTAATACTGTGATGTATTATGATGTGATGTGTTGTACTGTGGTTTGTTATATTGTAATGTGTTATAATGTGAAGTGTTATTCTGCAATGTGTTATGATGTGATGTCTTGTATGTTGTGTGTTTTACTGTTATGTTTTACACTGTGATGTGTTATGATGTGATGTGTTATACTGTAATTTGTTATGATGTGATGTATTATATTGTAATGTGTTGTACTGTGGTGTAAAATATTGTAATCTGTTATACTGTGATGTTTTTTACTGCCATGTGCTGTGATGTGTTCTTATATGATGTGTTGTGTTATACTGTGGTGGGTAATATCGTAATGTGTTATACTCTGATCTGTTCTGATATGATGTTTAATATTGTAATGTACTATGATGTGATGTCTTGTATGTGGTGTGTTATTCTGTGATGTGTAATTTTGTAATGTGTTATACTGTGCTGTGTTCAACAGTCATGTGTTATGCTGTTATATGTTATACTGTGATGTGTTATACTGTGGTATATAATATTGTAATGTGTTATACTGTGATGTGTTATACTACCATGTTTATGCTGTGATGTGTTATGATGCGATGTGTTTTGATGTGATGTGTTAAACTGTGGTATGTAATATTGTTATGTGTTTTACTGTGATATGTTTTACTATGAGTGATGTGTTATACTGTGATGTGCTATTCTGTGTTGTGTTATGATGTGATTTGTTAAACTGTTGTGTGTAATATTGTAATGTGTTATTATGTGATGTGTTATACTGTTATATGTTATTCTGTTATGTGTTATATTGTAATGTGTTATACTGTGATGTGTTATACTGTTATTCTGTGTTGTGTTATGATGTGATTTATTGTACTGTTGTCTGTAATGTGTTATTCTGTGATGTGTTATATTATAATGTGTTATACTGTGATGTGTTATGATGTGGTGTGTTGTGTTATGATGATGTTTATAATGTTGTACTGGTGGTATCCATTAAATGCTGTTTTTTGTTTAATTCTTTATTATTTGTGTAAAGAGACAAAATAAAACACGTTTTGTAATGCAATCAGTGCAATGACGTGTTTCAATCAAGCTCACGTGTGTCCCATTTACTGCAGACTTTATAATAAAGAGCGTTCTTAAGTCTAGACAAAGTAGCGATTTTGGCTTAAATATGCATTCAATAATGTATCCTCTAAACTCCTTTGAATCTTATTATACATGAAAGTTTTCTTAGATTAATGCCGTTGTCACGAGAATTTCTTTAAAGGCTATTGATAAGTTGTTCGTGTGCCAATTGAAGTTTCGATATTTTCCCTTGTTACTAGGAAAGCTTTGAACATCGCTAACACGATTAATTATTATTCGGCATGTTATTGTATTATTCTATTTGTGAGGATTCTGAAGGAGTTGTGCTAATACAATTATCAAGTAAAACAAAATGCTGTCATACACAAATGTATATTTGACATCAAAATCATTTCATGCTTACTATAATTAAAGGTAAAACGGGGATAACTATTGATGGAAACATCGGTTCTTCTTTACTACTGAAACCTCGGGTTAGATTATTCCTATCTCAATCATAATGTAATATCCGTTACACACTAGTGTCCTTAAAGTTGCCAGGAAAATATGTTTATGAAACTATTAGTGTTTAAAATCTACAATAATCGCACAATAAACAGCGCAGTATATTGATAGTTTATTTTTTTTTGCCAAAAACAGACATTTGTTAACCGTTAATGTATAAAATCTAAATTAGCGTAAAACAACTAGTGCAGAATATTGATAGTTAGTTTTTGCTAGAAAGAGACATTTGTTATCCGTTAATGTATAAAATATAAAGTAAGCGTAAACAACTAGTGCATTATATTGATAGTAAGTTTTTGCCAGAAAGAGACATTTGTTAACCGTTAATGTATAAAATCTAAAGCAAGCGTGAAATAACTAGTGCAGTATATTGACAGTTTTTGCCAGAAACAGACATTTGCTAACCGTGAATGTATAAAATCTAAAGTAAGCGTAAATAACTAGTGCAGTATATCGATAGTTTTTGCCAGAATGAGACATTTGTTAACCGTTAATGTATAAAATCTTAATTAAGCGTAAATAACTAGTGCAGTATATCGATAATTTTTGCCAGAAAGAGACATTTGTTAACCGTTAATGTATGAAATCTAAATTAAGCGTAAAATAACTAGTGCAGTATATTGATAGTTAGTTTTTGCCAGAAAGAGACATTTGTTAACCGTTAATGTATAAAATCTAAAGCAAGCGTAAAATAACTAGTACAGTATATTTATAGTTTTTGCCAGAAAGAGACATGTGTTAACCGTTAATGTATAAAATCTAAAGTAAGCGTAAATAACTAGTGCAGTATATCGATAGTTTTTGCCAGAAAGAGACATTTGTTAACCGTTTATGTATAAAATCTAAAGTAAGCGTAAATAACTAGTGCAGTATATCGATAATTTTTGCCAGAAAGAGACATTTGTTAACCGTTTATGTATAAAATCTAAAGTTAGCGTAAATAACTAGAGCAGTATATTGATAGTTAGTTTTTCGTCAAGAGACATTTGTTAACCGTTAATGTATAAAATCTAAAGCAAGCGTAAAATAACTAGTGCAGTATATTGATAGTTTTCGCCAGAAAGAGACATTTGTTAACCGTTAATGTATAAAATCTAAAGTAAGCTTAAATAACTAGTGCACTATATTGATAGTTAGTTTTTGCCAGAAAGAGACATGTTAACCGTTAATGTATTAAATCTAAAGTAAGCGTAAAATAACTATTGCAGTATATTGATAGTTAGTTTTTGCCAGAAAGAGACATTTGTTAACCGTTAATGTATTAAATCTAATGTAAGCGTAAATAACTAGTGCAGTATATTGATAGCTTTTGCCAGAAAGAGACATTTGTTAACCGTTAATGTATTAAATCTAATGTAAGCGTAAATAACTAGTGCAGTATATTGATAGTTTATGCCAGAGAGAGACATTTGTTAACCGTAAATGTATAAAAACTAAAGCAAGCATAAAATAACTAGTGCAGTATATTGATAGTTTTTGCCAGAAAGAGACATTTGTTAACCGTTAATGTATAAAATCTAAAGTAAGAGTAAATGACTAGTGCAGTATATTGATAGTTTATACCAAAAAGAGACATTTGTTAACCGTTAATGTATAAAAACTAAAGTAAGCGTAAATAACTAGTGCAGTATATCGATAGTTTTTGCCAGAAAGAGACATTTTTTAACCTTTAATGTATAAAATCGAAAGCAAGCGTAAAATAACTAGTGCAGTATATTGATAGTTTTTGACAGAAAGAGACATTTGTTAACCGTTAATGTATAAAATCTAAAGTAAGCGTAAAATCACTAGTGCAGTACATTGATAGTTAGTTTTAGCCAGAAAGAGACATTTGTCTACCGTTAATGTATACAATCTAAAGGAAGCGTAAAATAACTAGTGCAGTATATCGATAGTTTTTGCCAGAAAGAGACATTTGTTAACCGTTAATGTATAAAATCTAAAGTAAGCGTAAATAACTAGTGCAGTATATTGACAGTTTTTGCCAGAAACAGACATTTGCTAACCGTGAATGTATAAAATCTAAAGTAAGCGTAAATAACTAGTGCAGTATATCGATAGTTTTTGCCAGAAAGAGACATTTGTTAACCGTTAATGTATAAAATCTTAATTAAGCGTAAATAACTAGTGCAGTATATCGATAATTTTTGCCAGAAAGAGACATTTGTTAACCGTTAATGTATGAAATCTAAATTAAGCGTAAAATAACTAGTGCAGTATATTGATAGTTAGTTTTTGCCAGAAAGAGACATTTGTTAACCGTTAATGTATAAAATCTAAAGCAAGCGTAAAATAACTAGTACAGTATATTTATAGTTTTTGCCAGAAAGAGACATTTGTTAACCGTTAATGTATAAAATCTAAAGTAAGCGTAAATAACTAGTGCAGTATATCGATAGTTTTTGCCAGAAAGAGACATTTGTTAACCGTTTATGTATAAAATCTAAAGTAAGCGTAAATAACTAGTGCAGTATATCGATAATTTTTGCCAGAAAGAGACATTTGTTAACCGTTTATGTATAAAATCTAAAGTTAGCGTAAATAACTAGTGCAGTATATTGATAGTTAGTTTTTCGTCAAGAGACATTTGTTAACCGTTAATGTATAAAATCTAAAGCAAGCGTAAAATAACTAGTGCAGTATATTGATAGTTTTCGCCAGAAAGAGACATTTGTTAACCGTTAATGTATAAAATCTAAAGTAAGCTTAAATAACTAGTGCACTATATTGATAGTTAGTTTTTGCCAGAAAGAGACATGTTAACAGTTAATGTATTAAATCTAAAGTAAGCGTAAAATAACTATTGCAGTATATTGATAGTTAGTTTTTGCCAGAAAGAGACATTTGTTAACCGTTAATGTATTAAATCTAATATAAGCGTAAATAACTAGTGCAGTATATTGATAGCTTTTGCCAGAAAGAGAGATTTGTTAACCGTTAATGTATTAAATCTAATGTAAGCGTAAATAACTAGTGCAGTATATTGATAGTTTATGCCAGAGAGAGACATTTGTTAACCGTAAATGTATAAAAACTAAAGCAAGCATAAAATAACTAGTGCAGTATATTGATAGTTTTTGCCAGAAAGAGACATTTGTTAACCGTTAATGTATAAAATCTAAAGTAAGAGTAAATGACTAGTGCAGTATATTGATAGTTTATGCCAAAAAGAGACATTTGTTAACCGTTAATGTATAAAATCTAAAGTAAGCGTAAATAACTAGTGCAGTATATCGATAGTTTTTGCCAGAAAGAGACATTTTTTAACCTTTAATGTATAAAATCGAAAGCAAGCGTAAAATAACTAGTGCAGTATATTGATAGTTTTTGACAGAAAGAGACATTTGTTAACCGTTAATGTATAAAATCTAAAGTAAGCGTAAAATCACTAGTGCAGTACATTGATAGTTAGTTTAAGCCAGAAAGAGACATTTGTCTACCGTTAATGTATACAATCTAAAGGAAGCGTAAAATAACTAGTGCAGTATATCGATAGTTTTTGCCAGAAAGAGACATTTGTTAACCGTTAATGTATAAAATCTAAAGTAAGCGTAAATAACTTGTGCAGTATATTGATATCTTTTGCCAGAAACAGACATTTGTTAACCGTTTATGTATAAAATCTAAAATAAGCGTAAAACAACTAGTGCATTATATTGACAGTTTTTGCCACAAAGAGACATTTGTTAACAGTTAATGTATTAAATCTAAAGTAAGCGTAAAATAACTATTGCAGTATATTGATAGTTAGTTTTTGCCAGAAAGAGACATTTGTTAACCGTTAATGTATTAAATCTAAAGTAAGCGTAAAATAACTATTGCAGTATATTGATAGTTAGTTTTTGCCACAAAGAGACATTTGTTAACCGTTAATGTATTAAATCTAATGTAAGCGTAAATAACTAGTGCAGTATATTGATAGCTTTTGCCAGAAAGAGACATTTGTTAACCGTTAATGTATTAAATCTAATGTAAGCGTAAATAACTAGTGCAGTATATTGATAGTTTATGCCAGAGAGAGACATTTGTTAACCGTAAATGTATAAAAACTAAAGCAAGCATAAAATAACTAGTGCAGTATATTGATAGTTTTTGCCAGAAAGAGACATTTGTTAACCGTTAATGTATAAAATCTAAAGTAAGAGTAAATGACTAGTGCAGTATATTGATAGTTTATGCCAAAAAGAGACATTTGTTAACCGTTAATGTATAAAATCTAAAGTAAGCGTAAATAACTAGTGCAGTATATCGATAGTTTTTGCCAGAAAGAGACATTTTTCAACCTTTAATGTATAAAATCGAAAGCAAGCGTAAAATAACTAGTGCAGTATATTGATAGTTTTTGACAGAAAGAGACATTTGTTAACCGTTAATGTATAAAATCTAAAGTAAGCGTAAAATCACTAGTGCAGTACATTGATAGTTAGTTTTAGCCAGAAAGAGACATTTGTCTACCGTTAATGTATACAATCTAAAGGAAGCGTAAAATAACTAGTGCAGTATATCGATAGTTTTTGCCAGAAAGAGACATTTGTTAACCGTTAATGTATAAAATCTAAAGTAAGCGTAAATAACTTGTGCAGTATATTGATATCTTTTGCCAGAAACAGACATTTGTTAACCGTTTATGTATAAAATCTAAAATAAGCGTAAAACAACTAGTGCATTATATTGACAGTTTTTGCCACAAAGAGACATTTGTTAACAGTTAATGTATTAAATCTAAAGTAAGCGTAAAATAACTATTGCAGTATATTGATAGTTAGTTTTTGCCAGAAAGAGACATTTGTTAACCGTTAATGTATTAAATCTAATGTAAGCGTAAATAACTAGTGCAGTATATTGATAGCTTTTGCCAGAAAGAGACATTTGTTAACCGTTAATGTATTAAATCTAATGTAAGCGTAAATAACTAGTGCAGTATATTGATAGTTTATGCCAGAGAGAGACATTTGTTAACCGTAAATGTATAAAAACTAAAGCAAGCATAAAATAACTAGTGCAGTATATTGATAGTTTTTGCCAGAAAGAGACATTTGTTAACCGTTAATGTATAAAATCTAAAGTAAGAGTAAATGACTAGTGCAGTATATTGATAGTTTATGCCAAAAAGAGACATTTGTTAACCGTTAATGTATAAAATCTAAAGTAAGCGTAAATAACTAGTGCAGTATATCGATAGTTTTTGCCAGAAAGAGACATTTTTTAACCTTTAATGTATAAAATCGAAAGCAAGCGTAAAATAACTAGTGCAGTATATTGATAGTTTTTGACAGAAAGAGACATTTGTTAACCGTTAATGTATAAAATCTAAAGTAAGCGTAAAATCACTAGTGCAGTACATTGATAGTTAGTTTTAGCCAGAAAGAGACATTTGTCTACCGTTAATGTATACAATCTAAAGGAAGCGTAAAATAACTAGTGCAGTATATCGATAGTTTTTGCCAGAAAGAGACATTTGTTAACCGTTAATGTATAAAATCTAAAGTAAGCGTAAATAACTTGTGCAGTATATTGATATCTTTTGCCAGAAACAGACATTTGTTAACCGTTTATGTATAAAATCTAAAATAAGCGTAAAACAACTAGTGCATTATATTGACAGTTTTTGCCACAAAGAGACATTTGTTAACAGTTAATGTATAAAAACTAAAGCTACCATAAAATAACTAGTGCAGTGTATTGATAGATTTGACAGAAAGAGACATTTGTTAACCGTTAATATATAAAATCTAAAGTAAGCGTAAATAACTAGTGCAGTATATTAATAGTTTTTGCCAGTAAGAGACATTTGTTAACCGATAATGTATAAAATCTAAAGCAAGCGTAAAATAACTTGGGCAGTATATCGATAGTTTTTTCCAGAGAGAGACATTTGTTAACCGTTAATGTATAAAATCTAAAGCAAGCGTAAAATAACTAGTGCAGTATATTGATAGTTTTTGCCAGAAAGAGACATTTGTTAACCGTTAATGTATAAAATCTAAAGTAAGTGTAAAATATCTAGTGCAGTATATTGATAGTTAGTTTTTGCCAGAAAGAGACATTTGTTAACTGTTAATGTATAAAATCTAAAGCAAGCGTAAAATAACTAGTGCAGTATATCGATAGTTTTTGCCAGAAAGAGACATTTGTTAACCGTTAATGTATAAAATCTAAAGCAAGCGTAAATAACTAGTGCAGTATATTGATAGCTTTTGCCAGAAAGAGACATTTGTTAACCGTTAATGTATTAAATCTAAAGTAAGCGTAAATAACTAGTGAAGTATATCGATAGTTTTTGCCAGATACAGACATTTGTTAACCTTTAATGTATAAAATCTAAAGTTAGCGTAAATAACTAGTGCAGTATATTGATAGTTAGTTTTTCGCCAAAAGACATTTGTTAACCGTTAATGTATGAAATCTAAAGCGAGCGTAAAATAACTAGTGCAGTATATTGATAGTTTTCGCCAGAAACAGACATTTGTTAACCGTTAATGTATAAAATTTAAAGTAAGCGTAAATAACTAGTGCAGTATATTGATAGTTAGTTTTTGCCAGAAAAAGAAATGTTAACCGTTAGTGTATAAAATCTTAAGTAAGCGTAAAATAACTAGTACAGTATATTGATAGTTAGTTTTTGCCAGAAAGAGACATTTGTTAACCGTTAATGTATAAAATCTAAAGTAACCGTAAATAACTAGTGCATTATATTGGTAACATTTGCCAGAAGGAGACATTTGTTAACCGTAAATGTATAAAAACTAAAGCAAGCATAAAATAACTAGTGCAGTATATTGATAGTTCTTGCCAGAAAGAGACATTTGTTAACCGTTAATGTATAAAATCTAAAGTAAGCATAAATAACTAGTGCAGTATATTGATAGTTAGTTTTTGCCAGAAAGAGACATTTGTTAACCGTTATGGTATAAAATCTAAAGCAAGTGTAAAATAACCAATGCATTATATTGATAGTTTATGCCAAAAAGAGACATTTGTTAACCGTTAATGTATAAAATTTAAAGTAAGCGTAAATAACTAGTGCAGTATATTGATAGTTAGTTTTTGCCAGAAAAAGAAATGTTAACCGTTAATGTATAAAATCTAAAGTAAGCGTAAAATAACTAGTACAGTATATTGATAGTTAGTTTTTGCCAGAAAGAGACATTTGTTAACCGTTTATGTATAAAATCTAAAGTAACCGTAAATAACTAGTGCATTATATTGATAACATTTGCCAGAAGGAGACATTTGTTAACCGTCAATGTATAAAAACTAAAGCAAGCATAAAATAACTAGTGCAGTATATTGATAGTTCTTGCCAGAAAGAGACATTTGTTAACCGTTAATGTATAAAATCTAAAGTAAGCATAAATAACTAGTGCAGTATATTGATAGTTAGTTTTTGCCAGAAAGAGACATTTGTTAACCGTTATGGTATAAAATCTAAAGCAAGTGAAAAATAACCAGTGCAGTATATTGATAGTTTATGCCAAAAAGAGAAATTTGTTAACCGTTAATGTATAAAATCTAAAGTAAGTGTAAAATAACTTGTGCAGTATATTGATAGTTTATGCCAGAAAGAGACATTTGTTAACCGTTAATGTATAAAATCTAAAGCAAGCGTAAAATAACTAGTCCAGTATATCGATAGTTTTTGCCAGAAATAGACATTTGTTAACCGTTAATGTATAAAATCTAAAGTAAGCGTAAATAAATAGTGCAGTATATCGATAGGTTTTGCCAGAAAGAGACATTTGTTAACCGTTAATGTATAAAATCGAAAGCAAGCGTAAAATAACTAGTGCAATATATTGATAGTTTTTGACAGAAAGAGACATTTGTTAACCGTTAATGTATAAAATCTAAAGTAAGCGTAAAATCACTAGTGCAGTACATTGATAGTTATTTTTTGCCAGAAAGAGACATTTGTTAACCGTAAATGTATAAAATCTAAAGCAAACGTAAAATAACTAGTGCAGAATATTGATAGTTTTTGCCAGAAACAGACATTTGTTAACCGTTAATGTATAAAATCTAAAGTAAGCGTAAAATAACTAGTGCAGTATATCTATAGTTTTTGCCAGAAAGAAACATTTGTTAACCGTAAATGTATAAAATCTAAAGCAAACGTAAAATAACTAGTGCAGAATATTGATAGTTTTTGCCAGAAACAGACATTTGTTAACCGTTAATGTATAAAATCGAAAGTAAGCGTAAAACAACTAGTGCAGTATATTGATAGTTTTTGCCAGAAAGAGACTATTGTTAACCGTTAACGTATAAAATCTAAAGTGAGCGTAAATAACTAGTGCATTATATTGATAGCTTTTGCCAGAAACAGACATTTGTTAACCGTTTATGTATAAAATCTAAAGTAAGCGTAAAACAACTAGTGCAGTATATCGATAGTTTTTGCCAGAAAGAAACATTTGTTAACCGTTAATGTATAAAATCTAAAGTAAGCGTAAATAACTAGTGCAGTATATTGATAGATAGTTTTTGCAAGAAAGAGACATTTGTTAACCGTTAATGTATAAAATCTAAATTAAGCGTAATAACTAGTGCAGTATATTGATAGCTTTTGCCAGAAACAGACATTTGTTAACCGTTTACGTATAAAATCTAAAGTAAGCGTAAAACAACTAGTGCATTATATTGACAGTTTTTGCCACAAAGAGACATTTGTTAACCGTTAATGTATAAAAACTAAAGCTACCATAAAATAACTAGTGCAGTATATTGATAGTTTTTTCCAGAAAGAGACATTTGTTAACCGTTAATATATAAAATCTAAAGTAAGCGTAAATAACTAGTGCAGTATATTAACAGTTTTTGCCAGAAAGAGACATTTGTTAACCGTTAATGTATAAAATCTAAAGCAAGCGTAAATAACTAGTGCAGTATATTGATAGCTTTTGCCAGAAAGAGACATTTGTTAACTGTTAATGTATAAAATCTAAAGCAAGTGTAAAATAACTAGTGCAGTATATCGATAGTTTATGCCAGAAAGAGACATTTGTTAACCGTTAATGTATAAAATCTAAAGCAAGCGTAAATAACTAGTGCAGTATATTGATAGCTTTTGCCAGAAAGAGACATTTGTTAACTGTTAATGTATAAAATCTAAAGCAAGTGTAAAATAACTAGTGCAGTATATCGATAGTTTTTGCCAGAAAGAGACATTTGTTAACCGTTAATGTATAAAATCTAAAGCAAGCGTAAATAACTAGTGCAGTATATTGATTGCTTTTGCCAGAAAGAGACATTTGTTAACCGTTAATGTATTAAATCTAAAGTAAGCGTAAATAACTAGTGAAGTATATCGATAGTTTTTGCCAGAAACAGACATTTGTTAACCTTTAATGTATAAAATCTAAAGTTAACGTAAATAACTAGTGCAGTATATTGATAGTTAGTTTTTCGCCAAAAGACATTTGTTAACCGTTAATGTATAAAATCTAAAGCGAGCGTAAAATAACTAGTGCAGTATATTGATAGTTTTCGCCAGAAACAGACATTTGTTAACCATTAATGTATAAAATTGTTAGTAAGCGTAAATAACTAGTGCAGTATATTGATAGTTAGTTTTTGCCAGAAAAAGAAATGTTAACCGTTAATGTATAAAATCTAAAGTAAGCGTAAAATAACTAGTACAGTAGATTGATAGTTAGTTTTTGCCTGGAAGAGACATTTGTTAACCGTTAATGTATAAAATCTAAAGTAACCGTAAATAACTAGTGCAGTATATTGATAGCTTTTGCCAGAAGGAGACATTTGTTAACCGTAAATGTATAAAAACTAAAGCAAGCATAAAATAACTAGTGCAGTATATTGATAGTTCTTGCCAGAAAGAGACATTTGTTAACCGTTAATGTATAAAATCTAAAGTAAGCATAAATAACTAGTGCAGTATATTGATAGTTTTTGCCTGAAAGAGACATTTGTTAACCGTTAATGTATCAAATCTAAAGCAAGCGTAAAATAACCAGTGCAGTATATTGATAGTTTATGCCAAAAAGAGACATTTGTTAACCGTTAATGTATAAAATCTAAAGTAAGTGTAAAATAACAAGTGCAGTATATCGATAGTTTATGCCAGAAAGAGACATTTGTTAACCGTTAATGTATAAAAATCTAAAGCAAGCGTAAAATAACTAGTCCAGTATATCGATAGTTTTTGCCAGAAAGAGACATTTGTTAACCGTTAATGTATAAAATCTAAAGTAAGCGTAAATAACTAGTGCAGTATATCGATAGTTTTTGCCAGAAAGAGACATTTGTTAACCGTTAATGTATAAAATTGAAAGCAAGCGTAAAATAAGTAGTGCAATATATTGATAGTTTTTGACAGAAAGAGACATTTGTTAACCGTTAATGTATAAAATCTAAAGTAAGCGTAAAATCACTAGTGCAGTACATTGATAGTTATTTTTTGCCAGAAAGAGACATTTGTTAACCGTTAATGTATAAAATCTATAGTTTTTGCCAGAAAGAGACATTTGTTAACCGTTAATGTATAAAATCTAAAGTAAGCATAAATGACTAGTGCAGTTTATTGATAGCTTTTGCCAGAAAGATACATTTGTTAACCGTTTATGTATAAAATCTAAAGCAAGCCTAAAATAACTAGTGCATTATATTGATAGTTTTTGCCAGAAACAGACATTTGTTAACCGTTAATGTATAAAATCTAAAGCAAGCGTAAACTAACTAGTGCAGAATATTGATAGTTTTTGCCAGAAAGAGACATTTGTTAACCGTTAATATATAAAATCTAAAGTAAGCGTAAAATAACTAGTGCAAAATATTTATAGTTTTTGCCAGAAACAGACATTTGTTAACCGTTAATGTATAAAATCTAAAGCAAGCGTAAAATAACTAGTGCAGAATATTGATAGTTTTTGCCAGAAACAGACATTTGTTAACCGTTAATGTATAAAATCTAAAGCGAGCGTAAAATAACTAGTGCAGTATATTGATAGTTTTCGCCATAAACAGACATTTGTTAACCGTTAATGTATAAAATTTAAAGTAAGCGTAAATAACTAGTGCAGTATATTGATAGTTAGTTTTTGCCAGAAAAAGAAATGTTAACCGTTAATGTATAAAATCTAAAGTAAGCGTAAAATAACTAGTACAGTATATTGATAGTTAGTTTTTGCCAGAAAGAGACATTTGTTAACCGTTAATGTATAAAATCTAAAGTAACCGTAAATAACTAGTGCATTATATTGATAGCTTTTGCCAGAAAGAGACATTTGTTAACCGTAAATGTATAAAAACTAAAGCAAGCATAAAATAACTAGTGCAGTATATTGATAGTTCTTGCCAGAAAGAGACATTTGTTAACCGTTAATGTATAAAATATAAAGCAAGCGTAAACTAACTAATGCAGAATATTGATAGTTTTTGCCAGAAACAGACATTTGTTAACCATTAATATATAAAATCTAAAGTAAGCGTAAAATAACTAGTTCAGTATATCGATAGTTTTTGCCAGAAACAGACATTTGTTAACCGTTAATGTATAAAATCTAAAGCAAGCGTAAAATAACTAGTGCAGAATATTGATAGTTTTTGCCAGAAACAGACATTTGTTAACTGTTAATGTATAAAATCTAAAGCGAGCGTAAAATAACTAGTGCAGAATATTGATAGTTTTTGCCAGAAAGAGACATTTGTTAACCGTTAATGTATAAAATCTATAGTTTTTGCCAGAAAGAGACATTTGTTAACCGTTAATGTATAAAATCTAAAGTAAGCATAAATGACTAGTGCAGTTTATTGATAGCTTTTGCCAGAAAGATACATTTGTTAACCGTTTATGTATAAAATCTAAAGCAAGCCTAAAATAACTAGTGCATTATATTGATAGTTTTTGCCAGAAACAGACATTTGTTAACCGTTAATATATAAAATCTAAAGCAAGCGTAAACTAACTAGTGCAGAATATTGATAGTTTTTGCCAGAAAGAGACATTTGTTAACCGTTAATATATAAAATCTAAAGTAAGCGTAAAATAACTAGTGCAAAATATTTATAGTTTTTGCCAGAAACAGACATTTGTTAACCGTTAATGTATAAAATCTAAAGCAAGCGTAAAATAACTAGTGCAGAATATTGATAGTTTTTGCCAGAAACAGACATTTGTTAACCGTTAATGTATAAAATCTAAAGCGAGCGTAAAATAACTAGTGCAGTATATTGATAGTTTTCGCCAGAAACAGACATTTGTTAACCGTTAATGTATAAAATTTAAAGTAAGCGTAAATAACTAGTGCAGTATATTGATAGTTAGTTTTTGCCAGAAAAAGAAATGTTAACCGTTAATGTATAAAATCTAAAGTAAGCGTAAAATAACTAGTACAGTATATTGATAGTTAGTTTTTGCCTGAAAGAGACATTTGTTAACCGTTAATGTATAAAATCTAAAGTAACCGTAAATAACTAGTGCATTATATTGATAGCTTTTGCCAGAAGGAGACATTTGTTAACCGTAAATGTATAAAAACTAAAGCAAGCATAAAATAACTAGTGCAGTATATTGATAGTTTTAGCCAGAAAGAGACTTTTGTTAACCGTTAATATATAAAATCTAAAGTAAGCGTAAAATAACTAGTGCAAAATATTCATAGTTTTTGCCAGAAACAGACATTTGTTAACCGTTAATGTATAAAATCTAAAGCAAGCGTAAAATAACTAGTGCAGAATATTGATAGTTTTTGCCAGAAACAGACATTTGTTAACTGTTAATGTATAAAATCTAAAGCGAGCGTAAAATAACTAGTGCAGAATATTGATAGTTTTTGCCAGAAAGAGACTTTTGTTAACTGTTAATGTATAAAATCTAAAGTAAGCGTAAAACAACTTGTGCAGTATATTGATAGTTAGTTTTTGCAAGAAAGTGACATTTGTTAACCGTGAATGTATAAAATCTAAATTAAGCGTAAATAACTAGTGCAGAATATTGATAGTTTTTGCCAGAAAGAGACATTTGTTAACCGTTAATGTATAAAATCTAAAGTAAGCGTAAAACAACTAGTGCAGAATATTGATAGTTTTTGCCAGAAAGAGACATTTGTTAACCGTTAATATATAAAATCTAAAGTAAGCGTAAAATAACTAGTGCAAAATATTTATAGTTTTTGCCAGAAACAGACATTTGTTAACCGTTAATGTATAAAATCTAAAGCAAGCGTAAAATAACTAGTGCAGAATATTGATAGTTTTTGCCAGAAACAGACATTTGTTAACCGTTAATGTATAAAATCTAAAGCGAGCGTAAAATAACTAGTGCAGTATATTGATAGTTTTCGCCATAAACAGACATTTGTTAACCGTTAATGTATAAAATTTAAAGTAAGCGTAAATAACTAGTGCAGTATATTGATAGTTAGTTTTTGCCAGAAAAAGAAATGTTAACCGTTAATGTATAAAATCTAAAGTAAGCGTAAAATAACTAGTACAGTATATTGATAGTTAGTTTTTGCCAGAAAGAGACATTTGTTAACCGTTAATGTATAAAATCTAAAGTAACCGTAAATAACTAGTGCATTATATTGATAGCTTTTGCCAGAAGGAGACATTTGTTAACCGTAAATGTATAAAAACTAAAGCAAGCATAAAATAACTAGTGCAGTATATTGATAGTTCTTGCCAGAAAGAGACATTTGTTAACCGTTAATGTATAAAATATAAAGCAAGCGTAAACTAACTATTGCAGAATATTGATAGTTTTTGCCAGAAACAGACATTTGTTAACCATTAATATATAAAATCTAAAGTAAGCGTAAAATAACTAGTTCAGTATATCGATAGTTTTTGCCAGAAACAGACATTTGTTAACCGTTAATGTATAAAATCTAAAGCAAGCGTAAAATAACTAGTGCAGAATATTGATAGTTTTTGCCAGAAACAGACATTTGTTAACTGTTAATGTATAAAATCTAAAGCGAGCGTAAAATAACTAGTGCAGAATATTGATAGTTTTTGCCAGAAAGAGACATTTGTTAACCGTTAATGTATAAAATCTATAGTTTTTGCCAGAAAGAGACATTTGTTAACCGTTAATGTATAAAATCTAAAGTAAGCATAAATGACTAGTGCAGTTTATTGATAGCTTTTGCCAGAAAGATACATTTGTTACCGTTTATGTATAAAATCTAAAGCAAGCCTAAAATAACTAGTGCATTATATTGATAGTTTTTGCCAGAAACAGACATTTGTTAACCGTTAATATATAAAATCTAAAGCAAGCGTAAACTAACTAGTGCAGAATATTGATAGTTTTTGCCAGAAAGAGACATTTGTTAACCGTTAATATATAAAATCTAAAGTAAGCGTAAAATAACTAGTGCAAAATATTTATAGTTTTTGCCAGAAACAGACATTTGTTAACCGTTAATGTATAAAATCTAAAGCAAGCGTAAAATAACTAGTGCAGAATATTGATAGTTTTTGCCAGAAACAGACATTTGTTAACCGTTAATGTATAAAATCTAAAGCGAGCGTAAAATAACTAGTGCAGTATATTGATAGTTTTCGCCAGAAACAGACATTTGTTAACCGTTAATGTATAAAATTTAAAGTAAGCGTAAATAACTAGTGCAGTATATTGATAGTTAGTTTTTGCCAGAAAAAGAAATGTTAACCGTTAATGTATAAAATCTAAAGTAAGCGTAAAATAACTAGTACAGTATATTGATAGTTAGTTTTTGCCTGAAAGAGACATTTGTTAACCGTTAATGTATAAAATCTAAAGTAACCGTAAATAACTAGTGCATTATATTGATAGCTTTTGCCAGAAGGAGACATTTGTTAACCGTAAATGTATAAAAACTAAAGCAAGCATAAAATAACTAGTGCAGTATATTGATAGTTTTTGCCAGAAAGAGACTTTTGTTAACCGTTAATATATAAAATCTAAAGTAAGCGTAAAATAACTAGTGCAAAATATTCATAGTTTTTGCCAGAAACAGACATTTGTTAACCGTTAATGTATAAAATCTAAAGCAAGCGTAAAATAACTAGTGCAGAATATTGATAGTTTTTGCCAGAAACAGACATTTGTTAACTGTTAATGTATAAAATCTAAAGCGAGCGTAAAATAACTAGTGCAGAATATTGATAGTTTTTGCCAGAAAGAGACTTTTGTTAACTTTTAATGTATAAAATCTAAAGTAAGCGTAAAACAACTTGTGCAGTATATTGATAGTTAGTTTTTGCAAGAAAGTGACATTTGTTAACCGTGAATGTATAAAATCTAAATTAAGCGTAAATAACTAGTGCAGAATATTGATAGTTTTTGCCAGAAAGAGACATTTGTTAACCGTTAATGTATAAAATCTAAAGTAAGCGTAAAACAACTAGTGCAGTATATTGATAGTTTTGTCAGAAAGTGTAAATGTATAAAATCTAAAGTAAGTGTAAATAACTAGTGCAGTTTATTGATAGTTTTTGCCAGAAAGAGACATTTGTCATCCGTTAATGTATAAAATCTAAAGTAAGCGCACATAACCAGAATGTGTGCAGTATATTGATAGTTTGCATGCTACATCACCATGTAACAAAATAATTTACATACTTTAATCAACATATTGATTTACAACAGCAGTAAAACAATCAACACATATAATAATATGAGTACATGGGGACTTAGAATGATTAATATTAAATAGTTCATATGTTCTTTGAAACTAAACTTGGATACGACGACTTTTATTTGATGTAAACACTATATGAAAATCCATGAACAAATTTATCCCTTTACCAAAAAGATGTTAAGTTTTGGTAATGATTTTATTAACAATAATTAACATAAAATAGGCAATCTGTTCTGGAAAGATGTTTATGAAAGTCTTTAATTTATCAATATCTGCTACAAAACTATTGTCATAGAAACAATTTTTAACTCAACCTCTATGGTACAACAATAACATTAAGGTAGGAAGGTCAATTGTTTTTTACAAAAGATGGTATGATAAAGGCATAATAATATTCAATGACCTGATAAATGAAAACGGTAATCTTCTGTCCTTAAGATCATTAAAAGAAAATATTTCTGCTGATTCAAATTTTATAGAATATAAAGGCATGATTGCTGCAGTACGTACGCACTCTTAAGTTTATTCACCCAGCAATAAAATAAGAAAATCTTGTCAGTCCATTTATAGTTTCTGTTATAGCAAGTACAAACAAAGGTTGTCGAGTTATTTATGATGTACTTAATAGGTCCAGTGTATTACCAACATCTATTTCTAAATAGAATCAATACGAACTGAATATAGATAAGGAATGGAATAAATTATTTAAAATATCATTTAGTTGCACTAAAGACACCAAGCTACAATGGTTTCAGGTTAAAAAAATCACAGAATTACTGCTACAAATTATTTATTGACAAAAATGAAGATAAAAGACGATAGAACTTGCACTTTTTGTAAACAGCATATAGAACATATTACGCATCTTTTTTTGAGTGTAAATATACAAAAACGTTTTGGGCTAATTTTGAAACTCTATGCACTGACAAAAATATAAACGTTCAACCAAAATGATCTGTGAAAGATATTATTTTTTAGTCAATTAGACATGACAGTGTTCTAAATAAATTAATATTACATGCAAAATATTACATTTATAAGTGCAAATTAGATGGAAGACAACCAGTTTTCAACAATTACAAACCACAAGTAAAATATTTATACCAGTTCGAAAAATTAAATGCAAAAAAAAGATACATTAGTAAATTTTAAAAAAATACTGGAATGCATATGAATCTTTATTGTAGTAATATTGTTACTTAATTGAATTCCTTTTGCTTGTTCGTTTTGGTTTTTTAAAAAAAACAATAGATGAACAGGGTCATCTGTTACTCATAACTGTTGCCTATACCAATCGTCATTTAAATGAAATATGTTCAAACAAACTACCAAATGTGTTCCCTGTTGTTTCTATTTTACTTTTGTGTGTGTCACATCTCCAAAACAAATATTTTGGCCTTTCTGTATTGCTATTTTTTTTATTATATAATCCGTATTGTTAAACCGTTTGGAATACCTGGTAGAAATTCAACTTGGTATAATAATTCTTTTATATGTGATATTAAAAGCTGGGTTTTCGGGGAAACAATGTCGTTACTTTTACATGGTGAAAAGCAATGTATGAATTGAAAAGATCTCTGTAATAATTTTTGTTTGTTTTGAACATTTATTCTTAATATAATTGTATCTAATTCTTCTTGCTACTTTTGTCTTTTGATTAATTGAGAAGTATATCATGATATATAATGTTAAAATCAATCATTCTGGTGGAGATCTTCTACATAATTGTAATGACATGAAAAAAATCCCCATTTATATAGCTTTGTATAATATGCATTGTTTTTTTGTTTGTTGTTGTTGTTTTTTTGCTCCTTATTAAACAAAATATATATAAAACATGCATGTCTATTATTTGTACGGTTTGTTGGGGGATGGCCCACCCCGACCCCCAAAGACCTATTACGGGGTGATTAAATGGGTCACCATATTTTTGGTGACTGAAATAATAAAAAATAATATGAGTGCATTACATGTGGCAAAATATTGGTGTAAGTAATTTGAACTTAAAACGGAATCTTCTGTAAAGGACTGTGTCTTCAGAAGATTAAGCTGTGAAACAGCCTAGGTTGAAATTATGTGAACAGTTTTGTTCAAATTACTATATTATATATATATTATTCGTCGGCCTTATGATTCACAATTTTCAAACAGGTCTTAAATGATTCTTATATTTAGAAATCATACAAAAAGATGATCAAACATCACCTATAAACAGTATATAGCCAGAAATAATGATTATCGAAAATATAATATTTTATATATATATTCAATTACGAAAAACGCGTTTTACAACAGTTACTTAGAGTAAAAATCTAGTGTTCGTCTATTATTTATTGTATACCTTTGTAAATAACAAATGTTCTATTATTCCTTAACAGTCTAGGAAAAAGCAAACCATTTGTGCATTATGTCTTTATAAAAATAGCGTCATATTGTGTCTTGAGCATTCCAATTATATTTCAACTATTTGTGTAAGTTATTAACGTCTGAATGTTTTATACAATCATAGTATTAACAATATTTACCGTGCTCATGTTCGTGCACTTTAAGGTGTAATCCCACCATTGATTTTCGTTCTTTATTCAAGAGTAAATAATAAAAGTTTGAAGGCTTGTCGATCATAAAGAGACCCAATGAAAGAAGTGAAACTTACATTTTACTGTTTGTCAACCTCTGCACTACCACAATATGATGGGAAAGGGTAGGTGTCATGTGTCATATAAGATTTTTTTTTCTGGTCAGTGTGTACTCTTTTGACAAAGTGAAAGTAGACTTCCAAAATAGTTTATTCATACCCCAATTTCCAAGCATCAATTGTTTTTTTTCTAAATTACAATTTAAACAGTCAAAATGTTTAAAATACATCAATAATCCCATTCAAATAAAAAAAGAGCATTAAAATAAGGGAAATGCATAGAAGAAGAAACAACTTAAGGATTATTTATAACCGCCATTATGCTACTACCCCACGGAAGCAGTTCCTGTTTCCAATGGTGGCACTGTGCCTTAAGGGTGATGTAGAAACTAAGAACATATAACTTAATACAATAACTTCTCCGTGCAAGACATACTTAAACTTGAAATATGTCTGTCGACATGATACCCCCGCTATTGAAACCTATTTTTACTGCAAATTATGTCGAAAATTGGTCATAATTCCTGTACAATTGATCAACGTTTCTAATTATCGAACTTGACCTGCTTTTTTTTGCTACACGCCAGATATTAATTAAATACATCTAGACACCTTAAGAAGTAATTGATCAGAATTCCATTATTTACCGGATCGACGAAAATTTTTCGTCACCTTTTTTCGAATAGCGGGGCATAAATATATATACGTATTATTTAATATATGCCGTTCTGTGTGTAAAATATAAATTGCAACATATAAAATGCTCTGACATAGAAGTATTTTTGGCGATACTGTTTAATGTGTATGATGTTTGACTTATACCAGACTAAAACCCAACACTTCACCCAGGATCAGTTTGCATTGTCGTCTATATTTATTTCATTTGTAAGAAAACATTTTAAATATCAGTTACACCATGTTATTTGTTACAACTTAGTTTATATCGATGTTATTGGTTTGATATATAAGAAGAGTTGACACCATTGGATAAACCCATTATTAGCCACCTAAATAGCTATTCCAATGGGCTTCGAGTATTTGTACCACGTGCCTGTACATAAAAATCGTTATTCTACACTTCAAACCGGAAGCGTCCCGAACATCCGGATATATATCGGACTGTTTTACCGTCCCCGAAAATCGATAACAATTTCGTATTGGGCATTAAGGAACGGTAACTCTAACGATAAAATACTCCGCATATCTCAGTTATAACAAATATCGCTAGGCCTTCATGACGGATATTATTACGTTTGAAACATTAACAATTCACATTATTATATATAAGAAATAGAAGTATTCATTAATCCAAAAGATACCATCAGATACATATCAATACCTTTTTTAGTCAAAAATAGATAAATAGCTGTGATAAGGGAATTGTATTAATAATGATATATTTATTTAAATGAGCCAACTTTAATTTTATTAAAAATGTGATAAACATCAACATGTTATTGTTTAAGTTACTTTCGTATTTCTAAACAAGATATCCATGGGCTTTAACGCTCACCTGTTTATCAAGAAAAAGTTTATTCAGTCATAAGAAATAACGTTTTTCGTCAATTTCTCTTATATAGATTTAGCAAAGTAAGCCCCATCCGAGGGCAAAACCGTGAGAACCAGGGACATGCAATTCACATTTTTATAAAGAACTCACATACGTCCATAACTCTCCACCAATGACCATCAGTTGTTTCCTAGTGATTCCTATATTAAGATGAAGATTTTCAAAGTTTACCATGAATTTGACTGTTTTGACCCCGCGCCCAAGGTCCCAGGGGGTGTTGGGAACCATGCAATTCATAATTTCGATTCACCCTTAGGTACCAAAGTTGCATACAACATTTCGTTACGATTAAACTAACGGTGTTTGAGAAGTCGAAAATGTATAGTGTTTACGGACGCATGTAGGACGACGGACAAAAAGCGATCGCAAAAGGTCCCTTGAGACAAAGTCTCGGATGACCTAAAAACGACAATTTATTAAAATAGACGTGTTTTAACTTGATAATTGTTAATATTAATTTGATATTGTGTTTCATATAAAAAGAACTCGAGATGAATAATAATAAGGTCATTATACAGTTCACTGTACAATACGGATTTTTATTGTACTCGTTGACGTTATGGTGAAAACCTGTACTGGATGAGGCGCCTCGTCTAATACATGCTTCCACCACAACATCGACTTAGTAAGTAAAGTTTATTCACGTATATATAGACCTCCGGCTCATCATACAAATATACAATAAGAACATACACAAGAATGACCAACAAAATTAAAGTAAGTAAATGTGTAATAGTGTTCATGAAAAATATTGTTTTACATATTATTATACCAGCTAAATTATAGCCTCACAATTATATTAACTTATTTCGTTGTTCGAAAGCCCTATACAGGAACCTAACAATTTTGCATATGACAGTTTTATCATCATTGGACATTTACCTATTAAAACTGTTTGTGTCTCTTAAATTTAGATAGTTTTCACCAAAAATATCCTTTCAATTTTCATACACTGTACATTTCATAAAAAAATGAAATTCAGATTCAATTACTATAATATATCTCTGAGGACATATTGGACAAAATCTAAAATTTCTATCTAACCAAATATAACAACATTTTTCAATCATAAGATTATGCGTGGACGTTCTAAATTTTGCCAACGTTTATCTTAAAGGAAATAATAAGTCTAAAGATTTCAGGATTTAACAATGATTTAAAAGTTCTATATGTATCGTCTTTACTTGACTTGTACCTTCCAAGGATTCAAACCATTTCTGCAAGTAACAGTCGCGTTCCCTTTGTTTAAACAATTCAATGAACGCACTTGCATTACCAACACCTTGAGCAATCCAAGCATATCCAAAGCCAAGTGAAAATAATAAATATCGTATATGTCTAGCCCACGTTTTGCGTCCGGCGTCATCAAGACGTTTCAGCATGATATAATATTGATATATACATCTTTTCCTAACAATATGTTACATTTTGAGCCAGTATTTAATACACTGTGGTATATATGTAGTGTAAAGTGGTAGACGGCTACATTCGCCATAAACAAAATAACTAGCTGTCTGTTGAGATAAAGAACAGTATTGTCTGCAAAATTTTAAATGCACTTTCTCCAGCTTATCAATAATTTGATATCCCCATATTTCTGCAACGTAGCATAAAATGGTCTTGACCATACTATCAAATAATTTGAAAATATCCTTCTGGCTAAACTGTCCAAAATTATACTGGTATTTAAATATAGATGCAATAAATTTTAGAGCTTGTTTCGATGCATATTCATGTGTGTTAGTCCACTCAAGTTTTGGTGCCATATTAATGCCTAAATAGTTATACCTAGAAACAACATCAATAAGTTTTTGTTTGAAATATCATTTTTCGTAGTTTCGTAAAGCACCCCCATGTCTAAAGACTATTATTTTAGTTTTATCTAAATTGATTGTCATGTGGACTGAATCACAAAAATTAGATATACAGTTGATTTGCGGTTGTAATTGGAAAGCTGTTTCATTTAAATTAGAAACATCATCAGCGTAAAAAGAGCGTAAAGGTTGCACATGTCCTCTGTTACATATATTCCTTGAATTAAAGGCATTTTTTTAAGTTATCTACAAGATCATTTATGAGCAGGCAAAATATAATGGAACTGCAATTACAACCTTGCCTTGTTCCGATTTTACATTAAAAAAGTCTGAAAGCCCATGACCAACCCTCACACATGATCTAAGTTTACTGTACATTGATTGGAACACAGCTAATATATATTTCCTTTTCATCGCATCCCATAAAATATGGTGATGAATGGAGTCAAAAGCGTTCAAAAAATCTATGAAAATACAATTAAAACTACTTCTCGGTCTCGATAAGTATTTCTGAGATATCGACGTTAAACTACATATATTATCTATGGTTGAGTAACCTTTTCGAATACCTGCCTGAGATTCATCAATGATATTGTTTTCGTCACACCAGGTTTTCAATCTGTTATTCAAAAATGCAAGTAAATGTTTTACATAGAGCGTTTATCAATGAGATACCCCAATAATTATTTGGGTCTACTGTGGAACCATGTCTGTGTATAGATGTTATAGTACCTTCACCCCAGACGCATAAAATATAAATTAATATTGGACAATGAGCTGTATAATAACCATATAATACTACCAGTAACAACCTGTCTTAAATGTGTACATAACCTGCAATTTGAACATTGCTTATTTGCTTTTTCTTCCTTTTTTTTTTAATTTGCTAAAACAAAACAAAAAACAATATTTATGTGTGAAACAGCATCCGGCCAACGTCGAAACATTCGGTTAATGTTAAAATGCGAAAATGTTCGTTATACGTTAAAAGGTCCGGTAAATGTTGAATCATAAACTTTAACATTAAACATCGTCCGAACTCCCGCTAAACGTCAAACGACCTGTAAATTCTAAAACGTTCGGTAAATATTAAAATGTGAAAACGTTTGGTAAATATTAAAATGTCCGGTAAATGTGAAAACGTTCAGTAAATCTTAAACTTTAATATTAAACATCGACAAAATTTCGCTTAATGTTAAACGTCCGGTAAACGTTGAAACTTAAACTTTAATAAGTAATATCGACCGACCACTAGATATTGAAACATCCGATAAATGTTAACACGTTAAGTAAATGTTAAAAATTTAAACTTTAAACCGTGTAACATTGACCTTAATATTTGTAAAATAACACAGACCAAATGACAAGTGTAAAAAAAATGAAATGTTTTTTTTTTTTGTTTTCAAAACATCCGTTGATATAACGAATATAAGAACAGCGTGATGTTTTAACAGCACGTGCATTTTGAGCACTTCGTGTATTTATTTCGACGCTATGATGATATAGAATACGGGTAAAATGGCGATATCTTTATCCGGTATGCGAGAACAAAATAATACATACTTCGACATAAACTGACAGTATAATAAAAAGAGTTCACCAAAATTATGTCAAAGCCATCCCATTATATTCTAAGAAGTACACGTTTTGACATTTAAACTATCGGGACTGTCTATTAACAACGAATTGGGTTATAGAGCACTATGAATACTCCTTGCCATCTTGAAATATTAGTTAAAATTGTTAACAAGCTATGCGCCGTCTTATACTAATTCCGTTTTAGTTCGATTGCAAAGAAACCTCAGAGCTTATATGAATTGCTCTTGAATCCGTTTCCAATATTGAGTGTTAATTATGAGACGGTATTGGGGCGAGCGTGGGATCGAATCCGTCTTCTTTGCCGTGAACGGCCAACACAATTTTCCACAGCGTTACTGTCCCGCACTTTATACCTTTGTACAAATGTACAGGTCCGCTTCGACCATTGAGACGAGGACTTTGATTGGCTAAAAAAAGTATAGAGAAATTCATTTATTTGATAGTAACATTATTCTTGGTTAAATGAAAATGTAAAACTAGCAAATACAGTCGAACCTGTCTTAAGCAGCCACTCGTGTGAAGGAGCAAACGTGGCATTTTAAGACAGGTTATTGCTAAATACAGGTTAATTTGCTTTGAAAACAAAGAAATGATAAATAGCAATTGTGGCTGCTGAAGACAAGTGATTGCTTGATAGAGTTGACCGCTTATACAGGTTTGGCTGTAGTCACAATAAAATATGAGTTTATTATATTTGTGTCAATTAAAAATAAATTTGGTTTTCATTTATTTTATTTACTGGTAAAATTAGTGAATTTCAGATTTTCGACTTTTGACCCAATTTTATATAATATAGATTTTGTCCGTCCGTGAATGTCAGAAATAATGACAATAAGTAATGAACATCTTTGGAAAACGGATTTGAGGTAATTGGCCTACAATATATCTGATCTGCCATACTTGATATTCGCATGGCACCGTGTACTAATCATAGCAGCTTCATTATGCTTTAGGGATCTCCGTCATTAGACTGAATCAAGATGGAGACTGGAAATGAAAATACATATAGACAAGCATTACGTGAAGACTTTCTACGAACGATTTAAACTGTTTTATCGGCGGAATTGTCATCCCGCGAGATTTTGCTATTACGACCTGTTTGTGAAGATAGAAAAAAACGGATGTCAGGCATTAAAGAAATAATCAAACGAGATTGTAACTCATTGTCGCAAGTTCACATAGTTCGCTTGGTGTTGGATGTATGAATTGGGGCGGATTAGCGAATCAGACTAGTTTATTGATTAAATATATCATTTAATAGCATCACCGAAAAGCTTAGATTTCCGAGAATAGCATTACTTTTACCTTGTATGACATCCCAAATGCATTTCGTTAATATTTACTTTATAAAGTCAACGAAAAGTATGAATCATGGCTGTAATTTGAGCAATAAAGGAATAAAACAAACCAAGTGCACGTTCATATTCAACTTGGACATGGCAATGGTGAAATCTAATTTATTCATTATGATGTCCTTGCACAAAATCGATTTATTGCACCTATGAACGTTTAACTATATAGAAAAGGTTTTAAAGTTTTATTTTCATTTACTTCATAAAAAATTATTTCAGAAATTAGTTACAGTAATTAAAAAACTAAAAACTAATTGTTGTTTCTTTGTAATTTGTTTTCGTCAATAACGATACAAAAGCTGAAGAAGCAATTGAAGTGACACTGGCTGTCAATCAAACAACTCTATAATCCAATCAGCGATCAGTACTGGCTATGTGCCATTTTTCTTAGACAAGGTTACTGTCTCTAAGCTAAGTAAACACTATATTATATTATATTGTGTTCACATTGACAAACAACGCCACATGGCCAGTGGGCGGACGAGTGTCGCTCTCACGTCAGGTCATTAAGCATAGAGTGTACGCCTTTTGTAATAGATGGCCACAAATGAGTTGAATAAGATGTTGTTTGTCAGCAACTTACCAGATTTGCACAAGATGAGCAAATGCTCATATAATTGTGTAACTGACAAATACGATGCTTGCTGAAATCTTAGAAGACTATTTTCGTTATTATTACTGCAATACTACAAATACGTTATTGTACTACATAGCTGTGATTCGCCAGATGTAGTTGTCACAATTTACCATAAATAGGGAAAGTCGATATACGCGGGTATTGTCCACTTATGGCATTGCTTTACCAAGTCAACTTTGAATAGAAAATAAAGTGCGTTATATTCTGACACAATTGTATTTATATCACTTCAGAAGAAACAAAAATTAAACAAGTTCAATATATCAAGGATTTTCCATTTTCACGACGATACCAAAAAATTAAATTCTAAAGAATGTAAATGTTAAATCTTGAAAAAGTATTAAATAAAGAGCTAATACCCAACAACGATACAATGAATTTATCACCTCCTGTCACCTAAGTCTTTGTTATGCAAATAAATATAAGCTGAATTGCGAATTAAGCTTACAGCTTATATGAACTGTTCTCAAGGCTGCTTCCTTGTCTGAACCATTATTAAGTGTTGTTATTTAAGAAGTCATCGGGTTGAGCTGATGATCGAACTAGCAAACTCAAGCTTGAGCGGCCAACACACTATACACAACATTACCGCGCCCCATTTAAAGCGAATTCGATGTATATACTGTATAAACTAAGAATATATTTTACCGTTAAACGCATAAGCCATTTAAGCATACAAGTGCTAGGATTTCCCAATTAACTTAAAATTTTAATCAAAGTATTTATTCATTCGTTAAGTTTCTTATTCAAAATGAATTTTTGAGACTAGAGTATTTGAGTACGGCACAAAGTATTTGTGGTTTGTTCTTAGGGACACAACTATGTTAATATCAACAATAAACCAACATATATGTATTGTAAGTGAATATCATGAGAGACGACATAATACACGTTTGAAGAATTCCCAGTCACCTAGGTAAGTTGTTAAAGTACCAATCGAATTAGAACCGAAGAATTGCTACGCATATTTCTCTCTTGTCTGTAGTCTTACGGTAAACATAAAACTTATGAACAAAACTCTAGAACAATTTTATAATTTTTTCATCATATATGTTATAAACATTGAACACATTGATTGTTATAGTGCTGTTTTAATACTGGCTGATTCAAGAGGATTAGTCTTGTTTGCACGTCTTCTGTATGTATATTGTATTAACTATGTTTGATATGAATATTGATTATACAGTCAAACCTGTGTAAGCGGTCATCTTTATAAAGAAGCCACCTCTCATTAACAACCATATTTTCTATGTCACATGTCTACGCTTTCAGAGTAAATTAACCTGTACTAAGCAACAGCATGTCTTTAAGGCCATTTTTGCTCAAAATTCGTGACTGCTGCTTAAGACAGGTTTTCCTGTTTATATATCATGCTGTGGTGGCTGTCATTTGCATACTTTTTTTTCTGTTGACGTGTTACTATTTTTTAATTTAGACTAACTAAGAATGGACAACGAATGTCCTCCGCAACAGTACATAGTTTCTCATGTTAGTAATATTACAATTTTCTAATTTTGACTAACAAAGAATGGTCAACGAATGTCCTCAACAACAATACATAGTTTCTCCAGTTAGTAATTTTACTATTTTCTAATTAAGACTAACAAAGAATGGTCAACAAATATCGTTCACAACAGTACATAGTTTGTCTTGTTAGTAGTATTACTATTTTTCAATTTAGACTTACAGAGAATAGTCAACGAATGTCCTTCACAGCAGTATATAGTTTCTCCTGTTAGTAATATTACTATATTCTTATTTAGACTAACAAAGAATGGTCAACGAATGTCCTTAACAACAGTACATAGTTTCTCCTGTTAGTAATATTACTATTTTTCTAATTAGACCTACAAAGAATGGACGACGAATGTCCTTCGCAACAGTACATAGTTTCTCATGTTAGTAGTATTACAATTTCTCATTTAGACTAACAAAGAATGGTAAACAAATGTCCTTCACAACAGTAAATAGTTTCTTTTGTTAATTATTTTTCTATTTACTTATTTAGACTTACAGAGAATGGTCAACGAATGTCCTTCACAACACTATATAGTTTCTCCTGTTTGTAATATTACTATTTTCTCATTTAGACTCAAAAGAATGGTAAACGAATGTCCTTCGCAACAGTATATATTTTCTCCTGTTAGTAATATTACTATTTTCTAATTTAGACAAATAAAGAATAGTTAACGAATGTCCTTCGCAACAGTACATAGTTTCTCATGTTAGTAACATTACTATTTTCTAATTAAGACAAACAAAGAATAGTCAACGAATGTCCTTCGCAACAGTACATAGTTTCTCATGTTAGTAATATTACAATTTTCTAATTTAGACTAACAAAGAATGGTCAACGAATGTCCTTCACAGCAGTACATAGTTTCTCATGTTAGTAATGTTACTATTTTATAATTTAGACTAACTAAGAATGGACAACGAATGTCCTCCGTAACAGTACATAGTTTCTCATGTTAGTAATATTAGTATTTTCTAATTTAGACTAACAAAGAATGGTCAACGAATGTCCTTCGCAACAGTACATAGTTTCTCATGTTAGTAACATTACTATTTTCTAATTAAGACAAACAAAGAATAGTCAACGAATGTCCTTCGCAACAGTACATAGTTTCTCTTGTTAGTTATATTTCTATTTTCTAATTTAGACTTACAGAGAATGGCCAACGAATGTCTTTCACAACAGTACATAGTTTCTCATGTTAGTAATATTACTATTTTCTAATTAATACTTACAGAGAATGGTCAACGAATGTCCTTCACAGCAGTATATAGTTTCCCATGTTAGTAATATTACTATTTTCTAATTAATACTTACAGAGAATGGTCAACGAATGTCCTTCACAGCAGTATATAGTTTCCCATGTTAGTTATATTTCTATTTTCTAATTTAGACTTACAGAGAATGGCCAACGAATGTCTTTCACAACAGTACATAGTTTCTCATGTTAGTAATATTACTATTTTCTAATTAATACTTACAGAGAATGGTCAACGAATGTCCTTAACATCAGTATATAGTTTTTTTCTGTTAGTAATATTACTATATTCTAATTTAGACTAACAAAGAATGGACAACGAATGTCCTCAGCAACAGTTCATAGTTTCTCATGTTAGTAATATTACTATTTTCTAATTTAGACTAGCAAAGAATGGTCAACGAATGTCATCTACAACAATTCATAGATTCTCCAGTTAGTAATTTTACTATTTTCTTTTTAAGGCTAGCAAAGAATGGTCAACGGATGTCCTTCAAAACAGTACATAGTTTGTCTTGTTAGTAGTAATAATATTTTTCAATTTAGACGTACAGTCAACGAATGTCCTTCACAGCAGTATATAGTTTCTCCTGTTAGTAATATTAATATATTCTATTTTAGACTAACAATGAATGGTCAACAAATGTCCTGCACAACAGTACACAGTTTCTCTTGTTAGTAATATTACTATATTCTAATTTAGACTTACAGAGAATGGTCAACGAATGTCCTTCACAACAGTACAAAGTTTCTCATGTTAGTAATATTACTATTTTCTAATTAAGACTAATAAAGAACGGTCAACGAAAGTCCTTAACATCAGTATATAGTTTTTTCCTGTTAGTAATATTACTATATTCTAATTTAAACTAACAACGAATGGTCAACGAATGTCCTCCGCAACAGTACATAGTTTCTTATGTTAGTAATGTTACTATTTTCTAATTTAGACTAACAAAGAATGGTCAATGAATGTCCTCAACAACAATACATAGTGTCTCTAGTTAGTAATTTTACTATTTTCTAATTAAGGCTAGCAAAGAATGGTCAACGAATGTCCTTCATAACAGTACATAGTTTGTCTTGTTAGAAGTATTACTATTTTCCAATTTAGACTTACAGAGAATAGTCAACGAATGTCCTTCACAGCAGTATATAGTTTCTCCTGTTAGTAATATTACTATATTCTTATTTAGACTAACAAAGAATGGTCAACGAATGTCCTTAACAACAGTACATAGTTTCTCCTATTAGTAATATTACTATTTTCTAATTAGACTAACAAAGAATGGTCAAAGAATGTCCTTAGCAACAGTAAATAGTTCCTCATGTTAGTTATATTACTATTTTCTAATTTAGACTAAGAAAGAATGGTCAACGAATGTCCTTCACAGCAGTACATAGTTTCTCATGCTAGTAATATAACTATTTTCTAATTTAGACTCAAAAGAATGGTCATCGAATGTCCTTCGCAACAGTATATATTTTCTCCTGTTAGTAATATTACTATTTTCTAATTTAGACTTATAAAGAATGGTAAACGAATGTCCTTTGTAACAGTACATAGTTTCTCATGTTAGTACCATTACTATTTTCTAATTTAAACTAACAAAGAATGGTCAACGAATGTCCTTCGCAACAGTACATAGATTATCATGTTAGTAATATTACTATTTTCTAATTTAGACTAATAAAGAATGGTAAACGAATGTCCTTTGCAACAGTACATAGTTTCTCATGTTAGTAACATTTCTATTTTCTAATTTAGACTAACAAAGAATGGTCAACGAATGTCCTTCGCAACAGTACATAGTTTATCATGTCAGTAATATTACAATTTTCTAATTTAGACTAACAAAGAATGGTCAACGAATGTCTTTCACAGCAGTACATAGTTTCTCATGATAGTAATATTACTATTTTCTAATTTAGACTTATAAAGAACGGTCAACGAATGTCCTTAACATCAGTATATAGTTTTTTCCTGTTAGTAATATTACTATATTCTAATTTAGACTAACAAAGAATGGTCAACGAATGTCCTCCGCAACAGTACATAGTTTCTCATGTTAGTAATGTTACTATTTTCTAATTTAGACTAACAAAGAATGGTCAATGAATGTCCTCAACAACAATACATAGTGTCTCTAGTTAGTAATTTTACTATTTTCTAATTAAGGCTAGCAAAGAATGGTCAACGAATGTCCTTCACAACAGTACATAGTTTGTCTTGTTAGAAGTATTACTATTTTTCAATTTAGACTTACAGAGAATAGTCAACGAATGTCCTTCACAGCAGTATATAGTTTCTCCTGTTAGTAATATTACTATATTCTTATTTAGATTAACAAAGAATGGTTAACGAATGTCCTTCACAGCAGTACATAGTTTCTCATGTTAGTAATATAACTATTTTCTAATTTAGGCTCAAAAGAATGGTCATCGAATGTCCTTCGCAACAGTATATATTTTCTCCTGTTAGTAATATTACTATTTTCTAATTTAGACTAATAAAGAATGGTAAACGAATGTCCTTTGTAACAGTACATAGTTTCTCATGTTAGTAACATTACTATTTTCTAATTTAAACTATTAAAGGATGTTCAACGAATGTCCTTCGCAACAGTACATAGATTATCATGTTAGTTATATTACTATTTTCTAATTTAGACTAATAAAGAATGGTAAACGAATGTCCTTTGCAACAGTACATAGTTTCTCATGTTAGTAACATTACTATTTTCTAATTTAGACTATCAAAGAATGGTCAACGAATGTCCTTCGCAACAGTACATAGTTTAACATGTTAGTAATATTATTATTTTCTAATTGAGACTAACAAAGAATGGTCAACAATTATCCTCAACAACAAAACATAGTTTCTCCAGTTAGTAATTTTACTATTTTCTAATTAAGGCTAGCAAAGAATGATCAACGAATGTCCTTCACAACAGTACATAGTTTGTCTTGTTAGTAGAATTACTATTTTTCAATTAAGACTTACAGAGAATAGTCAACGAATGTCCTTCACAGCAGTATATGGTTTCTCCTGTTAGTAATATTACTATATTCTTATTTAGACTAACAAAGAATGGTCAACGAATGTCCTTAACAACAGTACATAGTTTCTCCTATTAGAAATATTACTATTTTCTTATTAGAATAACAAAGAATGGTCAACGAATGTCCTTAGCAACAGTACATAGTTTCTCATGTTAGTAATATTACTATTTTCTAATTTAAACTAACAAAGAATGTTAAACAAATGTCCATCACAACAGTACATAGTTTCTCTTGTTAACTATTTTTCTATTTTCTAATTTAGACTTACAGAGAAGGGTCAACGAATGGCCTTTACAACAGTATATAATTTCTCCGGTTTGTAATATAACTATTTTCTAATTTAGACACAAAAGAATGGTCAACGAATGTCCTTCACAACAGTACATATTTTCACCTATTAGTAATATTACTATTTTCTAATTTAGACTAACAAAGAATGGTAAACTAATGTCCTTCGCAACAGTACATAGTTTCTCATGTTAGTAATATTACTATTTTCTAATTAAGACTAACAAAGAATGGTCAACGAAAGTCCTTCGCAACAGTACATAGTTTCTCATGTTAGTTATATTACTATTTTCTAATTTAGACTAACAAAGAATGGTCAACGAATGTCCTTCACAACAGTACATAGTTTGTCTTGTTAGTAGTATTACTATTTTTCAATTTAGACTTACAGAGAATAGTCAACGAATGTCCTTCACAGCAGTATATAGTTTCTCCTGTTAGTAATATTACTATATTCTTTTTTAGACTAACAAAGAATGGTCAACGAATGTCCTTAGTAACAGTACATAGTTTCTCCTATTAGTAATACTACTATTTTCTAATTAGACTAACAAAGAATTGTCAAAGAATGTCCTTAGCAACAGTAAATAGTTCTTCATGTTAGTTATATTACTATTTTCTAATTTAGACTAACAAAGAATGGTCAACGAATGTCCTTCACAGCAGTACATAGTTTCTCATGTTAATAATATAACTATTTTCTAATTTAGACTCAAAAGAATGGTCATCGAATGTCCTTCGCAACAGTATATATTTTCTCCTGTTAGTAATATTACTATTTTCTAATTTAGACTAATAAAGAATGGTAAACGAATGTCCTTTGTAACAGTACATAGTTTCTCATTTTAGTAACATTACTATTTTCTAATTTAAACTAACAAAGAATGGTTAACGAATGTCCTTCGCAACAGTACATAGATTATCATGTTAGTAATATTACTATTTTCTAATTTAGACTATTAAAGAATGGTAAACGAATGTCCTTTGCAAAAGTACATAGTTTCTCATGTTTGTCACATTACTATTTTCTAATTTAGACTAACAAAGAATGGTCAACGAATGTCCTTCACAGCAACAGTACATAGTTAATCATGTTAGTAATATTACTATTTTCTAATTTAGACTAACAAAGAATGGTCAACGAATGTCCTTCACAGCAGTACATAGTTTCTCATGATAGTAATATTACTATTTTCTAATTAAGACTAACTAAGAATGGACAACGAATGTCCTCCGCAACAGTACATAGTTTCTCATGTAAGAATATTATTATTTTCTAATTGAGACTAACAAAGAATGGTCAACAATTATCCTCAACAACAATACATAGTTTTTCCAGTTAGTAATTTTACTATTTTCTAATTAAGGCTAGCAAGGAATGGTCAACGAATGTCCTTCACAACAGTACATAGTTTGTCTTGTTAGTAGTATTACTATTTTTTAATTTAGACTTACAGAGAATAGTCAACGAATGTCCTTCACAGAAGTATATAGTTTCTCCTGTTAGTAATATTACTCTATTCTTATTAAGACTAACAAAGAATGGTCAACGAATGTCCTTAACAAAAGTACATAGTTTCTCCTATTAGTAATATTACTTCTTTCTAATTAGACTAACAAAGAATGGCCAACGAATGTCCTTAACAACAGTACATAGTTTCTGATGTTAGTAATATTACTATTTTCTAATTTAGACTAACAAAGAATGGTAAACAAATGTCCTTCACAACAGTACATAGTTTCTCTTGATAATTATTTTTCTATTTTCTAATTTAGACTTACAGAGAAGAGTCAACGAATGTCCTTCACAACAGTATATAGTTTCTCCTGTTTGTAATATAACTATTTTCTAATTTAGACTCAAAAGAATGGTCAACAATTGTCCTTCGCAACAGTACATATTTTCTCCTGTTGGTAATATTACTATTTTCTAATTTAGACTAACAAAGAATGGTAAACGAATGTCCTTCGCAACAGTACATAGTTTTTTCATGTTAGTAATATTACTATTTTCTAATTTAGACTAACAAAGAATGGTCAACGAATGTCCTTCGCAACAGTACATAGTTTCTCATGTTTGTTATATTACTTTTTTTCTAATTTAGACTAACAAAGAATGGTCAACGAATGTCCTTCACAGCAGCACATAGTTTCTCATGTTAGTAATATTACTATTTTCACATTTTGACTAACTAAGAATGGACAACGAATGTCCTCCGCAACAGTACATAGTTGCTCATGTTAGTAATATTACTATTTTCTAATTTAGACTAACAAAGAATGGTCAACGAATGTCCTTCACAATAGTATATAGTTTCTCCTGTTAGTAATATTACTATATTCTAATTTAGACTAACAATGAATGGTCAACGAATGTCCTGCACAACAGAACATAGTTACTCTTGTTAGTTATATTTCTATTTTCTAATTTAGACTTACAGAGAATGGTCAACGAATGACCTTCACAACATAGTTTTTCATGATATTAATATTACAATTTTCTAATTGAGACTTACTGAGAATAGTCAACGAATGTCCATCACAGCAGTATATAGTTTCTCATGTTAGTAATATTACTATTTTCTAATTTAGACTAACAAAGAATGGTCAACGAATGTCCTTAACATCAGCATAGAGTTTTTCCTGTTAGTAATATTACTATTTTCTAATTTAGACTAACAAAGAATAGTAAACAAATGTCCTTCACAACCGTACATAGTTTCTCTTGTTAATTATTTTTCTATTTTCTAATTTAGACTTACAGAGAATGGTCAACGAATGACCTTCACACAAAGTTTTTCATGTTAGTAATATTACTATTTTCTAATTTAGACTTACAGAGAATAGTCAACGAATGTCCATCACAGCAGTATATAGTTTCTCATGTTAGTAATATTACTATTTTCTAATTTAGACTAACAAAGAATGTTCAACGAATGTCCTTAACATCAGCATATAGTTTTTCCTGTTAGTAATATTACTATATTCTAATTTAGACTGACAAGAAATGGTCAACGAATGTTCTGCACAACAGTACATAGTTTCTCTTGTTAGTTATACTTCTATTTTCTAGTTTAAACTTACAAATAATGGTCAACGAATGTCCTTCACAACAGTACATAGTTTCTCATGTTAGTAATAGTACTATTTTCTAATTTAGGCTAACAAATAATGGTCAACGAAAGTCCTTCGTAACAGTCAACGAATATCCTTCACAATATGACATAATTACTCTTGGAAATTATATTATTTTTTTCTTCTTTTAGACTAATAAAGAATGGCATAGGACAAAGGAATGTCATCAACAGCACTACATAATTTCTCCTGTTAGTAATAGAACTACATGTATATAAAAAAGGCAAATGAATGTCCTTCATTACAGTACATAGTTTTTCTTCTGGTCATAGTACTATTTATTTGTTTTAGACTAACAGAAAAGGTTTTCAATGAGAGGGTATTTTACCCCAAAAATGGAAAATATCGTCGGATACCAACGGGTGTCAATTCCTATATTCGCCATCCATCACCCGTTGGAAATTACGCGAGCTCTGCGTAGTTTTATTTGAACAGAACAGAACAAAATACAGCTAACGTTAACAACGGCGTTTGCATGAAACTAGCGTCGTGATTGGATAACGTTCCCTTCATGAAATCGTGAAGGAACCAATCATGCCCAGCTCAGTTCTTAAACGTCCTATGAGATTTTTCGAATCTATTTTTAAGAAAGGCGATTCTATTTAGATTTCAGCGAAACCAACATTATTGCAGACAATTTCACTTTAGAAAATATTCGAGTTGCCCCTTTGCGTAGTATGGAAGTGTGCATCGGACTGTCGGTCTACATTCATCGTCAGGTATCCACGGGTGTTAATTCCGTTAGTCACCATCAATCACCCGTAGAAACAATACGCTAGCTCTGCGTCGTTTTATTTGAACAGAACAGAACAAAATACAGCTAACAAAAACGGCGTAACTATTAACATAAAACTAGCGTTGCAATTGGATAACGTTCCCTTCATGATAACGTGAAAGTACCGATCATATGGTTGCATCGTGGATTGGTAGAAACGACGGAGAGCTAGCGTATTTTTCCACGGGTGATAAATGGAGAATATCGGAATGGATCACACGTGGGTATCCGAAGATGGTCTACATTTTGTGTCAAGACATTTCTCAAGTATTGTTCGCTTTGTTTCCAATTCATTTAGTCTCTGGAGACAAAATCTCATTACTAATTTAATTACGCAGTGTTAAGCTAACTGTTTGTGGTACTTGTAAATACTTCTTGTTGATTTTGTTCGCCTAACGAGTCAGTACAAATTGAATCAGACATAAAAAGTCATCGTATATATGACCCAGTTTTCATTACGTGGCTAAATATCATTTCCAAAAAGACCGGCATTTAAGCATGCTCAGCTATTAATGTTGGTTTGTAGCGACATTTTCAACACATTAAAATTTCCATATGTCAACAAGTTTAGTCAAGTTGTCTCATTATCATTCGTTTCTCACCGCTGATTCAGGTTAGGAAGTTATTAGTTCCTTGCGGAGATGGAGTGTGTTCCAGTACTGGTAAACCCGTCAGGGTCTCAGGAAACAGTGGTTAGGTTAACTGATCGTCTGTTAGCCATCGATGGCATAAAATTGACGCTATATAATCAATAAAAAATTCAATCAACTAAAATTCTTGACGAACATCTGTGAACTCGAAAATAGTTGACATCAGCCGCCATTGCTATACACAAATAAAACGTTTAAGAGGATGGTAAAGAGCTAGCAGACAGAAGATCACTGGTACTAGTTAGTTACAAGCTCTGGTCCAAACGTTCAACAAAAGAAAATATTTGTGCTAGTTTGTGGTTGGCAATGGTGTAGGTTCATTTTTCTATTTAAAGCTTTTATGGGGGTACATGGAGTTCAAAGGCCAAAATCATACACATTGCATGTTATATGTCACATCAAGTATTAATGATGGAGAAAGAATTTGGAGCAATGGTACACTTTATCACAGACTTTCTCTAAGGTGTTTCATACAAACTTTGCTCGAACCCATGACCTCAGCGGTTATAGGTTAGAGCCTTAGTCAACTGAGCCACGTTGTAAAACAAGTAGAGACTACAACTTTACCAATATAATTACACTTAATTAGTTTGGATTGTTATGCAATTTAAATTAGATTGGTAAAAGACAAAGGACAAAAGACATGTTTGAAATACATTGAATTTTATTCATTTTAACTGTATCTCTATATACATTTTATGTTGTTAGTTTGGTAAAACTCCTTTATAAATGTAGGTTCAAAATATGTCAGACATGCCTTCAAGTAACAAGTACGGAACACACAAGTGGCATATCGTACGTATATATCTATTATGAGGAAAATAGTTAAACAAGAGACAAAAAAAATAAAAATATTGATGTAATAATACTTGTTTTGAAACAATTTAATGTTCATACATTTATAAATAAGGTTATAAAAGGAAGTTGACTATAATTAATATGTATAAATTAATTAAAAAGGCATAAAACACTAATTTGTTCAATGCTCTCATTTAGATCAAAGCTTAATTGGATGTTAATCTAGCAGTTAATTTATAATGACATTATCTCCGGTTAATATCAAGGAGTCAGAAATAATAACATCATAAAAGGGGTGACATTTACGGCCACCCGACGACTACTGTTGACAAAACAAACTCACCAACATTCAAATACAGTCAAACCTGTACAAGTGGTCACCCCTTATTCAGCAGCCACATTTGTTATTTCCCATTTCTATTTTTTCATAGCAAATTAACCTAACTTGTATTAAACAACAACCTGTCTTGAACGGTCACTTTTTCTCCTTCCGTTGACTCGCAGCTTAAAACAGGTTTGACTGTATAACTTGATGCTGCATTGTCACAATGAAAACGTTCTTATACGGCAGAATAAATAATTATCATCGATTCGATCTTTCTTTGATTACCGACTTGTTGGCATGGAAACTACGTATTAAGTCCACGAATATCAGAATACGAATCTGGTCGATAAGCACAGACCTTGTAAACATTAACTTACTGGTAAGACCAGTATTCTAGATACGCTTAACCCGCTCATTATCTCTAACGCTAATTGATGTTACAACTTTGTTGTCTGAGCTGATATTCGTCTATTAAATCTGATTTACGTATTCTGGAATATTGATTATGTTTTATTGCACATGCGTCAAACAGATAATTAACCCTATGAAATTGAAAATGGTTGATAATTGCAAAATAAAATTACAAACAATTACAACATTGACATATGGTAATATTTCATTGTCTTTGTTAACGATGTGCCAAAGGTAAAAGAGCGAGGTTGGGTAACCCGTCAGCAAGGTTTAAGCTCCCTAGATGGGTATTTTATTACGGACCGTTCCCGGGCGGTGGCTCCAGGTGTCGAATCTTCTGTATGTATGCATTGTAGATTTACTTATTGTGATTATTCGATCGACGTATTTCTGTATATTGATATTGTACGGTGATGGTTTCTCGTCGGTCATATATTTTCTTATTTTTATTTTTATATGATATCTGAATGGTAAAACGATTCGTAACAAAATGTACCCGAAGAAATATATGTCATAAAAGTAACATCTGGCCAGATTGATTTTAAGACGTTAATTACTATAGTATATACAGTGAAACCTGTTTTAAACAGTCAGTAATGTGAAGGAGCAATTATGTCCTCTTAAGACAGGTTGTTGCTTAATACAGGTTAATTTAATTTGAAAGCATAGAAATGGGAAAAAGCAAATGCGAATGCTTAAGACAAGTGACTGCTTTATAAAGGTGGCTGCTTACATTGTTGACTATATTGTTTAGTGTAGTTCGGCTATAAGTAAGAGATCGGCTTGTGTATGGAGGAGATCGGCTATTGCTTTCGACATTGTATCATCAGTACGAGCTTCAACTCCAGCCTGAATAGTTGGCGTAAAGTCAACATAGGTAATAATAGAACTTAGTTAATATATGTCAATTCTTTTTTTTAAATGGCTTCATTGTTGATTCTCATTTGTACAATAAATCGTACAAAAAAGCTTACTTCAAAATATGATAAAAATGTACCTTATTTGAATGATGAATACAAAGATAATTAAACAGAAAACGGGCGTATGCGTAATACACCATAGAAGTGAACCCCAGCATGTGAATGATACCCTGGTCCCCTGTATCCAAATAGCGGGATAAGAGTAGAATAACCTCGACCAGCGGAAAGGAGACACCCTTCCCACATGCTACCCCCAGGTTGCCCCTCCCAAAAATTGAAGTGCTCTTATGCCCATTAAGGTATCGTTTTCCTGTGGCATTAACTTGGATAACATTGCATTTTTTTAATGCTTTTTGCTGATGATATGGTAATATTTGGTAAAAACCCGACTGATCTGCAAACTAGTATTAATCTTTTACATAAATATTGTGAAACTTGGAGGTTAGAGGTGAATACTGCTAAACCCAAGATTGTTGTATTTCGAAAAAAGGGTCCTTTAAAAAGCGATGAAAATTGGGACTTTTAATAATCAACCTTTAGAAGTAGTGAATGATTTTAATTATTTTGGAACTGTTTTCAATTATACAAGTTACTATTCTCTTAATCAGGAAGCATTGACTGGAAAGGGTCTTAAAACATTTAACATTTTACATATACATTGACACCTAAAACTGTCTGTCAATTATTTGATGCCTTTGTTGGCTCAACCCTTAATTATGCCTGCGAAATATAGGGATTTTCTTAATCAAAAGAAATCGAAAGAATTCATCTGAAATGTTGTAAATATTTATCAAATGTTAAAACCTTGACAAGTAATATGGGTGTATATGGAGAGTTAGGTAGATACCCATTGTATATCAATAGATATGTTTGTATGATTTTATACTGGACTAAAATTGTTAAATCTGATAACATTATAGTTAAATATTTATATAATTCATTACTTATTGATTGTAATAAAGGTGGTAAGAACTGGATAAATAACATAAAAAACCTACTGGAAGATTATGGATTTTTGTATATATGGTCAAGTACTGATGATGTAAATTTGTTTAACTTCCTTATTGTTTTTAAAGAGAGAGTACTAGATAATTTTAAACAAAAATTGTTTAATGAAATCGAAAACAGTCGTTCACTATGTACTTATAAAATGTTAAAAACTACTTTAGAATTCGAAAATTATTTAGAAATGCTTCCAAGAAAATTAAGAATTCCTATGTCAATATTAAGATTGTCTTCACATCAGTTGAAAGTTGAAACCGGTAGTTATGCACAGAACAGAATTAAACGTAATTTGCGTTATTGCACTCTTTGTAACTTTAACGACATAGAAGATGAATACCATTTTGTGTAAAAAATGTCCTTGTTGTCAGGATATCCGTAAAAGCTTTATTAAATCATATTATTATAAACGGCCAAGTATGATAAAATTCATTGAGTTACTACAAAATAAGAAGTATTCAGTCTTGTTAGAATTGTGTAAGTTTATTTATCAAGCTTTTAGTACTTGCAATTCCTTGTACAATCAAAATACAAAATATATACATCTATCATTTTGTGTCGATCTACTGAAGTATATATTTGATAAAGTATTTAAATGTTTTATTAATATTTGTCCAACCTCAGAAACTATTAAAATATATGTTTTTAAATAACGTAATTTTCTAATTTAATAGAATCTAACATAATATTGATCTATTATCTGTGTGTCATGTGTTACATTTATCATCTGAATTTGTATGTAGTGAGAAACATTATATGTTTAAATTACTGAATAAAGAATTTGAATCTTGAATCTATAAAATATTTATAATTACGTCAAGTTACTCAAAAAGGCAAGCCGTTACTCTTAAAAAGAAAATTTGTTATAGATTCATATATGTCCTACACAATGACAGGTAGAGAATATAGCTGTAATATTATAGTCACTCCTATATAATTACAGGTAGAAAAATACAGCTGCTTAATATTAAAGCCACACCTACCCACTGACAGGACGATAATACAGTCATAGCAATACCTACACAATGAATGATAGAGAATATAGCTGTATATTCGAGTCACTCCTACACAATGACATGTAGAGAATATAGCTGTAATATTCGAGTCACTCCTACAAAATGACATGTAGAGAATAAAGCTGTAATATTCGAGTCACTCCTACATAATGACATGTAGAGAACACAGCTGTAATATAATAACATTTCCTATATAATGACAGGTATATAATACAGCTGTAATATTCGAGTCGCTGCTACCCGCTGGCAGGTATATAATACAGCTGTACTATCATAGCCATACCTACGCAATGACAGGGAGAGAATACAGCTGTAATAGTTTAGTCGCTGCTACACACTGACAGGGAAATAATACAGCTGTAATAGTATAGTCGCTGCTACGCACTGACAGGAAGAGAATACGGCTGTAATAGTATAGTCGCTGCTACAAACTGACAGGGAGAGAATACAGCTGTAATAGCATAATTATTCCTTCACAATGACGGAGAGAATATATAAATGTAATATTATAATCACGTCAACAAAATGATAGGTAACGAATAATATATATAATTGTAATAGTATAGTGACTTGGATCTTCAAAATAATTTACCAAAATAAACAATAAATATATTTATACCACAAACTATGCTTTAATAAATTAGATTGAAAAACAATGATTAATTGAGTGGAGTGGCCCCAACAATTTACTAAAGTAATAATGTACATACGCTAAACGGAACAGCTAACCCGCCACTTGACATTTTATGTATTTTCTCAAAAAGTATCAAAGCAATTTCCTTGGGCTTGAATAAGAAAGAATATTGCTATGTAAATTGAAAACACAATTGTCTGTTTACGCGTATACAAATTGTGATCTGCTACTCAATGTTACACAATACAAAAGTGGCGGGTTAGCTGTTCCGTTCAGTATATCTATAACAACATTTACAGTAATGCTTTAAAGAAGTGTTCTAAGTCCTTGTGTAGCGACATACAGGAGATGTGAGAAACACAAGATGTGCCTATATCTGAACACAGTAACAGTTACACGTGGTTTTTTGGTCATCTTCCATGTTGTCCTTGTGTTGCGACATGCAGGTTTTTGATTGATTAAATATTTAGCGTCATTTTTTATGCCATCGAAGGGCGACATGCAGGAGATGTGAGATACACAAGATGTGCCTATATCTGAACACAGTAACAGTTACACGTGTTGTCTCGGTCATCTTCCATGTTGTCCTTGTGTTGCGACATGCAGGTTTTTGATTGATTAAATATTTAGCATCATTTTTTATGCCATCGAGGGGCGACATGCAGGAGATGTGAGATACACAAGATGTGCCTATATCTGAACACAGTAACAGTTACACGTGTTGTCTTGGTCATCTTCCATGTTGTCCTTGTGTTGCGACATGCAGGTTTTTGATTGACTGAATATTTAGTGTCATTTTTATGCCATCAAGGGACGACATGCAGGAAATGTGAGATACACAAGATGCGCCTATATCTGAACACAGTAACAGTTACACGTGGCAGTCTTAGTCATCTTCCATGTTGTCCTTGTGTAGCGACATGCAGTAGACGTGAGATACAAAAGATGTGCCTATATCTTGATACAGTAACAGTTACACGTGGTAGTCTTGGTCATCTTCCATGTTGTCTTTTTCTAAAAGATACACGTCTTGGCAATTAATTTGGTCAATATATGTATAATGGACTTCTGATAAAGTTTATGACTGGTTGAAAACAACAAACCATTTTCATAGTCTTACATAATATTTTTTTTGGTAAATTATCAAATATCTGTACACTTTACCGAAGTATCAGCATTGGTTTTAGCTTTGTTTTTTTTTTCTTATTATAGTACTTTTTCGTTAACAGCGCCCCCTACCGGTACGTTTTTTTTCCCACGATATTTGTCGTTTTTTCCCGCACAATGATCAATATTATTTGAAAATTGTTTTAACATCATTAAATGCCTATTTCAATTCATTCCTATAACAAGATCATTTCTTGTATACAGATATAAACAAATTTTGAACATTTTTGCTTGATTGCACAAAAACGCTCTGGTACAGATTCTTGAACTTCACATATGTAAGGCTTTGAAAGATAAAACAAAAGCTGAAACTACGTAGTATACGTATACAGATTATTGATAATTTATGTCAGATGTCTAAAATAAGGTAGGAAAGCCGCGAACTACATTAAGTAGATTGTTAAGATGTTTAATTTTGCACTTATGTTTAGTATGTTCAGTTTTAAGTGAAAATATCTCTGACATTATATCTACAATATCGCAAACTTCAACCAAATTTTCATACCTAATACTGTATTGAAGGTGAGTTTGCCTTATCCAAACAAAACTTTCTACCTGAATAAAACTTTATTTACAAAAAATCATTAAGTTTGTATTTAAATAAATAAATAAAAAATCGAAGTTGATCAAGACTATAACAGTGATATAATCCGTTATCAGTACCTATATACATTTGATTTCAGACCCTGAAGTTTTAAGGATGTTAAATTCAGGAAAAGCTCAGGGGATGCCATCGCGCAACTGCACTGCAATTCACCATCTCGTCCCAGTGAATTTTCTCGTCTCCTTCGGAATCTTGTGATATTTTAATGCGTCCCAACAGCTCGTCATTTCCCATTTTATTGTCGTGGAATACCGTGAACTCGAGCGCGACGCTGTGAATATGTTCTCGCGATAGACTAAATGTCAGGGCTTCGTTCCACACTGGCATGAACTCGTTATGTTTTGTTGACGTCTTCTTCTTTTTCATCTTTTTACCATTTCCGCAACTCATAGAAACCTTCACGTAGGGGTCTGAAATCAACAAACATGCGTTTCAATTACAAAATATTAATTACAGAACAGAACTGACTGGTGCCGACATGATCTTTGACTTAGTTTCCAGTTACATATGATGAAAGCATCAGTTGGAAGGAGGAAATAAATTGCAAGAAAAGACATAAACAGCATCAGTGTTATTGTGCGTGTTTTTAACAGTACCAACTGGTTTATAAGTAGTTAGTTTAAACATATTTTATTGCTTTATACACATGTATCACAAATTAGCGAAAGCGTTGGGCTGCAAGTTTTATCAGCAATGTCCTTCCCGACTAAATATATACAAATACTGATCAAGATGAATTACAAAATAGTTAACATATTTGAAGTAATAAATTATGTAAGAAATATATGACGTAAGATAAGTTAAGGAGAGAGGTACAATCAACGAGAATATCTAAAGTCTGGAAAGCGTCTATGCATAACAAGCTACGCATTGATAATCAAATTTTCAGGGTCCTTAATGAAATTCTGAACATGATGGAATACAGAGATAGTATTATGTTCTGTTAGCGTATCTTTAACCAATAAAACTGCATCAACAGAAAAATGATACAATATTCATAACTGGACCATTACTCCATAAAAGAATCATTGAAAATACGTATAATCACGTGTAGCATCTCTTATTATCCTTCATAAACATCAATGTTTCCAAGTGATTGTTTTATTAGATATAAAGAGACGTCCTCACTTTTTTCAAAACTGTTAATGATGTAGATTTTGTCTTTATAAGTGTCCAACCAGTTTTACCGAAAGGGACTATAGGTTACCATCCGTCCGTCCGTCCAGCTGGCGTTCAATGTCCTTCCGGTCAGAAGGTCTCACTTACCAATTACCATTAGTGATGGTAACAAGATTATTGCTCCCATGAAATGAGAGCTGTGTTAATCGGTTGGACAGTATTCTTGTTAAAAAAGCTTAAAATGGTCATATTTCTTTGTATATATGTGAACATTGGAACATTTTAATGAGATTTCCTAAGTCTAGATGACATTGGATACTGCTGGATGAAGATAGAAGTTTAAAGATGCGTAGTGTACTATAACAAATGGATGGAATTGTCAAAAAATGAAGAGGTGTCATTAAACCATCGAAATTGTGAGAAGGCTGTCTGGTTGACTCCGTTTTTTTCCTGCATATTTGGACTAACAAAGGAAAATCTGTTGAAACAAGGCACTTTTAGAACCATTGGCAATGTGTTCTGTGTTCCGGAAGTGCGTGAGACGAGAAACATTACTCGAACAGTATCCAAGCTAGGTTTGTGATACTTTGCATACGAACAGAGGACAATAAGGAGATAATGCGGGTCATATTATTTTTTCTGTTGGACATAACGTGTGCTTGCCATGGCAACAAAAATTATTGTGGTTGCTATGGCAACAAAATATGTAAAGTTGTATATACATTTACAACCTGAAAACCGATAGTCTTATGCATTGTTAGATATACTCCAGTGTACTGCTTTTAAAAAAAACTATGAATAAGAAATACGATGATGAACATATTTTAAAAACAATAATATTTTATTACCGAAATATTCACTTTATTTTTGTCAACTGCTTAATTGTCAACTATGCTAAATCTTACGATCACATAGTTATTATCTTAACATGTTTATATGTAGTAACACACACACACACACACACACACACACACACACACACACACATATAGAGAGAGAGATAATTATATTTGAATAACCAAGACAATTATCCCCATATATATATCATGCATTGTGAATGAACATCTGAAAAGATCCCAAAAATCGTAAATTCTGTTGTTGTGAATTTAATTATCTCTCTTTATGTAGTAACATATATATATATATATATATATATATACTTATATGAATATTTTACTGACCCCCCCCCCCCCTTCTAAATTATAATGGACTGTTCCAAATGCTGAGATAGAAGATTCTACTATATGAGTAAGGTAAGTTAACTGACCCATTGTGATTTTTCCATCTTCAGTGTGCCGTAAATTCCTGGCCTTCATCACAACTACCGTGAGTCGTTCTGCGCTAGACAGGTACCCGAGAGAAAATATTAAATCGCCATTCTGAAATAGAGTCCATAAGTAAACATCGGTGCTTCTGTAAAGTTAATTTACATGGTTGTTTCAGATAAATAGGTAAATGCTAAAACAAATGGTTGCTCTTTTTTGGCAATGTTTTTTAAGCCTGACCCAGTCTGACTATCAATCCAGGAATTGTGTGTTCGAAACAGTCTATGTGATAATTAACATACGGAATTGCGTCTATTCGTCTCTCACCGCTGATTCAAGTGAGAAAGTTATCAGTTACTTGCTGAGATTGGTGTGCCCGAGAAAAGGTTAACCTTCAAGCATCTCAGGAAAGAACAGTTACATAAACTGATAGCCGTTTAGCACTCCATGACATACAAATGATCATACTAATCAAACAATGTGTTGTTTTACACAGTTTAACTTATACCCAAAACACGTATTTGAGACATTTTAATTAACTAAATTACATTTTAAACACACGTTTTGTTGCTACTCATTCAGTTTCATTTTAAAATTTTAAAACAAGAAAATAAACAATCAAAATGTATTTGGTCCGTTCAACTCTCCCGATCGACCCGTTATAAAGCAGCACATTTGAGCACGTTAAATGATCAGTTGCTTCAAAGAAAGTTAGATAACGTCATAGATTGGTAAGCGTTCAAATGTTTAGAACTTTATCAGATTTTATCTTCCGTTCTTATACATATTTATACTTTTGTACTGATTTGTATGTGTAAATTTGAATGAATAAATTTGTTTAAACCAAATGCTATGAATTGTGGGACAGGCATAAATTTCCCTCCTTTTTTCATAGGTGATTACCAGACTTCATTCGGGAGATAACATGTTCTATATATAGACAAACCAAAGGGAGACGCAGCGTTCATGGAACTCAACCACCAAAGCAGCATGGACATGATTTATATAAAGAATAATCCTAACAATGATACAGAAGTAGACAACACGTGAACACAGGGGTCACCGCCATTACAAGGACGCTCAGTAGCAGACGGCACCACTGGAGAATTTAACGGGGCCTCACCTATATCGCCGATGTTTTAAGCAGTAAAACTGCACATTTATATAAAAAATCATATATTATGGATATTCTGTCCAATAACTTATGTTGTTTTTTGTCTCTGTAGTGTAAAATTCTTTTTTAACAAAATACTAAATCGCTGCCCGCGAAAACTCATTTGCCAGTATCTCGTTATGCTAAAACATCGACGAATTAAACAGAAAATGCCGACCTCTGTATTAACGAATTTCTCATAAATAAGATAAACTACAGGGACGGAACTTCCAATGTCATCTTTCTCTTTGTGATGTTTTTTGAATGGGGTTTAACGGCATTTTCAACAAATTTCAGGTTATATATGCCATACCCAATTGTACTGATGGAGGAAGACTTCAGACTGATTAGAACCACCGTCCTTCCCCAAGTAACTGGCAAAATTTTTCACATAAAGTTTTTGGAGCGAACGAGACTCGAACCTACGACCTTAGCTGTGAGAGGTACATGTAAGTGATCTTGAGACGGCACCTTTGACCGCTCAGCCACGTCTTTGGGACTAATAACATTTTTATCATCTACTGAACAGAAAGCTATAGATGGTGGATCATTTAACCTCTCTCTCTCTCTCTCTCTCTCTCTCTCTCTGCACATCACGAGACAGTTTAAATAAAAACATCCGTGCAAGACAACGGTGACATGCACAAAAGTATTTTTTGTTACACGCAGGAATGCTCAGGTTAAACAACATCGTCTTAAATCTCGGAAATTACATGTGCACTTTCTGAAAACAGTTTTAAGACCGACAATTGATTGATTGGTTGAATATTTAGCGTCACTTTTATGCCATCGCAGGTAAACAGACAAGTCAGTTAACTTAACCACTGTTTCTCGGGATCCTGGAAGGTTAACCAATACTCCAACACACCTCATCTCCATAAGTAACTGATAACTTCCGCGCTTGAAACAGCGGTGAGAGACGAATGATTATGAGACACAATGTCGCAAATCAACCATCACGGAGACTGTTGCCGGGCGGGGATTGGAACTCACGACCCCTGGATTGATACGCGTATCCGAATGAGCTAATTGGGCCCGACCGACAAAGCGTTTTCTGTATTCAGCCGCAATGATGTGTTTGTGTTGTATGATTCTCTACACGATGTAATTTCAATCAGTTTATGATGAGGTAACAGGAAATGACAAGCTGGCAGTAAATTAATTTAAGTTACTCGTAAAATTGATATACATATTACGTTTTAGGCAAGTCAATGTGATAACAAATTTAAACTGGGTTTCCTGTTCGGTGAATACATCAAAAACATCTTATATAAAATCTATGAGACTGTAACGATCCTTGATAGAATTTTATGTTCTTTTTTTTTTTTTTTTTTGAAATTATGTGCATTGTAGCAAAATAATACCAACTATTAAAATACAATGTAAATATTAACATTATATTAGCCAACATTTACTCTGACATCTACCAACTCAGGGTATGTTACACGTGGGGTGTTAATAAGTAATGTTATTTGTCCAATAAATTTTGAACTGCAAACATGTAAATCGTGAAATTTCCTAGTCAGATAAATATTATTTATTGTGCGTCCGATGATACCAAGAAACAAAATCGTGCGCGAGTGCGCGTTGAGAAAGTGGAGAACGTGTATCACAGATTTTCATATGTTTATGGTAATGGAAATAAAAGTAAACATTAGTTCACTATTTCGAGCCCCATAGAAATAATTGCAGCAACATATGGTCACCAAAGATAGACGAAGGTATTGCATTGCCAACAGAAGTGCCTGATGGGTATACACAAAACAGACCATGAAGACATATTTTGGAAGTTGTAAAAATATTGAAAGGGTGCATTTGCGATTATTTAGAAAGTATGAAACAATATTATCAAGATAGTATTTGTTATTTTATTTAATTACCTATAAAATAACAATACTTACTAAATGCCCCTCGTATCCCAATGAAAAAGCAAAAAGCTTGTTTGCCATTGCCACGTGACAAAGCAGGAGGAGCTATGACATTGTCTACAGTTTAGATATTTACACTGTCGTCTTATCAAACGGAACTTTTGCAAATACGTTTTTAAAACAAAACAAAGTATAAGAGAGGACATCTTATCGTATGAAACAACATCAAAACACTATAACGCAATCCATTATGGCACAATAAACGCATCAGCGAACTTAATTGACATCCCCGTCTATGTTGGACAGTTAAAACATGTAAAAGGGGCATAACTTTTGAAAAATATCAAACCGAAACACAATGGGAAAAAAACCTGTACATGGGGCGGGAGCAAAGTTTTGTGGCCAAAAAATAATTATCAGACTCGTATAAAATATATCCTTGTTTACAAAGTTTCATACAGATACAGAGTTTTTACCCTAACACAACCTAAGAAAAGCTGGACAATCATATAATTTATACTTATATTACTCCTTTTTTTTCAAAGGACGTATATTATTCATTTTTCAACATTATCTCGTGTTCAGGGCTCATTTATAAGGACCAAATTACAGCAAACTAAAAGCATTATATATTTCACGTGAAGGCATGCAGAATTTGTTAAATAGCTTACATCTTTTATTTTCTTTTGCTCTTTTAAACAAACTGGTTTCCACATGGTTTGTCTTTGTTCGAAGTTTACATTTTCAAAGAGTACTTTCACGTGACCGATACACTCATGTCGCGAAAACTGATCATAATCATACAGAAGCAATTCAAGCGTCATTGCACTGAGAGTTTCGGCTTCTACTTCAAAAATAAATTCCTCGTCAAAAATTGGATTTGTGGTTTTTCGATGAACTTTACTCTGCAGCTGATTTCGTCTGTCTGGCAGTAAACAAACTTTGCAGTACGGATCCGCAGTCCCGCTGAAATCTCGCGAGACGAGATTTTCAGCTTCTATCAAATACACTGTGAGCAAATTTGTTTCTTGATTAAAGTCAAGGCTGAAATGAACGCTTCCGAGATGTTCCTCTTCAATGCTGGCCACTGATTGCTGGCGTTGAAGTAACTGGAAAAGAGATGGATAATACAAAGTCGCGCATAAACAGTAAATGTACGACTATAGGCTGAAATCACCAGAACAGAACTGAACTTTTATTTTTTAGACTTGAGCATCGTAGCTCATCGTCATATGCAAACATTTTCAATACATGCAATGTGATGATTACAATATTGTACATTGTTCTTAATCAATATTGGTGAGAGTGGTTTAAAACAAAATCATATTGCAAAATTTTGTAAAATAGTAATTCGTCAAGCAGTATTAGTATATAAATAATCATGGTATATGTATTAACATTTTTATGTACATGAGTTAATTTGAGTGTTAAACGATGTCATTTTACAAGAAATCAATGGGTTTTGACAAATATTTGACACTATTATGGCAATATATTGATGAAAATGTAAGTAAAATAAATTATTTTTGTATCAATCAGTTTTTTTTCTGCTTTTTAAGCAGTGATGCTATGTAAAGTGCTCATTTGTATATGACAATAGGCACTGGGGACCCATTTTATTTTTTCTACAAACTTAGCAATGTTTATGGTATTTACATATTGTCAGATGTTTCCAGTAAGGCTAAAAACAATTATTGTTCTGTTTACAATTGTAACACATTCTAGCATAGAACCACCTTCTGTCTTCATGGAAAGACATGATCAAACCTATTGGGCATGTGTTTACACCATGTAAAGTGTCCAGATTGCCTGTTACAGATATTTTTACACCAATTCATGCATATTATTTTATATTGACCATGTTAGAAATGTACCCCACCCACTTTAACAGATATGGTCTTATTTCCTGTAAACATGTTAGTGAAGTCCATTAACAATAATAACATAACCTGATTTCATGCGCAACACCAAAACATTTTTAAATATTGTTTGACGCCATTTTCAACACATTTTAGGTTACATAAGGCATACCCAAGTTTATTGGTGGAAGAAGACCTCAGAATTGATCTGACTATAATCACCGTCCTGACGAATAGCTGACAGACGATACTAGTTTTGCAGAGAGCGGAACTCAAACCGACGATTTTAGCGGTGAGAGGTCAGTGACCGTGAGACGGCGCCTTTGGAAATCCGGTCACGGAGAACCCTCAAGTCAAAAACAAATAAGAAAAAAATACATGTAAATACCTGCAGATTTCGACCTCAAATCTGTATTAATATTTTTAAATTCAAGACAGGATCAAGTGTTCACGCATTTATTTGTGTGTTTTTTTCTCTATAAATCATGGAAATTGTCGTTTGGGTAGGAATTTGAGATGAGCTTGCTGGGATATTTAACCGGACTTTATGCCGAAGTCTTAAAAACCGCCAATATGACAATACGCGACATGGACCTTTATACATCAATATTTTGATTCTGAGATATAGACTCAAACTCTAGTTGTCAAAAATGTCATATTCAAATAATATCTTTTTAACAATCAATTTGCTATACTAATTTTCATTAAAACATTTCAGTTTTGATGATAATTTAACAGAAAATGTTACAGGATCTCATTTATTACCGATAATTGTTTGTTTACAGGGTTTTACAAAAATGTAATATTTGAGCCTGAGTCCGATTCTCAGACTAATATTGTTGGATGACTTTAGGACCATTGTACTCCTCGAATTTTATTGAGTTTGCATGTGTTTTATATAATATGCAAGCACCATCAAATGAAACAATAAAAGATATAATTGTTATGTCATTTTTAAAAAATTCTGCATTAAAAGCAAACACTACAATAATGCCAAACAGACTAGAAAGGCGTATGGTAAGTTAAAACTCGGCTATCAGTATCTTTAAGTTAACATCTCCAGCCATCTATTTTGATATACAGAAAACAAGTATTTATAAAAGTTATTCAGAAAACAGTAATTAAATTGATGATTGTGCCATATATAACTCAGTGTGCAATAACGACGTAATGTGAAAACACTTTCGTCTAATAACGACTAATAAAGAACAACGTTACACAGAATTGCACATTAGATAAATTAAACCATTATGTAATTCTGCCTGTCGCACAGGAGTAGATGAACGCTAAACGTACGAAGCGGGAGCGGAAACATCAACATTCCATTAATACAAAAAGTGAAACAAGTGCAAGTCTTATGGGAGACCACATTCACCATTGTCAACGCCACTAAACAGAAACACAAAAAGCACCGTTTAATTAAATTCAATATTCAAATTAAGGATGTAAGGCAGCTGAATTGTTGAGGGAGAACTGATTGGGACAAAGTTAGCTTGTTCCTGGCGAGCTTGCGTGACTGCGATGTTTTCATTGTCTAAATTGTCGTGCTGAATATGAAGTTTGATTTAAACTAGCTGTATTTTCAGGAAACGGCTGTCACTGACATTAACGTCAATACAGAGTTTGAATTTTCAAATGAGATTGCTGAATAAAAGACAGCATTTAATTATTATCTGTAATTGTTTTTTGTAATGTATTTGAATGAATAAAACATACAAGTTAGTTTATACTAATTTATTTTTAGCTCGCTTAAAGCAGTTTTGAACAGCTTTCCGAGTAGGACCAATACTGAGTCTTTGAGAGGCACTAGAACAAGCTAGAGATTGAACCTGCAACCTCTAACATGGGCGGATAACATTATATCTACTGCACTATTACCACGCTTTAACATACACTTTATAACTGTGTAGATTTGTGAATAAAACATACATTTTAAGTGTCTTTAATACGAAAAAATATACACTTTAAACATGTAAGTCGGTTAAATTATGAATAAGCCTGTTTGCAAATTGGTGTACAGACAGGTGACTGAATAGAATATAAAAGGTAAAATATGTTAACATTTATATACAATAATTTAAATGTATTTTAAACACAATTTTTGTTATCATTACAGGTTATATATAGAGCATTGGTCGTGTTTAACTAGGGAACGAGACAACTCTGGACGAGTCTGAATACAACCGCTATGCTTGCGCTGGCAAAAGCTCACTCAGAAATTGTTTTGACCCAGCTTGACTCGAACATAAGACCACAGTAGATATATGTAGAGAGAGACGGCGCCTTAGACAACTCGTTAACACAGGACCTAAGCGTTGTTTAAAGTATTTATTCAAATGTTGTAAAAGATGTTTTGTCCAAAAAAAAATTTATCTTGTTATCTATAGAGGTTGCATGCGTATAATTTGCTTATTAATATTAAAATGGAAACTTAAATACTAATTGTAAGAAAATGTAATGTCAATATAATAATTAAGTTTCATCTAGTGCGTATTAAATGGGCAATTAGACACTGAATGTATACTGCAATGCAGATGAGATGTTTTCAAAGAGAGAAGAAAGCAATGAATATTGATTAAAACAACTTTATGCGTAGCGTGCAGCTGATGGCATATGTTAAAACTGAAGTTATTGAAGACGTACATGTTTATTGATATAACAATTAACTCATATTTACAGGATCTTTAAGTCTCTACTAGTATTGAATACTGACTGGCACTAGCCAATGATGACGTTGTTTTTGGCACTATGTTTAGTAGTAGAGTCATTACCCATACAACATTCCCCATTCTCTCTGCGGGTTTATTGCACAACATTCCTTTGAATCGCTCGGTCCAGTGGTAGAACACCGAAACCCATGGCCGGAGGGTTGTGGGTTCATACCCAGGAAGTCTTCGAGCGTGATTTCTCTCAGTAATAAGAACTTGTTTCACAATCGAAGTAAGATAAACTCCAATGACCTCGTCGAAGGTCTCAGATTTTGCAATGTCAAATCTTATCGCACATTTCACAAAATCAAGGCATGGCATATTTACATTATTGTGTTCATACCGAATCAGCTTTTATGCTTCAATATTTGCTATGCGTTGAATTATTTTGCGCGAAAGTAAATGTTTAATCTGAAATAAGTAAAATATTAGATTTAACATCAATGGAAGGCGGTACAATAGCCACGTCACAGTTGTGTCCTAATAGATAAATTATCATGTATAAATACTGTTTTATAGTGCAAGAAAATTACAAACTTTCACACATTGATCTTATTGGTAAGGGCGTAACACTAAAACCCCTCTTTCGTATATAAATAGTTACCATTTTCATCGCATGTCATTTAATTATGCTACGTGAATATATTTTTATGAACATGGAGGTGACCGATTGAACCTCTCACGGGGAATACGATGCTTGTATTTTATCTATTATACGAGCATTTGCTTCGAGCAATCCATTATTTTATTATTTATGTCCTCGTGGGTACACGCTACGAACGGCTTCTGAAACATATAAATGGAGAATAAGAACAACACTTTCTTGTTCCCTAGACAACCTGATATAACCATTACTTGTATAACGGTGAAGAAAGGCAAATAAATGAACACGTGACTTTGTCATTATGAAATCTTCTCCATTGCTAATTGAATAAAATATACAATAAACTAACACTCGTAAATATATTGTTTTTTGTGCTTCCAGATTTGATTAACTATTACAATTACGGCCTAACACGCTGTGTGGTGGCAATAAAGAGTCTCCTTGTACATTGATTGGGCTGGATTCGCACTACTACTATCTCCCTTGAATACTCCGGACAGATGAAAGAAATTTTAGGTCTATTGTTCTTCTTTTTTTTCAGTATTTAAGAAATCACCGTTGAAAACTGTATGCTAATACCATATTTCTAGGCAAATATCCGTGTCATTTTAGAATTGTTGGTTGGAACCACATCGCGGGCAAATAGTTGACATATTTCTTTGGACATTGATAGGTATCAGAAAACCATTGAATTAAACAAAACCTGGTCAATGTAAGATAATTTTTCTTTATAATTGCAGATCTTGAACCTGTCAAGAATTTGAGCCCAGACACATGCTGCAGATTTTTTTTTTCATTGCGTTTTTTGGACAAAACTATTACAATGAAGCCCTATTGGAAATGTAATAGTGGTGTGAGAGGTGTTGTTACCTGGACTTTATTCCAAAGGCAGAGCCCTGCTTATGTCATGTTGCAGAGTTGATCACCGCCTAAATGGTCATACCCGACAGGAACTACTTTTTATTCCTCGATGTCATTTTCGTTCATGTATTTAATATAAGCAAGCGGAAACAAATCAAACAGAAATATATACTGTAGACATTGTATTATATCATTTTTTTTAAAAACGTTTTGCATAAAATAAACCAAACGCTACAATGGTGTAAAACTAAGAAGGTGCATGAATATTTATTAAAATTTTTTTTTTTTGATAAATAACTTTACGACACGAATTATTTCAATCAAAGTTTCCCGAAAATCATTTATATATTGTATTTATATGATACAAATAAAATTATCATCAAATTAAAATATATGATATGTTTTATAATATTAATATAAAATATGAATATCAGGTTTTAAATAATAATTATACAGTAATATATTAACATAATACGTCATTTTTCAATCCGTATTACAATTTTCAGGATTACAAGCAGGGCCGTAGCCAAAATTTGATTTTACAGGAGGCACAATCCCAAATCCCAACTTTGCTAGGGTGTTCGGGGGCATGCTGCCACGAAGAAATTTAGCTCGTGGCATGCATTTCTGCATTTTTCTGATATTTCAGAGACATTTTAAGCCGTTCAAATCTATAACACAAACTGCATTATATGCAATTGCCCTTTTTTACTCTATTATCTAGAATACACAGTGGTAGCTTTTTAGACCCCACATAACAGTGCATATCAACTCATAGTACAAGTATTTGCTGGGTATTATACATTCTTACTAAAACTAGTATATTTGAAGGATATGTCAAATTTTGGGCAAACTTTATTCTTTTTACAAAAACACTAATAAAAATGTGTACCTCCACAAATTCTACAGGAGGCAAGTGCCTCCGTTTGCCTCATTGTGGCTATGGCCCTGACAAGAGCAATGCTGACATTGGGAGTGGTCATGAGAAGTATAATAGAAGGACATGGGCATCCAGGTAATTATTCCTCCAGATAACGAACGGCATAAATACATGCAATTGTTGTCTTAATGTAATTATTTTTGAACGTGCTTGTTTGGGAACCTTTCTGAAATCACGCATGTCTATATAGAGACCATGTACAACAAAGATGGAAAGCGAAGACTGTTCTACAAATTTGATGTATGTAAGGGTATCTTCCTATTTTAACACATATGTATGCTGATCCTAAATAGTATAATGTTGATACTAGTACTATACAATTACAGTGTAGTGTTTTACTATTACAGTTGCTTGCAGAAGGACCGGTTGTGAAAAGTAACCTGTAATGTTTTGAAAATGGTTTTCAAACTCCAATTAAAGTTCACGTATTGTGTCCGATTTCCTTCTTTGTTTGTTCAAGTTGGTTAGAAGGGAGTATTTCAAGATATCTAAATTTAAAAGTTAATGTATGCCCGCATATTGTCACTGACCCCATATTTCCAAAAGGATATGCATGCAAAAATAATATATTGAAAAGTGTTTTCCTAACTTGGACTACGCGTCTAGGTAAGACTAAAATTGAAACATAATTTGTGACGTATTAAATGAGTCAAGTAATATCAATTTGATCCGTTTTACAGGTTTACAAGTAGTTAAAATTGTTTCCTCTTAGAAATACTCCGAATGACGATGTGAAGGTCGTAAATCAGTATTTAAGTGTTGTCTATTTTAAGAATGGGGATTAATTCGTTTCAAGTTTACCACTCAAATTCAAATAGTCAAGTTTGTCACATTTTTGTGAATCTGACGATACAAATATAGTTCATTTAATAATGATGGTGAGATGATTTTTATCTATTTTAAAAATAAATTGATTTATAATATTTGTATAGCGTTGTATTCCTTATAATACTCTCTTTCTAACGTATTTTCATTTCGAAAATGACATACAATCAAGAATTTTATAATATAGGAGTGTACACACGACTTTGATATTGGAGCGGCCTAAATATTTTACAAATTTAAATGAGTTGTAAAACAAGACAAAGTTGGAAATTTTGATGCGCAATACAAAAGATATGTAAAAATACTTTAGAAATTAGTTAAAAATGTAGAAAAAATATTGAAATTATTGGTGCAGCATGTCGCAACAATGCTTGAAATAATCATTGGTATGGCAATCCCACAAGTGTCTACGCCCATGTTATCTCTATTATATTCCTGAATACACTCGCGCATATTATAATGAACGACACATTTCGTTTGTTACTGTTCTAGCTAATATAATACTGTTACTGACCCTTCTATCATAAAGTTTGGAATCGATTTTCCGGAAGTCTATGGCATCCTGCATGGATGCGCGTCGCTGTCTTTGGCCCGGACATGGAACTGATGGAAGTCCGTCTGTGGTGATAAGGGGCGTCGATTGGAAATTGTACGTGAACTCCCGCGTACCACCAAGAGACGCAGGCGTTACAGTGCCGGAACTCATGTCTGAAAACAGATAGGATCGCCATTTGTTACTCGCCAGTGAGTACAATACAAGTTTTTGGATAATTATTCTATAACCGGCGTAACTACTAAACTTCTGTGTTGTTAAATACCTAAAATATTTGAAAATTATATTCAATTTGTTAATTGTGTGTTTTCATCGTCTTTTGGGCGCTTTCTTTCTGAAAAAAAGGACATGTTATCAAAGGTGCATAATAATTCAGTTTTATATGTAGATATAGAGGATACCATGTTAGTGTCTGAAATTATCAACTTTATCAGGTGAGGCTTAGAAAAAACAGGACAAGGTCTTTGTTTTTTTCGTGCCGAACCCGATTAAGGTGATAATATTAGATAGTACTTGGTATTCTATTGATCTTGTCAATATTTTCTAGTTCGTTTTTATATTCATTTTAAGTAAGGTTAAAAGTAGTTCCCTTCAGATTTAAATGTATAATTTAACATAAAGACGTCATGTGCCTCATAAACTTGCAATTACGTGATAAACATATGTTTATCAAGCAGGCAGTTTATCAACAGAAATTAATGCATTTACACGATAAAAAATAGTATATGTGCCGAATAATAATAATATCTATCACGAACGAAGTTATATATCTTATACAAGTCACTCTCGTTGGCGCGGTTGTCTCTGTCAGTTCTGACAACCAACTGATAAGATTATGATTTAACAAACATGTAGTCTGAGTATTGTCATTTTTATTTTTATTCCTATGCCGCTTTGCTAGCGTCTTCCTAAAAGTATTACCAAAGTTGTAGCGTCTTCCTAACAGTATTACCAAAGTTTGCTAGCGTCTTCCTAACAGTTTTACCAAAGTTTGCTAGCGTCTTCCTAACAGTATTACCAAAGTTTGCTAGCGTCTTCCTAACAGTACTACCAAAGTTTGTTATTTGTTTCGGGCCGTATCTACAAATATGAAGCTATCTTTTTAGAATTTAACTTCCAAGCGATACATTTGTATATCGGCAGCGTTCCTAATATTTTCATGGACACCAAAGAGTGCTGCAATAAGCCGTCGTAAGCCTTCTCAACAGGCTAAATTGATACAATTATATTTACCATGAATCTTTCAATAAAACAAGAATCCCTATTGACAGGCCTATGTTAATGATGGTAAAAGCAAATAGACTAACGCTTGCTTGATTACACACAATTTATTTTCTATAAATTCTGGCAACAACGTATTGGGATTAGAAGGTAACTTTGTTGTGCGTTTTATTTTCTTATCGATTGATTTCGCTATAAAATAATTTATTTTTACAACAGGGAAAAAGCAAGGTTGGTATAATCGTAAACCAGTTTAACTTTGATATGTCTAATGGCAACTTTATTACAGTGATAGTTCCGAGATATAGCGGACTTCCCGCTGTACCTGTATAATCTTTATATGACCTTGTAACCGTTTATTGTAAACCAATCTACCTTTAAGCACCTCGATATATGTAGCGATTTAAGTTCTAACTTTCTAATACTGGCCCCTGTAATAACAATACAAATGTAAACCAGTTTAACTTTAAACATCCCGGTGCAACCGTACAACTGTAAACAAGGCTAACATTCAGCACCCCATAGCTTTTAGGTGCTGACTTTTCAAGGCGGTGACGTAAATGTAATATAGATATTCAATTTATTGTATATATTGTTGTTGTGGTAGTGTTTGTGTCCATTGTAATACGCCATCTGTGGAGCATATAGTGTATTCTTCTATTAAATTTTAATCTATATAGTCGTATTTTGGAGTCCATTATATTATACTGTGTGCATAATAAATCCATTAACATATGCCACCTCGATTGCGACCGCGATGTCTGTCATTAGCCGTTTATATTAATTAATAATAAATATGTATTTCCTATTAACGGGAAATCATCCTTATTTTTACTTTGACTTTTAATTTCCTAAATTACATTTCAGTCTCCGGTTAAATCCACTATATTTTGCAAGGAGTAACCTGGCACTAGGTGTGTGTCTGCATGCATCTTGGTTAATATAAAGGACATTTACAACTGAAAGGGAAAAGTCTATAAACAAGGACTTATAGAGAGAAGGAAAAGCAACTGATTGGGATGTTATACACGCTCGCGCATTCACGCAAAATCTCGCGAAATCTCGTTAACAAATATTCCAATGGTTTAAACTTATTTATTTTACTTCGATTGCGAAACAAGTTTTTACAACTTAGGCAAATCACGCTCGAAATCTTCCTGATTAGAACCAGTACTAAGCATATGTGGAAAAGTGACTTGTTCAAGGACACCACACATAGCCGTGGCGGAAGGTCGAACTCACGATCCTCCGGTCATGGGTTCGGTGCTCTACCACTGGACCACGCGCTTATTTTAATTGTCATTTGTCTTAAAAGAACAAATCAAAATTCTTACTTTGCACAATAAAATTCTCTATAAAACGGAACCATCCCCAGTAAATTGTGTTTAAAGTGTCGAAGTACTTGTGATTACAAAATGTGTATACTGTAACCTAATAAAATCAAAGAAAGAGCTTAAAAATTTGACTTCAAACTGCAATATTTTAAATTCAAGACCATTTTGCGTGTTTAAAACAAAAAACATTTAAGGGTACATAGTATTATTCTTTATATCGGTTGCCTGTAGATTATAATCAATCATTCTTTGTTCGCTATTTTATCAACATTTAGTAGAGAGGTGTACGTTCCCTATTCTTCTATCACACGTCCTAATTTTAAATGTTTTTTTTTTATTTTCTACACATCATTTAACTTGACTTGATCTATACAACGTTTCAGATCAGTAAATTGACACGAATACATGACTAGATTATTGCGGAGCCCGTGGTCTACTAGTAGACACTCACTCTGTGTCAGGGGTCGCGGTACCATCCTCGCTACATGTTCTTCACTTCAGAATTACATGTACCTCCCTAACATAACGGTATTCTTACGCCCAAGAAATAAGAACTGTGTAAAGCGGTTGGGCCTTATTTTTGTTGAAAATGATTAAAAGTGTCACATTTCTTTGGCATATGAGAGCATTGGAACATTTCCATGAGTTCTGCCAAGTATGTATTACATTTGATACAATTTGATGAAGCTATAACAGTTTAACGATACACGGCGATACACTACAACAAATGGGCAGAATTGTCAAAAATTAAGGGATGCCATCATACCATCGAAATTGTGAAAACGCAACCTGTTCAACCCCATGTTTTTTTTTGCATAATTGAATCAACAGATGACTTTGGGAACGAAGCACTTTCAGAACCATTGGTAATGTACCCAGGGATCTAGAAGTGCATTTCTCTGTATGCAGAACAGCACAAAATCAATTGTTGTGTGAAACGTACTGTTACGACTATTTGAGATGTCCTTGATCAGGACACTTTAGAAATGGTTCTAACCAATCACAAACACAAGATTACAGCTGTACATAACCTGCAAACTATCGCTGCAAAATGTTGTTAAAAGCTCACGATAACTATTGGCCGAATAACTATTCTTTATTTTATAAAGCAAATTATAATTTCATCAACGGTTGTGCTGATTGAAAGTACACCGTGCACACCTCTACTGAACAATCGGAAAATTGAATGAAACTATGATTGATTGATTGAATATTTAGCGTCATGTTATGCCATTGGGGGCTAACAGACGATCAGTTAACCTAACCACTGTTTCCCAGAATCCTGAAAGGTTAACCAGTGCTAAAGCACACCCCATCTCCGTTAGTAACTGATAACTTTCACACTTGAATCAGCGGTGAGAGACGAATGATAATGAGATACAATGTCGTATATCAATCATTACGGAGACTGTTGCAAGGTGGGGATTCGGACTCACGACCCCTGGATTGATTTTCAGACGTGTAACCGACTGAGCTTATCGGGCCCGGCGTGAATGAAACTAACACTATCTGATAAAGAGTCACTTACAATAAAAGTTTTTGTATAGATTTTTTTCTCAGTTCTTAAGTGATATACATGACGATCAAATGCATAACATAAATTAAATACGTGTAAGATATTTAAAGACCTAAATAATGTTACAAAAATAACAATTTAATAAATTGTCTATCATTTTAACCTTTACTATGATAGTGTTATAAATTTTCACGTGGCGTGTTTACCGCTGTCGTGAAATATAGATGAACAATCAACGAAATAACACAGACATTTAATATCAAATGTTTTCACGCTGGCTGGTCTGCTCTCCGTGTGTTCACATCACATTCTAGTAAATATTTATATTTCTTAAAACTGGAGCAGTGTTTTATTGATTACATTTAGATTTAATGGTAGAGGTGGTGACGAATCCTTATTAAATAATAAGATCGACGCGATTGTTCGCATAATTAGAGGTTCAGACCCGATAAGTGAACGTTATCGACATTTGGTATTGGCTAAAGCACCCGATAACGAGCATGTGTGCTTACACGGAATCGAACATTAATTGGCAAAGTAAGACGAAATGAAGTCTTGATGAGCAAAACAACGTTAAACCTTTCTAGGTGACTGGCAGGCCTGTAATTATAGATCGATCGACGGCGAGAATTAAGTTTTGATATTCAGCAGATAACGACAAATCAACAGCTTTTGAATTGGTGGGTAGTATTTAACGAAATGACTATTGTCAATGACGATCAATTGAGAGGACTTCGAATAAATCATGTTCTTTTGAGCAGTACGTTAAGGTAACAAGGTCAATTGTAGGCAAAACGCAGACATAAGTACTGTTTACACTAATGTATTATACTAGTTTGATATTCACTTGTCCGTTATCTGTCTGAATAGAACAAGTAATGTATGTATTTAAGAGAGCACAATGTCGAGCATTGGATCAAACCCCCAACCTCTGGCGTGAACGGCGGCCAAGACTATCCACTGCACTGATGTCGTGCTTTAAACCTGTTAATGTGTATAAACTACTGCTGCTATACTGACACTCAATAAAGTCTGTACTAGTACAAAATACAGAGAAAGCACGGCACTGACATAGTCGTATGCTATATATATAATTTCCCATCCAATATCTAAATATCGGCTATGTGACAAGTACCCTAATTAATAAAAATGACAAAAAGCTATGAAACAGACAAGCGCTATATGGAACTTACTTATATCTGACAGGCGTGTCTGGTCTAAATGTCATTGTGACATTGACACATTGAAATGCAATAAAGCGATAGCGAACGTAAAATAACTAGTTTAAACATATTTTATTGCCATAAATATACAATTGGGTCGGGTCACAAGTTCTTACAACGTTAGTTACGGCCCTTCCCTAAATGCAATGTTACATTAAATTAATGCATGGCTAAAATGTTATTAGAAAATTATACTTTTATAAACAAATACAATGCTTAAGTGAAAACAAACATATTCTCTGAATAGTATACAATATACATGTAAACAATGGGAAGAATAAGTAAAGTGCGAAATGCTTAGTACATTGATCAAGCAGAGGATAAACAGTAATTTGAAAAGATAATAGTGGAAAGATAGAAGAGAAGATATATACATTTACATGTCAACCAAACATCATTGCTCTGTAATTTTACATTAATCATTAGACAGTATATGTGGTCGAAAGCGTCCACTCTCTTTAATAAACTTATGAACGCATCTAATTAAATGTTCATTATGTTCTTGATTTAATTCGGTGTTTCCATACAAGATAATGTTTATATTAAGCGAGTGAAAGTTCCTTATAGATTGAAAAATGTGGACTCTTTGAGTTATGAATCTACTGCATTTAAAGAAATAGTGAGTTGCATTTTCAGTCTCAATTCCACAATCACACAGAGAGGAATTTCGTAAATGATTTAAAAATAAGTCGTTATTTAAGTCGCTACACATGTTACACAAACGTGCATGTAAGACCGACAATGATCGGGTACCAAAATATTAATATATTGGAACCTCTGTTCTTTGAAATAACGAGTTTGTAAGTTTATTTTTGAATATATTAAGTGATTCGGAATCGCGTGTTTCGGGTGATAATACGTTCCATAGTTTAATAGACGATGGTAAAATTGAATTGGAGAACAAAACTGTTCTTGTTTGAAATATTTCAAAATTGTCCCAGTTTCTGAGATTATATGGATTTATATTTTCTACAGTTGGAGGAAGAAGGCCAGTATAAAAATCTGGAACTAAACCGTTCTTCATCTTATAAATAGAAACATGTACTAATTTTTGTAGTTTCCTGCGATCTGACAATGAAATCCAGCCTATTTCTTTCATGAGATTAACAATTGAAACTAAACGAGTTAACCTTTTTACAATACGGGCGGCTTCATATTGTAGTTTTTCTAATTTTTTTTTTTTTTTCGGGATTTAATTCCACATTACCGGACATTATAATAAGTAGCAATATGATGACTGAGAATTCGTAATTTGAAATGCTCGACTTGAGATATAATGTTGTTAACTGCAATGCTAAACGACAACATTTAAACAAATATACTAAAATATAATACAATACATGTGTAGATTTGGACATAAAGAATAATTTTCTATATATACCACCACAGCATTTACAGTGAAAGCAGACAATGGCCACTCGCCAACACAGTAAGTCGTTACCCATTTGGTATTAAATATGATTTAAAATCTAAATACACAGTGAGTAACCGGCCACTAAAATAACTCAAGTCGGTACCAAAATAAGAGCATATATTTTCTACTGGATGGTGTTTCTTATTGTTTATGAAATTGGAAACTCTCATTTGAAAGAGCTGGCTTCTGATTCACCTATTCTTTACTTGAATACTTGAAAACCTTTTTGACTGGTAATTTATCTGTGATATAATCAATATCAATGCAACCATATATAGTTTGGCTAGAGCCTCCTAATTCATGGTCATCTGGTAATCTATCTGTGATATAATCAATATCAATGAAACCATAAGTAGTTTGGCTAGTCCTAATTCATGGTCATCTGGTAATCTATCTGTGATATAATCAATATCAATGAAACCATATGTAGTTTGGCTAGAGCCTCCTACAATCTGGTAATCTATCTGTGATATAATCAATATCAATGCAACCATATGTAGTTTGGCTAGTCCTAATTCATGGTCATCTGGCTGCTGTTCTTAAGATTTAGATTTGTTTAAGTTTTTAAGAAAATGTTAGTGAAACAGAAGACGGAGAGAGAGAGAGAGAGAGAGAGAGAGAGAGAGCATTTTTGAAGTTTTCTACTTGTTTGATCTGCTTTCTTATCTTAATATTGTAAGTTGACAACTGGATTGTATGCATTTGTATGGTATTGTTTTATTAGCCGATACCATCCTTGTTTAAGCGCTCGGTTCGGCGGTGAAACGGAAAAAAAATAGTTTGAATAAGAGATATAATGAATGCTATTAACTGCTAATATCCTGTCAGTTAACATTTATAAAAGAACCTATATGAAGCAAACAACACAACCAAGAAACTAATTATGCAGACTTGGTTTAATCGGAACTGTTCATGAGGGATAACGAACTTCGAAACGCCTCTCGCACCTTTTAGCGGCATCGGCCCAAGTTCATTTGTGAGCACCACTTAATGAGATCCATGCTGTCAAATAACCAGAACTAATTAAACAGGGAAATTAAAATTATGTAAATGTAATTAATGATGGTATAGCAATTATAGTTTCTTATTAATGTATATATGATCACATTCTGGTGTTTATTGACCTCAGTCCAGCGATTACATGAAGATTATAGTTATACAGAATGGCTTACATACTGATGTTTGTTTTAATAGGGAAGTGTGCATTATGAATGCAAACTAGGAGTCTTGCGATAGAAATACTTTGCTTAGCCAAAGTGTTACTTCCGGTTCCTTGTTCTAACGATAGTGTGACTTCCGGTTCCTTTCTCAAGCGATAACTTTATTTCCGGTTACTTGGTCTAGCGATAGTATTACTTCCGGTTCCTTAAAGCCATGGGTATTCTCGAATGTTTTGTGGAAAATAGGAAGCTGAAGTGTGTAGCCTCACTTGCGGTATTGGATATTACATCATCCCTTATGAACAGTCAACAAAACCGAATCTACCTTAAGCATTAAGCTCACCTAAACCAAAGGCCTTTTAAAGGAGATATGATAATGGATTAGCAGGGGCCCAAAACAGGTTACATTACGAGTCTTTTTTATGAGTTCTTCAGAACTAATCAGGACATTTGTTCGTATTAATGGTCCATATGAGCTAGAGTATATTCAAATAAAGATATACTGGGGCCTGGTAAGGGGACTTTGGTTTTTGCAAGAGGCTGCTATGGGAAAACAAGTTCTCATTGTTTCTCATCTAAAAGTTTTTTTTAAAGGTTTAACCATTTCAAAATCTGAAAAGAAATGACAAGTGAAACCCGATGAGCGAATTTGGTCAGTTGGCCTTTTGTTTTCGTTATATGATATTGTTCTATATCAGATGTCATATGAAACAACAAATCGAAAGAAACAACACAACGTATCAGTGTGTTTTCCAAATAAACCTAAAAGAATTAACCGTATGCAACACACATACACAATCAGATTGAATAATATCATCCAAACAGCAACTTTACAATTACAAGGCCATTGTACCCTACAATTTAAAAATCTTTTGTTATAGTAGATGATCCCCTTTTTACAGTAGTGGTTTAAAGTAAGACGCATAAGTTTAAATCGAGTAGAACAATTTATAAATATTCATGATGACATCCATTAATACATTATGTACATGGGCGTTGGAGCGTTTAAAATATGGGGAGACAACCTGAGGAGATAGTCTATGAGGATGTATACTTTCAGGCCCCAAAGTATATTAACCTCAATATTGCCCCCAACCTCGGCTCCTACGCCTATGATGTTGACGTTGCCTGATGCATGGCTATATATTGCTTACTAACAGTTGATTAGCCCTGACGTAAGATTTATTCAGCGCGCTCTGCCATGTTTGTAACTTTATTCTGATTACATTTAAGTATGATATTGGTAAATGCATATAAAAGAACAACAATAAAAATATGGTTATTAATCACAAGTTTGAAAATATAATGTCCTTAAGTTTTTTAAAGCAACGATGCCTTTTGCACTACATACTATTGAGGGTAAAACGTTTTATTTTTAAATTCCAATAGCTAATGATGAAATTTGTCCCAGATTTGATACACCAATAATTTTACATTAGGACGCCTTTCCCCAATTTAATGATACACATGTACATTGGTGACTCATTTGTCAGTATACATATTCGATTCGCGTAAGAAATTTATTTATCATAATTATCATATTTATTAATCCTTACATGCATCTTTCTTGATCAATTTCAATGAATTATGATATTTATCAATAATCATTGTTAATCGACATTGTTTATATCTTTATACATCGTCAGATACCAACACGTAATCCATTCCGATACTCTACATTTATCCCCCGTGGGATATTGCACTAGCTTTGTATCGTTTCCACCAAGCCACGATGCAACCATATGATTGTTTCCTTCACGAATTCATGGAATGAACGTTATCCAAACGCAACGCTAGCGTCATGCAAACGCCGTGTTGGTAAGATGTTGTTAACGTTAGCATTATTTTGTTCTGTTCTGTTAAAAAAACGATGCAGAGCTAGAGTATCCCACGGGTGATGGGTGAAGAGTATCGGAATTGACACCCGTGAGTATCCGACGATGATCTTTATATATCTTATGCGGTAAGCCGAAGATTTCCGCGCAATAATATAGTCACGTGCCCATCACACGTCCGTTACAAGCGGGACGGTACATATAATTCAGTGTATTGGGGATTCGATCTCAGGTTCCAATTAAACAACACCAGTACTGGATTAACCAAGGAAATGAACTACAAAGCGAATCATATAAATACTGAAATAACTAAAATAGATTACTAACAGTATAAATTAAACGGAAAAACGCTTAAATAATTTACAAAACGTTGAAAAACGAGAGAGCTAAATGTAACATGGTAGCACGTTTAATGTATCAGATTATATGGAGATTAGGTTTATTAGTTTTGCTAAAAGATAAATAAATCATAGTTCCCACAGTGAATGACACGCCTTAAATCTGACAAAAGGACAACGATCTAGATTCTGCGTAATACAAATGTTGTAGAGGTTTTAATTTCGTTACTAGATAGACACAGAATAAATGAGAAAAATGAAGCAAGGAAAGCCACTAAACGATTCACTGTACCGGTAATCAGAGCCCTTTGTATGGTAATTAACTATCACAGGACAGGCATTCGATATGTTTGTGTTTGCATGTTGTCATCGATAAATCACTTGATGAACTGCAGTTTACAACACGAAGAGTTTTACCTAATTGAAATAAGACCTAGACGCATATAGTGCAATGGCACTGCTGTGTAATACATAACATCCGACGAATAGATATCTTGGAACATCAGAGCAACTTTCCAAGAAAGGAATATACCGGTAGCAGTCAGTGTTATTTTCTTTGTCCACCACAGGTAACAAAATATGCAACATACATGTTTACCTATAACTAGCGTTGGTGTAAACAATGATATATTTTCGAGTAATATTGAATGAACTCCATTAGGCCAAATAATCAGACATTATAATATCACCGAGTCAAAGTACGCAACAGTTGTGTACGTCCAGCCCACAGCACTCAATTCTGCTGCTGTTCTGCTGTTGATACTGAGCTCTTTAACAGACCGCAACCAAGTACTAGTTAGTGTTCATTTAGTCAAACAATTAACAATTAACGTTTAACAATTAAGAAACCAAAAAGAGAGCCACCGGGGTTTCTTTTTTCTTTTTTTAATAAATGAATGCTAACTGGCTTAAGTGTTAAACATCATTTAACTGACAGTTTGACGTCATTTGACTGACTCCGGGCGGAGCTACGATGAAATCCGAGATGAATGACGTTTAAAAGTTGATGTTTGCGAAGGCCGTTTCTAAGCTACGACCCGTTCAGAATTGAATCAAGCGCGAAGTCTGTGTAATGTTATTCACGTGTGCGCAGTGATGAAGAACATCTTAATAATAAAGAATGAACTTAATAATTATTTTGTAGGCTGTGTTTAACAAATAAGAGCGAGACAAATTTGAACAAGAGGCCCAAGAGGGCCTGAGGACTCTCTACTGACTCATGAACCCTCGGGGCGGGATCATTTTTAACCCTAAGGACACCATTTGAACAAATCTAACAATACTATAGTTGGTCATCATTACTACATAAACATTTTGAAAATCTGTTGTGCCATTCATGAGAAGAAGATTTTTTAAGTTTTTGACTATTTTTAGTAACGGTGGCCATCTTGAATTTCAGATCGAAAAAAAAATCTTCTTTATAGTCTCCTATGCAACAGAAACATGCATGTGAAGTTTCAGTTTAATTGGCTTAGTGGTTTCAGAATAAATGAAAGAAAAAGAGAATTTTCTGTTTTCCCATAGTATCCCTATGTAAAATTCAAAGTCCCCTTATAGGGCCCCTATAAATTTTAGCCCCTTAATTCTTATCTGCAATCAAACCCCTACACATAGGGATAATTTATGCCAAATATGAACAAATCTGACATACCGGTTCTCAAGAAAAACAATTTTAGTAATTTTTGGGGCCTACCTGACCCCTTAAGACAGTGGAACCCATTCATTTTTACAAATCTTAACCTCCTTCACCAAACAATGCTTCTGTGAAGATATAGGCAAATTCATTTCCATTTTTTAAAAAAAAAATAAATATTATAATGACATGTGTCCCATAATTGAACCCTCGGGGCGGGGTCATATTTAACCCTAGGGACACCATTTGACCAAATCTAACAATACTATAATTGGTCATCATTACTACATAAACAAATCTGTTGGGCCGTTCATGAAAAGAAGATTTTTTAAGTTTTGGACTATTTTAAGTAACGGCGGCCATCTTGAATTTCAGATCGAAAAAAAAATCTTCTGTATAGTCTCCTATGCAAAAGAAACATGCATGTGAAGTTTCAGTTTAATTGGCCTGGTGATTTCAGAGAAAGTGCTGCTAACAGACGACAGACGACGGACGACAGACAACGCGCCATCGCATAAGCACTTCTGGCCTTTGGCCAGTAGAGCTAAAAATGAAGCGATTCCATTGGTTGTCAAATGAGGTTAAATGCAAAACTTGTCGAGAAAGTGTTTTATTTATACTCGTTATTTTTAAACTGATAATACATGTTTATATCGACACTCTCTCCTTGACAAATGTGTTTATAATAGAGGAGACTTTTTGCCGCTCTCTACTTCCGACTTTTATAACAATAAATATTATATAATAATAATCGTAGCATATGTAATATATCGTACACTGGGTATTACTATACGAATATAACGTTCAATGAGTTTTATCGCATGTACATGTATAAGGGTAGAATATACAACGTTCTACAAATATGTTCAACAATTAAAACAATTAAGACTCTACTCTACTAGTTCGTTCCATAAGTGCCAAGAGATGCCAAATGTATATATAAAGAAGAAGATACAGTCACAATGTATTTAATTATGAAAAAATTTTTTAACTGTATTTACGTATTATTAGATATATATGGAACATGATCACAACTACGTTTTAAAACTAAATTGTCTCACTGAATTCTACACAGCGATTTAGACAGTCATGTTTAAACCTTTATTGGCGGAGATCCATGTACGTTCAATCATAATTTAACCTTCATATTGGTTTCACTTCAACCTACGCACAACCCCATCCACATTTTTGCACGTCACAAACATTAAAATGCGCTGTTCCAGTTCCAACATAAACAGGTTATAAAGTGTGTTATCAATCCGTTACACGTTTGAGCGGAGGATATGAATCCCCTGAATATCGTGCTCGGAAAGAGTATCTAGTGGCAGACTCCTTTAAGGTCACTGTGCATTAGCGTCTTCAATTAGATCAAGAAGAACATGACACAATATAGATTAAAGACGGTGGCAACTGTGGGAGTATATGTCCCTGCTGTGGTTATGACATTTCCATGAAAGTATATGAAATATCAAAGAGAAAGGAAGGGCGTTTTATATAAGGTTGGATAAACCAATTATAGCTAAAGGTCGTAACAGGATCGGTATGCAAAGAATGTCATAGATAATTGAATTTTGGTTTACGATTCGACGTTTTTCTTTGCTGTTTAGTAGTCCAGAATACTCAATATCTTTTTTTTTTAAATTTAGCCTTCTTTACTTTAAATTAAATATTTTTATTCAGACATGCCTACGGGATCAACTGTCAGAAATCGGATGTACATAAAAAAAAGTTGATTATTTTTAAGTTTTTAATTTGATTACTTATATCAATGAATAGCGTCGTCTTAAAGTAACGCTCGCTTACTTGTTTTAGATTAGTTTTACCGAAATATTGTTTAGACACATGTGTTATTGTCAGTCACTTCAATTAATAATTATTGTATTCTATTTTTGTTTGATAATGTAAAACTTAAATCCAAAACAATACTGATGTGTAAGGCACGCTATAAGTGCAAGTAAAAACCTTACGAAGCTTATTGAAACAATTCCCTTGTTATCATGAAACAAACAGGCAGGATAAAAATTCTACATTTTTTTATTTGAAAATAATGTCCGCAAGATCTTCACGAATGTAAGAATTGACATTGCGTAGTATTTTCATTTATTTTTAATACGTTTCTATCAGGATTAACACGAGCATGAAGGGTCTACTTTCTGTTAGATATAAAAATAAAACAAACTACTAGCTATTGTCATTGAACGTTTTTAGCTATACAATGACCAATCAGTACAAAGAAAACCATTGGATATCAGTCATTTTAATGCGTAAATAGTCTATTTTGTTTTTTACATGTCTTCCTACCCTACCAATTATATCGGTTTTTCACTGATACGACCAGCAGTCTCATAACAATCACTGCGAATCTGGTACACTACAAACAATGTAAAGAGGAAGAGTTTTCATATGGGTAGTCACAAAATTACGTTTATAAATAATCATAGTATCTTTTCATTTTAAAATGCATTTTTGTTGGTTGTGTAATTTGAATGACATTATAAATCTATTTTGAACATTTTAAAGGAATGGGATGTTTTTTATTGTGTATAGAAAATAAAACAAATAATATTAGAGGAAGCATAGCCCCCTGCCTAAACATTGTTTGTGTCTTGCTATGGATTTAAACCATATAAACATGTTATTTATACTATAATTATAAGACGAGAAATCAACGATAGTTTTGTTTTGGTCATTCTAAAACATGTTATTGGTATAATTATATTACAACCTCGTTTTTTTTGTTGTTGTTCCCACCATCACATAAAATAGCACGTGTACATTTCCTAACTATTTTTTTCAGGCGAAAATTGATGGGTATCAGAGAACCATGACATTTTAAAAAAAAAACTGTTCAAGTGATGCTTTTTTCTGTTGAAAACTGTAGATCTTCAATCAATGAAAAATTTGATACCAGAAACATGCTTTAGATTATGTTTCAATCAGTTGGACATTACCAATACTATGGAGTCCTGTGAGAAACGCTACAGTGGGGTGAGATGTTTAGTGGTTAGAGGCATAGTACCGCCATTGGAAACTGGAAACACATAGTGGCGTTTTATAAATATTCCTTGTTTCTGCTTTAAAAATGCATTTTCCTTATTTTATTGGTCATTTTTTATTTGAATGACATTATTAACGTACTTTTAACATTTTAAAAGCATTGTCATCCTTGAATTGTGAATTTATAAAAAATGATTATGCTTGGAAATTGAGGTATGATAACATGATTTCGGAAGTCTATTTTCATTTTGTCTGTACACTACTGTTTTCATCCTATTTAGGTAATGCAGAGTTTGGCCAACAATAAAATGTAAGTTTCACTTCTTTCAGTTGGATTTCTTTATGAATGACATGCCTTCAAACAGTGTTATTTATTATAGAATAAAGAACAGTCAATAGTCGGTTTACACATCGAGTACTCAGAGGAATATCACAAAACTAGCACTTCTCTCAAACAGACGATCTTTTAATATTGTCCAAAACTTCTGACAACGGTACAATATAAACAATGACGTACAGTATACGCACAGTTTTCCTAAATCAAAGTGTGAGCTGAAGGAGGAAACGATTTAAAGGCTTACCAAACTTAAAACAGAAGCAAATTCAATTTTATACTCGTACCCATCAGACTGGTTCAATCGAGTTAATCGACGATGGATAGAGAGACACGTGTCTCCTGATATCTTCCGAATCAGGTCTATTGACCATCAATGAAAAAGCAGGGAATTATATGCATGTCCCACAATTCATTGCAATCGAATGCTTATTAAAATGTGACGTCATTCAAACTTTCCCTGAAGCAACTGACCAATCAACGCGCTCAAATGTTGCTTTCCAAACATTGCTATTTAACGGACCCAATCGGGAGAGCTGGGTCCGTTCTACAGACTAGAGCGACATCATAAATACAAAGCATCCCACGGCGCTTATTTTGAAAAAGATGGACGTCGTGATGTCACTGGCAAAAGTGACCTGCGGTAGACGCCTACACATTATGTTGATAACATGCATGTCAAACTTCATTAGACTGTTTATTTTCTTGAAAAGGAGGTGTGTTACTATCAACTTCCTTGTCATGTGTTTACCTGTCACAAACACTACAGAAATGATACCGACATTCGCCTGTATTGTTGTATTGCTTGCCGTTCTTCTGATCTTCAAATGCGACAATAACCGATACAATCATAGCTACAGAGGTAATAAATCATGTGTGCATGTCGTTAATGCAATAACAAATGCAATGTCATTATCGTCTCATATAAGTAGATTGAATTGTCATTATCATTATTAAATAAAACCCACAAACCAATGAATCAATGCACAGTAAAATGCATTGCATTACCACCTGGGGATCTCACTTTGATACATTCCTAGTTTAACAATTTAACAAATGGATTAAGTTTACAACGTTTAATACACGGAGAAACAGTTGTCGGCCTTAAGTATTCCATTTGTTTTCTCAGGGAGGAGTGTCCAATTGTAGCGTATTATTAGACTGTTTTAAGTACAGTGTCCATATAGGGCCACCACGGCATATCTATTAAGTTAAGTAAACAACGAAACCACGATGGTAAAAAGGCGAAATAACGATGGTAAAAATTCGAAACTACGATCGTTAAAAGTCGAAACAACGATGGTGAAAAGCCAAAATAACGAATCTTTCGAATTTTAATCAACGTATTTTCGACTTTTCACTATCGTAGTTTCGTTGTTTTGACTGTTCCTCGTTGTAGTTTCGACTCGACTTAATTTAAGAAATATGCTGCGATGGCCCCAATAGGACACCGCACGTAAGACCACATCGATTTGCGTTAAACGTTGGACTTTAAACTTTCTTACTAACCATGACGATGATGGTTAAACCATGTGGGGGCGGAGGGAAGGAAATGCAATATTTTTTTCACGTGAGTGGTTTCCTCATATTTGACAAAAACTAAAAAAATTTGATATGTTTCTATAAAATATTAATTTGTATTTATTTAAACAATTTTGAAAATTGTTGTGGTAACACAAGTTTCATACTAAAACTGTATATAATTTATTGAATGAGAAGTTTTAGATGTTGGGCTAGGAGATATATCAACACTGGTAGAAAGTAAGATAACCTTTATGTTGTTTCACTTATAGTGTATTTTAAATTATTTAGCTACAGTCACAATGACAATAAAATAAATGTGGAAGCAATTTTATTTTCTATAATAATTGAAATGGATTTTGTACGTTTTCCGGAGCCGACATTTTGTCTTCTTGAATGCCTATATTTATAGACGTTTCGTACAACAAATCCAGGAAAAGATATAGAATCTTTCTATATACTTTCAAGTTTTGTGTTTGTTGTTTGATTTAGTATTACAATTTATACTTGTACGAAGTTTTAAACCTGTTTTTAAAAACAATTAAATGACTTTTAACATATAAATGGATTTTCCAGCATATAAAATTAATTATAAAACGTTTTTATAGACGAGCCCTGGGAATATTGACAAAGACATTAGTGAAACAGCATTACATACATATTAGTAAACTGTAAATATCGCTTACAGAAACTTTGATAATGCGGCTCTAAAATTCATCCAACGTTGTTTTATTCGTCATTATATTAAAGGTGTGACGCGTTGTGACGTTTCCAAAATTTGGCAAAACGTCAATGATTTGAGCAGACATATTCTAATGAAGAAGGAATGTCGTTTGCTATGTTTGAATTATTGATGATCTTTTGAAGAGGACGTTTGGTGTGAAATAACACCGTTTACCTGTAATGAACATTTCTAATGTAGACCTAAGCCAAATGTTAGTGTTATAGTAGTCTTGGATAAACACCTTTCTATGAGAGAGAATTGTTTGTCTGTGAATTGACTGTATATTTTTGGAATATTTATGCTCTTCCCAAGAGGGGTTTGCTGTGTAATAACACCATTTGCATGTATCTAAGCCATTTAAGGTATCTCTAATTTAGTTAGTAGCGTTGTTAACATTTAAATGACTGTGTTTATTTATAGCTTTAACCTTGATGCTAAAATCAGTTTTTTCTCTGTTCGTCTTTCTCGATTGCGCTAATTTGTTTTTCGTCTGCTGTGGGTCGTGTAATTTACAAGTGTGAAATATTACATCGTAACAATCACGAAAGCTTCGAGACAGGCTGTATCATTTCTCTTTGAAATGTGAAGACACCGAAGTTAGATGGCTGGCGTGTGGGATATAATTATTGGACTTTGATTGACAATCACAAATTCATTTACAGAGGCATATGACGGAATATTTCACCACGGACTCTATAATCGGTCGCTAGTAAGATCCGTGACAACTGCGATTAGTTTGTTTCTTGTGGACCATGTTTGCTTAGAAATTAGACGATGTATGGCATAAATGTTCTATCTAATTTACTAACCTATCATATTACCTTAATTGTTAAATATTGTATGTGCTTAGTTCGGTAAGATACGGTTGCTTTATATCCAACCAAAGGGTATTGCATTTAAGACTTACAGCACGAACGCTGAAAGGCGGGTTAGACATTATGCAGCAGACAATTATTAAAGCCGGGATAAAGCAGGGGCTGCGGGGTCCCAATTCCATCAAGGTCCCCACAGTGCACTTAAATGCGGAAGTTTACTTTGAAACGTGATTAAAACATAATTTTCTTTCTTAAATTGGGCTGATTATATAATTACTGCCCGAGTAACCTGCCTCTATTCAAATCTCTGAACTTGCCTCTTTAATCCTGTGCATGGTGTAGCATTCTCATTTCTTACGGATTTTAACCAAACTTAAACAGTAAATCGAGTTGTTCTGTATGTGCAACCATAAGAAATCTCCGGAGAGAGGATTTTAAAAGAAATATTACCAGCAAAGCAGGATCTTAGTCTGGACTCGGCATAGAGAAGATTAAAGACTCCGCTTGTACACAACCTGAGGTAAACATGGGTCAGACATGCCTGTGGCATTACGTGATGAAAATAGGTAAGTGCTTCAATGGTATAGAATCCAATGGAACTATACTCAGGTTGCACACTAACGTTAAGACACATACAATTTAGTGCTCCAGAATAACACTTTTTAGGATAATATAAGCATTGAAATGTCTGAATAAAGTATTGAACTTTCAAGTAAGGGATAAGATAACCATTGAACGCTGACAATTTTAGAGTGCTGATTAGTTTATTTTAAAAGCAATTTGATTAAAATATTTATTTTCACACTTAACCTGTTGAAAAAAAGCATTGCATACTAATCAAATGTGTAAAATATGCCTCTGATGAAAGGCTTATCTGAAGCACTGACAATTTATAGTATTTGTCGAAATTCAGGTTGCAAACTAAACGAGTTAATAATTATCATGTACAGTAAAGACCACAAAATAGACCACACACTTGCAATGTTTTAACGAATTATAATTAATTAACACTAATAAATGAAAATGGTACAGTACAGTATTTAATTCGAGGTGTTCAACTGTCTTAAGTGGAATAACTACGCCATATGGCTTTTGTTTCACCAAAACTTGTTTATAAGTGAATTTAAAAACAAATACCATTCAATATGTTTTTATATTAGTCTTTCCCAGTCCATGATGTCTCCTGAATAAGGTAGATTTACCACAATGAAAAAGCATGGAATCGCATATATCCCGCAATTCATAGCACTTTAATCTTACTAAACTATGACGTCATTAAAATCACACTGAAGTATTTGACCAATCAGCGTGTTCTTTTATCGTTGCTATGAGACGGACCCATTCCGAGGGAGCTGGGTACGTTCTACAATTTATTTTTATATCAGTTTATTTATAGTATGGCTGGTGAATTAACTATTGTGTGATATATGTAAATAATACAACACAAATGTATTGGAAAATGTAATAACCGTGAAGCTTCATTCAGTCGTAAAAATTCTGACGAGATCGAATCTTGATAAAACGTGACCAGAAAGTACAAACATAACGTCATATAATTGTTTTAGTAACACTTGTTTAGTACCTATTTATGAGAATGAACTTGCAGTCAGTGCGTATGATATAAATGGTCCGCTATGAAGAGTTCTTGTTATCGACACCAATTTCAAATTATAACAAATGTTAATTAAATGGATATATGAAGCCCTCCCAGGGGTTTTAGAGATCTGGGGAAGATGGTCAATCATTTTTAGGGATCTGGGCAAAATTGGCCATTTCGTTCAGGGATCCAGGGACCAAATGCCTACTTTTAGAGATCTGGAGGAATTTCTTTTAGGGAACTATGACAAATACTTTTAAATTAGAGGATCTGTGGAGCAATGGTCATTACTGTATAAGATCAGGGAACAAGTACCCCTACCCCCACCCTTGGGAGGGCCTTATATTTGTACCGAATTTACTACTACAAATATATTAAGAGAGATAAACAATAATATATTAGAACAGTTGAATGGTTTACGATATTTATTTTTGGATAATTTCCTTAATCAGTGCATTGTCTGAATGCCAAATGCTGACCAAACAATTTCAATGTAAAGGTCTTGGAAACAAACGGACTGGTTTAAAGGTTTCTCTATCATGCACTTTGGTGTGATTAATTAATTAGAGTTGATATAGTTGGTTTATACTGGTCAACAACAATTCTCTTATTAATTTAAAAACAATAGTTTTTCACGATCAATCGATATTTTGATTATGCCCCGCATTAAATGCTTGTTACAGGTGAGTTCGTGTTTGTTGTTTAAATCACTTAGCATGATAGGGTTGCCACACTTCTTTGACAAGAGTTTATATCATATATTGCATTTCTTACGCCAACGTAGAAATTACAGTCATATAAGACATGTGGAATGTTGAATATTGCTGCTGGTGTTTGGTAATAATAAAACATTTATATTCTAGACGTTACTCAAGTCTGATTAATACAAAATGCAATTGGCAAATAGAGTTTTTGTCACAGTGCCGACATGACATTTATACAAACTGCGGCTAGCTTTTCCTGACCCATTATCGCAAAATAGCGAAGATTGGAATAATAGAACAGTTGTAAGCGGTGTGTCACGTGATTCTGGCACCGTAAAGGATGAAAAGTGCCATCATTTATATATAATATTAAATATGGTGTTATGGACTGTTGCATTACTCGTATGAATACAACTGTAGGCGTGTTACATCTATTTACAGTGTTTGTCTTTTCGTATGTTTGATTTGGAGTTTGCTTCTTCAAATATAAACATGTCTACAGGTGAGAGATTCGTGTCCGTAGAACAAATCCATGACCAATCATCACAGTCACTGTCTTTGGGCGGGGATATGAGCTAACGACCGTGGATATGCAGTACCGACTGAGTCCGTCGAATCCTGCCATAACAGTGAATACCAGGACGCGTTACCAACTGAGCTAGCCAATAACAAGTGCGTGTGATTTTTCCGCGTATGGATCTCATGACCCCATACAGCAGGGCTGCGTTCAGCACCTTTAAACAGCAAACATATTTAATGCCTGGTTCCCTAAAATTATCGCGTACTGCGCGCTAATACGAAATTGAGCCAGTGTCCAGGAAAATAACGTTATCAAATGTTTAACCGAACTGAATGCAGCCCTGATGTACACATGTTGACTATCGGGAGTGCGTGTGAATCTAACGTGACACCCGTAAATGACATGTCGCCACTATTTAAATATCACACAACAAAATTTAACAATTGTAACTCGTCCATCTGAATGTGTTAAGTTGTTAAACGTTATTATAACACAACACCAATATTAACACCAAATTAATTCCTATGATATTAATTTCTTATAGTAGTAAAACAGTAATACGAAATTAAACAATGTGACACGCGACACATGTATTGCAAAAGAACTCGTAACAATTTTGGAATTTTAAGATAGAGGTGTTTTACTCCTAGATTTTCGAAGATGTAGCGCCCGGCAACAGTCTCCGTGATGATTGATAAACGACATTATGTCTCATTATCATTCGTCTCTCACCGCTGATTCAAGTCGGGAAGTTATCAGATATTTGCGGAGATGGGGTATGCTCGAGTACTGGTTAACATATCAGGATTCCAGGAAACAGTGGTTAGGTTAATTGATCGTCTGTTAGCCCTCGATGGCATAAAAATGACGCTAAATAACCAATCAATCGAAGATGTAGGCAAGTTATTTCTCAGTCATACCGCGGCGATGTCTACTCGAGACAGTAATCCAAGCGCTGCCACACTACTGTGTCATGTCGTAGACACATGGTATGATACCCCACCCAGTCACGTTATACTGACAACGCAAACTCATACATAAAATGCAATTGTTCAAGTATTTGGTATTACTCGACCAGGGATCGAGCCATTCCGCGTTCAATACGGAAACTGTTACGAAACCACTGATGCGGGGTTTAGTTACACAATCAAAAACAAAGTGATATTTAAATTAGTTCATTCACTATACAAGTCATATATTTTAATCAAGTCTGAAGATTCAGAATAATCATGTGGCAGTATAGAAACGTCATTACAGAGGTATCACCTGTAATATTCTGTTCAGTAAATGATGGAAAGTTTATTAAATCACAAAAGAGGAGAAAACGGTCGATTCCGTCCATGTAGTTTATCTTATTTATAAGAAATTCCGCAGAGGTCGGCATTTTCCGTTTTATTCGTCAATGTTTTAGCATAACCCAATACTGGCAAATGAGTGACTTTTCGTATATGGTCCACAAATACACATATTTTGAAATTGAATACAAATTTAAACACATCTTTTTGGGTGTGCTCATTTGCTTCTTTTGGGTGTTTTATCTACCATTTGGCATAAATGGGTGAGAATTTAATAAAATGTAGATGTTTTATTTATTGGCATGCACGCGTAACCCAATTTACTTCAGCTAAATATAGTTAAACACGTGAAAGAAAAAATTGGCCATTTACTCTAATTTTGACTTTATAAAATTATGATTTTTATGTAGTATTTACGTCGTTTTGCAACGGTTTCAGAAATATTACTTTGGCTTCAAATAATGAGTCATTTTAAAGAATATAGAATTGATATGGATTCTTAAAATGTTATTATCCACGTGTAATGAGTCTATAATTTGAAACGTGAATAGCGAAATATTTATAATGACGTCAGTGGTTGCTTGATGTCAACAAAAAATCTTTAAAAATTAGGTTAAAAATGTTTCAGATTTTCTAAACATTTATGACATGATCTTTTACAGGGGAAATACGGGAACCAAACAATGTTGGTGTACAGGAGAAACCAAGTAACTGTGTTATTATACAGGAGAAACCAAGAACGGGAACCAAACCATGTTACTATACAATAGAAACCAAGTACGGGAACCAAGCCATGTTGCTATACAATAGAAACCAAGTACGGGAACCAAACCATGTTGTTATACAAGAGAAACCAAGTACGGGAACCAGATCATGCTGTGTTATCAGGAGAAATCAAGAACGGGGAAACAAACCATGCTGTTAAACAAGAGAAACCTATAATTTCCGTGTATATCTAGTTTCGTGATGCACACCTACAATGCCGGTATACCGAAGAAACCAAGTACGGGAAACAATAATTTCCGTGTATATCTAGTTTTGTGATGCACACCTACCATGCCAGTATACCGGAGAACCTACCATGCCGGTATACCGGAGAAACCAAGTACGGGAACCAATCATTTCCATGTATATCTAGTTTCGTGATACACACCTACCATGCCGGTATACCGGAGAAACCAAACGGGAACAAAACCATGCTGTGTTATACAAAAGAAAACCAAGTACGTGATCAATAAGCTAGTTCCATGTTGTACCTAACAGTTATTAAAGCTGACACTCTTTCAATACTTGTTCTTACATTTGAATCGAAACTATTCAAATAAAAAACAGTTACTTCCCAAAATGCATTGTAATATTCACAACACCCACCTCAAACACACCACTACCCTAGCAGCACCCCAGACAAACTGCCTGCAAAGTAACCGCACCTTCCATAAATAGTTTCCATCGCATTATACTTAAAACTTTTCCTAGTCAATGGACTATTTCCTCGTCACTCCTACATTCGTTAACACGATATGACCTGGTCGCACCTTTGCCATTAAAAATACAGCATGGGGTGATAATTTATCCATTATGGTAATATTGAACATAACAAATAGACAAAGACCACTTTGATGGATCCCTGCCTCCTCCACGGATGTCAACAGTTGTCATATTCGTGCTCAGCACCACGGGGCATTATGACATCCATTGAACGCGGACAATGTTTGTACTTTTAAAAAGTACTGCTAAAAGTAATACATTTAGCGCTATTGTTGTGTTAAGTATATGTTATAATCATCATGACATGATTCTATTAAATTCACTGAATAAACATAAATTGGCGCATTACGTTAGATATGCATAAACCATGAATATAGCTTTTGACTACAGAACATATAAAAAAAGCCCACACCTAATATATGTTTACTTTTTTATTGGTTCGACTCGTTTCCGTTTACGTTGGCTCTTTCATTCAATTTATCAAACTGGTCGAAGCGTTGCGAATTGTCTTCATATCACGTGATCGAGTAATTGTTTTCAATATAAAAAGTGCATGTCAAATAACGGATCTTGTCATTCGAAATCAGTTGCACTGTTGTAATTTGAACATCGATTTTATCGTTACCATGGTAAAGACTCATTACTGGTTAGAGGAAACGGTTATTGAGTGAAAATTCAATTGGAAATAACAAAATACCTTCAATCTAATTCCTGCTAAAATGCGAAACTATGCTTTCAATTTGATCTCACTTGTTTAGTTTTGCATTTATGTGGTGCCAATAGTTCATTTTTTATGTTATCTCTCACAGTCTACCTAATTGTAGAAATAAAAGCATGATTGATTTTTTTTCTTTTTTATTTGGTATAACTCTTATTGTGTTACGTTTGTTTGTTTTTAGTTTTGTTTTAAATAGTGTTTTTTTTTTTGGTTTTTGTTGTTGTTTTTTTGTTTTTGTTTTTTTTCGGGTGGGGTTGGGGAGGAAGGGTTGCTTGCTTATTTATAGTGTTCTTATCTCTCTTTAATTAAACTTAATTGGAAACCTTTACTAAATACCAAAGTGGGAGATAAGCTTTACTGGATTAGGTATCCAATTGTTAAAGGGAATATATCAGGTTTTTTCAAATTTTTAAAAATGGCTTAAAACAATTTTTTCCAAATATACTATGCATTTATACACGCACTGACCCCGTTCTGCCAAAAAGATATTTATATAAACATGCCAAAATAATATATTAAAAGGGCCTTTCCTAACTTGGGCTACGCGATGATAGATGTCATGCTTAAAATGACAACATATTTTGTGACATATCAAATGAGTTACGTAATTTCATTTCATTTCAATTTGATCCGTTATACGTCATACGCAGTAAAAGAGTTTCATCTTAGAAAAAGTTAGAATGACGATGCGAAGATTGTCAAACATTATTTAAGTAAAAGCTATTTTTAGAATGAGGATTTCGTTTCAAGTTAACCACTCAAATTTAAATATCAATTTGGTCACATTTTGGTGGATTTGACATACTTAACTATTCGGTTTATATTTATTAATGATAATGAGATGTTTTAAATCCATTTTCCTGATCATTTTATTTTTTAAGACATTTATAACGTTTTGTCCTGATATAATCCCTTTAAAGCTTTGATTAAATTCGGAATATATCAAAATGAGATCAACATATAAGGTCGAGATGACTTAAATCAAAGTACTAAAGTAGTCGGTGGTGCCCTCCCGAATGGATCCGTTAATAAGCAATGTTGGGAAAGCCACTTTTAAGAATGTTTATTGGTCAGTTGCTTCAATTAAAAATTTGATGACGTCATAGTGAATAATCGTTCAACTTATATAAATTGTGGGACACGCATAGAATGCCCTGTTTTTTTCATTGGTGGTTAATAGAACTGATTCGGGAGATATCAAAGTAATAAATCAAAGTACTTATAGCCGAACTTTAAATACTATTCATACGCCTGTCTACTTTGGTTGATATTGTTGAAGCGTTTAGTTTATTTCATGCAACATTTTTTATACATTTTATAAAACAATGTTCACAATACATATATATATATGTTTATTGTTTAGTTAGTTGCATATGTAAAATACACTAAAAATGAAATCCAATGAATAAAATAGTCCCTCTCGCGTATGATCATTTTGGCGGTGATATAAACTGAAAAGCTTGATAACGACGGTATTGGCGTAAGATTGTTTTGTTCCATTATTCAAAGCACACAATCTGTATGATTTAGCAAATTATTTGCGCTTAAATAAAGTGATATATATATTATAGTGCAAGGTTATTATGACTGCCACGGGGAAATACCGATACACCTTCAGATTGTAGGTATATTATATTTACTATAATTGGTTTACTCATGAATGACATGTCGTTTATAAAAAGATTTTATATCAAAACGTCCTGGTATAATTCATCATTTGTAATTCAGAGGCCGGGGTTTAATACATTCAAAACCAATAACTGGAATAATTCTTTTTTAATAATGAATTATACTATTCAGAGGAAGAGTGAGAAATGATTGAAAAACTAAAAATACATCTGTACATCCTAGATAATCATAGAATAAAATTGTATCCAACATATAACCTTTTACTGCTTAATAAAACAAGTATAATTTGTCGTTTGCACTTTCTATATTAGTTAAGCTCAAGCATGGGTCGCATGCTCAGGTTAAGTGTAAGTTGAGTACAGTTCAAATTTAAATGCGCCCATTATACAGAACGGAACAGTTAACCACCCACTTTTGTATTTCCAATACCTTTGTCAAAATATTGAGTAGCATTATTAAAATGTTTATACGACATTAATAGAAAATATTAATTGATTTTATAAAGCTTTTTTCTTCTTATTCAATCAAAATTTAAAGGAAATTGCTTTGATACATTTTTTAGAAAATGCATAAAATGTCAGTTTCATAAAATATCTTGTGGCAGGTTAACTGTTCAGTAAATATATATGACTCTGATAGATTGGGTTATGTAGCGTGTTCCTGTAGAAGTGTCACAGTGTACCATAATAACCATTAAACCTGGAGAGCATAATCTTGCGGATTAATTTAACTAAATAAATAAATGTGTTTTTTTTACTCATGTTTGAGTGGACAATTAAACGGTTCGTGTTCATACGGCACGTGTTTGAGATTTGCACGGTCCATGTTTCAGTGTTTACTGTTTATAGAAAAGTTGCCGTGCTTATTTGAACATATTAGAAATGAAAAATATTTTTAAAAATAGGTTTGCTTTCCAATATCTTTAAACATAGCTAAATCACGTGACCTCACATGCGCACGCGTGTCAACTATCAATCATGTCCCGTGTTATGTAAAGTGCATTGAACGATTGTTTTTTTGTAACCATTCACTGAATAAGGATCTGCTTCAACCCATTCCCGTCAGATTAGGAAGAATTATACGTTTCTTTATTCCCATTAAGTAACAACAGAAGTGGTAGGAGCATGTTGACGAGATCTTCACTGCAGATCTCAGATTCCGAATTTGTATCGATTGCTTTTTATACGTCTGGAACTATAAACTGTTTGCGATACGGCGGTAGTAATCAATGTGGTTATGAAGATGGATGGACATTAAAACATATGTAATTCATAAGATGTCGATAAATCCTGTTTATGCGACAATCTAAATATTACTTGCCTATCCTTTTCCATCTCGTCTTTATTCTGTCAATGTGCGCCCTTGCGACATGCGTCTGGTGGACATCCGGTACGAGATAGTGCAATCATTATTAAGAAGTGTTTGTAGATTTTTCCGTTTTATCTTTTATGCAGTTTCGAGAATTGCTACAAACATTTTACAGTGAAATATTATTGGTAATTTCACTGTTAATAAAATGCATTTCTTCCTATGATTAAATACAATAAGTGTTTGTTTCAGTGAACTATCAAGTCATTTTTTTTCTCGTGACGCCTCTGGATAATAAAACAAGACAATGTATTGAAACCAAATATGTTTTATACATTCTGTATAGCAGTGTTAAATACGCTAATCGTATATACAGGGTTTCATGTTTCGAAACCTGTTTGCACATTTAAACATCGAATTTGCTCTTCGGGTGATTTTTATTTATTCAGCCTAAAACAATATTAAAATTTGGTAATGGTAATTGTTATAATTAAAATATACTGAAAATGAAGAGGAAGGTGATAATTTTATACTTGTTATGAATCAATTTTCCCGCATATGCTTAACACTATATTCAGACTGTTGTTTGTGGTACTCTATTCCGTCTTATGTAAATAATGCTTATTCTGTTAATCACTTCAAAGCTTTGAATTTACAATGGAGTAAAGCAACTGGCAAGTTTTTCCTTATTAAAATTTTCGGACCGAGCTCGGCTCGATCCCACAACTATCAGCAATGAGAGGTTCATTAAAGGACAGCGTCTTATACCACTCGGCCACCCTGACATTTGTTCAATAAACTGAATAAACAATAGTGAAATTACATCCGCATATTGAAAGCGTTCTAATGTGACTGTTGAATGTGGTTTTATTTAATGTATTTTAAATAATAAATAGACACGGATTTATTTTCGTCGGTCACATGTCTAACAAATGCGGAAAAAAACACTAACTGAAATTTTGAAAACATATAATTATTGCATTCCTTTGTCAAGCCAGCGTTAATGTAGTCCCCTGACTGTAACAGATTTTTCGCAATTGGCAAATAAGTGTACATTATACGTTACGGCGAAGATGTCTGAATTTACTTAGTAGTGCACTTTAAACAGAAAGTATATTACGACATGGCTAGTGGCCGATATACTCGTCTCGTCTAACCTACATTACGCCAATCTGTAAACTATACAAAAAACTCACATTTATTATATGTATTCCCAGAAGGTTTAAAACAGATATCTGGTCTTAGGTGACAATTTGTCTTTTGTTTTCACATGTAGTAATTTTACAAGCGTGCCGCTTTTGTTTCACTATAAATAAAGCCATAATGAATTAATTGCTGGATTATCATCTATTTTTTTCTTAAAAAGGGGAAGCTGGGAGGATTTTATTTTTTTTATTTATTTTCATTTATTTATTATTATTTTATTTATTTATTTATTTTTTTTTATTTATTTATTTATTTTATTTTTTTTTTATTTTTATTTTTTTTTTTAAATAACAAAAGGTCAGGGCGGCATAAACCTTAAGAGGCGGGGCTCAAAATCTAGCAATTAATTTATTAAAGGGTCTGGTTTTTGTCAAAGTATTGTTTCTCATAAGTTGTAAGCGGAGTACATATGGCCATAAAATCCACTAGGATAGTCTATTTAAAATGTATTAACACAGACGGCGCATGCGCTATACACTGTACTTTACATTCGTGACGTTACTCATTAATTGTACTTATAAAATTAAAGTATGTCGTTCATACGACATAATTAACGCATCCCTGTAACGGTCATTTTGCTTCGATTTTACAATAAAAAAAACGTTAACGAGGTACTAGGATATGTTATGGTGAGCCTGGTTCCAGTTTCCACTGTAGCAGTTCAAATTAACTGTAATGTTCGCTGGTGTATAAAGTGCACGAAGCTTCTGCTCTTCCATAAACCGACTCAAGGACAATTGTTATAGTTTTTCATGCGCACCAACTCCGCGCACAAAGGAAAGCAATTTTGTCGAGACCTGCCAGAGTCACTGTAAACCGTTATACTATAACTAGCCATATTTAGGATTACACAATCATTTACGGGTATACTTAAAACTGGTCTAATACTGTGTTCAATAAATGAAATATGCATACTGGTATGAAATGATTCTTTATAGCATTTAAACCTGAATATGAGATATACTTGAAATCTTAATATCTATAAAAAATATGCACAATTAGTATAAAAACTTTAATTTTGCAACTGCAGTTTATTTAACGATGGTATACCTAAAGAGGTATTCTTTCCTCAAAATATGCGGTAAAGCGTATTTTTTATTTTGATTGTCATTAGAATAGGTATCAAAGAGTACTTTGTGAGGTTTTAATCAATTTTCCATACACTATATCAAGATATTATAAAAAGGCTATATTTTTATTACAAAATCGAAAAACAAGTGACACTCTGCCAAAATGATTTTGCTTTTAGTTTAAACAATATTTATTCGTTTTCAACATAATACATATAAATATATTCAAATATACAGCGATACATAACAATAGAATTGAGAAGAAAGCTATTTCTAGCTTATACAAAGTCTCTCTTCTTGCTTTTAAAAACCCTAAACAGTTAAATTCAAGCTTATCATTACCATTCTCATAATCAATATTATATGCATGCATATATGTAAAGTTTTAAGTAAATACTAGATGTAAACAATTTTAAATATTTTTTTCGCATTGCTTGTTAAATCTACATTATTTCGCCAACTTTCAACGACGGATATGTTTATGAGGAGGTAATACAAACAATATGTACGGTAACATGTGTTTTTTTTATTTCTGATATTGCACGGACATACATTAACCTTAAATACTGAGAAGTTTCATCAAATTCTACCGATAGAAAAAAGGTGACAAAAACTATAGCAATCAGCTTTAAACACGCAGACACATTTGTTATGTTGACAATATAAGTTGCCGGATACGTGGGACATTATGTAATAGAATGCTTCCATTATTGATAAAAAGATTTTGATATTTATCTAGTTTCTCAGTCGCTCAGATTTCAAAATAGAACATTTCATTTATATATAATGTCATGACCGTCCGAAGATGTTGACCTACTTTCTAAACCAATGAAATCTCTTGAGGAACGAGAGTAGATCAACATATAAGCCTGTGAGAAGTTACATGAAAGTTTTGTCCATAATTCTCTTGTATATTCATATGGAACTTGTATTATTATTGGGGTCACATTTTCAGCAAAAACATTATGCGTTTAAAATTTTGTCTGAAGTAAAGAGAAAACGCAGGGAATGATGTGTTTAATTTCCTAAAATATCTAATGGGATATACCATTGAACACCCCAACCCCCTAGTTCAGTTGTGAAAAAGCCTTTTCGAATTTTTTAATGTATGGCTGTCTTGCATAAACATTTTGCACTTTGCATCTCATTTTCCTAGACTAAAAATTCTGGTCTCCCAGTAAATCATGCGCACGTGTTATTATGCATGATAGACAAAATATAGGTGCTGGGACCGTATTCACCAACCATTCTTAAGAATATTCTTAGAGTTGAACTCAAGAATGAATTTTGAAAAAACACATTTGGAATCAGGCTTTAAGACCAAAATTTGCAAGCATGAAGGTACACCTGATATATAGTAAAATACACTCTCGCAATAATTCTATATGGCATGGTAAACTAGATATCTAAGGTTGAAAAACAAATGATTTTCAAGTGAGCCCAAGTCTAAGAATATTCTCAAGAATGGTTAGTGAATACGATCCCCGTCCATTCCAAACGTGTATTATACTTGCTGCTACTAATTACACGTGAGTAATGATGGGATTTGCACAACTTTGTCCGTAAACAGTTTTTTTTTGCCATAGTGACCAATATCATTGATCAATTCAACTGAGGACAACACAACCAGCGATGAGGAATTTGAAACATAACAGAAGCCATATTAAAAGAAAGAACACACAATGACGTGGACATAGCTCTACATCTTATCACTGAACGTACCTCTAAAATCTATTTTAGGTGTAGAATTTGAAGGTGCTATAAGTTTAGTCGTCGATATGGTGCTGTCAGTGAAATGAACATAAACATATATTTTTATGTACGACAGGACGTTTTAATTGCTTTAACAGCGTTTGTTCTAATTTCACTGAAATAAACATCGCACACACGACTTTAAGTGTAATATCCAGTCATTGAGAAAACTCTGTCAACTATCATTACAGAGTTCTGTATTTTTATTGGAGAGTTTCTGTATCTGCATTTTGTAATAGTTCAAATATATAAAAGAGGAGATCATGCTATCTATACCGATAGACTGTGTTATGGTGTACATAAATGAAATATACTGCACGGTTGTAATATTGTTTTTATTGTTGCTTTTCTACAGGAGTTCAGTTTTTATTTCTTTGAGCAATGGTGAGTAATCAGGTCATAGCAAATCTGATTTGAGATGATAAATGAATAATTCTTAAACTATTTTTAATAAACACTTATATAAACATTGTTGTGGAATTTTAAAAAAAATCAGGGTTTTAACATGTTACTTTTAAGTTCACTTTTAGAGCATCAAGTATGTATTGTTATAGGTGCGTCTTGCTCGAGATTAACGATTGTAGCTCAAATTTTATCATGTATTTATTAGTGTGTATAAAATGTAAATTAATTTCATGGTAAATCGGTACATGTTTTATTTGTGCAAAACCAAATATACTGAACGGAACAGCCACCCTGCCACTTTTGTATTTTTTTTAATATCTTCGTCAAAATATTGAGCAGCGTTATAAAATTTTGTTTAAGATATAAACTGACAATTATGCATGGATATTACATAGAAGTGGCCTTTATTATTACGATTCAAATTTCAAAGAAATTGCTTTGATACTTTTTGAAATAAAAAACAACATAAAAAGTTAGTTATATAACATGTCAGGTGGCGGGGTAGCTGTTATGTTTAGTATATTCAAAGTCAACTTCGTATGATTTTATAAGACAAATTATACCTCTCAGTCTCTTACAACTCTTTAAAGAGTGACATAATGTATGGTTTTGCTGTTTTATTATTGCATGTGATTATATTTGTATATACTACGATTAAACTTAAATAAAAGATTAATATAGTGTTCGTGAATAACAATATTAACAATTAAAAAACCCAAAGGGAGCGACCGGGGTTTCTTAATTGTTAAATTTGTACTTAATGGAAACTTACTATCTTATTGTTAAACGTCATTTGATTGACAGTTTATGTAACTCTTGTAACTCTCTTAACGATGTAAGCTGAGATGATTGATGTTTGGAAGCCCATACGTTGCTAAGGCGGTTTCTAAGCATAGCTCACGCGGACTTTGTAGTTTATACAGGGCACGTTCTTAATTGAATCAAGGGCGGAATCTGTGCAAATTCATTGACGCATGCGCAGCGATGACGAACCTCGTAATAATTAAGAACGAACTTAATATTTAAGTTATTTTGTAGGCTGTTTTAACAAATAAGAGTGACCTAGTTTTGAAAATTGATGCGATTGGTTGTCAAATGAGGTTAAACACTAACATACTATAATGCTATTAATTAAATGATTTCATGTTGGTCCAATTATCAGGCCAAGGATTGTCATATTGGCCCAGTGCCGTAGGTCGCATGTTTATATCAAGACTGTCCAATGGCAATTTTATTAATTAACTGCTTCTAATAACCAAATCAATTTTCAATTATATTATTTGTTTACGCAAGTTAATAAAATAAAAGTAGGCTGGGTAATTTCATTTTGGATTGTAAATGAAATATATAGAACAAAGTATGTTTTCTTTTTTTTTCTGTTATTTTTTATATCATTTTGGGATTATATATATTGCCTCAATTGAAAAATTAGCAACATAATTTTTAATTTGGAAAGAAGACAAATATCGGTCTCTGTTTAACAATTCAAATAAGCCCTGGTAATAAACTCATAAATTACAACATGTGTGAATGAACTCATAAACTGTCAATACAGAGTATATGCAGTGGGTATATACTAAACTACCATTGCAGACAATCTGTTACGCTGTTCGCGAGTCCCCAAACTGACAATATAGATAAAGAATGTATAATAACAGGACATAAACCATGCATTATCGATAACGCTGTGATCAATTCTTATCACATTTACGCAGAAGTGATCGGCGATTTATTTGTCTCGAAATAATATCGATAACAAATTTAGACATCTCGCAGACTGTTACGTCTAGACAGCCTTAATTGGAACGCTGACAATACAGTTCAGCGTGATGACGTTGTGCAATACAGTCTACACAGGCCATCAATCAATCACTTGACAGAAGGTTTAGTAGATGAGAATTGTTATAAATTAAATGAATTGTGCACATATAGTATTTGTGTTTTAAAATAGATCAAAATTGAATTGCAATTTGAATAAACGACTTGCAACATATATATGGCTGGTTGTTTTGCAATTTGTTTGTGCGTGAAAGAGATTGTGAGCATGCGCTAGCCGTGCATAGACGCGTATTTCATTTATATGCATGTGAGCTTATGAATGTCCGTTTAACCAGCATTATATTGTAAAAACGGAACACAAATATGTTTAAACAATCCGTAATCGATGCATTCTCTTACAGTTCTATTGATGCTTCATTTGTACGTGAGTTGTTTACGTTACGTTTATTTTCGTTACCAAATTTTCAGACACGAATCACTGAAGTCAATACAATAGAACCTCGTTGGCTCAAACACGGATGGTTCGAACATCACATAAAGCTCGAACCACGTATCTGGTTCCGGTTGAATTTCTGTTTTTATGTATGTACGTGTATGGTATAGTATTGAAATATACTTAGCTGTAACAACCCTTAAGTCGAACTATTTTGTCCTGCCTCGTCTTGTTTCGAGCCATCGAAGTTTTACTGTATATTCATATTATTTTTATAGATACGAATCATCAATCACTTCACGCATCATCGATTATTCCAAACAAGGCATTACTTTTTTTACATGTTACGCTTATTGTAAATAGAGTTGAAACGATTACCAGTCCCATTGGCTCAGGCGTCAGAGCACGAGACCTCTATTCTCTTCGGGGTTGCGAGTTCGACTCCCGGGGCTGGCCGATTAATAATACTAACTTTAGTTCAGATTGGACTTTAAACCAATAGCCGTTCGACGCTGCTATACAAGGAACACGCTATAAAAAAAACAGAAGAAGCTTACGCTTATGATGGGATTTCATCTATACTCTGAACTATCGCCCACAAACAAACCTAAAGAGACTAGCACTCTTCTGTGTGCATCGCATATGGGGAAACCGATGGAGAATGTAAAGTAAGCTTATGTACAATGATAAACAACAACAACAACAACAGGTGAAATTAGAAAAAGTACAATTGTTTTATGTCACAATTCGATGCAATTCACATATGGTTCCACAAGTTAAAAGTTGCTCACATAATACTTTGTTAATTTATTACCTAAACGTTATGTTATCGTTCCTACCGCAGCGTATCGTGTAGCAACCAATTTCGGGCATGCGCATTTATGTATAAAACACTATCTTCGTGCACAAATTCGTTCCTGCTGTCAATGTCTACAATTTTCACAGTCTCTCTGGGCATAATTGTACACAGCTGTGCCGTGAACGAAAGTCAGTTAATTAAATAACAAAATGCAAATTAGAAAAAAAAATCTTCTTACGTTTCTGCGCAATCTTACTAGTCAGTAGATGGTGTAATTATGAACACAATGTGTTTTCCACACGCTATGAAAAGCAAAATGATTGTGATTTCTACACGCCATGACAACCGCAGTGTATTCGTTTGGTTTTATGCTATAAATCATTACAACCGCTGTGCGTGTCTTTACTTCAAGCCACGATAACTGAAATGCATGCTATTTCATTAAGTCAAATTAATATGATATGTACTAACAGATCTTGGCATGTTTCGATCTATATGTGTATGAGTCAGATGTATACTGAGTCACTGGTGTGTTTCTATGTGTGTAAATCAGTTACATACTGAGTCACTGATTTATTTCTCTGTGTGTGAATCAGATACATACTTAGTCATTGAAATGTGTCTATAGGTCTGAGTTATATATAAACCGAGTCACTGACATGTTTCTGTGTATCATATTATATACCGAGTCACTGATACGTTTCTATGTTCATGAATCAGATATAAAATGAGTCACTGACATGTTTCCACATGTGTATAAATCGCATCGACATGCATTAAGTCACTGATATGTTTTTCGGTATGTGAAACATATATATACATACTGAGTCATTGATATGTTTCTGTGTTAGTGAATCAGATACATTCTGAGTCACTGATATGCCTCTGTGTGTTTATTATAGTCAGTCACTTATGAATTATTGTATTTTATTAGTTTGATAATGTAAAAATTAAACCAAATATTGTGTGAGATATTTCTATAGGTGCATGCATTTAGTCATTAATCTCGGAAGGTCCTTATTAGTTTGAACTTTTGATAAATTACACTGTCAAAAATAATGTGCAACAGGGCTAAAAATAGAGATAGTGAACATATTATGGGAAATTAGTGGACATCTAGCCAACACATATACGCATCAATATGGAAGAGATAAATTAAGCTGCCGCCTTAATTGGAACAGTGCAAGCTACACGTTTTTAAAGTCAGATCAGTTTAACTTTGGGAGTCAAGATGTTAAGACGAGTTTTAGTTTAACTTTGGTTTTGAGAAGAGAACATTTTGGGACGCGAATGGGTTAAGATGCAGTTGGGTTTTAAATATGAACTGTTATGTACTAAAACGGGGAACGTATTTGAACTATGTTTAGAAGCGTGCATATGTGTAAATAGAATTTATTAAAGTTTAAATGACAGTTGTAATAATGTAAGAAACAAATAAATATAGAAAGTCCTGCTTTCTGTGTTAGTTATGTGTGATGTTGAAACATATGTTCTGTGTGTGAATCATATATATACTGAGTCACTGACATGTTTCCATTTGTGTATAAATCACATATACGTGCACCGAGTCACATATATGTTTCTGTATATTATATACATTCTAAATCATTGATACGCTTCTATGGGTGTTAATTATACATATACTGGGTCTCTGATATGTTGCCATATGTGAAGAAATCAAATATACATGCACTGAGTCACTGATACGTTTCTACATTGTATATGTGTGAAATACAGACTGGTACCCAGTAATTTATATTGTGTGTGACACATATTGACACTCTAATGAGTACATGTGTGCTTATTATATGAAGTTACAGAATCCACTTGATAGATCTAGATATGTATAAAATGTAATTAAGTCACTGACACTGGTACAAATTAACATTAACGCTATACGCTCTCCATATTGCACCTTTGCATAAAAGTAATGTAAGTATTGACAAAATGGCACTTTTGGGTAGGTTGGTTGTTTAATGAAGGCGTCTTGCATCTTACATTTTATGCAAAGATGGTTATAGGGAAAACAACTCATTTGAATTATTTTGATTTTTGTTTTTTTTCCCTTTTTTTCGTAACTTTTTAAGATTTATTTCCTTCTACTCTACAAATATAACAATAATTCATTTGAGTGTTATTATTTATATTTTTTTCACTCACTTTGTTGGAACGTAGAGTCATGTCACTTGCACTGTTCAACATATTCAGTTAGTAAATTACAGCTCTTTTTATGTAAGCAATTTTCACATTTTGGATAAGAACACTTTTTAATAAAATTCATTTGTATTAATATGTTATGTCGACAAAATAATGTTCATGCCTTAAGGTCTCGTAGGTCGAAAAAAAAACACGGGCGGATTTGGAAGTTTTATGAAAGATTGTACCTATGCATTATATGAGTAACTTTTATATGTGACACTATATGAGGTTGATTAAAATCTAATTTCTAATTCTGATCCTTCTGGTCGTGAGTTCGAATCCCCCGCCCGGCAACAGTCTCCGTGATGATTGATATACGACATTGTGTCTAATTTTCATTCGTCTCTCACCACTGATTCAAGTGGGAAAGTTATCAGTTACTTACGGAGACGGGGTGTGCTCGAGTACTGGTTAATCCCAGGAAACAGTGGTTAGGTTAACTGATCGTCTGTTAGCCCTCGGTGGCATAAAAATGACGCTAAATATTCAATCAATCAATCAATCAATGATCCTTATCACTCTGGGCACAAAAATGTTGTATTGTTGTAATATACAGAATAAATACGTTTCAACTCATTTGAAAAGAAGAAAAAAATGCATGTTTTCAAGCGCAATCACGTTCTTGGGGGTATTTTGGACGTGTTTTCCCTCTCGCTTTGAATTGGGGGGTTCTGTAACAATATTGTATCCGAAATTTCAGGGTCGTGAAAAACCTGTGTCAACCCATGATATAAAGATTCACTGACAAGTCTTACCATTTAAAATATATGATACATATCTTTATTGATTTTGTGTTTATCTTATACATACATGTAAACCAACAATTACTTTATTAATATTAATTATATATAAATGCGCGGAAATCGTTATATGCACGTGTTACGAGGCGAATTACGACACTGATAATGGTTCACGTATCACAGAAATTTTTGTAATTATATAAAACTGTTATAGTAAGACAGCTGTTCTTCTTCAAAGTAACAGTAAGGTGTATTTCATTAGTGACTTTGTTGGCAACAGGTTAACGTTGTAGATACCAAATGTTTACGTTACTATTCCGAATGTTTACGTTGCAGATACAGAATGTTTACAATGCTGATGCCGAATGTTTATATTACTTATACCGAACGTTTACGTTGCAGATAGCGAATGTTTATACCGGATGTTTATGTTACATGTACTGATACCGAATGTTTGCGTTACTGATACCGAATATTAACGTAACTGATACCGAATGTTTACCGTGCTGATATCGAATGTATATGTTACTGATATCGAATGTTTGCGTAACTGCTACCGAATGTTTACATTACTGATACTGAATGTTTATGTTGCAGATACTAAATGTTTACGTTACTGATACCTTAAATTTACGTTACTGCTACCGAATTTTTACATTACTGATACTGAATGTTTATGTTACTAATACCGAATGTTTACATTACTGATACCGAACATTTTAAGATGCAGATACCGAATGTTTACATGGCAGATAATTAATGTTCACGTTGCAGATATTGAATGTTTACGTTGCAGATACCGAATGTTTATGTTACTTATACCGAATGTTTATGTTACTGTAACCGATCATTAACGTTGTATATATCGAATGATTACATTGCAGATACCGAATGTTTACGCTACTGATACCGAACGTTTTAAGTTGCAGATACCGAATGTTTACGCTACTTATACCGAATGTTTATATTACTGATACCGAATGTTTACGCTACTTATACCGAATGTTTATATTATTTATACCAAAGGTTAATGTTACATGTACTGATACAGAATGTTTATATTGACGATACCGACTGTTTACATTGTAGATACCGAATGTTTACGCTACTTATACCGAATGTTTATATTACTGATACCGAATGTTTACGCTACTTATACCGAATGTTTATATTACTGATACCGAATGTTTACGCTACTTATACCGAATGTTTATATTATTTATACCAGAGGTTTATGTTACATGTACTGATACCGAATGTTTATATTGCTGATACTGAATGTTTACGTTGCAGATACCGAATGTTTACGTTACTGATTTCGAATGTTTATATTGCTGATACCGAATGTTTACATTGCAGACAGAATGTTAATGTTACTGATACCGAATATTTACGTTGCTGATACCGAATGTTTACGTTACTGATACCGAATGTTAAGGTGAAAGATACCAAATGTTTAAATTGCTGATATCAAATATTTAGTTTATTTTTGATACCGAATGTTTACGTTGCAGATACCGAATGTAAACGTTACTGATACCAAATGTTTATATTTCTGATACCGAATGTTTATTTTACTGATGCCTTATGTTAACATTGCTGATACCAAACGTTTACGTTGGAGATACCTAATGTTTACATTACATTGCAGATACCGAATGTTTACGCTGCTGATACCGAATGTTTATATAACTTATACCGGAGGTTTATTTTACATGTACTGTTACCGAATGTTTATATTGCTGATACCGACTGTTTACATTGCAGATACCTAATGTTTACGTTTCTGATACCGATTGTTAACGTTGCAGATATCGATTGTTTACGTTACTGATACCGAATATTTATATTGCTGATACTGAATGTTTACGTTGCAGATACCGAATGTTTACGTTACTAATACCAAATGTTTATATTACTTATACCGGAGGTTTATTTTACATGTACTGTTACCGAATGTTTATATTGCTGATACCGACTGTTTACATTGCAGATACCGAATGTTTACGTTTCTGATACCGAGTGTTTACGTTGCAGATATCGATTGTTTACGTTACTGATACCGAATATTTATATTGCTGATACTGAATGTTTATATTGCAGATACCGAATGTTTACGTTACTGATACCGAATGTTTATATGACTGATACCGAATATTTACGTTACTGATACCGAATGTAAATGTTGCTGATACTGAACGATTACGTTGTAGATACCAAATGTTTATATTGCTGATATCGAATATTCAGTATATTTCTGATACCGAATATTTACGTTGCAGATACCGAATGTTTACGTTTCTGATACCAAATGTTTATATTTCTGATACCGAATGTTTATGTTTCTGATACCGAATGTTAACATTGCTGATACAGAACATTTACGTTGTTGATACCAAATGTTTATATTACTGATACCGAATGTTCAGTATATTTCTGATATCGAATGTTTGCGTTGCAGATACCGTATGTTTACGTTACTGATACCGAGTGTAAATCTTTCTCTTATATAAACTTAAAATTGGTGTTGTTTGATAATACATACATTGTTTTCAATTTTATATCTATGTTGTTCGTTTTACATTTTTATTGTTAAACTTAGAACTTAAATTACAGTTGTAAATATGGTAAATCAGTGTTGTTCAACTTCTATTTTCTTTTTATATTTATTTTCATTATTTTACATTCTTGTTGTAAAGTTGTATATTGTGTTTGTTGGTTTATTTTAATTATTGTACTTACTGTTTAATTTAATTTGTGTTCCTTAATTGTAATGTTTGTTGTAAGATTTTTATATCTATGTTCTTAGTTAAGCTATAAGAATAACAAAAATATAAAATTTTAACACAATGTATGTACAATTTAACAACACAAATGTTATGTTTTTAACAAAAAAGATTTATACAATATTGCAATGTTTGTCCTGCCATACTGAACAACAAAGAATATTTGTCACACGTAGAAAATCCATCTGACATGAATCCGGCAACGTGGCGGCCGATCCGGCACCGTGTCTGGATAATTTCAACAAAACTTTCCCAGAGTCAACAGTACTAAATGTACAACCACAGTGAAGACGCTGTGAATGTGTACCGAGACATAATTACTACAATTTCAGCACTATGGCGGCTTTATGTTGTTTCACAAATATGTAAACGGAAATAATATAATTGTACGTCGATTTTATCTTGCAACAGACGATAGTTTACCCTCCAATTACTGCTGAATGTCATGACTTTGTGAACTGTACGCAGCGCCGGTATTGCCATCATAAAATACAGACAACTTCCGCCGGGCGGGCAGCTGCAGTGACTAGAACATTGACGAGACATGATTTGGAAGAAGAGCGGCAACAGTGTAAGTTTTATGTGAGCAGACGATAGTAACCATTTTAAGCACATGTGATAGAGCGTAAATTTCATTAAAAAATGCCGTTTATATCACATGGAATCGGATACATTTTATAATAAAAAAACCCATTGTGACTGAGATATCACGATATGCTATCCTTAATAACAATAACATTAATAATGCCTTTGATTTAAGATCACTCGTTAAAATTATATATATATATAATATACAATACCAATTTATCATGTGCTCTTTTTAAAATGGCTTACATATCAAAACATATTTAACAATATCAGCAACACAAACGCCATTCGACTTTACAAATTAGAAAAGTTACCTAAACATTTCCCAACTAATTATATTTTATAATTGTGTTTAAATACATAAAGAGACGATGAAAGTCGTGTGGAAAGTGACTTCCATAACGAACTTCGGCTGGTTTCCGTATCGACTATAGCAATTAAATGCAACTGTAAGATACATGGGAGTGAAAAGTAGCTATCACATTTGCTGTTCTATTAACCGAGTAAACATACGGATAACATTAGTATTTTGTTTATAAAATACTGAGTTATTGATATAAAACAAAATGCTGTTATTGACATGATGCTTTAATTGTATAAATGTAAGAAATGAATTTCATATTTTATAAACTAAACATGTTCATAAAATGGTTCGAATCCAGAACGTGTATTTTAAGCGCATAATTCTCTATGATTGATTTTCAGCGGTACGTACTCATAAAATAGTTATTTTGGCGGAAAATAATATTTTTTTGGAGAAAAAAACATGGAACTATCACCATATTTTGAAACTGACTTCTTCCTTTTATTAATAATATACAGCAACCAGAGACTTACAGAACGGAATATAGCGCGTGCAGACGAGTTAAATTAGCGAAAATAAGTCAAATTGTCGTACTGAGTATTAGCATTTATGAATGTTTTAGCAGTTTTCAGAAAATAATAGGAATTTACAAATTTAGTAGCTAAATTAATTGCTTATTTAACAAAAATAAATTGGATATAACGAGTAGTGTATATGTTGAATTCGCTTGATTTACTAGGTCTAAATTGATCAATAATTTGAGCCTATGAATCTTAAATTTTGTAAAACCTGTATAGGTATTAAATCTAACCCTGCTACATTTTCTGTTAAATAATCAATAAAGCTAAATGGTTCTACAATTAAATATAGTGATTAGCTTGTTTAATCGATGTTATTTGAATCTTATTTTTTTAAAATTTAGTGTCTGAGTCTAAATCTCCAGAAACCAAGAGGTCAAAATGGTAGTACGTAAAGTAGTTCCGTATAAAAATTGACAGTGGTTCTTCAAGATGGTGTGAGTATCAAAGTCTACTTCACAGGTACTATTGTAGATTTGTGTAGAGAGTATATTGTCCTGAAGAAACGGTGCAAAATTGAGTTAGATTCTAGCTACAAGTATATGGGACTACTTTTTCGACGGAAAGAATTTTACATAATTTGGATGATTTGTCCCATGTATGTAAAAATATTGACATCTGCTTTTACTTTGAGCAAAACAAGTGTAATTTGAAGTAGTTTATATCCATGTTATTATGTTTTTGTTGATTTTTTTGTGTCCTGCTTTAATGGAAAATTAATTCAAGTTATATTCACTTTGGAGTCGCATGAATAGTGCTAGAGTATAGAGGTAATATCACGGTATATGCGATATTCATGGTGTCCCGGCCCCGGTTTCACAAAAATACTTAAATCTCTTATTTTACTTAAACTCGATAGTGTGCTCAATTTTATACTTAAATTGAGCACACTATTTGAGTTTAAGTAAAATAGCAGACTTGAGTATTTTCGAGAAACCGGACCCCGGTTCCGGATGCAAGAGGACATTTAATTTAGACTTCGTTCCATTTCTTTTAATTCCGTATGAGGCGTTTTGAATTAGATTATAGAAAATCAGTCTAGATGTCTACTAATGCATTCTCAGTCGACAATTAAGTTTTCATATTTCTGGGTATTATAACACGTGTCTTTCTATTGCAACAGAGATATCCTATTATAACGGAATATTGAAGTTATGTCAATGTTGGTAAAACTGCCAGTTTGACAACAAGCGACTTTTAAGTGAATGTAATTGTCAAGTGTTTGGTGTTATTAATGCTGATGCCAGACCAAAACTGCAGGTTGATAACACTATGTTTGTAAAGAAAGACGTTTATAGAATACTTTAGTTACTGCCGACAGTCTGGAGTTACATACGCTAGTTGTTGTTCTCTTCTTTTGGACTATGATTTAAGAAGACAGATTGTGTGTTGTTCGTTATATCAATTTATAAACACCGAGTTTCATAGAAAACATTGGCAGTCATTTGTCGAATACACGCACGCACACACGCACTGATGAATCTGAATGGTGTACGTTCATTTCCCAGTACGAAACCTTTCTGCACTGGTTCGTTTAACTAGTACAAAATACGGGAGACGAAACACTGAGAACCGCGATCAATTGTTATCAACGCGAAATGACGTAAATACCACAAACGAACACATGTTTGCAAATTTTGACAGCCGAGCTTCTGGCGAATAAATGCCAAAACTATCATTACATCCAATTACAGTTGTTATGGTGATATATCTTGCAGGCTGATGAAAACGGCTAAAGATATTCCAGTTGCTATAAATACTTTTATAACGTCAAAAAAGTTCATAGGTTTCGACATTGCTGTTCTGGCAGTCATTGACTTTTATTGAGAACTCATATAAAAGTTGCTGTTAATGGGTATCGCTTCCGGTAAACGACGTCAACGGGTTCGCTAACTTCTCTGTAAATTATTAACTTTTTTATTAACGATTGAGCAGTTGGGGATTATTCTATAGTAAACCTATATCATGCATGTACTTCATGTCTATGGCGTTATGTATCCTAGAAACAGAAAAATCAAAGTACGTGAGAGTACTGATAGTCGGCGTTTAATAAACACCCATACGCGTGCCGTATAAAATTGATGTACTGATAGTCGGTTTGTAACATACACCCATACGCGTGCCTTATATAGTTGATGTACTGATAGTCGGTGTTTAATAAACACCCATACGCCTGCCGTATATGAGTGATGTACTGATAGTCGGTGTTTGATAAATACCCATACGACTGCCGTATATGAGTGATGTACTGACGGTCGGTGTTTAATAAACATCCATACGCCTGCCGTATATGATTGATGTACTGATAGTCGGTGTTTAATAAACACTCATACGCCTGCCGTATATGACTGTGTACTGACGGTCGGTGTTTAATAAACACCTATACACCTGCCGTATATTACTGATGTACTGATAGTCGGTGTTTAATAAACACCTATACGCCTGCCGTATATGACTGATGTACTGACGGTCGGTGTTTAATAAACACCTATACGCCTGCCGTATATGACTGATGTACTGACGGTCGGTGTTTAATAAACACCTATACGTCTGCCGTATATGACTGATATATTGATGGTCGGTGTTTAATAAAAATCCATACGCCTGCCGTATATGACTGATGTATTGATAGTAGGTGTTTAATAATCACCCATACGCCTGCCTTATATCGTTGATGTACTGATAGTCGGTCTTTAATAAAAACCAATACGCCTGCCGTATATGACTGATGTACTGATAGTCGGTGTTTAATAAACACCCATACGCCTGCCGTATATGACTGATGTACTGACGGTCGGTGTTTAATAAACACCCATACGCCTGCCGTATATGACTGATATATTGATGGTCGGTGTTTAATAAACATCCATACGCCTGCCGTATATGATTGATGTACTGATAGTCGGTCTTTAATAAACACCCATACGCCTGCCGTATATGACTGATGTACTGATAGTCGGTGTTTGATAAACACCCATACGCCTGCCGTATATGACTGATGTACTGATAGTCGGTGTTTAATAAACACATATACGCCTGCCGTATATGACTGATGTACTGACGGTCGGTGTTTAATAAACACCCATACGCCTGCCGTATATGACTGATATATTGATGGTCAGTGTTTAATAAACACCCATACGCCTGCCATATATGACTGATGTACTGACGGTAGGTGTTTAATAAACACCCATACGCCTGCCGTATATGACTTATGTACTGACGGTCGGTGTTTAATAAACACCCATACGCCTGCCGTATATGACTGATGTACTGACGATCGGTGTTTAATAAACACCCATACGCCTGCCGTATATGATTGATGTACTGATAGTCGGTGTTTAATAAACACACATACGCCTGACGTATATGACTGATGTACTGACGGTCTGTGTTTAATAAACACCCATACGCCTGCCGTATATGACTAATGTACTGACGGTCTGTGTTTAATAAACACCCATACGCCTGCCGTATATGACTGTGTACTGACGGTCGGTGTTTAATAAACACCCATACGCCTGCCGTATATGACTGTGTACTGACGGTCGGTGTTTAATAAACACCCATACGCCTGCCGTATATGACTGATATATTGATAGTCGGTGTTTAATAAACACCCATACGCCTGCCGTATATGACTGATGTATTGATAGTAGGTGTTTAATAATCACCCATACGCCTGCCTTATATGATTGATGTACTGATAGTCGGTGTTTAATAAACACTCATACGCCTGCCGTATATGACTGATGTATTGATAGTCGGTGTTTAATAAACACCCATACGCCTGCCGTATATGACTGATGTACTGACGGTCTGTGTTTAATAAACATCCATATGCCTGCCATATATGACTGATGTACTGACGGTCGGTGTTTAATAAACACCCATACGCCTGCCGTATATGACTGATGTATTGATAGTCGGTGTTTAATAAACACCCATACGCCTGCCGTATATGACTGATGTACTGACGGTCTGTGTTTAATAAACACCCATACGCCTGCCGTATATGACTAATGTACTGACGGTCTGTGTTTAATAAACACCCATACGCCTGCCGTATATGACTGTGTACTGACGGTCGGTGTTTAATAAACACCCATACGCCTGCCGTATATGACTGTGTACTGACGGTCGGTGTTTAATAAACACCCATACGCCTGCCGTATATGACTGATATATTGATAGTCGGTGTTTAATAAACACCCATACGCCTGCCGTATATGACTGATGTATTGATAGTAGGTGTTTAATAATCACCCATACGCCTGCCTTATATGATTGATGTACTGATAGTCGGTGTTTAATAAACACTCATACGCCTGCCGTATATGACTGATGTATTGATAGTCGGTGTTTAATAAACACCCATACGCCTGCCGTATATGACTGATGTACTGACGGTCTGTGTTTAATAAACATCCATATGCCTGCCATATATGAAAGTGTACTGACGGTCGGTGTTTAATAAACACCCATACGCTTGCCGTATATGACTGATGTACTGATAGTCGGTGTTTAATAAACACCCATACGCCTGCCGTATATCACTGTTGTACTGAAAGTCGGTGTTTAATAAACACCCATACGCCTGCCGTATATGACTGATGTACTGACGGTCGGGGTTTAATAAACACCCATACGCCTTCCGTTTATGACTGATGTACTGATAGTCGATGTTTAATAAACACCCATACGCCTGCCGTATATGATTGATGTACTGATAGTCGGTGTTTAATAAACACCCATACGCCTGCCGTATATGATTGATGTACTGATAGTCGGTGTTTAATAAACACCCATACGCCTGCCGTATATGATTGATGTACTGATAGTCGGTGTTTAATAAACACCCATACGCCTGCCGTATATGACTGATGTACTGATAGTCGGTGTTTAATAAACACCCATACGCCTGCCATATATGACTGATGTACTGATAGTCAGTGTTAAATAAACACCCATACGCCTGCCTTATATTATTGATGTACTGATAGTCGTTCTTTAATAAACACCCATACGCCTGCCGTTTATGATTGATGTACTGATAGTCGGTGTTTAATAAACACCCATGCGCCTGCCGTATATGATTGATGTACTGATAGTCGGTTTTTAATAAACACCCATACACCTGCCGTATATGATTGATGTACTGATAGTCGGTGTTTAATAAACACCCATACGCCTGCCGTATATGACTGATGTACTGATAGTCGGTGTTTAATAAACACCCATACGCCTGCCATATATGATTGATGTACTGATAGTCGGTGTTTAATAAACACCCATACGCCTGCCTTATATTATTGATGTACTGATAGTCGGTCTTTAATAAACACCTATACGCCTGCCGTATATGATTGATGTATTGATAGTCAGTGTTTAATAAACACCAATACGCCTGCCGTATATGACTGTGTACTGACGGTCGGTGTTTAATAAACACCCATACGCCTGCCGTATATGACTGTGTACTGACGGTCGGTGTTTAATAAACACCTATACGCCTGCCGTATATTACTGATGTACTGATAGTCGGTATTTAATGAACACCCATACGCCTGCCGTATATGACTTATGTACTGATAGTCGGTGTTTAATAAACACCCATACGCCTGCCGTATATGATTGATGTACTGATAGTTGGCGTTTAATAAACACCCATACGCCTGCCTTATATTGTTGATGTACTGATAGTCGGTCTTTAATAAACACCCATACGCCTGCCGTATATGACTGATGTACTGATAGTCAGTATTTTATAAACACCCATACGCCTGCCGTATATGACTGTGTACTGACGGTCGGTGTTTAATAAACACCTATACGCCTGTCGTATATGATTGGTGTACTGATAGTCAGTGTTTAATAAACACCCATACGCCTGCCGTATATGACTGTGTACTGACGGTCGGTGTATAATAAACACCCATACGCCTGCCGTATATGACTGATGTACTGATAGTCGGTGTTTAATAAACACCAATACGCCTGCCGTATATGACTGATGTACTGACGGTCGGTGTTTAATAAACATCCATACGCCTGCCGTATATGACTGATGTACTGAAAGTCGGTGTCTAATAAACGCCCATACACCTGCCGTATATGACTGATGTACTGACGGTCGGTGTTTAATAAACACCCATACGTCTGCCGTATATGATTGATGTACTGACGGTCTGTGTTTATTAAACACCTATACGCCTGCCGTATATGACTGATGTATTGACCGTCGAGGTTTAATAAACATCCATACGCCTGCCGTATATGAGTGATGTACTGATAGTCGGTGTTTAATAAACACCCATACACCTGCCGTATATGACTGATGTACTGACGGTCGGTGTTTAATAAACACCCATACGTCTGCCGTATATGATTGATGTACTGACGGTCTGTGTTTATTAAACACCTATACGCCTGCCGTATATGACTGATGTATTGACCGTCGAGGTTTAATAAACATCCATACGCCTGCCGTATATGACTGATGTACTGACGGTCTGTGTTTAATAAACATCCATATGCCTGCCATATATGAAAGTGTACTGACGGTCGGTGTTTAATAAACACCCATACGCTTGCCGTATATGACTGATGTACTGATAGTCGGTGTTTAATAAACACCCATACGCCTGCCGTATATCACTGTTGTACTGAAAGTCGGTGTTTAATAAACACCCATACGCCTGCCGTATATGACTGATGTACTGACGGTCGGGGTTTAATAAACACCCATACGCCTTCCGTTTATGACTGATGTACTGATAGTCGATGTTTAATAAACACCCATACGCCTGCCGTATATGATTGATGTACTGATAGTCGGTGTTTAATAAACACCCATACGCCTGCCGTATATGATTGATGTACTGATAGTCGGTGTTTAATAAACACCCATACGCCTGCCGTATATGATTGATGTACTGATAGTCGGTGTTTAATAAACACCCATACGCCTGCCGTATATGACTGATGTACTGATAGTCGGTGTTTAATAAACACCCATACGCCTGCCATATATGACTGATGTACTGATAGTCAGTGTTAAATAAACACCCATACGCCTGCCTTATATTATTGATGTACTGATAGTCGTTCTTTAATAAACACCCATACGCCTGCCGTTTATGATTGATGTACTGATAGTCGGTGTTTAATAAACACCCATGCGCCTGCCGTATATGATTGATGTACTGATAGTCGGTTTTTAATAAACACCCATACACCTGCCGTATATGATTGATGTACTGATAGTCGGTGTTTAATAAACACCCATACGCCTGCCGTATATGACTGATGTACTGATAGTCGGTGTTTAATAAACACCCATACGCCTGCCATATATGATTGATGTACTGATAGTCGGTGTTTAATAAACACCCATACGCCTGCCTTATATTATTGATGTACTGATAGTCGGTCTTTAATAAACACCTATACGCCTGCCGTATATGATTGATGTATTGATAGTCAGTGTTTAATAAACACCAATACGCCTGCCGTATATGATTGTGTACTGACGGTCGGTGTTTAATAAACACCCATACGCCTGCCGTATATGACTGTGTACTGACGGTCGGTGTTTAATAAACACCTATACGCCTGCCGTATATTACTGATGTACTGATAGTCGGTATTTAATGAACACCCATACGCCTGCCGTATATGACTTATGTACTGATAGTCGGTGTTTAATAAACACCCATACGCCTGCCGTATATGATTGATGTACTGATAGTTGGCGTTTAATAAACACCCATACGCCTGCCTTATATTGTTGATGTACTGATAGTCGGTCTTTAATAAACACCCATACGCCTGCCGTATATGACTGATGTACTGATAGTCAGTATTTTATAAACACCCATACGCCTGCCGTATATGACTGTGTACTGACGGTCGGTGTTTAATAAACACCTATACGCCTGTCGTATATGATTGGTGTACTGATAGTCAGTGTTTAATAAACACCCATACGCCTGCCGTATATGACTGTGTACTGACGGTCGGTGTATAATAAACACCCATACGCCTGCCGTATATGACTGATGTACTGATAGTCGGTGTTTAATAAACACCAATACGCCTGCCGTATATGACTGATGTACTGACGGTCGGTGTTTAATAAACATCCATACGCCTGCCGTATATGACTGATGTACTGAAAGTCGGTGTCTAATAAACGCCCATACACCTGCCGTATATGACTGATGTACTGACGGTCGGTGTTTAATAAACACCCATACGTCTGCCGTATATGATTGATGTACTGACGGTCTGTGTTTATTAAACACCTATACGCCTGCCGTATATGACTGATGTATTGACCGTCGAGGTTTAATAAACATCCATACGCCTGCCGTATATGAGTGATGTACTGATAGTCGGTGTTTAATAAACACCCATTCACCTGCCGTATATGACTGATGTACTGATAGTCAGTATTTTATAAACACCCATACGCCTGCCGTATATGACTGTGTACTGACGGTCGGTGTTTAATAAACACCTATACGCCTGCCGTATATGATTGGTGTACTGATAGTCAGTGTTTAATAAACACCCATACGCCTGCCGTATATGACTGTGTACTGACGGTCGGTGTTTAATAAACACCCATACGCCTGCCGTATATGACTGATGTACTGATAGTCGGTGTTTAATAAACACCAATACGCCTGCCGTATATGACTGATGTACTGACGGTCGGTGTTTAATAAACATCCATACGCCTGCCGTATATGACTGATGTACTGAAAGTCGGTGTCTAATAAACGCCCATACACCTGCCGTATATGACTGATGTACTGACGGTCGGTGTTTAATAAACATCCATACGCCTGCCGTATATGAGTGATGTACTGATAGTCGGTGTTTAATAAACACCCATACGCCTGCCGTATATGACTGATGTACTGAAAGTCGGTGTTTAATAAACACCCATACGTCTGTGGTATATGATTGATGTACTGATAGTTGGCGTTTAATAAACACCCATACGCCTGCCTTATATTGTTGATGTACTGATTGTCGGTCTTTAATAAACACCCATACGCCTGCCGTATATGACTGATGTACTGATAGTCGGTGTTTAATAAACACATATACGCCTGCCGTATATGATTGATGTACTGATAGTTGGCGTTTAATAAACACCCATACGCCTGCCTTATATTGTTGATGTACTGATAGTCGGTCTTTAATAAACACCCATACGCCTGCCGTATATGACTTATGTACTGATAGTCGGTGTTTAAGAAACACCCATACGCCTGCCGTATATGACTGATGTACTGATATTCGGTGTTTAATAAACACCCATACGCCTGCCGTATATGACTGATGTACTGATAGTTGGCGTTTAATAAACACCCATACGCCTGCCTTATATTGTTGATGTACTGATAGTCGGTGTTTAATAAACGCCTATACGCCTGCCGTATATGACTGATGTACTGATAGTCGGTGTTTAATAAACACCCATACGCCTGCCGTATATGACTGATGGACTGATAGTTGGCGTTTAATAAACACCCATACGCCTGCCTTATATTGTTGATGTACTGATAGTCGGTGTTTAATAAACACCCATACGCCTGCGTTATATTGTTGATGTACTGATAGTCGGTGTTTAATAAACACCCATACGCCTGCCGTATATGACTGATGTACTGATAGTTGGCGTTTAATAAACACCCATACGCCTGCCTTATATTGTTGATGTACTGATAGTCGGTGTTTAATAAACACCTATACGCCTGCCGTATATGACTGATGTACTGATAGTCGGTGTTTAATAAACACCCATACGCCTGCCGTATATGACTGATGTACTGATAGTTGGCGTTTAATAAACACCCATACGCCTGCCTTATATTGTTGATGTACTGATAGTCGGTGTTTAATAAACACCCATACGCCTGCCTTATATTGTTGATGTACTGATAGTTGGTGTTTAATAAACACCCATACGCCTGCCGTATATGACTGATGTACTGATAGTTGGCGTTTAATAAACACCCATACGCCTGCCTTATATTGTTGATGTACTGATAGTCGGTGTTTAATAAACACCCATACGCCTGCCGTATATGACTGATATACTGATAGTCGGTGTTTACAAGGCATTTATGTGTCATTTATATATAGCCTGATAAAAGTAATTTATATTGAAAAAGGTCAAATCCACATTCGTTCCCATAGTAACAGTACGTTTATGTAATGCCATTGGAGTGATACTACCATTATGTATTCTGGTGACAACGGTCACACAAACAGATGGTTACTCTAATTTAAATGACATTGCCATACTAACGTAATATCTTGAAACATGTTTGATATTTAGTATATTATGTAATTTGCATTCACATACAGGTAATAGAAGTTAATAGATATTTAAAGACCGACGCCTTTGATGTCCCGAGCAATGACCTAGCAGAATGACCCGCAGTGTTTAGCAATTTGAAAGTAAAACTGTGAATAAATAGATAAATTACATATGTAGTTCCAGTTCAATTAATATTGTATGCTCTATTCGCGGCTTGCGCGTCTCTGCACACATGCTACGACACCGGTGATTAATGAGTAAAAAGCTGATTGCGTATACTTGTGTTTCTGACAGTAGCGATTCATTATGTGAATCTGTTACGTGATTGTCAATAACTGAAGTATCACAAAATAATGGTTTCCATGTTGAGGATATAAAGTGCATAAAACAAACAAAACACCGTGTTGATCGATTGCGTGTTGGCCTTCGTAAGTATGAAAAGGCCTTCATTTCACCGAGGATAACGTAAAATATTACGAATTACATGCAATAAGCTTCGTCAATCAATCAATCACATGTGTGCCTTTTTCAGATCTATCAGTAACGATAGAATGGAAGAGAGAAAGAGGGGGGGGGGGGGGGGGGGGGGGGGAGAGAGAGAAACAAATATTAAAAAAACGAGTTATATGAAGAGTGAAAGAATGCCGAAGAGAGATGGAGACGGACGAACGGGGAATAAAGAGGAGAGATAGGAACGGCGAAAAAAAGAGATCAAGTACTGAGTGAGGCAATGGGACAGACGAGGAATGGAGAAAGAAGGGGCGGAATGATATGGAGATTTCGTAGTCTATTATCTTCTTTAATATATGTGTCATAATAGTATTCAAGTTATATTATTCATTCGTATATAAATAATATTTATGATAATCAGTTTTGATATTTCGTGGGATTATTCATTTCCGCTAAGCTGTTACATATTCAACATTGTTGACATTTCAGATGAAAAAAAAGGAATATGCAATGAAAGCATTTAAAGATAAATTTGTAATTGGATTACTATATAAACTAGCCCAATGATAATATATATCTAATCTTCTAAAACTTAAATGTTAATAAAACATTATTTTTATATATTACCTATAGTAATACAATGTATTTGGTATAGCTGCAGCTCTTTGTCTGTGACTTGAGCGGGACAGTTTATATAAATTTAAGATCGTTCACTGCGTGTGTCTCGTTATAAACCACAGACCATAGATCTTTGTTATATTTGTTACACGGAGATGCGTAGTGACTCTGTTATAATTCAACAGCAAGTTGCTCATTAAATTGCACATATTCCATGCCCGCTTTCCTAGCAAAACACATATGTCATGTCTTCTTTCCAAGCAAAACAAATAGCTCATGTCCTCTTTCCCAGTAAAAAACATATGACATGTCTTCTTTCCCAGCAAAACAAATATTCTGTGTCTTCTTTTCTAGCAAAACAAATATCCCATGTCCTCTTTCTCAGCAAAACAAATATCCCATGTCCTCTTTCTCGGCAAAACACATATGCCATGTCCTCTTTCCCGGCAAAACACATATGCCATGTCCTCTTTCCCGGCAAAACACATATGCCATGTCCTCCTTCCCAACAAAACACATATGCCATGTCCTCTTATCCGGCAAAACACATATGCCATGTCCTCTTTCCCGATGTCCTCTTTCCCGGCAAAACACATATGCCATGTCCTCTTTCCCGGCAAAACACATATGCCATGTCCTCTTTCCCAACAAAACACATATGCCATGTCCTCTTTCCCAACAAAACACATATGCCATGTCCTCTTTCCCGGCAAAACACATATGCCATGTCCTCTTTCCCAACAAAACACATATGCCATGTCCTCTTTCCCAACAAAACACATATGCCATGTCCTCTTTCCCAACAAAACACATATGCCATGTCCTCTTTCCCGGCAAAACACATATGCCATGTCCTCTTTCCCGGCAAAACACATATGCCATGTCCTCCTTCCCAACAAAACACATATGCCATGTCCTCTTTCCCGGCAAAACACATATGCCATGTCCTCTTTCCCAACAAAACAAATAATTCATGTCCACTTTCCCAGCGAAACAAATATTCCATGTCCACTTTCCCAACAATATGAATAGTCCATATCCAGTTTCCCAACAATACGAATAATTTATTGCACTTTCCAAACAATATGAATATTCCATGTCCTCTTTCCCATTAATATGAATACTCCGTGTCCACTTTCCCAACAATACGAATATTCCATGTTCTCTTTCCCATTAATATGAATACTCCGTGTCCACTTTCCTAACAATACGAATATTCCATGTCCTCTTTCCCATTAATATGAATACTCCGTGTCCACTTTCCCAACAATACGAATATTCCATGTTCTCTTTCACAACAATACGAATATTCCATGTCAATTTTCCCAACGATACGATTAGTTAATGTCCAATTTCCAAATAATACAAATAGTACATGACCTCTTTCGCAACAATACGAATATTCCATGTCACTTTCCCAACAATTTGAATATTTTATGTCCACATTCCCAACAAAAAGAATATATCATGTCCACTTTCCCAACAATACGAATATTTCATGTCCACTTTCCCAACAATACGAATAGTTTATGTTCTCTTTCCCAGCAATACAAATATTCAATGTCCACTTTCCCAACGATACGTATATTTTATGTCCACTTTCTCAACGATACGAATATTTTATGTCCACTTTCCCAACAATACGAATATTCCATGTCATCTTTACCAACAATACGAATATTCCATGTCGACTTTCCCAACGATACGAATATTCAATGTCGTCTTTCCCAACAATACGAATACCATGTCCACTTTCCCAACAATGCAAATATCACAGTCCTATTTCCAAGCATAAGTTCCTTTACGGCAATTTAGGTTATTCACGAGTAAACGAAATCATTTTAAGACACTTCTATCAATGCATAGTAATCTGGAGAGTTACATCTTGACCATAATTACCATGCGGTCAATAGTTCGCTCGAGGTTACTGAGACACGAGATGCGCATGTATTGATTTTATTAATATTTTTTTTATTATTTAATCATTATGTTTTTCTTTCAATGTTTTGATTTAAAAAGCTCCCTAAACTCACGGTTATCTGCACACTATGAAAGGCCACCGTTTCTCATAATTGAACACTTGTTTTGGTTAAACGTTGGTGACACTTTGTGTATATACTACAGGAACGTTCAGACATCGATGCATCAATTAGGCATCTGGCTTTTTTATTTATTATAAATAAGATAATTTGATGAATTTTAGGAGATAGTATTTAAAGAACGGCTACAGAAAATACAATTAACCATATTATATCAATATGGGTCCATACTGCTCAAGTTGTCTTAGTTAATGATCCCTGACCTCCCACCGCTGAGGTCGTGGGTTCGAGTCAAGCGTGTTAAATAAGTTCATGTGATCAAGTTTCGATGTTATTTTCGAAAGTACAGTGGTTCTACTACAATTAATCACGAAGGTCTTCATCTGCCATTAAAACTGGATATGTCATGTTTAACTTGTCAGTGTATTGAATGTGTTTAAAAAAGCACCAATGTGACATCTCCATGGCAATTGATTTACCTATTAAGCTTTTCCCATAAATTTCAACTAAGCTTTTTCTGTAAATAATACATCTACATAATGCAAACAAATATTAACTATCCTAGTAAGTGTACATACCCTTAACTGACCTGACGCGGGTTGTCAATCAAACAAGTCGATAATCCAATCAGCGATCGATATTAGTTCCATACTCGCCATTTTCCTTGGACAAGCGAACGAACTCTAAGTAAACACTATATTGTATTTCATTGTATTTACCAGGACAAACAACGTCACGTGGCCAGTTAGCGGAGCGATAGTCGCGTTCGCGTCAGGTCAGGTGTGTTCCTATGTAGGAAAGGCGCGTGATTCTAGTGTTAATGGATGAAATCCGTCACTATTTTTTTGAAAATTTGCGATCATATTAATAAAAAGTATACAAAATACTGTTTAGATTTGATCAGTATGATTACAAAAAAAAATTCAGAGAAAGTATCATATTAATGTGTATTAAGTTTAATATTTTAACTCATATTTTCAAAACTAGCGTGTTAACCAAGTTTTTTCTTTAATTGTTATAATTTCTTAAGGTTTCATTACAGTAATGTTTGTAGGGTTAGGTACTTTGTAATTATATAAAAACACTTAGTATCCTGTAACATTCGTTAAATCACACTTGACTTAATACGGATTTTCATTTTAATATCTCAACACGCATAATATACAGTATTTTCGACAATTAGTTTTAGATTAATATCTGGGACATACCAACACCCACCAAGATTATCATTGTTAAGCTTGTAATGGATTTGACTAGAAGCTTAACACAGATTATTTCGGGTGGGTGTTCGGATGTCCGAGATATTAACCTGAAACTTATTGCCTGAAAATACTGTGTAATGTGCGTGTTCAAACCGAGTTTGCCGTATTTTACATAACATAAAAAACATAACTCAGAAAAATTATACATCTGTCATTTATTTCTATAACGAACGAGAAAAATCGGGCATGTGAGTTTCCGTCAACCTCTTAAAATAAGACAAATCGAGAACATTTTTGTATATTCGTTAAAGTGGAAAGGAAACTCTGCACATTTTTATATAAATTAAACTTGTGTTACATCGTTGCCGATTCATCGCTCCGTACTTTTGGTTTAAATCGGCCTTCGTACGTTTAGTACAAAATAATGTCGTACCAAGTTTGAGTCTTGTGTCTCGTCTCGTCAAGACTCAATTAATGGGTACAACTAGTTGTTAAACATTTGTATAGTTTTGCATGTAATCAATATACAAGTGTGTATATATGTGTGACATATCTGTTCTGAATATACATACATCGCATGTCACTCTCCCTTCGGTGGAGGTAATAAAGATATCTATAAATATCTATCTGCGATTTATAATTTAAACAACGAAATTATTTAAAAAAAATCAGTGATAAATAGCTTTATTTAGAAGGAAATACATAAACAAATATAAAAATCTATAAACCCAATACGCAATTTTGAACGTCATTCTATTTTTAGATGGAACTTATTGTGTTAGGGATGACAGCACATTTATATGTTACATACATATACAGTGCAATGTATTCAATATAAATGTCTTACCTGTATTGGTGAGGGGCGTAGTTTTGCTGTAGGCACAGTTGTAGGGGGCTCGGGGGCATGGTCTTCCGAAAAAAAATTCCAGCTAGGTTGTCGCAGGTGCGTTTTGGTGTATGTTTCTTATGTTTTAAGGTGCCTGGTTATCCTTAATATTAACCTTAAATTCACAGTGTTTTATAACCAAATACTAGTAAAGTTACACAAGGTGTGCACTTTTTATTACATGTTTGGCATTTTTACTTTTTCGATTGATCTGAAAAAAGTGAAGACACGTGCCTACAGGAAGCTACGCCCCTGTTGGACGAGTCTAACTATAAATAGAATGACGTAGTTTCACAAAAGCGTAAGGTAGATGTTCATAAATGTAACTACCTCCATGAAAAAGTCAAAACCAGTCTATCTATGGTGCAATAGAAGATGACATTCGACTTAAAATTTATTTAATAAAGAGCTAAATATTTTTTCTAACAGTAAAACCGGTAACAGACTAAAAAATAGGTTATGTGTTGTATGTATTATGTTTTGCTTTCAGTTTTAATCAGTAATGGTAGCTTTAAACAGTTTCGGCTATAATAAATTAATCGCTAGATTATCATTCTCCCCCTCCCCCCTAATGTTAATGCTGCCCAGACCCTTTTTTTATTTCCATAAAAAATAAGTTTTAATAAAATCAGTAGTGAAAAAAATTAAATAACAAAAAATTGAAATAAAATTAAATTCTCTCACCCACCCCCTTTTTAAGAAAATAATGATAGATAGATATTTCTTTATTTAAGTCTCATCATGGTTAATACACAGTATATACATTAAATTAAACATTATATTTAACAGTTAACCATGCCATTCTATAAAGAATTATAAGAGACTATATTACATGTAAAACATATCAATACATATTTTAAACCAATTTGTCACAATTAATAATACTTGTTGTTTATATATTTACTGATAACCTTAATGACTAGCAAACATACTTGCAGAATAGCACATATAACACACCACGTTTTAACATATATAATGTAGGTTAAAGCAACACATCCACGTTTGAACTTTTTTAAAAAGATTTTCAATTGAGTTGTGAGCACATTTCCGATACATAAATATATGGTCAGTGAGCTGTATATGTGCTAACAAACACTATCCAGAACGTTTTAGAATTATAAAAAAAGATGTCCAATGTTTGTCACGCTTTATAAATTATTTTTAAATTGCCGAGGATTCCAACTTGGCTTCAAATTGAATTATGCGAGTCGTATTAAAAAACTTCACGTTTTAGTGCGTAGTGTACTTTACCTGCCATGAAAGTCATTTTGACGATTTTTTTTGACTCGGGTGAGTTACACGCTTGTTTTATAAAGTGTTAGTCACGCATTATAATTTGGGCATCATTTTGTTCCGGACTGTGTTTATATGCTCATATACAGCTAATTGATCATATGTTTGTATGGGAAAGGTGCTCATAACTCAATTAAATTTTTTTTTAAAAGTTCAAACGTGGATGTGTTGCTTTAATACAGCAATTAATGTATAATGGGCTTAGCTATGCGATAATCCTCTACTGGTGCTGTAAAAGCGTCCACAGCTGACCTCGGTCATTTCTAACGTGGACTAGTTTTAGTTACAATTTGTTTTATTTCGTACAATGCTCTTGCACTGTTTGCCACATTAAAACCTCGTTCAGTAATTCATCGGTGTGGTCATTCATGTCTGCATATATACACATGTAAATATAACTGCCGAAAATGTCATTAAATGTCAAAATAATAAGAACATTAATTATGTCATCGGCAACGAGGTTACATTGTGGTGGTAGATAAAAATCAATTTCCTTTTACGCTTGGGGATATTTTAACAATTACAAAGATTATACGGTTAATGTAAAGTCGCGAACAATAGACTTGAAAGTTGCATCAACTGTTGTTTTAACAGTTTAAGTTTTTAAGTTTCAGTTTTTATTGGCATAACGACAATGCACAATTGCCTATGGCCATTTACAAAGAATATTTAAACAAATGTGGCATAGACACACAATATATAGACATAGGTTAGATATTCAAATATCGTAAGATATCAAATTTAGACATTATATTTTCAGTATTTCATTTAAGTGAATATAGATAAGAAGCAGTCATTGTATTCAATGGTAGTTTTTCTTAGCGTAAAAGCCTCATTAATATATCTTGATGTATTACGCACTCGTCGCTTATTTGTATATGAAAGTAGGTTTATAAATTTATTGACAGAGGGAAATGATATATTTTTTAAATACTTAGTTCTTATTGTTCTAACTTAGTTTCCTTAAGTGTCGGTCGATAGCTATTGATTGATTGATTGATTGATTGATATATATTTAACGTCATTTTATGCTATCGAGGGCTAACAGACGATCAGTTAACCTAACCACTGTTTCTTGGGATCCTTGAAGGTTAACCAGTATTCGAGCACACCCCATCTTCGCAAGTAACTGATAACTTCCCCACTTGAATCAGCGATGAGACACGAATTATAATACGAATTATAATAAGACACAATGTTGTATATCAATAATCACGGAGACTGTTGCCGGGCGGGGATTCAAACTCGCATTGTACTGACACCGGACCGATCAGACGTACAACTATCCTCTTAATACTGAGCACCAAGCCAGGAAGCTTCGAGTACCATTTTTCAAGTTTTTGGTATGACCCGGTCGGGGATCGAACCACCGATCTTTCGCATGCAAAGCGGACGCTCTATCACTAGACCACCGCTGCGGTTTGGCATAAGTCATGGTCAGTGATATCCAACTAGAGCAGTGTATATTGTATTAGTGACTTAATATACATTTTGGCATTGTCCAATATAACCCCTCCCCACCCAACCCGCCAATACCTCTAAAGAAAAAATGATAATCATGAATAATTATAATGCTGATGTCTCCTTTAAAAACAGTTATTCATGTCTCACTTTGTTCTATACAAAATAAGGTCTAGGATTTCGGCGGTAAAACCATAATCCACATAGAATAATTTGTAAAGTATTTTATTAATAACAGGAATGTATCCCGACCTACAAATGCACAATACTGGTAAGTTGATCAGCATGTTCGTTTCTCAGACAGTGCAGTTCAGTGACACACTAAATTTTTTTAAAAAAAAACATGCATATGTTAAAACCATGTAAAAGTCACTTTTTTAACACCAGTGATGTCTTATTGCATAACATGCTTTGCTAGTTTCTGCAGCAAGAAATCACAACCACTATGAACCATCTTGAAAATATTTCAAAGCAAATCACCAAGGAATTAGGGAGAAATTTCTTCTAAATTTTCTTGCAAATAACATAGGACTTTTTATTAGCGCAAGAATCATGTTACCGTGACAAAAAATTTTGTGGGTGGGGACATGGGAGGGGGAGGGGGAGGAAGCTGTATGATGATACAATGTCATGTACAAAGCAGATGGCCGCTACATCTAGATTTGAGCAATAACTGCATACTCGTGTTTAATAGTTCTAGTGACGTACATGTATATGAAGTTACTTGAAACGTTATTATACTAATAAATAATGATGTTGTTGTTTTATGGTTTTTAGCGTCGCTTTCAACAATTTTTCAGTCATATCGCGACGGTGTCTACTTGAGACCGTATTCTAAGCGCTGTCACACTGGAGTATCATGCCACAGACACATGATATGATACCCCACCCAGTCACATTATACGGACACCGAGCCGACCAGACCTAGAACTCTCCTCTAAATGCTGAGCGTCAAGCGAGGAAGCTTCTAGTACCATTTTTAAAGTCTCAGTAGATAATGAAAATGATAACAAAACTATATTAGGTATTTAAAAAGATTGATCGTTTCATATTTTATATTTATTCTTTTTTATGCACAGGCATGTTCTAATTAAAGTTTCAGAATCACCGTATAATTGGAGCTTAACAGTACAGTCTCAAACAAAACTTGAAACAATAATGAAGAAATTGATTACTTTGTTTAATGATTAACACTGAAGAAACAGACAAAGTTTGTGGATAAATGCCTTGATAAACATCTCTCGCATATATTTTTGTTTTGTAAATATTATGATTTTGTTAAAAAAAATTATATTCTTCTTTAGTGTCAGCATAAGTGTGTGCGTGTGTGTGCGTGCGTACGTGTGTGAATTTGTACCCTCGCGGACGTTCCAGCCCATTGGCATTAAAAAATCGCTAAGTTCCTGGATTTTGTGATTTTCCCATCGTATTTTAAGGTGTCTATCAAAGCCTATACAATTGTGTTTTTAAACAGTAATAAAATGTACGCTGCTTGGTTCATAGTGTGTATTCTTGCTATCCATCTATTGGTTTTATTCAAATTATCTTGTTACAGTCAAATCGGTCTTAAGCAGTCATTCAAAGGAAATAACAAACATGACCCCTTGAAACAAGTGACTGCTTAATATAGGTTAATTAAACTAAAATAATTGTTAAAATGGTAAATATAAAATGTGGCTATTTAAGGCAAGTGGTTGCTTAATAGAGGTGACCAAATAACCGGTTTGACAGTATTAAATGTTTTATATCGTGGGCCAATATTTTTTAATAGAGAAATTTCAATATTTTATCTGACATTAACAGCTTTAAAAGTGAGTCAAGAGTATATACGGGAACCAGACTTTCCACTTACCTTCTTCACTGTCGTTGTTTTGTATAGTTGGTACCAGGCTCTGGGCCCGCTTCCTGTCCACAACTGCCGGTGGAACCCAGAATTTTTCCGGTTCAGTCTGTTCTACAGGTGAGCTGGGACTCGAGCCCATCGTCTTTCTTGAACACAATATCCACTCTGTCTTATTTCCATTTTCCGTTAAATCCTGATCCGACGAGGACTTTAGCCTCGTGGATAGCTTCTTCAGGCTCTTGATTACCTCCACGACTATTTTTAACGGGTTAAAATTTTTATTTGAATGCCTGTGACGTCTCTGTGATAATCTACTATCGCCAGTTAATCCACTCGCTGCACTCACACTGTCGTCTGCTATATCACTGAACGACGTCTGCTTCTGTCGTCTGTTGTCCTCCAATAATGATTTCTCGTACCAGTTCAGTTTGTATCGCTTAGAGCAGCACACATAAATACACGCTAGCAGGAGTAACGCTAGTATGGCAGTCAGTATTATGTACGCCACAATGAAATAATCGCTGTTTTCGTAAGGTGACATTTTGTTACAGAATTTAATAAGCAATGCCCCCAGGCGTGTTAAAACTAGTACTTTTAGGTAGGCTGTTAATGAATGATTTTGTAACTTTATGAAAGATGTGTTAACAACTAAACATCAATATGGTAGCGTTTTACCCGATAAATAATCCATTATCCATTGTTTTATTATTGTACTTCATTCGATATTGTTGGCATTTCACGACATTCTGAAAGAAAAAAAAATAAACAATTAGTAAACAATACGATCATATGATACAGGCAAACAAAGTGCGTTTGGTATCAAGTTTCATGAAAAAGGAAGAAGAAGAAGAAGAAGAAAAAGAAAAAAAAGGCATATAATTCCATGCTTTTTTCAATGGGGGTTAATAGACTTGATTCGGGAGATATCAGGTTCTTGGATAAAATAATAACAATAATACAAAATGATAAAATATACCATGATGATCGGTTTTACAGAAAAATAGTAGAGGATACGTTAGTAAAGAAGCTGACAACTAAAACTTAAATATGACATTTCAGCTGCCTTAATGAATAGGGCGAAAAATGCTCATTTAATTGTAAAAATCATATATATTGTGATAGTTGTGATCCACATATATAGTTAATAATATCGGCACAATGGTCACTATAAAGGACACAAGTTATTAAAACATGAAATTTGTTTTTTTATTTCTTATAAATTACATAAAATACATAATCTGTCAACATTGACAGCATGTGTATGTCTCTCTGTTTCAACAAATAACGAATGCTTTGAACAACAAAGATGGAAAGCACAATAATTAAGTTTAAGTGATTTTAAAAGTAAATATTTCTCAACGTTCAGTGTCGTTTTAAAGTACTTATAATGAATAGCTTTTCTTTATTCATTGACACCAACGTACCCATTTTGTAGAACACTTTATTTTAAATCTTGAGTGAATAAAGTGTCATCACCCATGTATGGTAATATACAAACGATACCCAATCCGAAATAAGTTTGACCTTCGTAGCTAAATGTTACCCCCCTCCACCCACCCACCCACCCAAGCTTCACTTAGGTGACGAAGTTAGCGAAAACATTGCTTAGGTTGTCTTGTACTGTTCACTTTGAGAAGACTAACTGAACTCGACATACTTACAATAATATTAATTTATAAATAAACACGTTCAACATTTTTCTGACATCAATACATTAAAATGAGATATTCCCTAATTGTAAAATTGTAGCAATGTTTGACGATTTCCGAGATCCGGAGTTCGTACGTGTATTTACCGAACATGATATAAGAACAGAACAGAACAGGTAATTTATTGATTTGCCCATTAGTACATAATACATAAAACGAAACATAAATAATTCTTCAGAGTCTTGGACTAAAGGAAATAGTGAAATTCAGCTTGAAGGATATATATGGAAATGTTTCAATTTCTAGCGAAAAATCCAACATAGTGGTTAATTGTGTTTTTAATAGGGTTTAACGCCATTTTCAACACATTTCAGGTTATATATGGCATACCCAGTTTAACTGGTGGAGGAAGACCTCAGACTGGGTAAAACCACCGTCTTTCCGCAAGTAATTGGAAACTTTCTCACAGGACATTTTGGAGCAAGCGGGACTCGAACCTACAACCTTAGCGGTGAGAGGTAGGTGATCTTGAGACGGGGCCTTACACCTATCGGCCACGGAGGACCCTGGTGTATAGATACAATTTGAAAATTATGGCCTTTTAACTTTCAACAGCGATATCTTTCCATTCCTAACATTGAACTTTCGTTAAAATACGTAATACCATAACTAAGAAACGGCTGTGATATGTTCCCCGCTGCATGACCAGCTTTCATGTCTGTGAAATAGCCACCGTTTCTAAATATTGCATTTTTTCTAGATTATTTTCCATGCCCATTCTGTTGCAAAAAAAACATGTCTTCCTGGATAGAATGATTGAATAAATGAGGTTTTACGGCGTACCAACACATTGTAAGTTATTCGACGCCAACAGGAAAGAAGAGTCATAGGTTCACTCTGCATGGACAAAAACAACAAATTAACATAAAGATTAAAACAAATGAATACGCAGAATGAACCTAGAACCTTGATATCAGCCAATGATATCGTATTACTCAAATTGTCGCCTCTTACGACATGCACGAGCCACAGTGATCCTATTCTTGCCATGACTCAGGTAGCTCCCCGGGACACACACGGGGCTGGTAATTTAACCACAATAATCAACATGACAAAAATGATAAAATGAACATGACACCCGTTCGGAGGATTTCTACGCCTCTTTAGAGATCGACTTACCCGGAACTACATGGGTTCCCCCCCCCCCCCCCCCCACCCCACCCCTTTTAAGGCAGTATATCAGGGAATATGCTATAAATGTCTTACAAGAATATGAATATAATTATCTTTAAAAATGGATAAAAAACATCTCATGAAGAAAACATCTTATAATTGGAGTGTTAAACCTAAAACGAAATCCCCATTCTTAAAATAGACATGTCAAAAATACTGGTTAACGACCTTCACGTCGTCATTCGGACTTCTTTCTAAGATGATTAACCTGTATTACGGATCAAATTGAAAATGAAATGAAATATGTCACATAACGTGTTGCACTTTTAAGCGGGTAATCTATTTTAGTATAACTTAGGGGCGTTGAACAAGTTAAGAAATCCATTTTCAACATATTATTTTGCAATTTTAAATATATCCTTTTGGTAAAACGGGACCAGAGAGTAGGCATGGCATATTGGGAAAAAAACATTTGTTGACAATTTTGAAAATTATTCTTTCTTGGGCCCAGTCCCGTCTGATATCCGCATATTTGTTGTATATAAGGTCATATGTCATCGCCAACGGTTTCCCATATGGACGAAGCCCCCAGAAAAGTGTTAGTCTTTTTAGATGTGTCCAGGATACAAATAGAAACATATCGTACGTTTCTTCTGCTTCTTTAACGTGCTCGGTGTATAGCACCAACACACGGGTCTTCGGTTTAAAGCTGCACCTGAACGACTGCTAGAAGTTTTAGTTGGCCAGCCCCGGGAATCGAACCTGCAACCCAAAAACTAGAAGTCTCGCGTTCTATCGACTGAGCTTATGGGGGCTGTTTGTTTATTTCACATATGCCTTACTGTAATAAGGTTTATCACACAATTCACGACGCAGGAGTGTGATAAGTCCATGGAATACTTTTGTAACAACCTAGCGCGATATCACTCCCTTCAGTGGCATGTCAACACAGTCAAAGGTGTTACAAAACAATCGAATATTACATATATATATATTGTTATGCCACACATTTTCAGTAAAAATTGTGTCAGCATTTTATTGTTATATATTTTTCTTTGACACTCGCAGATTAAAAATAATTTTTGTGTAATAATTTTAGCGCTTTGATTAATTTGATGTTTGAAAATAGTTTGCACATGATGATGTTAAATAACTAAAAATCAAAGCATATTTGATTGAATCTAAATATAACACAATTCACGACTGATTATGGATTAAATATATCTAAAGAATAAGTTTGCAATTTTCATATTGTATGAATGTTAACACATTTTATTCTGGTGTTTTCATTAAAGCATTTTAATGTATTTTTGTGATTAACGTCTCGTAGACCAATTCGTGTCAAAACAAGTTACGTTTTAACAACATATTTCATTCTTTAAATAATTACAAGAGACGGCGGATTTGTATAAGTCTTTGTTTTTGACAGGTGTCGCTTTGTTGCAAAATGTATATTTCCTGAACTAGTACATGTACACCAAGGGCTTTCGATTTAGCACCTTTTTTTATAACAATGATTGGTATTTAAGATAATCTATATTTTATCAGACAATTTGATTAGTCAAAATAAATGTTATATTATGTTTGGCTTTAAATCGAGACAGTTAGTTTTGAGAGTTTTAGGAAGGGAGAAGTCTTATTAGAAGCGAGTTAAAAAAGTGGTTTTCCGCAGTGGTTATAGCTATCGGATTTCCGAAGAAACAATTTATACATGTGTGCTAAATTTACGTTGATTGTGAATAACTTAATTAATCGTTTTGTCTGGTTATACCGACAACGATAAATAAATATTAGTTCTCCAATTGTCAAAAGTTAAAAACGCTTATTATATATAAAAGGAAAGAAACTAGAAGTTGGACTTGTGTGTATTTATTTCACCTATTCACCCATATTAAATAATTCGACTAAAACATTATAGCGTAACAATATCGTGTTAAGGAATATTGATTGTACTGCGGATAGTTTGCAAAGTCATTACTACATGAATGGATGTTTGTGGGGTAGAAAGGACAGAAAACTAACGACACACGTAAACATAATCAGAAATGTCACAAACTAACTAATAAATTAGTTGTTGGTTGAAAAAAGACGAATCGAGACGACTTTTATATATTCCAATATATACAGGACAGAACCTATATTTTATTAAACTTAAGTCTTACAACTCATCGGCATAGATCAATACATACGATGAAATAAGGTGGTATATGGATAACGTTTCATTAAGTTGATATGTTTGTGAGAGTATTATCTTCGTGTTTAGAAACAATCATAAAATAATTATTCAAAGCATAAACTTAATACAAATATAAATACCGATACAATGTTTTCTACATTAAACTGTTAAATGAGTTTCCCTAAGTTTGAAAACCTTAATACTTTAAGTTGCAAATTTGCTTAAAATTGATGTTTTACCAATATTAAAAAGGTTAATAAATATAAACATACTTGGATGAGTTGAATAATATTTAGGTATATATAATTTTCTCAGATCATTATAAAATGGGCAAATCAGTCAGTAACAGTTCCGTCTCCAATGTCATTTAAGCCACAACATAAACATTTTCTTTGATCTCTTGTGCCTTGGCCGATTAACTCAGCCGGTAACACGTCTGACTATCAATCCAGGGGTCGTGAGTTCGGATCTTCTCCCGGCAACAGTCTCAGTGATGATTGATATACGACATTGCGTCTCATTATTATTCGTCTCTCAACGCTGATTCAAGTGGGGGAAGTTATCAGTTACTTGCGGAGGTGGGGTGTGCTCGAGTTCTATTTAACCTTTTAAGATCCCAGGAAAAAATGGTTACGTTAACTGATCGTCTGTTAGCCTTTGGTGGCATAAAATGACGCTAAATATTCAATCTATCAATCAATCAATTGATCTCTTGCAATATTTTGATTTCGTCCTTTGTATATATACATACAAAGCCATTACACCATCCCTTACACTATTCACTCAATCATAAGTATATTTTGGCCATGGCGGTAAGCAAATTCAACCAATAGTATCAATCGAATTTTTTACCTCGGCAAATAAAGAAAGTCCCACTAATTGGTTAAGTGGACACACGGATCTATCTTAATTGCTTTCGAAACTTTAGAAAACAGTTCTGTGGCGGAACATCAAAATTAACGAAAATTTAAAATTGTACATTAAACAGTCCACACTATAGAGTGCCAACTCGGGAGTTACCCCGGGACTACTCGGCGGAGGGACTAAAACATTAGAATCACATACAAACTCTTATTCACCAACTGCAATTCACCAAAATAATACTCGGTAGGTTCCGTCTATGTTCGAAGGTAGGCGGAAATGACCGAACACTATTCGGAAAAACATGACGTATTAAATCGTTTTACCGGATTCGCGGTGCGTTGAAATATCTAACACATTGGATATTCTGTCGGCTCTCAAAATCCGCCCATCCAAAGGCCGTCCGTCTGGTTGTCCATCGTTCCATAAACCCATTTACGTATTTATTTTTAGCATCCATTAATCTACATATATCTGTCGCAATATATCACCAAGAGATAAATAAGTAAAAGAGAAAATCTACATTTGGAAAGCTTTTAAAATTCTCTGAGAGCCAGCTGCCCATAAGTTTACACCACGTTGCGTGCTTATTTTCCATTAAGATGTCAATTGTCCCCGGTGTGTAGTCCATATTGATTCAATTATACCTGATACTTTATTTCTCTTTATGTAACTGCAAGAACAAAATAGTATAATTGACAAACGCACCAGTATCACTCCACATGGAATTGTTTGGAAATTTCAACCGTCGACAATAAATGCTTTGCATACCCACATGTAATATACACGTGCTTAGTGTTGCCTTGTAAAGGGAATCTAAGTAATGGCAAAACGAACTTCTTTAGTGCTTTTAGAAAAAGTAATTAATTGGGATCAACGCCATTTTTAACACATATCCAGTTTTATTGGTTGAGAAATACTTCAGAATGTATCTGAGTAGAGTCACAGCCCTTCAGCAAGTAACTGACCCACTTTCTCACATAAAAAAATTGGACAAAGAGGGACTCGAATATACGACCTCAGATTTAAAAGGTAAGTGATAGTGGGACAACGCCTGGGGCCACTCGGCGACGGAAGACCCTTTTTTAAGATTTGCAGACTTCTGATTCAGTGCATTATTTCTCATAATTCATTGTTCCATGTAGAGATACACATGACAGTTTTGATAATTTTTCTCTTAACGCTATTTCTGTGTATTCTTCTATATAAACATGAATTAGCTGTACATGTGTAAATACATATAGTTACACTACTCAAGTATGTTTTCAAACCATTAATATCGTTTCTATTTTCGAAAGGTGAAAAACTCTCTTAAATGTTAAAGTCATCAAAATTCGACAGTGACATCCCATCCCCACCAAAAAATTAACACACAAAACAAAAACACATCAGTTCTTTTATCAATATGATTAAATAAAAACAAGGAATTGCCGATATTTTTTTTCTTTTTACTGACATAATTTGATATGAAGTTTATAAATAATTTGGATTTTTATTTGTCCATATAATTTTACCTCAAAAGGTATCATTATTACTATCATATATTCTTCTATTACATCTTTGTACGTAAATATGAACAGCAGTAAATTCGAAATTGTCATGTCTCCTTTTAAAATGTAACTGTTATTTCCATAAATTTCAATCATAATCAAATTGGTATTAGTAATATATCACTTTATAATAATTTTACTCATCAACACTTATTAACATTATTTGCAACACATTTCAGGTTATTTATGACTTATCCAGTTTTATTGGTGGAGGAAGACCTCAGACTGAGTCAGGTTATATATGGCATATCCAGTTTTATTGGTGGAGGAAGACCTCAGACTGGAGCCAGGTTATATATAGCATATCCAGTTTTATTGGTTGAGGAAGACCTGACTGGAGCCAGGTTATATTTGGCATATTCAGTTTTATTGTTGGAGGAAGACCTCACTGGAGCCATGCTTTATATAGCATATCCAGTTTTATTGGTGGAGGAAGACCTGACAGGAGCCAGGTTATATATGGCATGTCCAGTTTTATTGGTGGAGGAAGACCTCAGACATAACCCAGGTTATATATGGCATATCCAGTTTTATTGGTGGAGGAATACCTCTGACAGGAGCCAGGTTACATATGGCATACTCAGTTTTATTGGTGAAGGAAGACCTGACTTGAGCCAGGCTATATATGGCATATCCAGTTTTATTGGTGGAGGAAGACCTCAGACAGGAGCCAGGTTATATATGGCATATCCAGTTTTATTGGTGGAGGAAGACCTCAGACAGGAACAGGTTATATATGGCTTATCCAGTTTTATTGGATGAGGAAGATCGCAGACAGGAGCCAGGTTATAGATTGCATATCCAGTTTTATTGGTGGAAGGAATACCTCATAATGAATCTGATTGGAACCACCGTTCTTCCGCAAGTAACTTGCAAAGTTTTTGGAGCGAGCTGGACTCGACCTTACGACCTTAGCAGTGACAGGTAAGTCATCTTGTGACGGTGCCTTAGATCACTCGGCTACGGAGGACTGGCACATAAAACAATACTGAAATACTTAAATTGTCAGTCTCACGTGTGGCTTTAATACTTGATGTACATACGATTTTAATGCTCTTTCAATGGTATACGTGGTATTTGTCTGAAAACAGTACTTTCTCTTTGTGTCCTACAAAAATCTTAATTATACAATTTATGACACAAAATATGAGTCTGCTCAAATGAATACAAATGGAAAATAAACAGTTTTTATGAGTTACAATCTAGTTTTATTAAATTTATGCATTTATTCATGTCACATGAACAATAACAAAAAATTATCATATGTACAATAACAAAGAATGTAGGACAGAAAAATAGCATATGCCATTCTAAAAAGAATTATAAAAGACAATAAACAACTCATAAAACATTTAATCTGATCACAAATGATATCTATTTAATCTTTGTACTTAAACGTTGCAAAACCTGAATATAGTTAATCGGCCTGAAAAAAAAACGTGTTTGCTCTTTCATTTGTTATAATGTCTTCATTTTTTTTCTGAAAATACCATCGTTTTCAATTGATTTGCTCTTTTGAAAATGCAACCAAATACCCAAATAAATCTTTTTTATTCGAAATAAAATCAGATGTTTAACGGTAAAACAAGTTTTTTCCAAGAAATGGACTGTTTATTAAAAATTCATTTTTGTTTTTTATATACCCGTTGTTTCTGGTTACATTGAGATCATTCGGTGATGTTCAAAAATAGAACATCGCTTTAACCGGTGCTAATTTGATTAGTAACACAAGGTTAGTGTTAACTAGTTTACCTGCCAAGGTGCCAAGTTGTAACGTTCCGCTGTGAGACAAATTGATCTGTTTTTCATTATTGTTCATCTGACAGTGGCTGTCATGTGAGGTTTTTCTATCATGTGGCGTCCAACTCCGTCATCGCGCTGTTTACATTTTTTTTAAGATTTTTATCTTTTTTTCCAAAACAACTGTAGCATTGCAGGCATGTTTATATTGATTGTATATTGTATAACTTATGATGATGTACTTTGTATAAATCCTAGTAAAATATATGTTCTGTTATGTTATGTTCATGATTCTGTGGTTGTTTACCATGTTTGTGATTTTTTTTATCTCTAAGCGATATTTAATATGGTAACCAGTGTGGATGATATTTTCTGATTGGTTGATTTTACAATATCTTCTCAAAACCACTGTTTGGTCGATGTTTTTAACAAAGTCACCGTAACCAAAGTATTATCTACTAAACTATTTTGTTAACATCCCGCCCCATTAGTGGAGGGCGTAGTCCAGTGTTAGAGGACCGAACCCATGATCGGTGGGCCGTGAGTTCGATCCTCCGCCACGACTATGTGTGTTGTTCTTGAGCATGACACTTTTCTGCATATGCTTAGTACTGGTTCTAACCAGGAAGATCTCGAGAGTGATTTTTCTAAGTTGTAAGAACTTGTGTCAAATGCGAAGTAAAACAATTAAGTTTAAACAAACATCGCACTTCCTTATTCGTGTAACCACAAAACGAATGAAATCATTTGAATAGAAATGTTTTTTACAGTTTTGCATTTAACTACAACATTTTCAGACTCAGAATTCTGTAATCGATCATTTTACTCAAACTACTAACAATTTTTATCCAACGTAATACATGTAAGTTTTCTATATACAAACATTTAACTGTAGGAAATTACTGTTTTTATTTTCAAATACATAATATATATATTATATATTCGTTATATATTTCCTTTATGCTACTGCCATTCCCCCACTGTCAGAAGTTTCGATTTGTTCATGTGTGTGATCAGGTGTCTGAAAGAAATTCGTAATAATTGCACAAGGCTAACGTTGGCTCAATTATGCAATTTCGTGTAATTATATTATTCCGCACCGTAACATAAAACCCGGCTTCTGTTTCACCAACATGTTTAAGCGTTTTCTTAAATCAAAGTAAATCATCAACGTGATCATGATTTTAGAGTGTCTGGAGAAACTGCATCAGTTTCATTGACATTGATTAAAGAATATTAACACAATTAGTCATATTTAAGTTAATTGTTTAAGTATTTAAGTAAAACTTGATGAAACATTAGCCTGGTTTTAGTACAACTCTGTACCAAGATTGGTGTAAATAATAGAATTTGATGACAAACGTAAACAGCATTGGTGCGGATGGTAAAAGAAACGCATTTGTAATCGCTAAACGAAAAAAAATCTCCATCTACAATTTTAAAGCTTCTGCTACACTAGGAGTAAACTATTTGAAACATATTTTTGATTTGAATAGCGAACAGATACTCTATGATGGAGATTCTACAAAAATAACACTCTTAGAATTGTACACCGAAAAACTTTAGAAACGCAATACTCAGATAAACAGCACTAAGACATTGAGTTTTTATGATTTTTTAAGAAATAAATTGATAATATAACATCTTTCTACATTTTCTGGATAGTTTCATCAATCTCTATTGTGATTATCGCTCCAATCTGAGCGTTGCATTTCTAAAGTTTACCGGTGTACAATCTATGTTCGATGTAAGTTCCAGATCCACCAATCATCAGATAGACCGTTAACATACGCGAGTATAACCATATTGAAATATTGATAACAAAAACTTTGCATATCTTTTTAATGTTACTGTAAAAAAAAAACGTTGAAAAATTTAACTTGTATTTTCTTCGATTTTTTTTATTAAACCAATAAAAACTGATACAATGAAAACATGTTGTACACTTCTTGTCAACATATGTGCTTAATGGGAATACATGTACTTTCAATTTGTTAGAGTTTCTTATGAATCGATAAATAGAATTCAGCGAAGATTCTTTCTTTCATTCTCTAATGACCTATGTATGTGTCGACGTGCCGTAAAACACCATTCATTCATTCATTCATTCATTCTTTCATTCTCTTCTAGTTTTATTTTTATGACTTGAAATATTCTAAATAAACAATAGTTGTTTTTTTTCTTATTGAATGCATATTTAACCAAACTGAAATAAGTACGGAATAATATGATAAAGTCTACACTGAAAAGTACGGAACATTATGATAAAGTTTACACTGAAAAGTACGAAACAATATGATAAAGTTTACACTGAAAAGTAAAATAACTGTTACGGAATAAGATTCTGTATTTTTTTCTGTATCCTTTCCACATAACTGGCAAAATTATGACTTGAGTGTTTCGTTGTTAAATGTATGCTAAACATATGTATTTATTTGAATAAAATATTGTTCAAACTAAAATATTAACGGAATAAGTGATCGTCATACTACGGTGTACCGTCAGGGTCCATCGCGGCATATTTCTTGAATTAAGTAAAGTCGAAACAACGATGATGAAAGTCGAAACGTCGAAACTACGATTGTGAAAAGCCGATGATAAAAAGGCGAAACAACGATGTTGAAAAGTCGAAATGATTTCGTAGTTTCGACATTTCACCATCGTAGTTTTGACTATTTACCATCGTTATTTCGACTTTTCACCATCGTAATTTCGACTACGACTTTTCACCATCATAGTTTCGACTATTCACCATCGTAATTTCGACTACGACTTTTTACCATCGTAGTTTCGACTATTCACCATCGTTTTTATCGACTACGACTTTTCACCATCGTAGCTTCGACTATTAACCATCGTTATTTCGACTATTCACCATCGTAGATTCGACTACGACTTTTCACCATCGTAGTTTCGACTATTCACCATCGTAGTCTCGACTACGACTTTTCACAATCGTAGTTTCGGCTATTCACCATCGTTTTTATCAACTACGACTTTTCACCATTGTAGTTCCGGCTATATCGTAGTTTCGACTATTCACCATCGTAGTTTCGACTCTTCGCAATCATAGTTTAGAATATATCGTAGTTTCGACTATATCGTAGTTTCGACTATCACAATCATTTTTTTTTAATTTCAATCACTGAAAAGTGATCCATTTAATCACCCCGTAATAGGTCTGTGAGGGTCGGGGTGGGCCATCCCTCAACAAACCGTACAAATATATATATCAGTCAAGTTGTAACATACATTCATATATATACACTGCAAGGAAAAAGAAAGCATACATTTTGGTTATTGAAATTATTTCATTATTGACTAAGTTTATTCATGTGATGGAATAGTGAACTGATTTTTATCTTATTTTTTTGCTTTGAAATGAATTAAATGTTTGTTTTTTGATTCAACAGTATGATGAATTATAAATTTACAGAATTTATATGCAATACATTTTTTGTTCCTTGACCTGTCGACGTTTATAGGTATGTATACTTTCTTTTTCCTTTCACAGAATACACATATATACATTAATCTTAAAGGGACACACCAGTCTAAACAAATTATAGATTGAAGCTCGAGCTAAAACAAAAATCAAACAGAAATAAAATATAATTTGACACAGCAGATGGTAGTATAAGAAAATTATTTAGTCTAATGACTTCAGGAGATTTTTCTCTCTTAAGTCTATAGTGGCTGGCTTGGTGTAGGACCTTAATAAATATTAAATATGTATTTTGGTTTATCCCTTTTTACAGAAAAGATAAAGTGGCAATAATTACATGAATTTTATTATATTGGGGTTGTTTTTGTGTGTTTATATTTATTAGAGGTATCTATAATTGGAATGGTTTATAAACACAATTTTTTGTGTGTTAATTGATGGTGTTTATTAAAAGCCAGGAGATGTTCAAAAAATATCAAGGATACCTCGGTTCATTGATATTTTTCTAGTAAAATTTAACTTTATTTGAGAATCAGAAAACACAAAAGAATCACCTATTTCCTAAATTTATGAAACATGTGTTTTCAGTTATTGGATTGGTTGAATATTAGTGTAATATATTTCTCATTTGCATATATTTCATGAAAAATTAAGCAGATTCACATATAGACTAAAATATTATGTCAATTTTGTATATCACAATCATAGTTTCGACTCTTCACAATCGTAGTTTAGAATATATCGTAGTTTCGACTATATCGTAGTTTCGACTATTCACCATCGTAGTTTCGACTCTTCACAATCGTAGTTTTGACTATTCACTATTGTAGTTTGTTTCGACTATTCCCCATCGTAGTTTCGATTATTCACTATTGTAGTTTGTTTCGACTTTTCCTCATCGTAGTTTAGACTATTCCCCGTCGTAGTTTCGACAATTCCTCATTGTAGTGTCGACTATTCACCATCGTAGTTTCGTTGTTTTGACTTTTCACTGTCGCAGTTTCACTGTTTCGACTTTACTTAATTTAATAAATATGCCGCGATGGCCGTTACATACACACATGTTTTTAATGTCATATACATGTATATATAACATTTTCACGACCAGTGGTAAGTAAACAATATCAAAATTGCCGTGTGTCCCTTAAACATACTGTCAGTGAACTGGACAGCTAACCCGCCTCTTTTGTATTTCCAATATTGAGAAGCGCTACCATAAACGACCTTAACAACCAACTTATGTATGTTTTGATTTACATAGTCAAATGTTCTTTCTTATTCAAGTCTAAATAGCCGTTCCCGATTAGCTCAGTCGGTAGCGCGTCTGACTATAAACCATGGGTCGTCAGTTCGAATCTCCGCCCGAGTCTCTGTGATGATTGATATACGACATTGCGTCTCATTATTATTCGTCTCTCACCGCTGATTCAAACGGGAAAGTTATCAGTTACTTGCGGAGATAGGGTATGCTCGGGTACTCGATGGCAGAAAAATGGTGTTAGATATTCAATCAATTAATTTATCAAATCCTAAAATAAAGAAATTGCTTTGACATTTTTATAAGAAAATGAAACAAAATGTCAGATGGCAAGTTACAGTAGCTGTTCCGTTCAGTATATGATTGGTTATACATGTGGGGAACTAGTCAGGTTATTGCTTTTCTGTGTCTCATTTATAAAAGTCACACGTAAACAGCATGATGTTGCTGATAACCAGAGTCGTGCAGCAGCTGACGATCTAAATACTCCAGAGCGTTACAAACTCTTGTTCGCAGTGATTTGTATGCAACACTTAAACGTCGCCTGGAAAGGTTTTAAAGTAATCCGATATACATTACTATTAAATTGTCACGAGATGGACTCCGGGGAAATGAAGAGTGGCCAAGTTAGAACGGCATGTTTAGTAAGGTGCAACCTGTCGTCTGACTAGTAGACAATTAAGTAGCTGTGTGATCGGTAGTCGTTACATCGGCATTGAAATGTATCCTCAGATCGACAATTGTAGATCAACTTTAAAACATGTTCGTTTATAATCATTATTTTATTTTGATTGCAAAGACAGCTCAGAACTGGTATGAACCGCTCTTGGTATCGCTTCCTGGGTAGAACCAGTCGTTTAATTCAGTTTTTTTTATAGACATCAGATCGACGTGTGCGGTCATCATGCTATCCGCTAAACTACCACTCCGCTTAAAAGATGTTCAGGTCGTAGATCGACATTCAATGAAGACCCAAGTCAGTAATCCTAGATCAATAATTGATGAGGTTAGAATTTGATTGTCGACCAAAACCTACAAAGTTTTGCATTTATTACGGTACTTTATCAACTTAATCCTAACATTACCTTATAACCAGCATTATTATGAAATCGATGTTATGCATTTAAGTTTTCTTTTTAATGGGATTTAATGCCTTTTCAACACATTTTAGGTTAATGTGGCATATGATTTGAGTAGAACCACCGTTGTTCCGCAAGTAACTGGCAAATTTTCTCACATAACATTTTCAGAGTGAGCGGGTGTTGAACCTATGACCATGGCGGCAATAGTTAAGTGATCTTGAGACGGGGTGTAGCATAAAAAAGGAAGCAACCACCAAAACACCATAAACAATCGTTATACTAGAACAACCGAATTAAGAAGACGTGACAACAATTGATCGCCTTAGATCGGCCAATAGCACCGCGGAGCTTACACCTGGTTAACGGATACACAGTGTTTCGCTCTTCCCCCGTCATCATAAGATAACATAGTGCCAGTATCCCCGACAGCCTCGTCTCTTACAACAGGCGACACAATGAACATGTCTATGGTTCAATGTACAAAATACCTTATTGGCAAGTAAAAACATAATATATGTACAGAAACCTGTGTAAGTGGTCACCTCTATTAAGCAGTCACTTGTCTTAAGCAGTAGCACTTTCGTTATTTCCTATGTCTTTGCTTTTTAAGCAAAATTACCTGTATTACAGACCCTAAACCGCTCAAGTACCCCATAATTGCACTCCGTTTGCGCTCAGTTTGCACTCCGTTCGCGGTCCGTTCGCGCTTAGTTCGCACTCCGTTCGCGCTCCGTTTGCGTGCACTCGATTAAACGCGGTTAATTTAATGCACTCACAAACGCAGGTATTCGCTCACGAGCGCTGTATATCTGAGTGCTCTGTTTAATACTCCTCTTATCGTTCGCTTCGTTCAGCGTTCACTCAACGTTCAGTTCGCTCAGTTCGGTTTCCGGCCAATAACCAATCGCAACATCTCAACTCTTAAAATGATTCTATATTGACTTTTTAATTTAATCTGTTCCAATGGAGCAATAAAATGTATCCATGGGATTTAGTCAAGGTAAATTAATTCATAATCCGATTGTTTGTCTACATATTATGTCACCCGCTGGGCGAAAGGTTGTAAATTTCCGATAAGCTAGTATCGATAGTAGGCATGTTTAACGGAAATGTCTATGTTTTGATATGTGATCAGTAGTCTGGGTGATCAAAGAATATCGTAAGTTATACCGGCGTCTATTATCCAGACCGACATGTGTTTGCGTCAGTATCTTCTTTGATATACCGTAAGCCGTTTGTAACAGGAAAGCAATAAAGTTTGTCCACAAAATTTACACATACATCATCAACATAAACTAAATATATTGTTATTAATAATTAAATTTAATTAATAATTCCATACTGTTGATACCTCGTTGGCCTTATAATAATCCATAAATCTGCTCAGTGTAAGCAGTGACTTAACAACATGTGGATATATCACTGGTTTTGTTAATGTTCAAACTAAAATAAGCTTTATAATCAATAATATGCACTGCAAGGGTGATGAAAAATTTATTATAACCCGTGCAATGCAATTGGACATTATAATAAATGATTTTTGAAAAATAATAATCTTGTAGTGTTTTTCTCGATTTGGGTCCAATTGTGGCTTCGCTAGACTTAAAAAATATATTCTGATATTTTAAGTTTTTATAATAATTTTCGTTATCATTATGTATATAAATATACTTGCAATGAACTTTTTTCAGCGGGTTTCTCAAACTATTATTTTACTGATAGTATGCTTTATGTTAATATATTATTTAAAATGACAAACTATATTAAACTTGTTTGAAACTACACCCACTGTGCTATACTGCTAATTATATGACACGCAGCAACACACCCGTGGTGTTAATTACGTTATGTCACATGCCAGTGAGAGCCGTGTCAATTAGGTTATATGCTAAAGCGGTGACTTATCGGTCTATTGACCACGGAAGATATGTATGGTTTCATTTTGATTGTAATTCGTGCCAGATGGATGAATCTTAATTGAGCCAACATTATGTGATTGAAAAGAAAAGATAAAAAAGGAAAACTGCCAGCCAATTAACAACAAATAAAAAAATTATTTGAGATATTTGTTATTCGAAGTTTCAGAACGCTTTAGTATGTAAATATCATGATGTTAATATCATTAAATTAACGAACCGAAAACGCCAGTTCTGAATGAATGGTGGAAAGTGTGACATACACGTATTAAGGGATGTGTATTCAGGGCTGTCATTTTACCACAGCTGCCTTAGCGACCTCGTATAAAAAACAGATACAACTAAAAATCAGAATTGTTAATTTACAAAATAAAACAATCCTACAATTTTAAAACTAATAAAAATTAAATGTCTCTAAATAATTCGTTGTAAAAATGTAGTATTTTATTTGTATTATTTTTTACTTTCATTATTTGGTTTATTTTTTTTTTAATATTATTATCATTGGAGCTATTATTATAATATACATATTGACTTATTGATTTGTCACAGCTTTTATATTGGAGACGTGCATCTGGTCAGTCGTTCACAATTAATATAACAATTTAATTACTGTTATGAAGGCAGAGTTGCATAGCAATCATCAAAACAGATACCCATGGTGAGAACCACATGTGTGTCAATAAAAAGTTAATTGGTGATTTATCGGTCCATTGATCACGAAGAACCCTGCCGGTGTGTAATTTTCATTTTGATTATATTTAATGCCAGATGAATGAATCCTAATTTAACCCGCGGCATGTGATTGGATAAGAAATATATAGTCAAAATCAATACTAAAATATGCAGATTTTTTTTATAATATTGTTATTATCATCATTATCATTAATATCTATTATATATGTTATCATTATTTATTACTATTATTACTAATATTATTTTCATTATTATTTATAGTATTGTTATTATTGCTATATTACTTTATTATTATATTATAATATTATTATTATTCTTATTATTATTGTCATTTCTTACTTGTTGCCCCTTTCACAGCTTTTATATAATGGCTTAATTGTTACGTGCTTACGTGCACGTGATCAGGCGTATCGATTTTGTAGGAAAGCGGGAAAACAATATATTTACTATTTTATAGGCAGTGAATACATGTTCTTTTTTGTTTATTTCAACCTTCCCGATGATCAAAAGCTGTTCTTTAGTCAATATAAAATCACAACCTCAGAAAGGTCACCTTGAAATTTACGTTTAATAGTTTTTATTTCCAGTGTCTAATGTGTTATTTCGGTCTGTCGTGTTAATTTGGCATACATACTTTTATTTTACATTAATTTAATTTAGCTTGATTGTGAAGTAAGCTCGGAGCTTATGCAAATCGTTCTCCAGTGCATTCCCTTATTAGATCTGGTACTGAATTGTGTTTCGAGAGGTCGGGTAGAGCCTGGGTCAAACTCGCGACCTCTGCCGCCTGAAGCCAGCACCCTATCCGCTGTACTACTGACCCACTTTATATTTTAGAATACAATTAATTTATTACTATTATTTTAATGAGATGTGCACGAGTATAATGTTTCCACTTTAATTGCAATATAACAGTTTTACGTACATTTGTTCACAACTAAGCACAAACTCAGTGTAACTATGTTTGGGGAAAATATAAAACTAAAGTCCAAATTAAATTGAAAATTGGTAATTTTTATTTTGCCGAAATACCCAAACAAATAGAATCATAATCATATAATTTTCCGCATATCTATGTTTTGTTTGTTTCACGCATGCTTTGATATTTTTGTATTTGGAACAGTATACGGTTAAATCGAAATAAAGTAAATGTATTGTATGTTCTATAACTAATTTATATCGAAATAACACGGCAAATAGTGAATTCATATTACATCTTTTCGAATTGTTATTTACACAATATATATACATTTTATTACATTTTTAATTATTTATATTTTTGTTGCGCAAACCAAAACATGCTTAAACATGCAACTAAATTAACCGTAGATAACCGTTGATGTGTCGTCTATTGTATAATAGGTATTTTAAATATTATTGTATTGATCAGCTAAATATTGATATTTATGCTATAATTGATAAATTGTTGACAAAAATAAGTTTTATCATGCGTTTTACAATAAAACATTTATATAAAATACATGGTTTATATTTATGTGAAAGAAATTTTCTTTTTAATCTCGATTTTAAGTATCGATTTCACGATCAAATGATGAAAAAAGAGTGTATCCGAATGAACGAGTGCACTCAGTAGCGCACGAATAGTTCTGTTATCAGTTATCTTACTGTGTCTAGCGTATACTGCATATACTGCGCATCTGAGTGCATTCAACGTGTCTGAGTGCACTCGATCTATTTCATGCGTTCAGGAGTGCGTTTATTATTAAAAATTCAGCGTTTGCTTACGGTCCAGGTCCGCTCCGTCAGCGCTCAATCTGCGCTCCGTTCGCGCTCCGTCTGCGCTACGCTCGCGCTCCGCTTACGCTCTGAGTGCACTCCGTTTGCGTGCATTTGGGGTACTTGAGCGGTTTAGGGTCTGTAAACAACAACTTGTCTTAAAATGCCACTTTTGCTCCCTCCCTTTACTGGTTTTGACAGGTTTGACTTGTATTAATAACTAACTGATGCTTCGCGCATTTACATCCGAGGGCATCGAGGTAATAAGAATTAAGGGCACATGTTCTACGAGACGAAGACAACAACTCAACATTCAGCGCCTCCGCTCATTTACGGTTTTAAGAGGGATCCGCATAATTAAAGAGAAAAACGTGATGGTCAAAGTGTAAAAACATGATGGTCAAAGTGTAAAAACGTGATGGTCAAAGTGTAAAAACGTGGTGGTCAAAGGGTAAAAACGTGATGGTCAAAGTGTAAAGACATGATGGTCAAAGTGTAAAACCGTGATGATCAAAGTGAAAACGTGATGGTCAAAGTGTTAAAACGCAATGGTCAAAGTGTAAAAACGTGGTGGTCAAAGTGTAAAAACGTGATTGTTAAAGTGTTAAAACGCGATGGTCAAAGTGTAAAAACGCGATGGTCAAAGTGTAAAAACGTGATGGTTAAAGTGTTACAACGCGATGGTCAAAGTGTAAAAACACGATGGTCTAAGTGTAAAAACGTGATGATCAAAGTGTAAAAACGTGATGGTCAAAGTGTAAAAACGCGACGGTCAATATGTAAAAACGCGAAGGTCAAAGTGTAAAAACGCGATGGTCAAAGTGTTAAAACGTGGTGGTCAAAGTATAAAAAGGGTCGACTACCAGTAAATAGCAGTACGTTGTAAAATAAACTCACCAAAGCCTATTATGACAATGACCTAGTTCTTTTTATAAAATGAAACCATCGACTACATGTTCGCTACATTGTGTTGATTCAAAACACCGACAAGGTCAAACGTGAAATAACCGGTGTACTCTATGCGTTACCCAAGGCAATACCTTACCACATATGTTATTGTCACAACAATATTTAACCTACGATACTTGCGGGTGTTATAAATGCCGATGCCAAGCTTTGATTTATCACATAACAATTAAACAAATGGCAGAATGAATCAATGTCTGTAATAGTGACACGGTTCATATTACTAAACAGTAAGTACTAGCGCATACCAGGAGGTACTTTAATGATTCTTTTTGAGGAATACAATGCATGATAAATGTTCGTGCATATTATGAGTCTTTTGTTTAACTGGTTGCTTACGTTTTTATTTCGTTTTCGTTGCTTTTTAGGCAATTCATATCTATAAATAAAATTTCCTTTTAAAAGGAACTGCTTGCCATTTTGAGTAACCTAGCGTTATTATAAGTATTTTGTAGGTAAACGATACTTTAATGGGCGTAATAGCACCTAAATTATTGGAGGTGGAGAGGCAACCTGGGGAATAGTGTGTGGGAAGGGGTCTCTCTCTCGCTTGTGGCCGTAATTCTACTCTACTCCCTCTTTTTGGATAAGGGGAACTGCTTCGAAAAATGTTTAATGTCTTAAACACTTACTGCTGAATTCTGCTCATTTGTTAGAAAATATGTTTTTTTTTTTTACTTTTATATGGGAGGGAAGCTCTGGGGTACTCCGTCATATATTGGGGTTTTGCATGTATTTTTTCTATGTAAAACATATATCATTTACTTAAGGACTTTTTTTTCTGGGAAAAGTTCTGACCCTGGCATATCTATAAACTAGAAAGAGGTCTGCCAACACGAAATCCACTGCTATCGATCGGAAACTAATTTCTTTTTGAAAATTAAGTCGAAAAAGGGCCATGGCACCTGTAAAGTGTGACTGACGTTCACAAATATCGCCTGTACTTTATGACCAACGTACAAAATATTAATTAAATACACAGCCACATTGGACGGGCGGTCAGGAGTAACACTTTATGCCCCTTTGTCATTCTACAAGTGGCGGGGGCATACAACAGTAAAGATAACTGTGTTCTGATAGAATAATATTGTTTGTTTGTTTGAATATTCAGCGTCATTTTATGCCATCGAGGGCTAACAGACGATCAGTTAACCTAACCACTGTTTTCAGGGATCCTGGAAGGTTAACCAGTACTCGAGCACACCCCATTTCCGCAAGTAACTGATAACTTTTCTACTTGAATCAATGGAGAGAGACGAATGATAATGAGACGCAGTGTCGTATATCAATCATCACGGAGATTGTGGCCGGGCGGAGGGTTCGAACTCACGACCCCTGGATTGATAGTCTGACGCGCTAACGTCTTAGCTACTCGGGCCAGGCGTATAATATTGAAATGTTAAACTATCCGTTTTATTCGCTTTATATAAAAAAAATTTAAAACAACAGTATTTTTTTTATTAGTCCATTAATATCTTATGCCGAATTGAGGTCAAAATTAACAAAAATTTATGGAAATGAATAAAATAAGTAGAAAATTTGTTTGTTTTGTTGTTAGATCAAATCATATTTCATCTCGTAATCACCAAATAGGATAACCCACTCGTGACTTTTAGTGTTCACTTGATGAAATATAATTCAAAATTACACCAAAACAAACACATGTCCTTTATAGCTTAAGCCTTATTGGAACAACACACCGATTCAAACAAGGAAGAAGAAGACAAAAATTGATAAAATATGAAACACGAATGCAAATATTGTGTTAGCTATAGACGAAATAACTGCACTGTCAATAATTTTAATAAATATAACTTGATATATACATAGAAGTGATACAATACATGACTATCAGTACTCACACTCTCATTTAAAACATTTTAAAATTAGCCCGAAGAATATCGGACAGGTGCCAAAAAGCAAAAAATTCATTCTTCGCGATGATAGGCTTCGGCCTTCACCCTCAGGGCATAAACCCTTTGACATCAACAAGTCTATATAGGAAATTAAGAATACCGACAGTGTTATATGGCTGCGAGATATGGAATGACTTAACACAGACTGACGTGGACACAATAAATAGGTTTCAACATTTTATTGTAAAACGAATTCAAGGCTTTATGGTAAGAACGCGTTTAGATATCTGTGAGCCAATGTTGGGACTGATCCGATTATCAGCCGAAATTGAGAAAAGAAAACTCATGTTCCTATTTAAAATATTAACATTGCGATCAGATACTATTTGTCAACAAATATTTGTAAGAAAAAACTTCATGTATCTGGAGAACACAAGCTTGCTTCAATATGGTTACATACCCGATATTTGGAATATATTATATAAATACAAGCTACAACATATAATGAACCGATATATTGAAACAGTCCTGCGTTTCCCTCAAAAGGAGAATGGAAGAATATTGTTAATAGATCAATAATAAGACATGAAACAATACTGTGGAAAAAATAGGTTAAACGCTGACAGCAATTTCGACTACTTTAAATTGTTACATACAGATATCAAACCAGCTATCGTTTATCAAATATCAAGCGATCAATCATTTCGTTATATTATCAAATTAATCGCCAATATTTGGTCAAGGCCCGTAAGCGATAAACACAGTGAATGACCGTATTATTCTGAAGTAAATCATAACAACATTTCACACATTATTTAAAGTTGTCTCATCACAGCTGATAAAAGAAATACATTTTTAACAAATGTAAACACAACTCTGAGCAACCACACGGTTATCGACACGGTTATAAAGAACTTGAATTCGTAAGATTTAACGCTTAAACTTCTAGGTGCGGAAATTTGCCCGACCCTTGAAATAGAGGAGAACGTATTATTCTTAAAAATGGCTTTCAAATACATATTTGAATGCCAACAATACTTTCTTTAATCATGAATCGAAATAAGATGGATGACTAGTTTCCATTCCTTGTCCCTTTTCGATTTTTCGCTTTCGCGAAAAGGTTTAAGCAAACGGGATCAACTATTAACATAGATCGCTACATAACAAAAAATTGACTTGTCGGTGTAAATGAAATTTTAGTAAATCTGTAAATGAAATTTGTACAATTAATTTCAAAATGTGCATAGAAGTTTCCTATTTATTCAGCATAGCAAAAATGAAGATAAAATAATATGAAATGTTTGCATTTTCATTGCATGACACATTATATGTTAACTCTTGCTATATGTAATTTGTATATATGTTATAAATTGCTCACATTGTATGTCAAATTTGTATATTAATCTCCCAAGAGGAAGAAATAAAGATATTCACATTACATAAATAGATGATCTTACATGATTGCTAATTTAATATTAAATCTATTAAACCAGTTGGCAATGTATATATTATGCGTGGCTCTGCCGAGCAGTATAAAACTTTTTTTCAAACGATTTTAATACATTCAATAATAAATGTGCACCAATTTAAGATTCTTTTTATCACATTATTCAGGATAGTAGACTTACCATTTATTAAACAGATCAATTCTATAAGGAACGAAAATAAATTGGACATACTTATTTTCGTCAGTCGTCGTATGAATCAATGTCTCAGCATAACATTATTTTACCAATTCAATTATATGTTATTGGCAAACTATTAGGAAACATATGCCTTTGGCCATTTTTAAATCATATTGCAAAGACATGCCAATAACATATTACAATCAATACATTTTGAATTGTTTAAGTATATAATGTATATAACATAGATAAGAAACTGTACAAAATGCAACTCACAAAAATGCACATTGCCATACGCGCATATACTCACTTTTTTCTACGTCTTTAGGCAAAGAAAGAAATATGAAATTAGGTATTACATGTAATCAGATGATTACGAACCATAAATGCTTCATATATAAATTTAGAAATATTAGGAAGTTTTCTTTTTTTCGCCGATAGTAAATTTGCAAATTTATTAGACGTAGGCCATGCCACCCATGGTATATATTTACAACGTAAATCGTAGTATATTGGACATTTTTTTATAAAATCAAAGTACTCCAAGTATTGAAGGTGGGATTGCTATTAGACGCTATGAGATATTGTTGTATAGTGTTAAGCGTCGCTTTCAACTCAACATTTTTCAATCGCCATGATGTTTGCTTGAGACAATTTTCTGAACGCTGACATGCTTGAGTATCATACCGCATGTGATGGTACCGCATCCAGTCACATTATAATGACACAAACTCCAAATATCGAATTAATGAAGGATATCATTAAAGTGGTTTGTGTTGTCGAGTTATTATGCTAATCGACTCACAATTGATTGATGTTTAAATTCTATCCTAATCTAATGTCCAAAACGTATACATATTTCTGAAATAAAGGGAGGTAATGTCCGATGGGTTCTTCTTTTGTATTTATATTAGCTAGACAGTGTTTTGGAAAATATAACTGGAAAACAATTTAAATAGTCGATTGGTATTAATTATTGACAATAATATAGGTGAAAGGATAGCTCTTAGATCGAATATGATCTATTAAGTTTAATAACAAGTGTTAACACTGCAGTTATATAACTACACGTAATATAATCTTTCAGCAAAATGTTCAATCATCAACACTGGTCTGTGTAAAGTAGATCAGTAGGAATTCGATACCAAGTTAGCATAATTTAAATAAATGATGTACAATTGTTTCATCAATATGTTCTCTCTCCTCATGTGATTTGATTTCTTCTCAAAAAAAAAGTTCACCTCCTTCCGGCATCAATTTTTTAAACATTGACTTAAGCTTTTTTATGTCCGATTCGCAAAACTAGTTTTGTTATGACACTTTTGGATAGGAGTCATCATTTGCAGCCAATATTATTGTTGTTGCTATTGGTGTTGTTGATGATGATGATGATTATGTCGATGATAATGATGATGATGGTAGTGATGATGATGATAATGGTGATTATGATCGTGATGATAATGATGTAGTGGTGGCGGTGGTTGTCGTATTATTATATCATCACCTTAAAGATTATGTTCCATTGGTGGCTTCTTTTCGAGTAAAAAGCAATAATTTTACCCATATGTAGAGACGGGTGTGCTGGTTAAACTTTCAGGATCCCAGGAATGAGTGATTAGGTAAACTTCTTGTTTGTTAGTCCTCGATGACACAAATATGACGGTAAATAAATCAAAACAACTCTCTTCGTAAATACTTGGTTTATCCAGAGATATATACACATTAAGTTATGTTGATTACTTTGAATCGCAATTTTAATGGTTGAAAAAAGTTTCAATAGTAGGTTTAAGATCCTTTTTTTACAACAATTGATAACATATAATTTGGTAAACCCATCATAAAAGCAGAGCTTGCATTTCATGCAAATGCCGCAAAGTAATTTGTACCTTCCAATGAAAAGTATCGTTTACATTTTGGGCAATATCTAATTAATGGCTAACAGGAGATAACAGGACCGATACACATTCTGGCTGGATCGTTCAATATAAATTTGTAGTATCAGAAATACACACAGCAGGGTGCAAGAGGATTATTGCACTATTTAACAGTAAGTTATGGTTAGCTGTAGTATAACCCTTTAAAGACTATATACATTAATATGATTTTTTCTTAAATCAACTATTAAAATAATTGGAAAGGTTCATTCACTAACACTGCTACTTATATATGATTGGCTAGATTAAAAGATACTAGTAAACAGTATGTTATCGTCTGCTACTAGACCAACACTATACACACTACAGCGTCGTGTCTTTCATTCGTAAATGTACACACTCTAAGATTTCAATGGCGTAGTATTTCATACACATTCAACATATGCTAATTACACATTTGAAGCAAACAAATGAATACTAATTTATTCGGGTACCTGTATTAAGTTGATTATTTGTCTTTATATATTGAACATTTTGTATTTTTTTGAATTTTTTAAACTATATATGTCAAACCTGGTGAGTTACTAACGCAACCCCCCAAAATGGTATTCGTTTTCCATATTTAATTAATTATTTGTTCACATTTGGCAAATTCTATTCTGTCGTTCGACACCGGTATATCTTCCTGATTCAATTGTAAGATTATGTTAACTTAATCTAAAACAGCTCATGTGTTTTTGATTTGTTTCATCTGTAATTAAAGATAAATATTCCTCATATTTAAAATCAGTTTAAAGTTACAGTCATAATTAAGTTTTGGCATGGCATGAATACTTTTTCTCCAAAATTGGATGTATCATTAGTCTCGCAGTCGTTGTTTAATAATTAGCAAATAATCGACATTACCATCAAAATTATCCCAAATATAACTATAACCCAAATCATCTAATGTTGTTTTAATTCTATTAGCTCAGCTATGTTAATGTTGTTGATTATTCATATTTATATATTGTTCCATGAAAACTCGATGGATAAGAGCTTCTTTTTGATTTTTATGCAATATTTAATCGCTCGTTCTTTGCAAATAATCGCTAAAGGATATTCTGTTTTAAAAAACACATGCTTAAGTTCATTTGATATGTATGTTTAATCCCCATTTCAACGTCATTAATATATTCGAACAAGTCGGAAAGTACTTTGTTATTTTACGTACGAGAGCCAAGTTACACGGAAAACGCCTACTTCGTGAGCAATATTACACTTGGTTAGTATTAAGAATACCAAAACTATGTCATTGGTTTATTACACCCCTGCACCGTAAATTATGTGTTAATAAAAGTGGTACACGGCAGTTTTGATACAGTTCCTTTTTTTATTTAATGCTTTTTGAAGAAATACAGATATTTTCCAGTGGATTATATCAACTGTTTCAAACAGTTAAAATAAAAACTTTTTTTTTAATTTGTGTCCTTGCATTTTTATAAAAAAGGGACAATTATTTTTATTAATCCAATGATATCTAATTGCGAATTGAGATCAAAATAAACAAAACATTATGTAAATGCATACAATAAAATGAAAATTTGTTTGTTTGGGTGTAATATCAAATGATATTTCATCTCGAAAAATGATATTCTCACTGTGGCAAGCCACTCGTGAGAAAATGACTTGCTGAAATATAAATCAATCTAACACCAAAACAAACAAATATCGTCTAGAACTTTATTTTTGAAGGCCATGTTATCTTTTTAGATCTAAATGACATGGGATTGATTCTGTCAGCGAAATGGGATTGACTCTATCAACGACACGGGATTGACTCTGTCAACGACATGGGATTGACTCTGTCAACGACATGGGATTGACTCTATCAACGACATGGGATTGACTCTGTCAAATGGTTCAAATAAATTTTGGTTACCACAATCAAAGAATGTAATTTATATTTTATTTTCATTCTTTTTAATTTGTTAAGTTGACAGACATGTATTACAATTAATACATTAAAAGAAATATTGTTAAACTTAAAGAACTTTTCAACAAAATATTCATTTATACAAACGCATACAAACACAAGCACCATGTTCACTCGTTGCCACGGATATAAGCTTGTAACTCGTGCATCGCCTGGAAGTCGATGAACGATGAATAAAGCCGCCGCTATCACACAGATGGTGAACACAACCGCAACAAATAGAAAAGTTACATTTGTATTTCACAGAGGACGCCATTTTGACAAGAGCTCAGATTGATTCATCGCATTAGTTAAGTTAATTATTACGTGGACGGATAAGTACACACGTGGCATTGACAACCGCAGGCATGGTTGCTCATATCCTCGCAACAACCAACCATGTAGAGTAGTTGACATATATCACTGTTGCCAGGAGTCTAATGACGTCGTTTCGTGTTTTGTTGCTTTCACAGAAACACAAATCACGTACTTGTTATTAAACATTGGCGGAAGGCAAGTGGCTGATTAATCCAAGGCTTTCTTTTAATTAAAATCTTGAATGAAACTACATCCGTATGCCAGAACAGGCGTTCCATTCAGTGTTATTACTTCACCATATTTTATAAATTATATATTAAACATTGTGTAATTAATAAAGAAAAGTGCGTACGTTTTTCAAGCCATCACCCAGAAGTTCGAAAACGCCATTGATATCACAATTCCGAAGGAAAATACATCCGTATGTCAAAACTGGAATTTTATTCAGTTTAATTATTTGGTCATATCTTATAAATTATATATTATACATTGTGCAATTAATAAAAAAAAAGTGCTTGTGTAATTCAAGCCATCATACAGAAAGTTATTAACGTGATTGATATCTATTCAGAGATGAATCTCTTTGGTGATACAATAGGTACTAGTGTTCATTCTCCTCTCTCCCAGACACACCCAACTCCAACATCCCTCTACTTCTTCACACACATCCCTACTGCTTTACATTTTATTCTCAATACTGAAAGATTTGATTAGTAGAACTGTTACATTCACGTGCAAGCACATGTTTTACTTTCTTGACCAGATTTTCCAAAGATATTTTCAGTAATTTAGAGACACATTAGTGTCAACACTGCACCGAATGAGAACTTTCTTCTCAGCAGCTAAACCTCTATTAGCGGAGTAATCTTACGACAGGTTCTCAGGGAATGTCTGTTTGTGTATTTGCTTTGAATTTTAAATAAATTGAAACAAAATCTGTGCTAATTAAACAGAACTAGGGACAACATTTTCGTCGATTCCTTTCTTGAACATCATTTTTAAAATTATAATTTCAACTTTAATGGAAAAAGACGATTATTAACCATTTTTCTTATTTTAAATGGGATTTCCAAGTTTAGTTGCAGTACGTATTAGTACTTAATATTTCTTTGAACACGTCCTTTTTATTGCGAACATGTGATGCTGCGTCTGTTACGTTTTTTTATATGAAATTTTATAGCCACGTTTTTATCTCACTTATAAAACGATTTTTTAAATGACGACCACATGAAATAAATATTTCAAAGACAAATATTTCTGTTTACAATCAGTCGAGATAAATAGTTGCACAAATAACAATATTTGGTTTCGACGTTATATTTCTTAATCGGCAATGACTTTCGAGACCTGGCCCTTGTAAACATAAACCACTGAACTTAAACGACCGCGGCATTCGTATAGTTGTAGAGCAGCAGCATCGCATGCGGAAGTTCGTGGGTTCGATCCCCGACCGGGTCTAACCAAAGACTTAAAAACTGGTATTCACTCGGTGCTCAGCATTTAGAGGATAGTTTTTGGTCTGGTCGACCCGGTAACTTGGTGGAGTGTCATACCATGAGTCTGCGGCATGATACTCCAGTGTGGCAGCGCTCAGTATACTGTCTCAAGTAGAAAACGTCGGGATGTAGCTAAAAATGTTGAAAACGACTTTACACCATACTACAGTACCAGTCGGTAGGGCGTCTTGCTGTCAATCCATGGGTCGTTAGTTCGAAACCCCGTCCAGCTAGTCATTGTGATGATTATTATACGACATTGTCTCATAATCATTCGTTTTTCACCGCTGATTCATGTGGGATTGTTATCAGTTACTTGCGGAGATGGGTGTGTTCGAGTACTGGTTAATCTTCTAAGATCTCAGAAAAGTGGTTAAGTTAAACAGATATTTGTCAATTGACAATGTTTTTAGACGACTATCAAGACATGTTACTTGTCAACACAAACATGTCACTGAACTTAAACATGTGATTTATATACTACACTGAACAGACAACTCGCCACTTTTGTATTTCTAACATACTGAGAAACGAGATTATCATACAGAATTAATTGATTTGACATAAGCTAAATGCTTTTCCTGATTTCAAGTCCAAATTTCAAGAATATTGCTTTGCTACTTTTTGAGAAAATACATAAAATGTCAGGTAAATAAAATGGCAGGTGGCGGGTTAACTGTTCCATTCAGTATATAATAAAACTCAGCGGTTACTGAACGATCACAGCTTACGTATCCTGACCATAATTGGTAATAATTAACTAAAATCATTGCCTCATTAATATTCTAAAGCTATCACCAGGAGTTATACTCACGCTAAGAAAACATGATTGATGGTGTACTTTGAAATGCAAGCCGTTACCAATCAGCTGCTACGACACTTTGATATGTCTGTCAGGTAAGTTTTTTCCCGTTGAATGCTGCCCGGGGTGAGAGAACAGCTGTTGAAACATATGCTGCTATTCAAATAGAACTCTCAAACTGGTTAGTTGTTTAGTTAATAGTTCAACAAATGTCAGACAGTTTTCAGTATTGAAGTTATAATTTCTAGTATGCAACCGAAGGAATGTCGAATCACGCACAAATAGGGACATATTGTATGTACATATGATATTTGTGCGTGATTCGACATTCTATAAAATGCACGCAAACAGAATAAAATAATTCAATCATTATGATTTAAATCCTGAAGTAGTTTGAGTAGCAAATGAAAATATGAATAAAATCACTATCCGCGTCATAGTAACACGAAGGAATACACAACTTTTAAGGGAGACACAGTAGTCCGGCTCAAGTGGTTTTATCGAAAAATAAATTGCGAACAATGGTTTAGTTCCATTCCCTACAGACTTTATTAGTCGAGGCTCGTGTATGCTATTTATGTTGATATATAAGCAAATATTTTTTATCAAACAGAGGATTGAGCTAGCAGAACTGAACTTCTTATAAAAGAATAACAATCTAGACTGTTTATATATGTGATAATGTATTTACTGAATGATAATAATATGTGTTTGTTTTCATTAAATATTTATCGTCCTTGACATGTTAAAAAATGTATTGATATCATAATCCAAGTCGATAATAAATTCGTCAATGTGTCAGTTACAGTGGCAAAATCTCAGACATTTTAATATACACGAAGAAAACAAAGTAATCAGAAATTGATCTGTCAAATAAACCTATATCTGTTCTGTCACCCCTTAATTATGTCTAGACATAAGTAATAACGGGTGATAAGATAAATGTCTTAATACGGTTGGCGTTATCCAATGGGAATGTTTCAAATATATATATGAAATTGATATTGGAATTATTTTATGAACTTGCATGTGAGACTCAAAGTAAGCAAACTACGTAAATTCGATATATGTAAAATTCATATCTTATGAACATTGAAAAAAAATTGTTCATTTCGTATGTTTGAGTAAGCAAACATTAATGATGCCTATGTGTGAAGTTCATGTTCTTTTTTTCTAATGCCATACTATATCGCAATATCTCGGAAACGCTGATTTATGGGAACTTTTATCGAAACTTAGTGCTTAATCTCATTTGACAACCAACTGAATCGCTTCAATTTTTAAAAATGTGTCGTATTGTTAAAAAAGCCTAAAACTAATTTAATTAATAAGTTCGTTCTTTATCATTAAGAAATTAGTCATCACTGCGCTTGCATGAAAAGCATCGAACAGACTCCGCCTGAACGAGTCATGAGCGAGTTACAAAGCCGCGCGAGCTATGCTTAGAAACGGCCTTAGCAAACATCAACTTTGAAATGTCAATCATCTAAGCTTTCATCGTAACTTCGCACGGAGTCAGTCAAATGACGTCAAACTGTCAGTCAAATGCCTTAAAACACTTACCCTACGGTCGCTCCCTTTGGGTTTCTTAATTGTTAATTTTTGACTTAATAAACATAACTACTACTAAAATGTTTTTTCATAGAAACATGTTTGTGCTCATGTCCATTAAAGACGAAATTTTATTTCGGACCAATAGCAGAGTAATAGGGATGGTCGATAGCACAATGACTACTGGAGTGTTTAAACCTGGTTTGCTGGTGTTTCCAACCTCGCTCTTTTCACGTCATCACAGCATAAAACGAGATAATGTAAATAAAAGTGGACAAGACGGACTTTTCTCTGACAAATAATTCAACATTCGCATGTGTACGGTGTAAAGCACTCATACCCGATTTTTTTAGTTTTTATGCTGACATGGAAATATTGAAGAAATATATATAAAAGACCTCAATACTGTATCTTTACAGATCACTGTAACTGAAAATTGAACGTAGAAAGTAACATGTGCAAAAATAAAGGATAGAAATGGACGATCTTACATTAGTGCTTATAATTTATTGAATTTATTAAACGAGTTGCGAGGCTCTGCCGAGAAATATATTATTTTTCCAAGCGAGTTTAGTGATTCCAATAATAAATAAGCGCGAATGTAAGATTGGTTTTATCACATAACTCAGGAAAAGTTTACATTTACAATTTATTTAACAGCTCGCCTCTATAAGGAGGTATATATGTTTCCGCACGTCATTGTATGACATAACGTCTTAAAATAACGTGATTTAACCATGACAAATCGGCGTCATTTATATATTCGGGCAAGTCCGAAAGTACTTCGGCAGTTTACATACGAGACCCGAGTTATACGGAAAACACCGATCGCGATGAATCGGAAGTGATATTACTCTAGATTAATATTTAAAACATGTCATGGGTTGATCACACTCCTGCACTGTAAATTATGATAATATAATCTATTTCACAGGTCTCTGAAACTGATTATTTAGCGTACTGATTAGAAAAAATAATTGCAAAATCAATAACCTATTTTACATGAAACTGACAATCTAACATAGAACATACTTATTGGAGAAATAGATGATATAGATCTTTAAATCTCTCATTCAAGTCTCTGTAAAGGAGCATTTACCAAAAATAAACAACGTTTATAGGAAAAATCAATGGGGAACTATAATTGTAGTCTAGATCGCAGACCACATACTGATATAATAATTACTTTCTTCCTAACGTGTTAAACATGCAAACTACTTCTAGCTGCATGTATCGGATATAACATTACTGAAACCAGCCAATGCCTTATATACTCAAGTGACAGATTTATTATCAGTATCATCGCTGATCACGCAACATGGCCATTAGCTCTTCATTACAAATCTGTATGTAACATACATTGTGTTGATAATCATAAAAGTAACATCTCGTTTCTTCAGATCTATTTCAAATTGTAACGTGTAAATGATTAGATATCGAGTTGCTTCAGAATGCTAAAAAACAAAAGTTTTTATATTTTTTAAAGACAACTCAAAGTGGTTGGTCTGTTGTGATCCCCTGCAAAACTGGACGAAAAATATTACAGTTTGATGTTCTGTTTTATCCGGTGGGCATTTATTCAGAGAGAAATCTACAACTAGAAAAAGAGTCTCTGCTCTGATAGTTTTGTCCTGTCTTCAAATTTGATATTGCTTACTCATTTTATTTGTTATAAACAAAAACATTCGGATACTTATGTCATTTCAGCTCTTTAGAAGTCTTGTGTAAATTTTAAATTTAGAAATAAGTCACTGAGGCTTGGATGTGAATAGATTGTTTTTGGAAATCTACTTTGTCCACAGTATTGAACAGAACATATTGAACAGAAAATATCTGTGATGAAGCATTGTCCTTATTTGTCTTATGTAATTTCAGCTCTTAAGATGTCTATAAACAATAGTATGTTAGTTTCCCTTTTGATTTTAGGTCTGTTTGTATGGCTGACAAATATGTGACGCGTTTCATTCATTGTAGAAACAAGAAAGAAAATCAACGGCGATTTGACAACTATTAAACCTTCATTGTTTAATGTTCACGTGACAAAGTCAGCCTTTTGAATCGTTTTGTTGTTACTTTGATATGAGATAAATGCATCCGGTATCCTTTATTTCATGGGCATTAACTATTGACCCATTGTGTTATTATTAATGGGTTTTATTGTTGATAAATTTGCATACTTTTGTTTTAGTCATCATCTGACACGCTATGTAAATTTTACCATCGCAAAAACACGACATCCACCGCAAATAATTATCCGGTTTTGCAAACAATGTCATATTAACGACATGTGGTGATGCAGTTATTTTCTAGGAATTTATGTTTGAAAGATAATGTATACAGCAAACTAGGATCAAGGTTATCCCGGTGTGGAAAACAATTGAAAGACGACACAAAGTACAGGTAGCAGGTTCAGTACTGAAACGTTCTGTTACATCTCCGCATAGTTTGCTTACAGTAAAAATGCTCGTAGTCTATAGAACGAACCCAGCTCCCCGGACTGAACCCATTAAATAACAATATTGGGGAAGCCACATTTGAACACGTTGATTTGTCAGTTGCTTTAACTGAGAGTTTGAATACGTCACAGTTTAGTAAGCGTTCAATTGCTATGAATTGTGGGACAGGTATAGAATTCCCTGTTTTTTTATTGGAGGTTAATAGAATTGATTCGAGAGATATCCGGGACTGGGATAAACTATATTGCTCGGCAAACTGAGTAAACCAAAGGAACGAGATAATGTCTTACGGAGGAATAAATATGCCTTTTGGCCCCGGTTTCACTAATTACTTTTAATAAACTTACAAATCTTAACTTAATTTTGAATGATCAATGCAAAATTGTTTAATCAATGTAATTGAAATAAAATGCAGTTCTTTTAGGCGTCAGTCTAAAATTATGATTAGTTAGGTGCTTTTATTTGTTTTAAGCTTTGAAATATTTAAGTATATCGTCCAATTAGTGCAATAAGGTACCAACTGTATATGAGCTAAGTATGCAGTTGGTACCTTTTTGCACCATTTTAGCGATTATACTTAAATACGTTGATGAAACACGAGTCAGACTATGATGTTAAACTGTTGACATAGCTTTTCTCTCGGAACAGGGCACTTAAGTATCGGCGCAAACTCAGGGACTTTGAAAAAGTTTCACTTACAAACAGTTAATTTCAGTTCAGAAAATATCATCCGATTTCTAAGAACGCCTTTATACGCTTCAAGTGCTATCTCTGTCTTCTACTAGCAACATTTCATGACTGAGACTTGAATGTTTTATGCATTTTTCATAGCTACCCCAAAAAGTAAAATAAAGAATGCGCGTACCTATGCGAATGGTTTCTTTGAAATCGGATGACAATTTCTGCACTAAAACTATATGTAAATGGTGGGTTTACAAAGTGACTGAGTGTATTTCCGAAATAAGTACTTTATTACGAAGTTCAACGCTATTTTCACCACAATGCACGTTGTAAATAACAGTACATTTACGGGCATCTATGCATGGACATTTCCCAGTATAAAGTAAGAGGTAAATCAAGATTGTGAGCTGACAGTCGATTGGTTTATCTTAAAAAGCAATTTGACTACAATGTTTGTTTTTTTTACCCTTAAATTTTTCAAAATAAGTACTGCACACAAAAGTTAGGTGTTAAATACTCGTTCGAAAGAAAGCTTATCTGGAGCAATCAAGACTCCAGATGAATTTACGCAAATCAGAAGATTCATCGTTCTTACACGTGTAATTGGCGCCTACCAATTAATTAACACCCTTACATGACGTTAGCAAGATTATTACGCTCAAGAAATTAGGGCTGTGTAAAATGGTTGGTCATAATTTTTTGGAAAATGCTTAAAATGATCATGTTTTTTTCTACAGATGAGAAGTGCAATGTTGTCATGAGTTTTGTCAAGTTTGGCTGACACTGGGTGCTGTTGCATGAATATATAACATGTTTAAGATGTGTAGTGATACACTGCAAAAAATGAGCAGAATTGCCCAAATAGAAGGGGTGGCACGAAACCATCAGTATTGTGAAAAAGCAATATGGTCAACCCATGTTTTTTTCCTGCATATTTGGAGCGACTATCTAGGCGAACATAACACTTTTAGGACCATTGGTAATGCGTTCAGTGACCCAGAAGTCCATTACTCTATATGTAGAACAGTGTAAAATTAATTTGTATGTGGGACGTATACGTCATGCACGACCTCAGCAGTACACAGAAGTCAGTAGTGTTACAACGGCGCCAAATTATACTTTCTCCCGGAAGAAAATTTTCTATACTTAAAACAAAATTAAACAAATACGGGTTTTCTTAATTTTCTAAACAAATTCCCATGGCCCAGGAACATTGATACTTGCTTATAGCATTAGCAGAAAACAATTAGTTTGTAATGACAAATAATAAACGAGATGCTCCCAGCATCCTGTGTGATTATGTTTTACATTGCCAATATTTTACGAACTTTTTCTCTAGAGCTATTTTAATTATCTAGTTTAAACTTATATATTTTATTTCAATTGTTTAACAAGTTCTTACAACTTAGACAAACCATGCTCGAAATTTTAACAATCTACATTAAAGACGAACATTTATTACTGTTCTTTTAGAGAGAATCTCGTTTTGTTTTATAAATATTCACTTACATGTTACAGTAGCTGATACCGTACATCGACATTGATATCGCTCATTTTTTTTTATTCAGATCCGTACTGAACTAACTAACTTCGTACTGTTTTAAAAATGGGGCATTACTCATAAATGAGTTTAATGTATCCTATTTCGCGTATAAATTTTATTTGTAGCATAAACATATATTCTATTTTCATTTGTCTTATTGGTATGGTCGAATACAATTTCAAGAAGATTTAAATTTGTATTGTTTAAAAGAAATTACACAATATGTCATATTTTCAAATCTTTTTATTAAAAAGATAATAATTTCTTAAAATATGAAGTTTGATTTTTTTATTTGGGTTTAACACTATTCAAGTTACATATGGCATATCCAGTTTATTGTATGGGTCTCCTCCAGAATAAACCTGAGTAGAACCACCGTCATTCCGCTTGTAACTTGCAAACTTTCTCAAATAAAGTATTTGGAGCGAGCGGGACTTGAACCTTCAACCTTAGCGGTGAGATCAAGTGATCTTGAGAACTGTTTGACACGAGGGAACCCTATCCATGTTATAATATAAACCTGTTGATATATCATTTGGAATATTTGTTGCAATTGCTTTTTATGTTTCGAGGTAGATTTTCCATATGAAGTTTCAGATAGCGCTATGAGAATACCATTTCGAGATATGTATTTCCATACGGTTATACGGTCGTTAAATTGACTTTATGGGCGAACATGAGAAAAATCGATAAGAGCATTGTCGCGTGTCCCTTTAATACGAACATATGTTTTACGAGACGCGTAGTACACGTAGCCTTATATTGCATTTCTCATTACGGCACGTACAGTACAGCAGGCGGCAGGTTTTATGTTATTTAGTCTGTATTGGGCGTTTATTTCACAGTTTGATGTTTTGGCGTCGTATTCGACGGTTTTTAGTTGTTAAACGATGGTATCCATGGGCGGATAAAGGGGTGTATCATAACTCCATCCCTCTACATTCGGGCAAGCATGCATTTTTTTGCATTGACCTAAAACGACTTTAAAAAAAAACCAGTGACTGTTTTTCCGATCGCTGCTCTCATTAATTGTGTGTCTATAATAATATATGTGGATTTAAGTCGATTTTGAGATATCAATGAAGTAACTGCGGGATAGGTATTACTGTTTTTCTTAAGCTCTTAAATATGTCCTACTGCGCAGCAACGTGAATATGATTATTTGCTTGACGTTTGCTTGAATGTTCAGCGTCATTTGAATGCCATCGATGGCTTACTGACGATCAATTAACCTAACCACTACTTCCTGCAGAGATCCTGAATGGTTAACTAGTACTAGAGTATATCCATATCCGTAAGTAACTGATAACCTTCCCACCACTTGAAACAGCGAAGAGAGAGAAATAAATGAGACGCAAGTTCGTATGTCAACAATAATGGATACTGTGACTAGATGGAGACTGGAACTCACGATCCCCGGATTGATAGTCAGACGCGCTACCGACTGAGATAAGCGGCCCCGGCTGCGAAGACGAATACATTCGTTGTAAACATTTTACCGCCATGTGTCGCTATAATGAAGATAGTCTATGTGTTTGTGACATGCTTGTACATTATAGGAATTTGCCAGCTGTCACCGACTCATCTATATACTACAAATTTATAAAATGCCCTGCCTCTAACAAATCAGAGTATTGTAGCATTATTATGTAACACGTGCCTTCCACATTGTCACACATAATTCACATGATGGTGCTGTCGTGCTGCATAAACTTGTTTTGTAATGTCTGATGTTTGCTTATCTCTTTTGATGGAACATGTTATATTTATGAGATAATTATAAAATGCCACGAGGAAATGTTCATGTTAATAACAGCACGTTATATACGTATTACGTTGTAAGTACTTTTCTACGGTGTACCGTTCGGACCACTCATCGCGACCAGCTATTACTGAGCATTATCAACACAAATATACGATGATCAAAAGGGGAAACAACGAGTTTATGTGACTTTTTTTAAAAAAAAGAAAGACGAAAACATTATCCCCTATATGATGATACTTTGTATGCTGATTTGAGAATGTTAAGAGCAACTGGTTAAAAGATGTGAGGATAACGCAACATTTGAAGGTCATGGAAAACCATGAGTGGGAAGTGTTGGTAGTTCATGATAAGAGTTTGTAGGTTCAATCCCCAGCTCACATTGGTGGCTTCTCAAATACAATACTCATCATTGGTCTACCCAGTAAACAGATTCGATAACGATAAATATAAGCTTTCTTGACAGTCGAGCGAGGAAATGAGTATAGAGTATAAAGTATGAGGATATAAGTATGAGTATATTGTAACTATTCAACATTTTACCATCTATTTGTAACTTTTCACCACTGTTGCAACTTTTGTGGAGTAGTTTATTGATACGTTGTCCTTGTAAAATGTTTTTAATTGAAAAAAGGATGAAAACATGCGTCTGCTTTATCCTATATGAAATCTACTTCCCAATTTCACTTGCATGATACAAAATTAATGTCTTTTCGACAGTTGAGCTATATATATACCGCCATTACATTTGTCAGAGCGCTTGTACTGAGTATCCATTCAAGTATGCATTCAACACGAAGGGGTTCATGTTTACTCATTGCATGTAAGTTCATATTTCAAGAATGTACAGCAAATGATGTTCATTCCTCATAGGCACTGCGTGGTCTAGTGGTAGAGCGTCCCCCTCGCATGCGGAAGGTCCTGGGTTCGATCAACCGCCGTGACATACCATACACTTGAAAAAGGATACTAGAAGCTTTCTCGCTTGGTGCTCAGCATTTAGAGGCCCGGTGTCAGTATAATGTGACTTGCTTTGTTATCATACCTCGAGTCTGCGGCATTATACTCCAGTGTTGCAGCGCTCAGAATACTGTCTCAAGTATACATCATCGCGATATGAGTGAACAATTGTAGAAAGCGACTCTAAACATCATACAACAACTCCATCATTCCTTATACCTGTATTTGCATTAATAATTTCGGTTTATCCGTACCATCATGTCTTAATTATACATCATCTTATCGCGGCAAATTTATCATTGTTTCTATATGTTTAAGATGATAAAGGGAAAAGTAAAATCCACAAATCTATATATCGTGCAATATGAAAGACTCATTTATTCGGCAGCCATTTTCATTTCTTTACCGAGGATGTATGTCTAGACAAATCTATTCTACGTCAAATATCAAAGAACACCTTTGCATTTGGCTTACCTGGTTTCTTTGAATGGTCATTGCCTCAAAGTCAATAAACCCTACTGCCAGGCATGAAGAGGATTGTCGATATTTGAGACTACTTTATGAATGAATGCTATTTATCAAAAGTTCATGTAGCACAGAGTTCACTAACACCAATAATGGAACGAATATAATTAATATAAATATGAAATCATTTATATGCAGTAAGTTGTAGATAAAGTTCAAGTACACCAAAACGCAACACCCATGTAAACAGCAGTTAAACATTTAGTTCTTTATCGAGTTTTTTGAAATCTATTTTATTTGATAATATAACATCTTTCCACCATTTCTAGAAATTTCATCAACATCTACTGCGTTCATCACTTCTGTTTATTGATTTGGAAATTACATGTAAATTCACCGCCGTGTGTGCATCAATGCGCAATGATGCTTTAAAAGATAATGTTTATGTGAATTTAGGTAACAGGAGTTGCATGTTCTAAGTCAGCAAAAAGAAGTGATAATAACTATAGATTTTAATGAAATTTTCCAGAAAAGTTAGAGAGATTTAAAATATATCGATAAAGCACTCAGTGTTTTATTGCTGTTTATCTGGGTGTTGCGGATCTAAAGTTTTTCGGGGATACAAACATGAATGCCTTACTGTTTTCCTGTCCACTGTCTTCACTTCTGTTCCCATTGTAAGTATTAACATTACATGGGATACGTGCCTTTCTACTGACAGACTTGTAGAATTACAGCTTTTGTTGTTACCTGTTTACGTGCTGTAAGTTAAGAACGTTATATCCAGCAGTTGCTTAAGCACCATAAATCCCACCATGTGAGTACTTCTAGCCTTTTACGTCATTCTTCAACTATGCTCGTTGGTTTTATACACATTGCACCGTTTCTATCAACATCTCATGTAATCAACTCCATCATCGACATCGACACTGTAATCTGTGCTTGGCGTGTATTTCCATTTTTTTTCTTTTAAACGCTTGTCGAAAAAATGATATTATTTATGATATATAAATATAACAACACTCCTGTGAGTATCACCAAAATATTTTGGAAATACAAGCGTCAGTGGCGATATTTTATGACCATATCTTTCAATCTCTCCCTACCAACCACGCTAAAATGAATACTTATCGTAGTGACTTAGGTGTACGTCAAAGTTTAATTTAATGTCCTAAAAAGTCACCTAAAAACTATAATCGGATGGTTTCACTACAAGCAATGTGTATGGTTGCTGCTGGGCAATGAAATGCAAGAAAATTCATAAATATTTCACCTTTGAAATGGATAGCGTATGCGTCATTACAATTAATGCATTCAGGTCATAAAAAGTGCTTTACTTTGCCAAATGTTTGTGTCCGTAACGTTAACATCGAAAAGAAATATAAATATTTGAAGTGTCACTAATTTTGTCTTTTTTGATGAAATAAGCTTTACCAATATAGCAGTTCCTATCAATGTTTAATGTGTTTGACCTGGCCACAATTACATTAAAGAAATAAATAGTTTTTATAATTCAAATTGTTAATGACATATGGACGGATGTCTCATCATTAAGACGTCACAATGCTCGTTTCACGGTTGACATTGCACGATTTAAAATTCTGTTAGAAATGAATAATAATGTAGTGCTAACATGGTTACTTTGAAATTGCATGACAAAATAATATTTCGTATACACTACCTCTTTTATACTTTTGCAGGCATGTTTATAAATATATATACTATACATTTTCATTTAAGAAAAAAGTCTGCGATGTTTTCTTGATATAATACTTAATACCAATTTAGTGTGTAACCTAATTTGACAACCAATGGAATCGCTTCAATTTTCAAAATTGTGTTATTTGTTAAAACAGCCTATAAAATAACTTAATTGTTAAGTCAGTTCTTAATTAATAAGAAGTTCGTCATCACTGCAAACGCATCAATGACATTGCATAGACTTCGCCCCTGATTCAATTCTGAACGAGTTATCTACAAACTACAAAGCCGCGCGAGCTATGCTTAGAAACGACATTTATTTTAGCAAACGTCAACTTCCAAACGTCAGTCATCTCAGATTTCATCGTAGCTCCAACACAGAGTCAGTAAAATGACATCAAACACTTTGTTATTTTTTTTTACTTTATGAACACTTACTATTACTCAATAGTTAGATAGGTTGAATTGTTTAATGGAATATCTCCTTAATATAAGATATATGGAGGTAAAATAATAATGTTGTTGTATGGTGTTTAGCGTCGCTTTCAACAATTTTTCAGTCATATCACCACGGTGTCTACTTGAGACAGTATTCTAAGCGCTGTCACGCTGCCAGACACATGGTATGATACCCCACCCAGTCACATTATACTGACACCGGGCCGACCAGACCTAGAACTCTCCTCTAAATGCTGAGCGTCAAGCGAGGTAGCTTCTAGTACCATTTTAAAAGTCTTTGGTATGACCCGGCCAGGGATTGAACCCACGACCTTCCGCATGCGAGGCGGACTTTCTACCACTAGACCACGCCGCGGTGTTGGAGGTAAAATAAAAATAGCAGATGACGATCTATATGCGCAACATTTTAAATAGCCGATCTTTGTTAAATCAATATAGTTATGATATAATTATGTAATGTTGAGTGTACAATAAAAAAAGATAAGGAAGCAGAAGAAATAAAACCAATAAGTATTTAACAACATAATAACATTTAAATAGTTTTTACCAAAATGTACCATTAAATTAAAATAAGAAATAAAGTACTTTGCAATGTCCGTTGTATATTGAGAGTGTATTCACCATGGTGTAAAACATATTCTAAGCCAAAAATTAATTAGTATGTTCCATTAATTTGAAAAACGGATCAAACCGAAATCAATATGAAATCGCATGACTCATTCAATACTTTTTTAAATTAGTTTAAACTACTAGTAGGCGCATGGCACAATTTCGGAAAGCGTTTTTCAATATTTTATTTTCGCTTGTTTATATAGATATCCTTTTTGCAATTGCGGATGAGTGAATATAATTAAGAATATGTTAATTATATATCGTAAAAATTTTTTTTAACCAATTTTAAAAATTCCTGACATATTTCCTTTAGTATACTCAGTACTTCGTTCATATGTTCCCTTACAATAATAATCCATGCCACAGAATAACAATGATATGTCATTTCACAATAAACTATAACACACATTCCTTATAATAAACAAATATCTCATTTATATAAAATTATGGGAATATTCAAAAGACACATTTATTGTAGAAAATCATAACTAGGAGCGCGTGGTTGAGTAACAGATCGGATCGGAGGGTCTTGGATTATATCCTCCGCCACGGCTATGTGTGGAGCCCCTAAGCAACACACTTTTTCCACATTACTGGTTCTACCGAGGAAGACTTCGAGTGTGATTTCTCTAAATTGTAAGAGTTTGTTTCACAAATGAAGTAAAATAAATACGTTTAAACAACTAGAAATGGTCTCCCACCTATACAGTTGTACATACATTTTAGGACTGTATAATCACGGATAAGCGCAAATAGACGTCACACTCTGCACGCCAGTGTATGCAAAAAAGTCTACTTATAAAATTATTTCAAGAAGTTCGACTTATTTTCTCTACTCTGCAATAATACAAGTGACCAATAATTGTAAACATGAACTCCTTACACGGTAATCAATAATACACAATGTATGTGTTACAATATAACACGTAAAAAACTACATTATGTAACATTGATGTGTAATGGGTTTGCGTTTAGGTTACATGATTCATACTATATGTAAGCTATGCACTAATTACATTTAGGTAAAAGTGACGTTCAATGTGTTTATTAGTGTTGGTGTGGTTTTAAACGTTTGAGAATGTATGGTCACGCTTTTTTAGTCTGGACATTCTTTGTACTTTGTTTAAAAGTATAAAGCCTATAACAAAACTATCCAAACAATCGAAGAATGATTCATGTTATTCGATACACAGTCCATGGAGAGATGTCAAAATCTACCAACATGATTGTGTTACATCTAAGCCGGGTCCGGCTAGCTCAGACTGCGGCGTGACTGTCTGCCAATCACAAGAATATATCGTCTTTACTATTATTACACTAAGTAGCATAACTGTACTAGCATCATATAACCAAGCCAATAGAAGCACTACTGATTGTCGTTGTAAATGTTAGTAATAGTAGTTGTCTAGACACCACTTTGATATTTGCCAAGTTGTAAGAAAACATAGTCTTAAAAGGATTAATTTAGGAGAAAGTAAGCGTTGTTAGATACTCTCTATATACCGTGCTTAATATCAATTATATGTAATAGCACTTCTTCAGTGGCACTTACCTTCTGTTGATCCGCCTGCAATCGACGTGTCAATTAACAAACACGATATGACCGTCGCTCACACACACGCAAGCACTCCTATGAACAACATACTAGTATATCAAGAAAAATATATGATAAAAAGCCATTCTTGAGATGATCAGGTCAGTGACTTGTATTACATAATATAGGTCTCACTACACCGATGAATTGTGTTATTCTATATAAAATAAATTCTGGGATGTCCATGGTAAACAAATTTTTTCACATAGAATGTTTTTTAAAGTATTTTTTTTCATAGCAGGAATGTATACCAACATAAAAATGCACACTACTTGGTAGATATTGAAACCCAAGCGGTACTATCTTCATATTCCTAAAGCTTCATGTTTTCCTTTATTAACAAATGGCATCTGAGAAAAGTAGGATGATTTTCAAACATTTTTCAGACTTAGACGGACCTTTTTCCAAAATAGAAACGGAATAAAGATGTTAAAATCCATAAAAATGTCATATAGAAAAACGTTCTTCGGTTTGAGCTCAACTATAGTTCTATTCAGATTCATTTCGAAATCTTCCACCGCCAGCAAAACTGAACATGCCATTATAACATGACATGTGTTGACAGTCGCGTTAAACCGCGCTCCACAATTAATATAGATATATCTCAGAATACATGGCAGTGTTGGATGCAACTTTATAACATTTGCCACAACAAAAGAACTACTATTATACATACTTTAAATACAAGCTGCCCGACCTTATAACATTAATGTAATGTTACAGCCATAGCTTACATTATAACTGTCCCTGAACGAATGTAAGCACTGATAGCTAAGTTATGATAAATAAGCCTTTCTAATTTTATTGTAGCGGTTGGCTTATTTTATGCAACCTCTTAAAATGACGATACAATGTCTATAGTAGAGTATATTTTTATTGTTTGATTTTGTGCATAATAATATATACATAGACATGAAAATGAAAAAAACATCGACGAATATAAAGTAGTACCTGACGCGCATGGACATTATTACCGGTGATCAAGAGTGCACAGCCTGATCACGCCGAAATAAGATTACCCCTCATCGCTAAGGTAGTAGGTTCGAGTCCCGCTCGCTCCGAAAAGTATGATGAGAGAAAGTTTGCCAGTTCTTTGCGGAACGATTCTATACTCAGATTGATTCTGATATGTTTTTTTTCACCAATAAAACTAAATATATAGATGCCATACGAGTATATAAACGGAAAGGTGTAAAGAAAATAACAAAAAGAAAAGATAATGAATAAGCAATCTAAAGGGATTATTTATTAATAAAGTGCTTCTTAGACTTGAACTGTTTAATGCCGTAAAGTGACAACACTTCTATACGATAAAGTAAATAACAAAACAATCTACCATCATGTGACCTGACGCAGGCTGTCAATCAAACAAGCAATTCCCAGTATTTCATTTAAAATAATATAAAACAAGTAGTAAACACGAATTGTTATCTACACGATAATGACGACAAAACAATGAGCCAACCATTATTGGTAATTCTATTGAAATTATTCTAGCTTTGATACGTGATACTCCAGGTAATTCGTAATACAAAGACCTTTGCAGAAACAACATCAACAGGAAACAGTGTACTTAGACATAATGTCACATAATAGAGTAACTAGAGCTCTCCACCATTATCTTCATTAGCATTATCAAGTTCTAGTAAAACAATAGGTTATCATCCGACAAATTTGTCCTTTTGACTGGATATGCTATATATGTTTTTATGTACTATGTTGTACAGTAGTTATACATGTTTGGTATTTATATATATTATATAGTTATTACGAAGTTTTAAAGCTCGGGCATTTCTTTATGTTTTTTAATTTACGCCCATGGGGAGGATGTTACCCCGCTCCCATCTACCTTCGTGGAGCTGGGGGTCCTTTCCCGAGATTTTTTGTCTTTAATAGAACTGCATAAGAATGATTTTTAGCGACTTAAACACGGATTGTGCAGTCATTTAAATTGCCCAAAATTAGCACAAACCCCTGATCCTCCTAATTCATTATCTATTGCATTTTCGCAGCTGAACCTTTTATATTGTCCAGATACAGCTCTTCAGTTACTCACCCGGGCGTATAGGGGTATGCTAATGATCGCCCGTCACCCGGGCGTATAGGGGTATGCTTATGATCGCCCGTCACCCGGGCGTATAGGGGTATGCTAATGATCGCTCCTCACCCGGGCGTATAGGGGTATGCCTATGATCGCTCCTCACCCGGGCGTATATGGGTATGCCTATGATCGCCCGTCACCCGGGCGTATAGGGGTATGCTAATGATCGCCCGTCACCCGGGCGTATATGGGTATGCCTATGATCGCTCCTCACCCGGGCGTATATGGGTATGCCTATGATCGCCCGTCACCCGGGCGTATAGGGGTATGCTAATGATCGCCCGTCACCCGGGCCTATAGGGGTATGCTAATGATCGCTCCTCACCCGGGCGTATAGGGGTATGCTAATGATCGCCCGTCACCCGGGCGTATATGGGTATGCCTATGATCGCTCCTCACCCGGGCGTATATGGGTATGCCTATGATCGCCCGTCACCCGGGCGTATAGGGGTATGCTAATGATCGCCCGTCACCCGGGCGTATATGGGTATGCCTATGATCGCTCCTCACCCGGGCGTATATGGGTATGCCTATGATCGCCCGTCACCCGGGCGTATAGGGGAATGCTAATGATCGCCCGTCACCCGGGCGTATATGGGTATGCCTATGATCGCTCCTCACCCGGGCGTATATGGGTATGCCTATGATCGCCCGTCACCCGGGCGTATAGGGGTATGCTAATGATCGCCCGTCACCCGGGCCTATAGGGGTATGCTAATGATCGCTCCTCACCCGGGCGTATAGGGGTATGCTAATGATCGCCCGTCACCCGGGCGTATATGGGTATGCCTATGATCGCTCCTCACCCGGGCGTATATGGGTATGCCTATGATCGCCCGTCACCCGGGCGTATAGGGGTATGCTAATGATCGCCCGTCACCCGGGCGTATATGGGTATGCCTATGATCGCTCCTCACCCGGGCGTATATGGGTATGCCTATGATCGCCCGTCACCCGGGCGTATAGGGGAATGCTAATGATCGCCCGTCACCCGGGCGTATATGGGTATGCCTATGATCGCTCCTCACCCGGGCGTATATGGGTATGCCTATGATCGCCCGTCACCCGGGCGTATAGGGGAATGCTAATGATCGCCCGTCACCCGGGCGTATATGGATATGCCTATGATCGCCTCTGAAGCTCATCGAAGATAAAATTTCACAAACCCAGTCTTAAGGGCACCGTTAAATCAATATCAATCTATAAAAATATAAACATGTTAAACAAATTCTCATTATGATTTACCAATACTGTACGAACGATTTGGAATTTCAAATCCGTCACAATTCAAAATATAATAATAATAACGATTATTGTGTACGCACTGCTTAACGACTTTAACCTTTGATCTATTTCCTGGCAATCTAAATCTATCTAAGTCTAAACTTGGAGCGTAAACTGTAGATCACGGAGTTATTTTGACCTTATTAAACATATAACATAATGGTAACAACGTCTCAGTGAGCTTTACATAGGCATGATATATATTGAATATTTTTTTTACCCATTCTAGAATTGTGAAAAATCCTGATTTACTTTCTTTTAAAAAACCAATTACAAACCGGAGAACTGTACATACGGGCTTTGAGCTTGTTTCACTATTAAGATAGAATGAATAATTATTAGCTTGCAAGTACATGGAGAGTGAACTTTACATATATAGCCGGGAGACGAAATATGTTACGAAAAAAAGTCACAAAACACAAGTACAAAAAGGTATTGGATATTCATCATAAGGACAAGTATACAACATAAATGACGACAGAAAAGTCAAATATATTCAAATATATTCTGTATCAATTGAGAAATAGGCCATGTGCATGCAGCAGTCATTTGGCAAGAGCTATTTCTATCTGTTCATTTTTTTCTCTCACAAAACCTGGATATGACATGAATTATTTATGTCTGTAAGAGGGTAAATCTAATAAATTGCGATACTTGTGACAGGCACGTATATTTAGATTCTCATATTCGCAAAGACTATGGAGACAAAGAAACGAAAATGGTATTGCGGACAAAACAACGGTCATATTCTTTTATGCGACATTTTGAGCTTCTGAACAATTAGATTAATACTTCACGTACATGTAACTGTCTATACGCACATAATTAACCTGACGCGGGCTGTCAATCAAACAAGTCGATAACCAAATCAGCGATCGATATTGGTTCCAGTTCCGCCATTTTCCTTAAACAAGTTGACCATGTTTAAATAAACACTACATCGTATTCACTTGGACTGAAAAAGAATATTTTGATAACAAGTTTGTTGAATAGTTAGCGTCATTTTAATGCCATCGAGGGCTAACAGACGATCAGTTAACCTAACCACTGTTTCCTGGGATTTCCAAGTACTCGAGCACACCCCATCTCCGCAAGTAACTGATAACTTTCCCACTTGCATCATTGGTGAGAGACGAATGATAAGTGGACACAATGTCGTATATCAATCATCACGGAGACTGTTGCCGGGCGGGGGATTCGAACTCACGACCCCTGGATTGATAGTCAGACGCGTAACCGACTGAGCTTATCGGGTCCGGCTTTTTTTTTTTTTTTGATAACAAGGCACGTGTCTAGTGGGCGGAACGATAACCGTTCTCGAGACAATAAGACGAACCAGTTAGCAAAACAATACACATTGCAAACACAATATTTGATTTGTTCAAGAATCCGTTATTAAGTGCTTGGTCAGTCATGCCCATTTATCTCCATTTTATTACATCATCACATGTACAGACCCATAGAAACGATCTATTACACGGAAAATGACTTTTCACCTAAAGTAAAGATATTAGTGGTCCTAAACCTAAACCAAAATATTACTTTTGGCAAATGAATGAGTTATGTCTCAAAGACCATTTCTATAGATTTTGTCTTTTTATTTTCTATGGATAGAATTTTATGAATAGTTTATAATGAGTTTAGCTAGTTTTGAACTAAGTCTTGATTTCATGTCAGGAAAAAAAAGAATCAACATATTACAGCATTTATAAACTGTTTTATCATAGATTTCACCAATGCTTTAAAATGTTTTTTTTACTGCCGTATAATATTTATTTTTAATACAAACATAAAGCCGTAAAAAATATTTTAGTTAAGACTTGTATACAATAAAAAAATGTACAGCATTTGAGAACAATAGTTCATCTGTTATTTTAACTCCCTTGTGTTTACTTTGTCACTGGTCGTTTCAAAGTGGTAACGTTTGTTTGCATATATTTTGTGTGTTTGTTGTGCTTTATTTTATCATTGTATGGTTTGAATGTAACGCTTCCTTTTTGTGATCGTTTTTATTTTCATGTCATTTCTTACCAAACATGACGCAGAAATAAAACCTTAATATCGGTCAGCCTTTCTCACTTTTCAGCATTTTGTTCTATTTCATCGTCGCAACATTCGTGTCACGTCAGTAAATCTCGTATATCAAATCTAAAGATGACTTTTTGCACTCTATGTAATAAAATAAGGTGGTTGCCAGGAATAATTGACTAGACTTCAGTTATCTGTGTTCCGTAATTAACTTCACGAACAGCGAATAATTGACATTAAAAGACACATCACAGAATGTAGAAGTATGTCTCGTAGTAAATTGACGTTAATTACTGATCCGTCATTTTTATTACAGTTAGGAAACTTGATATTTGGTATAACTAACTACATAAATCTAGGTTAATAACCCCGTCACATGAAGATGGCCATGTATTTGAACACGAACATAGATGTGTAACGTTTTTACATGAATTATTGCTTCAAAATGTTTAAAAAAAAATATCGTGTATGGATCATCATATGTCTTGGCTCCATTTGAAGTGTCTTTATTGTGCCCATCTAGGTCACTAATCCTTTTGTCACATTACTTTACCGTTTTAGTAGCTGAACCAATGGAATTACCTGAACACAGCGTGTGTTTATTTCATTGTTCGGCGTTATTTCATAATGTACAGCTAATCCGCAACTTTAGTATTTCTAATATTTTCGTCAAAATATTGCGTAGTGCTATTAAAGTTTGTATATGACATTAACAGAATAATATGTATTTTAACATAGCAAAAAGTTCTTAGCTGTCCGTTCAGTATATTTCATAGAAAGAAGCACAGTGCGAAAACTGTGAGTTTAGAAAACGGCGAAAACCGTTCTTCTTCATATTATTCCCACACTACGGAAGCGTTACATAATGTTAGTATGTATTAAGGTTGTATTTCACTCCTAGTAGACCGCTGTACAAAGTAACAACCCTAGAATAAGTGATAGATTCGCCAATATTCCACTGCTTTATCCAAGAATTCATATCATTTATAACATACAGCAATGGGAAAGTCCCGCTTGATCTCTACACATGTCACTTGTTCTGTTTAGAAACATGCAAATCCGAAGTTGAGCTTCATTGCAAAATTAGAAATAAAAACGTTCTAAATATGAAACTCGTCTTTCTTATTTTCATACAAACGTACAGACAAGCATAACACATATAGATCTATAACACATATATAACTTCTAGTGCGTCCCGCAAAAGGTTTCGGCAGAAGTCATTACTTATTCCGTACTTTTATGAAAGTACATTTGAACGTCTGGGAGAAGACATTTAAAACAACACACAGGATATTAGACTGCTATAGTTCGCTCGTCATGGAACCGATTTGTGTGAATAGTCAGCAGCATTTTATTATGCCATCGTGGGCTGAAAGTTCACGAGTTAACCTAGCAACACTAAAACAATGAAACAAACAAATTTTAAATCATCATGAGAATTTAAAAATGTGTTCTATTTTTCTGGGTTATACTAGTATTGGAATAAATTACAAGGGACACATGGAAATTGGCATTCTGTTATAACAAACACTGGTTATTGAGAGTGGTTAACAGGGCAATGGCATCCCTCTGCGGTGTTGATCAAACTCTGTGTTGGTAATTTGAAAAAGGGACAAAAAAAAACCCCTTGGAAACTATTTAAAAACACTATTTGCATATTGGATAGCAAGTATGAACTAGTCAACTCTTTTATAAATGTTTGTCTTTTTTGCTCATATTTGCTTGAAATACTAGTTTAACATTCTAAATGTAAATATTTTTTAAATGTAAAGTAACAATAACTGTAGCAATTGCTTTTTTTCCCCTTACAAAATAAACTTACACCATCCTTAATGTACTCAGTTAATATATTAAGTACATAAGAGTAGGTCAAAATGTCTATATTCTAGATACCTTGATCATTGACTTGCCGTATACCGACGGAATACAATTTAAAAAAAAACACTTCTGTTTCATACCCTTAAAAGAATAGCATCTGAAAGTTAAAAACTTTTCATCTAATAGGCCTCTTCCACCAAAATGTTATTCAAGAAAAAGGTTTTGTTTGTTTGTTTGTTCCATATATCACATGTAGAGATAATGTATATAAAAAATCTTCTCTCTCCAGTTTGCATGGTGACAGAAAAAAAAGAAAACAAACAACATTTAAAATTCTGAGAATAAAACATCCGTAATAATTTCTAGAAATAATGCTTCCGAAGAAATATATGCATGCAGAATGGAGACAGAATAAGAAAAACAACTTATTAGCTATGAACTGTTAAATAAAAATAAAAAAACTTAAAAAATTGTGTCTATTTCATATTATGTAATTTTGTTAGGTGTATACAGGGATGGCCCACCCCGACCCGCATACACCTTTTACGGGGTGATCAAATGGACCATCATTTGGTGGTGGAAATTAAAAATAAAAAGAAGAAAATGTTGGTGAAACAAAAACCGGATACGTTTGTAACAAAATAATTAGGTTGTTGCGGCCTAATTTAGAAGTGTCAACTAGTACTTGTTCATTGTAATGCTGTAGGCTATATTTAGAACAGGTAGCGTGGAATTGTTAAAACCTACCGATAGTTCGATAGGAGTAACGTTTTTAAGATATTCTTATTTTTTTTTATTATTTGATTAAAGAATAAATAATATTGAAGTTTATTTCATCAAATTCCATAATCAAACGGGTTTATTTGTCATAAAACTAATTTAAGTTTACATTGGCCTATTAGCGTAAAATCCGCATCGTACGATTTTCGTACGACACATGAAAGTTTGTTGTTTCATAATTTGCACGAAATTCACTAAGGCATGTGGACTGTTTTGCTATAATGGGGAAACGGTCCAGTATTAGCAAAAACATCTTTGTAGTGGTTGTGACGAGTAACTGTTCCAGTACATAACGGCAGATGGCCGTTTTTAGACGTAAGAGACACGTGTGTGCTACGTTAATGACGTGTGTACGTGACAGGAAGTCAGCTGGTAGTTGTACCGTCATAAGGACAGCAAACCACACATTCGTCATATGGACGACTTGACGATCATTACGTTGGAGTACGGCCGATAGTCGGTACGAGGCGACGTAAAGCAGGAAACCCAGTATAGAGTTCCAGGGAAAATAACCCAGTTTATATAGCCATCGCCACAAGGGACGATTGATGCTAAATCTACGATAATCTGGACGCGGTACTAGTATCTTAAATACAGTGCATTATTTAAAAACAGTTTTAACATTCATATTATATAAGTAGTTTGGATCGCGATATAGATTTACGGAACGTGTAGGAGATAGAACTGTGTAAAAAAGTGTTAATACCATCATAGGACCTTTTTAAACCAGCTGTTTTCTTTTGTTGAGTAATTATCTTTGTATTGTTTATATTGTATAATTGTATATTCGTAATTTTATTCATGTAAAATTGAAATTTTAAATTTTATTTTGAGTATACTTGTATTCTACCCTCGTGAGTTGTCGGCCCTTGGTCATTTTGCTACAACGTTTCGCACTTGAATCAGCTGTGTGAGACGAATTTCGATCGGGCGTATTATCGTATATAAATGTTTACTGGAAGGAGATTAGACCTCACAACCCGTGGACTTATAGTCAGAAGCGCTACCGACTGAGCCAATCGGGCTCGGCAAACACATAACAGAATTGACATTATTTCTAATACGCCGGAGTTCAGAGCTTCTCGACTCCATAATTAATGATAATATCTACGTCAGGTTTATATACTTCCATGCCGAAAGTTAAGCGTTCATAAATCTCTGGTACCCGTCTATCATAACCGTTGAACATATAGTAAAAGAGCAAAACTTAATTTTCAAAAGATAACTACATGCGCCAATAGTACACATTTTTTTACCATATTAACTTATGTACAACATTAAGCCGATGTCAAATCATTGATGCAAACGTGACAATTGAAAATAATCTTGTATAGTACTTATGAATTATGGTCAACGATACACTTATTAGCTCTAAATTGGTATCAATCCATGTTGCAACTGAAACAAGAAACGTCACTGTTAAGTGCCACATGCCCCCCCCCCCCCCCCCCCCCCCAACATGTCATGATGTTATGTTGATCATTTGTAGCAAGTATCATTAAAATTGATCTCTGCATGACAAAGTTACAGGCCAGAAACGAAATCTCACATACACTGAAAGTGTTGTCAAACAAACTGAAATTGTGACCTTGACCTTTAAGGTACGGGTGTGGGTCTTACTCGCGACACGTCGTCATGTTCTGTTGATCATTTTTTGCAAGTATCAACAAAATCCATCTATGCATGACAAAGTTACAGGCCGGAAACGAAATACCGAACGGAAGGGCGGACAGATTCTGCGATTACTATATGCCACCCCAAAAAAATGGGGGGTGGGGGGTGGGGGGGGGGGGGGTGCATTAAAATATTGCTATAGCTTCGTCAGGGATCTATAGGTTGAGTAATGCAATGCTTAAAGCACGGTTAGAAATTGAATGTTACAATTTAAAATCACCATTAGGCATTCACAATATAAGAAACTTGTTTTACTGTTAGCTTATGACAATTCCCATTTCAACAACAATTTAATATACTGTCAATATGTAGTTAGAATCATAACAAATTGTGTGGCAGATACATACGATATCATTTAGTTGAAAACTTAGCAATAAATACCCTAACAGTCGTAGCTTGTCACCCAATTTTGTTCAGACGGACATTATGTTAAAATAATGAAAGCTGCTGAATATTATATTTGATCACAACACCCCACTATAAATGGCAGACATATACAGACTTTAGTATCAACGGTTTACAAGAACACTGAATGTTGTATGCATTCACATGTCTTTTCCACCAATATACGCGGTATTGAATACACGCATATCCGTTATAGTCTAAAGAGAAACTGAGTACTTGGATACGTAACGTATTTATTCTTATTTTTCGACGCCCATTCTTTAATTGACTTGTGAGTGTCTACTTTTGCAAATATTTCACTAATTCCAGCTCTGTGCACATATACGAGAAAATATGCGTCTGAAAGCAAACATTTTAACAAGTTGATTAATAAAATTTTATTTTGTTTATGTGGGGTTGGGTGCAGGTAATAAAATATTACAAACTACAAAATATATATCATAAGACAGAAGAATGTTGTTTTTTTTCTTATTCGTCTATAACCCATAGAAATATGGAGCGCTTGGTTCAGCGGTAGAGCACCGAACCCATGATCGGAGGGTCGTGAGTTCGAATCTCCGCTACGGCTATGTTGGGTGTCCTTGAGCAAGACACTTTTTCTGCATATGCTTTGTACTGGTTATACCAGAGACATAGACGTTTCTGGTTATACCCAGGAAGACTTCGAGCGTGATTTGTCAAAGTTGTAAGATAAATAAATAAGTTTAAACTAAACTAGAGATATACAAGTCTTTGCTATAACCCATAAATTTCTCTTTGTAAATATTTAATTTAAATCTTTTTTTATATATTCTTCAGCAGTAACAAAACACTTAATCATAATAATATTCATTAAAATAATCATAGATTTTAAACTAAAAACATGACGAAATATCGGACAGAAGAAAACTTTCTTATTCCTGTATAACCCATATCGCTCACTCCGCCGATGTTCCGATGTTAAAATATTGCTATAGCTTCGTCAGGGATCTATAGGTTGAGTAATGCAATGCTTAAAGCACGGTTAGAAATTGAATGTTACAATTTAAAATCACCATTAGGCATTCACAATATAAGAAACTTGTTTTACTGTTAGCTTATGACAATTCCCATTTCAACAACAATTTAATATACTGTCAATATGTAGTTAGAATCATTACAAATTGTGTGGCAGATACATACGATATCATTTAGTTGAAAACTTAGCAATAAATACCCTAACAGTCGTAGCTTGTCACCCAATTTTGTTCAGACGGACATTATGTTAAAATAATGAAAGCTGCTGAATATTATATTTGATCACAACACCCCACTATAAATGGCAGACATATACAGACTTTAGTATCAACGGTTTACAAGAACACTGAATGTTGTATGCATTCACATGTCTTTTCCACCAATATACGCGGTATTGAATACACGCATATCCGTTATAGTCTAAAGAGAAACTGAGTACTTGGATACGTAACGTATTTATTCTTATTTTTCGACGCCCATTCTTTAATTGACTTGTGAGTGTCTACTTTTGCAAATATTTCACTAATTCCAGCTCTGTGCACATATACGAGAAAATATGCGTCTGAAAGCAAACATTTTAACAAGTTGATTAATAAAATTTTATTTTGTTTATGTGGGGTTGGGTGCAGGTAATAAAATATTACAAACTACAAAATATATATCATAAGACAGAAGAATGTTGTTTTTTTTCTTATTCGTCTATAACCCATAGAAATATGGAGCGCTTGGTTCAGCGGTAGAGCACCGAACCCATGATCGGAGGGTCGTGAGTTCGAATCTCCGCTACGGCTATGTTGGGTGTCCTTGAGCAAGACACTTTTTCTGCATATGCTTTGTACTGGTTATACCAGAGACATAGACGTCTCTGGTTATACCCAGGAAGACTTCGAGCGTGATTTGTCGAAGTTGTATTCTAAGATAAATAAATAAGTTTAAACTAAACTAGAGATATACAAGTCTTTGCTATAACCCATAAATTTCTCTTTGTAAATATTTAATTTAAATCTTTTTTTATATATTCTTCAGCAGTAACAAAACACTTAATCATAATAATATTCATTAAAATAATCATAGATTTTAAACTAAAAACATGACGAAATATCGGACAGAAGAAAACTTTCTTATTCCTGTATAACCCATATCGCTCACTCCGCCGATGTTCCGATGTTTCCACCCAGTACCTCGATCTAGCTCGCATCTAACCCCACTTATGTAAAATGGCTGCTAAATGACAGCGAAATAAGGTAAATTCGAATGTCTTGGTCATATTCACCGTCTATCAAACTACAGAGGACAGTTTTTTTTGCATAGCACGCATTTATTATTCATTTTTTTTATCAATATAAATCGACGTTTTAAGGAATTAACGATTGTTTACACAGTATTTGCCAAAAGACGTATGTATGTGGTCTAATTTTCCCCTTTGGTTTTGTTCGGATGGAAATGAGACGAAAAGGGGCTAGTCTCACCCCTATTACGGCGATAAAATTGGACTAGGTCCCCATCTGCGACGTTGTTTATACTTCTTATTATGTTCAGTACTAATACGGTTGTAAATTATTCAATGCTTGGTAGGACATTAACTGTTTCGAAGCTATGAACTTCAAGAATATTAGTCAAGCACAGCTAGCGGTCCATGGCGCGGGAAATCTTTGCCTGGAATGCCAATTAATTTGTAGCATTAATTAAGCTAGTTATGGATGATGTTGCATCTCGAATATTTTAGGCGAGCTAAAATCAATACATTTATGAAATTGGAAACATTACAATAATCAACATTTTATAACTCCTTTAGTTAAACTTGTAATCCGATATATTTTGCCATTTCTATAAGTCTAGCTAGAAACATATGGTTTGTACATGTTGTATTGCAATCAAATAATATACAAAAAACATTACCAAATTAAACAAAAAACCTACTAAAACAGTTGGTAACGCGTCTGAATATCAATCTAGGGATCGTGAGATCGAATAAAGATATTCTTCTGCTAAACATGTACACGTCTGGTAAAACGTCTGGTACACCGTCTTCTTGGCCTCTGAAAGTTCGCTGTATGGCTGCTTTGATTTGTTTATATTTCCATTAGTCACATTGACCGCACAGTATGTCACATGTACCACCGAGCGGTTTTGGACAGCTTTCCGGCTAGATAGCAGACATTTGTTTTCCGTGAGATTGGATTTTATATGTTGTAAAAAATAAAATCAGCACTTAAGATATCTTCCAACATAAAACATGCGAGAATTCCGGAGATAGAACTGGTTTCAGCGTATAAAATGTCACTTTGTCCGATGATTTCCTTATATCTGAAATATCACAATTATTCTCCAATCATTTTTAATTTTACTTACCGAGAATAAACTAATACATCAGACTGGTCGAATAACATTCTCCGATCACCAATAAATGTTGTTTCAATAAAATTAATTTTACCGTTTTTACCTCAAATGTACCGCCGAAAGCTGGTCACATTGTTTTATGCGAACCGCCGACGGTGTTTAAAGTGATTTCCCAAGCGTGATGTATTGTTTTGTTTATTTCAAAATAAATTGTTATTTCTGTTAGCTGAATGTATAATAAAGTATGTGTCCATGTATAGAGAGATCAGGCATCACTGCATTCATAAGACACGAGATGCATGTGGATTTAGCAGGCAAGTGAATTTTGGAACAACCAGGGATCGTTTTCATTTTCAAATCATTGACAACATGCCAGTTACAACGCATGCCTCGTCTCGATTCCTTCCTAACTCCGTACAAAAACAAAAAAATATCGGTGGAACCGACGGATGCTCCCCATGTGAGTGCTTGACTCTGTACTGGCTTCTTGGTTGAAAAATACCAAACTGCATTGCAGGATCAATATGTGGCTTTGCAATTGACAGAACTCATTCGCAAATCATATAACTGAAACAAAATGACAATATGCGCAGATCCTAGCAAGTTTTACAAAACTAAAACCAGAGGTTGTAGCGAAATAGCGTCATGATGACAATATGCACATCTCCACTTGGTAATGATGCATCCAAGCAAGTTTCTTAAAATTCCAAACAGAGGTTGTACAGAAATACAGCTGAGAAAAATTTGGTCATAGACATAATGAAAGGGCCATAACTCCGTGAAAAATCATCGTACACAAACACAGCAATTCCAACCTGAGGTTGTAGGTAATAGCGCGGACAAGAATTTGGTCACAGACAGAATGAAAGGGCCATAACTCCGTGAAATATTATCGAACCGGAACACAAAAACAATATGCGCATCAACACTTAGTAATGATGCATTCTAGCAAGTTTCATAAAATTCCAACTTGGGGTTGTAGAGAAATAGCACGGACAATAATTTGGTCACAGACTTAAGGAAAGGGCAATAACTCCGTGAAAAATCATTGATCCAGAACATATAAACAATATACGCATCTGCACTTGGAAATGATGCATCCTAGCAAGTTTCATAAAAATTCCAACCTGGAGTTGTAGAAAAATAGCGCGGACAAAAATTTGATCAGACAATCAAAGGGCCTTAACTCCATGAAAAATCATCGAACTGAAACACAAACACAATATGCGCATCTGCACTTGGATATGATGCATACTAGCATGTTTCATAAAATTCCAAACAGAGGTTGTAGAGAAATAGCCCGGACAAGAATTTGGAGACGGACGGACACACGGACGGACGAAGCGGCGACTATATGCTTCCCCACTTTGGGGGAGCATAGAAACGTGTATATACCGAAACGAAATAATAGTCGTAAAGGTAAACAACGGTTTGTTTAGAGTATATAGCAAAATCTGAGAGTGCATTGAGAATCTGTTTTAAACATGTGGTATTGGAGTTTGATATCATATTGTTTTGAGAGTTTACCAGCAGCGTTCATTATTCAGTTTTTCTTATCTGCTGGCGGCAGTTGTGAGAACTTGATTATTCAAGCCACAAAACAGGAAATAGATGTAAATCAAGTCGCAGACGAGTATCAGACGGCGGTAAAACGCCACTGTTTACGAGACAATCATTCTAGAAAGAGTATTAGAGACGTAATTTTACGGTTGTATCATACAAATAAGGATAGTTTCTCTCATATGGGCAAGTGCAAACACTTGTAGTCAATTGAACACTCGTGCTGATATTGATTTTGCTCTTGTACGGTGATCTATAGAGCGTCCGCCTCGCATGCGGAAGGTCGTGGGTTCGATCCCTTGTCGGGTCATACCAAAGATTTAAAAATGGTACTAGAAGCTGCCACGCTTTGTGATAAGCATTAAGAGGATAGTTTCAGTTCTGATCGGTCTGGTGTCAGTATTATATGACTGGGCGGGGTATCGTACCATGTTGCTTCGGCATTGTGCTCCCGTTTGCCAGCGCTCAGAATACTGTCTTAGTGGACACCATCGCGATATGACTGAAACAGTATTGAAAGCGACGCTAAATGTCATACAACTCGTGCTACGGCCCAAATTTATCTTTACACCTAGCCATATAACCATATGCCAATTAAGTCCAACCTAGCTGAATCTTAGTTATTACAGAAACGTTGGCAGAGGTGTAATTGTAGTTTTTAAGAGAATGGCAAGAAAGAAATACATCTTTGAAATTACAAATTGATTATTTTTTTTTATTTTCTGGCATATAGACATTACTGGTAAACTTAAAATAAATTTTACATTTTCGTTTTATCGATGAATCAGAATGACACGCAAGGTCGAACAGCAAAAAAGGATGTCTTTCAACCATTAACCAGTCTTTTCCCTTTCCAAAATTAAGGATCCGTACACAAACTCGAAAAGTTTTAATAGTTCACCTAATCAAAACTCAAGTTCAGCTTTATAGGTTTGTGTCTGTCCATCAAGCTGTTGTTGTGTGTTCCTGCAGTAAACACCTGTCACCAAACTTATATAGTTATATAACCATAACATCCTCTGTCCATCAAGCTGTTGTTGTGTGTTCCTGCAGTAAACACCTGTCACCAAACTTATTTAGTTATATAACCATAACATCCTGGTAAAAATTCTTATTTAGAGTTAGGACCACGCTTGAAAACGAAACATTGTGTGCACTCTAACACCTGCATTTTTCATGTACTTTATCCTTTGAAACTTACAATTTGTAAACCATTGCCAATTCGTAAATTTAATGTCAGTTTTTATTTGATATTCCTTTGCAGTATTTATTTGGCATGAAACGTAAGTATACTACTTGTTCAATCCTTTAAAACAAATTCAGCATAACGATATTGGCATTCGTCAGGGGTTCCTTTAGTGAAGTCTGCCGACTGCCAACACCAAACATCTCTTTATCATAAAAACGTACAATACATACATACAGAAGACGTGACGCTGCCACCACCAGTGCTCAAGGTAAGCACCACTTGGGGGTATTTAAGCATTGAAATTTCTGAAGAAATCATTGGAATTTAAAAGTAAGGGGTAAAATAAGCTTTGGATTTTGGTTCATGTTGATTGGTTTATTTTAAATAGCAATTTGATTAAAACGTTCAATGTTACCAATAACATTTTGTAAATAAGCAGTGCATACCAATTTAAGGCGTTTAATACTCATTTAAAAAAAGGAAAGCACCACATTGGAAAGAAAAACGATACTGGATATTTTAAGACATGGTTAAAAAGAAACAATAACAAACGATAAAAACTTACTTCCATTGATTCCACACCCCACTCCTAGCATTCGCCTTTATCATATTACTGCTGTTTGTATTCAACTCAGCTAGTCAACATGTGTGAGGCTATCAACAGTCGGTAATACTGTATACGAACGGTAAATGCAGATAACTGCTTCCAGGGGATCCATTAACTAGCTGAACAGACACGTGGGTCACTTGGGAATTTTCATAAAAGACTGGCAATTGGCCTAAAAGCTCACGTTGATAAGAATAAAACTACCATTATATCTATGTCTAAAACATATCCTGATCAGTCGTCGCATTGTCGTTCATTATCAAACACTTGAAACCAGGGAACTGGGTCAAAAAATGACATGACGGAGACGAGGAAAATGATTTATGTAAGGCGCTGGAAGAGACAGATATTGATCAAAACAATCACAACGATATCGGTATACAACAGTGTACATTTCATTACCGTGTCACCATCAACCATATTGGCAATTCCTTGTTTGATTATCCAATAAAACATAAATAATTAATTTTGATATTTATTTTTAACACAGTACATGTTACCTCGGTGTGATATTTTATATTTTAAAGGGGCACACAGCAGTACTGTGATCGGATGGTTCTCATGTGGTAGTTTATACTTATTATTACATACCTTAGTTTATATAGTGGCATAATAAGCTTGTTTTTGTAGGATATTGTCTCAGCCTATTTGCCTAAAGCCTTTGATCCATATATCCGTTTCATTGGCCAATATCATCAAGGCGCTCACCTATCCAAGTTTTAGTTAGAACATATTTTATTGCCATTGATCATTTCAGCTCGAGTGTGAATAAAACTTAGAGCTTATAGAAATCGCACCCGACGGAAAAGCAGTGGTACATTAGATATACTCATAATGTGAACTTTACTAGTATGAAGAATCATTGCTGATTCAATATCAGCAAACACCAGTAGCATGCAATTTGCAGTAACAGCTGTCTCGATCGCAGATCAAGATGACATGCCACAGTCATACACTTTTCAGCAAGATACAATTGTAGGAGCAAACATGGAGCAACAAGGATGAAAGTCCGTCTAAAATTACAGAACCATTTTCAGAGACACATATATGTGTATACCCAAACATTGTGAAAACACCTTATTTTATTTTAAATTAGTGTTAACCGCAGTAACATCGACAATAAAAAAACATTAATATTTGCACTATGCGCTCGAAGCATTATGGCCAACGAGTGGTTTCATTAGCACATTGATTAATATTTTAATTAAAATCAGTTTTTTACCCTATCAATACAGTACTGCATGCGATTTAAGAGGCTGTAAGCTGAAATCGTCCCTGTACAATATGTTGATGGTGCCGTCGTTACTACCACGACTTGAACCTGCATATAACAAATTGGATTACTTAATACTATAACGATGCAGCCAATATCAGGAACGAGCTTATTTTATTACGTTATTGTTTGATTTGAATCTATTTCATAACCATATAGAATTCGCTCTATAATCCTTAACTTACTTAAACCCCCAACTTTTACTGCTTCAGGAGTAAATATTTTTTAAAAGGAGACTACTATCAAGTTAAAATGCTACACTAGGCATTCGCTGACTGTGAATTAACACAGATACATATGTAAACTAGGGCATCTCCCTCGAATTTCAAATCTTAGGCAGTTGGAATTAAACTCGCTTTCCAAACTGCATATAATATCACTTTTTGGAAATTATGTTTTTGTCAATTAAATGTATAAACAATATTCTAGAAGTATGCAACATTATAACAAAAACAAAGCATTGATGATTATGCCTATTTTGAAAAAGGGCTCCCAGATTTGAATCATGTACTCATCATATAAAACCTGTCCCAGATTCATCTTACGGCTTTTATGTGGCGGTTGGGGCTTTAAATAAAAAATATTTGCTGATTTATTAATAGCAGTTTAACAAAATAAAATATTTGATGAAAATGTTTCCATGAGAGTCTGAATCGATCGGCACTTTTAAACAATTTGATAAATCTTCAGCCGACATGCAAGGATAAGTACTACATACATAAGTAGCACACAATTTAATACTCAATTTTCTTTCCTTTTAAATTATAAATTGTTGGTGTGTTAAATGTCATTCGCAATAATAATTTTGTTTCATGAAGGCTATTGCTTGTATGTAAGAAAGAAGTATATATCTCTAGCTAATGACATGCAATCTTCTTCGAAACTACCGTTTACCAGAAAGTACTTTTATTGCCAAATAAGCTAGATTCCATTTACGTCATATATTCTCTTGTAGACAAATATACGCCTGGGGAGTTGAACTCCCCTTCTGTATGGTCTTACATTTTTCAAACACTTACACAGATGTTTTCAAATAAATAATGGAATTCACGTGGTTAACTTCATGTGCACTTCAAGTAACAGCTCATATTTGGAGATTCACTTCATGCATAGTCCAAATGTAGAGACGCCCTTCATGCACAGTCCATATTTGGCGATGTGCTTTATGCACAGTTCATATTAATGTGATTCATGCACAGTCCATATTTGGAGATTCTCTCCACGCTCAGTCCATATTTGGAGATTCCCTTCACGCACAGTCCCTATTTGGAGATTCTCTTCACGCAGCCTCATTATTTGGAGATTCCTTTCATGCACAGCCCATCTTTTGAGAAGTGCTATGGAAAGTCCATATTTGGAGATACGCTTCTTGTACAGTCCATATTTTGAGATACGCTTAATGAAAAGTCAATTTCTATATTGTTAAAGCAAGTTTATAGATAGTTTGATACATGGACATTACTAGGAAAGATGGTACTTTGATTCTGAATACTGCATACTGGGTGGATGACCTCTCTAAAATTTACCATCAAGTTTTTCTCTTAAATTGTGTCATTCAGAAAATAGTTTCTTAGTTATTCCGAATGTAAACTGAACACTCAAAATATTGTTTTGCCCGACACTTATATTTTTAAATACTTTTATATTTTACAATTCAATTCATGAGAGCATTAAGTGTTTGACGCTATATGTAACTCACATTTGAAACAGTAAGTTTGATGCCTTTGTATATTCGATAATCGCAGCTAGAAGTGACAACTGTCACCATACTTTATAATAAGGACGGTAAGAGTTACCGGACATACTGCATTCAAGGCAAATAATGACTGATATAAATGAAAATGTTTTACAGTTCGTTAGACAACTGACACAATATATTACCATGTTCATTAGCTGACAGTTCGTTTAACAATTGACAATTTCGTGTTCCCTCACGTGACTCAAGTCCAGACATGATATTTCGGATTTAATATGGGAGGCCTGACTTATTCTTCCTTTTTGATTTGACGAATTATTTTCACGTGGGTACTATCTTCCCCCATGTCATTGGCCTTCAACCAGGGCTGTTATCAAAAATAGGATACTGGGTAGAAATAGAGCCCTGCTCATGGAAATTATTCGATCCTAGTCATTATGAACTCATTCTAGTCGTCATTATATACAAAACTGAGTGTAGATATGTTACTATATTTAGTAAAATTGTGTTAGATAGCATTTTATTTTACCTCAAATTCTCAATACCATACAAGTCAATATTATTTAATACTGCCTGGTAATATTGACTGGCAAATTATAACACATGCACGACTTTGGTGCGAATACGGTTCAAAACAACAATCCGTAGTTTAAACCTGTTGAAACAATCCGTATCACGAGACGCCAGTTATATTTTAGTATTGGTTTGACAAGATTAAGGTCATTTTATGTCAGACGAGTACGCTTAAACAAAGAATAGTTATAAACGTTTTGCCTCACTTGTTTATGAATTAAAAGATCATCTGATGTAATCAAAGATGAAAAAATTACTAAACGAACTGTATTTAGAATTGAGAAATTATTTCGCGAGATTTTAGGGAAGAAAAATTGTGTGTTTGAAAGATTTTCAAACGAGGAACCTTACAAAAATCTGCGTATGTTTTTCACATACTTTAGGACACCTGAAGGGAAAGACATGGAATCCTCACCGTTTTACTCAGATTGGTATGGGTTGAGTTAATACTTGTACGTAAATGAAAAGTGTAGGAGTTTTCTACTTCAAAACAAAAAGCCAAAGCCTAAAAAGAATTTAAATGGATCGGTAGATCACAAGTCAGATATTGAAATTACAAGTTGCCCAGATTGTATTGGGATGAATGTAAACATCCCATGTGGTTTACAACTAAAAGCGCGGTTCGGTATCATGTACTTTCTATGTCGACCTCCGTTCGGTGAAGAGTACAGTCGCCATAATCAGAGATGCCACTAGACAACAGTTTGTTTATCAAGTCGTTGATGAACCTGACAAGAACCACAGGTAGTGTTACTTATATATTATACTCGTGAGATATTTTTCCGACTGGTAGCGCAAACCAAGACATTAATTAGACATATTGGTAATTACATATTCTGGAATAGTATATCTCAATTAGCTATACGTCGATTGTCATTCTATAGGTGATGTCAACACGTGATTGCTATATATATATATATCTTTATTTAAGTCTCATCTATGTACAAACATATAAATAAAACATACAGTAACACATACAACGTACATAGCCATTCAATATTAGAATTACAAGAGACTATCGCTATAATATTAATTGACATAAAATATATACAACTATCACAGATTATTCATGCATTATTTTTGAAAAAGATGTATACTATAAAGCATTATACACTAAGAATTGAGACACCGGCGCTAATCTTGGCTCGAGACCTAAAAGATTATTAAAATAACTTTTGTTAAATCGTGAAAGGAAAAATAAATGCAAATGCATCGCTATATAGTCAAAAGCTTTTTAAAAAATATTTTAAAAGATCAGTTATCACCCCAGATCAGATCTGGAATGACCTGATTAGCACCGATTTCTCAACATAATATAAAATTAATTTGTTTTACATTTAAGATATAATACATTATTTATATAAAATATTTCTACGTTTTTGTAGTATTGTAAAACAGGTTTTGGCACATATTCTTATCATATCTTTATTGGAAAAGAGAAACTTCATTTTATTACAGTCATCAAAATTATTAAAGTTTGCATCTATGCTTACTGCTTTAAGCATCAGATCTGTCCTAATATCTTTATAAGAGGCACATTTTAAAATAACATGACACTCATCTTCTATAGCATCATTACAGAAAGGACATAACCGGTCATTCTCATTAATACCCTCATATCGACCAGTTTCTAGTTTTAATGGCGCAACACCACATCTGAATTTTGCAAACGCTGATCTATGCTTCATTGGTAGCACAATTTTACAGTAATTTTCTACTTCATAATCATTTTTAAAAAGCCTATAAGTTCTTAATTTGTTACGTCCATTACCTCGTATACTAGTTGTTTGATTTACACTTGCTTTCCACTCCGTAATATATATAGACATCATCTTTTCAAATACAGTATCAACAAATTTAATTTTGTTAATATTTGAGTATGTATGAATATGAAGCTGTAAACTATCAAATTGATTTATAACTGTGAAAACCCAATTTTTACAAGAGTTATTAGCTTTATTTCGTGCCCAAATAAATATTCTTTTATTTAATCTTGTATCAATTGTATAGATGTTGCGTACCCAATGTCTGGCTATACATTTCCATTGTTTGACTATTGGAGGGACCCAACCCATATCGCCTGAAATGGCTGCAGTAGGTGTATATTTGCCAGTTCCCAGAAAAAATCGCATCGCCCTATTTTGTATTGAATTTATGCACGAATAAGATTTAACGCCCCATATTGTAGCTCCATACGATATAACAGACCAAACAAGTGAATTAAACAACTTTGTAAATACTTTATGGGGCATTCCACCTAAGCTTTTATACCTGGCAATAAGTAAACCTAGAGCACGACCAGCGCTTTGAGCCACTATTTTTGCAGTTACATTAAAATCTAGATGCTCTGTCAATGTTAATCCAAGATATACATATTTATCAGTATAAGTTAGAACATTGTCACCGCAAGTAAATACAATATCTGATTTAGCAATTGACAATGGTCTGAAATGTACGATGCTACTCTTAGTAATGTTAATTGTCATACTGTTAATACTACACCAGCTATTTAACTCATTAAGCATATGCTGCAGGTTTTCTTCATTTTCAGCAAGAAGTACAATATCATCAGCATACATTAAAATGCTAACATTTTCATTATCAATACAGATACCATTACCAAGGGATTTTATACGTAATGCTAGGTCATTTATAAACAAATTGAATAATACGGGTGACAATGAACAGCCTTGTCTTAAACCAGAATTCACTGGAAACCAGTTGGTATAAAAATTATTTACCCTCACACAGGAGGAAACAGATGCATATAAAGATTTGACAGCTACAAGCATTTTACTAGAAACACCAATACATTGCAACCTTTCCCAAAGCTTGTCTCTATTGATGTAATCGTAAGCTTTTTTAAAATCAATGAAAGCACAGAATGTAGAGCGTTTAAGCTTTTTCCTAGTATCTATAATATTTGTTAGAGATGAAAGTTGGTCTATTGTGCTACGTTTTTTCCGAAAACCATTCTGCTCGTCAACAATTTTATTATTATTTTCCGACCAAATATATAGACGATTATTCAATATAGAACTATACAATTTATACATGGATGATGATAATGATATACCCCTATAAGAGAGTGGGTCTTTTGGGTCGGCGGAGCTTGACTTAGGTATAGGATTTATAATAGATTTACCCCATAAAGATGGAATACAACCTTTATTAAAACAAACATTAAAAAGAACATGTAAAAAGTATACCGAAGTATCATTTTTAAGAACATCCACCGGTATTTTATCTATACCATGTGCTTTACCTTTTTTAGCATTTTCAATAGCTTTTTTTACTTCTAGAATAGATATATGCTCATCCAAAATAAAACTAGTATTCGTGTTACCAACATTATTATGATCATTAGTTCTTATGGAATCAATAGTAGAGTTATAAAGGTTACTATAATCTTTCTCCCATTTACTTAAAACATCCTTAACATCTGAAGTCAAGTTACCATCATCCAGAAGAACCTCCATTGGAATTGACTTTTTCTTGTTATTATGTATGCTTATTTTACCAATAGATTTCCAGAATTCTTTCGGATCATTATTTATATCATTTAACATATCATCTTGTATTTTATACCAATGATGGCGTTTAGAGCGTTGAACCTCTCTATCAAATAACTTTCTAGCATAACAGTAATCAGATTTGAGTTTATTTTTTAGATAAATAACATTACAGTTTAACCAATCTTTTTCAGACTTACAAACAGAGTTCCATAAATCAGTCAAAGTATTATTCCACCAAGGCTTTCCAATGCGCCTTTTCTTATTGTTAATGCCGCAACATACAGACCTAAAAGGCAGCCGGTTATACATTTCATGATTAACAATGTCACACCAGCCATTAAAAGCCACATCGATATCAGTTTGTGAACGGAGACTGCCTTCCAAGTCTGCAATTGCGGCATTAACCTTGGTAACAATATCAGTACCAGCCAAAAAATCATATATAATTGAGATCCAATGATGGCGACTAATTATTGATTGCATTATAAAATTTATAAATGATTACTGTTTTTATTGTTGAACTTTTTAGTAATATTGGTAGCTTTAGAGTCGGGTTAAAATACACACTGGTAGTTAAAAAGTTTCGACGAGCAAAACTTGTTTTTGAAAATACATATTTTATCATAACTAAGAATATATATGCATGTAGTATAATGTTATGTTTATGTATTTTAGGGCCGAATCTGCACCAAACGATACCATTGGAGTGTGGAAAATGTATGACAGAATGTGCCGTCCTACGCGTCCTGGCGCAGCATTCCGGATGTATCTAGGGCATAAAATCCCCAGATATCAAGAATTTATGGCAGAGAGTACAACTTTAATGACACTTTGTTTAAGTACTGCTGTCGGTAAGAATACTTTATAATCATGACGAATGAAATGTCACGGGTGTGCAAATTGTCCAAATAGTATCATAACCACTGTATTCGTCCTACAGTAATATCAGGTAAAACACTGCGAACTATTTGACTGCTTAAAATGTCAATTGTTTACAAGTAATGGAAACGTAATTTGAATATCTAAACTAATTTTAAGCTTTTCAGTTACGAAAATATGTTTGTTAAAGTTGAACCATTCGTTCGCGGACCTGCTTTTGTACTTGCTGAACGCGTCTTGCAACTACTTTCAGCCAATGACAATATTCAAACCAACAACAGTCATTTCGACAATAAGGCTTCTCAAACCATTCAGGCACCAATGTAGCTTAGTCACCTACATCATTTTATTAATCCAAACATGAGTAACTGCACAATATTTTTTTTTTATTTTAGTTGAAAATGAACAAATTGAACTGTGATAATGACACCTTGCCACACAAAATTATTAATCATGTGTTAAAGTTTTCTTGAGAAGTTCAATTACAATACTTATTCTGTGAATCTGTGATTAAACTTCACATTAAGAAGAGATGATTTCCATTGTAGCCCGTCATTATATATTTATTTTTGATCTTGATAAGATCTACATGTATCTAGGTTTATCATCTTTTTTATTTTATTTTTTTTTATTTTAACATTAAATTTTAAACTTAATTTTAAACTAAATTATTTTATACAAATATTTTTTTTTCTATAATAAAATAACTTATCACATTCCTGTAAAAGTTTTGAAAATTGTCAACCGAAAAATAATGTTGAACGAGACAACGATATTAATATAATCAACATAATGGTTATCCGATCAGATGGATTATCAACATGGTGTCTATGACAATAAAGAATGTTGATAATATAACCCATCATCATAATGTTAATAACATAACATATATCATCACATGTTATTACTATATCACATCATCAGTAGGTTAATAACATGTGAATGACAATATGTTGACTTACTGACATTTCGTGTTATTACAATGCTAATAAAGCTAAAAATTTAAATGATTATTTCTATAGAAACATAACCACAGCTTATCTATAGTACATGAACTTCTCTTCTAAAATATGACGGCTGATTTACACGTTAGTAAACTGTGAACAAATGGTTTCTACTACCACTTGCTATCAATTGAAAACAAAAGTAGGTTATAACGAAAATGTATCGGAATGTACAAACGAGGCTGTATAATACTATCTGACAAAAAATCCTTGTAGAGCACGGAAGATGTCCAAGAAAAAAAAGCGACAATCTCGCCTTTCTCGAGTCTATCCATGACGACCGAGGAGTATTGCAATAAGCAACACGTCCTTCACATTCGAGCATCGCCTTCAGTGATATTCTACTTTCGAAAAATAGTGATGAGCTCTGTGACTCGTAATGATCAGAAAAATAACAATACAACGTCAAAAGTTAGCTTACAATGAATATTTAACAGAATGAAAACTGCATTTTAAAATGGTAGCTTATTGATCAACACAAAAGCCAGCCATCAGCCGCTTTTACCAGTTAAAGAGCTACAACTCTTACAATAATGTGTTTGTATGATGGTACATGATTAATGCCCTTGCTTATACGAAGCTGCCGTGGCAGATGTTGGAATGAATGGTGTTTTACAGCACATCGACACATAGAAATGTCATTTTGTGCGCGCAAATGTTGGACACGGGCACAAACTGAGTTACTAAGAAACACTTACCAATACTGTACGTGGAATGGTTGTTCTTCGCTTAACCTTCATTCATTATTACATCTACGTGGTAATGATCGTCTGAAATAAATTAGTGCCATATATAATGAACAGGTACTTGTATATTGCAGCAGGACTTATTTGGACACAAATGTGTCACGGAACAGACACACTAGACCAAATATGTAAACCACGTTTTTATCTCCTTGTAACTCGATACCGAATTAAAAGAAAGTAATACATGTAAATATTTATAATAAAGTGTTTATACTATAAGATGTTAGAATACATAATCAAATAAAAATAGTTCTAACACCCTTCAGAAGTTTCCTGTGATTTCATTGGTTGGTGCTCTTAGATTTGCGGGTATTAAAAACTGCATATATCTTCGGTTAAATCACCAGTTTTTTCGCGTTCTATGCTATTACTACGTCATTTGTTTAAATACGAAATATAAATAAATATAAAATATTTGGATATGTATTTTTATTTAGTTTAGTTTTTACCAGAACTACTTTAATTGCGCATCATTGCTGATAAACGCCATCGGCTAAACGGTTAGTTCAATTTAAACGCTAAACGCTTGAGTAACTTGGTTAAGCGAGCGAATTTAAAGTGATTAAACGTAGTAAGTGCGTTAGAATAGGGTTATGTATACTGTTATTTTGAAATTTGCGACCGTATATGAGATATTCAATGGTAGCAATTGAATAAAATAAATGTGTACATGAATGAAAACTCATTAAAATAAAAAAAAAATAATAAAAATTCTGAAAACACGATTCTTTAAAATGCACTATATCATGATGTGATTTGACAACGTCGTGAAAGTTTATATTTACAGATGATAAATAAAAGAAAGAGACTCAATTGGTTCCTACGGGGCTTTAATGAGGTATTTAATATGATCGATTTCAAGAAACAATTCAGATTTCGTGATCACAAACATCCCCTAACACGTTGAAGGTCGTATGGTGTTAACACGTTATTTTCTGACCTAGAACTAATTAACCTCAATACCAATCCCAACTAATAATTTCACCAAATTATCTTAAAAAAGGAACCAAACAATTTGTGAGATATTTCCATGCCAATATTTTTAATGTGCATCAGTAGACTATTTGTAAAATGCGTATGTTCCAAAACAGTTTATAACTTATATGAAATATAAACCACTGTCCTCATTAACATCCTCAACCTCACCCATTAAATCTTATGCGGTTTTAGATAAAGAGAAAAACACTGTGAAACAGTTTATAAGGATATTTTTTTAATGGAGTTAAACGCCATTTTCAACACATTTCATGTTATATTTCATGGCATATCCAATTTTTACGGTGGAGGAAGACCTCAGACTGAGTAGAACTACTGTGCTTCCACTAGGTAACTGGCAAACGTTCTCACATATTTATTTAGAGCGAGCGGAACTCGAACCTACAACCTTTGCGCTGAAAGGCAAGTGATCTTGAGACGGCGCCTGAGACCACTCGGCCACGGACAACCCCTTACGAGGATAACCAAATCGCGAACAATTTCAATAAGAACAGAAGTAAACTGAAGTTATAAATATGTTGCATTTATTGAGTTTTAATACAATTATGCATACCATTTTTAAGGACGGATTCATGGTTTAGATATAGAGGGGCGTACTTAGAGAGTGTGCATTAAATCTGAACGGGCACGCAGAAATATTATGAATTTTAGTATGGCGAAGTGGGAGGGGGGATGGGGCGGAGTACAACGTTACATAATAATTGAGCGAACGGCCCCCGCAAGGTCATAGTTCCTTATAAAATAGTACGACAGCCGTTTATGTTGCAATGATTTTTTTTTCGAGTAAAAATATGCCAATAGACCATGCATTTATATAAACACATTCCGGTATCATGTTATTTTGATAAAAAAAAACATACATGTACATCTGGAGCACATGTTTACATCTGAATACACAGGTCAGATATTGTATAGTATATATTGTATATATATGGCTATATTTTACGTCCAACAGCTATGGAAATTGGCATGACTAAAAGTCGTTCAAAATGACAACTCGGATTTCATGTCAACTATATATCCTATGTTGACAGGATTTCAAAGCCACAGTGTATTTGGAAAACAAATTTTACTTTGGTTTGGATAAAAATGGACCATATTATTTTGTACAAGTATAATTCATCAGAGATTGTTGGAATTTACTATAACACGATATTATTACATTTTTGCCTTTTTCTTTCGTTGGTGCCGTAATCTGGGCTTACGGATACCGAATTGAACGTACACTATACACAGGTGCAAAACAAGCGAAAATATACATACCGACTCACCCCCGATGCAAAAGGATTTGAATTAATAAGAACAATCTGTCAAAGTTTGGGTCAGATTACAGTTTGAAGTATATTTTGTTCACGCACTAGTGAGAGGTTCAAGCGACATGTTTATATTGATAGACTAAATATCTATCATCCGACACACTCTCATGAAATCCCTGAACATTTAAAAGAACACATTATTTATTATCAAGCTTCATTAAATTTTACATTGTTCAATTTCCACAGAATGAACATATATATACAAATCTTCCTTTATTTTCTCTCGCGGAGTATTAGTTCTACCACCTTTAAAAAGGTTATTCAGAAAAAAACGTCAACTGCTTCAAACACTTTTAATTAAAGACAAACTACTTTATTGAACAACATACTTGTCTGCCTTTACGTCGTAACAACAAAGCAACAATTCTGATGATCTCATTACTATAGCGACAAAACTATGCTAAATGTTGTCATTATGCCGTAATTGAGGCAGCATCAATACTGTTGTCTGCATCACATATACGGCTTATGTATTCCAATTGCATTTCTACATGCAACTGAGAACTTGCAAAACCCTCAAGCCGATGTTATATGTGTAAAAGTGGAGAATAAAAAGGATTCTGATCACTCTGAACTTAGTTAATGAACATACATCGCAGCACTGATTAGACTGGAAAACGTCATGTAAAGTTCATTTACATTTAATCTGAATATGATTTAGCTCGAATGCGAAGAACGCTCAGAGCTTATATGAACCGAGTTCAGAGACCGCTTCCTGGGTACAATCAGTATTGCCGTACCGAGCTAATTGTTTTTACAAATTTCCTATTTTGTTAGGAATAAAAGAGATATACAATAATTTTCTTTTATCATATTTGGCTTTTCTCTCAAATGAATGTAAGAAAAAATCATTAAAATAAATTATAACATCTGCTAGTAATGTTATTTTTTATAATTTGAGACAGACACCATATTGATAAAATAGACCATAATGTTTATGTTAAACTGTAGGGGAAGGGCCGGATCTTATGTTGGCAGAACTTGCGGACTTAAATCATTTCATGAAATATTGAAATAAAATATGTTTAAACTAAATAAATAGAGATAACAATAAAGACAGCATTTCGCACATATTACATATATGATAACTTTCAAATATTTGACAGATATGGGGATAGTAAACCACTTTTAATGTGTATTAATGTAACACAGTAATACGGTCAAACCTGTTTTAAGCACGGGAAGGAGCAAACGTGGCCCTTTAAGACAGGTGGCTGCTAAATAAAGGTGACCGCTTACATAGAGTTGACTGTACTTTTTCTATTGTACAGCTCGTTTGGACGTTTAGTAGGAAAAATATTCTACAAAACTAATGTGTCAGGCACTCTTCAGCAAGCAACACAGTTATCAATCAATTTTATTTAATTAGAACGGCCATATATCAACCTGAACTCATGATTTAACATAAGTTTAAAACAAATAATAATTGATTGCCTAGCTAACGTGTTAGGAAAGCTAGCAACACAGTTAATAGAGGCAATGCAATTCTTTATTTTTTTGATTATCTTCTCAAACGGTTCCTGCCAGCTGACCTTAATATCCTAAGGAAAGGTTCGATGACAATCATTATATCGTGCGCGAGTCGTAAATTAAGGCTACGTTTTGAAATAGCAGCAGCTAATTAATTAATAAATAACAACTCTTAATTGCCTTTGCGATTTGAGAAGCAGCCAATTAATTAATAAATAACAACTCTTAATTGCTTTGCGATGTGTGTGTTTATTGCAGGGTTTATGAAACATGTCGTGCATTAGAGATCAAAATACGTTTATTGATTTACAGCTCGTTTGACATTTTCAAATCTGAGGTCAAAACTACTTTTTATGGTGAATTAGATAATAACAATTACAAATCTGATTACCTTTGTGATATTGTTGATATTGAAGTTTGTAGAACGTATTGTTTCCAGAAATATAGTGCCATTTACTGTCCAATTAGATAATTGCTTATCACACCCGACATATATACTGTTGGAAAATTCGCATATTTCTCCCAGTATGACAACCAAAAACTAACACATAATTACACGTCTAGGTTTTATTCTTTATCAAAGTCTCTTCATGGTTACAACATCAAACATACATAAACATTACATATACAGAACGTGCTGTTCTAAACCAAGAATGCCAGTACATTGACTGTATTTAAATCTCGTGAAAAACAATTTCTTGCTGAAGTTATTTTGCTTTTAAACATGTTTAATTATAGCCGCTTGTTTCTAGAGTCAGAAAATGTATTTCTTACTAACGGCATTTGGGGCGTTTGGTCACAAATCCAAGATGCCCACCAAAATGGCCGCCTAACATTGAAATTCATGCTATAATATATAATCTGATAGAGAACACTGCGAAGTGTTAAAAGTTAGATTTATTGTGTTGTAAGTTTTATGACATGTTTAAGGGTAAACAAAAGTAAAATGATGGTTGATTCATGTACAAAAAGTCTAAGTTACAAAATGGCCGCTATAATAAGAAAAATGTGGACAGCATAATGTGAAGCTTTTAATAATACGCTGTTACTTTGATGGTAATAGGTTTGAAACGTCAATTACATGCAAAAAATAGAACTTTCATGTTTATAAGCCTGTCGAATTAGATGTCGAGCTTGATAGACTATAAAGAAAATGATTAGTGCGTTCTTATAAATAATGTGATAATTTATTTTGTGGAGTTTTGAACTAGCAGTAATGATGATGTAGCTATGAAATCAGCTAAAATGTATATGCTATAATTTTATGCTATTCAATAACCTGTGATTATGAAAGCAATCAAATTAATTTAAGGGACATTAAACAATGTTCAATCATGAGCAATAAGCCTAACAAAAATAACTACAAATGTTGGTGCACCAAAGTGATTATGAAGTAAAATGCTACAACTACTAACCTTCGTCGAAATGCATCTTGCTAAACTAAAGTAGCATCCTGACTTAATGATTACTGAGCAACTACTCCTGAATTATGGCTAAAGGAGATATATAGTAAGACCAAATGAAAACTTAAAAGTAACAATAAAACAAAATTTACTGAAAATAATCATGAACTTATTTACAACATTCTTTTGTTAAAGTGAATGAAGCTTTATATGTAAATATTCCCATATTCCAGGTTTTATTAAGCAGAAGTAGAAAAATATAATCTTGAAACATATCACACAAAACAAAAACAACACAATAGACCTTAATTTAATATTTGTAGTGTTTTAACAGATTATAACATTATTGATGATTTTCAATACATGGTGGCCATATTGGATTTTTGACAAAACCCTTAACAGCTGTTAGTAACATGGCATATATTTCATGACTCAACATTTGTATTTATTCAGAGTTTATCTTAAAAATGGAACTTTCATAAAGTATTTATTTTTAACATTGCCTTGTTAGGTAACATAGAAGTTACAGCTACTCTAGTTTGTATAAAGTAGAAGCAAAGTATATTAAATAAACATAATTAGTATTTTCAGAACCATTTCGAAACAAAAATAAGGCCAAAACATTCAACAAAATGCGTATATTTGCAGAAAGTCAGTCATTTCTCTTATTTTGGCGGCCATTTGGTCCCTCATTAAGACTTGTTGTATATTAATCAACTATATTTTTACCTAATATTCCATAAAATTAGAGGGCACAATTCTACAACGCCATGAGTCTCAAGCCCGAAAATCGAATAAGCCTGTGTTTTGTCATCATAAATATTTTATTAGAATTTAAAAAGATTTGATTCAGGCATTCTTAAGTAATTGCACGGAAATTAAAGTGCTACGGACGGACCCAAAAAAGTGTATCCCACTTTTTCCAAAGGAAAGAGGAAGAAATCTTTTATTTTATGCCATGATTGTAATTCGACATTGGATGCCACACATACCGCTAAAATAAATTTATTTCCAGAACGAATTGCAGAATAATTATGTCAGTGATATACACATAGTTTACTACACCAGTATGAATCTAGTAAAGAGTGAATTTCTGGAAAAACAATTATTTTACTTTTGTTATTCTGATTGTATAAGTGTCACAGTTTTAAGAGCACGGATGTTCGATCCCAAAAAGGTATTCAAAGGCATTATAAATTACCGATTTGTCTCAGTTGTAATCTAAATGCATGAATTTGCAATGGAAAATCGTTTTGTCCAAGCTAGAATGTTAAATTTATACGTTATTTTTAGTATCGAAAAAATACTACGATTAATAACAGGAATTATTAGTGACAATAATTAGAGGTATGTGGGGTCAGTTAAATGTCCACATTTAATAAACATATAAACTCCATTGTTTTAAAGGGATTATATTGGCATATAACCGTCAATTCCCTGTCCCAAATACACACGCCAAGTATGAAGATGCACTTATAACTTACAGATTTACGCGTCTAAAGTGTCAAATTGTATAACTACTTTATTACAAACATTGGGTCTCTGAAGCCAGGTTTTTGTTTTTGTTTAAATTTGCCATTTTCAACGAACCGCTTTCGGGTTTTCGATCAATCATCGGATAACATCGTGAAGACTCGTTCCCGATCTCGTTTTCGAGGCTTTGTTCGGGAAGTTTACGGAGTTCAATGTAAACATTGCGCAATACTTTATTGCGGGATGTATTAAAGTTTTGGCCAATGTTCAATTACTGTTAATTTGATAACTTTTAAGTAAATTAAGGTTATACGTCAATACATAAGCATTATTCTGTGCACACTGTATACAGGAAAAGTCTGGATTAACAGCGTGTTTGTGTTACTTGCCAAAATAATCCCTTTAGCAAGAGTCTCGTGCTTCGTATAAGGATAACACGGTTCAATCATCAGCTTACATACCCAGTTCCTAAGAGATATTGACACACTAGGTTAATAATATCAAAATATGGGATGGAATATCAAATTATGTGACGGGTGTATTACACTTCTGCACCGTAAATTATGTGATAAAAAGATATCTGTATTTTGCCTGGAGTTGGATATTTTAATTAATTTCACCCAAGAACTGACTCTTCCCACTGGTCACGTGAGGTTGTTTGTCCAAGTGTATACAATGTAGTGTGTTCTTAGCGAACGTAAATTTGACGGCGCTGGAACTCTGCTTCAGGTTCTCACTCTGCGAAGTGGAACCATCTATGACGTTAAGTAAAAATGTACATGTTCTACCACTGCCAATTTTAGTAACTGCATTTTATAAATTACGCATAGTGTCGTCTATTTTGTATGTATGGCAACTTAAATGAGATGACATCAAATAAAGTATCATACATATTACAATTAATGTGTTAATTTTTCATATTAATTTTTATCATGATATAAAACGGTTCCACAAGAAATTAAACCAAAACAATTTTTTTTTCATATCAACGAAAATTCTATCACATATATTGTATAATTTAAGGACACGAGAACAACTATCGCTCTGCCTACTGGTCACGTGACGGTAAGACTAAACTAGATTTCTAACTTAAAATTGCAACAATTTATATCTCGTTTCAATTAAGTCAAGTGCTTTCGTTTCATTTTCGATTTGAACAGTATTACTGGTTTTACATGTTGTAAAACGTGCTACATCTGAAAATATGGTCGAATGACGATATGATAGTCGTTTAGCAGTAGTTATGCTGTCTATTTTTAGAATGGCGGTTTCGTTTCAAGTTTAGCACAAATATCGATTTTGTCTGGTTTGGGTTGATTCGATATACTAATTATTCGGATTGTATAAATTTATGATAATGAAATAATTTTTAACAATTTAAAATTAATTTAGCGTTATTTACTTCTGATAAGCTACATTTAGTGAAATATTCATAACATTTTATAGTGAAAGAGATCGTAGCCAGTTGCAGGTGGTTATCTATAGGAAATTAGAAAACAATGTAACTATAACAGTACTATTAATAAATCTGCAATTCTAAGACATTAAATAGATCTTACATCCGCCGTTATCTGAAATGAACATTCTAGACAAAAAAAGATAGTGTTAATTTCGACGGATGCAAGTCAGACTCTGTTATTGATATATTTTTGCCTCAGGGAGTCTCATGCAACGTCTCTAAAATATAATAAATGAGGTCTGCCGAGGAGCATCCTAAACAGGAAACGTTGATAAGCAACGTAAATGTTAATATATACACTATAATTATGTTTGTTGTAACAGCGATTTTCCCCGACAAAATCATGTAAAGATCATTTGGAAATACAATTTAAAAAATTATTATCCTTTTACTTCTGTCCGGAAAGCAGTATGATAAATTAGTAGTCGTTTGTACACATTAAACCATGGAGTGAAGCGATTGTAGGCATTGTTTGTATTTCTGTTGTAGTGTTGATCTTTGAGAGCAACATTTCATTTCATGCTGCACAAATATTTTGTTTTTAATATGATTATGCAACATATTACCTCATCCTTATAAACCGGTATGTGTTTTAATCCAGTGATAACCTGAACGTATACAAGACAAAAACGCCCCCGAGATTCTTTAGGGTGAAAAAAAAAAGATTAAAATTGTGAAAAGGCTTAAGATGGGCTCATATTGACCATAAATACTTAACGTGGATAAATAAAATAATTAGAGTGACGCATGGATAATGAATAATACAAAAATGATTTCCACTTTTAATCATGACGTCTCTTGGGGCTGTTACCTTTTCAGCAACTAAGGGTTAAACGAATCTAAGAAGTAAGGAAAATAACGATTACCACAAGTCAAATTAACTATTGAAAAATGAAGAACAGGTATGGTATGCAAATTATTCTAAGATGTTTTGCCTCAAACTCTGATGACATATTACTAGAATGTAGAATTACCTTGCATGTTTGATCGACACAGATGAAAATGGCTATAATTATATTAATTGAAAAATAACATGTAACTGGAATTGCACTGGCTATTCTAAATGATAAAGAAATGGAGGAATTATGTCGAACAACTTTTAATCAGATAAAGAATTTGTCTCGAGTTAGAAAATAATTGAATGCATCAGTTGAAGATATACAATCGTTACAAACCAGATAGAGATTCGTTTGTTTCCGTTGAAAAATAAGTGAGTAAAATGTTGAAAAGGTGATAGGTGACAAAAATAAATCTGATAACAAAGAACAAGAGCCAATTATTCAAGGCTTAGCAAAATATATATGGGCGCTTTCAAATTAATTTAATCTGGTCCCAAAAGTAACTGAAGAAATGTAATATCAGTATAAAATGTAATACAGAGAAGCAGCAGTCCGATCAAGTAAATGAGACTTTCCCATGTTTGGGTCAATTTTGTTCCGAAATCAAATCTTTGAATGAATCGGTCAAAAGTCAACTTTCAAGAAAATCATGTAGAAGACACCAAGCACGTTTAAAACAACATTTGCAGTACTAGTTATATTCCATTACAACATATTACAAATATTACAACGTATTAAAACATGTCAAAAAGTGTTTTGAATGTATTACTTTTTTCACGTTCGTTAGAATTGGGTGTGAATTGTTTTCTCTCATAACTTGATTGTCTAAACCGAGTTTGTTATTTCATTTGCCCCTCTGCTTCCAAGGAAATCATTTACCAGGTATTATGGCCTATACTTTATTTGGATGTTAAATATATAGATGATGCAAGTTAACATAATTAACGTTATAACATGTATTTGTAATTTATGATTCGTATAAAAGTAAAAGTGTCACAAGAATATCATTAGATTTGAAAAAGGTGATAAAAAAATGGGGGCAATGTCAGGTGGAAACGGCAATTCATAGCCGAAATTCCTCGCAGCACCATTTGTAATTTGACGAGGCAAACCTTTTTTAAACTTGCTTAAGTACATTGGAAATCGTTGAGCCGAGAGAATTGATGTTAAATTTTATTAGCTTGTTTTACTTTAAAAAGAACACCACATAAATATTCATGATACGTTTAATCCATTCGTAAAATGACTTCAATTATCTTTTCAGATTCTGTCGCGTGTAAAAGCAATTATGTTGCAATCTAATTACTCCTGGTCCCAATAGACCAATATAACCGCAAAATACTTGTGTAAATTAACATTTAAAAAATACATAGCTCAATAATTAACGATTATCGAAATCCAAACTGGCTGCTTAAAGGGACGTGGATTTGTTGTCACGATTGCAATCTGACGGCGAAACAAATAATCAAAAATCATAAACGATTGACTGTTGCTGAACTTTTGTTACATGTACATGACTTAGCTTCTTTTGAAAGAATTAAGCTGTCCCGCTTTATACGTCATGGCATTCAGCACTCAACATAGTAAGAATACAACATAATGAACAAACTATTATCATCAGTAAACAAAAATACAATACAAGAACGATTGATTATGTTACTTGAATGTAATGCAGTAAAGACATTGCTTATGACAATGTATTGAATGGGCAATTAAAAATTTTATTCAATTCTGCGGGCCGGGCTAATGAGCTATCTTTAGCGCCTCCGACTATCAAACCAGGGATCGTGAGTTCGAATCCCCATCCGGCAACAGTCTCCGTGATGACTGATATACGACATCTAATGTCTAATTATCATTCGTCTCTCACCACTGATTCATGTGGGAAAGTTATCAGTTACTTGCGAAGATGGGATGTACTCGAATACTGGTTAACCGCCCAGGATCCCATGAAACAATGGTTAGGTTAAATGATCGTCTGTTAGCCCTCGATAACATAAAAATGACGCTTACTATTCAATCAATCAATTCCTTTGATTGAAAAAATCATTACACCCATACATTGTACATCTACCATTGGCAGATCAGTCCTTTTGCAGTGTTGAATGGTAACAGAGTTGTTTCTGTCTGTAACATGTCAAAGAAACAAAGAAATTAAATATATTATATTGGCATGTTCTTATATATATATATGTATTATTTTGGCAATATAGGGGCCAGTAAGTATATATAGACAAGACATAATGGAAAAATGTTTACCCAATTTTTTAATCTTCGAAAAATCCTAAATATATTTCTAGATTCCCTTTAACAGTATTTGTTAATTTTAAAATCTGTCTTACATTTTTCAAGAATAATTGATGTTGAAAAAGCTGGTTTAAATGATATACCCTCCATCAATCAATGAAACCCTCATGCACACTTCTTACATCAATTTCCACAAAGTAACCAATATGAACGACCGCTACATCTTTAACAATGCATTGAAGATATAAATTACATCCACCGGATCAAATATATTTATAACAGAATAAAATTTGTTGTTTTGTCTATTTCACTAGATCAAGTTGACAACATTTTCTTTAACCTTTCAACATCTAATTGGCCCTATGGATGTGTCGAATATCCTCAATGATTAATTAACACGTGCTCAATATGCTTAATTATATAGGTTAAAATCAACTTGCACGAAGTAGTAAATTAATCTTATGTATCGTCATTTCTTTTTAAAATACAATTCAATGCACAGTTTTCCTGTAAGTCAGGCATTGTCTGACCATACACTTTTATGCACAGGTCAATTCCCGGAAATGGGCTTGGCTTGTGCCAGCTGAAATAACATATTTGTGTACGTAATTAGATCTAAGTATGGGAGTGTTCTAATTAATAGCGTCCGCCTGTAATGCAGTAGGAAGTCAAAAAGGCAAACTAACCTGATTTCGAGGAAAATTGTCTCCCGAAGAGGGAAATATAAAGAATTCTGTTAAAAGTCTTCATTAATTTGATACGACTTTTATATGGAAGTACCATCTACGTTATTAAGTAAGAGCATATTGTGTTGCATGACTTAATGGTGCCATATTTAGCCATTCCGTTTTTAGTAACATTCACGTGAATGCACAAGTCATAAGAGCTTGTCTTATTGTTACATATTAAATGAATCACGCTCAACTACTTCCAAGTCAAACGTTTTAGTTTAGTCATCGAGAATTTATCTGTCCAAATAGCGAGTATGTGGCTGTTTCCCCCCATATGGGTAATAAATTCTGCTTCCCCTTGCGACAGCGAGCTTGTCTGCTACCCGCATGTGTGATGTAGCGTGCCTGTGTCTGCTTTATAATATGCTTGATTTGCGAATCTGCGTCTGCTACCTACATGCGGTGGCTGAGGAAGCAAGTGTTTTCGATTCCCCATAAATGTGAGCCTAAAACGTGGGCTTCCGCGCATGGTAATAATGATGATACATTGATATATTTTGGCTTGATTGTTGAATTAAGACAAATTGCTCTGGATTCCGATTCCATGACGAAAAAGGCTGGGTAACCATTACAATTTAGTTATAGTCTTATAATGCGGAATTACTTGGGGAGGGGGTGTTTAAAGACATCAAATATATACATAACTGGTTCCAATTCCCATTATTCTAGCCTTCTTCGCATGCTGACACAAAATGACTAACAAAAGGTTAATTATGCGATCAGATAAAAGTGGATTAGTACAAATAAAGAAAAACAACATCAGAAGACAAATAAGTTGTGTCTTTGATCCGACACCTCATACTCTTTCTCTGGTATGATTAACATTAAAGTTATAGCTATATATATCATGGGTCAGAAGAAACTATATGATTGCTTTTATCGTTTTCATTGGCAGAAGCTCGCAAATCTTTTGTAAGATAGTTCGGAGTATAGAACACTCTTTTCAATTAAACTCAATTATGCCCATTCCACAGTGAAAAGGTCATATTTCCAATTGAAACAAAGTTACAGCAACAAGTTGAATTGTTTCGTTGACAATACCGTTAGTTTTTGTGGTTTTACGAATGCTGGAAAGTTGACGTAAAAGTAGAAAAGACGCAACGAAGCCAATAATATCGGCTGTCTTGAACAAATTCATACATGACATTTAGTTTGTCGTTCACAATATGAAATTATGCTTTTTGTGGCGTTTTTTTTCCTCCATAAGCTTATGTTGCCTTGTTGTGGAGGGCAGTTTGTCAAGCAATCATTCTAAGAAACTAGTTACTGGTGTATGAAAACATGATTGACCTGGAAGGAAAAGATTCGAATTTATGCTAGAATATCAAAACCTAACCAGAGAGGATTATGTGCCTATGTAGATATCTTCGTAACACAAGATAAGACGTTTGTTTTTATTAATTAGAACTCAACATGAAATATAAGGCAAATGTCTATTGGCCTCTTAAGTCTGTATCCTTTTGACAGATATTCTCTTAACAACTTTTCGCATATAATGTAGTATGGAAAAAAGCTTTACGACTTTCCGGTCTGAGCAATAATGTAGTAGTCAATGTGTCACTCATTTAGGATTGGAGATGTACCTTGTATGTTTAAGATTTGCGAACAGTTGACTTGATAAAACGCAGAGGCTTATCGAGATCTTACGCTCATAAACGCACATCCTGCCACATCACTATAATTTAGCTTCATCATAATTGTTGTATGGAGATAGCCTTTGATCCAATTTATAAACAATGATTTAGAGTAATGGAGATCCGTTACCGGGCTTACTGTACATGTCATAAGCTTGCGTAAACCATTCTGGTCTCACTGTTAGTGGTATTATTTAGAGGAATATTTGCATTTTAAGAATATGCTTATATTTGAAAGCCAACTAGCCGATTTTCTAAGTATAATTTAGTAGTTTAATCAGTAAAAATCTAACAATTAAGCAACCAAAGGAAACGACCGGGGTTTCTAAATTGTTATTTGTTTACTCAATGAACACAAACTGGTTTGTTCACGTCATTTGACTGACTTTGAGCGGAGCTACGATGAAATTTGAGATGACTGACGTTTGAAAGTTGATGTTTGCTTAGGCCATTTCTAAGCATAGCTCGCGCGGCTTAGTAGTTTGTACACGACTCGTTCAGAATTGAATCAGTGACGGAGTCCTTGTAATGTCATTCACGCGTGCGCAGTGATGACGAATTTCTTAATGATTAAATCATTTTGTAGGCTGCTTTAACAAGTAAGAGCGACACAATTTTGAAAATTGAAGCGATTCCATTGGTTGTCAAATGAGTATTCAACACAAAGTATATATATATATATAATCTTTATTAACCTCCAATACTGAAGAGTTACAAATACGTATACCAGCAGCTCTATTATCTCAATGAAAATTAAGACGTGTAACTAGGTTGATGTGCTTTGGAAGTACTTTGTACATGTAGCTACTATATACACGTATCGGCATTTGTAGTTTTATTTTTCTACTGTGCACAAATGATTTACAGGCAGGTACTTAATGTAAATTTCAGTATACCACGCCATTATGGACTCCTTGCCATAAGGGGAAGTATACTTTCATGGGAATTCAAAGGCAGCATGAGATGTCTTGTAGAAAGTTATCAATAAATTATTAACATTTAAAGCACCGTGGTAAATTAAAACGTTAATTAACAAAATGTCAGAAACGCCATCGCCAGTCATTGCTTTCTCAAATATACTACCGATGACGCCATGACGGTGTTTTCCATCTAATTTCATAGCAAACAAAATCAGATTCAAACGTTGTATTAGCGTGGTGGGGATTATATGAATACCAAGATATTAAGGCGTCTCGCATTATGTTTTCCCATGTTGACACAAATTTGTCCGAATTGGTTTATAAATGTTTAACACGTTTGCAGTTATATATTAATTTGACATATAACGAGAAACGGGCAGATTTGAGCCCTTTTTGAGAAGAATAGCTAGCTAGCTCGTTTGGCCGAGATCTGGGTTATGTTGCAGCTCTACTTTCGAAACATTTAGACAATTGCTAGCTCATCATAGCTTTCATCCGTTTTCTGGGTAACTAATACGTCTTAATATTTATATGCATTTCTTAACCAGCCATGAACACTCATCCTGTCAATACACATATACGGTAAAAGTGAATTTTAATAGACCTACAAAACATTTCATGATTCGTGTTTATACCTTTTTTTAGTTGAGTTTTATATGGCTTAATCGAGCATAAAGATTAAGATTTTTATTCTATGAAAAAAACACACACAAACTTGTAACAGACCTCTTTCTTTATACTAAGGAAAGTTACTACTTGTCGATGAACAATAAAATAATTTTATTTGTCAGTCACTTTTGAAAGACATTGGAGAAAATAAAGTTTGATTATTTTTAAGAGCAAAACAATAATTATATTATAGCCTCATTACTACAATTTATTGAATACCCTCCCGAAATGTTCTGTTTGCTCTGCTTATACTTTATAACCTCAATATACACGAGAGCAATGTTACCTGGCTGGAGCATTGTAAAAGTTCGAGTTCCTGTCATGGATGGCGTTTGAAATTGGTTTCTGAGGATATCATATTCCCTTAATCCGATGTCGGGGTCGTGGATAGGCAGTATACAGGTTTAAGTCTGCATAAATATATACGAGTGACTGTTTTATTCTGGATTCCTGATGCCGGGTTGAGAAGATATGAGGAGACAGATTTTAGCAAGTGATGTTTTTAATTGTGTTAATTGATTCTTTCTGCTCTTATATTTACAGTTCGGGAATTTTGTGACATCCGTTGTTGTTTTGGTACAAATGTGTTCGTGGTAAAGTATCGTTCAATTAATTATAAGACAATATAAAAACATGCATACGAAATGTGTTTATTGGATTAGCCGAAACGACTATGTTTCATATTTGAAATTCGTTTTGAACAGGCAAAGTGATTCAAATTCTTAAAACCAATTTCACAAAACGTAAACAATGGGTAGACAGGGGAGATCAGGATTAATCGGAGCACAGGGTAAGTGGGGCAGCTACTGACGTGGTCATGAGACTAATGGCACTAAATTATGTATGGTGACGAATTCAAAAATGTTGTAAAAAAACGGTTAGTATATATTTACATAGAAGGAAGAAATTATAAACATTTTCAGTGAGTGGGAAAATTGACAGTGAGACAATGATGGCCCATCTTTCAACAATATTTTGTGACATTTTGAAACTCCTATGTTTTTTTATCATTGTATGGCCAGTATTGATTATTTTGTTAATGTACATAGTATATTGATACATACTTTTGGGAATGGGTATGCCTTCTGCTGACATTGAGTTGTTGCACAATGACTGTCACATATTTGTCGTAACACTTTTTAGTACAATGATCACTTGATCAAAGATTTTAAAGTTTACTAACTAGTTCAATGAATGCCAACCACAAAAAATAAAGACCATTATGGCATAGCTGTATATCAATACCTTAATGTTAAGCATCCTTACTTTTCACCTTGTTCGTATTGAACCTGTATCGGTAGAAAATTCTATATGACCTGTTAATATTTTATGAAACCATGCCCCATGGGTTGCCCGGTCACTGACTTTCATCCAACATGATCTTTTTCTGAAGACGTGTTGGGTTAAGTTGGAACAGTGTTTCAACTTGCCCAAATTAGAGTATAATGTTATTCATGATACTTATTTATACCGATATCAAATATATAGGGTTCTACGGCGTACCAACACATTATAGGTTATTTGACGCCAACAGGAAGGAAGATACAATGTTCAAACTACATGTACAAAAAAACAACAAATTAACATACAGATTAAAAAAAAAAAATCAACAAATGAATATGCAGAATGAACCTAGAACCTTGATACCTGCAGCAAATTATATCGTATTACTCAATTTGTCGCTTATTACGACATGCATTAGCCACAGTGATCCTACTCTTGCCATCACTCAAGGTTCCCTAGAACCACAGGGGTTGATAATTTAACCACAATAGTGAACATGACACCCATTCGGAGGATTCCTACCCCACTGCAGAGATCGACAGTGATTCTATTCTTAGCCGGAACCACACGGGCTACCGATATCAAACTCAAACATTTGTAGGTTCTAGTTATATTTCAATAATAAACTCTATATAAATCTACATTTTCAATCTGTTTCAATCTAATAGGAATTTGCGAGAGAAAAAAAATACAAGAGGGACCTTTTTAAAAAATTATTTAAGCCAGGGTATAGAAAATATCAAAGTTGTCGACAAATACATATAATCTACTGAACAGGATTGCATAAAATTGCCGCAAATATATATTTTGGACAAACAATTACACCCAAAGATATACCACACTCGTTAGTGAGTGTGCAACTTCCTTCAATTTTAAAGTCCTTATGTCATGGCATCACTTTTCTCACTTTGCACATTACTCATGCATAACAAAAAGTATGTTCTAAAACATATTTATTTTACATTGACCTATTACTTTGCCAATCATTCTTGATTTTTTTAAGGAACAAGTACCAAACATTACGGATAAAGTGTTTTGCCCAAGGACTCCACACATAACCGAGGCAGGGTTCAAATACATAACCTTCTGATATTGGGTCCGATTCTCTGCCACTGGACTACACATTACAATACATAACAACTATTTTGAATATAATCACGGATGCGGTTTAACCTATACAAGGCCCCTGATACTGTCACAAAGATAACTTCTCTTCAGAACCGGTTTGTTTGGGACTGCAGAATTGATAAAGTGTTTATTGCAAAATAAAAGGACATTTCATCGCGTGTACCGTCAAAACACGCCGAAAAGACTCGTAAATATCTTCATCACGCCATCAGTTTAGGCAATAACGAAAGCACACAGTCAAGTGACACTGCAAACGACACGACTTTCAAGGCAGTTTATCAAATTGGTCACATGCATTAGCTAAGGAACAATGTATCACGTGACAGGGCTTCCCGCTTGCCCAATTTTGGGCCATTACTCTGCCCCATTCCTAGTGGCAAATTGTATCTTTTTCTCCAATACAAAGTAACAAAATTCCTAATTTTAAAAACCAAATAAGCCAAAAAAAATATTTGGGGCAAAAGTTTTAATATTATGATTTTACAAGAACATCATATTTTATATACCTTACACATATATTGAAGGAACATGTGCTATGTAATATTCCAAATTTCTATAAAAAAAATAACGCTATTTTTTATCCAAAGTCGGGGGCTCCGACCTCATTCCCAAAAGTGGGAGAAAAAATCATGCGTGACTGAGGAAAATCATGCGGAATCAAGTGATTTCGTAATAAATTCAATTCAATTAAAGTGTATTGGCAAACTATCATGTCAGCAAGCACATGCCTTTGGCCATTTACAATATTTTTAACGATATGGCAAAGACATAACAATAACATATTACAATCAATATAGGTTAGTGTGTCCGTCGTCAGAATTTTATAATGGTCTTGCACTGGTCGGTTCAGTTCAGCATGACTGAACAAACGAAACATTGATTTGTTATTTTAGTATTGTGCAAGTTTAATCATCTGAATTTTGATATCGGATCGTCATTTAATTGTTTTCTACACTTTATCGGAAACGGTCCAACATAATGGTGAGAGATAACGTTCTATCGCGCAGCAAACATTTGGTTAACAATTTATTACTTTTCACATTTCACACAAGCGTTTGAGCAATACATCAATCAAATAACGTCTGTTATTTTGAAACGTTGTCACAGTTATATTTTACTCTGTATTCGAATTGGTTATTTTGCATTGCTCGATACATTTAAATGACTTTTTAAACACGATTTCAGGACATACATAATTGTTATAAATATATTTCTTCATGCAGACGATACATAAGCTATGACACTATCGCACAATTAAAAAAATAGAGTAAGACAAGTATAAAGATAGATTCCTATTTTGGAAGTATTTCCAAATAAATTGTGTGGGTTAAAGGGAGTATAACAAGAAAAAACGTTAAAAATGTCTTAAAAAGTAGAATCAATATTAAAGTGGATGAAACGTATGTCATCATTAATAAAATCCGAATGGTTTGTTGGGTCAAATACACCAAAACCTAACAATTCGGTATTTAAATTGGAAAAATAGTGATTTGAGCCAAGTTTAAAAGTTCAAAAGTTCCAGATCATTATGAATATAAAAATGATAAATACTTTTTTAGAGCTCGAATTTTAACGGTGATCCAATAAGGCATGTAATGGTATTTTGAACGTTTGAAAGTTTTACGATAAGTCGACACACAAGTGTGTGATTTTGTGCCGACAAACACTGTTGAAGATATAAGACTGTTAACATTTACAAAAAATAAATGAACGAATATATGCATAAAAGAATTCTCAGCAAAACATAAGCCAACCCGTAAACGGAGTTTGAATTTAAAAAAACCCTGAAAAATATAGTTTTAAAAACTCATGTAGCTCTTTGTTCAATAGTCATAATATTGTCATTTCAGTACTTTGCTGAGACTCGTTTTATGTGTACTTTCAAAGCTGTGCAAGTCACATAATTTAGTTTTGTTGTTGGTGTGCTTTCCTGATTGCACAAATCCTCGTGCGATTCACAAACGGTTACACAACAAGAGGACGTATCTGATAATATTCGACAAAAACAAGTACATGTTTTGAATGGGGTCCTTCGCGGACGAGTGGTCTAAGGCGCTGTCTCAAGATCATTTACCGCTAAGGCCGTGTTCGAGTGCGCTCGCTTCAAAACCTTAATGTAAGAAAGTTTGCCAGTTACTTGCGGAAAAACTCCGATTCATTGAGGTCTTCCTCCCCGAATAAAACTGGATATGCCATATAAAACCTGAAATGTGTTGTAAATGGCGTTAAACCCCATTAAAAATAGATAAGTATTGCAAATTAAAACATGGTTAGAAAACAAAAATAGTGGAAATATGGTGGAAAATAAGACCAATTTATTTTTGACTGAAATCCAGATTAAAGTGGGTGTGTTGTGACGCAGAAGTAACCACTATCCGACGGTCACGTTACCAATAGGATTATTTCATCATATCTCTCGCGTCACCTCAGCAATCAACATTTGAGATTCTAGGAGCGCACAGTCTATATAATTATATCTCAAATCCTAAAGTCAAATTCATCATTAGTGATCATGGGATCTAATAATGTATTATAATGCATATTATATGTCATTAAAGTTATCACTATTCGGGACTATGGAACCATGGTTATCCTGTTAATCCAGAATTATATTGCCTCAGTAATTATGACCTGTGGTCAGAGGTTACAACAGAGCTTTGTACATGTACGTGTTACTGGTGTCCTTAACGTTACAGGCGTGCGATATATCATTTTATAATTAAACCCCATCTTAGTAGTGATGCAATCATAATGTATCTCTAAAAAACATATTACTTGAAAAGAATATGGGTATATATCTTTCGTTATCGTAGGACAAATGCTGTAGGTTTGTTTTGGATGTAGATGTTTATGTGCATATCTTAGGTAATTTATGTTGGGAATATCATAATGGATGAGGTCTCAATTTCCACTTCTTATAACGCTACTACCAATACTACGTGTACAAATAGTTTGAATGTAAGGACAATACTGTAGATCTTTACATATGTGATAATGTTTTAAAACAATAATTAAAATGGATTTGGTTTGACATATCGGGATAGAATCGAATTAAGGTGCGAACGTGTTTGTTAATGTTGAAGCGCATTTTCTTTTTAAAAATGGTAAGAAATATATTAAACTATCTTACTGAGCATGTACCATGTGTCAAACACGACCTCGAACATTGTATCAGTCCCTGTGGTAGCTAAACAAAAGATGAGGTTGCAATGCTAAACGCATCTTTGGAAGATGTTTATCTATTCCTTCCCAGAAAGGTAGCTGGATTTTTAAATTGACATTGTCAGTGACCTAATTACAAATTTTTAATAAAAATGTATATAGGGACAGACATCGATGTCGACTCCACTGTGGATAAATTTTCAGACTCCAAAATAGAAGGAGAATCGATATTAAATAGTTGATGAATCCCACGCGCTAACTTCATTACACACCATATTCAGTAATTGTCTAGCTTAGTTTTCTTCAAATAAGAGTTGAATGAAATTCTTATTATAAAAAAATTAAACATGCTAAATATGATGATTGCTTTTTTGTTCTCGCAAATGCATCCTATATCCTGGAAATGCCCTCAGAGCGCAGGTAACGCATTCTACCCCCCCCCCCCCCCCCTCCCCCACCGAACCTGCTGGGCTTGCACATCATTATACGGAAACACACAGAGACACTGATATCTATAAATTAAAGCTCCTTTGATAATAAGATTCCCTTTAATGTGACTTTTATGGCATTTGTGATTAATAGAAATTGTACATTTCCGTGACATATGAACATTTAAGGCACATGTTAGCTCGTATAATCGGAGTTCAGCGCGAAACAGCCATGTGTGACATATACAACAACGCTACCAGAAATAAACAATTCAACACGTCTGTTTTAATTTTTATATATTATTAATATGATGTAATTCGTGTTTTCCTAGTCAAAACCGCCTATGTAATACTGTTTATTCCAGGCATCGCGACGTCCTTCAGGAGCACACTGCACATGTGTGATAATGTACTCGGTGGGGAACCATATGTTAGGGTAAAGTACACGGGCTTGGAGAACTCACGCTAAATAATTTGTTCTCTAATTACAAACGACCATTAAGTTTCAGAATTATGATAGCAACATTTTAACATGTGCTTATTGTAGAATTGTAGGGATGTGATGCATGACAAACACACAATAAACAAAACACTTGAACATGGCGATTTTCGGAAAGTGTCACTTGAGTGACGGAAATAAGGCAGCAGTAAGTTTTTGAATTAACGAATAATATATTGTTAGTATGGCTCATAAGCCTACATAATATGCTGATACTGACGGTGTATTGGAATACAAAACTTTTGGTTTGTTATAATAGTTTGCTTCATGTTTCAAACTGGGAACGAAATAATGAAATATTCTGGTCTATTTGGTTACCGAATAATGGAATATGATTTTCTCGAACAAACTTGCACAATAACATTGATATCTAAATATTAATCGAGTACTGTTAATCTGTATAGTGTATGCCGGAAATGTTGCTTTTATGACGTTGGTTTTACACGGCAGGTATAATATAGCCTGATTTTGCATTAACGCTGTATACAATTTATGTAAGCAAATATAATGGTATGCAATATAATATACTGTTGTCTTTTTGTCGCATGGACAAGATATGATTACATACGTTTTTAGTTTTATATAAAAAAACGCTGCTAATGCCGTTGTATGTCTATGGTTATTTTTTTATTTCATATTTAAATATATACAAATTGTAATAGTCATCCACTGAGATTCATTTTGACATTTCAGCTAATAACTGTTATTTTAACATTTGTTATTTAATAATACTTAACGCGTATACATTGGCGTTTGTGTATGGTTAATTGTTCGAGTTCTTTACCTCGTTGGCTCAAGTTTATATCGTCCCATGACATTTTTTTTTTGTAAATTGAAAAAAACATCTTTGAAAAAAAAAACGTACGCTGCAACAATATCACTAATATATACATGGTTTTAGGTTGTTAGTATATTAAGATGAAATGTGGAAATGTTTAAAAAGTCATGTTATATTATTGTTTAAAATATACAGACGATATACTCTGAGAAACTTTTTATTTTGAATGTCCTATTTTGTTTTGTAAGGTATCGAAACGCACATCCGCGACTTTCTATACTAGTTTAAACATCGGCCGGTCTATGTTTCTACGACGCCCTTTTCGGTTTTCCAGGCGCCGTTTATTTTTCTTTAACGGAAGTTAAAAGGTTATGTAAAAAAAAATTAACGTTTAGAAAATTATGTTCATTTTGAAAGCAAATTATGCTAAAAAAAGGATTACATAATTTGAGAAATTTAATTAACAATTGAAAAGTTCATGGCCCTGTGGCCATGTTCATAAAAAAAACGTCACTTTCTGCATTCAATGATTTCCATATTGTGCAGTGTGTATGCTAAAACTATATTTTTGTACTTATTCCGATTGCATTTTGGTCAGTTATGACATATATGCCAAGAACAAATAAGTAGCAGAAAACTTGCTAATTTTGTGTACTAATAAGTCAATATAATTACGCCACAGTACAATGTCTTGTTCCTATTTTTCTACAGCATTGGTATACCATTTATTTTTTAAAATGTAAACTGTTATTGAACTATTCAGCAATGGTCTGTAAGAAATCCAAAGAGTGAGCAGTAAAATGACTGATATAAGATAAAAGGCAAAATGGAAAGTTTGATGTCCATTTGAACAGCTAAACACAAAATGTCGTAGGAATTTAACAAGAGTTTTCAATTACCTCTGTTACGCAGCCATTATTGGTCTGTATTCAACAACCACATGCTCTAAGGGGCCATTATAGTACATCCCCACTGTTTGCTGCAACTTAAGACAGGTTTGGTTGCAAATCATATGCGCAGTACTCATTACTATTCTGAAAAACCTATAGAATACTCATCTACTCTAATTTTGATGAGTAATTACTCATCGGCTTAAAACATTATCTGGAGCTCTGCACTTGGTACCTTATTGCACTGATGGGACGAATTATTTTTACTGAATAAATACTGAAAGAAGATTAGATATATCTATCATTTTATTTTCATAATAACTAGCTAATTCCGCTATGTGGTGACACGAATATTGATGTATTTCCCTACGAGTTAATCACGAGTAGTATCAAAACCAACAATGTTTTATTAGATTTTGTATGTTATATTCGGCGTGTTTATTTTTATTCTGAAAAAGTGAATATTTATCAGTAAAAAATAATTCAATATTGACGATTTCTTCGCCTTTTCTACATCAGAACTACGAGTAATCTAAATTACCTAATTACACAAATGTGGCGTAAATAAACATAGCTGAATGGATTCAATTTAACTCGCTTCAGTGGTAAAATTTGGAGTTTAAATGCACTAATCTCAATCATTTTGCATTTCCATATTTGATAAGAAAATATCCGGGGGGAAAAATAAAACAAGAAACAAATGATAAAGAAAGACGAATTTCGAGACCTAGATTCGATAAATGCAATGCGGTACGATTGAAATTAGTGCATTAAAACGATACAATCACTATTATCGACACCCTTGCAGCCGGAATGTGCCCCGGCCAATCGGAACATGGCCGGGTTTTAGTATCGCCGCCGCTGTATTTTGCCTCGAAAAGAAAGCGTCTATAAACTGACACGTGATCGTCAGCAAACACATAGTAAACATGACACAAAAAAAAAATTAAATTAAGTTCGTTTTTTACCAAAAAAGATAATGATTCTGCTGAGGTCGTGGTTAGTAATTCATTGAAGGAATTAATCAATGATGTAACGCGACTACAAACAAATAATACCCACGATGAGTATAAAATAAACGGGAAAAAACATCAAGCAACGGTTAATGCAGTTTCGGTAGCCGGCCGTTGATAAAAACAATAATGCGACATTGAAGTGCCATCTCTGGTCTAAGTATAATGTAGAGTACGTGGACTACTGATGGTACAACAAATATACAAAAGTCAACTATTGAAGATGTACTATTAGAGAAAGACGATAATAATATCTCGGATCCCGATATACACTTACTGCGAGCAGTGTATGCCATGATGAAAGAGGAACTTCCACTTGAAAAAATAAATAGCATTCGGAGCGTCCAACTATTGAACAGCGTTACTATGCACTACCGCAACCAAAGTTGGACTACTTTGAATGAAGTTCAAAACATTAGTTCATCCATGTTGCAGAAGAGAGTTGTTGATAAAATAAATAAATTGGAATATTTTTTTCTGTCCTAATTCACGAAAGTACGGATGTCACTGTCTCGAAAAGACTGCTCTTCCGGTGTTCCGAATGGTGGCGGTTCGTAAAAAAACTCAGCGGAGTGTAAAAATGTGATTTAATGGATTTAAATGGATTATAAGGAGTATATTTGGCAAAAACTGACATGTGAGTTATCATGGACATACATACTTATTGTTGATCCAACTTTATAATGTATAAATGCTTTGAATGATGATTTTGGAGCGTGTATATGCAATGAATGGGACTGCTGTAATGTATCTGAAATTTCAATAACAATTATCAAATATTATCAAATATGTCATCAACGTTCATTCGGAATGGCAAAAAATAGATCAAAAGTATTAAAATCGCCTAAATTGAAAACAACTACTCCAACTGATAAATTACCCAAGAAACCCCGCCAAAAACGAAAATTAAAAACACAGCTTGGTTCAAACTTGGAGAAAAAAAATAAACATACTGTTACGGACACTGAGTCTATTCAAAGTAGTGACATTGACAACTGGTGTGACGCGGAATCCTCGTTCAGTGACACAGAGGCAGATTCACAACTACTTGTTACCAAAATGAGTGCTGAACAGGACCTTGAATTTAGCCAGTTACAGAGTCAAAGTATCCTGCCACAGCAAACCAGTGTAACTAATATGCTCCCAGGAACACCTGTGCACATGACGACCCCGATGCATACTGGCACACCACAGGCCCATATTCTTTATCCACCTCAAGGAATGTTTGGTATGCAATCTCCAATTCTAACCCCTGCAGCACCAGCGCTGTCTGAGAATGATGTTTTGAGAATTGCATCAAAAATTAAAGATCTGATCAACGCTGATATCGATGCACTCGTAACAGTAAAGGTAAACGAGAAAACTGCCCACTTTACCAACGAGATACAACGTCTTTCCAATGAATTGTCGGAAACAAAGAAAGTGCTTGCAGAAACAACACTAAAGCAAGACGATCTCGAGCAATATAGTCGTCGAACTTGTGTTCGAATTGGTAATGTAGATGAAAAGGACACTGAATCTACTGACGGCATCGTGCTTGAGATAGCGAAAAAGGAAAATGTTGACATCACAAAGGTTTATATAGACAGATCGCATCGAATAGGACAAAAAAAGCCAGTTAACCACGAGACATCATTGTTAAATTCATGAATTACAAGTCAAGGACCATGTTCCTAAAAGGTCGCAAAACATTACGTGAGACAAAATCAAACATTTCTTTAAACGAGGATTTAACCAAGATGCGAAAAGAAATCGCCTATCACTGTCGAATGGTCAGAAATGACAAAACTTCATGCATTGAACAAACATGGACATTTGACGGCAAGGTATTTGTGCGTACGTTTGGTGGAGCAAGTTCCAGAATCGATTCACTGACCGATCTAGAGAAATACAGTACCCCAAACACTGGGTCTTAGTGAAACATTACTCACATAAACACTTGCAAAACAGAAAAACAACAAAAAAAAGTGATCACTTACATGTTTCACTTAACAAAATCTTAATGGTCATTGTCTATTTTTTATCTACTACCTCTGGTTCATAAGCAATTTCGCTCTATGCTGGTATATCGGTTGAGGTCAGCTTGTACGTTTTGCCTGAACGGATATATCAGTATAAAGTGTATATTTAACTTATTTCTGTTTAACTACTACCTACGACATATCAGTATATAGTGCATATTTGACATATTTCTGTTTATCTACCACCTGCATATTTAATTTGTGTATATATTATAAAATAATTCAGGGGTATGTCTTAGAACCAACAAAGTAAAAAAAAAAAAAAAGCATTCTTGTTTAGTGCGGCTACACCACCATATTAACAGTGTGCATGTTACTTTCAAAGATGGAGTGTGCATTGTTTATTTATTTTTAGATATTTTACAGCTTTCCATTCACAAATGTACTACACAAAACTAGTATGGCCATATATTGTCACTAAAAACAGCTCACTGTCAATTGAATTAGACTTTCTCGTTTATGTGTCGTGCATTCCTCAACGTGGGTCTCATGGTGTGTAACGTATAGCTGACCGACTTAATAATACTCTATACGCCTGTAATCTTTAAATAACAACACAGTGCATGCTTTCCATGCAAGTTGTGGCTACTACATAAAGTTTCCAGTTCGTAAAAATCACTTATTCTTGTTACCTTAATACATTTAAGTTTCATTGGTGAATATATTTATCTTTTGTCAATTTAATTTTGATTATAAATGTTATTAAAATTGCATTGGAAGGCCATTACATAAATATTATAACACATTTTAACGGATACATGCGGCCAGAAATACCAATATACTGCTGTGACTATTCTGAGAAGGTACACTTATGCTATGGTAGTATTTCTACTGTACAACTGGTGTGATATGTAACAACTATTGTAATATTGAGATACTAGTATTGTAGTGCTATTGAAATGAAACTATTGCTATTGATATACTACTGCTATGATATTAGCAGTAGTACAACTGACTCGAAGTAACAACTATTGTACTGTTGTTATGATACAGGTATCGTAGTGCTATTTGTATGGTACTATTGCAATTGATATACTACTGCTATGGTATTACCACTATAGTGCAACTGGCACGAAGTAACAACTATTGTTACTATGACTATGGTGCTATTGTTATTGCATTATATCAAGTATTATACAGGTACTGTGGTATTATCCGTATGGGACGACCGGTTACATATAACTACTATTGTATTATTGCTGCGGTGCCCACACTGTAGTGCTATTGCTGTGATACTCGTTTTTGTCATACTATTACGGTGGTATTATTAAGTTGGTACTGAAATTACTGTGCTATTACTGCTATGCTGTAAATAAAATACTAAAATCGCTGTACGACTACTGCTGTACTACTGCTGTGGTGCCATTAGTGTGATGATACTACAATTATGGTACTGGTGTTGCAGTACTATGACTGTGGCGCTATTATTGTGATGCCATTGGTGTGATGATATTGCTGTGATTCTAAGGTCATGGTATTGCTGCTATGGTATTGCTACTATAGTGCAATATCTATGGTACTATAACTCATTTACTATTACTATGGCGTTATTACTATGGTGCTGTTCCAGCTTTAATGTTACAGTGGTACTATTGTTGTGGTACCAACGCTACGGTATTATTACTTTGGTGCTATAAGTATGTTGTTATTACAATGGTGCTATTACTACTGTTATTATTGTGGTGTTATTACTATTGTGTAATTGCTGTGGTTTATTACTATGGTGCTGTTCCAGCTTTAATGTTACAGTGGTACTATTGTTGTGGTACTAACACTACGGTATTATTACTATGGTGCTATTAGTATGTTGTTATTACTATGGTGCTATTACTACTGTTATTATTGTGGTGTTATTATTATTGTGTAATTGCTGTGGCTTACTATAATTGTACGTGGTACTTGCGCAGTGGTACTATTACTATGATACAACTAAGTACTACTACTGTGGTACTATTACGACAACACTATTATTTTGACACAATTCCATTAATATAACTATATTGACTAAGGTATTACTATTGTCAGTTCTGTGGTACTAGCGCTGAGGTACTATTACTATGATACAATTAGGTACTACTACTACTATGGTACTTTTACGACAACACTGTTATTATGATACAATTCCATTAATATAATTATATTTACTAAGATATTACTATTGTCAGTTCTGTGGTACTAGCGCTGTGGTACTATTACTATGATACAACTAGGAACTACTACTATGGTACTATTACGATCACACTATTATTATGATACAATTCCATTAATATAATTATATTTACTAAGGTATTACTACTGTCAGTTCTGTGGTTCTACCGCTGTGGTACTATTTCTATGATACAACTAGGTACAACTACTATGGTACTATTACGATTACACTATCATTATGATACAATTCCATTAATATAATTATATTGACTAAGGTATTACTATTGTCAGTTCTGTGGTACTAGCGCTGTGGTACTATTACTATGATACAACTAGGTACTACTACTATGGTACTTTTACGACAACACTTTTATTATGATACAATTCCATTAATATAACTATATGTACTAAAGTATTACTATTGTCAGTTCTGTAGTTGTATCACTATGATACAACTTGGTACTACTACTGTGGTACTTTTATGACAACACTATTATTATGACACAATTCCATTAATATAACTATATTTACTAAGGTATTACTATTGTCAGTTCTGTGGTACTAGCGCTGTGGTACTATATCTATGATACAACTAGGTACTACTACTATGGTACTTTTACGACAACACTAATATTATTACACAATTCCATTAATATAACTAAATTTACTAAGGTATTACTATTGTCAGTTCTGTGGTACTATTACAATGATACAACTAGGTACTACTACTATGGTACTTTTACGACAACACTATTATTATGATACAATTCCATTTATATAACTATATGTACTAAGGTATTACTATTGTCAGTTCTGTGGTTCTAATACTCTGATACAAATAAAGTGATCTAACTATCATGGTACTACTACTGTGTTACTATGACCATGGTACTGTCACTATCGTACTACTATTGTTGAAATATTACTATGGTAATATTGCTTTGACACAACTAGCCTGATTGTTTTATTATTATTTGAGTACCTTACTGGTTTTGATAAAGTGATGCTGTTGATATATGTTTGTACATATGTTGTTTTTTTTGCTGATGTTTTTATTTTTGTTCTTTTTTCGTATGTGTTTTCTTTTCTGTGAACTGCTGTCATATTAATATGATATATTAAGGCGCAATTGTTAATGACATATATGACTATATGCTATATGTTCCTGAAATTTAAAGATTTCTTGTGCCTATTATTCTAGCTATCATAGAGACTAATGACACGGTTGGAATATAAGATTCAAGACGAAATAAGCTAAGGTTTAAAAGTACATAGTAGTGTAATTTATTGAAATATTTGATCGTTTTTTTTGTCCAAATTACTCTTCATCTTATTAACCATATTATGATCCTTATACATAATAATGCTTATTTTAGATCTATATCTACTTCCTTCTCTACTTGCTACTACTTCTCTATCTTTATTCTACTGCACGTGTCCGGTTGCGTCTTGGGGTTTGTTAACTACGAGTCTGGAATAACATAATGTCTATTGACATAACAGTTTACAGAATCCGAATAGGTTTGTCTGGTCCTGTATCTTCTAAAGCAAAAGGTACAAAATGTTTGAACTCATTTGAACTAGGTACATGGATGGCAATGTCACTCATAAAATCAGGCGACATCGAAGTCAATCCAGGGCCAGTGTTAGCTTCTGACATTGATTCAAACTTCTTAAATAATGTAAAAAGCAAATTATCAATTGTCCAATACAATGTTCAAAGTTTCATCCACAAGAAAGACATTCTGTACGCAGAACTTTTACAATTTGATATATTAGTCTTTACAGAGACTTGGCTCACAGCCAATATTTTAACCAACGATATCATGTTTAGTAATTTCTCCGCCCCAATTAGACAAGACAGACCATCAGATCCGCACGGTGGTATCCTTATATATGTTAATGAAAATATTCCGGTTAAGCGTAGAGCTGACCTTGAAGTTCCTGGTATCGAATCTATATGGATAGAAATTAATATTAAAAACAAACCAAAATTAATAGGTGCCTTCTACAGACCACCAAATTCGCCAAATGCTATTCTTTCTGCCATAGAAGATTCGATTGGTCTTGCAAAAGATACTATGATTGACGATATTATTGTTACAGGGGATTTTAATCTTGATACACTTAAGACTATTTCCTCATCAAAAATTAATGACATCATATTGTAATACAATTTGTCTCAGCTTATATCAGAACCAACTCATTTCACCGAGCACTCATCCTCCATCATAGATCTCTATCTTGTCACTAAACCGGAAAATGTAATTATATCTGGAGTAGGAGAGCCATTTTTAGAACAACTTCATAGATACCATTGTCCCATATTTTGTATTTTTAATTCTTATAAGCCAGCACATAGTACATTTAAACGTAAAATTTGGTTATATGACAAGGGTGACTATAATCTTCTTCGACAAAAAGCCTCCGACTTAAACTGGAATTCACTTTTCCATCAAGATATTGATACATACACTAGCAATGTAACAAATGCAATCTCAAAACTTGCGGAAGAGACTATTCCTAACAAATATGTAACAATACGACCGTCAGAAGCACCGTGGATAAATAACAAAATTAAAAAATCAATCCGTAAACGGAAAAGAGCGTTATACAATGCTAATAACAAAGTATTAACAGTTGGAATAAATATAAAGCAATTCGCAACGAAACTATTAAATTAATTCGAACTGCTAAACATGAATATTATGATATGATGATAAAAAAACTTAAATCAAACTCATTGAAAAGTTCAGATTGGTGGAAAACCTTAAAATATTTTATTAAACCAAACGATTCATCATTATCTATCCCACCGCTTAAGAATAATGGTCAATATTACGCAGAAGGCCCTGAAAAAGCTTCTATTTTAAACTCTTTTTTTGTAGACCAAACCGTGTTAAATGAAAACAATAAAGATTTGCCTATACTAAACATCAATCTAGATAGACCCAAACTTGAAAATATTAAAGTAACAACATTAGATGTAAAATCCGTCTTACAAACGCTACAAGTTGGTAAAGCAACGGGTCCAGACGCTGTGAATAATAGAGTACTAAAAGAACTATCGAATGAATTGTCACTGCCGCTAGCTAATCTATTTAATTACTCCTTAGACATGTGCAAAATTCCGGCTGCTTGGAAAGAAGCAAATGTTTGTGCTATATTTAAAAAAAATGATCCATCTGAAGCATCCAATTATCGTCCTATCTCCCTTTTATCGACGTTAGACAAAGTCATGGAAAAGATAGTTCATAAATATGTTTTCAATTTCTTCCAAAGAAATAAAATCATAAGTGTCCTTCAATCTGGGTTTGTACCTAAAGATTCGTCTGTTAACCAGTTAGTAGATATTTATAATATGATCTGTGAGGCCCTTGACCAAGGGAAAGAAATACGTTCTGTTTTTTGTGACATAAGCAAGGCTTTTGACAGAGTCTGGCACAAAGGACTTTTATTTAAATTACGATCAGTAGGTATATCTGGAACGTTACCTAATTGGTTTTCTGACTATTTAGATAATCGAAGGCAACGTGTAGTTCTTCCTGGTTCCATGTCTGGATGGGAGTACATAAAAGCTGGTGTGCCACAAGGCTCGATACTTGGCCCCCTTCTTTTTCTTGTGTATATAAATGATATTGTTGAAGACATAAACTCTAATATCCGTTTATTTGCTGACGATACCAGTTTACTGATAGTTGTAGAAACACCTGACCAAGCTTCCCTTGTTCTTAATTCAGATCTTGAAAAAATTCACAATTGGGCTGAAAAGTGGTTAGTAACTTTCAATCCAAATAAAACAAAAGCACTTCTTGTTTCGCGTAAACGAAATAAACCCTTCCACTCTCAACTTGTCATGAACAATACAATAATCCAAGAAGTTCAGTCACATAAGCATCTTGGTGTCATTCTCTCAAATAACGGTACCTGGACATTTCACTTAGAGCATATAAAGGAACAGGCTTGGAAAAGATTAAACATTATGAGAAATTTAAAGTTTAAACTTGATCGCCAATCACTTCAAACAATTTACTTTACTTTCATACGCCCTTTACTTGAATATGCAGATGTAATATGGGATAATTGTACAGCATCTGAAGCAAAAGACCTAGAAAAAATACAAATCGAAGCCGCTCGAGTTGTCACAGGAGCGACTAAACTAGTAACCATTAATATGTTGTATAAAGAAACTGGTTGGGAAACATTACAATCTAGAAGACTAAAACATAAACTTATACTTTTTTTTAAAATGAAAACTGAAATAACTCCATCTTACTTAACAACACTTATACCCGATATGGTTTCGGTTGGAATAGATTACAATTTACGAAACTCACACAACATTCAACCAATTGCTTGTAATACACAACTCTTTGCACATTCCTTTCTTCCTTCAACAATAAAAGCATGGAATAGTTTACCTATACTAACCCGGAATTCACCAACATTAAGTATATTTAAGAATAGACTGAACCCTATTATTGACAAAGTTCCTACCTGTTTCCTCCTCGGAGAGAGATTGGCTCAAATATACCATACCCGTCTACGACTAAATTGTAGTTCACTTAACCAACATTTATATTCCAAAAATATTGTTGAAAGTCCCATGTGCACATGCCGTTCACTCGAAGACAGTAAACATTTCTTACTCAACTGTCAAAACTATAACAATCATCGAACTGAAATGATTAACACCATAAGATCTGAAGGCATAACTGATATCAGCCTTAACCTGTTGCTAAGGGGAAATCCAAGAAACAGCGACAAAACAATTATCGCTGTATTTGATGCTGTGCAAAAGTATATAATTAGTACAAAACGCTTTGTTTGATCTGAACCTTAATGATTTTATACTTTCTTTTTTACAAATCGCTGTTCATATTGTACAAGTAAAATCAAACACACAAAACCTATTCGGTTACTCGAGGCACTCTGGACACACATGCATAACCACTTTCCTCTCATCTTTACTTTTCTATCTCTAACCTTCTCGTTCAATCATTTTCAACTTTCAATTCCTTCTCTTTTTTTTTTTTCCTTCTCTTTTTACAGTTCTTACGAGACTTATGCAAAACAACCACGGCATATGTGTCCAAATGGAATAACTACGCCAGTGAATAAACCCTTAAGTTTAACTTTAAATATTTCAAATAACATGCTTTATATACCGCCACTTGTTAATTCACTTGTAAATCACCAGTAGTTTCTGGGAGCTAGATTCATACAAGCTAATTAGCTTTTTTCTAAATCCCAATTCTTAGAATTGTTTGTCATTTATGAATTGCAAATGTTATGTAATATACTATGTACAGTTCTTGAATAAAATATTGTTAAAACCAAAAGACTGTCCATTTACATACGATATTTGTCAGTAGGAATTCCAGTTACGGATTGGTGTGCTACAACAATCACGGAGACTCTAGCACAATATTTAATAAAGTGTCCTATCGATATATGCAAATGTGTATCTGGCTACTGGTGGCGCCAGTGTGATGCTGGATAGGAAAGGTGGGATTGGGTTCGTTGCAAAGTATGCACCCTTTATGATACAAACACATTGTGCGGCACATATACTAAACGCAAGTTTGCGAATTTATACAATCAGGAAACAGGACATATGCATTTAAGATATGCAAGCCTTGCTTGAGGAGCCCTTACTAACTGTTAAGGAGACATACTCGATTAGGTGGTTAGGGTTAAAAAGGGCTATTGAAGCCGTATATGTTGGATTCCCTTGCATCCGTTATGGCTACGCTTTCATGGCAAGCGTTGCTAATGGCCTGAATAAGTATTTTTCCACATACACTAGGATTCATGCAGGACATCCACACAGTGTTAGGGGTATTATGTTGTCAAGTACAACAGAGGAACATGATATTTTGCGATATAAATCCAATTTTGAAATTGCTCTTAAAACAGTGATGGTCCTACCTTGAGAGAAACGAAGGCCAGTATTGCAGTGAAAGATGAAATGGCATATTACAAGAAGGATGAATTGAAATACTATTGAATTGAATCTGAAGCACAGTTTGAAATTGTAAAACAGGGATATGTACATAAAATATCAAAAATATTAAAAAAGGATACCAAAATATGACAGTAAACTTATGGCAAGCTTAAGTTATATTCTAGAACCTTTCACAGTGCAGAGTCTTGTCTACTGAGGACAGCAATGAAACCATTGATGTAGTGACTTAGCACTATGGAAGTAACAGAGTTGTGAAAAAGTGTGATTGGAACCTTTTTTTATTAACAATATGAAAATTTCCCCTTAGTTTTCCTTTATACAACTCAAAGATGGGCGTTTATATATCCCAGTGTCCCTTGATTTGTACAAACTTAGTTTTCTTAATCATAGTGATAATTTATATCAAATATGAACAAATTTGACTGACCGGTTGTTGAAAATAAGATTGTTCAATGTTCAATTTTAATCATTTTGTGACCCCACCTGGCCCCTTTTAGAAAGTCAATCCTTCGTATCGAACAAAATCATATTTGTTATGACTAGAAGTTGCTTCAAAACTCAAAATAAATAAAAAAAAGTCATAAATGAATGATAAAAAAGAGAATTTTCCGTTTTCCAATAGTATTCCTATAGGCATTGTACCACCATTGCAACAAGGAAGTGCTTCCGTGGGGTAGTCGCATAATGGCGGTTATAAATAATCCTCATTTCTTCTTCTTTAAAAATGCATTTTCCTTATTTAAATGCTCTTTTTTTTATTTGAATGGCATTATTGATGTATTTTGATAGCATTGTCATGTTTGAATTGTGAATCTAGAAAAAAATGATGCTTGGAAATTGGGGTATGAATACATGATTTCGGAAGTCTACTTTCACTTTGTCACCAGTGTACACACTGAGCAGAAAAAAGTCTCTTGAAATATGACACCTACTTTTCTCATCACATTTTGATAGTGCAGAGGTTGACAAACAGTAAAATGTAGGTTTCACTTCTTTCATTTGGGGTTCTCTATGAATGACAAGCCTTCAAACTTTTATTATTTACTATAGAATAAAGAACAAAAGTCAATGGTGGGGTTACACCTATATAAAACTCAAAGTCCCCTTACAGTGCCCTATTAATACAAGACCCTTGATTTGTACAAACTTTAAACCCATACTCATTGGGATAATCCATATCAAATATGAACAAATTTGACTGACTGGTTGTGGAGAAGAAGGTTTTGAAAATTTTCTATTTAAACCCTTTTTTTACCCACCCTGGCCCCTTATTGAAAGTCTTCTCCTTATTGAGCCAAATCTCATTTCCTATGATTAGTTGGTACTTTAAAACTCCAGTTGAATAATAATTTTGCCTAAATAGATAAAAAAGAAAAGAAAATTTTCTGTTTTCCCATAGTATCCCTATGTAAAATTGTAAGTCCCCTTACAGGGACCCCATAAACTTTAGCCCCTTAATTCTTATCTGCAATGAGACCCCTACACATAGGGATAATTAATGCAAAATATGAACAAATCTGACATACTGGTTCTTAAGAAAACGATTTTTGTAATTCCCAATTTTACCCTCGACCTCTTAAGACAGTGGAACCCAGTCATTATTACAAAACTGAACCTCCTTCACCAAACAATGCTTCTGTGAAGAAATAGGCAAAACCATTTCCATTTAAATATATATATATACAGTCGAAACTCGTTATTTCGAATTCCGTGGGACCGTAAAAATAATTCGAAATATCCGAAGTTCGATTTATCAGGAGTCTATTTTTGTGCAACTTTTTACCGTTACCCCACCCACTTCATAAATCGTTGAAAATATACATGTTGTACATTTAAATACCTCTATTTGTTTTTGTTTTTTGTTCAATAAAACACGTTGTGGTTATATTTACATATGATATAAACTTTGTTTATATTGATGTGAACTGTGGATTTATCTTAAATCGTGGTAAATTCTACTGTTTACATACGTTATTTCCTTCTACGCAAGCGTATGTTGTGTGATGTTATCCGTGTGTAGGCTAATTGTCTGTTTGCACAGTGCGTGAACATTTTATATTTTTTAGTGTGATATAATAGATCAACAAAATATACTTTTATTTTTTATACTTTTTAATTACATGAATATCAAATAAATAGAATAGGCAACTGAAATATAAACACAGGTTATATACAATCAATGGTTACAACAATTTTACAAATAAAAAATAACGTGAAAAATAGCACACGTCAAAATCGTCTTCTAACACTTCGGCGTTGTTTGTCTAATTAGCGTGTGTATCGCTCGTGTTTGTATCATAACAATTTGATGACACAATTAACTTACCTGCCAGTACAGACACACGAAGCGGTTTATTACAGGTATGGGATCAACAATTATCACCTTCGACGGTTTGCCTTTCATCTTCACAAAGTGATAAAAATTCGAAATAACGGGTGAGAAATCAATAGATTTTAGGATGGAGGGACCCAAAAACAGATTCGAAATAGTGAATAATTCGAATTACTGGAATTTGATATATCAGGAGTTAATTAATATAGAAATAGAAGGGGGAAAAACGGGACCGAACTTCAAATTTGAGATAACCGGAAATTCCAAATATCAGAGTTCGAGTTGGTGAGTAACAACTGTATATATATTATAATGAAACGTGTCCCCTAATTGAACCCTCGAGGCGGGGTCATTTTTAATCCTAGGGACACCATTTGAACAATATAATCAAACTATAGTTGGTTATCATTACTACATAAACATTTTGAAAACGTGTTGGGCCGTTCATGAGAACAAAATTGTTCAAGTTTGGGAGTATTTTTAGTAACGGTGACCCATCTTGAATTTCAGATCGAAAACAAATGTTCTGTATAGTCTCCTATGCAATAGAAACATCCATGTGAAGTTTTAGTTTAATTGGCCATGTGGTTTCGGAAAAGGTAAAAAATAGAGAACTTTCTGTTTTCCCATAGTATCCCTATGTAAAATTGTAAGTCCCCTTACAGGGACCCTATAAATTTTAGCCCCTAAATTCTTATCTGCAATGAAACCCCTACACATAGGGATATTTATGCCAAATATGAACAAATCTGACATACTGGTTCTTAAGAAAACGATTTTTTAATTCCAAATTTTACCCTTTTGAGCCCCTCCTGATCCCTTAAGACGGTAAACACAGTCATTTTTACAAATCTGAACCTCCTTCTTCTGTGAAGATAAAGTTAAAATCATTTCCATTTAAAAAAAACAAGATGGCCCTATATCGCTCACCTGACTGACCTTGAGTCACCCAACTGTGTATATAGAAGTAACCAGCGTCGATTGTGAACGGTATTTCGGTACCAAGAACCGAATAAAAAATAAATTCAGGTATATATTATACATGTACTAATAGAATATAAAATATGAAATTTAAAATTTAAATATATCACAGCTTGAAAGAAATCACAATATAATAACATATTGCAGATAATTTGAAACAGATGCCCATTTGAACAACGAAACAAAAAATACCAAAACTATGTAACAGGAGTTTATAATTACCTCTGTTCTGCAGCCACTTGTGTTAAGCAGCCAATTTTATATTTTAAGCCAAACTTTGTCTGTATTCAACAACCTGGTTATCACAAGCTATAAGGTGTCATTAACGTACCTCCTCCACTGCATGCTGCAGCTTAACATGTGTGGTTGTATCTCATATGCGAAATACTCATCACTTCTGAAAAACTCACGAATACTGTGTATGGCGCACCAGCAGCTTTGCTATAATTACAGTTGTACGGTAATTAGGCGCCATAGCCGCAGTTTGTCATTCCTCATAAGGGCGTTAAAAATTGAAGAAATATTAAAGTGTACTTTACTAAGTAAATGGAGTTTTCCGACACGCCAACAAATGATTTTCAAAACAATGTTACAATAGTTAAAGCTTCGTTATAGAGGAAACAAACAGTTTTGCTAATTTTAAAACAAATATTTGATACGTCAATGTATATAAACTTAATTATCACTGAATTACAGGCGTGTACACGTGTGTACTTTGCTAGGTAACAAATATGAGTTTACGCATAAAAGAGCACAACTAATGACGCTGCGGGTGAAATTGATTAATATACAGTTCTCGTGAAATGTCATTTATAGAGATGGTATTTAAAGAGATACCAATAGTGACAAAACGGCCTCCAGACAAATTTCTATAGAGATTAAACTGAACTTGTGAAACGGATTCGGAAATAATTAAAATATCATCACCCGATTTGATCTTTTAATTCATTAAAATCTTTCGGAATAATAGCTTTAAAGCGACGCATTACAACGGTGAAATCAGAACAATGGTATTTCAGCCTTGTTGTCGCGTCGAATCATTTTTCACACCTACAAGCATTTAGCCCTATGAAGCATTACTACATTAAAATCTTCATTTTTATATATTTTTTTAGAGTTTCATATACAATGTAGCAATGCTTCATTTAGTGTAAAGAATGTTTCGACGCTTGAACATGGCTAAAATATAATTATTATCGTTATTTATATGGTTCTCTTGTGTATGGAATTTGATGAAACGCTTCCCAACATTAAACATTACTGTATGTTAAGTTGACAATACAAGTTACTATACATTGTCAATTGTACCTTTCGATAACAAAAAAATATTTTTAATACCAGTCTATTTTAAAAAATAAATAAAAAAAACTGTTCACTGCTACCTGAAGCTATTTTTGACCTTGTGCTACCAAGAGGTGACGTCATCAGGTAAAACACATTGGATTTCATCCTCTTCCCTTAACGTAGGGAGTAGTCGTTTTTCAAAGTATGGATATTTCAGCTACCTAGCGACTTAATTTAGAAGTTTCAATACTACTAAGTTGTAAATTGTAAGTTTTAAATTCCAAGTTTCAAATTATGACTGTCTCTAAATTTATATATTTCTTGAGATTAAGATAATTTTTGATTTAATCTTTTATTCCTCCATACAAGGAGAGCATATACACGTACAAAACAACGAACAAACGTATACATATTACAAATTTACAATGACAAAACAATACTAAAAAAAAAAAAAAATATATATGTACATAAATGTACACAACATAACAACACGTGTTATACAGACAGTTCAATATAGCTTTTTAAACATGCATGATTATCCAAAATAAGAAACCTTATCGAAACGAAATATAAGATTTATCTAGAAGGAAACTATACTAGTACAACATACGTGCATTATTATAAACCAGTTTAGATTTGTTATAATGACATATATTATTATACAAATTAAAACTGAACCTTTTAAGTTCTAACTATATTGCATTTTAACCAAATGCTACAAAATGTATCTAAGCAAATTTTCAAACAATAAAAACTATCTTCTTTATTTAGAAAACGTGACATTCCATTAAACATGTGGATCAACTGCAGACGAGGTGGCATGCATATCAAACAGCGATATAGAACAACACCAAACTTCTCAAATAACTTGCAGTATAACATATTTCTTTCGCTGTTACTCTTTATACAGTATAGTAGAACATGTTCAACATTATTAACATTTACAATAAAGCACTTAGGGCATGTTTGCTCATATGGTTTACTGAATAATTTGCATATCAACTTTATTGCTATCATGGTACTTTGTGATGAACATTTTCTATCTTCTAGGGATAATTTCCAAATGTCACACAAGTTTAAATTATTATGCAATATATTAAAACCATATAAAGTTTCATCAATATGACAGTTAGTAAATATTCTTTTATTTTCAAACTCAACAATACATTTATTTATTATTCTTTTCCACATTAGCTTAGATGGTAATTGACCTGATTTTGTATACTTTTCAAGATAAAATGATAATTCATACTTTCTACATACCGAATATATATCACTAATAAAACCTTTTACTTTAAACGGATTGTTTTGATAATCAAACAGTCTATATGTAAACAATTGATTTGCATGAAATTTTGGGTGCAATCTACATAACTGCCCAAGAAATGTTAATTTTCTTTTGTCTATTTCTGCTTCTACTGAAAAACAACCTAATAAACTAAGTGCTATATCAGTTCTTGAATATTTAGAGATAGATTGCATAAACTTTATACAAAATCTATGAGAACGCTCTAGTTTTAACATATTGCTTTTGTTGATAGGTCCCCAAAGCTCACAACCATACAACGCTTTTGGCAGTACAACTGTCTTATATATTGTTTTAGAGGTTGCTGGATGTATTCCACCAGAGTAAATACCGCAGTTTATTATGCTTAAAAATGTAGATCTAAACTTTGAACATGCTTCGTTTATAGTATAACTTAAATTGTTAAATTTATCAAATAAAATACCAAGATGTTTATACTGAACTTCTTCTTCAATAACATCACAAGCAAGAAACCATGAACGATTCCTGGGTTTATACCTATATGCAGATTCATTTGTAACAATAATTGAACATTTTGAGGAGTTATAAAAATAGTGATTGTTAATACCATACTGGTAACATAACTCTATCATATGCTTTATACCGTTGTTTGATAATGATAAAAGATCCATATCATCCGCTGAGGTAGGACATGAACAATTTAACCCATAAGCATAGAGGCCTAACTTTGAAGAATTTAAAGTATTCATGAGTTCATTTATAAAGACAATATACAGAAATGGGCTAAGTACACCCCCTTGTCTTGTTCCTTGAAGGACATCGAACCAATTTGAATAATGACATTGGTTTCGAACACAACTTGTCATGCCCTGATATAAATCTATAATTATTTTTATTATATACTTATTAAGGCCAATCCTAGATAACATGATTATTAGTGAAATGTGCCAAACAGTATCGAACGCACGGCGCACATCGAGAAAAGCAATATTTAAAGAACTGCCATTTTCAGCAGTAAAATTATAACATTCTCTAAAGCTAAATGAGGTCATAATGCAACCTATGCCCCTCTGAAACCCGCCCAGCAGCAGATTAATATTTTTATATATACCATTATTTTCAATTCGATTAAGTATTATAGATTCATATAATTTCAATAAAACAGAAGAAAGTGTTATAGCACGATAACTGTTAGGATCATCTTTAGTCTTATTGCCACCTTTATACAATGTTATGAGTATTCCTTTTTTCATTGAATTAGGAGTATATCCATATTTAATCATATGGGTAAATAGTTTTGCAACTAAAGCATACAGTATACCTCCACCATAGATGATATTTTCATAATATATATTATCATATCCGCAAGCTTTATTACGCTTAGTACGTTTACATGCAGATATAATCTCAACAGTGCTTACATCTGGTACATCATTATAAGAAATGTTTATTAATGACGACTTAATTTTTTCATATTCACGAATCTTGTATTCAGAATATAATGGACAGTTACTTGGAGTATGTATATCTTTAAAATAACACCCCCATTGTTCCGCTTTATCTTTAGAATCACGATAGGTAACTCCATTAAATTTTATTTCGCAACCTGGAGATGAATTCGAAAGACGTTTTCTTTGATTTACTAACTTCCAAAAGTATGCACAATCAATTTCAGCAGCTTTGTCAATTTCTGCATTTAGATCATTTAAATAGTGTTCAACATTTAAACGATGAAGTTTTCTAAATGCACATTTAGCAGATTTATAATCCTTATAAGATTTAAAAATATCGCCTCTCGGCTTACCATCAGATAACCAAACTCTGCGTTTATATTTCATGCATTTGTGAGCATCTGTAAGCTCTTTATTCCAAAACGGTTTTAAAAAATGTTTAAATTTAGACTTGGGAATACATTTATCAGTTATTTGTCTTATTGATGAAACAATAGCATCGTAAAAGGTATCATTATTATCCGTAGAGGCAATATAATAGTGGACCAAATTATTAACATTATCATCAACATTAAAGCTTTGTTGATACATATCTAACCTCTCGCTACGAACATTACGCCAATTTATGCTACAAGAAATTTTAACATCAACTCGTACAATTGGTAATTTTAACGTGCATATAATTGGTCTATGGTTAGACACATTTAATGAATCATCATCTAGTATGGAACACTCTACCACTAAATCGACTTTCTCCACTGGAAGAATAATATGATCAATCAAAGATTCTGATTGACTGTTATAATTAACATGTGATGCAGATGCCCCTGAACAAATATCCATAGTATTTATTGAACACATATTAAATTCTGTTAAAAAATTTGATAGACAAAACAATCTACCATTTGAAATACTTTGAAGATGATATACTTCAGAGTTCATGTCGCCCATTATAATGACAGTGCCTCTACTACTATACATACTAATTGTATTCTCTAACTTGTCAATATAATCTTTGTATTTAGACACTGGATAATTTTTACATGGCAAATACACCTGAAAGATAAAATAATTGGACGAATCAAGTAAAAGTTCAATGCCAATTATCCTATCATCGTTAACATAGATGGGTGAAACCATGCTATCTAATTTGCTGTGCCATAAAATTGCCATGCCACCTTTGCCAACTTTACGGTTACTATCTAATTGTAGACTATAGTCTGAAACCGAATGGCTTTTATATTTAGTATCTAAACAGTTAAAGAAATGTAAATTCTTTTCATAAAACCAGTGTTCTGAAATACCACAGACATCTATAGCCTTGTTATTAATGGTATCTACTAAATATGACGCACTTGACATAATGCCTGTAGCATTCCAAGTCAATAGATTAATTTGGTTTAAAGTAAACATGATTAAGTGTAAAAGTTACAATAAATATATTAATCAAGATGCTCAAACGGGTTGTATTCATTAAACCCCCGTGAGCGCGTCTGTAAGACCCCGCCTTGATCATATAACTGATTTAAATGTTTACTACTATTTTTATAGTGATCGGATATTCTGCCTTTATACTGTCCTCTAGCTTTATGGCCGTAATGGGTAACCCACGGTCTACATATAATATTTCTATGCCAGAGGTATGGCTCTTCAACCAAGACTGCATTTTCGTTATCTTCAATATTTAACCTAACGGTAACAGAGTTGTACTTATGGTTACGAAATATTGATACTTTGGTGACCTTTGGACCTCGCCTATTAACATAAGCGGCAATCATGTTTTCAGTAACTGTTGGGAGAAAACCACCTAAATAATACCTCTTCTAACTCTGAATCGTAGCTCTCTTCATAGTTAACATCATCATTAATGCTTGCCTCGTGCTGACGATCCGTGATTCGGACCGATATGTCAGACGGTTTTCCTAATGTCTTATATATGTCATCAAATGTGACTTTACTACTCTGTTTAATTTTAACATGATTCATGTTGTTACGACCTTTACTTTTACCCATTTTTACAACATTTCTGTAACTGGTATGAATTGTCGGAATAGGGTGTGGGCTAGGTGCACTAGTCTTACTATTTACATTTTTATCAGGAGTGTCACCTCTAGAAATTGGCACATTACCAAACTCATACTCATTCTCCATCCCCTGGCCCTGTTCATTTTCATTAGTTAGTGGTAGTGGTACAGCTTTATACTGAGGCAATATACATATGTTGGGCGCAACAGGAGACAGGGAATGCTCAGGAGTGGGAGCAGCATCAAAAGCGTCCCTTGAAAGCAAATTAGGAAAGTCAGCAATTGACCCGACATTAAAGTTTATCAGATCTTCGTCCATGTCTACTAAAGGGAACGTTTGACTACACGGAACTGACACATTGGGTGCTGTTTTTCACACGAATCTTGATTACTACCGTCATCATTTGATACAGACTGGTGACCTGATGTATATACATTGTCAATCAAGCCGCATGAGGTTACTTCCAGCACATCTTGACCACCAATGTCCGGAGAATCTCTTGTCACACTATTGATAGGACTTTCCCGTATATTGCTTAAAGAAGCATCTGGAAGAGAGCTAGAAATGTTAACAACCGATTTATCACAGATATTTTGACTGCACAAGTTGCTAAAATACAGCACTTTTTCCTGCACAAAGGTTATACTGTTGCCCATTTCAACCATTTTACATTTCAGATTAAAAATATCTTGACCTGACAAACAATTAGACTTATCAACACTACTTTTCAATTCTACAATGTGTTTATCTGTGTTTGACTTAAGATTTGAAATATCACTATGGATGCACATCAATGAGTTCTTAAGTTCACACATCTGAGCAGACCTGGACACTTCCAATGCTGTCTGCCGTTGTTTCATCAGAAGCATATCAGCTTGTAACTGAGACACAGTGTTATTCAAGACACTTGTATCGGCTTTACATGTACATTTATTGTTTTGCAGTACGGACGTATTAGTACCACCACTGACGCTTGATGAACTGGGAGTGTTAATACAACATGATATATAAGGCACACGGATACACTTATTGCCATTGGATTTGTGCGGTGCGGATGCCGACAGAGATCGCATTCTAGATGAAAAATCAGTACCACGAACAGCACCGCTGGGAGTCGAACTATTACTCGGACACAGAGTTCTTGAGTGGGTTCTACCACGACTGGAACTTAACATTTCCTTGACAAGGGAGACGTCGTCACCGCCTTCAATGACTCGTAACAGTACATGAATATCATTGGCTAGTTTCACCGGAACTGCCTCTCCCTTACGTGTAGATACGCGTCTTTTAAGTTCAGATTGCAGACTGAAAGGAAAGTCATCGTCCTCACGTATAATATCGAACAGCATGGCGCGGATGCGCTCGAGATCAGTTTCACTTGATAAGTAATCCTTAAGTACTCCATCAATAAATAAAACACCAGGCAATTCTCGAAATAGAGCTTCTAATGTTTGATACTCCTTCAGATCATTGACAGCATTACACTTATTGCCATGAGTGTCTATATGTGGAGATATTAGAACTTTCAGTTCAGTGTTGTCATTTATACTAATTGGTTCGAATTCAACCATTGTATTGTCTTTGCACACATTCATTTTGACGAATATGGGTCAGTGTTTACGACACACCTAAATTATATATTGACAATACTACACTGTTATAAATACTGTTGCCGATATTTGGCTGAACACTTAGTCTCTAGCCGTTATAGCTACCGGCTTATTTGGATAACAAGGGTTCACGGCAATATAATTGCTGGCTATTGTAATTAACTAGCTTCTCAATTGTATAAGTGGTTCTGACCGTTATACCCAAGGGCATTTGCATATAAACTGAACGTGAACCTTCCACTTTGCAATGTTTGATATGTTTTGACTTCAACAATTTAAATCTTTATACACAATGAAACAAAGAAATGGAAATTGTCCTGTTTATATCTACGAAAGGAAACATTTATAAGTCACGTAATTTACACAGAAATGTGAAGAAATAACTTATCTTGGTTTTCCTATACTTTAATACACTGTAGGTCTATTATCACACATTAAATTGCTAAAATTAAGTTGAGCGTTTCACACTGAAAATAAACACGTCCGACATGTCATAGACAATCAAGACACACGTGGAAGTAAGAAATTGGTTTCCAATCTGTTCCATATGAATGCTCTTTTCGTGTGAATGATACATAGGCTATAGTATCACTTTTCTACTTGATTCAGCAGAACCATCTGATTTAACCTCCTGGACCTCTGACAAAATCTTACAGGAGAATATTCAAACTGTTGACCTGAACATAATATATCCAGCTTTAAATTGCATAGTTACTCAACTCTGTATTCTTGGCTCACATGTGCTTAACATTTCCATCATGAATACTTGTGAAACATGTATTCTCAGTATGAAGGAAATATAATGATTTTCATTTCTTTGAACAAGTTTTAATCGGAATGGCCTCTTATTGCTGGATGGTAACTGAGGTAACATTATATTGGAGGATACCGTTCATTTTCTTATTAGTCAATTACTTGAAAGTACTTGTTGCTCCTTTTTAATCTCTTGTTTGGTGAGTGTCAAGAGCGATATCCCGTTTTCAATAGACCAGACCAACACTGTTTTTTGTTTGTAACATAATTTACGTTTTTCATGCTTTCTAACACTGATTATTAACCTACATTGTTTTTTGTTCCGTGATGATAGAATTACTGGAACATGTATCATTTGAATCTTATGGCATAAATATGAATCATCTGACTCATTAACAGTTATTTATATATATTCACACTTTAAATATTAAAATGCACTAAAAACATAATATCGTATGCATCCTCCTCGCACGTCTAAAACTCAGAACTGGTAAATGTTTTCTTTCATATAGCTCTAAAGATTGTTATATTGGTTCGCGTGTCAAAATGGCTGCCCGAGGACCAACATATGATATCACTCAATTTATGATATTTTTATTAATTAACTGCTACTAATAACCGGCTCAATTTTCAATATTTTTATGTGAATTAATAGTAGATAATTGGACCACACAAGTTTTGTTATTGTATGTAAAATCTTACATGCATATATAATAACTGCGACAATTTCCAACTATTTCTTTATTGCAAGATGTTTTGGGCCAATGTGAAGTCACTTAATTTATTTTTCCCCCATAAATTAACTGCTTCCAATAACCGGGGGGTGGGGGTGGGGGGGGGGGGGGGGTACAATAGTATAGTTACTGTACTGTACATATCAGTCGTGTGTGTGTGTGCAAGAAATTATATTTTTGTATATAATTCAGTACAATACACAATGAGTAAAAACTAACGTCCGCCATATATAACTGTTATTATATATATATAAGTATGTACCATTGAAAAGCGTGTGTATAACTAAGGGGCCGTTGCTACGACGGTTCTGGCATAACATTAAATATTCATAACAGTCAAGTCCATTTGTAACTGGATGCGGTAATTAAAACATATCTGCCTTCATGCTATTGTGGTAACCGTTACTTTTTGTTGGACATTGTTTTCGCATAGATTTGGAGAGAGTTCAAGCGTTATTGCGCTTGTTGGGAAACCAATGCAATAGTTAACTATTCCAATGTTTGAAATAAGCAAAAAAACAAAAAAAACAATACATATGATTTTCTCGTCCTATAAACACGACTACAAACGATGCATCTAACAGAATGATGCTGACGTTACAAACAAAAATATATGATAATGGATGTCGGGGGTTACCACCCAGGAACGGTCAGTGATAAAAACTGTCACTGGGAACATTAACCTTGAATACGTTTGGCTACTTAAGAATAATCCCTGTGAGACGTGTTCAATGTGGAACTGTGTCATATGAACGTAGCATTCATCCTAACCCTGACCCGGCAAAACCGGTTGACCTTGCGAAACCGGAGGACAACCATGATGATGACAACATGCCCCACCTTTATCAGCCAGTCCCCAGGGTAGAAGGCCCTGTCAAACCGGCGCGCCGAATTGTATTTGTGAGTACACTTTTCTACTTAAATTATTTTCGGACCCACAGGATTCGAGGCATCAGGATTTAATTGAATATTTATCATCCTTTTTATGTGATTCGAATTCATCAACCCTGTATTAACTTCCCCCTCCAAGAGTGGCTTTACAGGTGCATATCTGGGTGGGGGTTGGGGCTACCTGTTAATGTTTAACATCACAGCCAGACTGGCTTTCAAATATCGTATCTTGGGTAGGGGTCGGGGCTACCACATACCCAGAGTGTGTTTTCAGTGTCGGATCTTTGGTGAATGTCGGGACTATCCCATTTTTTTTAATTTTACTATATTTTATATTTCAGAGAAATACAAGGGCGTGCGTGATGTGTGGGTGTAGTTTAAAAAACTATCCAAACACTTGCGGCAGTTTCATAAACTTAAACCAGAGGAGGCCCTGAGGTTGTCAGCGCACTGCTAAAACACATTGCAGACGATATTACTGCCCTGTCCCGAGGTAAGTACAGTCCTGCTTTTCACATAATCATTATGTGTTCGTCTCGTTTTTAAATGATGTATGCTCTCTTTTCAGCTGCAACTCCATAGTCTCGCTACATCTGAAACAAAAGCATAACACCACGACAAGACCTAGTGAGCATATGAATATCGAGAAAGCTGACCCTGAACCAACGGCATGTCCAACTATGACAACTGGTACAGCGACTTCCACGAGACAGTAATCAGCGTCCCCCGGCCCCCCAAATAGGATCCTCTCTACGAAGAGGACATCTCGTGTTTCGACAACATTTTTTATTGAATATACTGCATTTTGTTAATGAATAAATCTGTTATGTTATTTACTACCAATTCTGACCGTACTACTTTCAGCACTCGTCTTGCAAACAAATTTTAGCATATGGTCAGCATTGGGGGTTGGAGTGTCGCCTACGCTTCTGCACAAAAGCACATGCAGAGGGTGACACACCTTTTCGACGCCATATCCTGCGTATCCTACCGTGGTAAGAGTACTCGGTGTTCTTTGTAATTTCGATTTGCTACATTATCACTTCCACTTGTTTGCCGCTAGCCCATTTTTCATGTGCTGATAGCCCGTGAAAAATTAAAAAAAATATTTGCATAGATTATGAATTTCTTTTTTCAGACATCAACTCGCACGTGTTTTTAAATTTCTTAGTAGCATTGGGAGAGGCCGAAAGAAATGAGGCCTTGGAGTTGCACAAAGCATGTTTGCAATGCCCTGCTCAAACTAGACCAGATGGTCTTATCACGGAGGGAGGCGGAGTCGTTGCTCCTGCTTATACCTGTTGAAGCATGATTTAAATTCATGAACTCCCCATATGCACGAAAGATTCGTGACATTATCATCCCTCGATACGACCCATCAACTCTGACAAGCACCTTCTACCTTCAAGCAAGGTAAACTCAATGAAATTTGCATTGTTTGAATTTGTGTAAAGTTCGCGACATGTCATTTTGTTTAAAGTTTGTGTTGTTTTTTTTCAGCAACTAATCATATCAATTATTTTTAGGAACTACACAGCCTTGCTAATGACTCTGTTAAACGGTCTCAGTCCGTGCGTCCTCGCCATTATTACCATTGAGGATGTTTGACATACAACGACGGAGATAGTAGAAAGTGAGAACTTTGTGATCTCGCTGTCGGATCACAAGACGTCGGCCAAGTATGGTTCAGCGAATATCTCACTGCCGGCATTGGACTTCCACTACTTGGTTCAATTCCTTAGACTTGTCATCTCGGTAACTCGCACCGTCCACAGGAACCTGTTCAGAGGGTCGGATGGAAGCCCGTTTGATACCTGTTTTAAACTTATTTATTTTACTTCGATTGTGAAACAAGTTCTTACAACTTAGACAAATCACGCTCGAAGTCTTCCTGGGTAGTACCAGTACAAAGCATATGCGGAAAAAGTGCCTTGCTCAAGGACACCACACATAGCCGTAGCGGAGGATCGAACCCACGACCCTCCGATCATGGGTTCGGTGCTCTACCACTGGACTACGCGCTCCACATTAATACCTCTTCGCCAATCTCCAGACAGCTAGCGGTATGTTTATATATATATATATATATATATTGTTCAAATATTCCTCTATCACATGGTATTATTGAATTTTATCTGTAATATTTGATGTCTAAAATGACTGTGATTAAAGTGATTGTAATTATATTACATACTGGATGGATTTCTGGAGGCGTTTCAACCGAAAGTCGCTGACCACACAGAGCAAGGACTTTGAACCGAGCAGAGAAGCAGATGTGGCAGCATAACTCTGCAGCTACCGCGGACAGGCACTATTGACTTCGATCACAACAGCAGGTATCAGCAAGAACACTGCACTTCATCAGGAGTGGTAAGTGTTGTAAATGTTTTATTACTGGCTTATCAATGCTTGTATTACTGCTGCAATATGCGATTTTTTTCACAATATGCATGTTTATTGTTTCTTATTTCAGTTCCCTCACGGGCGACAGCCACTAGTAGCTTAGAATATGACCCTGCCAAGGAGGTTGACACTCACACCAGGCCTGTTCCTGGTGTTGACGGACCCTCCAGGGCAGAAGAGGAGCTCTCCGAGTCTGACACAGACAACGAGGACACCAGCTCCTTGGAGTTCCCGGTACTGACAGACGAGACAACAGTCGACGGTAATTACTTTTTATGTGCTGATTTTCCATTTTTGAACTTAAACTTATTTTACATCGATTGTGATTTTTTTTGTATTTAACATCGATTTTGAATTTTTTTCATTTTTTTTTAACTCATTGTGTTTATTGTATTTTACATCACTGAATGTGATTAATACCTTCTCGGTTTGCATCCATTTACAAAGGAAACAAATTGTGTCTAAACAGGAGAAAAAGTACACACGGGGCATATCCATCATAAAAAGTACACTACAGCCATACAGAAGAAGGGACAAGGTTATGAGCATAAACGTCCAGTAGCAAAACGCAACTGGAAACCCAACGCATGTTAATTTGCGCGCTTCACCAAGGAACATACCTGTATCACAAGCGGCACATGTGTGCGTCATGTGTTTTAAAACCAAATCCCGCTTCGTTTCAATTAGTATTTTCACGGTGGTAAAACGTGCACAGGATATTGCCCTAAAGTGTTAAGATATTTTTATGTGATTATTAACTAATTAATGTACAAATACTCTACAACACGGGATAGCACTCAAAACTACACTGGATTGATGAAACTTGCGATTCACTGTCAACCTTATTTTATCACCGGGTGCCATGTACACATTTTACTCAGTATTGTCCTTTTTTTTTTTGCCATGTGAAAATTCTATATCGAACAATTTAGTAAGTAAAAAACATAGAACAAGGTATCGTCAATTTCAGGACTATATCTAATGAAATGACCGAGAAATAGGACTAAAACAAAAAATGGCGGTGTACTGGGGACTAAATTTGTTCTCATAAAGGTGTACTGAGTATTGCATTGGGTTGTACTGAGGATTGTCATTTAAAAATATGATAATTGGTGTTAATATACCATCGTTCTGCGTTTCTCGGTCCTTGCAAGCATATTTCATTCCATCTATGGCTTTAATATTTGCACATGGTACGTGTAGACTTTTAGATGTTTAAATTATATTATCTTCATTATGAAAACTGGGTGCTACAATTAACTTTCCGCTTGAAATGTTTCAATACAAATTAAATATTAAACATTTAAATATGAGAATTCAACATTTACAGCGCTTCATCCCGCGCACGTTTCCGTTTGATTTCATGGTTATAGCGAGCTAAATCACCAAAATGGGCAATCAGTTATAATAAAACAACAGATTGGCACACAGTCATATTGCATGACTGACACACAGGGATCCGTCACATGCTATGATAGAGGGATTATTTTTTTTTAATAATAATTTTTTTTTTAATAATTAAAAAAAATATTTTTTTAAATTTTTTTTTTTTTAATGTTGTTTTTTTATGAAATGCAAGTACTTATATGTAAAAAAAAAAATATATATACACACATAAACCATATCACATGCTATGATAGAGGGATTATTTTTTTTTAATAATAAAAAAAAATATTTTTTTAATTTTTTTTTTTTTTTAATGTTGTTTTTTATGAAATTCAAGTACTTATATGTAAAAAAAAAATATACACACATAAACCATATATAGAGAAGGGGAAGAACATGGAGAATTTCAATTTTGACCCCAACGTTTTTGTACCCCATGCTATCGCGCCACATTTTCATAATATCCGACTCATAACTACTCAACTACATGAGCAAAGAATAAAACTAACAGAAAATGTATAACCGTTTCGGTATATAGAAAATCATAATTTACGAGTTTGTGATACATTTTAATGTGGTAAAAGTATACATTTTCTGTTAGTTTTATAAAAAACAACATTAAAAAAAATATTTTTTTTTATTATTAAAAAAAAATTTATTATTAAAAAAAAATAATCCCTCTATCATAGCATGTGACGGATCCCTGTGGACTGACAGTCTTTATAATCTTCGTCGCTTGATTTTCTGAAACTGACCACAACAGCGACCTTTTCAACAAAATGAAGAACTATTCTATTCCGAGGATTGATTGATTGAATTGTTAGCGTCAGTTTTGTTATCGAGGGCTAACAGAGGATCAGTTAACATAACCACTTTTTTCCGGGGATCAGTACCTGAGCACAAACATCTCCATAGGTAACTGATAACTTTCTTATTTGAATTAGCGATGAAAGCCGAAGGATTATGACATACGCTGTCGTACATCAATCATCACGGAGACTGTGGCCCGACTGGGGATTTGAACCCAAGACCTCTGGATTTTTAGTCCAACGCACTACCGACTGAGCTAATTGGCCCATTTAACGAAATATGACAATCGCCATGGTAGTCCATTTGTTTAATCAACCTTACAGAAACGTTATCAGAATCCCATTACAATATTTTTTTTCAAACTTGAAGAAATTTACAGGACGTTTATCTTTTACAAATATGACAGTATCGTCTTTACGTGTGCCGCTATTGCATCAGAGTTTTGAGTCGCGTATGCGTTTAGAGCTATTTTGTTTCTAGTTTACCTAGTGGTTGTGGAGTTTAGTAAGGTACACACTTTATTTGTTTTGTTTATGGTTTCACTACACAGTTGAATTTTCTATGAAAAAAAGGATTTAGATGGTAAAAAAAGAATTCCACATAGATTTTTTAAAAGTATTTTTTTTTCACATGTATTCCCACATAAAAATGCACAATAACTGGTAGGTTGACCTGCTTGGATTTTTTAAAAGAGGGTGCAGTGACACCCTGAGAATTTTGGAAAACAAGTCCTCAAACGCTCATAAATACATACATGTATTGAATCCGTATAAACGTCACATTTTTAACACCATCGATGTCTTATTGCAGTATAATTTTTTATTTTGCTATGCCAACTTTTGCTCTATACATCTGCAACAAGAACTCACAACCACTATAAACCAGTTTGAAAATATTTCAAAACCAAATTACATAGGCCTTTTTTAAATAGACCTTTTTAAGTGTAAGAATCATGTTACCGTTGGGGAAAAAGGTTTTTTTATATTATCGAGAATGTATTTTCTAGATATTTTAACCGTTGACGATAAAACCGACTTGAAACACAATCCAGTCTTTATAAAAAACATACTAGTATTGTCTATGATTTAAAACGGATGGGATATTGATAGAGGGTGTTGAAAAAAGGTTCTACAGTGCACTAACGCGATTAACTATTAGTAGTGCTGGTGCATATATCCAATGCTGGGATGTTAAAATCTCAATATATCGATAAGACTGACAGGATTTTTTATTGTGTGGTCAGAAACCGATTGTCATGGACTTTTGTCCACGACTGCATCACTGATTGGTTTAGGGCAACTTATACAATCGTGGATTTTTTTTTCAACATTTAAATAAAGTATTGTGTGAATACACGGGGAGAGACAGTGGCAATCAAGTCTTGGTAGATTAATATGTTTTTACGCCGCCGCATGTTCCGCTGATGAGTAGAATGTAATTAATGTTGTTCACGATCGATTTCTTTAATACATTTTACCACTGTATAGGGAAGTTTGTTTTTGTGTTTGTTTAAATATATTGTATGCCATCTAGGCCTAAGAGACAGTCAGTTAACATAACCTCTATTTTCTGGAATCCTGGAAGGTTAACCAGTACTCGAGCACACCGATCTCCACAATGACAACAAAGCATATTATATTGTATCAATCATTGCATAGATTGTCGCCGATCGGGGATACGAATTCACGAGCCTTAGATTGATAGTCATACGCGCTACCGACTGAGCTAACCGGACACGACATGGAAGTTTGTGAAGCATATTTATTTGTTATGCACCGTGTCTAAAAATGTATGGTTAAACCGACCCTAGCAACATATGTCCGAGCGGGGAGCGCATTTATATAATACACTTCGGGTGTCAACCCTGAATCGTAATGTCCGGACCCTGTTGCCGGTATATTGTGTCACGTGTCTTTTTAATGTATAAACCTTGCATGCTCTATTCGGTCACATGATTTCATTGAAAGTCACAAATACGCAAATGTTCTGTTTTGTTTTCTTTTCCTACAGGTGGACTGATATTTAGTCTGCTACATTTATCAAGAATCTCACAGAAACCGATACAAAAAGCATGTATGTGGACACTGTCATTACAGTACAAATGTGAAATGAAATTTCAAACGTCATTTGTTATTAAAGCACTCGAAGAACGTTCTTGAAGACAGGTTTTGACCAGTCCGCGTGATCCATGTATTAGTCATCATGAGTTGTCCGTCAGCTCAACTGATCAGTAAGCAAGAGTACTAGGTCATTTTGCAAATGAATGTGTTCTGTCAACAAGCCCAGCAGGAATGTCAGTAAGTCCACTGGGACTGTCAGCAAATCCACAGGGATTGTCATTAAGTCTGCCTCCTGAAGTATCAGCAAGTCCACCGTGACTGTCACCAATTCCACCTGAAATGTCAGCAAGTCCAATTGGAATGTCAAATCCATTTGGTCAATCTGTGAGTCTACTCGGTCGACCATCCAGTCCACGTGGTCCATCTCCAATTCCATAAAATCAGTCCTTTTTCACCTGGACCGCTCACAAGTACAGCGAGAAGATGTAATTAAAAATACAAGAGGGCCCTATATCGCTCACGACTGACCGTGAGTCACCCAACTTAGAAGATTATAAAATACATGTACACTTAAAATTCCAGAAAAACGAGATGGGCAAGAATTTTAGAAGAGTTCAAACTTGGTGGAGGTTCACCAATGGTATTACACAGAAATCAGGTCAGTAGCTTCTGAAAAGAAGGCTTTTGAATTTTTTGCTATAGCTGCCTATATATAAACTAGCACCTCACTGTGGCGATCATGTTTTTTAACAAATCACAATGGCTGGAACAAACTTGGTAAAGGGTCACCCAAGGAACATTTCTGCAAAATTGTTTTAAAATTGATCCGTTGGTTTCTGACAAGAAGATGTTTTAAGCTTTTACTATAGCTTATGTAGTAAACTAACCTATCCCCTGACCGCCATACTTTTTGACGAATCACTACGGTTTGAACAAACATGGCAGGGGTTCCTCCAAGGAACATTTCTGTGAAATTATTTTAAAAGCAAACAAGAAGATTTTTTAAGTTTTTACTAATTAAACTTGCCCCGCCCCCTGGCGGCCATGTTTTATTTGACAAATGAAGATGGCTTGAACAAACTTGGTAGAGGTTCACCCAAGGACCATTTCTGTGAAATTATTTTAAAATCGAGCCAGTAGTTTCTGACATGAAGATTTTTTAAGTTTTTACTATAGCTTATATAATTAACTAACCCAAACCCCCTGGCCGCCATGTTTTTTGACGAATCAAGATGGGTTGAACAAACTTGGGAGAGGGTCACCCAAGGAACATTTCTGTGAAATTATTTTAAAATCGAGCCAGTAGTTTCTGACAAGAAGATTTTTTAAGTTTTTATTATAGCTTAAATAGTTTACTAGCCCCAATCCCCTGGCCGCCATGTTTTTTTGACGAATCAAAATGGGTTGAACAAACGAGTGAGAGGGTCACCCAAGGAACATTTCTGTGAAATTATTTTAAAATCGAGCCAGTAATTTCTGACAAGCAGATTTTTTAAGTTTTTACTATAGCTTATATAATTAACTAACCTCAACCCCCTGACCGCCATGTTTTATGACGAAACAAGAAGGGTTGAGTAAACTTGGAAGAGGGTCACCCAAGGAACATTTCTGTGAAATTATTTTAAAATCGAGCCAGTAGTTTCTGAAAAGAAGACTTTTTAAATTTTTATCATAGCTAACATAGTTAACTATCCCCAACCCCCTGGCCGCCATGTTTTTTGACGAATCAAGATGGGTTGAACAAACTTGGTAGAGGGTCACCTAAGGATCATTTTTGTAAAATGATTATAAAATCGAGGCAGTAGTTTCTGAAAAATATTTTTTAAGTTTATACTATAGCTTAAATAGTAAACTAATTTTAATTGGGAGTACTGTGCAAAAACCGCATGTAGTTCCATAAAAAAAAAACTGACCTATGTATCGTATTAAAGGCAAACATACTAGCCCAAAGTATATGTTTAAAAAGTGAGGAAGAAAATATGGTCAGCGTTCTAGCTTGCGGGAGCACAAAAATAGGTGCACTGCTTTTTGTTTTATTTCGGACAAACACGTTTGGTTATATCTTTACTTCGTTGAGCTTAACCGTCTGTCTAACCGTCCGTCAATCTAACGCTTTATAAAAATGACATTCCCAAGGGTGGTTCTCTAATTATTAGCCTTTCCGGACAGTTACAGTGTTTCAACATTCAATATTTATACTTGAAAGGCAGTGCAATTTATTTTACAGTCGTTCATCTGTTCACTGTGCTGTGATACTGCATATTGCATTCAGTTTGATGCCCACTTAATTGTGAATACAGAACTGTTTTAAACTTTTTAAAGCAAGTTAAATGCTTTTCATCGCTTATTTTAGCAAGAAAACATTTACAATTGAAGCAATCCCCAGAACAATAAAATGTGTTACAGATCAATACCCAGTACACATAAATGCAGTCCCCAGTACACTGACGATTTTTGTTTTGGTCCTATGTCTCGGCCATTTCATTAGATACAACCCTGAAATTGAGCATACTTGTTCTGTGTCTTACTTACTAAATTGTTCGATTCAGAGTTTTCACAACATGGCAAAGATAAGATAATATGGAGTAAAATGGGCACAAGGCACCCGGTGATAAAATGATAAGGTTGACAGAGAATCTCAAGTTTCATTCCAGTGTAGTTTTGAGTGATTTCCAGTGTTGTAGAGCATTTGTACATTAGTTACTTAATAATCACATAGATAGTTTATGTTGTAGTCGCAAAAAAACACTAGATACTTAGGTTTGAACTTTCCTTCTTACCATGTTGACAAAAGTCATACTGAATTTTGGTAAAAATCTTATTACTTTAGAGCAATATCCGGTGCACGTTGAACCACCGTGATTTTGGGCACATAAAAAAACGTCACATGTAATACTATAATATTATTTAACATGTTCCTAATATGCAGTCTTAAATGTCAAACAGTTGGCATGCGTTGAATTCTATATCTAAATTTTCTGTTTTGATTTTATCTCAACAGGAACCGGGCATCTGGTTTCTGTAAAATCACAAGAATAAGTTACCTTAGCAGGACAGGACTTTAATATCAATAACAATTGCTTGGAAACAAGTTATAATATATATAGCGTTATTAATTCCTACTTACAATTTCATCAAAATCATTCTAAATGTTTTGTTACTACGATCCGCTTATGTGCACGCGGCGCCCGTCTAACATCATCAAATTGCATTCAGGAATATTGTGAGGAAATCCAGTTTATTTTGAAATAATTTCAAATCGAAAGTGTTGTAAATGATTGTCTGCACAAACAATGGAGTCTTGACGCCATTTTCAACACAAGTCATTTCAAGTTATAGACGGCATCCAGTTTTATTGGTTAAGAAATACTTTCAGATGCTTCACATGCGTTTGAGTAGAACAGCTGTTTTTTTCGAAAGTCAATGGCAGGTTTTCTTAAATAACGTTTTTGTTTTGACAAAGCTTTATATGTTAGCAAAATACCAAATAAAATATGTCTTAAACCGTCTTTAAATAAATTATTTAATAAATAAGAATCTCTGATCTGATATTATTATTTTACTTTGATAAAAAGGAATGGTGCGAGACCAATGTATCTGACCCGCTATCTACGTCATTTGTGTACTAGTATATCAGTTCAATATCTAGTTTAAACATAGTTTAGCATCTAAAACATCGTGTTTAAGAAGTAGACTCATATCTGCACAGGGACATCAAGTCTCGGTCAATATGTATAATTCTTCTCATTTGGTCACGTTTTTAATAAACGTATCGCAGTAATCAAGCAAAGTTACTATGAAATGTAAGAAATGTCAACAAGAAAAGAAATCCCTCGATAACAGAAATGTCTGTCTCATTTATTACACATTACGGTCAGCGTCATCGCCGTGTGGATAGGATTTCGTTTGTTTAATAAAAACTGACTTGTCTACAATGGTTATGATTGGGTTCTGTCTTCCAGTCTAGTGATTCGATTTCTAAGTCTCACTACACAGTTGAATTTTGTTCTTTGTTCTATATAAAACAAGGTCTACGATTTCCATGGTAAAAATGAATTCCACATAGAATGTGCTTTAAAGTATTTTTTTTCATAGCAGGAATGTATAACCCATATAAAATGGCACAATAATTGGTGGGTTGGTCAGTTTAGTTGTTTTAAAGAGGGTGCAATGACACTATCGGAAGAAGGAACGTAACCTTACAGGAATAGTTTCGTCGTTAAAAAGACAACATTTCTTGTCACGGTTCTTTAAAGGTTGATGTCTCCCTCTATAAATAGTTGTTGGTAAGGGCTTTTGCTCCGTACAATATTTCAGTTATTTAGCGGCGCCAGTGTCCCTAATCATCGTACCTTGGGTCCTCTAGGCAGTTAACTGTACCGAACGATTTTAGAAAAATATTCACGGTTATGCGCTGTCGTGTGTGCATCAATGCGCAAGTAGGCTATTCAAGATACTGATTTTGTGAAATTAGGTAACTGGGAGTTTTATGTTTCAAATCAATAAAAAGCGACAATCGCAATAGATATTGATGAATATTTCCAGGAAAGGTAAAAGGATGTCATATTGTCAAATAAAATTAGATTTAGAAAAAAAAATCGATTAAGAACTCAATGTTTTATTGCTGCTTATCTGAGTAGTCTTTCAGTTAAGTACATGTAATCGGCTTACTTTATAATTGTAGGTCGGCTTAACGAAATACTGCCTGGTTGAGACCACTGGATAAACAGTCAGACGCGTGACCGAATGAGCTTAGTTTAAACAGAGTATAATTAATAATGTACACATATAGATATAACAAACATACACAGAACATCGAAATAAATACGGTAAAAGGGTCTGTTCACAAGTTCCAAACTGCTCATCCCCTTAAACATATCACAATGGCTTGGCAACATTTAAAATGTATATATGTCGTAGATATTCATTACACTTCGTGTTAAGGTTCTTTTAATAATAATAATCGTATTGACCAACTTATTTATAACACCTTAACATAGATATAAAATTGTGTATATAGCTTATAATAGTCGGATAACATGGCTCTGAAGTCCACCTGACGTAATACCTTTACATAGATATAAAATTGTGTATATAGCTTATAATAGCTTGATAATATGGCTCTGAAATCCACCTGACGTAATACCTTTACATAGATATAAAATTGTGTATATAGCTTATAATAGTTTGATAATATGGCTCTGAAATCCACCTGACGTAATACCTTTACATAGATATACAATTGTGTATATAGCTTATAATAGTTTGATAATATGGCTCTGAAATCCACTTGTCGTAATACTTTTACATACATAGCCTGATATTGTATATATAGAGCTTATAATAGTTTGATATGGCTCTGAAATCCACCTAACGCAATACCTTTACATAGATATAAAATTGTGTATATAGCTTATAATAGTTTGATAATATGGCTCTGAAATCCACCTGACGCAATACCTTTACATAGATATAAAATTGTGTATATAGCTTATAATAGTTTGATAATATGGCTCTGAAATCCACCTGACGTAATACCTTTACATAGATATAAAATTGTGTATATAGCTTATAATAGTTTGATAATATGACTCTGAAATCCACTTGTCGTAAAACTTTTACATACATAGCCTGATATTGTATATATAGAGCTTATAATAGTTTGATAATATGGCTCTGAAATCCACCTAACGCAATACCTTTACATAGATATAAAATTGTGTATATAGCTTATAATAGTTTGATAATATGGCTCTGAAATCCACTTGTCGTAATACGTTTACATACATAGCCTGATATTGTATATATAGAGCTTATAATAGTTTGATAATATGGCTCTGAAATCCACCTAACGTGATACCTTTACATACATATCCTGACATTGTACATATAGAGCTTATAATAGTTTGATATTATGGCTCTGAAATCCACCTGACGCAATACCTTTACATACATATCCTAACATTGTATACATAGAGAGCTTATAATAGTTTGATAATATGACTCTGAAAATCACTTATACAAATAGGTAATTATAGATAGATTAATGCGTTTTGTATTTAGCTCTTTTGAGTTTTGTGGTAATGGTGGGAAGCCGTAGATTAATGACATCAATCAAGTTGGTATCACGGTACACTTATACGGGCTATATAAACTTCTCTTTGCTAGTAATCTCTATCAAGGAAAAGCTGAAAAAGAAACGAAACATTTTCCGTTAACATACATGAGTATTAGATATAGGAAAATATCTGATAACACCGGTCCTTCGTGGCTGAGTAGTCTAAAGTGACTGATAGATCACTTACTTCTCCCCACAGACGTCCAGCTTTCTTTTTTCCATATAATATGGAAATAAGTATATGACCGACATGAAATGTAGATAAAATAACCTTTCTTTATACTTTCTTGGTATTAACAGTTATATTGGAGAAATATATCAATTCTGTGGTAATGCAATACCCCTAAAGATGTTGCTAGATATAAATTTGTAAGCCCGAACAAACTTTCTCTTTTGACTTTCATCGAAAACAATTCTTTAGTTTATATATGATTGCATATCACTTCGTACACGGACGTTATAATGTTCAGCAACACACACGCTGGTAGCGTAACCTAGAGAAAGTGTTTATGTGACCTCAGACACAGCTCTTATTAAGGTCACACATAGTTTATTTATGTAACCTTGTATTTACGAAGTCTTATTTGCATGATTTATATAATGTCAGTCGATTTCATAACTGGGATGCACTTTTCATACGCACAGAGGGATATAGCAGAGTATCCGTTCTACGCCATTACGTGGTCTGATTGATTTGTTTACAGCGTGAGAGTTTGAGGCACTTATCGCATAGTACACGCACCGTCGGTTCGATTAACGACATAAAATAAATATATGACAAACATTAATATCATATAAAATTGTCAGACTGGTGATAGATAGCTCACTTAGATACATGTAAATCATATTTCGATATTTTATCGAGTCTCGGAATAAAAATGACAATGATATACAACTATATGCCTTTTTGTGGTCAATGGTTAAACTTATTTATCTAAAGGAAATGACTTTTGACCCCAAGCAGGAAATTATTGACCATTTTTCTTATTAGCGTTTGCAAAGAAATTTGCCCTCATGTCAAGTTGACACGTTACCACATCCTTGTCGCATAGCTCATCAAAAGTATACTTGTTGTCCACCAGTGTGTCAAATTGATAAAGCAAATTTCCCGCCACTTTAAAAAACATTTTTCGTAGATTTGAAATGACTATTTTCCACTGATATTTTTAATTCTTCCTCTGTTGAAAAATGAAAACACCATTGTTCAGTATTATTAACAGTAATCAGAATTCCTAAGCGCTCATATTTAGTAAATAAGCTTCGCACTTCGCAGTCAGTAAAAAGACTATCTGTACGAGAACGGAAAGAACATTTTCTTTTAACTATTTTTGACACTCCGTATCTGGATGGGACCGGTTTTAAAGAAAGGTTCATTTTGTTTGACATGTTTGGTTCAGTGTCAGATTGAAGTTTGCATACTGCTATATAATAATCAATTATATTATCTTAAATTTTCAAAAGAACTTTAATAGTTTAAAAATGATCGTTTACATAAAACACACTTGATGTATGACGGATGCATGTTTAATGAGATTTGCCGACGCTTCGTCCCCTATTTATCAAACTGACCCCACGTGTCCGTAAAATGATATTGTTACAATAAGGCGCAGTTGCATTGTTGCTAAAAGCATAAACATATGGTGTCGTTTGGCGAATTGTTAGAACTTCCGTCTTTTACAGCAAACATAACCTTCTGCGTTTTTTTTAATGTATTGGCAATGCATAAAAAGTCCGGTTATTATTGGGAATAGTTGGGCGTGCAAAAATATAACAATGCCGTTTTAGTAAATTCTTGGACGTATTGGGAGAAATGCACAATAATTGCAACTTGTCTGTCACAGAGCTTAATAAGAAGGACCAAATTTACGAAGCCTAGATATAAACCCCGTAAAATGCATTTAAGGAAAAAATACTCACAATATTTGTCCTATTGTTTGCATTTAAATACTATTTTGATGATGAAGGCATTCTTGGCAAACGAAGATATTGATTGCCATCATAATATATGTTAATATTGTCTTGTGACAAGTGTTTTCTCTGTTAAACACTTAGTATAGGAGTATTTGCCTAAAATAGCTTAAAATGTAGACAAAATGCACATATACATTTTGATGTAAAATTGCAAAAAAAAAAAAATAACATTTTGCACAATAATTAAGATTTCATTTTATTGAATTTACAGAGCCATTTTGTGGCGTTAGTGAACCTTGGTATTTGTATACGATCTAAATAATTGATACAAGAATATCGTGGTATACAGGGAGGGAAAACGGAATAGCATTTATTTTCGCCAGTAATGACAATGGATTATTGCTTTAAATTGCCATTGCATAAACAGTTCTATGCCTCTGAGCATGTTTAAACTGTATTAACGACGGTCGTGCTCATTATTGACCATATCCGCACAACAAATTGCGGATGTCATTGTGTTAAAGTTTATAGTATAAATGTCTGTATATAGCGATTATTATAAAGAGGGAAATCTTTTTTCGCTATTATTATAAGCAATGATTCAAATAATCAAGGGTTCATCACCATTTGAAAGTATGCGTTTCCCAGTACATAACGTCAGAAATATGTGGCACAGTCAAGAACGTTATATTGCTTCGCATTACAAGGGGGATGGGTTGGGGACTTACGAGCCCGCTAAACAGGAAACGTTTATACTGCCGAAACGTCGATTCAACAGTTTGTAAGTGCTTTTTTTGTCATTTTTTTGGTATTTGAAGATTTTAAATTGCCACCTACCGTCTGGGTATAAAGATGATTCTGTTTCACCGATAAAAAGACCAGTCCGACTTACAGAATTCTAGATAACCTCAAAACAGCTGCTTTTCATGTCCGGATACGATTACATATAAATTAAAACTAAGCGACGAAGATGGTTTACTTACTTTGAATGACCAGTATGGACGGTGTAAAATGATCAGTTTTGCACCACTTCAATTATATTAATGTCTACAATACGGATATAATAGGTAATTAACACGGGTTTCGGATGAAAGAGGATATCGTTTATACTATTTCAATACACGCAATTTCAACTTGTCCCTCCAATGAACAGAATGTTATGAATCTTCCAAGCTTTAGATGTAGATACATTTTAGAGTTTGAGTAACGTCCCTCGTATTAATTCTCCAATTATATTTTTACCGTAAAGTAGATAATGTTCATTGCTTAATATCATATATTATTATTTTGTATGGTTATTTCAGATATGGAAACACTTATATGCAGGAATTAATTCGAGCTATGAAGGAATTAAAATGCTCAGATAACATGAGCACATATACCATAATGTATATCGTGTGATGAAGTAGTTTTCAGTTTATAATACTACATCAGACACATGGACGGGGTCCATAAGCAAACCAAAAACGTCCGTTATATGTGTAACGTGTGAAAGGACATCCCTACGCGAATCAGAATTACACAGTCACAGACGGAGAGAATCAATCTCTATCAATTGCAAATGCGACATTTGAGATATTTTTTTTGAAACCGAAATTAAGAAAATGGATCATTCAACCAGTCATTCTAACGAAAAAAGTCCCAGATGTGAAGTAGGCGGTGCACTGTTAAGATACAAAACAAACATATAGAGAAACAAAAATTGTACAATACTCCAACGTTTAAGTGTATTGACTGAAAAATCTGTCGCTTTTAGTGTACTGGTAATTGGTAAGTGCTGTTTCACCTGACTGCGTTGCATAATATGCATATAGAGATCAGTTCGTCAGACGTCTATCAATGTCACGATGGTGAACCATGTCACCAAATTGCTATGGAGTGGTGTAAAATATCGTGGCTGCATGTTAATGTTTCTCAGACAACTTTCTTAATACTTCATGAAAACTCACGAAATCAAGACAAATGGCGTGTTTGTAAAGAGATGTACCATCGGTGCTATAAAGTGACCAAACAAAACTCGTATTTTTTGCAATAAGTGCAACGGGGAATAGTGTTCAGTTGAAATATTAACGGTATGGAGTGAAAAAATAGTCTTTCCATTTTTTGGAGAGAAAAAAATACGATACTCGGTACAAATGATCATCATAACATGACGTGTTGCGAGTAAGACCCAAACCCGTAACTCTAAGATCAAGGTCACTATTTGAGTTTGTTTGATAACACATCGAGTTTGTGTGAGATTTCGTGTTCGGCCTGTAACTTTGTCATTCACAGATGGATTTTATAAATACGTGCTACAAATGATCAACATAACATGACGACGTGTCGCGATTAAGACCCACAACGGTATCTCTAAGGTCAAGGTCACCATTTGAGTTTGTTTAACAACACTTTGAGTCAGTGAGATTTTGTGTCCAGCCTGTAACTTTGTCATGCATAGATGGATTTTAATGATACTTGCTACAATTGATCAACATAACATGATGACGTGTTGCGAGTAGGACCCGTACCTCAAAGGTCAAAGTCACAATTTGAGTTTGACAACACTTTGAGTCTGTGTGAGATTTCATGTCCGGCTTGCACTTTTGTCATGCATAGATGGATTTTTATAAATACATGTTATAAATGATCAGCATAACATGAGGACGTGTTGAATTTAATACCCAAACTATCATTTCAAAGGTCAAGGTCACAATTTAACTTTGTTTGACAACACTTACAGTCATTGACATTTCTTGTCCGGTCTGTCATCTATAAATAAATTTTAAAAACACTTTGCTCAGTTGATCAACAGGACATAATTACGTGTAGCATGTAAGACCCAGAACCTCAAAGATCAAGGTCACACTTTTAGTATGTATGACAACACTTTGTATCTGTTTGAGATTTCAAGTCCGTCCTTTAACTTTATCATTCATGGATGGATTTCAAAAAACACTTGACTCAATTGATCAACAATTGATCTATAATTTTGTCTTACACTTCGGGATTTTAAAATAGCTTGATACAAGTGATCAGCATGTCATGATGATGTTTCAGCAGCATTTAACTGTTGAAATACCCAGACCATTACATCAGATCTCAAGTTCATAGTCAATATCACGCTTTAATGTAAAAAACATAAAATTGCATGTCTAGTCTGAAACATCAGTCCATTACTATTTATATTCATGGATACACCGCTACCTATTGTAACATAATTATATTGTTATTTTTCAACGACCATTTTGGGGGCATGCGATACTTACCAGTGATATTTCTTGTTTATTATTTATTTCAAAAAAATTTGTCGCAGATTAATTTTTGATTATTATATATCTAAACAGGCAAAACAAGATCCTATATAAACGATTTGACGTTCACGCAGTTTACGAGTTGATACATAATATACATGTTCTTCATATGTCATAAAAAGCAATTTAAATGAAAGAACTTCTCTGAAAATCATTATTTTGCAGGTTTGTTTTATTTTACCTTAATAAATCAGGGGCTTTATATATTTAATTAAACAGTGAAAATAAGCATCCCAGGAAATCATTATTTTTAGTTCTAGTTACGGTGTTGTTTAGCCTATTTTCAAATGTTACAAATGAACAAACATGTTTAAACAAATGTTTCTGTATTTTATCCATGCCCGTACCAAGTAAACTCAATCACGGGTGAACGCATTTTAGAATCATTTCTTCGAGCCTTTTCCCACCTTACTCTAAATCTGAAATGCATTTGTATTGGTCGAAACTGCCCTCTCGTTTTTGAGACCGCAGCGTGGTCTAGTGGTAGAACGGCCTCACATGCGGAAGGTCGTGGATTCTATCCCCGGCCGGGTCATACCAAATACTTTAAAAATGGTATTAGAAGCTTCCTCGCTTGACCCTCAGTATTAAGAGGAGAGTTCTAGGTCTGGTCGGCCCGGTGTCAGTATAATGTGACTTGGAGGGGTATCATACCATGTGTCTGCGGCATGATACTCCAGTGTGACAGCGCTCAGAATACTGTCGAAAGTCGACACCGTCGCGATGACTGAAAAATTGTTGAAAGCGACGCTAAACACCACACAACTATTGTTTTTGAGATTGATCACGATTTCTCTCTCCAGAATAGAAAAAGTAATCCCTAATCACAGATTTAGATCTAATCATAATTACAAGGCATAAAATGTTAATATATGGTTCCTTTGAATTATTTTTCTTATTTGATGAAACATAATTGAAAGATAGAAAAAAATAAATTTCACATATATTTTCTTTTTACACAACGTTATGTTATTATTCTCTTTACTGTGCTTGTGTTACACGAGTTAATACCATACTTTTGAACATAAATCGTGCTCGTTAGAAGTTAGTAAGGGTAAGATGAACTACACGATCATGTATCGAAGAAAATAGCATAATTTATAGTTTGAGTAATTTCTTCCCTAGTTTTCAGTTCGTTTCTCTTGAAGACATATTGTGATAACAATATTCATACTGTGCGGCACTAGCGCCGGTGTCATCTAGAGCTCTGGTTTATGTATCGGTGAAATAGAATCCTCTAATACCCAGACAGTCGCTGGCAATTGTAAAATCTACATAAATACCAAAAATAGAAACGACAAAGCACTAACAAACTGTTGAATTGACGTCCAGACACTGTAAGCGTATCTTCTTTAGCAGGTGCGCGTGACGTAGGTTCTCCCCGTTGTATTTAAGATATATGTTATTCTTTTCGACGTAAGTTGCAATATTTTCAGCGTCGAAGTGTACTTGAAACCCAGGGGCATTGTTTCCTATAGGCACTTTCTTCTGACAAATCAATTTTAAAAAAAAAAAAAAGGAAAATGCAATAAAAATCGATTCTGTATAAACAATACAAATGACAATTAGTCGTTTTCAAACAAATCCGTTAAAAACCTACCACTTAACCGACGATTAAGACTACCTACAAGTTCATTATACATTTAGAACAGTGACCTCAAATGAAGTCGCGTCCGCTATCTTGTAACCACCAAGTATTTTACCCATGATGCATCCGCAGATATGAAAATGAGAAGGTCATCTACGAAAGAAACGCGCCAACAATTAAATGGGTTATGTATGTGGTGCCGTTTTACTATTTAACCTCAATAAGTCATTCGCATATGAATGAGTGATATCGCTCATTTGAAACGAATCAGTGATATCACTCATTCGATTTATCAAGCAAGAAAAAAACACTGATTCCTGCTTAATTATGATTCAGCATAAATATATATATATATATATATATATATGTTTTATGTAGCAGTAAGTGTATGATGAAATATTGCTGAAGCAGCCAAAGAGACGGTTTTAGAATTGATCAAAAAAAGTATAATAAACAATAGAATGTTAAAGCAACACATCCACGTTTGAACTTTTAAAAAATCACATTTCCCATACAAACATATGATCAATTAGCTGTATATGAGCATATAAACACAATCCGGAACAAAATGATGCCCAAATTATAATGCGTGACTAAAACAAGCGTGTAACTCACCCGAGTAAAAAAAATCGTCAAAATGACTTTCAAGGCAGGTAAAGTACACTACGCACTAAAACGTGAAGTTTTTTAATACGACTCGCATAATTCAATTCGAAGCCAAGTTGGAATCCTCGGCAATTTAAAAATAATTTATAAAGCGTGTGTTTGTCACGCTTTATAATTTGGACATCTTTTTTTATAATTCTAAAGCGTTCTGGATAGTGTTTGGTAGCACATATACAGCTCATTGACCATATATTTATGTATGGGAAATGTGCTCACAACTCAAATGAAAAACTTTTTAAAAAAGTTTAAACGTGGATGTGTTGCTTTAACATGTCCATTTATTTAATTGATTTGATACATACTAATTTCCACCTCTGCTGAATAACGCATTGTTACGAGAACGCCGAAATTTGCCTGTTTTTTTTTTGTCACACATTAGAACAGTGCAAGCAAATCGATTTTGTTGTTACAATCTTTTAAAACGGGTGTCTTGCTCAGTTATAAATACAATATTGATATCTTTAGTATGTTTACACGTCAATATAAAAACAGGCAGACTCTATTACTTATTTTTATTTGTAAAATGTAAACTAATCGCAATGAGTTGGTTGCTGCCAGGTTATTTGTTTACACTACCAACGAAGGCAACGCCGATTGGTTAATCTGGGACGCGTTCGATTCACGGTTCTGGACAATCTGAACAACTAATATATTGGAACAGTGTCCGGAACATGTTTCAGCTGTGCCACTGAGAAAGGTGGTGTGGTCGGAACAGTGACGTCACAAACACGGCTGCTTTAACACTGGCACTTTATCAAATAATTTATAGATTGATTCAATCTCAAATGATTTTGTTTTTGTATCCTAAAATCAATTGAAATAACAAAAATTTGGCTGTGATGTATATAGTTACAGTTGATGCTGCATTATTTAGCACCAATGCAGAATAGCTCTATCATATGTGTTGTCTTTTTCTTTTCTATGAGCAAGTTTTAAACAGCGGAGAGTGATTCATCAATACTAATTGAGATGAATCATTGGACATTGAAAGTGCGCATGTCCAATGCTTACAAATATTAGTTTATAAAGCAATTATTTTGAAAAATTATTTGTTTGATTTGACAGCGCCATTTTGATTTCACATTTTCTGTTCCTTTACGTTCGATTGATGACTGTTCTGGAACATCTTCTGAACATGTTCTGGACAATGAATCGAACGCGCCTCTAGTAACTGGAAACCCAACTCGTATCTAACTTGTCAAATGCAATGACATTAAAATGTCAAAGAAGTTTGGTTACAACGCACTTTCATGTAAATAAAATAATAGATCTATATATCTAAACTGATCTTGACTGCAAGTAGACTTTAGGAACTATTTTGATAGCGAAAATTTTGTATTTTGTTTTTCTGTATTGATCGGCTAGATCCAGATAGACCTGCTCGCTCTTGAGGTTACTGTTGACACGTTTCAAATTTTTAGATCTACATTAATCGTTACCTCTTGGCCTAAGAGTATTGATAGTTGACCTATTGTCAATAGGCCTATCAACAAGCTCCTCGTCGGACTCTGAACCCACAATTGCAATATCGATGGCAGTGAGGGCCTTGCATGGAACCGGTAGCCATCTTGTTTGATTGCAGCCAACAAAAGAGGACCCTCGGCCGCCAAAATAAATGGTCTTGTTTAATGATTAAAGAATAAGCCAATAAATATTCTACATTCACAATTATATTTATTTTTATTTATGACATAATATTTTTTTACACAATTTATTTGATATTTCCATTTTATTCTCGTAATAGACCTACATCTATATTTTATTAAATATATAAACATCCTTGGGAGAAATCATAAATTCATTTCGAATAGGTGATATCACTCATTCGAATGAGTGATATCACTAATTCAAATAAGTGATATCACCTATTTGAATGAGTGGTATCACCTATTCGAATGAGTGATATCACTTATTGAGGTTAAATAGCAAAACGGCACCCCACCACAATAATATTTACTTTATAACACAATATTTGTTTACACAATATTTTTGATATTTCCATTTTATTCTCGTGATAGATCTACATCTATATCTTATTAAATATATAAACATCCTTGGGAGAAATCATTGTCTAAAATTCATTTCGAATAAGTGATATCACCTATTTGAATGAGTGGTATCACCTATTCGAATGAATGATATCACATAATGAGGTTAAATAGCAAAACGGCACCCCATAGTTATGACCTTTGTTTGCTCAGAGATAAAACATGCTCAACCTGAGCAAACGCAAGAGCGAATCCGTCCATTTATGTAGTCTGCTGTTCGCAAAAGTAATTATGATTGACCTCCGTCATTTGAATATTTACAAAGTCACCGGATTCAAAATGGCGGTTGTTGATGGGGGAAATCCCGACTAAAAGAACGTCAATAAACCTTGAACTTTAATACCGATTTTTATTCGGTAAAGGCTTTATTCATCTGTTTGATGAGTTGTTATAACAACGTTTTCGTGATTGTGTTTTTAAGCTATATATGGTATTTAAAGCCCAAACAACGTTGGGGAGAACATTGCGACAAAGAGTCTATTTGACTATAGACTTTGGGAAGTATTGACGTTTGAAACTCATGTAATATTAGAATGTCATCTTTTTCATTATATTAGAAATGCTTTATTTGAAAATGCAGCTGAAATTAATATTTGTTTATAATTTGTCAAATGTTGACACGACAGTTTTCTTATTTTCCACATATCTTTGTGCCAAAACCTATTTTAACATATTAAATCTTACCGTTGTTAATTATTCATATTTTGTTTTATATGTATAATGTTAACTTTTTATCAACTCCTATATGAATCCTGCAAATCAGTTATTTACAATATTTTAAGATAGTTTTATATTGCGCAAAAGTGCTCTTATCTAAAACATCTTTTATTATTATCATTAGATTATTTAGCTCGATTGCGATGAAAGCTCAGAGCTTATATGAACCGCTCTCGAGTCCGCTTCCTGGGTAGAACCAGTACTGAGTGTAGTTTCATGAGAGGCATCAGGTCGAGCTGGGTATCGAACCCGCAACCTCTGGCGTGAGCAGCCAACACTATATCCATTAGACTACCGCCTGCTTATAAAACATCTTTAATAAATCCATTTGCAGCATTACACAAAGTCTTATGTGAATAGTTAGTTTTATTCATGTTTGTGTGTGTCTACTAATTGAGTGAACTGTCTGTATAATTGCGTGTGCTTGTTTGTACCTTAATTCTAAAAAAAATCATAACACTTATTGTTGAAAGTAAGCGCACTGATCAGTCTATAATGTTATTTTTTATCAATATTTCTACAATTGGAAACATGTTTTAAAGTATTAAGCAAAGTAAAGTTTTAAACACTATATATTTTATTTATCTTCATCATTTATATCAACATAAGGATCTAATTTATATCCATGTACATACAGGAACGGAGTGGTGAACATGTATAAAACTGAGCACACTATCGAGTTTAAGTAAAATAAGAGACTAAAGTATTTTTTGTGAAACCGGGGCCAGTTTTTTAGAAATCACCACTGAAAAATAAAAACTATGATGCCCTTTATGGGTGCGAGATATGGTCCTCGCTTACTGTAACTGAGTTGGGCATGGTTAGCATATTACAACATTATATAGTTATATAGAGAATACAACAATTTCCAGCCAGAACACGGTCCTACATCTACGAATCAATGCTTGGATTGCACCGACTGACTTTGGACATGCATGTTAAAATGGAGTCCTATGAGAAATGTAATAGTGGTGTGAGACGTCAAGTAAAGTATATACATTTCAGCTAGATCTGTCCGCAGCATAGAAGGCAAGTAGAAACGTAAAAATATCCGGCCCACGGGGTTCTTTAGTACAACTATGTGTAATATTTAGTTGAAAGAATATCTATAGTGACACATCACGTTTGTTTTGAAAATACGAGTAAAATATTTAATAACACAAACGGATAGATCTTAATTCCTTTGAATTTCTTTTATCCTAAAACTGATAAAAAAATTAAATTTTCTAAGCCTTATTGCTAAAGATGACCACACTTGCTTAAAATACGACGCTTTCGGTGCATTTACCACATTAATGACCTTACCAAAACTGGAGACGTAAACAGCTCAACAATTGCGAACAAGCGTATAAGCAGACGCTTGAGGATTATTTAAACTCTATCGGTGTTGAAACTGAAAAATGTTAAAACAACCTTTGTGACTTTTTAACATCAACCCATTTATTAAAGAAATCTTTACACCTTTTATTGAAAAAATACCCTGGTGATTTCAGTAAAACCTTTTATCCATTAAACTCACACCCGTGAAAATAAACACCTGCCCACTTCCATGTGATGATTTTAATGCAAATGTGCAATTTATGAATCGGTTTCCACGATCGATATATATTTTGTACTTTTGAAAGCATTTTACATCTGGTTAAATTAAGTTGTAAAATACGTGGACGCCATGGAGACTGATTAACTATTCCCTCGTTATAAATTTAAAGCATCAAAGAAACATAATCTTTGTTCGTTATTGATTTTACTTGTTTTTCAGATCATTTATTGATGAGCGTTCCTTCTTGAAACAAATCGACGTTAGTGTTGCACATAATTGCTTCACAGTAATCAATAAAAACAATTATATCTACCTACAATTGGTTCATTTAGATGGCGAAAATCGATATAATTTATGATGGCTGTTTTATTAAACTAGATTTCATTGTGTCTACATTGTTTCCGCGCTTAATGTCAAATACGTATTTTCCGTCTGCGGAGATTTTACTAATGTACGAATGAGTGGTGTTTTACTGGATATCGACACAGAAATAGGTATTTTGTGCGCGCAAAGTTGATGAAGATGAAGATGACAACGGCATATTATGAAATAAACAATGTTACAAATATAATCTAAACTTTTGAACCGTAAACATTTATATCGATCTAACGTTGGCTCTCTTGTACATTGTATGCATTGGACATGCTATTTTGATAAGGTTATACAGTCAATTCAAATTTAAATGCGAATGAGATATGATCATTGCATTTAATGGTGTCTGGCGAACAAAGTATGCTTATGAACATGCAAACCCCCAAATCAATAAGATACCTGGGTTTTTTTTACAACAGTGTTCATGTAAAGGTGATTTTATTTACCTGAGAACCGTTGTAAACAGGTATCTTATTGGTTTGTGGGGTTTGCATGTTTAAATACAAATGTTAAAACTTGATCGAACCATAGTAGTATTAAAAGTCACCGTGGTGTCCCTTAGTTTTACCGTATGTGCTATCTACTGACTGAGCTAAAGGTATTTAACATTTATTCCTCGCTTTATTACTAGTATATAGATAAATTACTATGTTCGCCAGACACGATTTACCTACTTAACATATATCAAAATGCAGTGACCGCATCTCATTTGCATTGAAATTTGAATAGACTGTAAATAAAATCACCTGTATATTTATTATGTTTACGCTTCAATAATGACTTATTGTGATTAATGTGAGAGGTAAAAGCGACACAGAAAGCATTAATTAAGTTTAGATTTCATTTCAACACGAATAAGATTGGTTCTTTAATCTCTACTTTTAGCTAGTCTCCTACACTATTTTTTACATTATATACAATAGTAATTAAAATGACATATTTAAATAAAGAATATTTTAACCAATACTATAAAGATAAGTTAATGTCGGAAAGGAAGGGTAAATGAGATTTTTTTTGATATGTGATTCATATGTATGTCCTCAGCATCCACACTACACTAGCACCGAAGCGAGACATAAAGTGAGTCAATACATTTCGTGTTCGCATCTTGAATTCCTATGCAACCGGTCTTAAGCAATGAAAAAACAACTGAAGTAATGTAGTACAGTTAAAATATAGAAAGCTTAAACAATGAAAAGCAGGAGCTTGGTTGAAACTATGCAATGTCTAAAGTTGGGCTACATTTGAAAACTGAGGCCATTTTATTCTTAGTTCACAATAAAATGCTGTATTTTCCTTTTAAGTGTGTGGACCGAGTAACGTCTCTTTGTGAATATTTTGTTGGTTTGAAGAAGAAAAACACAATCACATTTTTTTTGTGTGTATATTGAAACCCAGTAGCTTTCAGTCCTTTAGTTACGAGGGGTGATGAAAACGCTAGATACGTTCATGATTGGTAAAGTTAGTTTTGCCATCTTGTTTTATAAAAAAGACAATAAGAGCACCCTTAAATCAAGCAGTTTTATCTCGTCTGTCTGTGGTGGACATATTCCAAGCGATAACCATTGTAAGCACTTCCCACGCCGTCGTTTCATAACGAGACGAAGTTGCTTTCTATGTTTGGACTAAGTTATATCCGAGACAATTTATTTTGCCGCCTTTTATCGCAAGATGAATGTGAACGAAGATGACGACAATTCTGGATCAAGCACAATTCTTCTCAAACAAAAACAGTGTTGCAAAGTTTTTCTACAGTTCTTTTTTCTCTATAATGAGGTCTAAATAACGGTCACCTTTCACTTAATAAAATGGAGAAAATATCGTTAGTCATTGTTTTTGTCCTTCCCTGATTAGCAATTACAAGGCGATGGAAGGCGCACCTGAACAGTTCCCTGCTGATGACTGGCGACTGATTACCATAATTATCTTGTTGCTGCTGATGTGCTGTACTCGACACGTGGTTCATTGTTATAGGTCACTTACACCAAGTAGCGAAGTTGCCAATATATGTACCATTAACGAAGATATAAACAATACGGTGTTGGCAATATTCGGCCTTATTTATAATATAATGACATTATCGTTTTTGTATATGCCAGTATTCTACCTGCGATTAAAAGTCGCTAATGAGATTATTTCAGTTTATACTAATTTATGTAAGCTCATTTGCTAAGACAGTTTAAAGTTTATTTTAACTCCTCTCGAGTCTGCTTCCTGGGAAGAACCAGAGAAATTGGGTCGAGGTGCAAACCTGACACCCCCGACCTAAGCGACCAACACTTTCGACTTCACTTCCGCTTCGAGTGGTTACAATGTGTTCAATATACTATAGCTGGTCCATTATCTTACCACCCAAGTGCTTTTTCGCCTATGAGTTATTCATAAAAATCAACTTATGTTGCGGGATTAAATGCTGCTCTTGTATCTCACACAAGAGTTATGGGTCTTTTTTCAAATCAATATTGCATTTTAATCAACATTCGTCCAATATATCGATTAGTCGTTGTCTGGTTATTTTTTAAATGTATACACAAAGTTGCTTATAAAATTCCGTGAGATTGAAAGTTTATCTTTATTCCCGTGCGTTACGACTCATTTTTAACGTAAATATACGTGTTATTCAACATCATATCAATAACCCGGAACAAAAGCAGGGGCGGTAGTGTAATGGATAGTGTTGGCCGCTCACGTCAGAGGTTGCGGGTTCGATCCCAAACTCGACCCGATGCCTGTCATAAAACAACACGCAGTACTGATTCTACCCAGGAAGCGGACTCGAGAGCGGTTTATATAACCTGAGATTTCATCGCAATCGAGCTAAAATAAATTAGTATAAACTAACCCGAAACAAACGTTGCTAATTTGTACACATGGTTGCTTGTCATTAGTAAAATCAGTGACGCAATTATAAGAGGCAAAATGGGAAACTTTTGACATTTATTTTATTTGAGTACAAGAATGGTACATTATTATGTACTATGAGATTATTTTGGTTCGGGAATATTAGAAATAGTCACAGTATGTCCAAGTCCATAGTTATTATGTACGTTTATGTATAAAGGAAATGGTAGTAACTGACCTTTATAATAATCAACGACAAAGAATCTGGCCCATAACAGTATTACATACTTTTTACTGGTATATCTTCTTCAGACTGATTGCATAATCTACAAAATCTAATTAAACCTTGTTATATCTGCTACTATGCGGGATTACCTTGGACGGAAATACCACATGTAACAGTAATAATCAGTAGACAGACTGTCATAAAGACCAGAGGTATGATATAATGAAGAATAATCAATAGTTCTTCATTAATGTATACCCCAATAGATGAAGACCAAAAAAAACAAAAACATGTAGTATGTCGATACGCCGTAAAACCTCATCCAATTGATTAATTTATAATCAAGACACCGGCCCATACAGAAGTTCATCTCGATTCCGAGTTTCATTAACGTATAGCTTTTATTACATTATATGTTTGATAGAAGCACCTGATGAAGACCGCATTATATGATATAAAAAAATGCGTACATATTAGGAGACCGAGATAACACAGAAACTGTTGAATTATTTATTTCTGATAGTTTGATTGTATTGGTCAACATCACAATTACATGTTTTACACGGATTATCGTTGTAAGCACGTGCCCCATATCTTAGAATGTCACAGAAACGTGCAATTTCCATTCATCACAAGTTCAATAAAAGTCACAGGAAAGGCAGAACATGCACCCATCTCATTAAGATTTTATTTAGATACAGGATTCTCTTGTTCCCATGGCTATTGGCAAACTTGACCCAACAAAAATAACAAGTGCTACGTGCTTATGACGATGTAGGTTAAAATAAGCACTGCCAATAATAAAGTGTAAATGATCTTCCGTCGTTGATTACTGACAGTTGAGCAAACATTTACCAGAATATTTGCATGAATATGTAGTTAATAATGGCAACAGATAATAAGCAAAACATTAATTATAACTGTTTCAACACTATGCCTAAACAGTTGAAATGAAGCAGCACACAGGGAAGCAGAGATTTTAATAATCATATCCAATATTGCAATGGGAACAGAACGAATATATAACATGATTTAGTACATAAATATAGGTGTACTCTCGTTCAATCCTTTGAATTTTATTCACAATGTTGATTAATTGTATATTTAACGTTATTTTTATGCCATCGAGAACTCGTAGACGATCAGTTGACCTTAACAATGTTTCTGGGTTCCTGGCAGGTTAACCAGTACTCGAGCACACCCATCTCCGAAAGTAACTTATACTTTTTCCCACTTGAATAAGCGGTGAGAGACGAGTGATGATGAGATGCAATGTCATATATCAATCATCACGGAGACTGGCCGAGCGGGATTCGAGCTTGCGACCCCTGGATTGATAGTCAAACGCGCTAACGACTGAGCTAATCGGTCCCGGCGATACTCACAATGTCTAAAAGTAAAAAATGAATATATGAATGATTAAAACGAGGCAAATCTAAACACATTGATTGATCAATTTTGTTGTTGTAATCTTATATGTTTAACAATGCCATGTTATTTTTCATCATTATTTACGTGTTAAAGTTATTGAAATTTTGATAACATAGTGACTGATAAGCCTTACTAGGCTTGGTATGTAATTGTATGTACTAACGCTTTTGCAAATGTTGTAATTCTAAAGTGTATTGTACCTGTCACTTAAATAAATAAATAAAATATATATATGTTACCAACAGGAAGGAGGCTAAGCATTCGAAGGACACGGTCACCAAAGACATGCAGACACAAAAGTTGTATATTAAATACCAACAAATAAAGTGCTGAGTAATCTTAACCACAATAAACATTTGCAACATTTTATTTTGATATATATATATATAAATCAATATCTTTGCGGTATGTATCATATTTTGAGCCGATGGTGAATTATGGAGCAAAATTGACGTCTTATTTAAAAGTGACGTCTATTTCAAAAGGGACATTTGGTTAAAATGTGACATCTGAATATTAAAAATACTTACACAGCAAATATGTTTTCATCCGCATGAAGTAGTACAAATAGTTTAATATGATCTACGATAAAACAAGGATCTGCCCCCACTACCCTCTTCTGAACTGAACCCGTAAAAGAGAATAGTCAAATACGCATCAACACCCTATACACATTCCAGTAATAGGTAACATACACGCTATACTATTTTCAATCAACACCGAATTAACTTTTTCAGCCGTATTATTCAAAGGTTTAAGTATATGGTGTGGACATTAAATTGTATTCGTGTACTGATACGGGACTCGTTAAAAGACCATTATTGAGAAGACAAGTTTGTAAATATACTGCCTAAAGGCGGATATATTTGTCCATTATAGTTGCAAAACATTTCAATTGACGATGTTTTTTATACGCAGACTGTGTTGCATAAATGCACGATAACAATAAAGTTTTTACGACATACGAAAAACTAACTTTATTCTGTGCATGCAGGTCAAACAGTCAAGAGTTAATTCCTAAATTCCAAGTGAAGCATGACAATTGTTTGGGGAATCACGTGATAGTTTGATTTTTAACTGCTCTGTTGTATTAAAATGGCGCCATATAAGTGCACGTTTGCTATTAGACTATCATAGATTAAATGTTTTAACACAATAGAACAAGCTCGGGACTTATTTTAGCTCAAGTGTTCGCTACAACAAAGGGGATTCGATGGGATAAGAAAAGCAACCCGGGGCTGTTTTTTTTAGAATTATGACCTTTATTTATACTTAAGAAAGTTTATTTAAAGTTTTTGGCAAAGTCATTTCCCAGTCACTGCTAGCCCTGCAATGTATTTTCATTACCACCAAAGGGACAAATAGGACCTACCTCCTTCAGGTCTTTTTTTAAAAAATATCGTTTAGTGCCTATTCCGAATCCTTTTTACAATTTTAAATTTTTGTTTTAAATTCTGTTCTGTATATTTGTTATAAAGATATGTTCTGTTTTGCAGTTATTAATTATGAGTAGGTTTAATACTTTGCTCCTTTTCAACGATGATACTTGTCCAAACCGCAAGCCAACCACCAAGCTTCTATCTTTTATTACTAGTAATATGTTAACTTTAAAACTTCAAATGTATGTGTACAATTCTTTAAAGGGAACCAAGTGGTATACCCTGATTAGGTTGGCTCTCCGTGGCCAAATGTTTCAAACTGGTTATTTAAAACGTTGCATTACAACACCTCTATAAAATTACAAAATTAAATTACACAGCAATATATCTTTGGCTTAATATTCTATTGGGTCCAAAACCTTATTGATATAAATAATATTTAGTTTTTAACCACATTATCGCTTCAATTTTCAAAATTGTGTCGCTCTTATTTGTTAAAACAGCCAACAAAATAACTTTAGTTTGTTCTTAATTATTAAGAAATTCGTCATCATTGCACTAGCGTAATAGCAATTGCACATGATTCCTGCCCTTGATTTCTGAACTATTTATACACAAACTACAAAGCCGCGCGAGCTTTACTTAGAAACGGCCTTAGCAACATCAACTTTAAAGCAACAGTCATCTCAGCTTCATCGTAGCTCCGCCTGGAGCCAGTCAAATTGTTAGTCAAACGACGTTTAACACTCCCTGTGGTCGCTCCTTTAGGGTGTCTTAATTGTTAAAGTATTACAAAATGAACACTATTACATAATGGGTCGTCCTAGGGTCTAAGACATCGTCCCAGTATCACTTTTTTCTCACCGCTAAGTTCTAGTCCCGCTCGCTCCAAATAATTTGTCAGAAAGTTTGCCAGTTACTTGCGGAAGGACAATTCTACTCAGTGCGAGATATTCCTCCACCAGAAAAATTGGAATTGCCATATATGACCTGAAATGTGTTAAAAATGACTGCTAAACACAATTTAATGGATTATATTGGCATATTACCGTCCCGTTCCCTGTTCTAAATACACGCATCTAAAGTGTCTACTTGCATAACCTCTTTATTACAAACCTCGGGTTACTGAAGCCACGTTTTTGTTTTTTTACATTTGCCATTTTCAACGTAACCGCTTTCGTGTTTCCGATCAATCATCGGATAACACCGTGAAGACTCGTTCCCGATCTCGTTTTCGAGGCTTTGTTCGGGAAGTTTACGGAGTTCAGTGTAAACATTGCGCAATTCTTTATTGCGGGACGTATTAAGTTTTGGCCAATATTCAATTACTGTTAATTTGATAACTTTCAAGTAAATAAAGGTTATACGTCAATACATAAGCACTATTTTGTGCACACTGCATACAGGGAAAGTCTGGATTGGCAGCAGTGTTTGTGTCACTTGCCAATATAATCTCCTTTAAAAAATACCTTAATTACAAAGAATATTTTGTTTAGGTTTTATAGCAAACTCGTTTCTCAGTTACTAATAGTATTCATATATCAATAAAACTTCAAAAGGGATGCAAGCGGGATTACTCAAAAGTACACTTTTATACAAGGAACTTTGATTAACGCGTTTTAGACAAAAATATCAGAAAATAGTGTCTTGATTTTATGTGTGTTCAGAATTTAAGTAAACCCACTGGAAAATATGTCCAAACATTTACCGGTATTTTGTGAGAAATATATACATTTTAATACCTAAACGTTGCGTTAGATTTTTAACACATGCACCTATTATTGTCAAGTTTCAATCATCTGATATCTATTGTTTGAGACAAGTTTCAAAAGAATCGCATGCGCTGTCCTCACAGTTCTTGTACATTTTCAACTAGTCGCTGACAATGAAATCAATTAGGAGTTGGGGTATATATATATATATATATATATATACCTTTTCCATTTAATAAAAGCCGACATAGCATGTGTTTTTATGAAGTAAGTTTATCTAAATTTTTGCGCCTTTTGTTAACAGTATCCAAGTAATATAACGGTGATTAAAGCACCTAATCGTCCTTCCAGAGTTTATTTGTGAAGGAAATACTCAAAATAAGTCCAAGTAAAATCACCGCCCTTACGCTAGTAAATGGGCAACTTTCTCGCACTAGATTTTTGGATTGAGCAATGTGAACATGTACGAAATAACGAAGTCCTTCATTTCATACATATGCTTTCAAGTGCTTATCAACCCGTGCTACATGCGAATCGCCCGCCATTGACATAAACAGATAAACGATATTTACAGCTCCAAGCTAAAGTTGTTTGTAATTGATACCGCTGAGCGAGAAATAAGTGAGCCTCTCGGAGGATGTATTATAGAGCTACCGAAGTGTAGTTTACGCCCTGTTGTATACTGATTGAGATATAACAAGGTCGCGGGAGGTAATCACGGCATCAAATATGTCATCTGGACCAGTTGCACAGATCTTGTTTACTGCCAGTAGTGAGGAAATCTTAATAATAATAATATATGTGTTTGAACACAGGTTTTTCGGATATTTGATCTTTCACGTGTAGTTATTTATATATACTGAACTGCACAGCCAACCCGCTACCCGACATTTTATGTATTTTCTCAAAAAGTAATATTACAGTTTTAATAACGCTACTCGGTATATTGACAAAAATATTGGAAAACTTATCCCGACGGACGGGCACACGGTTACACTAAAAAGAACACTCTTTGAAAGGTAAAAAGTTACATGCAAACTAATGTCCATTTAAAACTGCATGGATACGTTATTAAAGTTAACGTCTGCGAGAACATTTTTTTTTATATATCTTCGTTTCTTAGCCTTTCTGTTGGCTATCATAGATGCAGGTTATTTGAACCGATTTCTAGACTTTTATTGTAAGTGTCACCAGACACCTATACGCACGTGTACTCTTTTGTTCTCACTTTTACTAACACTCGTAATGCTTTTACTACCACTATCCAGACATCAGTTTTCTCAGGGGTATACAGAAAGTCCTCAGTTTGATGAAGGTTTGCAATATATTTTTTAATATATCTAAAACATCATGCCTGTGTACGCATTTTAGACAATAACCAAGTTGAATATATAATTCAACACAATTGTCTATACATGTATGCGGTTTTGTTCCATTTTTTGGCAACTGTACGTCAGTTACATAACGGTGGTAAGCGCACCACCATTGTTCCTGGGATCCACTAAGTGATTAACCGGTACTAGACACACGCTGCCTCTGCATGTCAGTTGTACATGGTCGTAGAACACTCAAAGGCCGTGATTGGGTGGGAATTCGGATTCATGACCCTTAGTTTGACAATCGGACGCTTTACCGACTGAGCTACTCGGGTCCGGCAACACTGGTTCTCACTAATGAATTATAATTATGGCAACACGAAGCATATTCAGCGACCACAAAACGTCAACTAATGCAAGGAGTAACTACAATAAGGACAATACACAGGAGAAATTACACCGGCATAATTATACATAATGTGTATTTACTCGCCATTTCCCTGTTGTATTGTAGTTTAATATGCAATTGAACAATCAGAATCAGAAATATTTACTTTAGAATTGCACGTTATCAAGTGATTTGCCATTTCACACAAGTACTGTAATCCCATAGTCCATTAACAAGATATCACGTTTGCTTTTGACACGTGACTTGTTTTACCAATAAACGTTATCATTAAAGTGTAACGTTTTAAAACCGTTTGATTTGCTTCTGCAGTTTTGATAACATGGCATGTGATACTATAATTCTGAAACACAATACTCTGCTTTAGAATTAATGCCTTAATTAAAAATCATTCGATTGTACACCATATTTAGTTTCAATTACCTAAATATGAGGATTGACTTTGCAAAAAAAGCCAGGTTGTTGAAATTGAACATTTTCAAAACCCTTGATCTCAATCGGCCAGACAGATATGTTTATATTTGATATAAGTTATATCTACGAGTAGAGGTTTAAAGTTTGTACAAATCAAGGGGCGTTTATCAACAACCTGTCATTCACATTTTTTTCATATTTTGTATAAATTATCTAAGTTTGTTCAAATCAATGGGACACTGGGATGTATACAGGTCCCCTGTAAGGAGACATTTGAGATTTACATATTAATACTATGGAAAACTAAACATTCTCAATTTTTTGTCTGTTTGTGTTAATTAATATGGTGTTCAATTTGAGATCTAAAGCAATGTCTAGTCACAGTAAATTTCAATAAAGTCAATCAATGATGAAGATCGTTATCGTCGACGTGGACGTAAAACAAGTTATATTAAGTAAAACAGATCAGGCATATTACAGTTTGCCTACACTTTTCCTTTTTTAAATAATTAAAAAAAGAAAGAAAAAAAAGGTATATGATACCGCTATCTCTTGTTTGTTTTCATGTATTGAATAACATCAAACTTGCGTACGTGTTGTGGCCGTAAAAAGTTGCCACGCAAATTAACGCAGTGTTGTTATTTCAGCTGCTTTGGATTGATAGCGCTAACAGCTCGAAGTGGTATATACAAGCACTGTGACAAGAGTGCTGTTGCACATTTGGCTGCCATAACTCGTTATAGTACTATCACGAAGAGACACAATATCAGATGATCGTTCGAACGTCAGCTATGCATATGTCTGGTGGCCTTAAGCACAACACTTTATCCATATATGCATAGTCCTGGTTCTACTGAAGAAGACTTCCGAGTGTGATTTGTGTAAGTTGGAATAACTTGTTCCACAGTCCAAATAAGTTTTAAACTACTCATTGATAAACAGTCTACTTGTTTTTTTTTACCATCTTGTCAGATATTGTTCTATCATAAAAACATAGCCGTTGTAAGAAATGAAAGTTTAAATCATGATTATAATTACTAGTTATTATAAATTTTAAGGACAATCAGAAAATGTGCATATTGAATTGAATGACGTTAGAAATGGTTATATTTTCATAAATTGTATCTAGCAAGGCCGTCATCCTTTTAACAATACTTGTGACTCGGCCATTTATACAAAAATGGCATTGAGAGGTTAATCGCTAAACTAAATAAATAAAGTAGAAATTGACATTACCAAAGATCATACGCCCTACGCTTCGTGATACAATGTGCATCCAGACAGTGACAAAGTTTCAAGAGCTTAGCCGAACAAGCAAATCCAGTGAATGTATGTCCCTGGCGTTTTTTTTATTTTTAAAATGATTTGAACAGGTATTCTTAAGTTATTGCATGGAAGCCTCAAAATGTGTGACAGATGGACGGACATTACGATGTTTCACAAATTTAAGGGGCACAACTCCACAACCTCGAAAATCGTACTTAGCCTGTTTTTTGTTATTATAAACATTGTATAAGATTTGCAGAAGTTTTGAATTCAGGCATTCTCAAGTTGTTACATGGAAACCAAAGTGACGGACGGCCAGACCCTATTTTTTTGCAAAGCTGGGGACAAAAAGAAGTAGATAGGACTACAGATAATGTATTGCTATTGAAGAAAGTCGACAGACAGATTCTTTGTAGAAAAAAATAGAAACGGGATAGAGCCAGGAAAGGTCAAAGTTGGCATAATCTTCAAAATTCGTCAAATTATGGAAAATGATAATACATCATCGTTTAAAAAAAAGGTACACCTTTCATTTTTACCTTTTACACCCCAAATCTACCAGCGAATGTAAAAAGCTCTCCTAACCTGTCTATCTATTTATACCTAACCCACTTCGATGTTTTAATTGCCACCAATACGGTCATCACGGAGAGAGATGCAAGAAGGATGTTTTCTGTGTCCGTTGTCGAGAAATTAGGGCACAATGACTTCACATCTTGCTAAAGTCCCGCCCTTTGAGTTAATTGCAAAGGGGATCGACGCGGCTTTCTTGCGATATTGTCCGAAATGGAAACTCGAGCGTGAAATCCAAAAACGTTTAATTGGAAAAAAAGATAACCTTCCCTCTCCAACGGATCCATCAAGTAAATCGTATGCGGATTTGAGCAAAGTTGTTTAGAAGAGAACAAGATCGATAAAAGTTCAGACGGAGGTTACCTAGATTTCCAATCATCCTACCACATATACTGTTTCAAAGCTCCACCGAATGTTTTAAGAGACTCTAACTATTGTTTCCGAGCCAGCTAATAAACCGAAACCTATTATCTCTTCCAAAAAACCAAACAGCTCTTCAAAGAAACCGATGATTTCTGATCCTGTCCAGAAATCCTCAAAACCCAAGAGTTCTGGAGTGATTCAGGACTAGCATCTTCCAAATACCGCATTAACCGCGTAAATCTGGTAAAATTAATTATCAGCTGCTAAGGTAAATGTTGGAAGGCAGCCTAGAGAATCGGATGATTCTATTAGGCTGCACAACACATTTTCCAACCTTGATATGGAAGTAGACAATCCTTCAGATCTGTCGGGTGTTGAGGTTGTAAAATCGATAATCCCATTAGAACCAATACTTCCACCAGATAAATGAACAGTTCAAACAAAATCATACAAATAGTTTTATCTGTTTAAAACCGAATTATGATGAGAATAATTTACTTTTAAATACACATAACTCTATAGTACATTGTCATCAATAAATGGTTAAAGGATAAAACTACTTTTAACACTTTTCTTTATACAGTGCTATTTTGATACAGATTAAAGAGTATCTGGCGGCGTATCTATTTTTGTTAATAGAAACGTCCCACACACGACTATCGCTCTGAACTAGTATTTTCAAGTAGATGCAGTAAGTGTTACAATACAAATTTATTACAGTTTGTTCTTTATATTTACCATCAAGTGTAACTTTTTGATACGAAGGATCTTGATGATCACATTGCACAATTACCTTCCATCACCTTTTTATTCTTTTGGGCGATTCCAATGCCAATTATTACTTATTGGGTTGTAAAGACATAAACGATAAGGGTAATAAGGTTAAATCTTTTTAAATTAAAATAACCTTTGTCTTTATAATAATAACAATAAATATCATACATATTTACATTCTGCTTCAGGATCCAATTTTCTGTCAATTTATCACTTTGTGAGCCAATACTATTATTTGACATTTCATGGAGTGTTGGTGACGATCCCCTGTGGGAGTTACCATCTTCAATATATTTTGAAAATATATGTTTGTGCGGATATAACGACATTAATGATAGTGCACTGCCTTTAATTAATGTTAATCGCAATAAACATTCAGGTTTAAGAACGTTCATTTAATTTTAATTCCTAATCGAATATTTTTATGAAGAAGTCTTAATTAAAAACCCGCTGGTGGGTTATTTATTAGCTCACCTGAACTCACCTTTTGTTATCGCCTGGTGTCCGTCGTCTGTCGTTAACTTTTATCTTGTAACAACTTCTCTGGAACCAATGTGCCAATTTTGATATAACTTCACAGAAATGTTCCTAGGGTGACCCTCTACCAAGTTTGTTCAAGCCATCTTGATTCGTCATAAAACATGGCCACCAGGGGCCGGGGCAAGTTTAATTAGCAAAAACTTAAAAAATCTTCTTGTCAATAACTACTGGTTCGATTTTAAAATAATTTCATAGAGATGTTCCTTCGAGGACCCTTCACCAAGTTTGTTCAAACCGTAGTGATTCGTCAAAAAACATGGCGGCCAGGGGATGGGGTTAGTTTACTATATAAGCTATAGTAAATACTTAAAAAAAATTCTTGTCAGACACCACCGGATCGATTTTAAAACAATTTCGCAGAAATGTTCCTTTACCAAGTTTGTTCAAGCCATTGTGATTTGTTTAAAAACATGACCGCCACAGTGATGTGCTAGTTTACTATATAGGCAGGTACAGTAAAAACTTCAAAAGCTTTCTTGTCAGAATCTACTGACCTGATTTCGACATTTACCATGGGTGAACCTCTACCAAGTTTTTTCCAGCCATTGCGTTTCGTCGAAAAACATAGTCGCCAGGAGGGGAGGCCGTTTTTATTATATGGATATTTAGTGAAAACTTTCTTTCGATATCAGGACAAAGGATACTATTGTTATTGCACAATTCTTCTACGCATCTGTTACATTTTCAAAACAAATCAAAATTCTAACTACTCGCTAATGTCGTTTTTCTGGAATTTTTAGTGTACATGTATTATATAATCTACTTAAGTTTGGTGACTCAAGGTCACTCAGGTGAGCGAAATAGGGCCATCTTGATTTAATTGATTACATATAGTTTTAATAGTTCATCTATTTATAGTTTTATATACAGTTTTAACAATATGTAATTGTAGTCATCTCATCCATTAACATTTGCGCCCATGAAATGACCTATTCCTGTGTCGACGTGCCGTAAAACACCATTCATTCAAATAAACATATAATCATATAACTCACAGATACCTTTTTGAGGGGGTGGGGGGTGCTAGGAACGATATTTTGACCTGTGCTTAAACATGGTTTACTGGGACAACAGCACAACGATCAGTAGCAAAAGTATCGATGGGCAGCTTCCACATGGTTTACGGGGACAACAGCACAACGATCATTAGCAAAAGTATCGATGGGCAGCTTACACATGGTTTACGGGGACAACAGCACAACGATCAGTAGCAAAAGTATCGATGGGCAGCTTAAACATGGTTTACGGGGACAACAGCACAACGATCAGTAGCAAAAGTATCGATGGGCAGCTTAAACATGGTTTACGGGGACAACAGGGACCACCGCACAACGATCAGTAGAAAATCTACCAATAGGCAGCTTAAACATGGTTTACGGGTGCGAACAAACTTTCACTTCCCTCCGTCGTTCAAAAATGTAAAACCATTAAACCTTTGCAACTTGTATCAACCAGTTATACTCAACACAGGTATCGTTTTTAACTAATTCATGTTGAAGCAATCGATATACACCCGCTATTTGTACTGTAATCAAATACAGAGCTGTAGGAAGTATGGAGGGTATTATTCGCCCTAATTCAGATTGCTTAATTAATATTTCAACTTACTTATCGACAATTTAACTACCTCAAATGGTAACTGCTATGTTCGTTAACTACAGTACATATTACTGGTGGACAATTACAAATTACATTCACAAGTAATTTCTGTAAATCTATATACCATTACCTACAGAGCCACGTAGCGTCTGATTTTTTCTAATTTCAACATTATGACGTCAAGCGGCGCAGTCTTATATGCCTCAACAGAACCAACTACTCCCTTCAAAAGTAGCATACGTTATCGGCCATCAGTCAGCATTATGTGAAACAGACTTATTTCCATAATTCTGACTTTTTTAATGAAAAAGTTTGTAAAGTAAACGACCCAGAAAGACGTGAACCTTTTGTATTAAATTTAAATTAAAATTTCCTATATATAGGGCTCTGTCCATAAAGCCACAGGTCACAATATAGAACGATTGTAAAACGGCTGAATACCGGAATCTACGTGAACATAACGCATATAGGATAAAGTGTCTTGCTCAAGGACACGTCACATAGCCGTTGTTGAGGATCGAACCCACGAACTTGGATTTGAGATTTCCAGGAGTTGTTTTAACCCAGATATTTTGCATATTAGATGAACATACTATTGTTGTGGTCGCTTTTGGATCGCTTGGACACGAAGTTTGAATTAGATGCATATATATTAATACCATTGCTTAATTATTGATTTATTCTTTCTATCATATGTTTCTATCCTTTCTAAAACAAAGATGAAATAGTGTTGATACAGTATATAAAAATGTTGAAGAACTATTCATTATTACCTTAAGCAATTTTTCGCCATTTTTTTACTTCCATGTGACGTCATCTAGGTAAACACATTGACTTTTGATAACAAAAACCGGCTTACTCAGAAGTCTTCCTCTTACCTTACTGTAGGAAGCAGATGTTTTTCGAAGTATCGACGTTCTAGACTCCTAGCGGCTTAATTTTGAAGTCAGTATTACTACCTTGTAAGTACGTTTTAAGTTCCAAGTTTCAAGTTATGACTGGCTATGAAATTAAAATGAGGAAACTTTAACATTTTATACACTTTCGAACAAAGGTAGTGAATGCCATTACAGAATAACAGGTTGCAATATCAAATTAACACACATTAAAGTAAGAAATTGGCATTTGAGTGAATAGAATTTATAATTACAGAAGTTAGATTTGTCAAAAGGAATGGAATTAAAGACAAGCTTATATTATTCCTCTACTTGTGTTGTTGATGACTAGTTTATAGTTATAGTATATGATATCTTTAATAATGTTTCATGCCGTTCGTCATTTCAGCCTATAACTATTGAGTACATGTAACAGGTCATATCATCATGACACATAATCAAGGAGGCTTTAGGAAACAATTACCTGTATTTTAACGGCTAGTTTCCGCTTAGCACATAGTTATTGGGGTCAGATCCGTCTAATTTCTTTTTACTTCATTTTCTAAATTTCTGTCCTTGCATTTTTAATGTTCAGTCATTGCCAACCTCCAGCCATTACAGTTTTTTATCCCGCGCATCTGTTTCTTTACTAATTGTTAAACTTTCACCTTGATTTTATTTCGATCCACGCACATGAACACTCACAAAATTATATATTGTGTTTACATTTTGGGTATCATAACATGCCCACATACACAGGTATTGTTTTGCTCAGTACACGACCGTTTTGATGGTATTTAAGGTGTGATGGACTAAGATTTTGCTTTATTAAATTTTTTATGATGGCTGAAACTGAACGAGGAATACCATAAGTCTCTAACTGTTAGTGTTTTTGTTATCCCCCCCCCCCCCATTTTGAATTGGGGAGGGGGCGGGGGCATATAGTATCACCGCTGTTCGTAGGTACAGATTTACACCAAATTTGGTGTGTGGTTGCATATTCGGGTAATACAGGTCAAGTTCGTATTTTGTTCCGGTCTGATGATTTTTAATGGAGTTATGCCCCTTTTTGGACTTAGCTGGATATCTTTGAAGGATTTGATGGATTAGATTCATATTAAGTGGAAAGATGTATGGTGATAAACTACAGCTCAAGTTTGATTTCCGTCAAAATCCCTCAATATTAATTAAGTGTTCTGGGCTCTGATTGGCTGATAGTTTCCGACATATAAAGATTTTATTTATGGACCGATTTGGACGAAAATTATTTTTTGGCTTTATATCAACATAACCTGGGTCAAGTTCGACAATGGATGGAATTGACGCATATTAGTTAGAGGAGTCTTGACTCTGATTGGCTGACGGTTTCCAGCCCCTCTAAAATCTTTATTGATGGAATGAATGAATGGTGTTTTACGGCACGTCGACACATAAATAGGTCATTTTGTGCGCGCAAAGATTAATGGACGTGATGATGACAAAAATATATTAAATAAATACGGTTAAAAATTTATTAAAACTATTTACAAATAAATAAATGAAAATTATTTACAAATAAATAAATGAAAAAAAAAACAACAAATAAGTGAACAAGGTCAATAATATAATAATTGTACTAAAAATGATTAAAAAGCTTAACCTCTTTAAGGAAACCAAATATATGTGAAACATCAATTTTATCAAATAATTCATTCATACTGTCGACTCTGTAGTATTTTTCTCGCATTGGAGAAAAGTCCACACAGTCGATCAGTATGTGCTTCACAGTAAGCGGTGCAAAACAGGGCACACACTCTGGAACAGGTTCACGTTTTAAAAGATATGAATGTGTACAGCGCGTATGCCCAATTCTACACCGAGCTAATACAATTTCTTCTCGACGAATACACCTATTGCTAGGATGCCATTCGCCAAGTTTTGGTTTAATAACATGTAATTTGTTATTTATAGCAAGATCCCAAGAGGACTGCCATGACCTAAAAATATATTTATTAATATGAGATTTAAAATCTGTAAAAGGCAGTTTAAAAGTAATAATATTCAAGCTTAAGGCTGCTTTTGCAGCCTTATCAGCTTTATCGTTTCCTCGAATTCCTGAATGGCTAGGAAGCCAGCAGAAAACAATAGTATTATCTTTACATAGAACATTGTATTTATTTAAAAGTTGAAGAACAAGAGGATTATCATCTTTCATGCCATCTATGGCTTGAAGAGATGAAAGTGAATCAGAAAATATAATAAACTGTTTTTCCTCAGAATCATTAATGTAGTCCAATGCCAAATCAATGGCTTTGAGTTCAGCTGAAAAGATGGAGGCTCCGTTTGGTAATCGGCTCTTTGAAGTGTGCTGTTCTGTAACAGCAGCTGCAGCCACGGTTTCTCCATCTTTAGAACCATCTGTATATATGTGACAATAATGATTATAAGACGATTTGATTTCATTAAATTTACTTTGGAAGATAGTGGAGTCTGTTTCAAATTTTTTGTCTTTACAAAGTTCAAAAATTATTTTTGGTTTCTCCAAAGTCCATGGTGGTATTTGTGAGACTTTGTACTTAGCAATTAAATTAAGATCAATATTGGCTTCGGTTAGTTTTGGTTTGATCCGGAGACCGAAAGTTCGAATAGCTTTAGGTTTTTTATCAAAGAGAGTTTCATAATTTGGGTCAAAAGTAAGATTAAAAGCAGGATTAGATGGATTTGAATGAAGTTTAATTGCATATTGAAGAGCCAGTTTTTCACGTCTTAAATACAACGATGGTTCATTTGCCTCTACATAAAGACTGTCGGCAGGGGACGTACGAAAGGCACCAAGGGCGAGTCGTAGTCCTTGGTTGTGTATAGGATCAAGCATCGCTAAGTAAGACTTGCGAGCTGATCCATATACAATAGAGCCGTAGTCCAATTTTGATCTGATTAGAGATCTGTAAAGTCGAAGTAAAACTTTACGATCTGCACCCCAATTAGTATTGGCAACAACTTTTAATAAATTTAGTGCTTTATTACACTTTGTCTTAAGATATTTAAGATGAGGAATAAAAGTAAGTTTACGGTCAAAAATAAGACCTAAAAATTTTGTTTCCTCAACAGGTATAGGTGTCCCATCTAACGTTAGATTGGGATCATCGTGATGTTTACGTAGTTGACAAAAATGCATACAATTTGTTTTAGACTTAGAAAATTTAAACCCGTTTTCATCAGACCAAGTCTGAAGTTTATTAAGGCATTGCTGTAGTTGCCTTTCAATAGTTTTCATATTTTTTGAACGGTAACAAATTACAAAATCGTCAACATATAAAGAGCAATCCACACCAGGATTTATACTCTTAACAATATTATTAATTTTAATATTAAAAAGTGTGACAGACAGAATACTGCCTTGTGGGACGCCCATCTCCTGTTTGTGAACATCGGAGAGGGTTGTTCCCATTCGGACTTGAAACTGTCTATCATCTAAAAAGTTTAAAATAAATGTAGCTAAACGGCCACGAAGGCCCATATTATGAAGATCTTTCATAATGCCATACTTCCACGTGGTGTCGTAGGCTTTCTCCAAGTCAAAAAATACAGCGACTAAATGTTCTTTCTTTATGAAAGCCTCCCTAACAAACGATTCAAATCTAACTAAATGGTCTGTAGTGCCCCTTTGGCGTCGGAATCCACTTTGATACTTAGTAATTAAGTTGTTGGATTCCAAGAACCAAACGAGGCGACCATTAATCATACGTTCCATGGTTTTACAAACACAACTTGTCAAAGCAATTGGACGGTAATTAACTGGATCCGTGTTATCTTTTCCAGGTTTGGGTACCGGAATAACGATAGCTTCCCTCCAAGACTCGGGGAAGTTTCCAGTCACCCAAACAGAGTTAAATATATCAAGTAGAATTAATAAGGACGATTCGGGTAAATGTTTTAAAAGTTGATAATGGATATCGTCCGGACCAGCTGATGTATCATGTGCCTTCTTTAAGGAATTTTTCAATTCATTCAAAGAGAACTTCTTATTATATTTTTCTGAATTATTTGATTTGAAGTTTAGTTTCTGCTTTTCAGTCTGATGTTTATGTTTTAAAAATTTTGGATTGCAATTAGTGGTAGATGAATTTTTTGAAAAAGTATCTGCCAAAGTATTAACGATGTCTTTGGCAGATGTGGCAGTATGATTTTCAGTTTTTAAATGGTTAACGCAACCTGGAGTACCCTTACCGTTGATTTTTCGGACCATGTCCCACGCCTTCTTAAGGGAAGTACGAGAATTAAGCCTAGAGACGTAATCTCTCCAGGACTTTCTCTTACTCTCCTTAAGAGTACGTCTTGCTTTCGCACGAAACACTTTAAAATTGTCTAAATTATGTTGTGTAGGTCGTAAATTAAATTGACTTAAAGCTTTTTTACGATCCTTGACTGCATTCTTGCAGTCATCATCATACCATGGTTTTTTAGGGCGTTTTGGATTTGTCGAGGTTTTTGGGATAGATTTTTCGGCTATACTGTATAATATTGATGAAAACTGACCAGCAGGATCATCCGTATCGTTAAATAAATCAGGCTTTAACTGTTCTTCGCAATGAGATTGGAACATATGCCAATCTGCTTTGCGAAGTTTCCATCGTTGATTTCTATCAAGAAGTGGAGGTCCAATATTTTCAAGAAATATTGGATAATGGTCACTCCCGCAGAGGTCATCACCAACACTCCATGAAAAGTCTAACAAAAGTGATGGCTCACAAACTGATAAATCGATGGAAGTTTTCGATCCTGAAGCAGGATGTAAATATGTATGAGATTTATTATCATTATAAAGACATAGGTTATTTTGATTTAAAAAAGATTCAACTTTATTACCTTTATCATTAATGTCTTTACAACCCCATATGTAATTGTGGGCATTAAAATCCCCCAAAAGCATAAAAGGTGATGGCAATTGTGCAATGAGTTGATCGAGATCTTTCGGATCAAGGGTTGCACTTGGTGGTAAATATAAAGAGCAAATTGTAATAACTCTATGCATTGTAACACTAACTGCAACTGCTTGCAGATTAGTGTCTAATGCAATTGTACTGTGTGGGACGTTTCTATTGACAAGAATAGACACGCCACCAGTTGCTTTTTCACCTGTATCACAAATTGTGTTATATAAAGAATACTGTTTAAAAGTAGTTTTATCATTTGACTTCAAAAACTTTTCTTGAAGACAAAATGCAATAGGGTTATGTTCATTTAAAAGTAAACTAATCTCATCATAATTTGGTTTTAAACCTCGACAATTCCATTGTATTATTTTATTTGAATTTGAATCGTTCATTTAGGTGGAAGTATAGGTGCTAAAGGGACTTTTAACTTAACGACCTTGGAGGAATCCGATGATGCATCATCGGTTTCCATATCAAGGTAGGAAAATTTATTTTTCAACCGTATAGAGTCATCAGACTCCTCCGGTTGCTTCCCTGTTACGCATAATTTTGCAGTGGCTAGATGTATCTTAGCCTTCTGCGGAGTAGTTGGACTCTTGGTAATACCAGAGCCCGATGGTTTTTGGGAACTCGGGACATTCCCCGAGTTCTCCGGTTTTGGGGTACTCGGGACATTTCCCGAGTTCGCCGTTTTCTTATTAGAAATAGATGTAAGATTTTTCTTGTTTTGTTTAATATTTGGTTTAGGTTGTATAATTGGTTTAATTACCGGAGTTGAAGTCTGAGTCTCAGATGAGACTTTGGAATTACCAGGAACGACAGCAATATATGGTATGGGATTATCATTAAGCCAGGTAATATCAGTTTGAATTTCCATACATCTTGTGGTCTTTTTCTCAACAACTCTACTCACTTCAGCATATGATTTGCCTGAAGGAGCAGATGGAGATTGGAGTTCAACAAGACGTCTGGCCTCTGGGAATGATACTTTATTTTGTAATTTAACTTTTTGAATTTCGCGTTCTTGTTTCCATTTTGGACAATCCCTCGAGAAAGCCCCGTGGTTCCCTTTGCAATTAATGCAAAGGGCGGTTTTTTTACAAGACGAGAAGTCTGTGTGTCCTTGTTCGCCACAGCGAGCACACAGGGCATCTCGTCTACATCTCTCTCGATGGTGTCCAAACTGTTGACAGTTAAAATAACGAAGTGGGTTGGGTATAAAAAGGTCAACGGGTAAAGATATATAACCGATTTTTACAGATTTTGGAAGGTTTGGAGAATTAAACGTAAGAATAAAAGTATTAGTCGGTTTTATATTGCCATCTTTCCTGGTATTAATTCTGGTCACCTCTGAAACTCCCTGTGGTTTCAAATTGACACTCATCTCCTCAACAGTACATTGTTCCAGTTCCCTGGAACGAATGACTCCTTTGGAGGAGTTGAGTGTAATATGAGGACGGACTTCTACAGGTATGTCAACAAACTTTTTTAATGAAAGGAGATTGTCAGAATGACTTTTTTTCTGACATTCAATCAAAATCTTATCAGATTTGAGCTTTTTCACCTCTCGCGGCTCACCAGCAATACCAAGTATTTGCTTGTGAATCGCAAAAGGTGAAAGCTTTGTTACTGGTCTAGATGGATCTGTTGATGTAACTGTTAAAAATCTTGGCCAATTAGTTGAAGTCAATAAATCGTCATCTGATTCAGTCTCCACTGAATCGTGTCGAGCACGTTTCAGAACAGACTGAGCAGGTGTAGGTCGTTTTGTAGTATCGTTTTGGTGTCTTTTTTTGGAAGCCATAATGAGTTTGTGTTTGTTTCGTTGTTCACGTTTCTCACCCGCCTCGGAGCCCAACAAGGGGACACATGCTGTGGATATCCGACAGACATGATGCCAAGAATACGTTGACAATATACTCCAGCAAAGTAATACATCAGATCCCGCATACCACCCGATGGATGTAAATTCAAGTCCTTTATTGATGGATCGAATTTGATGAAACTTGATATTTGGCTTTATTGATATCTACAATGTAGTAACAAAGCGTGGGCATCTGTGCCCCATGGACCCATTTCTAGTTTGAATAATGATAATGTGACAGTAGAGAAGTATCAAACACAATTTTACTAAACATTGATATCTGATATGAACATAAAGAGTGCTTATGTGTTAAATTGTCATACCGAGTCGTTTGTTTAGAGGCTTTTTTTCCGTTTAGAACCATGTGCAAAATAAAGTTCTTCTGACAAATATATTCTACTTAAATATGTAAGGTAATCTTTAACTGTTTATCACACATTTGTTCAAATTACACTGAAAGTTATGGGAAATCAGGAAAATCTCTTTTTCTTGTAATTTCACGATATATTTTAATCTTCTTGTGATCTAAAACATTGTCTCGTCATCTTAGTTAAGACTAAGCCATTTAAAAACGAATAAAGACGATTTCTGTAGTTTTTGTCACATTTTCTCTATTGATAGAATTTTATGAAACTTCCTGGTATTTAAGTTTAATGTATATCAGAAATAAAAAACAAGTTACCGTACAGATTTTTGGTATTACCTCCTTATAAACATACTCGTCCTTGAAAGTTGGCGAAAAAATGTAGATTTAACAATGCGAAAAAAATATGTAAAATTGTTTACATTTAGTATTTAATTAAAACTTTACATATATGCATGCATATAATATTAATTTTCATGGAAATGGTAATTATAATTTTGAACGTAACCGTTTAGGGTTTTTAAAAAAAAAAATCATTTCGACATTATCAATTGTTTATCAATTTTGAAATAAAAAATTGCGTTTTTCTAATATTTTGATATAGTGTATGGATACATTTTGCTTAAAAACTCATAAAATACTTTCTGATACCTATTCTAATGACAATCAAAATAAAAAATACACTTTGCCGCGTAGTTTGAGAAAAATAAATAGCTCTTAAATATGCCATCGTTAAATAAACTACAGTTGCAAAATTAACGTCGTTATACTAATTGAGCATATTTGTATAAATATTAAGAATACCAGAATGCATATGGGTCCTGTCAGATTTGGTATTATGAATTATCCATATGTGTAGGTTTATCAGTTGAGTTAAAGTGAGTTTTATTTTATGTGGACCCCCGTTACAGGACTTTCTTTTCATTGAAATATCTTAGAAAAACATAATACGTGTTAATCTGTGAGCATATATGTTATTCTTTTCTAAATCCGTAGCATTGTTTCGTCAAAACGGTTGAGATCGGGTCCATTAAAGGGTATTGAAAATTTGAAAAAATGCAAACAAGATGCTTTAAAATCTCAAATTTGAAAAAATGAATACGACAATACATTATTAAGTATTATTGATCAATACGAGATTTTTCCGTTGCTGTTCAATAAACTTTATTATTAGTAAAAATAATGCTATTTTTGTGCAAAGAGCAAATAGGCGTTTGAACAATGTTGTATTTGGTACAGGTGTATTAACAAAAGTAATTATTGATTACGGTATTAAATAATACACAGACTAATGTGTATAGGTTCATACTATGTTTTCGATAAAGCACAAACTTACCTCAGGAAATAGGTGTCTACCTAACGCCAACTGTATCAAATAGTTTTCCCAGTAAGAAGTGTATGTTTCACTTATTAACTACCACTTTCAATTAAGTTTCTATGAACATGTGTTGCTGTGCACGGTTTGATGCACAATTTTCAAATTCAATATGAAAATATTTCAGTTTTGATTAAAACAATGCAGTATTAATCTGCAAATGTATCAAAACGTTAAACTTTTAAAGCAACATCATCCAACGGCTTACAGATCACACAAACTTATAATGAAGAATAACACAACGACAAAAGCATCTGCCCAACACACTGCCCGCTGTAAGCGAGATCAACCAATAATACAGAAAAGCAATATGTATATATATAGGCAAGGTATCGGAATATATACACGTGTTGGTGACGCTGGTACTGCAGTGTAGACCCTGTCTGTAACGTTCTCTTGTCGCGGTGGTCGTTAAAATTTTCTGACACTTTGACCCCGTGTTAACATTTCTGTTCTTGGAATCGAATCGTTTGGTGTTTATGAATAAGCCTATGCTGGTGCTAGCGTTTATCCACCATGCACAGTCTTAATAACACTGAGCCGGTTATTTTATTCTTTTGACTAGGTGATAGATACACTTCCAAAGAATATTTTTTTTTATTTTTTTTTTTTGCTATAACTGAAATAAGAAAAAGCATTTTAAAAAAATACACAGAACATTGTCCTGTAATTATATTTTTTTTAAACTAAATTGTGTATTTAGAACACGAATCCCACTTAATGTTATTTAATGAATTCGAAAAGGGGCCATAAAAATTATCAATCGAAAACCATTATCTTAAAGAAATTAAGTCGAAAAGGGGCCATAACTCATGTAAAATTTTACCAATATTGATTGATATCGAACTTGATGTGTAATTAATAATTAAACAGGAGCACACCATATATTAATTGACTCTTTTACATTTTCAAAAATTCAATTGAAGACGATTATTTTACCAAAAATTATGTCAAAAATCGAAATAACTTTGTTAAAATTTACCGATTTTCGAAAATATCGAAGTTAACTTGTATTTTACTTTACAGTAACTGCTCCATGTAAACACGAAGTACGTATTAAATACATTGAGATAAACCCTTTCATAAATCATTGATTGGAAACCAAACAATATAAAGCCTTTGTGGGACCAACCGATGACCTTACTATTCTTTGAATTGCGGGGACTTTAAAACATTAAAGCGTCGTACACTGGTTCTACCAAATACCCTACTTCATCGCGTAGTTTGTTTTAAAGTAAAACGATAATACTCTTTTATCACTTTTCTTTATATAATGCTATCTTGATACAGATGAAAGAGTATCTGGCGGCAGATTTATTTTTGTTAATGGAAACGTCCCACACAGGACTATCGCACTGAACTCGTATCTTCAAACAGTTGCAGTTAGTGTTACAATACAAAGTTATTACAGTTTGTTCTTTATATTTACCATCAAGTGCAACATTTGATCCGAAGGATCTTAATACTCTCATTGCACAATTACCTTCCATCACATTTTATACTTTCGAGCGATTTCAATGCCCATTATTACTTATTGGGTTGTAAAGACATAAATGATAAGGGTAATAAGGTAAAACATTTTTAAATCAAAATAACCCATGTCTTTATAATGACAATTAAAGCTCATGCATATTGACATCCTGCTTCAGAATTGAAAATGTCCATCGATTTATCACTTTGGGAGCCAATACATTTGTTGGGACTTCTCATTGAGTGTTGGTAACGACCCCCTATTCTCACTGAGTGTTGGTAACGACCCCCTATTCTCATTGAGTGTTGGTATCGACCCCCTATTCTCACTGAGTGTTGGTAACGACCCCTTATGAGAGTAACCTTATTTATGATATCTTGAAAATATGTTTGCGCGGCTGTAAAGACGTTAATGATCATGTGCTGCATTCAATTAATGTTTACCACAATAAAGTCTCTGTTTTATGATAACAATAACAAACAGATATTTGCATCCTGCTTCAGGTTAAGGAACGTTCATTATTTTTGAATTCCTTATCGACTATTTTTTTGAAGAAGTCTTCATTATAAACCCGCTGGCTGGTTGTTCGTTTTTATTGCTCACATGTAGTTTCAATAGTTCACCTATTTATTTGTAAATTATTTTAAAGAGTTTTAGAATGTTAAATATGTAATTGTAATAATCTCATTCATTAACATTTGCGCGTACTAGATAATCTAGAACTGTCAATGTGTCGACGTGCCGTAAAACACCATTCATTCATTATTTAGTTGAGGCTGATCAATTTACAGAATCAATAGTACTACTGAAAAATAAAAAAGATTTTAAAAAAATCAAACCGAGCTTAACAAAAAACTTTAACCTAAGGGTTTAGAGCAAAAGTATGGAAGCTTAGGTAAGTTAGCTATATACATTGTTTCTATAACATAATAGGAATGTGATTATGAACTGGAGTCACCATAACATAAGTAGTTTGTTCATAAACATAAAAGGCGGAGCTAAACATAAAACTTAAACCGGCGGACGACGCCAGGGTCGTGACAATATAGCTCTTTCAAGAAGACGGGTTAAAGAAACAACCGTAACATAACGGTCATAAGAAGGTAGTAAACCCGTTGTTTATTGCTCTATTGTGTATGGGTGTTTGTACTTTTAAAATAATATTACTCTTGTGCACAACACCGCCGATAGAATAACACAAACACCAACACTTGTGGTAGAACCGACCGACTTTATCGTATGTTATATTTCAATATACATACACATATATTTTTCACGTTAATAATACTTCAAACATAATCACAATTAACTTGAAAAAATCCTTGCCATTTTCCCTACTCTGTTCATCTAAATAACACTTCTGTTGTACACAAAACTTCAAAGAGTCTATCGAACACATCAAAGTATTGTATTATTATTTATATATCAAAACGACAGTCGGCATATAAAGCATTTATAAAACCTGTTATTGCTCAAAAAGAAAATCACTTTGTTAAACGTGGTCCTTAAAAAGCACGTCACTTTGTCTTGTCGGTCTAAACAAAGACAAATGGCTCCTGTCGCTAAAACAGCACGATTATTGCATGCACAAAGCAAACCCTATCGGAGCTTTACCTATCAAAGGGAAAGCAATATTCGATGAAAAGATGGCAATTTCATATTTTTTATTTCAAAAGCAAACTGCTTCATTCTGGTATAAACACTTTTAAAGGTTCGATTCCCTGTGTTGATAATTCGTGTCATAGTATACGATGTAAATAATCGGGTATGGTGTTTCAGCTCGGACACCGTGAAAATCAGTACAATTAAAATTACACCTGAACCAAATTATTGTCCGCAACAAGCATCCTCTTTGTATGGTTGTCCATGGCGCCATTTCAGGATCACTCACATCTCGCCACTGAGGTCGTGTGTTTGGGCACAATATGTAAAAAAACTTATATAATTTACGTTACGATTAGATACGCATATAGTTTCCATATTCTGATCGAATCAAACGCATTTTAGAAAATGAACCTTAGATACCAAAACAGTCAAAAACATGTATTCTTGGGGATCGAAACACTCGCCATTTTGAATTAAACGCTCGGTATAAATCGTGCAAGTCCGTAAAATTACTATGAAATATTATAAAAATAATCCCCTTTAAAACAGTCAGATACATGTCAAGCTGCGATCTTTCTCTGCTGACAATACAATCACACTTACGTAATATATAAGTATATTCATTATTAAATCTCTACTTGCCGTCGTGCATTTAAACACATAATTGTAGAATGTACGTGGCGAATTGCACATGGCCATTTACATCAGATATGTGACATTTCGGTTTTGAATACAACCAGTTCTATCAGGTTTGTAATTGATGTCGTTGTGTGAATGATTAAATAGTTTCCCAGTTACTCATAAGTACGTCTATCGGCGGATGTAATATACGGCTTCGGAAATAGTTCACATTGCAATTCTTGACGCGTTGTAGAAAACAGATTGAAATATTACAAGGTCTCGGGGGAGATAATCGGAGGCACTTAACAACATTATCCAGGTCAATTTTATAGATATCATTTAATACCAACCTAAAGATCACCTTTGACGCATACTTTTCGAAGAGACAACCGTATTGACAATGTCTTCTTTGAAAAAGACTGATTCAGAAATAGGATTCGGATAAAGTGTCTGATTGGTTCGGTATACGATTATCATTATTATAGTAAACTGTATTTCTTCACACTTACATTCTGGGATGCGTTTCACAAAAAGAATAATGACAAAACTCGTCGTAAACGTAAACCAACACTTATTCATAATATTTTTAATTTTCATCCAAATGAAGCCAAGTTTACTCAAATCATGCAGAAATTACATATTTTCTAAAAATACAATCATTTTAAATATCTATTAAAATTTGGACACACAACGGAGAAATTGTCAAATTGACTTATGGCGATTTTTATCTTAAGTTGTTTTGTGAAACACAGCCCAGATTTTTATTTCTGTACAATGTATTTGCTTATTTAATGTTATTTTTACAAACATCTTAGACTAAATATTCGTCATAATCAAACAGTTTTGATTTTTTTCATCATAACCGATGTGCTTGACTTAGTCGATTTAAGGGAATATGTCAATGTATTAAACAATAAAATCTAAAAGGATAAAAAGCATCTCATTATAATTAGGAAATAAAATCAAAATGGTTTGGTGTATCAAATCCACTAAAACATGACAGTATTGACATATATTTTAAGATGAAACACTTGTACTACGTGTTAACCTGTATTAATGGCGGACCTACTCTTTAAATAAGCGGCCTACGCCACTACCTCCGCCCCTTTAACTCCTATATTTGATTAAAATTTACTATAGTTCTACTGTGCCCGCTAAGATATTTTGTTAGCTTCCCTCTAAACTGAAGTCCTGGATCTACCCCTGTATATAACGGATCAAAATGAATCCACGTCTCACATGTCTTACCTAGGCGCGTAGCCCAAGTTAGGAAATCTTTTTTTTAATATATTATTTTGGCATTATATGGTCAATCAAATATATATAAGCATAATATATTTTTAAAAAACAAATGTGTTTGTTTTTTGATGAATATATTATATGCTATGTAAGACATCATACAATGTTATACACAAACATTCAGGTATTAATACATACACTATAATTTTGACATATTATATGGAACTGTATATAAGAGAACAATAATACAATATCTTGCATGTAACATTTTAAAGCGCGGATGTAAAGATGATTAATTATAGAGAAAGTAGCAAGAGTGGAGAAAAGATAAGAAAAAAGTTTTGACGAGAAGCTGTATGCATTATATTTTTCGTATTAGTTAATCATTTAATTTCCTGTAACCTGAGTTTGGTTTTGTTGATTGCCATAATTCTTTCTATTTGTTTTTTTGTAAACAAGGTATGAATGATGCAATACTGGGAGTTGTTTTCGTAAACAAATTATTTAGCAAATGAAATTATACACTTTAGTAACTTTAATGTTAATGACTTACATGTAACCCAAACGATATGTTTATAACAGATGTTAAAAGCTTTTTTTTTTCCTTTTTTTTTCTCTCTCTCTTTTACTCTTTTTTCTTTCTTTTTTTTATTCACTATATATACTGGAATATCGGCTCGGACAAAACGTACAAGCTGATCCTTACAGATATCCGAGCATATATCGAAATTGTTCATTATAATTAATGTTTTTTTCACATTTGATATAAGTTATGTAAACTTGAAAAAAAGCGAAACGAAAGCATTGATGAAATTATTATTTCGTTCTTTTCGATTTTGCAATTCGTTAATGTTCACTATATATTGGAATATCGGTTCAGACAAAACGTACAAGCTGATCCTTACCGACATCTCAGCATATAGCGAGAATGTTTAGTTGAATTAATGCTTTTACACATTTCATATATATATATATAAACTATAGAACAAAGGGGTAATCTTATAATACTTATAAGCAAACAACTGTTGCCTATATAGATAACGTTTACACAGGCCCCTCGTGTGTAAAGCAACCTTCACGAAACGAAACAGAACAGTTAAGCTATATTTCAAGAGATGATGTTTTCAAGGAATGCACTATTCAACAAATCAAAAAAACTATTCAAAAATTGTTTGTGTCAATTCTCAATAAATAATTTATAGCGGCATTGTTATTTTTTCTTGGTTTTAAAAATACAATCTGATTTTTTAAACAACGTATTGTATTAAAAAATAATGTCTCTGAAATATGTATCTGTTTATCAAATTTACAGCTATTCCTGTACTTCCATATGTTTCATTTCAATTCAAATACAAAAGTGTTTGATAAATTACATTTATTTGGAACATAGTAATAACCAAATACAATGTCGGCAATTTGCAAATTGCACAAGCCTATATCTAGTAAGTCGATTACTTTATTAAGTATAATCTCAAAGTTCGCTAAAACGGGTTTTATAATTTGGCAGCTAAAGAATAAGTGAACAATAGTTTCTCTTTCCCGTTTGTATATATTACAAAGACCGTGAGATACTCCCATTAAATTTAATCTGTGTTCAGTGAAAATTGAATTGTGAAGAAATTTCCATTGAAATTGTTTTGCTTTATTTGAGCAGTAAGCCTTTTTGATATTTTTCCAAACGGTGTACCAATCAATATTATTTAAGTTTAACTTTTCTTCCCAGTTTCGTTGTGCTTTTGATTGAGTCGTACTTTTGGAATTGATATACGTTTGTATTAGTTTCGTTTTTAATTTGCATGGCGAGATTATTATTTTTTTAGAATTTAGAAGTTTTGTTCCCTCTATATCTAATGTATACAAGCATTTTATGGAGGATTTTTCTATTTTAATTTCCCTATAAAAAGGCCGGTTGTTTTTTCCTTATACATTTTTGCACCGGAGGCATTTTCGTATAGTTTCAACTATTTAAATAGGTGCGGTAAAGACCTTTCGTTTTTTAAAAAAAAATTGTGTGTCATCAACATATTGATTTAGCTTGATATTTAACTGTTTATTTTCGTGAATTGGTAGATTTAAACCTTCGATGTTGTTATCCTTTCTTACCGCGCATGCCATGCCAGATGTTAAAAGCTCGGTTGTTTGCAATACATAAATTATGGACTTCTGTCCAAAAGGGTCTTACAAAATGACATTCCCAGTACAAATGTTTCATAGTTTCAGGATGTCTATCACAAAAATCACATAGACATAAACTTTTTATGTGATTTATTGTTTTAATTCCTAAAAAAAATATTTGAAAACCCTGGTATATTGCCTTTAATATTTCAAAATGTAACGGAAATTATAAAATAGGTAACTTACCACTTTATTGTGTTTTTTTTCTAGAAAATTATATATTTTTCCAATGATTAAACACCCTTTACTAAGTTTTCTCTTGCAGTGGCAAGAACATTTAATCTAATATCAGTTCATCTTTATATTCTAACAATTAAGTCAACAATGCGTTATTTGGTATAATGATATACACCAATTTAAATACAATTCGTAAATGAATGTTCTGCACAATGATATTGGAATTATACATTTTTTAAATAAATAATATTAACAAGAAAGAATTTCAAAAAAAATGTTGCTTCAATAGATGGGTATGTCATACAGTCGATCACATGGCTTCGTTATAGAGTAAGTATGGAGTATATAGCGTCATGACATTCAATCAAATAAACCAATACTATCTGTAAAAAAATATGACTAACAGCAGACGTAGATGTCAAAGGTATGCCTGCCATACAGGCAGTTCGTTAGATGGCTTCGCGAACTAAGCAAATATAGAAATAGTAGGCGGCAAACAAAGTGTGGGACTCCTTTCCGCCCAGGCTATCTCCCCTCCATTGAGAGAGTGCGACACTTCTTACCACCTACATTGTCTCTCCTCCATTGTCACGAGTGGACGACACGACCCCGCCCACGCTACCTCTTCCACTGAAAGACAGTGAGAATCCTCCGCTTAGGCCACTTGCATTCCATTGTAGACTCTTCTCCGACCAGGCCACCTCCCTGCCATAGAATGAGTGCGAGACTCGTCTCCGCCGAGGATACCTCCCTTCAATTGATAGTGTAGGACTCCTTTCCGCCCAGGCTACCTCCCTTCCATTGAGAGTGTGGGACTCCTCTCCGCCGAGGCTATCTTCCTTCCATTGAGAGAGTGCTGGACTCGCCTCCTAGGCGACCTCTTCCGCTGAGAGACAGCGAGAATCTCCGCCCAGGCTACCTCCCTTCCATTAAGAGAGTGCGAGACTCCCCCATGCTACATACCTTCCATTAAGAGAGTGCAAGACTCCCCCTATGCTACATACCTTCCATTAAGAGAGTGCGAGACTCCCCTATGCTACATACCTTCCATTAAGAGAGTGCGAGACTCCCCTATGCTACATACCTTCCATTAAGAGAGTGCGAGACTCCTTTCAGGCTACCTCTCTTCCACTGAGAGATTACGAGAATCCTCTCGGCCCAGTCTACCCGAGGGAGTTAGGGACGGACACAACAAACCGACTGTCTGGAAACGTAAACAAGATTAAGAAGAGAGGTCAGGTTTAAGCTCCTGAGTGGCGGTATTGCTACTCAAAGTGCCAAGACTGTTATCCCTGTTAGCACCTCTTCATTTCGTATAGTTAAGGTGTTGTGGTGAATGTGTCCTGTTAGACATTTTTTTTTTTCACAAAGCAATATCATTGACTCGAAGGCAACTATTCTAATGAAAAAATATAATGACATATATAACTTACTTAAGGCTCCTGATAAAATAAGAATTCCGCGGAATGACATGTGCCTGATTGTGGCTTTAAGGCGAAATGCCCTTCCTTATGTGCTAAGAATATTCTCATATTTATGATTAAGCTGATGTCGGCAAAAAAGAAAGTATTCAATGTCAAGCCCGATTTTAAAGCACGGGAAACAATTGTATACAAGTGCAGAACAGTCAGTATACTAACTCTAATTCTAAGCTGTATTTGTCTAGGAACATCGATACAATAACCATTTGACATGTTGATTTCCTTTATAACAGTAAAAAGATATGCATAAAAAATCGGAAGTTTCTTTTTTTGTGTACAATAATAGCATTGTTGTAAATGAGCAGCTGATTTGGAACCTCGTGTCTACATTTAGTATCGGTGCCCAAATTAATTAAACAATAGTCATTTAGCTTTCTATTCAAGTGAGAAATATATCCAGAATATTTTATTAAGATATCTATACAGGGAAAGGAAATATTGTTTATCAGAAAACAGTCACTGTGCTGAGTAACGATGGCCTTGACCTGAAAAGAAATATACTGAACAGAACAGCTAACGCGCAACATTTGTATTTCCAATATCCAAGCACAGATTTTTAAGAAAATTGCTTTGATACGTTTTGAGAAAATGCATAAAATTCGTTTGATACTTTCAAGGTGGCGGGGTAACTTCCATTCAGTATACTTTTATAACATACTTATCTTACACTTATTTCCAAGTTTTTCTATGATTAACGACAACAGTGCAATTTCTGAACATCTTGGAACGTTCGCAGGCGACACAAAATTAACAACAGTATGTAGTATACAGAAATAACTAAGGTTTATGTATCTTCTTATCCCCGTCTGTGAATCAATGTCAGCCAATTAGTTTCCTGTTTGACATATAGTTTCTGATTTAGATATAATAGATATCATTTGGTTAATTTTGTGCATTTCCGTTATTGAACTATGCACGTATAGATCTTATCGAATTCAACAAATTTATACTCGTATTACTTTTTATTGAGTAAACGAATTTAGGCGACCATGTGATATTGTCCATATATGTTGTCAGCGTTATTATTGTTTAAGCTATTGTAACCTGTTTGTCAAGTGAATAAATGCGATCCTATTGCAGTCAAGTAGTGTTTGCAAAATCAATGCATTCTAGTATCGTATCATAACGGTGATTATTTGATTAGGTATTTCTTTGTTTATACAATATAAATCGATATAATTTCTGTTTTCAGTTAGATCTGTGTTCATACGAATTGTGACGTGTACATTTTAGATCAAATAGTTTTGTCAAATTACGTATTAAGTAGTGTCTGATATCTATACTCGTGGATTGTTTCATATAATTGCACATCGTAAACATTTCGTTTTATATGTCGACGTATGAGATACTTGCTCGAGCTGTTTAATAACTGAAGGCTCATCACTATTCATTCAACATTCGAAGATGTTCTGCAACAGTACAACTGGATATATAAACTGAAATGTGTTGATAATGGTATTCAGCTCAATCTATCTTAAAAACAATATTCATAACAAATGTTTTCTTTTAAAAGAACGTTCATCCATGTATGACAAAGTTATAGACCGGCACCGGAATCTCACCCAGTTTAAAAGTGTCAAACAAACCCAAACCAAAGAATGACCTTGATATTTGAAGTACAGGTGTGGGTCGTATGCGTGACATGTCATGTCATGCTGACGAATTTGAAATCGATCAAAGTTACAGTCCGGACACGAAATCTCACACAAACTCAAAGCGTCACCTTGACATTTGAAGTACGGGTATGAGTGTTATGCGCGACACGACGTTATGTTGATGAACTGAGCCAAGCGTTTTTAAAATTGACCCATAGTAAAGTAAAGGGTGGAGAATAAAGAATATAAAATATACCGATATTCACGCGTGTAATTTTGCCATATTCCAACTCCGAATGCGCTTTAATGGTGATCACGTCAAAAGATAAAACCTTATGACAAATCAACTATTTACGATCAATAGATTACAATTTTTCAAAGACGTAAATACTGATAGTATGTTTACACTATTTACTAATAGCATTTGGGTCACGAAAAGGTCGGGAATTTCATTTAGTGTTTCGATTACATCATATGAACTTTCGTAGGCCTTGCAAATAGTATTATTTTTAAAGTTTGCAAAAGATTTGCACAAATAAAATATTGACTATTTATTCGTTCGAAAATCTTAGGACATAAGTAGGTTAGTGAAACGGGTCCCCTGGAACCTTGAACACGGTCTATGTGGTAGAATACTTAAGATTTATTTCAAAGAAATTGTTGCAATCAGTGACGCCGAAACCAGTCGATGCACAATATTTAAAGGAAGTGGCAAATATGCAATAGTCACGATTTCAAGAAAGGTTTGCTATCTATCTAGCGTTGTGTGCAATGATTTACAAGATTATTTAAGTCAAAATCAATGATTGCCAGACAAAACCTCCTACTAGCTAATAAACACATTTAGATTTGCCGTAGAGCGCCGTCTAAAGATCACTTGCCTCTCACCCCTGAAGTCGTGTATTCATACACTTAGCGTGAGAAACTTTACCGGCTATTTATGGATAGAGACATTTTACTCGGATTCATTTTGACCTCTTCAACCGTCAATAACATTGTGTGTCATAAATAATTTGCAATGTGTTTATATAATTAGCGTTAACCCCCATCTAAAAAGCCAGAATATGACTAACATAAGACAAGCGCAAATACCGCCTCCATTTCTAGCAAACATTAACATCAGGTTCGTAACATTTACAGCTTGATATGTTAAACAGGATTGTAACTGGGACCGATGCAGTGCCTGGTTACAAGTAGAAAATCCTCATTTAGACAAAAGTTTGCATACTATTCAAATACTGTAAGGCAGGAAATCCAATATATTCAGCTGTTTTCCCTTTGTGCGCATTATAGGTTTTAGTCCATACTAAGTTAAATGAATAATTCAACATAATACTGGTTCTAAAACACAATTACCTTAACGAATATGTCTTTGAATGATACAACCACCGCAACATTATAAACACAAACTTTACAGATCAATTATAATAGGACGATAGACTCACAAAAGGAGAAACGACAATGGTATTCATATTCACTTTCCTCTTCGTTTCTGCCTTATGATTTAAAAAAATCAGAAAGATCTTAAAATTGACCACAACCCAGCGATATTTGCCCTAGCACCATACACTATTTGACATGATGAAAAGGTGAACGAATACATGTAACTTTACATGGCAGGTAGCGAAAAAACCTTGCGTTAGGACTTATTGGGTTATTGCTACTGAAGTGATGCAGCATGTAGATGGGTAAACGCAAGAAAGGAATCAATTGTGTTGCACTTGTGGGTAAAAAAAGAAGGTTAACCAAACACAACAATGTTGGTTTTATATTGAACTAGTTTTCTGGTGTTTATAAAGACTATTTCGGTTTGATGACGCGGGAAACTTTATAATATAAACTATGTTATATTTGGTTACATACTGGTTTGTTATGGACCAAATTTGATTGCATTTTAAATGATTCAAAATGAAAGGTTTACGTATACTAAAAAATACAACTGCAACACGTTATTCCTATTGAATAAGCTGTCATTTTTAATTTGCTATATATATGGATGTCATGTTTCTAGTACCAGTTACATAATCACGCTATGGATTGCCAACATGTCAATGTCCGAGAATGGCCAGACCTGTCCCTGCATAACAGATTTTATAGTGGGCGGCAATATCAGGTCAGAAACAGCGTAATCATTTGTACTACACTGGCTCTTGTGAACTGTAATTGCAAATGCAAGAGCTAAAGGATATATTTTGCGTTCTACGGTTATGGGAAGTTTGTCAGACAACAGGAATGTTGTGACTGCCTTGATCGGAACACAGTGTCTTGATTGGGCGGGCTCGCTTTGCTTTGATCGTCAAATGAAACAAATAAAGTCCCATGTAAAGGATGTTGCTGATAAATATATATGTGCTGAAGAATGCCTATGGCTCCATTACTAGGCGATCTGCAATGATTTTGGTTATCATTACTTTTGCTGGATTTGCAACCGTTAAAACTGTGGATAATCCACCAGTTTGGTAAATGTTGTCTTTGGTGACTTGAAATGGTACTGTGTTTGTATGCCGTTCCCTTTTAGAATCACTGGCTGTTATTGTGGCCTTTCCTGGCAGAGAACCAATTTTTAAAGCATTGTAATCGTGAACTTGCTGATTGGTTAAGAATATATGGATAGTTTTTGTCGGGGAAATTGTCTGTTAGTGTTTCTTCAAGTTGATGTCATATTTTGATATCGTCATCTGTCGTAATGCCTGTTCATACTCGAGAGAAGACATCTGCATATAATGGATCTCCCTTTTGACGAAATATTTCTATCAATTCAAAGATGAAACTCACCAAAGGGAGCCAGCAAAAGCTGCATATTCTGTCCGGGGTGATTAATTTTTGGTGAGTCTCCAACTGCTGGAAGTTGGAAAGGATCTCCCACTGCTAGGATTGACATTCCTGCAAACTTATGTTCATAGTCCAGATACAACATTTCCAGGATCATCCATGTCCTGTTCTATATGGGCTGTGATTTGTTCCCATACATCTGGTTAGAGGTCGTCTGGATCAAACGTATTTATAACATTTTCCACTTCATAATATGGTTCAAACATTTCAATGGTCGGAATGACGGTATTTTTTTACCTGCTCAAACTTTGCTTTCTAGGATCCATTAAGTAGTAATTCATCTTCATCCCACAATGGGAGATATAGAATCAAGTCTATAAAAATAGACTACCTCATCCGTGTCTTTGGAGATGTAGTAGTATCTGATAACAATTGGAATAATATTTAATCTGATATCAGTTTATCTTTATAGTCTAATAATCAATAGTCAATGCGTTATAATTCATGCGTTATTTGATATAATGAAAGATACCAATTTAGATACATTATTCGTAAATGAATGTTTTGCATAATGTTATCGGAATTATACAATTTTCAAATAAATAATATTTACAAGAAAATATTTCCTGTAGCAAAAGCACAACTTATTGAATCTATCTTTGTTTTTAAATGAAAACCAGTTCTTCATGCAATTGCAGCATTGATAACTCAACTTAGTCAAACACCTCAAGTAGAAATTGACTTTACCAAAGATCTAGCTATACGCCGCTCCTTCGTACGCCTGTCATATTGGCATTTACAAGGATTCGCGAGTAAAGATGTTATGCGCATAGTAGATCGCAAATAACGTTTTGACATTTTAATCAAATCCACCGATAATGCTTGTGTGAAATATATGTCGAGCTAAAAACTTAGTTTCAAAAGATAGGTATGGCATACAGGCATTTACATGATTTCGCGATAGAGCTAGATTGGAGCAAATAAATAGTGTCATCCAATTTAATCAAATAAACCAATACTATCTGTAACAAATATGACTAACAGCAGACGTAGATGTCAAAGGAATGACTGCCATACAGGCAGTTAGTAACATAGCTTAGCGAACTAAGCAAATATACAAATAGAAGGGGGGCAAAAAAACGTAAATTTTACCATTTAATTAAATCAACCAATAATGCGTATAATGGAGAACGTAGCTGTTAAAATAAGACAGTAAATAACCAATATATAACACTATCATAAGCACAGTTAAATAAACAGGGTTTGTAGCGAAACCGCCACTGAGATCTTAAACCTTGTAAAAGGATGTGCATCTAACATCGCTCTTCTCTCCATTGTTTAAACAATAAGTTACTGTAGGTTACTTCGGTTATAAGTCAACACGACGGCAAACGTATAATTTTTCATAGAACTTGGCGACTATGCTTTAGAAACGTTTTGTATGTACATATAATAACTAATTCACGCTATAGCTATCAATCACACGCGTCAGTTATATTTTAATCCAATACAGGGTACAGATTTGGAAACACTCCCATCCATATTAACCATATTAATATATCAGCCTGTGAAATTAAGTATCGTCATGAATCTAAATTGAGTGGGAACATATCTAATCATAGTAGTTTATAATGAAATATCAGATAATAAAGCAAATGCACAGTTCAAGTGGCATAGCTGTTCCAGAGCATACGTGTCATTGTTCTTCTGTTGACACATATTGATCTGTCTGAAAGGAAGAGTTATGACTTTGAAGTGTTCTATTATAATTACTGTTTTATGTAGTTAAATTGTTTGTCTTTTAATTACGAAAATTATGTTCAACAGGAGGCTAGGGTAAAGTGCTCTTGGCCCAAGCTACTTCACTTCCATTGAGAGAGTGCAGGACACCTTTCCGCGTAGGCTACCTCCCTTTCATTGAGAGAGTGCGGGACTCGTCTCCGCCCAGGCTACATCCCTTCCATTGAAAGTGCGGAACACACCTCCGCCCAGGCTACCTCTTCCTGTTACAGATAGCGAGGAGAATGTCCTCCGCCCACGCTCCCTCTCTTCCATTGAGATAGCGCGGAGCTCCTCTCCGCCCCGGCTACCTCTTTATTATTTCGTCTCCGCCCAGGTTACCTCCCTTCCATTGAGAGAGTGCGGGACTCGTCTCCGCCCAGGCTACCTCCCTTCCATTGAGAGAGTGCGGGACTCGTCTCCGCCCAGGCTACCTCCCTTCCATTGGGAGAGTGCGGGACTCGTCTCCTCCCAGGCTACCTCCCTTTCATTGAGAGTGCGGGACTCGTCTCCGCCCAGGCTACCTCCCTTCCAGTGAGAGAGTGTGGGACTCATCTCCGCCAAGGCTCCTTTCTATCCTTTGAGAGAGTGCGGGACTCGTCTCCTCCCAGGCTACCTCCCTTTCATTGAGAGTGCGGGACTCTTCTCCGTCCAGGCTACCTCCCTTCCATTGAGAGAGTGTGGGACTCATCTCGCCGCCCATGCTACATGCCTTCCATTAAGAGAGTGCGGGACTCCTCTCCGCCCATGGTACATACCTTCGATTAAGAGAGTGCGAGGTTCGTCTCGGCCCAGTCTTCCTCCCTTCCATTGAGAGAGTGCGGGACCACTCTCCGCTCAGGCTACCTCCCTACCTTTATACCAACTCTTATTCTAAGCGTATTTTCCTAGGCACATTCAAATACTGAACAAAATAAGTAACTTCCGCTGTGTTTAAATGCAGATAAATGTAAATATGAAAACAAGTGTTAAATTATTTTTATATGTATTACAAAATTATTTCAATGAATTTGTGTGGAAAATTTTATCGCTCTACGTTGACGGAAATCTGATGAAATGGTTAATTAAATGTGGTAGGGGTCGTACACCAAAATCACACATTAATACCGGATATGGCCACCTTGGGCATCGAGGACTGCCTGGCATCGGTGGCGTATAGAACCGACAAGTGTGTTGATTTCGGCCTGTGGATTGTTCCACTTCTAAATTAAGGCTTGTCTTAGTTCATTGACGTCATAAAAACAGAAAAAAAATAATTTAATCCTTACAATTCCAATACTGATGATAATATTTAATTTGAGACTCCTCAAGTGAAAGAAAAAAAAATAACTATACGCTGCAAAGTAAACGCGTAAAATACATCATCTCTGTCCTGGTTGACATCTCAAATGTGAACATTTTATGACCTACTTCATTGTTTCTCAAAACAACTGATGGTCTGATTGTGACTCCCGGTTATATCGCTGAACCACAGAAATCTTTTGAACAATAAACCGATGAAAACAGCTAGGACTATATCTAACATTTGCTTTTGTTGTATTTTATTGTTAAAATAAGCGTGGAACCTTAGAGAACGTCATTTAAGTTCGTATATATGCAACAATTATTTAACTGCTTTGCCTAAAATTATGAAAGCCGGTGAGACGAGTATACATACTGAAAGGATAAAGAAACGCAGGGTAACAAAATATGCAACAATTATTTAACTGCTTGGCCTAAAATTATGAAAACGGGTGAGACGAGTATACATACTGAAAGGATAAAGAAACGCAGGGTAACAAAATATGCAACAATTATTTAACTGCTTGGCCTAAAATTATGAAAACGGGTGAGACGAGTATCTTGTTCACTGTGCACTCAAACCGGTACCTAAAGTTACCCATCCGTGTAATGTACATAGAGAAACTGATGAAAAGCAAAAATCTTGTCAAACCACTTGATACTCTTGAGGTATACACATCGCTTTCCGCTATTTACAGTCGATTTGAATCTCTTGCAATCATGGTACGGCTGACGGAATTTCAGAGGGGCCGGGCTATTGCATTGCTAATGCAAAGTCAAAGGCAACAACAGGTTGCTATTCAGCTCGGTGTGAATGTTTCGACCATAGAACGTCTTGTTCGTCGTCAGAGAGACACCGGAAGGACTGCCTTGTTGGAAGAGTGAACAGTATACCTACGAGAAGGATAAATGCACTGATGAACTCCATGCACAGGTGAATCAGGGTTATGACAAATGTGTGAGGGGAGCATATGAGATATTGACGAGTCAGCCGATTTCACTTTGCGATATCGTTTTTCCCTGATATACTCTCTTTAATGATCACGTCAGAAGATAAAACCTAATGACAAATCAACTATTTACGATCAATAGATTTTCAAAGGCGGAAATACCGATAGTATGTTAATATCATTAATAAAGCATTTGGGTCAGTTTCAACTTCTTAGTGTAACATTTAAGGGATTATATTGGCAAGTAACACAAACACGCTGTTAATCCAGACTTATCCTATATGCAGTGTGCACAAAATAATGCTTATGTATTGAAGTATAACCTTTATTTACTTGAAAGTTATCAAATTAACAGTAATTGAATATTGGCCAAAACTTTAATACATCCCACAATAAAGTATTGCGCAATTTTTACATTGAACTCCGTAAACTTCCCGAACAAAGCCTCGAGATCGAGAACGAGTTTTCACGACGTTATCCGATGATTGATCGGAAACCCGAATGCGGTTCGTTGAAAATGGCAAATGTAAACAAAAACAAAAACGTGGCTTCAGAAACCCGATGTTTGTAATAAAGAGGTCGTCTTTCCGCAAGTAACTGGCAAACTTTTCAAAGTTTTTGAAGCGAGCGGGACTCGAACTACGACCTAAGCGGCAAGAGGTAAGTGATTTTGAGACGGCGCCTTTGACCACTCAGCCACGGAGGACCCCACTAATTTTATATACCGTGTCGTTTGGAAAGGGAATAATTATACACAGGTTTGCTCAGTTATCTTCTGAGAAAGGTAGTGTACACGCCATATAATTGAAAAGCTAAAAAACACACGGAAGCAAGTACATGATGGATTAAACTATGTATCAGAATAATAATTTGGTAAATGATGAAGTAAAATCTGACCCGCACGAAAAAAGGTAATCCACTCGACACTTCTATATATCCAATAATATTTCTTGGGAAAAACGTTAGTAATAAAAGAACTACTTTATGAATAGTGCATAACTGTTGAATGGCAACAAAACGTTTAAATGTATATAGCTTGTTGCACAAGAATTTAGATACACAAACGGTTAATGTTTTTAATTGAAATACTTTGAAACAGTTATAAAACAATGCAAGCTCATAACTGGAATCTTGATACTTTCTCTTTATTACTGAGCAATTTCATATATTCGCTTACAGTCATGTAAGCAGCAACTTACAAGGAAACACGTGGGCGTTTATGACACACTGGCAACTGGACGCGATATCTGCCAGTATTATAGAAAAGCAATATTCGTTCAGATATCTGAATAGATGTACGTGCAGTTAGTGTTGGCGACGCTAGTATTATATTGCTGGCTTCACTGAATTACTTCAGTTTCAACCAAATACTGACCATGTCATCCAATAAAGCGTTCAAGCTTGCGGACTCGTTCCATTGAATGATATAAGAAATTGATATACACAGAAAGTGATGTTGTACTAATAGCCATATTTCTTTAATCACTGATGTCTTAAAAAAGACACAAAATTAGAGAGGATACACTATTATCATCCGGTGCCCATCCGTTCGTAAACTTTTACATTAACAACTTTTCACTAAAACCGCAAGACAGATTTTCAACAAATGTTTTGCGAAGCATTCTTACCGGAGTGAGTTTTTTTTGTAAACTTTGAACACTTTGTCGTATCACCTTATTCTCTCGGGTTTGATTAAGCCATGACCCTTGGGTCCAAATTGATCTCGCCGTCGTAAGGATATTTTAACTCAAAACCTTTTTCAATAGCCAAATGTATTAATATTTAGTGTAAATGATTATATCGATAGAAATTTCAAGTTTGTTTGAATAAACTCCTAGAGTGTAAGCGGACTTTGATATTTAAATAGAGATACTATGGAAAACTGAAATTTTATTTTAGGAATCATTTCAATTAACTTGAGGCCTAAAGTATTGTCTAGTTACGTCATGTTAGACTTAGACATTAGAAAAGGTTGAACTATCCTTAAATATGGCCGCCATAAGGGTCGAAGTTTAACATGGAATTACAAATGTGAACAAGGAAATATTTTTCAAGTCATTGCTTCGAAAATATTTTACTAAGGTCAGCCTATTAGAACCACTTAAGCCTCTTGATTGTATTATTTTGTGTCATTGGTCTTAAGTGTGAATTATTTTCTTGAAGAGAATTTCAGACTCGAAATTATACCTTGAACCAATCTTACAAACACTTGCCGGTTCTTTGTCTGATGATTCACAAATCCATATAATTACAGAAGCAACCCTAATAGACTATAACATTGTTATATTACCACCACATCCAGGTCTGATGGAGTTTTTTTTATTTAATTTCTGTGCAAACTATGAATATCACTTACCGCTCACCACAGATGTCATGTATTAAAATACTTTACATGAGAAACTTTGCAGGTTACTTGTAAATTGACACCAGTTTTTTTCGGAGTCAGTCAGATGTCATAAAATTTAATAATATAAAATATTTAATGTAAAAGTAATAAGTGTTAATCCCATATAAAAGGTCAGACAATAACTTACGAGAGACACGTAAATCTTGTCCCACGTCCTTACATACAAACTAACGTAAAAACTCCTTAATTAGTATTTGTGTTGTATCAATTTGTATTCTACTGAAACAGCTAATTGTTTTTTTGTTTCATTTTGTTATTAAAGTATGTATCGTAGTATTATGTCCATGTCTGATTACTTTATCACATAGAGAAAGTTAAACTCAATGATTGCCAGACAAAACCTCCTATTAGCTAAGTAACAAATTTGGATTTGCCGTGGAAGAATGACCTAAAGCGCCGTCTACAGATTACCTGCCTCTCACCCCTGAAGTCGTGTATTCATAAACTTAGCGTGAGAAACTTTACCGGCTATTTATGGATAGAGAGATTCTACTCCGATTCATTCTGAGATCTTCAACCGTCAGTAACATTTTATGTCATATATAATCTGCAATGTGTTAAAATAATTAGCGTTAACCTCCATAAAAAAGCCAGACAATAACTAACACGAGACAAATGCAAATACCGCCTCCATTACTAGCAAACACACATAAAAATGTACTAATTACGTAGACAATTTCATTTCATACATCTCTACCGGCTTTCATCTCCTTTCCAATTACTTTCTTTCATATTATACGTAGTGAACAACAATGTCATTTACATCAGGTGCGTTACATTTACAGCTTAATATGTTAAATAGGATTGTAACTGGAAACAAGGCAGTGTTTGGTTACAAGTAGAAAATCCTCATTTAGACAAAAGTTTGCATTCTATGTCAAATACTGTAAGGCAGGAAATCCAATACTTTCATCTGTTTCGCCTTTGTGCGCATTATAGGTCCAGAACTAAGTTGAATGAATAATTTAACTGGTTTACTGGTTCTAAAACAAATAAAAATACAATTAACTTAACAATTATGTCTTTCAATACAATCACCGCAACATTATAAACGCAAACGTTACAGACCAATTATAATAGGACAATAGAATCACACAAAAAACGACAATGGTATTCATATTCACTTTCGTGGTTTATTAGAACTTAGTTTTTTTGCATTTTAAATGAAACCAAAATGAAGGGTTTACGAAAACAAAAAAAAATGCTTCATGTTCAATGTCATTTAAATCTACAAATGGAAAGTTGAAAGAGATACACTGTATACAGGTATAGGGCTACTAAAATAAAGTTTATCGAAAGAAAAAAAGTATATTTGTTTAAAATTGAAATAAGATACACTCTGCATAAGTAACGGACACTATACAATCTTTGCTAAATAAATATTAAACAAAAATGATTATTTTATGAAACCTGTATAATGAAAGTATAACTGCAAAACGTTATTCCTTTTGAATAAACTGTCATTTTAATGCGACTATAAATGTACAATTTCCCTTCATTTGCCATTGATAAAGTTACCTACTCACGCTATGTAGTGTCATCATGTCAATGTTTAAGAATGCCCAGACCAACTATTCTAGGAAGATTAACTATGCTTTTTATAATGCAATCAGTCTAGTTCTTTTATCCTTCATCCTATTACGCGTAAGGTCAAACGTCAAGTTTCCATCATCATAAAGCACTCGGTAAACTTTAAACATTACTTAAGCATAAAGCAATGACTGACTTACAGTATTATGCAATTTCAAAACACAAAATATTTCAAAAAAGAATTGCAGTGTTCCAAACACAAAATATTTCAAAAAAGCATTACAGTGTCCATATCACTTGTTTTTACTTTAGTTTCACATTGTTCTTCGATTACTAATAAAGCACGGTCGGTACGAGGCGACGTAAAGCAAGATACTCAATACAGAGTTCTAGGGGGAAAATCCCAGTTTATATAGCCACAACTGTAAGGGACGAGTGATGCTAAATCTACGCTAATCCGGAAGCGGTAGTAGTTTCTTTAATACCATATAAGTGCATTTTTAAAAACAGTTATAACATTCAAATGATATAAGCAGTTTGGATCGCGATCTAGATTACGGATCGTGTAGGAGATAGATCTGTGTAAAAAAAGTGTTAATACCATCATAGGACCTTTTTAAACCAGCTGTGTTTTTTGTTGTTGAGTAATTATCTTTAATTTGTATATATTGTATAATTGTTATACGTATTTTCATTCATGTAAAATAAAAATTGTAAATTTTACTTTGTGTATACTTGTATTCTACCCTCGTGAGTTGTCGGCCCTTGGTCATTTTGCTACAGTCTAACAATCAACAGTGTGTGGACTTTCAAGAATAATGTTGTTTTATTTAAATAATATATACCAATTCAATTTAAATGCATTTGTCGTCAACTTTATGTCTTATATAACGACCTTGCTTAGTCAATTATTTACGACCATATCATATTGATCGTGTTTAACATGATAGTAGTAGCTCACACAATAACCATGTCGGTGCCGATACTTTCCGATCAATATTTTATTCACCCACATGACACATTAATTGTCATTAAATGACTTACAGCGATGGACGCAAGACAACCAGTAATCTAATGCCATTGGCACTGTTGTAGCTTAACGTCGCATTTGGAAGACTGGCCGAATCATGTCATTTTGTACATATAATACCTACAATGTAATAATTTGCGGGCAATCGTATCAAATATCATTCTACTTCTATAACCTATTGTACTTTGTACATATAATACATACAAAGTAACAATTTGCTGACAATGATAACAAATGGCATTCTAGATAGATATTTTTATAGATATATTTATTTCGGTTATGAACGCATACATGGACAATTAAAGCAAAATGTACAGTAAATAGAATTATTACATAATGAGGCATAGTGAGCCATTGCATGCACACTACCACAAAAATTAACACCAGAAATACTCTTATTTTCATAGTGGTCCTTTGTTTTGTCAGCATGGCATATAGAGGCAATCATTCAATCAAAACATTAACTATCTTAGAAATCAGTTGCATTTTTAACTTGTTAAGAATCGCGCAAATTTTCACATTCTATAACCCGTCTAACATGCAATATCAGTATTAAGTTGATTAAATAAATCACTTTATATTCTACTTCTATAACCCTTCTAACTTTGTACTTTCTAAAGACACTGAACATAAAATAATTCACCTAACGGAGTGTTCAGCTACTCGGCCCAATCAGTAAACATCAATTTCAAGTCAATATTTTCTATTTTGAAGCAATATTTATTCCATTTGAATTTACCTTTAATCGAATGTGTGGCTTAAACTGTTCAATTTATCCATAAGCCTGCATATTAAATAATCGTTTTTATCAGAATTACATCTTCAAGTTCCGACTTTCGTTATCAGTGGATAAAAGACACTTTTAGAGCCATTTGCAGTGCGTTCAGTGTTCCAGAATTGCACATCTCTATAAAGTGTTTGTTTATTATAGTATCACCCCTATTGAAAGGACAGCCACACTGGGCTTATGTGACACCTTTCTACTATATGTACACTTCCTGTAATCTATCGTCGGGCTGTTAGACATTCGGTACCCTTCAATTTAATAAGCTGTTGTGTGAGCAACCAGCCGCATCAGATAAATCCAAGTGCTTCCACCTGGATTCGAGCCTTCGTCATCCCGCTTCCTTAACCATTAGATCACGGAAGACGGTTAAAGAATTCCTGTAGAATAGAACAAAATTGGTGTGTGAGACATATAAGCGATTGCCGTAACCAGACGGTAAAGTACGGCAATAAAATATCGCCCACACAGTTTATTTATATTGCAATAGATTAGAACAAGTATTGGGGACTGGCAGCACGTACTTTTCACTTCTAGGTTACAACTCCCGTGAGTATAATACAATAGGTTCTGGATGTAATTCCGGGTAATGATTATTGGGTTAATTGCTACTCAGCAAGTTAATTGACCTGTAGAATTGAGATATATATATATGTCATTATGTTTTGACGGTTGATTAATCATATTCATAGACGGATTCAGGCTATTAATTTGGAGGATTTTTTGTTAAAATATTACAGGGTGTAGGGGTGTCCTAGTAGCTTTTTCACATTTTGCTGCAAATTATTCCGTCTAAAATACCAGTAGGTCCAGATCGTTTATACCAAAAACTCTTCTCACCTTAAGCGGATCTGTCAATTATCTTTTATGAAGTTTATCAATACTGGCCTTTGAAATGTCGATACTGCCTATCTAATAATATAACATGTATTTACATATAGTAGACAGTAATAACATATATGTGACAAAACATACATATAAAAGATGTCAGTGTTCATAGAGCACATGTTAAATAATTAATTATAAAGTTGATAATGTTAAGATTCTCAGGTTGGATCGATAATCCACAAAACTGAATTTTGTTATCACTTTTGTGATGGCTGTGTCGTTTGAAGGCAAAGTTTCCAATTGGATATATATTGTTTTCTTTGTAATAACGATGTATAAAGTTAAATGTCCATTGTCGGAATTTATGTTAAACGCAGGGCCGTTGCACGCTATATGTTCTCGAAAGGGGCCAACATTTCACAAAAAAAACATTTAGCTTTTATGTTGCATTTCATCATGGTTGTGAAACGGGTTCTTATAGCTTAGACGAAGTCTTCCTTGGTAGAATCAGTACTATATGTAAGTATTTACGGATAAATAGTCTTGTAATTCGATCCTTGGTCTGATGCTCTTCCACTGGAACAGATACTCAACTTAATATATGCATATAGTGTCCATGTAAGAAAAATAATATAGTATCAAAAATGAAAAAAAAATGTAGAACGAAGTATTCAAATGACAAAGAAACCATACCAGCACTATACCTAGACTTATAATTATAAAAAGGACAACGAGCAGTTGACTGAATCAGTACTATGTGGCAAAATCAACAGCAATTCTAAAATGCAGAAGTAAAAGTATTTTATTTAAAATCACAAAGCCAACCTCACATACGTTTTTGTCTCTTATTATGCTCCCGTCATTTTCAATCGGGGGTGAGGGACATATTGTATTACCGCTGTCCGTACGTAAAATGGTTTCCGACTTATATATCTTTAGTTTTAATGATCAGATTTAAACTAAATTTAATGTGTGACTTCACATTTAGGTATTACAGGTCAAGTTCGTATTTCGTTCCGGACTGATGATTTTTGAGGGAGTTATGCCCCTTTTTTGACTTAGATTATTTTTCAAATGTCAAGAAGTTGATTTCCGCTTGATATCTCTTGAAGGATTGGATGGATTTGATTCATATATTGTAGAAAGATGTATGGTGATGAACTACAGCTCAAGTTCGATTTCAGTAAAAATCCCTGCATATTGATTAAGTGTTTTGGGCTCTGATTGACTGATAGTTTCCGGGCTCTAAAGTCTTAATTTATGAACCAATTTTGACGAAAATTTATATTTGGTTTTATATCAGCAAGACCCAGGTCAAGTTCGACAATGGATGGAATTGGCCATACTAATTAGGTGATCTGGACTCTGATTGATTGGCGGTTTCCGACCTCTAAATTCTTTATTAATTTGACCGATTTGATGAAAATTGATATTTGGCTTTATTGATATCTACATTGTAATAACAAAGCGGTGGCATCTGTGTCCCATGGACGTATTTCTAGTTATAAATGGGGTTAAACTCCATTCTTAACACATTTCAGGCTATATACTGAACCAAAAAAGAATCTTTCGCTAAGTTTGAATGTGAATATTTGGTTAACATTTAACTAAATTTGGCTGAAATCTTGTTTGTTGTTTAATTATGTCTTATCAATCTACTGAAATAGCTAAACTGGACAGAAATTATGAACTTTATTGTTTGATTTGAATTTAAAACTGGAAGGGATGGATTTCAAAATCGGGTTATTAGTAGCGTGTGTGGCCGCCGCGTGCGATGATGACTGCTTGACAGCGACGACGCATTGAGAACACAAGCTTGTTTCTGTGAGCCTGTGGGATATTATCATTTTTTTATCCCACGGGTACAACCAACCTCACATACAAGATTGTTTTGGACACTAAGCGTTATGTACACGCTGTACATAAGGTAAACTCCAGATAATATTATTCTTAGTTTCGCCAGGGTAAAAAACTATATTTGCATTGGACAAGTAGATATAACACAGACTGAGCTACATCAGTTGTAAAAGAGGGACGTTTCTATTTTTGCTGAGTATATTATCGACACTGTGTCGATATGTACTTAAATAAAACAAATGTTGGTCCAGCTTGATTACGATGGTCGATATTTTCCGAGATATGATAGCTTTACCAACTGTCAATGTTTTCCTAATTTGATTATCGACATCATCTCGATGTTTTATTAAGTATTAAGAAAATGTACCTCGTGGGTATTTGTGCACGTGTAAATCATGGAAATATTGGCCCTACAAATCGGTCTCGTTACATATAAGCAATCTCTACCTAATAACTCGCTACAACGGTGCACAACTATATACGCATTTAATACTGAACACGTTTTAGCAGAGCTTTCAAATCAAAAGAAATAAATTATTTTGAAAGTGGATACGTGTCATTTTTGCTGAGTATGCACTGCCGAGATATGAAAACAAGCATATGCCTTAATATTTTTTTAATATTACAAATGACATTACCTTAAAAGTTTTAACACATACACATCTTAATACTTTCTATCCATTGTGACTGAATTTAGCTCAACAGACCATAAAATCACTAAAGCTAGGATTCCAGTTTTCTTTGTGCGCCCTGATCACATTTACCATGCGGCCAGTTCGATTAAAACTCTATTGAGTAAATGCACAACAAACTTACAAATCATAAAATCATTCTTTTTTTTTTTTTGATAATTTTAATTTAAATGATGCCATGGTTAAATAACGCAGACAGAAATAAGATTTAAGGACTTTTGGAAAATGGAATTACGCAAACGGAAATCGCTAGACGTTTTAACGTCAACCGAACGACAAACTCACGGTTGCTTCAGCGATACAATCATACGGGCTCCGTGTCGGACCGTCCACGACCAGTGGCGATGCCAATCTGATCACCTCGGCCTTTATGCTACGCAATAGACCTTACATAATAAGGCGCCATTTGTTTAACTTCTTTCAGTCACATGATAAAAAATAGTGGAGCCCTTATGCCAGCTTATATACATGTACTCGAGATTTTCACGATTGGGGCGATGCCTGCAACGACGCAACGTTAGATTGTTTACGTTCGTCAACGCCATCTACGCATTCGTAAACTTACGGCAACATCAACTGCGAATATAGTCGTTGGGACAAAGGGTCGCCCATTCCATCGAACCACAGTGACTAAACGATTACGATATACGGTGCCCTCGGCCAAGAAAGTTCCCGTCCTCAGTGTACGTCATCGACTCCAATGTGCACATGCAAACATCAATAAGGTAAACTCGAATATGGTTTTTTTTTCTGACGAGTCTATATTTAATTAGTTCAGTGCCGACGACAGGGTACGCGTGTACCGAAGACGTTATAAACGTAATGCAGCTAGTTATTTATTATATAATTTGAATGCGCAAAGCAAAGTTATACGCCCGTGGTCCTGTTGATATCCAATTAACGTAACCGACTTACGTTCATGCAAGATAACGCTCCACCGCATCGAGCCAGAGTAACAATTAATTTACTGAACAATAACAACATTCCAGTGTTGCCGTGGCCGGCTTTATTACCTAACGGTAACCCTATAGAGCATATCTGGGATGAGTTAGGACGTCGGATAAGTCAACGTCCTTACCCTCCAACTTATATCCAGGAATAAGCAAATGTACTGATTTACCATTTGGAACGGCGAATATATAATAACGGATGGAGGAATCATGTTTTGTTTTCTCACATGCATTGTTGATATGTCATTGTTTAATTGTGTGAGTGTTGTGTAATTAGTTTCTCTAATATAGCCCTACAAAGCCGTTGTTGCGCTTTCATATATCGTCAGTATAGATATTAATGAATAAAAGTACACAGTGAAATAAAGTTATTATCTAAATTGACATCATTTCAGGCAGTAAATTTCGAAGGGTTCCCAGTATGGTAATAAAGTTGTCAGTAGAAATAATATACAAGCATTCTCCCCCATCGGAATTTAACGATCTCGGCAAAATGTTTCAACAGATGTATCAAAAACATTTAGATCATTCATCCTGTTTTACTCATTCTTTGATGTACGAAACATGCCAGTCAGATGATGCAGCAGTCACTGGCAATCATAAAGTGGAATTAGTCAATATAAAATCCGCCCCGAAACATTAGTTGAAGTACAGCATTCTCGATATTTCTGTGCCAGACGATCGCAGAGCCGGTCTAGGGGTAGAGCGTACGCCTCGAATACAGAAGGTCGTGTCATACTAAAGATTTGAACAAGATTTGTCAGAGAACAACAAAGCTCACCGATGGGATAAATCTCACTAACCATGCAAAGATTGAGGTTGGAGGCAAACATCAAAACTTAAACGCAACTAAACGCAAAAGTTTAACCTGGGTGTCTACAGACGAAAAATTAAGTCCAAAAGGGCTATAACTGTCAAATCCAACCCCAAGTTGAAGTTACTGTCTTTGTGTGTTCCAGTGATAATGGTGAACACACATGCGAAGTTTCATTTATATCCAGTGAGTGGTTGCATAGATATCTTACCTGATAAAAAACTTTAGTTAAAATTAGGCCGAAAAGGGGCCATAACTATGCAAAAATGCAAACCAGAGCTATGGGTTCGTGTCTGTGTGCGTTCCATTGATAATGTGAACACCAATGCGAAGTTTCATTTATATCCAATGAGTGGTTGCATAGATATCTTTAATTTAAACGCAACTAAATGCAAAAGTTTAACCTTGGTGTCCAAGTTCAAAAAGGGCCATAACGGAGCCAAAATGCAATCCATAGTTATGTTCTTGTATGTGTGTGTTCATTGATGGTGGTGAGCACACACGCGAAGTTTCAATCACATCCAATGAGTGGTTGCATAGATATCTTAAACTTAAACGCAAAAGTTTAACCTGTGTGTATATAGACGACGACGACGCCGGGGTCATGACAATAGCTCTCCTTGGACTTCGTCCCGGAGGGCTAAAAATGGTACTCGAAATTTCCTCGCTTGGCGCTCAGCATTTAGATATTGTTCTAGGTCCGGTTGTGTCGGTGTTTGTATGTGACTGGATAGGGTAGCATAACATTGTTTTATAGTCAGTCATCCAGTAATTATTGATTTGATACTTGAATAATGTAATACTTTAAAGGGAATATATCTGGAAAAAACGCAATAAATTTCTTAAATTGTTTGATTATTATTGATAAAAAGTATCTCATAACAATAATAAATAAAATCGTGACAAAATCAATATTTAAATATGAGTGATAACCTTGAAACGAAATCCCCATAATAAAAACAGACTACAATTAATACTGTTTGACCTTTTTCTAAGATGAAACAATGTTTCACAACGTGTAAACATGTATAACGGATAAAATTAAAATCACACGACTCATTTCATACGTCACAAAATATGATGCAATTTTTAGCGGGAAATCTAATTAAATTTAATTTAGGCGCGTAGCGTAGCCCAAGTTAGGAAATCCATGCGATGTCCTGGTAAACATCTGTAATTACCAATTGAACAAAGGGGTATTCACTGACAGTGCCATGCTTATGCAATACACTTTCTTTCAGAAATAATCTCATCTGATAAGATGGCGCATTGGATCTTGCTCTATACCGTACTCGTCAATTTGTTTCCAGAAGTCTCACCTAATAAACTTTGTAAGGAAAGGCACTTACCTAGTATTATCGATTCTATGCATTTTTGTAGGGCATACGTAAACTATCGTATAAACTGACGATAATCATGCAAAGTTCGTGTATAACGGTGCCATCAATAATGTGTCCCTGGTCGCTGCAGAAACAACTAGGAAACTCATTATGACATATGAACTGCTCAAACAGGAGCGGGATGTCCTGAGCGAATCGTGTATATGATAATCGTGACAAGATATGTTCATAACTTTATGCAAAAATTCCATGCGAAAAGAACCCGTCTAAACGATCTCCGTGGAATACGTATTTAATGGTACACACAACGTTGTACATCTGTCTGGGATGGATATTTTTATTGAACGGCAATTGCGAAACTGTCCTTGATGTATTTGAAGGAAGACACCAGGTCAGGTCAGTAAAACAGTATTTTTAAAAAAGAAGCAGTTCGATCCCTAACTGCTTAGTCTCGAAGACCAATACATGCAATGTCCTGGTAAACATCTGTAATTACCAATTACTTTAAACATATTTTATAGCTTTTTCGTATACGTGTAGTAGCAAAAGGGTTGGGCCACAAGTTATACAACATTAAGATCGGCCCTTCCCAACAACATATTATTTACAAATAAACAATCAAGATGGCAATAAAACATATTCATAAAGGGAGAAGGGGGAAAATGAAAAAATACCACTAGGACAACGGAGTGTTCACTGACAGTGCCATGCTTATGCAATACACTTTCTTTCAGAAATAATTCCATCATCTGATAAGATGGCGCATGGGATCTGGCTCCATACCGTACTCGTCAATTTGTTTCCAGAACTAATCAGATTACCCTTGCAATGGTGGTCATTCCGTTGCTCAGGCTTGTAATCAACAACAGACAGTTGTGAAACGCCTGCTTACTCGTTTACATTGGCATCTACAACTTGCTGAGAAACTGAAAAGCTATGAATGGCAGGAGACTGGGAAAGTGATATATTCATGATCATCTGAAATAGTAAATTTGTTGCCTAGACAGTCAATCTGCATCTCGATTCAGCTGACCTGTCCGATAACGAATAATAGAACTATGCATAGTATGCCGCTAACCACCGATGCCGTAGAGGTGATCGTGGAGCTTGTCTGCGACAGATCACTGCAAAGCTTAAAAACAAGTTTATGCCTCCTTAGTTCCGTTCACTTGGTCGCAAAACACTGTTTGTAAAAGAAACAACTCTAACTGTTCAAGTGTATGGATTAGCCTCCCCCCCCCCCCCCCCCCCCCCATCCCACAAACACAGTGAGTGTGGGAGTCGGTTGCGTTTGCATCTTTGACGGTTTACTGCAAAGGTCATTACAAATAAGGGAGTAGTCTTTCATCCTAATTAATACAATGGTAAACGGGAAATGACTGAGACTCCTGCCATCAACATTTCCTTCAGATGCTCTACACATCTTGAAACAATTCCAGAGGTATCCTTCTGCGAGGTTTCCAGAACTGTGCCGGATCTATATGTCAACTCAATCTCATGTTGTACTGCTCACCCAACGTCAGTTACTCAGAATGAAAAAAATATATGCTTCCCTAGGCTAAGGACGTAGTGTGTTAAAAGCGTATCAGATAGGATGGGACGATCAAGATTTTTCCTTATGACTGTATTGCAGAATACTCGTACAGTCTTCAAAAGATATTTATTTTACCGACAACAACCTCTTGCAAATTACGATCAGAATTGGAACTGAAACCGGCCGCAAAAGAAAATGATGGAATACCAAATTCTAAGGCAGCATAACCAACATACGGAATAGAACAGCTGTTTGCTCCGAATGTGGCCAAACTAGCACCATATAATTTTTTTATTGAGAATCACTCTTTCTCAATTCTCCTCCACAACTAAACCGTCTGTCGGAGCTGCCAATTATGAATGTCACTTATTGGTAAACCCGCTTTTATAATTTCTTTCTAATTTCGATATATAATGATTGTTTTTCTCTTGTCCTCTGATAGTGTTTATGTTTCCCTTGAATTTAGAATACAGTATATTTTGAACTAAACGTGTCGATAAATTATTTGTTCTCCGTGACATAACCTTCCAAAATATGAACTATGTTTCTTCTTTCCGTACTGCGCTACTGTATTCTATTTCAATTTATCTGAATGTATTGTTGACACTTCTTTTCATTTTATTCAAATAAAGCTTACTAAATTCCTGCTGAATCTTCTGGTACATCGGAAGTGCCATCTACTTGACTTTCGTAATAAATTTTGGCAGATTTTGATTACACTTTTGCCTCATAATTTCTATCTTCCATTTATTGACATATGTTATTACTCGCATATACTGAGCAAAATGCACATATTCTGTCAGCCTCCACGGCTCGTGAACTGTTGTTTAAAACATGTTTATGGTTCAGGTCCACAGCCTTCTTTCTCTCGAACATAAAAACATTATTTATATTATTGACACTTCTGGATCTCCTCTCCAACACCACCAAAAACATTATTACTGTTCATGTTTGGTTTTTTTATCATCCACTATCATGAACACGTATTACGGTCACCACCGGAATACCTTTTTGAAAATCACTTCTCTGAAGTGCTATTTCTCTTCAAGCGCCAGCATTTACACTATCCCCTTCAACAATCCATGCCATCAAGAACCTATGTCATGTTCTAACATTTATTTCAATCATTTGAGGGTTGGTGACCAGTGTAGAAATGTCATTAAAATGCGTAGGTCATTTGCCTGAAGTAACTGATTTCCAAACCGCTCTCACATTTATGTCCAAATATTTAGTTTGTTTAAATAAAATTTTAATTTCGAACTGTCCATAGTTCTTTTGTTTATGATATGTAATTTCTTAACTTAAAATGGGTAATTCATTTGGTAAAACCAATATTTCTTTGTTGATGGTATGTTGTTGAGGCCGTCGTTCTTGCATTTCAAAATGAGTGATTCTTTATCTTCCCCGGCAAGTTTGTGTGCATTTGAATATAAACAGACACGTGTTGTTAGGTTTTCAAAATGATTTTTTTAACATCTCTAAATTCATAATGAGATAGCCAGGCAATGTGTAGAACAAATTTCAAATACATGTATGTCGAACCTAGACTGGAACCTTTTGTGACATTCGTCTTTGTATTCCATAAACTGAAAATCGATAGCAAAACTTGCCATTAAGTAAACCAACTTTACGAACTAACTAATATGTTGGACATATTTTGCAGTTATTGGGAATAAACTTTGTTTTTATGTTAATATATCTTAAAGTGTTAACCGCAGCGGTGCTCTATGGGTAGAGCGTCCGCCTCACATGCGGAAGGTCGTGGGTTCGATCACCGGCCGGGTCATACCAAATACTTGAAAATTAGTACTAGAAGCTACCGCGCTAAGCATTAAGCCAAAAGCCCGTGGTCGGAACGGTGTTAGTATAATGTGACTTGGTGGAGTATTATATCATATGTCTGCGGCATAATACTCCAGTGTGGTAGCGCTCAAAATACTTTTGACGCTTAACACAAACTATAATTTATCCCAAACTGTTGCCTAGATATTTTCCTCGTCCTTTTCCGTCACATTTAAATGTCACAATGTTAATGCACTTATTGCACATGTCAAAAGTAACGGAATTTTCAAAACTGTCCATTAAATAATTTGAAAATGAGACTTTTTGTACTACAGTTATTTAAATCTTTATTTGCAAACACAAGTTTATTTCACTTCACTACACCATTTTATGTTTCAATTTTCAGTGCATTAGCTTTGTATGCATTTTACTTAACCCTATGTGAATCTACATTTACAATACTTCCAAGCCAAAAAAAAAATATTATAGTACAGAGTGAGATCGATGTTACGGAAGTTATGAAACGATCATCTGTGTGCTTAATTATATGTCTAGGCAAGTATTTACCAAGTACAATGCTTGTGGGTTTTATGACAGACGGGTGATACCGTTTACACAAACGGAGAATTATACGCTCGAAGAAATAAGTACTGCATATCGATAATTAGATAAAAATCTGTATATTTTTAATTTAATAACCATATTCATACTGATATACTCAAATCATTGCGCAACATAATAATTTACAATTATAATGAAAAACGTGAGTTTTATGTTATCTGTTTCGAAACACATCGTAAATATGTATTCACTTCCCGAGAGGTTTAAGTAATATTTTTCGTTGAAATATTCATCTCTGTAAATCGGTTATTGAAGCGAACGAACGAAAATGAAAATATGAAATTAGCAATATGATGAAGATTTTGATATATTTCTTCGGGTATTACGATGTTTTTGGTAATGTAAACTTTCTTGGTCTTTCATATTTGCTTACACATATGTTTGCACAAAAATTAACGTCTGATCGCTTGTTCACTATGCTGTCGGTGGCTAAATAATGTGTGTGTCCTTGTGTTGACCCTTTTTGCAAGCAGTTTTTTTAATTAATTATTGCTTTAAAGTAAACAAAAAAAAACATAATTTAAAGATATGTTTATACAATTTTCTTTAAAATGGTATGATAATATAACCACTGGAAATAGAAAGAACATTTTCCAGGTGTTAACGTTTGAATAGTAACTGTCCATCGATAAGTAGCTACGTTCTATTTGTTTTAAAATAATAATAAAACTTTTCTACATTCATTTTCCATGCATGATCCAAATGATATGGTAAAATAACATTTATATGTCATAGTTTTGAACACATGGTACCGCATCCAACTAAATATGTCTTTTAATTTGCGTACCTTTAAGTGCACATACGTAAACTGTCATACGCTATTATAGCAATATGTCACAAATAACAAGTTACATTATATTTACTGTAAGTCTTTTCTGAGTCTTCTAATTAACTTTACTACAAAAAGGCAAAAAGAATACCAATACATAGATAAAGTAATCAGTGATAAAAACATATTAGTGAAAAGCCTTACCAATAACGGAAAACGTCTTATACATTATTTAGTACCATATATAAACAGACGGTTTGGTTTGTAGCTAACGTTACACTTTCCACAAAAACATTTTGTGGCCCGTATCATCAATCTTTCAAGCATATATGTTCTCAAGGCTTTGTTTTCCTGACCCGTTATCCATCGACTGTCTTTCGGTTTGGTTAATTTGGAGGAAATAACACGGCAATAACTTTAATAACAATAAATTATAATGATTTACAAATCAGTCGTTACTGAAACATTTTTATAGAAAACTCATTTTATGTTTTCATAAGTAATAGTGTTTAATAGATAATTTATTATATATTAATTATCATATAAGGGAGACGTTCGACTTGAAAATGTATGATTAAACAAAACTAAACAACACCCAACATTTGAATATAACATCAGCAAACATCGAAGTTCTGTACTCTTTTTTATTGGTTTTATGTGTGTTGTCGTGAACCTGTCTTAAGCAGCCAGTCGAGGGAAGGAGCAAAAGTGACCTTTTAAGACAGGGTTGTTGCTTAAAACAGGTTAGTTTGCTCTGAAAGCATAGAAATGGGAGACTGCTTAATAGAGGTGACCTGCTTACAAGGTTTGTTCCTTGTTTTTAGTTTATTTGTGGTAATATGATTGTGATAATATTTATATATTGACACTTCAAACCATTTTTACCTACCGATTTAGGTTCTTTATTTATCCTATAGTCCAACACATGCATGTACATAATAAAGGAAAATTTAGGAAACTATATGTATATATGCAGTTATTACTTTTTAGCTCGCCGAGAGCTATTGCCATGACCCCGGCGGCGCCATCTGTAGACACCCAGGTTAAACATTTGCGTTTAAATTTTGGTTTTTGCCTCCAATCTCAATCTTTGCATAGGTGGTGAGTTTTATCCCATAGGCGAGCTTTGTTGTCAAATGACAACTTTTGTTTTTTTGTTGTTGTTGTTTTGTTGTTGTTTCTTCAAAGGAAAAAATGTCCAATATCACTACTGGTTTAGTGTAAATCGGACCCTGATTGCTTGCATGTGGTGTCTCAGTTATGTCAGTTATATGGGTGTAACAATACAGCCAATATCGTATTGTTAAAACCGCGGCGTGGTCTAGTGGTAGAGCGTCCGCCTCGCATGCGGAAGGTCGTGGGTTCAATCCCCTGCCGGGTCATACCAAAGACTTTTAAAATGGTACTGGAAACTTGCTTGCTTGACGCTCAGCATTTAGAGGAGAGATCTAGCTCTTGTCGGCCCGTTGTCAGTATAATGTGACTGGGTGGGGTATGATACCATGTGTCTGTGGCATGATACTCCAGTGTGACAGCGCTTAGAATACTGTCTCAAGTAGACACCGTCGCGATATGACTGAAAAAATGTTGAAAGCGACGCTAAACACCATACAACAACAACGTATTGTTATATACTAGTAATACATTATATACTGGTAATACACTATTCCTTTATCATTATAGTAATACGTGTTACAATAATGATAAGTACGCATATATCTGAAGTGAACTCACGAGAGTTTCATCATTTTGAAAAGTTTAATTGACATACAAAAAGACATAAACGTTATTTGAAGTTTAATACACTGACCAAAAATGAAAACACTTTGTTTGAATATTTCTTTTGTTAACATACATATTCGGAAACGTGTTATACATGGCTGTCATGATTTAATTGCGGATAATCACTTTGCATTTATTTTTCATGCGTCCGAGCTCAAAATCGTTTTCCTTACTTTACACGTGCGCAATATCCGGTCTTTCACTTACAGGTTTTACACCGACAAGTAAATCATTCATCGCACAGATAAAAAGAAAAAAAAATTAAATTTGTTTTAAAAAAACCCTCTTATTTAGCAATGCCACGTCTTTCTGAATCTAAGAGAAATCAGGCTTTTTGTATGCTCCGGGTTGGGTCATTGGTAAATACTGTTGCACGTCATTTTAAGCTGTTCAAGATAGACTATTATATATATTCTTGCAAACCAGTACACTACTACTGGATATGGCACAGATCGTGTCAGACCCGGTCGCGTACGTGTAACAACGTTACGTACTCATCGCCGCTATGACGTTGATTCACCTACGTAGTCGTTTCTGACCTGCAACACATACTCCTTGGCATAACGACCACAAACCGTTCGAGATAAATCGTGTTTCCAACTCGTGCTTGTCGGTCATATACTGATCAGATTCCAACAGCGCGCCACCGAGCTGTTATGGACACGACGTCATTTGTAATACACGCAAAACCAGTGGTAATGCCTCGGTATACCCAGCCTGAACCCCATAGAACATGAATAGAATGAATTGGATCGGTTGGTCAGGTCCAAATATCAAATTGATATATTAATCTATATTAATAAAAATATAATAAAAATAAAATAGATTGATCTCCGAAATGCACTTCTGTTGGAATGGCGACGTATTCCATACACGGTCATTTAAGCGTTACGTAAGTCCACAGAGTTGACGAATTCAGGAATATATTCGTATAAAAGGGAGTCCACGCTGGTTACTGACCTTAAAAAAATCAGTAATTGAACTTAGTCAGCACTTTGTCTTTTCCAAATGTTACATGATCATTTTTCATTGTTCCGGAATTTTCATTTTGATCCTTCCTCACTTAATCGATCTGAAAAAAAACATGCGCTGTCTGATTTTTTCCAGTAAATTACACAAAAACATTAATATAGCAATAAAACTTCAATGAAAATGGTTTTTTAACCCGGAATATATATTTATCAGCAAAAGAGACAATTTTGAAGTCATGCAAAATTTTCATTTTTGGTCAGTGTAGTTATTTCAATGAAGTGTGTGCATTATGATGTAGTGTAACGCCAGCGGATTTTTGAATACTGGTACTCCCGTAAATGTTTAGAATAGTAGTTGATTGTAATATTTTGCAAAACTTTAAAATAGATTACTATACGTATAGCTACATACTGTATTGTAATAACAGTATCTTGTTATATCCCTGTAGCGTAACATAAGAGTATGTCCTGACAGGAAATGCTCGTTTTGATGAATTACTGCTAAAGCTACAACAGGCAGACTACATCTAAAACAAATATAAACACGGAATCGGCTGAAGTTTTCCTGTTGATATATCGAAGCGATTAATTCCCAATAAAATGGCCACAGCTTGATTTGTTATGCAAACTTCCATTTCGCCTTTTTAATAATTCAGCATGTTAATGTTTGAAACATCAAGAGCCGGCGAGAGATGCACACAATTGCAAAAATATAATCCATTGTCAGTAAAAATACATGGGAAATCCAATAAGGTACATTTATAGCCGGCTCTGTGCCAGGATATGGAAATGATATTTTGAAGACGCAGTCCGATATTGAATTTGGGTTTGTAACAAACAGAATCGGTGATTAATAAAATTTACCGACTTAATAACTTTCCAGAGAGAATGCATGAACAGTGATGTCATGTTGTTTAACTAGACAAATATTTATTTAACAAAATGTTGTGTGACACAAAGGGGCAATAACTTTCAACCAGATTATAGAATAAATCCAAATTATGTTGATGTTGCTCTTAATACTCGATAAAGAAAAGGGCAAATGTTAAACATACTGTTGTTTCTTTTAAATAAATGGGAATGTTGTGTCACATACATCTTTATATATATTTTATTTAAAAGAAAATGGTTGCATTTCGGTTTTAATTTTAAAAAATAAATACGTCCTCAATTATTACTGTAACCACTGAGGTAGTTTCATCTCACCTCACTGGTAAAACCATAGATATTGGGTTTACTTCCTCTGCCGATAGAACCCAAGAAACCGTCGTTGCATTTGTTTTTGTCAGTGTGACAGTCTATTCGTCTGTCATAATTGTCTAGCTGTAGATATTCCTTTGCAGTTATGGCTATCAGTTCATTTTCAAACTTTATTAAAACATGCGTACACAGTCGTTTGTGCCTTCTTAACAGTACTTACTCTTCGCCGCGGAAATCATTGGCTTCAGCCCAGTTTGTTAAACATGTGTACGTAAGTCTGTCAGTCATTATGCATGTACAAGAACAGTATTTAAATGGCAAAACGTTTCCAGTTTGTTAAAAGAATTTATGTGTAAATGTTTCGAGCAACTAATCGTTTTCACTAGTAGAAGTCGTGCTTATAACATTTTTGCGGCGAGACAAAAAGTAATTTAGTGAAACGTTTAGGTACATTTGAACACTATCGACCAATGAGACCAAATGGAGTCATGTAACGTTAGGGGTTGTAACAACGTCATAGCAGCAAGATATTGCACTAAATCATGGTACGAGATCTAACATAAAGTAAGCAAAGAAATCGTTCGTGAACTAGTGAACGTAGTAATCGGAGAATAAGTCTCGCAAGATGGCGCTTGATCGGTGTAAAAGTTAAATGGATTTATTTTCCTAATTTTCCAGTATTTGATTAATGAATGAATGGTGTTTTACGGCACTTCGACACATAAATAGGTCATTTTGTGCGCGCAAAGATTAATGGACGTGATGATGACAAAAATATATTAAATAAATATGGTTTAAAATTTATTAAAACTATTTACAAATAAATAAATGAAAAAAACAACAACAAATAAGTGAACAAGGTCAATAATAATAATAATTGTACTAAAAATGATTAAAAAGCTTAACCTCTTTAAGGAAACCAAATATATGTGAAACATCAATTTTATCAAATAATTCATTCATACTGTCGACTCTGTAGTACTTTTCTCGCTTTGGAGAAAAGTCCACACAGTCGACCAGTATGTGCTTCACAGTAAGCGGTGCAAAACAGGGCACACACTCTGGAACAGGTTCACGTTTTAAAAGATATGAATGTGTACAGCGCGTATGCCCAATTCTACACCGAGCTAATACAACTTCTTCTCGACGAATACATCTATTGCTAGGATGCCATTCGCCAAGTTTTGGTTTTATAACATGTAATTTGTTATTTATAGCAAGATCCCAAGAGGACTGCCATGAATTAAAACTATATTTATTAATATGAGATTTAAAATCTGTAAAAGGCAGTTTAAAAGTAATAATATTCAAGCTTAAGGCTGCTTTCGCAGCCTTATCAGCTTTATCGTTTCCTCGAATTCCTGTATGGCTAGGAAGCCAGCAGAAAACAGTAGTATTATCTTTAAATAGAACATTGTATTTATTTAAAAGTTGAAGAACAAGAGGATTATCATCTTTCATGCCATCTATGGCTTGAAGAGATGAAAGTATGATAAGAGAGTCGCCTTCCCTTAATATATTCAAATCAAATATCAATGCTAATAAACAAAAGGTTCCAAATCATTATTATACAGGAAACCGAACTGCCCAAATATATCATACACGACTTCGTACAAATTGCAGTAACTTGAATCGACATTTATTCAATAAAAACATAGTTGCAAGTCCAAATTGTCTTTGTGGTGAAATTGAGGACACATATCATTATTTATTCAGGTGCAGACTATTTCACCAATATAGACAAAGAATGATGACTGAAATAAAATTAGCTTATCCACATGATCCTTCATTGAATGATCTTCTGTATGGTAATGAAAATCTTACATTAACTGACAACAACTCGATTTTCATGACAGTTCAAGATTATATTATAAAGACCAAACGTTTTGAATATCGCACACAGTTAAATAGATAATGACTTGTTATGTTTTTTTACCTACTTAATTATAACAACAAGCCTCTATTTGATCTTGGATAGTAAGAAACAATGGTTAATAAATGGATTGGATTGATAAACATAAACTTGGAAAATACCTATCCCCTGTATCGGAATGAACCGATAAAGAAAAGAAAATCAGTGGAGTCTCTTTCTTTCCTTCTTTTCAACCAATACTCTCTTTTTTAGTTTTTGAAATATTCTGAATAAACCATTATTTCTTTAACCAATTTTTGCACATTTGGCCAAATTGAAATTATTTCGGAACAATATGATAAAGTTTATAAGAAATGTAAAATAACTGTTATGGAAGCAGATTTACACAAGCTTCTAAAGCTTTTTTCTGTATCCTTTCCACATAATTCGTTAAACGTATGACTTTATTGTTAAATGTATGCTTAATATATGTACTTATGTGAATAAAATATTGTTTAAACTAAGAGATGAAAGTGAATCAGAAAATATAATAAACTGTTTTTCCTCAGAATCATTAATGTAGTTCAATGCCAAATCAATGGCTTTGAGTTCAGCTGAAAAGATGGAGGCTCCGTTTGGTAATCGGCTCTTTGAGGTGTGCTGTCCTGTAACAGCAGCTGCAGCAACGGTTTCTCCATCTTTAGAACCATCTGTATATATGTGACAATAATGATTGTAAGACGATTTGATTTCATTAAATTTACTTTGGAAGATAGTGGAGTCTGTTTACGGTAAAGGTAAAAAGTAAGTTTACGGTCAAAAATAAGACCTAAAAATTTTGTTTCCTCAACAACAGGTATAGGTGTTCCATCTAACGTTAGATTGGGATCATCGTGATGTTTACGTAGTTGACAAAAATGCATACAATTTGTTTTAGACTTAGAAAATTTAAAACTGTTTTCATCAGACCAAGTCTGAAGTTTATTAAGGCATTACTGTAGGTTGCCTTTCAATAGTTTTCATATTTTTTGAACGGTAACAAATTACAAAATCGTCAACATATAAAGAGCAATCCACACCAGGATTTATACTCTTAACAATATTATTAATTTTAATATTAAAAAGTGTGACAGACAGAATACTGCCTTGTGGGACGCCCATCTCCTGTTTGTGAACATCGGAGAGGGTTGTTCCCATTCGGACTTGAAACTGTCTATCATCTAAAAAGTTTAAATTAAATGTAGCTAAACGGCCACGAAGGCCCATATTATGAAGATCTTTCATAATGCCATACTTCCACGTGGTGTCGTAGGCTTTCTCCAAGTAAAAAAATACAGCGACTAAATGTTATTTCTTTATGAAAGCCTCCCTAACAATGATTCAAATCTAACTAAATGGTCTGTAGTGCCCCTTTGGCGTCGGAATCCTCTTTGATACTTAGTAATTAAGTTGTTGGATTCCATGAACCAAACGAAGCGACCATTAATCATACGTTCCATGGTTTTACAAACACAACTTGTCAAAGCAATTGGACGGTAATTAACTGGATCCGTGTTATCTTTCCCAGGTTTGGGAATAACGATAGCTCCCCTCCAAGACTCGGGGAAGTTTCCAGTCACCCAAACAGAGTTAAATATATCAAGTAGAATTAATAAGGACGATTCGGGTAAATGTTTTAAAAGTTGATAATGGATATCGTCAGGACCAGCTGATGTATCATGTGCCTTCTTTAAGGAATTTTTCAATTCACTCAAAGAGAACTTCTTATTATATTTTTCTGAATTATTTGATTTGAAGTTTAGTTTCTGCTTTTCAGTCTGATGTATATGTTTTAAAAATTTTGGATTGCAATTAGTGGTAGATGAATTTTTTGAAAAAGTATCTGCCAAAGTATTAACGATGTCTTTGGCAGTATGATTTTCAGTGTTTAAATGGTTAACGCAACCTGGAGTACCCTTACCGTTGATTTTTCGGACCATGTCCCACGCCTTCTTAAGGAAAGTCCGAGAATTAAGCCTAAAGACGTAATCTCTCCAGGACTTTCTCTTACTCTCCTTAAGAGTACGTCTTGCTTTCGCACGAAACACTTTAAAATTGTCTAAATATGTTGTGTAGGTCGTAAATTAAATTGACTTAAAGCTTTCTTACGATCCTTGACTGCATTCTTGCAGTCATCATCATACCATGGTTTTTGAGGGCGTTTTGGATTTGTCGAGGTTTTTGGGATAGATTTTTCTGCTATACTGTATAATATTGATGAAAACTGACCAGCAGGATCATCCGTATCGTTAAATAAATCAGGCTTTAACTGTTCTTTGCAAAGAGATTGGAACATATGCCAATCTGCTTTGCGAAGTTTCCATCGTTGATTTCTATCAAGAAGTGGAGGTCCAATATTTTCAAGAAATATTGGATAATGGTCACTCCCGCAGAATATCATCACCAACACTCCATGAAAAGTCTAACAAAAGTGATGGCTCACAAACTGATAAATCGATGGAAGTTTTCGATCCTGAAGCAGGCTGTAAATATGTATGAGATTTATTATCATTATAAAGACATAGGTTATTTTGATTTAAAAAAGATTCAATTTTATTACCTTTATCATTAATGTCTTTACAACCCCATAAGTAGTTGTGGGCATTAAAATCCCCCAAAAGCATAAAAGGTAATGACAATTATGCAATGAGTTTATCGAGATTCTTCGGATCAAGGGTTGCACTTGGTGGTAAATATAAAGAGCAAATTGTAATAACTCTATGCATTGTAACACTAACTGCAACTGCTTGCAGATAAGTGTCTAATGCAATAGTACTGTGTGGGACGTTTCTATTGACAAGAATAGACACGCCACCAGTTGCTTTTTCGCCTGTATCACATATTGTATTATATAAAGAATATTGTTTAAAAGTAGTTTTATCATTTGACTTCAAAAATGTTTCTTGAAGACAAAATGCAATAGGGTTATGTTCATTTAAAAGTAAACTAATCTCATCATAATTTGGTTTTAAACCTCGACAATTCCATTGTATTATTTTATTTGAAGTGTTCATTTAGGTGGAAGTATAGGTGCTAAAGGGACTTTCAATTTAGCAACCTTGGAGGAATCCGATGATACATTATCGGTTTCCATATCCAGGTATGAAAATTTATTATGCAACTGTACAGGGTCATTGGACCCTTCCAGTTGCCTCCCTGCACAAAATTTAGCAGTGGCCAGATTTACTTTTCCAGCCCTTCGTGTAGAATTTGAACTCTTAGTGTCACCGGAGCTCGACAAAGTCGAGTCCTTGGCACCACCAGAGCTCACAGAAGACGAGCTCTTGGTACCACCAGAGCTCGCAGAAGACGAGCTCTTGGTGCCACCAGAGCTCGATGTCTTAGGTGAATTCGGGACATTCCCCGAGTTCACCGATTTTTGGTCAGATTTGTTATTTAATGTTATAGATGGTTTAGGTTTGATAACTGGTTTAAATGTAAGTGGTGAGGAAGTCTGTGTCTCTGAGGAGACTTTAGACGTACCAAGAATGGTAGCAATACAAGACGTTGGTTTTTCACTTAGCCAGGTGATGTCGGTTTGAGTTTCCATACATCTTGTTGATTTTTTCTCAACATGTCTACTCACATCAGGCATATGATTTCCCTGATGGAGTAGATGGAGATTTGAGTTCAACAAGACGTCTGGCCTCCGGGAACGAAATTTTGTTTTTCAATTTAACCTTTTGAATCTCGCGTTCATGTTTCCATTTTGGACAATCTCTCGAGAAAGCCCCGTGGTTCCCTTTGCAATTAATGCAAAAGGCGGGTTTTGTACATGACGTGAAGTCCGTGTGTCCTTGTTCACCACATCGAGCACACAGAGCATCTCGTCTACATCTTTCTCGATGATGTCCAAACTGTTTACAGTTAAAACACCGAAGAGGATTAGGAATAAAAAGGTCAACAGGTAAAGATATATAACCGATCTTGACATTTGTTGGTATATTTGGGTTATTGAAAGTAAGAATAAAGGTATTGGTCGGTTTCATATTGCCATCTTTCCTGGTATTAATCCTGGTCACCTCTGAAACTCCCTGTGGTTTCAAATTAACACTCATCTCCTCAACAGTACAGTGTTCCAGTTCCCTGGAACGAATGACTCCTTTGGAGGAGTTGAGTGTTATATGGGGACGGACTTCTACAGGTATATCTACGAATTTATTCAAAGAAAGTAGATTGTCAGAATGACTTTTTTTTTTACATTTAACCAGAATTTTATTAGATTTGAGTTTTTTTACCTCTCGCGGTTCACCAGCAATACCAAGTATTTGCTTGTGAATCGCAAACGGTGAAAGTTTCGTAACAGGTCTGGATTCATCTGTAGATGTAATTGTAATAAATCGTGGCCAGTTAATATTTGATATATCTTCATCTGATTCAATCTCAACAGAATCGTGCCGAGCACGCTTGTGTAAAGACTGAGCAGGTACAGTTCGAGTAGTAGTTTTGTTTTGGTGTGTTTTTTTTTGAAGCCATAATGAGTTTGTGTTTGGTTCGTTGTCCACGTTTCTCACCCGCCGCGGAGTCCGTCTGTCATCAGCCCCAACATCAACACCCAAGGGTGTTTTTATCATCTCACACAGATTACTTGGAGAAAGATCCAAAAGCTGGGTCTTCAATCTGACTATAATGCTAGTGATGAAATAAGACATTTCTGTCATATGATTGACAGTCTTGCATTTCTACCAGTTGATAGGGTTAAAAATGGAATGTCAGTGCTTAAGGAAACTGTTCCTGATAATCTTAATGCTCTGTTGGATTACTTTGATACTACCTATGTGTCTGGTCCATACAGATCTGTCATGCCCGAGTCTGGTGTAATAAGATTCCACCACATGCCTCCCAGATTTGTGCCTCAACTCCAGCTTTGTGCCTCAAATCTGGAATGTCCATGATGAAACTCTTTATGGACAACACAGGGCAAACAATGTCTGTGAGTCCTGGAACAACGGTTTCAGGGTCTTTGTTGGCCACCCAAATCCATCTATCTGGACTGTCATATCACCTGCAAAAAGACTGCTGCAATGTAGAAACATAGCACTTAAGATACCAACGTGGAGAGCCGGCCAAAACAAAAATAGTGAAGAGACAAACGGTAGTGCATCAACATAAACTCAAATCTCTATGTGACCAATTCAACAAGAAGGAAAAATCTCTCCCAGAATTTCTCTTTTGCATTGGACATTGTATAAGATTACATTAAAAATTGTAAAAGTTTTAAAACAAATGATTGATAAATGAATGTACTATTACATTATTATGTGCTTCAACAAGAAGGAAAAATCTCTTCCAGAATTTCTCTTTAGCATAACATTGTACAAGATTACATTAAAAATTGTAAAAGTTTTAAAACAAATGATTGATAAATGAATGTACTATTACATTATTATGTGCTTCATTATGAAGGAAAAATCTCTTCTGAATTTCTCTTTAGCATAGGATATTGTATAAGATTACATTAAAAATTGTAAAAGTTTTAAAACAAATGATTGATAAATGAATGTACTATTACATTATTATGTGCTTCATTAAGAAGGAAAAATCTCTCTCAGAATTTATATTGAGCATAGAACATATGTATAAGATTACATTAAAAATTGTAAGACAAATGACTGATAAATGAATGTACTATTACACTATTTAGTATTATGTGCTTAGCTGATATGTGCTACATTCTATATCGCATCTTCATGTTTTTGAAATGCATATTATAATACACCATGTGCTATAAATACAATTGTTTGACTTGTTATACATCAATAAAAAATAAAATAAAAAGTTGACATGGTTGCTTATTTATTGAATACTAAAAAAATGTAGGGGTTTTTGTCCACTCTTATCAATTGTTGTAGGGGGTTTTGTCCACTCTGTAAAAAAGAAGTGTTGGGGGTTTTGTCCACTCTGATAAATTGTTGTAGGGGGTTTTGTCCACTCTGTAAAAAAGAAGTGTAGGGGTTTTTGTCCACTCTGATAAATTGTTGTAGGGGGTTTTGTCCACTCTGTAAAAAAGAAGTGTTTGGGGTTTTGTCCACTCTGATAAATTGTTGTAGGGGGTTTTGTCCTACATTCAGTGTATAAGTCAGTGTCGGTTTGATATTCCTCTTATGAGGACCCAATTACTAAATTGTTTAAACAATGGTTATTTGGATATTTTTCCAAAAGTTAAAAAAAAAATGCCAAAAATGCCGCAAGTCGAGTCCAAAATTCAAAAAATAAAAATTCATTGCATTTGTAGTTTACCAGAGTTTATCGATGATATGATATTGTGTGATAATAAACTGTGTTCAATAAAATGGTTCCATTTAGCATGCGTAAATAATCCACAGAGCTCTTCGTGGTAGCTGTAAATAATTGAAGGTGAGTTAGAAATAAAATGTGATAATAATCTGTGATTAGAAGAAATACTTTATGAGTATTAATTTGTATCTTATAATTCTTTTTAAAATGACATATGTAATTTTATGTAAATGTAATATGTTTTTTTACGACTATGTATTAAATGTTGATCATGCATATACTGTTGATTGTCTCATACACCCATTAGTATTTATTAAATACCCAGTGCCATAAATTATGTTTCACACCTTTTTCTCTCTTACATTGGCATGGAACACGACTACCACTATTAGCCGACAGGCACAATTTGTGGTAAAATATTTGCTCAAGTTCACCCCTTCATAACTTCTTTAGTTCTTATCCAATTTAAATTTATATCACAGAAAACTAAAGAGCTGCAGCATTACAATAATGTAAAGCAAATTAAAATCAAATAACAAATATAGATTTTAAAGGGGTACCGCCAGGTTTTTCCGTCAGCAATATTTATTGCGAAATATTAACATTTTAAGTACGTATTTTGTAAGAGTGTATATTCCGTAACACTTGATCGATTTTTAGTAACTTTAACTTTTCTAAAACAACATTATGTAACTTACATAGACATATAAAAAGGTTGAATTTCCAATAATAAATAAAAAAAGTTAAAGGGTACCGCCAGGTTTTTTAAGCGAAAAATAATGGCGTAAATTTAGGTCGCAATGGTATGTTCATTTCAACTGTCCATATCTCATTCATTTGATAATGAATTTTATTTATCTTTTCAATTTCAAGAAACAATGATATTCTAAGCTTTTTAATGGTATAAACATATTTTAAAATCGGTTAATGAACACAGAAGTTAGTATGCACCGGCAGCTACTCCTTCTAAAAATCCTAAATTTAACACTACCGCCAGGTTTTACACCTGTCCTTCCCTCATCATATCATTAACAGTAATTGATAACGGTACTAATGAATTACATTAAGACAAAAACAGCTGAAACTAACAGACAGATAATGACAACAAACGTTGCTGATCAGATGTGTCATCTGGAAATTATGGTTACGGAGAACGATAGCTTCGTGCGATCTATGATCAGGACAGGCGGTAATACCCCGACAATTATATTGTATACCGACAGATCGCCGACATAAAGACTCTAAGTTGCTCTGGACGTACAGAACTGGGTTTGGACAAAACCTTTAATTTATGTCAGATGCAAGTGGGTGACTTGCTTCAAACAGTTGACGGTGACCGTTGACGAGACGGACGAACCTTCCCTATTTGTAGGCCCTCATCTTTTTAAATTTTATATTTGTACCCTAGCCGTAGTAGTTATTGTAGCAGCAGTAGCAGACGAATCATATTCTCAAGAGTGTCTAGCAATAAAAAACATTTCCAACTTCTCTTTATTATATACATTTGTTTTGTATGTAGTAGCAGTAGAAGTTGACGTTATAGACGGATCACTGTTATGGTGGTAACAGCAACGATAATTGATAATAAAAAGATTTAACCAAATTCAACCAAATTATTGTCTATCAATCAAAATCATTTTTAAATTTACTTTTATTCATCTTTTAATATGTTGAAGTAGTAGATATAGACGGATCACCGTTTCCTACACCTGTACTTTAACAAATACATATATGTAATGTGTTGTACATATGCATGCACTGAGTGCTTGTTTAAACCAACCTGTTAGGTCCTACTAGCCACCACAATCCTCTCCAGGGCTGGCATCAGTTGCTTTTAACAAGGTGGTTGGCAGGGGCGTCAGAAGACTAGTTGGGTGCGGATATCACAGTGATGTGGACCCAAATGATAAAACCTAATCAATGCGTAACGCACCAAACCATTTCGTTTGTTTGAGGAAAAGAAACTTAAGTCCGACTGAGGTCATTGGCACGTGTGACTCCAGTGACACGTCATTATTGACACGTCCAATCCGCTTCCAAGTGGCGAGTCAATACCTCTACAATGTGACAATGGAAATGTCAGCGATATTATAAAGGTGTCACAAACAAGTATTGAAACGGCTTGATGAATTGAAAACATGTACTACATTGTTATGTGACAGTCCTGAAATAACCAGTCCCTTTAGGACTTTGACTATCGTTTCCAATTAAAGTTATCTCCCTTTGAGTGTGTTGGAAATTCATGTCCAGTGAGGTGAAGTGACCTGAAGTCAGATTATTTCCTACCATAATAATCTGTTTTTATTGGTTTAGCCATCAAAGTCTATTGTATTTATTCATGCTTATCCATTCCTAGAAAGTTATGACAATGGATGCATGTATGATTTTGCAGAGAGTTTAAATGTTATTTAAAATGATTTTATAAAGGTTTTATTTGGATGTAAGGTTTGTTGATTTCACTCATTATGTATTCAATTAAATAAATTGGTCTCATCAGATGATTTTAATTTTGATACTTTCGCCTATTCTGTTTTGGACAGTTTAGCATATTTTGAGTAATGTACATGTATTCCATAAATGGCAGTCTTTCTTACATTACTGTATCATTCTTAATTTGCACTGTAAACTATTTTATCATTTACAGACAACTAACTGAGTCACAGAGAACATCTAGTGTGTGGTGTGGAGAGGCTGAGCTTGTGTTTTTGTATAGAGGAAAAACACATTCAGGTCCACAACTTGGTAAGCCTAAATGTGTGTTTGTCATGTACATGTATAAGCTGTAATTGTATGTTTGATGTGTATGCAAGTTTACATACTTTGCCTAAATAGATGTGTTTTATATAAGAAATATGCCAATACACACAAATGTATGATTTAACCTGTATTGTTATTATTTGAATAAGAGATACACTTAATACAATGTATACGGTAATCTGATATGCTTTATATGATATATACAGTAACTTGATGTGTCAATAAAATGTATTACCTGATTGTAAGTATTGTTCATACTATATATTTTCTAACTGAGCTACCTCACGGGAATTCCAAACACAAAGCCGACGAGTATGTTAGAACACTAGCTTGTGTTATGGACGAAATGGCTGATGTAATCAATGTCAAAAAGACCAAAACAGTATTTGAAATATTATAAGATGATCATGACGAAATAAGTGGCCCGCGCAATCCGCAAAGGCAATGCAGTCGGGATCATTAATGAGATTAAACAATACAGCTAGGTCGGAAAAGACTATTTAAGAAACATATAGAATATCTTTGACAGCCAACAAACTCTCGTCTTATAAAGTGTTCGTAGCAATTTTAAAACAGTACCTGCCGATGATGTTAATGCAATATTGCCCCTTCAATGTATATGGTGACGGTAACTGTTTACACCGTGCTGTACCGCGGGCGCTGTATGGTCACGAAAATAACCATATTATTGTTAGACTTTTTACAGCAATTGAGCTAATTCTAAACAGAAAACATATTTACGTAAACATAAAGCGAAACGTTGATTTAATCACTGACAATCCCATTATTGTTACAGAATATACAGAGCTTGTACGCGAAAACATTTAGGTTGGTACTCCGAAATGGTAAATATGTATGCACTGAGTGCTTGTTTAAACCAACCTGTTAGGTCCTACTGGTGAATCGCAACATTCATCATTTGATGTCCAAGAAGAATACAGTATCATCAATAAGGAAAATATATATAAAAAAAAACGATTGGACATTTAAATGAAACATTCCTCGAGACACATACAGCTATGAGGTTGCTCTCTGGAAACCATTAACCATTAGATAAAATACTGAATGGTAAAAAAAAAGAAAACAAGTACTACATTGTTATGTGACAGTCCTGAAATAACCAGTCCCTTTAGGACTTTGATTATTGTTTCCAATTAAAGTTATCTCCCTTAGAGTGTGTTAGAAATTCATGTCCAGTGAGGTGAAGTGACCTGCGGTCAGATTATTTCCCACAATAATAATGTGTTTTGATCGGTTTAGCCATCAAAGTCCATTTTATTCATTCATGCTTATACATTCCTAAAAAGTTATGACAATGGATGCATGTATGATTTCGCAACGAGTTTAAATGTTATTTAAATGATTTTATAAATAATTTATTTGGATGTAAGGTTTATTGATTTCACTCATTATGTATTCAATTAAATAGATTGGTCTCATAAGATGATTTTATCTTTAATACTTTTGGCCTATTCTATTTTGAACAGTTTAGCATATTTTAAGTAATGTACATGTGTTCGATAAATGGCAGTCTTTCTTACATCACTGTAGCACAGTAAACCATTTTATCATTTACAGACAACTAGCTGAGTCACAGAGAGCATGTAGTGTGTGGTGTGGAGAGGCTGAGCTGGTGTATTTGTATAGAGGAATAGCGCATTCAGGTCCATAACTTGGTATGCCTAAATGTGTGTTTGTCATGTACATGTATACGCTTTTAATTGTATATGTTTGATGTAGTATGTAAGTTTACATACTTTGCCTAAATAGATGTGTTTTATATTAGTAATATGCCTGTACACACAAATGTATGATTTAACCTGTATTGTTATTATTTGAATAAAGATACACTTAATATAATGTATACGGTAATCCGATATGCTTTATATGATATATACAGTAACTTGATGTGTCAATAATATGTATTACCTGATTGTAAATATTGTTCATAATATATACTTTCAGGATGCTAAATATTTATAAAGATATATTAGATTAAAGAGATTGAAACCAAGTACCCTTGGCTTATTATCTACACAATGGACTAGAGATGAACCTACCCTTAACCACCACCTGTAGTTATACTTAATAGTAATGGACTAAGAACAGTTAAATCAAACAGTGACAGTTAAAACGACGTGAATGTGGCAAATAAAGCTAAAATAATCAAGAAGTAATTTCCCGACGACTGTGGTGTTTATGGATGCGTCAAAGGGATCTTCTCCTACTACACACTACCTCATTTTACCAAATAGTGAGTTAAAGAAAATACTTTTACGAAATGAACTTAATAGAACAATTATTAAGACATGTCCCATTAACGGAACAGCCAACGACCGATAACCTTGTAATATTCCAACGTTACTACACAGTATTAAAGGCAGACAGGAACTACAAAAAAAGGTGGGAACGTGGTTAGCGACGAAGGGACACATTGCTTTCGTTGAGTACGTTGGTAAGTATCCTGGGTTAGCTCCTCACGGGAATTCCAAACACAAAGCCGACGAGTATGTTAGAACACCAGCTTGTGTTATGGACGAAATGGCTGATCTAATAAATGTCAAAAAGACCAAAACAGTATTTGAAATTATAAGATAATCATGACGAAATAGTGGCCCGCGCAATTCCATAACAAGAAAATTAGAATGAAACAATGAAAACAGTACGCGTACCAGAAACATTGCAGACAACATGACACATTGAAAATTTAGTATCAATTATCCTTTCATCAAATCATGTAATTAGAACTTCCGGCAAAACACCATCCATCATCATCTATAACGATGAACAAAGTCGAGATTAACCAAATCTTTGCTGTACGGACCAGATGGTCCTCGGTGTAGATAAAACATTCAACCTGTGCGACATGCACGTTACAGTAACCTGCTACAAGCCACAGTCCGAGACAGGCCAGCCACCACTGTTTATTTTTGAAGCATTTACTCATTTCTTTTTTTATTTAAAAGTAAATAGTTAACAGAAATACTAGTGATTGGCACGGATGATGAGAAAGCCATAGTAAAGGCCATTAACGCTGCGATTTCATCTGCAACACATACACTTTGCACACGTCACTTGCGGGAAAACGACAAACAATAATTGATTGACAAGAAAGACAGAACAGAGATACTAAATACGTTATTCGGTAACAACAGCCTCGTCAATGCTGACGACAGCATTTGTGTTGAAATCATCTGACGAAGCGAGTCGTTTAATCGAGGAGAAGTCCAATAATTTTTCGTGTAATTCGAAAGAATTAAAGAGTCAACTACAATCAAATGTCAATGAGCCATCGAGCGCTGGGTTGATAGAAACCTCATGAACCAACAACAATTGCAGATCCATAAACCATTAACTGAAACAAAACATCGAATGGAAATCCAAATATCTTGTCGATTTTTTTTCTGGTGTCGAGGACATGGTCAACGCCCAATATTAAGGGCTTCGTCGCGCCCTAGTTGGTTTGGGTCTGTACAGACTGGCAGACATTCATTATCAAAAGTGGTTTGGGCAGCAAAAACATAGAACGAACGCGACAATTTGTACAACAAATTTAGAAACTTGTTTAAAAAGAAGAGTAAAATATGTTCTGTAGATGGTTTGGGCCGAAAACCAGGGGAAAGAAAAGGAAATATTTAAGTAAGAACCACAACAGCTACACGAAATAAACGAATAGTTGAATAGCATAGAATTAAAACTGTTAAATGTGCGTGCGAGACACCCTCTTTGTATATATTTAAAGGGAATTTATCAGGATTTTCAAACGTTTAAAATTGACTGAAATATATATTATCCAATATATTAGGCCTATATATACTCACTGACCCAGTATTGCCAAAAGAATATATACTCAAACGCAAAAGAAAGTGCACTATTTATTTGTTTTATTATTAAAATTCTACAAAGTATAAAGTTGTCAAATTAAAAACATAAGAATATAAGTCGTTACGGTTTAAAGCCACAACAAAAAATCAGTCAAACTATGGATAGTTATTGCGAAATAGCCCGAATTGTCATTATGCAGGATTTCCACGCGGAACATGTATACATAAGTACAAGTTACCAAACTTGTTTTCTCTACATTCTTTAACACACAGGTACAACGTTACGTGCATTCCGTGCGGCGACGTATTTTAAAAGATATTAGACAGAATGACGGTCATAACAGATATTACTGCAACATTTACATAATTTTATAACAAATTACAGTGAATCTACGCAAGAAAATATCCCTGTGACTATTTGCTTTTTTTTATTTTGACCCTTAATCCACGTAGACATGTCGTACGTTTTATCCAATTTCAGAACAAAATAAAAACACATATTGGTTAGAAAAGTAATTGAATAAGCTAAAATCAAAAATATAAATGTGCACACTTTCTTTGATACATAATTAAACCTGTCAAAATAATATATTAAAAAAGGTTTTCTTAATTTGGACTACGCGCCCATGTTGGACTAAAATATATTTTTCGCTTAAAAGTGCAACATACTTTGTGGCATATTAAATGAGTTACGTGATTTCATTTTGATTTCAAATTGATCCGTTACACACAGGGGTGGATCCAGGATTTCAGTTAGAGTTGGGATGGCGGGCGCAAACACAAAATCTGAACGGGCAAATATGTTTTCAGTTGAAAAATAATGCATTGTATAAACATATGGGAGTTTTATGGTGAAGGGGAGGGATTGTACGCCGTTGGTACTTTCAAAGAGTAGATCCGCCACTGATACAGGTTTACACGTAGTAATGAATGTCTCAACTTAGAGAGACAAATGGAATTAAGCAGTAGTTAAAGGGATTATATTGGCATATTACCGTCAATACCCTGTACTAAATACACACGCCCAGCATGAAAGATACACTTATAACTTAGAGATATACGCGTCTAAAGTGTGTAATTGCATAACCTCTTTATATAAATATCGGGTTTCTGAAGCCACGTTTTTGTTTTTGTTTACATTCGCCATTTTCAACGAACCGCTTTCGGGTTTCCGATCAAGTTAAATATGATATATTTAGAGTGGAAAACACATATACTGAACCAAAAAAGAAACTTTTGCTAAGTTTGAATGTAAATATTTTATTAGCATTATTAATTTGGCTGAAATCTTCTATTTGTTGTATACTTATGTCTTATCAATCTACTGAAATAGCTAAATTGGATAGAAATGATCAAGTTTATTGTTTGATTTGAATTTAAAACAGGAAGGGATGGATTTCAATATCGGGTTATTAGTAGCTTGTGTGGCCGCCGCGTACGGATGATGACTGCTTGACAGCGACATCGCATTGAGAGCACAAGCTTGTTTATGTCAGTATGTGGGATATTATCATATTTTATTGATAACACATAATTATACAACAAACAGAAGATTTCAGCCAAATTTAGTTAAATGTTAACAGAATATTCACATTCTAACTTAGCGAAAAATTCATTTTTTGGTTCAGTATAATTATGCTGACCTAGATGTCTTCAAACACATCATAAAACCGTACGTTCCCATCTCTATATTAGACCTATTTACGCTATTGTTTTGACAGGGTGTCATTCAGTCAGAAAATCAAGCAAAGTTCGGACCTCCCATATTAATGACTACATGTATTTTGCCTTACCTATGAAATATCCCACACAAGTATTATCTTGGGTTTAAATTTTACATTATCAAACTAATAATATCAATTATTTCTGAGTGACTGACTATATAAAACACATTGCTACTTCCAGCAATTACTTAGCTCTCATTCGCTAATGATAATTTTACAAGCAACACTGACATTTTAAATGCATCTTTTGAAATTAAACTCTGGGTTTATGACTGAAATTTACCATTTTTCAGTCTTAGCATTTAATGTCTTTTCAGAAGATTTTTAAAGGTTTATCTATACCAGCTTATTTAATTTCATAATTTTAACCTTTTTGTGACCCCTTTGGCTCATCGAACCAAATCTCAAATGTTATGACTAGGCAACTGCTCAAACTAGGCAATGCCTTAAACTGAATGGCGGAATATGAGATTTTTTTGTCTTCCCATATACTTTCTAGGTAAGTTTCTATACATGGCTCCAAATCATAGTCAATCTGTTTGAGAAAAAAAATAAAGCCCTATTTATAATGATATGTAATTATGGAAAAAAATATACCTACCTTTTTTTTAGAAGAATTTTAAAATTCACCATTTTAATCTTTTCCCTTCTGGCTGCCTTATGGAGTCTAAGGCTTAAAATAACTAAACAGATCGATAAGATAATGCTTAAGAAATCCTGTACTGAACTCTTATAAACCAAGCTTTGTTATTTGAACAAACTTGAAACATCTATTTTCGTTATTAAATTGACAAGCCCCCTAGACACTAACCAATTCTGACATATTGTCATAGCTTGAACACTACCCAAAATTGTATCATTAGATACAAAATATTAAAGCTGCGTGGGGTGTCCTTGAGCAAGACACTTTATCCGCATATGCGTAATACTGGTTCTGTCTAGGAAGACTTCGAGTGTGATTTAATTGTAATAACATGTTTCACAATCGAAGTAAAATAAATAAGTTTAGACTGACTATTAATTGTAAAATGCATTATCAAGTTCATTATCAAAATCATGCTTTAAGTCCTGGCAGAATTTCCTGCTACTGACTTAAAAATTTTCTACAATTAAAACGTTGAAAACACGATAGCTATATATGAGTAACATTATGTTATAATATAGTTCTGCAGAGTATATGCATTGTCCATAATTAAAACTGGTAAACTTGTTAACGACAGTCTATATTTTTCAAATTCAATTGTCTCTTTTAGTGCCCTTACCATAAGGGCTGGAAAAAAACCAGGGTTGTCGTTTCCTCTTGGAATGTAGAATTCTAATGAGCACGTAGGCACTGACTGGTAATCTGGTTTGTCATTTTTATTAAACCCAAGAGATGGAATCTCATCTGTGCCAGTGATGAAAGAGCAATTCACCAAACTACACTGGAACTGTTTCATCTGAAAATATTTTTAAAGAGATTATCATCAAATTTAGCAGCAGTCTTGGAAGAAGACATGTAACATATAATGTAATTACACATGTCAAGGTTTTCAAGCGGCATTAATTTCTGTTAAGCATTTCATAACTAGTAAACAAAATGCACAATGTGCAGATTATCACGAATGCAATGTATTCATCATTAAAGTATAACAATGAAGAGTTGAACTTTTTATATTTTAAACCCCAAAACGTTCCACCCCGATAGCAAGAAATTGAATGAGTGGTTATTGTGTAATGTAAACCCTAGTTGCATTGTTAAGACAAATTATTTTAGTAATTCTATCATAGCTTCACTTTGTTAAATACTGCTCTAAGCTACAAGCTCATGTGTTTTAAAGGCATTATTTATACAGTAGTATTTTCTTTCATAAATATCATTTACTGCTTATGATAACAGTTGCAGTTGATGATAAAGGTCACCGTTACAACTTGGTGGAAACTTTGATGCATTTTACTCACATGTGTATCTGTCTGTAATTCATCTTACTTGTTATAAATCAGCTCATTCTGTCTACATATTGATGATATGTATTGTAGAAGACTTTATCCATTGATTGTTCATTATCAAAAGTCATTTTAAGGCACTTTATTACTTAAATTTAGTCATATTTATCTGAGAAAGCAGACACCCTGTTTTCAGTTTGCACTATAAATAACCTCCTTCCAGGAGAGCTATTTTGTGTATTTCTATATTTAGATTGTCACAGTTCAATTCATCGGACGGTTTTCATCACAAATAGTTTTCACAATTTATAACTATTTAATTCTTGGAACATTGTAAGTTAATGTATGTATTTATTTTGTAATTATTCGGTACAGGAAACCATCGGATGTTTTCTCCCTTACCGACAATTCTTGTTAGTCTCCCAACTGACTTTGTCAGTAACTAACGGTTACTTGTCGGGTGTCAAACAAACATGTTTGGTCCCTACAAGAATCTGTCAGTTGGTTGGGATTCGGACAATTCCTTGTCGGGATGGGTATATAAACAGCCGATTTTATGTCACTTGGACTTTTTGGAACTTCGAGAAACTTCATATCTTTGAGAACTTTTGGAACTTTGACGACTTTTGGAACTTTTATCAAAACGGTTAGGACTTTTAGACGTTTGGAGGAACTTTTGAAGCGTATCACCGGATAGAGGTGCGATACGGGGTTTATTTATAGTTCATCCAACGTACAAAACAAGCATGATCTATATCAAGAAACGTACTCACTAATTTATTGAAAGTCCAGGAACATAGATCTATTACATTAACCTATTGTGTTTATATTCTACTGAAGGAAATTGCAAGACAAGATAAATCATCTATAATCTGCAGCCTGTGTTTGAGTTATTTTAACCCTACCAGTATAAATTGATAAGCAGTGTCATCCTGACAAACATTATTCTAACAGCACTGGATAATCGAACCGCTCGGTTGTAACAATTGTATACATGTAACCGGTGCTGTTCTTTGCACTCATCAGTTGGGTTCCAGTGTGCTAAAATACACAACAGTCGGCTGCTTTAAACCTGAAGTAGTATAAACACAGATCCATGTTTGTTTGTTTGTTTGTTTGTTTACAATTTGTTCAAATTTCTAACGTAATCATGGTTCCCTTTACCGAGGAATTAGAGAAAGATCCTTACCTTTACGAAAATATGTTTTAAAAATAGAAGAACAGTGTTCTAAGGGGATGGGGGTGTTGGTATATATATATACATATACTTAGTTCCAAAAGTTTGATCGGTATTTTCATGCAAGCTTAACTATAATACAAAAAAAAATAATTGATATTTTTTTAATTTAACTGTATTTGTCGAAGGTATTAAGAGCAACATCAACAGAATTTGGATTTATTCTATAGTCTGGTTGACAGTTATTGAGCCTTTGTTTAAAACAGCATTTTGTCAAATAAAAGCATTATTTGTCTAGTTAAACAACTGAACTGTGTTAATGATTATACAAATTATAAAACGCCACAAAATGTAAAACTTGTATAAAAAAAAAGCATAACATGGCATCACTGTCCATGCATTCCCTCCCTGAAAGTTATAAGTCCGTAAATTACCTCCCGTTACATTGAAAAAGAACGATTTAGGACGGCGGATATCATCAGAATGAAATTGGTATACTTTATTTAATCACCGATTCTGTTTGTTACAAAACCCAAATTCAGTTTCAGACTGCGTCTTCAAATTATTATTTCAATTTCCAGGCACACATCTGGCTTTAAATATACCCTATGGGATTTCCCATGTATTTTTACTGACAATACTTTTGGTTTTCAGTATAGTATATATATATTTGTTCTGTATATTGTTTTATTATGTTTACAGGTTTACTGACAAATCAACGCGTAAACCACCTGTTGGTTTATGTATTGAAACTAGTCTGTCGTGTGTTCCCACTCTGCAGTTCATCAATCCTTTTACTGATATATTTGTTCATCCAACTATCTACATAACTACTAACATATCTGTGTTGCTTTCTTTATATCACGAGCTTAGAAGACGATAGAATATATATATATCCAGTATCAGCAACATGTCTCTTTTTATTACGAATTTTCAACACGCGAAAAACTAATAATATTTTCAACAGAGTGTATAACATTATGAAATATCCTTAGACTTGTCAAAGATAAGCAGTATTATGTGATTATATATACAGTTCATGTAGTCTACGGCAAACGTTATTTATATTATCAATCATAAAAATTAACCTGTTTTACTTAACGCTATCTTCGTCAGAGGACATCTTGACGCAAGTGTGAGTTTATAATGCGCTTGTAATCCATCACCACCGTACTGTCGTATCATCACCCGCGTGCTATCGTGGCATCGCGTGTGCCTGTTGACAAACAGATAGCACGGTGACCCTAACGGAACGTACAGCTCGAGATTAATATTGTTTGTCCGTTGTACGTATAACTGGACTAGGATTTTTGTTTCAACATCACAAACTACACCAAGCGCAGGACTTTCTATATATATATATATTTATTTATTTTACATTATTACAATTCTCGTTTAAACTTTAATTAATTCTATTGTCACATACACTGACGAAAAAAAGAAATGTCTCATTCTAACTCGTTGTACAATAATTTGTTCACCGTGATTCAAATTAGAAAAGAAACATTTGATTCGCAAATTTCATCATTTAAGAATGAATGAATAATGTTTTACGGCACGTCGACACATAAATAGGTCATTTTGTGCGCGCAAAGATTAATGGACATCACGTGATGATGACAAATATATATTTAATAAATACGGTTAAAAATTCATTAAAATTATTTACAAATAAATAAATGAAAATTATTTACAAATAAATAAATGGAAAACAACAACAAATAAGTGAACAAGGTCAATAATATAATAATTGGTACTAAAAATGATTAAAAAGCGAATTGATGGTTCATTAGACAGGATTTCATGGTCAAATTATGCTTCAAATTTTGAATTTCAATAGACTGTTCAAAGCAATTTTACTGATACAATCAGTAACGCGTGTGGCAACCTCTACTGGCAACCACAGCAGCAAGACGTCGCCCCATTGAACCGCACCAGTTACGTAGCAGATAACGTGGGATTCTGACCAACTCCTGGTGGAGCGCTGCTGTCAGTTCCTGGACGTTGGCAGGCTGTGGTTGATGTTGACGTAACCGCCGTCCAAGGTTACCCAGGCGTGTTCAATCGGATTGCAGTCAGGTGATCATGTCGGCAAAGGCAAGACGTCAATGTTGCAGGTCTGTAAAAAGTTCCTGGTGAAACGTGAAGTGGCGCCTTGTCATGCTGGAAGACCAGGCCTTGACGTTGGCGGAACATACGGACTACAACAGGGACGTAGTATCTGGTTGATGTAAAACCTGGCTGTGTCCTTGCCACACGATTAGTTGGGACTTAAACCTATTGTTGATGGCTGCCCAGACCATAACTCCGACTCCACCGTAATGTTTGTGCTGCAGAACGAAATTGTGTCGTCTGTAGATACGGATACGTCCGTCGGCGTTCGACAAGTTGAAACGTGACTCGTCACTAAACACTACGTTCTGCTAACGCTGACTGCGATGGTTGCGGGTCAAAATAAGACATTTGTGACGGAGACGTCGCGTAAGAACTACAGCCGATTGTATGTCTCAGACACGGCGAACGAGACGCAATATTGTCGAATGAGAGACGTTAAAACGTCTTGTGACTTGTTCTTGCGTTCGCCAACATTCAAGCATGGTCAAAACTTGGACCCTTTCTTCGAAATTTAGCTTCGGCATTATCAGAAACTCGATAATTGTCAAAAAATCTCTGAAAATATGGTTGTTTGTCGACTTACACATGTACCTGTTTAAAATTCACTCTATAAAACTACATGGTTGAAACGCACAAGGCTGCACGAGGAAATCATGAGCAGGTACATGAATTTAACAATGAGCTGAATAAATCGTACGAGTTCCGGTAAGTTGGGTCTGTCGGTCAGAGTACGTGTCATTTCTGACATTTCCCCCTAAAGGGATAGAGCCAGAAAAGGTCAAAATCGGTCTAATCTTCAAAAGGCTTGAAATTATGGAAACTTATAATGCAACATCTCTTTGTTACGAATGGACATTTTTTTTGCATAATTAAACATTTTATGTGATATTTTTGACTTTATATTACACCCACTATTGAACTATTGAAATAGTTGTTAAAATGTTGACGTCACGACGTCGCATTGTGACTTTGTTCTGAAAAGGTACACTCGATATAAGTACAAACTGTATATAGTTAATTTCAATTTATAAAATATTTATAAAAAACAACAACATTTTTTCACAATATTCATTCAAATATATATATATATATAATTATATAGACAAGGAAAGAAAGTGGGACAAATAATATAAAATATGTTTTACATCGCTAACGTAAGAACGTCATTGGTAGCGAAACAGGAAGATAACATTACTCAATGAATGGGAATGCAAATAATTGAACAAACAGTGTTTGATATCAGATTTTACATTTATTTCAATTTTTTGATATACCGCGGCGTGGTCTAGTGGTAGAGCGTCCGCCTCGCATGCGGAAGGTTTTTGGTTCAATCCCAGGCCGGGTAATACCAAAGACTTTAAAAATGGTACTAGAAGCTTCCTCGCTTGACGCTCAGCATTTAGAGGAGAGTTCTAGGTCTGGTCGGCCTCGGTGTCAGTATAATGTGACTGGGTGGGGTATCATACTATGTGTCTGCGGCATGATACTCCAGTGTGACAGCGCTTAGAATACTGTCTCAAGTAGACACCGTCGCTATATGACTGAAAAATTGTTGAAAGCGACGCTTAACACCATACAACAACATTATTTCAATTTTAAATGACTTGTTGCAATACATGATTAAGAAACTTCCAACTTTTAATTATAGCATTTGCTTACTCGACATACCAACGAATCTATATATAAAATAAGTATCATAATTAGTAAATTATATGCGACAGAGTACAGAAACATATAAATTAAATAAAATGATATCGATTTATATTTAACGTTTTTATATCATATTATCACAGTATATAATTCGAGGGCGTTTGAACAGATTGATATTTGCTTTAAACAAAGGATGAACATCACAGGCGATCATTTGTATATATATATCTATGTGTGCTAATTGCATTTTGTTCCAAATCATATGTTGTATATTTGTGACATATATGATTCCCAGTAAATCTTCGAACTGAAAACGAGAAAGGCCTGTAAAACTACGAAAATCGGCATCTTTCAAGTTGTCAAAATCAACTTTACTTTGCCTGCGACAACATACTTCTCGAATATGCTTGGTGAGTTTGAGAATTGTAGTTCTATTTAAGTACGTCTGGTAAACTACAGGAACATTTTGCAATGCCCCTTTTAAAAATATACCTTTATCGATGTGAACAGAGCAACATCTAGATCCCGCAGGTATTAGAATATTATGATCCAAAAATGCAAGTATACGTGTCTCGGTTGGCACTCCAACCAGTTTACATCTTGGCTGTTTGCATATCAAGCATCTTGAGTGTGTTTTGCTTGTTGACTGCAAGTTCAATGTTACAGATGGTGGACTAAATGAAGTCTTTGTACTAGTTTTAGTTGTGTAGTCAGGGTCACTTTGATCATTGTTTACTTTTGCAGGCCCACGCCCTGTTGTCGTTTCTGCTAAATAGTATCTATGTCTACATTTATTGCATATAATATCGGTTTGTTTCGTTTCAAGGAATAGTCTCTTTTGCAGATATTTCTTTATGTTTTTTTTTATTGAGCGGCGTTCTTTGGGCTTTGTTCTCTTCTTACATACAGCACATCCATAAATCTTTTGTCCACTTCCATGCATTTTGAAATGGGAATTAAACATTGACAAACACTCTAAATGAAAAAACAAAAAATATGGAGAAATAAATAATGTGATATGTTTTAAACTAGTGTTAAATTTGATCATTGAAACTGTTGTTATATATTATATGTGTTATAGATTAGGGCTACTCTGCTGATTAATTTACAAAATTACAAAAAAAAAATACTCGTGAGAAGATATGAACTAACGACAATCAGATTTCAGTGCGACGCCGCTAACCTCTAAGCTACTGAGGCTGCTATACAATTTCAATTAAAACTGCACTTATTTAAAATCAATCTATTTTTAGCGCGCTGTGGGGGTCGTCACTTTATGGATCCAAAAGTGGTTGGGGCGATACTCCATTTACGTTTTATCTGACAAATATGTCCCATATTCTATATACATCTAATTCAATAACATGCTTTTTTAAATTATCCACTTGAAATAAGTAATTTCCTTCTATTTTCATACACATGTTTCGTATAAAAGAGGTAACATTACGGAATATTGTGACTTCATATGCAAAAGTCAGCAGACGTTTACTATAATAACGATAACAATATGATTTTTTTTTTACTTACTGACGTGAGGAAATAATTCAGTAGAGAAAAAACATTTGCAAGTTTTTATCACGTACACAACACGAATAATCCGGTTGCCCGCATAAAAAAACATTGAAGGAAACATCAATGCCCAGACCTACATTATATTCTTGAACCAGAAGTTGTTCCTTTTATTCGGCGCCACGGACCGAACGTCACACTTATGCATGATAACGCCCGTCCCCATACAGCTGCACTTACTCGACGTTTTTTTTTTTGGCGGATAATAACGTCAATTTAGACTGGCCGGCAAATAGTCCTGACTTAAATCCCATTGAACACATATGGGATGAGTAAGGACGCCGTATTAGAACAAATTATAAAATCAACACGGTGCAAGACCTTTCAGCAGCCCTACAGACTGAATGAGACAATTTACCGGCGCGGTACGCGCAGCGTTACGTTTACAGCATGCGACGGCGGATCATGACGCGCTTTGGGAAACACGGCAGACATATGAAATATTAATTTTTTTACTGAAACCCACATCACATTTTCACTGCAGAAAAATCCAATAAAATTGAGTTTTAAACGTTCCCGATTACAAGTGCAGATTTATCAAAACCGTTGTTACTTTGTAAATTGACCCCTACGTCATATCGGTCCATTTTTTTCGATGAAACACACAATGCAGCTACTTCAAATTTTCACAGAACTTCAAGAATAAATTGTTCTTTACTTCAATTAGATAATTAAATCTGAATGTATACTCCTTTTCTTTATAATGATAGATACATAGAGTGGGTACTTTCTTTTTTTGGCTCATTATATTTTCCGTTTACAAATATACTATAATATAAAAGAACAGTTCATTAAGTTATGTAATGCATGCACATTATAATATTCAAGAAAAAATAAATATGTTCTTTTTCACATTGTTTTTTTTTTAAAGCAACAGCAGTACCAAAAAAATACAGCAATATATTACAAATACGAGGGTGTTCAGTTTACAAGTGTAAACAAAATAAACGTATTATTGAATACTAACATATCGTTTAATAATTTTCCAATTTTGTTTAATCTTTTGTTTTTGTATGAAATTAGTAGTATTGGAGATTCGTGTTTGAAAATGTTAAAAGTGTCTTCATGTTTCTGTCTACAATCACTTGCAAATAAGTCTTATAGATACTGAAACCTATAAGAGATAACATAATTTCCATGTGGATATACTCCGTCTGATCTATTTTATATCCTAGGACAATGTTTTTAAGTATTTGAACGTTATTTGAGATGCCTATAGTTTTTAATATTGAAACAGTATTTGACCAAAACGTTTGTATTTCATCGCAATCAATAAATAAGTGCCTGTATGTCTCAGTTTGGTTGCAGACAGGACAATAAGGATTTGAGCTAATTTTCCACTTATGACGTATTTGTTTAGTTGTATGGTGAATGAGTTTATATTTAAATTGTTTTATCCTGTTGTCTTTGGTTGCTTGGATAAATTGGTAAATTGTTTGCAATTAAAATTGTTTTTAAATGTAATGTTCCAGTATGTGTGCACATATGGTTTAGAAAATTTTGTCTGTACTATTTTTTAATATAGTTGTTTATTCGTAATTGAATTGATATTTACCCATATACAATCTGTTGTTTTTATATGTATTTTTAGCTCTGTTTTAACATTTGACTTTAATGAACTTTCGCTTCTCAGTATGTTTTTCCATGTTTTCGGTATAGAAAGTTTTAACGTATTTAATTTTGCTATCCAATTGTTTTTATCTATTAATTTTTGGAAAAAAATGTTTTCACTGATGTTTCCGATTTCGTCTGTTATGTCATTAACAAAAATTATATTAGATTTTATCCAGTTTTTAAAAGATAAACATTTTTTATTGAAAATATTGTTTATTTCCCTAAATAATTTGCTTTCGAACATTTTCAAAATTATTTATTTCAGGAAAACTAGTTTTTTGAACATTTATCCACAATTTTAATAAATCTTTATAAAATATTGGCAAATGAGTATTATTTGATATTTGATTAAAAATGTCAATTTCATGTAAAAAAAAAAAATCAGAAATTTATCGTCAAAAGTGTTTAAAAGGTACTCGGGTAATATTTTCCAGTTTACAATTTCGTTATTTAATAGTGTTTTTCTCCATTTAATTTTTAATGATATAAAAAGAACTTGGATCACACATATCTAATCCGTCGTCGGTTCTGAGTCCTATGACGGTAGTTCTTTTAATTTTTTCTCTTTTACCACACCATAAAAAAGTGAATATTACTGAATTTATTAATATATAATTTTTATCACGAAGTTTGTATAAGAATATTACAGTTAAAACATTAAGTATATCTAGTCAACAAGTACAATAGATAAATTATGCTTTCCTACTTCTGTCTAATAAATGGGTCTTGATAGAACTTTAAAAGAGAATTTATTTTATTAATTTTCTTAATTTCAGCAGCGATGCATTCCAATCATTAATTGCACTGTAAAAGGTTACATTCTCTTTCCCATAGTACTTGGGTATACTAAAATCATATAATTTACCCTAGTAGAATAAGAGTGCTCGTCTTTAATAAAAACAAAATTTTCTTTCATGTATGAAGGGCACTTGTCATTTACAATTTTAAAAACATGGTAAGGACGTAATTGCTTATTTCTGTTTTCTACATCTAATAAAATGTATCAGCAAGACTACAATTGTTGACATTTTCACTAGGTCCCATACCATTAATGAGTCTAGCAATTTTATTTTGACATATTTGGAGTTTGTTTTTAACCCTTTGTTTAAGCTTGGGTACCAAGACGAACATGAATAGTCCAAATGACATTGTATCAGAACAGAACATAAATAGTTTCTAGTTTAAAATCTAAGAACTTTGACAAAAATTTAAGACGTGAATTTACCTTACTCACAACACTATAACAATAGTTTCACCTGACAAAGAATTATCAATAGTAAGTCCTAGATATTTCACAGGACTGTGTGAACTCGTAATATGTTCATTGCAAACAATTTTAAAATCCGTAACTTGATTTAACTTACGTTTTGAGCCAAAATAACGCTCAGTTTTACTAAGATGTAGGGACAGCTTATTATCTACTAGCCAAGATAAGCAAGACTCTAATACACTTCCAAGTTTATAAGAAATAACACTGTTAATCGTTATGAGCTATAAAAATTGCGCTGTCATCAGCATATAGAATTAATTTACATTCGGGTCAATGCTTATAACCATGTCATTTATATAGCATAAAAACAGAAGAGAGCCTAAGATGCTACTCTGTGGCAACTCTACGTGTTACAGATTTATACTCTGAAAATACATTAACACTGTATGTTTTCTTCCTTTTAAATAGACATAACCAATCAGTATTTTTAAAACCCAAAAACTTTAGTTTACCACAAAAAATATGATGATCAACTGTATCAAAGGTTTTTTGTAAATCTAACATAACCATACCTGTATAAAGACCTTTGGCACTGTTGCTTCTCATAGTGGTCCATTAAGCGGACAAGGCAAGTATTAGTAGAATATGAATTCCTAAAACCTGACTGTAATTCATACAATAAATTGTTGTTAACTAAGAATTTCTCAAGATGAATATTTACAGACCTTGCTAGAATTTGTGATACAATACTTAAAATACTAACTGGTCTATAAATGACTACCTCAAGATTGCTGTTATGCTTGTACAGAGGTTTTACCCTAGCTATTTTCATGTCATCAGGCACAGAATTCTCAGTGATTGACATATTAACGATAAAAGTAATTGGTAATTTTAAGAAAAGCTGCAATATCTTTCAAAAATCTAGCAGGGACCTCATCTAAGCCAGTTCTTTTTGATGCATTAAGATTCCTTGTACACAAACGACACTGACACATGTTTTAAAACAAATCTGTTGTTGCGAGTTTCAGCCTTTGTAAAAATATATCAAGGCTTTTGAGTTCAGATCAAACAATTTACTAGGACAAGGTAGTTTATCAACAGGGTTTGAAGCTACAGTGGTAACAAAAAGCATTAAAATGATTTGCTATTGTTTTAGGATTATGGCAATTTTGATCTTCAATATTTAAAACTGCATTTTCATTTCCATTTTTATTAGATTTATAACCTGCTTTTAATGATGCCACAAGCCTTTTGGGTTATTTCTTTTTTCAGATATTTGATCAGAAAAATATGAAGACTTTCTAACATCCTCTTTGCACAATATTTCTATATTTACAATACAATAAATGGTCCTCATGACTACCGTGCTTTCTGAATTTGTACAAATAAGAATCTCTAAGTTAACTTAATTTTAAAATCTCATTTGACATCCAAGGCTTAGTTCTCTGTTAACTTCTTTCACAGGTGCAATGGAATTCAAAACGGACATAAAATATCTTTAAAAGCTAACCAAGAACTACTGACATTATCAGCGTAAAAACACTTACTCAAATCAGCCTGACCTAGCTTGTCAATAAACAATTCTTGTTTAATTCCTAACATATCTGACTTTAGAAAGATAGTGCTTAGAAAATGTCTGTTTAACAATCTTCCAAGTACAAAAGATCATAAAATGATCACTTAAACCAATAGAAATGGTACCAGATTGAGATTGACTCAATCTATCTTTAGAATTCGTGACAATATGATCAATAATACTACTTGAAGTTTTAGTGATTCTGGTTGCTTCACTGATAATCTGATGTAAATCAAAATTTCTCAAAATATTTGTATAAGACTTTAATAGTGACCTAGTTTTTTGTTTAAAACAAATATTGACATCCCCGAAGAGATAAATTTAATAGTCCTCCTCCATGTCTGTTTCTATCGCATCTTACTAAACTATAATTGTCAATGTGTATTTCTGCATCATTCAGAGACCTGTCCTAACCATGTTTCTGATAAGGTTATTACAGCTGCTTTTGTATTCATGGCAACAATTTTCATTTCAGACCTTTTATGTAAAATAGATCTAACATGCATATGTATAAAGCTAAGTTCTTTGCTTAAAAAGCACTGGAAATTATCCTCTGGAGCTGTAGATGGTAGAAATGTTGAAGATGGTCCTGGAGATGAGCCTGTAGAAAAAGAAGTGTCATCAGGGTACATGTGAGAGAGTCGAAGGCGGGACACAGTCTGTAGACGCATCCTGGGCGAAATCACTGTCCTGGGAATGCTAATTATCACAGAAAATCATTTCATTTAGGTAACAGTCTGCAAATATATTGAAGAGTATTAAAATCTTTGCATAAAGATGAACCATTTAAACGGGGAATATCACAGTTGACTTGAGCACATTTCAAGTGGACTTTTATACTGCACTTTGAACACAGCACCGCTTTGCTATTTGAATTACGCCTTTGCTACATATATTAATATTACACACGGAATGGAAGAGAGAGTCGTCACTCCTGCAGTGGCGGCTGTGACAGTAAAGTGTGGCCGAAAACTCGTCCTGAGATACCACCGGTAAATCACGCTCAAACGTGACATAACTGTTGCACTATCGCTCCATTAGCTGGAATTAGATATTGTGCATTGAATATGTCGCCATCTTCAACAAGCCGGACTGATAGTTCCGTCGCTAGATGACAAACGAACGGTAAATACATGTCCGTCTCCAGTAATCTGATATCGTGTCTGTTGACGCATTTTGCCGATGCTGATGACGATTGTTGTTATATACTAAGCGGCTTTTCTAATTTCAAACTTGGTTTTTTTGCTAATATCTCTGTCAAATATTAAAATATCTTAATGAATTTTATGCCACAATGCTAACTGATCATTTTATTAGAAGAAACATGACAATAATAACTATCGGGTGCAATATCAATTGCTCAACACAAGTAACAACAGGACAACCCGTAAAGTCAAAAGTCATAAAATGATCACCTCAATACCGATTATGTCCACCCTGTGCTCTGATGACTGCAGGTACACCTGGAACGCATAGAAGTGATGTAGTTTCTGATGTACACCTATGGAATGGCATTACATGTGCGAACCAACGCATTTTCTAGCTGCCGTATAATTCGGGGTTGCTGACGAAGCTGTCTTAACCGACGACCAAGTTCATCCCATAAGTGTTCTATGGGATTCAGATCGGGACTCTTAGACACCATGGCAACACACGAATGTTGTTTCTGGCCAGGAGAGTCGGATCAAGACAGATCAATTTTGTGTGTTTTCGACATATAAATCATCACACAATACATTTGTATCGGTAGGTGTACCACCTTTATATAATTGACAAAAGACAAATAAGAACAAAATACACTTGCATCTCGGAAGCAGGTATATAAAATGGTTTACAGGTCAACTTTATTCATGGCACAATGTTTATCACCATGTACAATGACAGCTGACGAAATATCACAAACTTATTGCTATAAATAAAAGAGATATTTCAAAAATAAAAGTGGAGTGAAAAAAGTCGTTTAGTATATGCTCATGAGCGTGATGGTACAACATTAACTATATTAGCCTATGTCGACAGAATTGTAAAAGAGGGCATCCCATAACATCTGAGTCATTTCGTTCCGCTTCAGCTTGGCGTGTTACCGTTTGAGCTTCCTTTACAGCTTCAATAAGATCACAGCATCTGGGACAACGGCACTAACCCGATGATAAAATCAAACGGAGTAATCGCAGCTCTATAAGCACCGGCTTAAGCATCACCATAGTTCAGATTGAGATCATCTAGCTGTCAACGACCGTCGAGTACGAGCACTTGAAAGTGTCGGCTCTGGCTGCCCAATGAATCTCACAGTTAATGTAATTGTGTTTGATTTGCCATTTGAGTCCTGCTTTCTTGATCACTCGCGAGTGTTTCCTGGAAACGTATGAGTATTTGAAAGCTATTTCCTGAACAGTGTTCATCATGTTCTGAGCAAGTGGCTCCTTAAATACGGTAATAATAGCCAGATTTAGGCAGCTGACTTTGCAGTGCGTGTAGGCTGCATATGGTAGAATCTTGCGGATTCGGGCCTGAACCCCGCGGAACTTTCCCCCCGACATGTTTTAGGTTCCATCGTACCCTTGACCTTTCATTTTCACAATGTCTACAACGGCTTGTCTCACATTTGACAGGAATTCGTCAGTTGTAGCTTTGCATTCTAAAAATGCTATAAAATCTTCTCACCGCCTTGGTTGTATTATCGAAATACCTCACACCGAGCGCCATTTGCTCTACAGTAGACGCGTCCGTAGCCTCGTCTGCCATAAAACCAAAGAACGGGCCACAGTTGCATTTATGCACAATGCCATCTCTGATTTGGTCACCACATATCTCAATTATTTTGTTTTGAATGTCGGGCGAAGTATACTTTGTCCTCGGGTCACCGTTCTCCAAATGATCACGGAGTACTGGATTATACTTTGCCTGTTATTTCAACAGTGCTTTAAAGTTACTATCTGAATCCTGATGCGCAAGTAAGGCTAGATTTTGCTTACCACATAGGATAATTGCATCAATAATACCGTTTAATATTTGTCTATTCTTATTAACTAATGCATCATGTGTAGACAAAACTGATTGGACAATGATTTTTTCGTTCCAGACATTATTGATGTAAAAGTTTAAGCCGCTTCAAGCGAGTCCGCATGTATCCTGCACTTTAGGTGAGAGTTGATGACCTTGCCAAGATAACATGGGTCGGTTTCTGGTTGCGGACGCCAGCGATCTCTTCTCTGGTCCAAATAAATGACACGGGTCGCAATACTCCGCCTAATAGACTAGGCTAGGAATACCGCAGTCATATGTTGTTAACAAACCAATGTGACTGTATTTATTTTTCGAAACTTTCCATTGATGCACCTGGAAGAATAGAATATGAGTTCAAAAGAGCATAATTATGAAAGACTATAATATAGCAGTACGAGTAGGTAAATGCCAACAGTTAATTAACGACGTGTAACAAACACTAACATTGTACAGATATTTATTTATACAAAAAAGATACACTTAGATCTAGTATTTAATGATAATTTTGATTCGGCATTGACAAATATACGTTTTATTATATACATAAGTGTATTCTAAATTGCAATCTTAATGAATTTGTTGTTGTTTTGTGTGTGTGTGTGTGTGTGTGTGTGTGTGTGTGTGTGTGTCAAATTATGCAAGTAAATCTTAACTTTTAATAATAAAAAAAAAGTTTGTACTCCATACCTAAATATCTCGATATGGTGAATCTTGATTGTTTGAAGATGACGCCAATTTTGTTTTAAAACTCCCGCAATATAAACAAAAGGGAAGATACTCTTTGGTGACGGTTATAACTTTATGTAAGAGAAGCAATCAATCGTTACCTCCCATGTTTTTTATAAAAAGTACTAGTAAAGAATATACATGTATTCGGCATGCAAACGGAAAACCAATCTAATTAGGAAAATTGCTTATGGCATTTTGCTCATTGTCTGAATCTGGTTAATTTCAAATTATATCCTTACCCCGTTAGGGTCCAGTTTTTATTGCAGATTTCGCATATATTTTAATTTTATTTATTTTTTGACTTGCCATAATGTAGTATATGTTAGTGTATTGACCTAGCTACGCGCCTGGTTATATTTATTACTTTTGGCACATCAACTTGATACTTTGTTTATAGGCTCTGAAATCACGAGGCGAAAGCGAAATCACATCAAAAATATAAATTAACCAATAAAATATTGAAAGCAAATCACACATGAAACAGCTAAGCAAGGTTAATGGAGCGTTGAATTTATTTGAATGTACCATTTCCATTTCAAATGTTAAACCATCCGATGCAGTCAGCACACGTGTCTCCAGTCTCCAGTGTAACGTTTCGTTTCTATACATCGTTCTATTTTGAATTTAATTGAGAGTTATTGTAGATGCTTCAGATTGAGAATATGTATTCAGGGCCCGACATTGTCTCTCTTTATGAATAATGATGATTGTGTTTAATACAGCTCTGTGCTTGAAGCCCTCTGAGCACTTTGTTGGTTTTAGTGTGCTCGTTATTTTCTAGAAACCATTTACAGTAGCACACAGCCTTGCTTTTGGCAAACACTGCTTCATTTGTTTTCTTAGCGTGTGGTTTTGTATTGTGAGTTGTGTTATATTTTGGATTAAGGCCGTCCTTAAAAATAGTTTGTCGTGCTCCTACCTACTCACACAAAATTGCAGCTACACGAACTTTTTATAGACTTTCAAAGTGTTTAATAGTTTTATTAATGGGTTATGATCATTTTTCTTTAAAATCAAATTTGGCCAAAAAATAGCTACTTACCCACATAGAAATAACTGGGTCGGAGCACAGCAAACAAATATTTTTTAAGGATGGTCGAAATACCTATAACAACGATTATATATATATATATATAGCATAACTTAATAGAAAGTTATACGGGTTGGAAAGTTGAGTGCGGGGTCGGAATCGCGAAATTTGGTTCAGAGACTCCAGGACTCAACAGTTCAAAATCGATTCGTGGTGCAGGAGGTTGACGAGAAGTGTAAAATGAAAATAGCATTTTGAACAAAAAATGGGTTAGATCATATAAAATCCTTTTTGACCAAGCAACGAAACTAAATAGTGACTAAACTTCATAACACATATAAATGAGACCCAATATTTAGTAACTGTACCTATTGAACCGATTATTTGCTCGTCTTTTATATAAAAAAAAAAATACACGAAAAGCTATAATCATGAGGCTGGCGTTGTCGTAATCCGCCGGCTAAAGTTTTATGTTTAGTTCAGCCTTTTCTCTGTTCCTGAACAAACTACCCATGTACTAAACTTCACAAACACATTTATATTATGTTATAAACAATTGAACACAAAAAGAAACTTTCGATTTCTATTCATATCTTTTCACTGTGATAAAAAGAAATCAACATGTCAAATGGCCTACATATGTTCGGGCGAACGATTATGTGTCAAATAAAACCAGTTGTAACTGGATTGTACGCATTACACAAAAAAGAAAATGTCTACATCGATTTCCTCGTGTATGCACGGACCAGCATGATACGTGTTTATGAAATAATCCCTTTCAGTATGATTTTATAGACTTTGTTGGCAATAAGAAATGTACGTTGAAAAAAATTGAAATTTATTCAGTTTTCTTTCTTTTTTTGATATGCCTAGAATTCCACCAAATTTACGTGAACGTGCCATTGGCATGCCTAATGCTGGTATTGCGATGAATGCGGTTGCTAGGGTTGTTGGCAGCTCTAGCCGTGCTATTCGAAACCTTAGGCAACGTTTTCAAGCAACAGGACGTACGGAAGATTTACCACGTAGTGGACGTCCGCCACGACGCATGGGAAAGACCGCTATATCATGAACACCAACCTACGCAATCGTTTCCAAACTGCCACTGCTGCTAACACCCTTGGTACACATAACAACCGAATATCTGACCAAACGGTACGCAATCGTCTGCGCGAGGGTGCGCTACTTGTACGTTGTTCTTACGTTGGCTGTGTTATGACGCGACGTCACCGCGTAAATCATGTTAATTGGGCACGTACATACCATCGCTGGGTAGGGCCACAATGGAATAACGTTCTCTTCTCCGACGAGTCGAGATTTTCCATTCATCGAAGTGATGGCAGGGTTCGAGTATACGAGTATACCATAGAAGAAATGAACGTTATGCCGACTGCTGTGTACTTGAACGAGATCGTTTTGGGGATGGAGGTTCCGTCATGGTCCGGGCAGGCATTGCGCATGGTTATCGGACACCTCTCTTCGTGATCGCTGGGAATTTGAATGCCCAAACGCTACCGAATTGAGATTCTTGCTGAAGCACGTGTTCCCACTGTTTCAAAATAATGCCAATATCACACTGTTTCAACAGGATAATGCTACAAGCCATACAGCTAGAGATACTGTGAATTTCCTCAGGTCGAATAACATTGCATTTATCCATGACTGGTCCGCAAAAAGCCCAGATCTGAATCCAATTCAACACAATTTGGACAAGCATGTTAGACGTAGCCTTATTCAACCGTCGAACGTCAATGAACTAACACAAGTCTTAATTCAGGAGTGGAACAACATTCCACAGGCCGAAATCAACACACTCGTCGGTTCTATGCGCCATCGATGCCAGGCAGTCCTCGATGCCCCAGGTGGCCATACCTAGTATTAATGTATGATTTTGGTGTACGACCCCTACCACTTTTAATCAACCATTTCAGTCAGTTTTCCGTTAACTTACAGAGATAAAGTTTTCCACACAAATTTACAGTGAAATACTCTTGCAATACATACAAAAATAATTTAACCCTTGTTTTCATAGTTACATATATCTATACTTAAACACAGCGGAAGTTACTTATTTTATTCAGTATATATAGCTAACTTACCTGAATTTCCATACTTCGGTCTCTTTAAAACTAGGTTAAAGTTTTTTTGTTAAGCTCGGGTTTGATTTTTTTTATCTATTTTATTTTTCAGTAATTCTATCGATTCTGTAAATTTTCACTATCAACAAAAAACGTTTACATCACTGACCTTGACCTATTTAATAGACTTGGTTAATACTTGCATTATCCGGTTAAAGTTTTATGTTTATCTCACTTTTTGCTCTATTTCTGAACAATATTTACGTTATTGTGACTAAACTTCATAAACACTTGTATTTATCAATGGACTTTAATACAAGCGTCTGCTTGTATCGTTACGGATTGCGCTCGTAAACTGTTAACATTATGTTTGACTATTACGTTTCCTAGTCAGCGGACGATTTCATCGGAAACCGATACTTCGAGCGAGCAACGTTATTTGAATGTCCTTAGTCTTAGACCAGTCACTGGATTAGATACCAAAATAAAAAATAAAATGTGTTGGTTTATAGTTCATGCTCGGAGGATTTTTAAAACACCAAAATACGTGACAATGGCGGATCTATTCTATGGAATCCCGGCGCACGTCCTCCCTAACCTTCCATAGTTTATCAAAATTCACTATATTTCTTCTAAAAAACATGTGTGCCTGTTCAGATTATGTTGCGCCCCCTACATACGCCCCTGTCTAAACTGAAATCCCGGATTCGCCCCTGCGTCATCCGTAATTTAAACAAGTAGGACATACCTGAGATTAAATAGAGTGCCAGCGGACGGTTTCCTCGCTATTATTACGTTAATACATGTTGCACAATGCAGCGACGGATTTAGGATTCCATGTTGGGGCAATACTTAAAGTTACCCATCCCCACCCCATGTATACACAATGTGATCGTCGTTTTAACAGTGACTTAATTAATTTGTAACCGTCTTTGGTTTTAGTCGACCGAAATTAAGGTCTGGACTAGAACTTATTTATCGGCGTAGACACGGGTGCAGTATTGCCGCACCAATAATTTCAAAAAACTTTTCTATATTTTTTAGCTAAATTCTAAACTTTTCTACATCTATTTTGTATGCCGTGCCAATGTTTTCCCTTTTTTTACTTATTTTATAATTATCTGAAAGGGATTATATTGGCATATTACCTTCAATTCCCTGTCCTAAATACACATGCCCAGCATGAAGATACACTTATAACTTAGAGATATACGCGTCTAAAGTGTCTAATTGCATAACCTTTTTATTACAAACATCGGGTTTCTGAAGTCACGTTTTTGTTTTTGTTTACATTGCTATTTTCAACGAAATACTTTCGGGTTTCCGATAAATTCGGATTTTATTTATTAATGATAATGAGATGTTTTTAACCATTTCGTTTTTAAGACATTAAATTTTGTATTGTTATTTTCCTGGGTAGATCTAGATCAGTAGGCCTATGTATAAATATACTCCCTTTCAATATCCAATAGTCGAAGCATGTCTTGAAAAAGTAACAGCATTTAAAATCTTTGCAAGACGTTAGTTTTGGTTAAATGCTTTTGAGTTTCAAACGACTGTATAGTAAGTCTAGTATAGGCTACGTAGATCCTCCCCTGGATCTGATCACGTTCCGGATGAACTCAACCTTGACATACAAAAGCATGCACCGAACACATGTTATTGTTGACGTGTTGAATAAAATATCAAAACTTTCCATCATTTGATTTGTTTTTTGTTGTAAAATCATCCTAGCCAATATATGCTGTTATTGCACCATCGTTCGAAGGAGAAAACACATTATGATTTAATACAATCGATTACTTTCAAATTTTGTTTTAGATATAATCGCATGCTTAGAAATATACAGAATAGTAATTATATAGTTTCGTTTAAATTTTTTGTCGTTTTAATTTACACGTGTTTTGCTGGAGCGGAGAAATCAAAACAATTATTGAGAACATTATATTTTACATTCAATGTTCCAATTATGATGTGATCATTTGTTGTGCAGATGTTCGTGACTGCCGCATATATTTGTAACAACGAGAGAATTCCGAAATTATCAGAATAGTTAATGAAGTACATTCGAGGCTTATACTGTTATATATAATAGCATTTGTGACCACCAGTATATTTATTCATACGTGAAGTGGATACTTCATGACAGACAAATTATGCTTAAGCTTTTTCCGATCTGTAAAAGTTGTTTGCTTTCTCAATTTAATGAAAGTTTGACGTTTCACCCTAAGATGAAAATGAGGTTTCTGTTGAGATTGTTGTCTAAGAGAAATTTAGGTGGACAGAACTTGAACGCTGGCTTAACATTACACAGTCGGACTATACATGGCACTGGGAAAGATTCGCATCAACAAGCACTTGACCAGACTCAAATTACGGATCTTCCTCAGGTGAAGGTGCCTGAGCATCCACTGCTAATGTTCCGTGGGATGGAAACAGATTTTCCATGTTTAATGAACAAGTATGTAATATGTTATAACTTTTACTGTCAGTTTCATGTTAGCAGACAATTTTTTTATATTTTCAATAAGGGTATGTAACTTAAAACAAAAAGTTTAATAACAATTTGAGGAATGTTGGCTGTGGTACGAAATTTAGTTGTCTGCAAAAATGGCTCTTTATATATATATATAATTTAGCTACTTTTTTTTTTGTTTGTCTTTAACTTTTCCAAAATCATGGCAATTTCTAGTAGTGGCAAAAAGAAAAAGAATAGCCAGAGGAGGCCCTGGGTCTTTTCTAGTAATCGTTTCATTTAATTTTGTATAGTCCTCAGATGATTGCCTCTATATATATATGTTTAAATTGCATTCTTCTTACAAATACTGAGCTGGGGTCTTAATAAAATGTATGTGACTCTGTTAGACTCGGCGTAGTGGCGTCACAGTGTCTCAAATACTAAAATTAGTTACAGTGTTGGGTTACCCCCTGAAGGCACAGATACTGTGGTGGCTGGGAGAAGATTCCACTCTAACACCATCCTTGCGAAGAAGAAGAACTTGGTCTGTGATACGTACCTGGAACAATTTGTCCTCTAGTTGAAATGGCAAACTATTAAACGGATGCTTTTACACTTTGTAAAAAAATGAAAAAAAATGGCCAATACCCATTCTTTTTTATATACACCTGTTTTGTATAAAATGGTTCAAATAAAATGTGCCTGTGACACTATCGTGAAAATGTATATAAAAATTAGATAAAGACCCTTTTTCATGTACAGTTTTTCAAATGTATATTTTTGAAAAATCAGTGGGTGGTATGAAAATATAGGAATTAATATACCGGTATTATGGCCTTAATTTTCGTGGAAAACTTTCCAGTCTGCAATTTTATTATTTATATTCAACAGCAAGAGTACCGGTCCAGAGCCGGAATATAGCAAAATTATTTCTGGGTATGAGACGTATACAACAGATACACCGTTCAGATTGAAGTACAATGATGCGGTACTACCTCAGTTGACAGTGGCATACGAGACATGGGGAGAACTGAACAAGGATAGAACAAATGCCGTCATCATACATGCTGGTCTGTCCGCCAGCTCGCATGCCAGGAGTCATGAGGTTTGTACTAGCAGTATGACTGATCATCATTCTGGGTTTTATTTCTGTGATATAATTACTATTATATAGCTGCATGTCATTGTGAAACCCATTAAGGGTAATACCTTTTTTTTTCTATGAACATCAAGTTTTCGTCTTTGTCACACTATTGATTTTTTCTTATCAAATGGCCCTTAAACTTCTCCAATCTGCCTATTAAGTCTCATCATAAATGGGACAAATTACCTCCAAATTTAAAGAATACACTGGTAACATTGGCAATGTCAGATTGAATGTTTTGCTACATGATATATATGATAAATGTTGAAAATTTTGAGAAAATATTTTAAAAAAAAAATAGAATTTCTTTTATAATATGGATTTTGATTGTGAAATGGGGTTAGAGGTCTCAAGTCTGGTGCCTGGATTAAGTGCTATTGCCAGCTTAAACTAGGCACACACAACGGTGGTCTAGCGGTTGTGTTCACCATGCATGCAGAATGTTGTGGGTTCGATCCCCAGCAGGGTCATACCAGTTACTTAAAAATGAAGCTTACTTGCTTGCCACTCAGTATTTAAAGGATAAGTCTGGTCAGGTTGGTGTTTGTGAGCGGGTGGGGTATCATACCATGGGTAATAAACCCCATACAACAACATCAGTGTGTTGACACTAACTTTTATTTTTATTTTATTATGTATACATGTTTCTGACTGCTTATTTTTTTATATGCCAACAAAGAGATCCAGATAAGGTTTTGACTAAATGAGGATTTTACTCCCTGAATTTAAAATCTATACTGAAAGGTATAACTTGAGTTTTTTTATGCACTTGAAGTACTGAAGTCAAAACACGTATTGGTTATGTTTGTCAAATGATTCAAAACAAATAAAAAGACAAACACTAATTTAATAGTATTTAAGTTACTGTGAGTCAGGTATTTATAAATGGAGGCAGTTTTATTCCACTTGGCTGAATATTAAGCTGATGATGCCCCATTTTTGTCAATGTTACCAAGCGCTTTCACTTCTTGAAATCGTGAAGGAACCAATCATTTGGTTGCATCATGACATTGTCTTGGTAGAAACGACGCTAAGCTAGTGTAATATCCCACTGGTGATAAATAGAGAGTATCGGAATGGATTACACGTGGGTATCCGACGATGCATAGAGTGATACACGGCCAACTTCCTTCTGACTAAGAAAAAGTCAAATATGGTGTGTTTAATAGTGATTATAGTGTTTTAATGTGCCAGTATCCATGGCAATCTATAGTGATTGTTGTTAGTGCATTTAAAACAATATAGCCATTATCACACACACCACATTTGCCATTAACCTGCAGTCAGAATGTGGTCGTGTTTAAGTATTGCGATTTCCCCCATAGCCTTGAATCCCAAATGCATACATATTTAATTTCAAAGAAACTTAATGAAATTTGAAATCAGACTTATTTTTTAGCTCATTTAATCATCTTTGGGGGTTTTGGTGATAGAGAAAATTTCTGACATTAGGTAGTTATATACAATACGAAAAGAATTTGATACACCACCAAATGAATAATATTATGCTGTCATAAGAGTGATTATTATTTCTTTGTACTCAATGAGTTTTTTGCACGCTTTTATGTTATTTTGAATGCATTTATAATTAAAATAAATGCGTGAATATGCAGTATGCATCCTTAATTAAAGCTCTGCCACCACCCTGTCTTTTTGATCATAATTAATCAATAACATGAAGATAAAGAATAAAAAATACCCATTCATATGATGTCAGGGAAAGCACACAATTTACAGCATGTTCTCATAATGTGACATTAGAGATGAAAGATATGTGACCCTTCTTTGTTGATGTTCCATTTAATGTAACAATTATTCATTAATAATGAAAATAGGACATGATATATAAGTGTTATCTGGGAGATAGTACTATATTTGGTCTATTTTCCATGGTTAAAGTAAACAATGAAATGTTTAGATATGATACTTTAAGTGAATGGGCGATAGAGGAAGTATTTGTGACCAGAGTGTGACTGTTTTGTTGCATTGACATGTAATGTAAATTGTTATGTTGACATTTCATGTTGACACTTACCTACTCAGGTTGTGTCTGTCAGGCAAAATAGGTTATATGAGTCAAGCTAATAGTTGTGTGTGTCAGACTAAATAACTGTGTATCAGGCCAAATAGTTATGTGTGTCGGGCCAAAAGATATGTGTGTAAAGCCAAATAGTCATTTGTGTAAAGCCAAATAGTCATGTGTGTCAGGCCAAATAGTCATGTGTGTTGTGTCAGGCCAAATAGTCATGTGTGTTGTGTCAGGCCAAATAGTCATGTGTGTTGTGTCAGGCCAAATAGTCATGTGTGTTGTGTCAGGCCAAATAGTCGTGTGTGTCAGGCCAAATAGTCATGTGTTTTGTGTCAGGCCAAATAGTCATGTGTGTTGTGTCAGGCCAAATAGTCATGTGTGTTGTGTCAGGCCAAATAGTCATGTGTGTTGTGTCAGGCCAAATAGTCATGTGAGTCAGGACAAATAGTTATGTGTGTCAGGCCAAATAGTCATGTGTGTTGTGTCAGGCCAAATAGTCATGTGAGTCAGGACAAATAGTTATGTGTGTCAGGCCAAATAGTTTTGTGTGCCAGGCCAAATAGTCATGTGTGTCAGCCAAAATAGTCATGTGTGTCAGCCAAAATAGTCATGTGTGTCAGGCCAAATAGTCATGTGTGTCAGTCCAAATAGTTATGTGCATCAGGCCAAATAGTTATGTGTGTCAGGCGCACAGGCCAACAAGATATTATTGTCTTGTGCATGTTGTGTTTTACAGAGCAACCCTGATCCTGGTTGGTGGGAGAAGTTTGTTGGACCAGGTTGTGCCGTGGATACCAATAAGTTCTTTGTTATATGTACAAATACTCTAGGTGGCTGTTATGGAACATCGTAAGTGAACAAATAGTTTTGTTGGGTTTTTTAGGATGTAAAATAACCAAATTTCATTGTAAAATTATTTTTCAGAATTGCAGTCTGTCAAGAGTTCATAGATGAATGGTCATTTACTGATTTTATGAATCTATTTAAAAACAATAGGTTAAACAGAAACAGCCTTTAAATGATTTATGTGGGGAACTTCTGAAGCCAAAAAATAACAGAACCCTTGGACGTAAAAGTAGTTGTCATCTTTCCGCAAAACACATAAAAAGGTTTTTATGCCCTCGCCAGGGACATTAAGTGTAACCTTATTAAACAGACCCTCCCCAGTAATAGTAAACAAGCAGCAAGAGCAGTTTGTAGTTCAAACTAAATGTATTAGTAAATGACTGGGCGAGAATATCAGCTCAGTGTGGCGTGATATGAGTGCTTCACAATATAAGTACATTTTTAAGATCATGATAACCCACTGACTAGATAAAATACTTTCTCATTTCGACAATCGTTATACTTACTACTGTCTGGCCTATATTCAAATCAGCAAACAAATGAAGTTGTTGGTTTTCAGTTCCATTTTTTAAGCTCACCTGAGGCAGTGGCGTAATCACGTTTATGTTTCTGCATGAAGTGAAAATGAGTTACTTTGATTGTCCTGTGACTGTCTTACTCCAGTTCACTTTTAAAAGAAGTACACACTCTGACACTTGTATTTTTCATTGGATCATCACCATGCTTACTAAGAAGTCATATAACCGTAATTACAGTAAACCGGACACTATAAACCAGAATACTCTTTAAACGAACACTTTATAAACCAGACACTCTATAAACTAGGATCGCGGCGTGGTCTAGTGGTAGAGCATCTGCCTCGCATGCGGAAGGTCGTGGGTTCGATCCCCGGTCGGGTCATACCAAAGACTTTAAAAATGGTACTAGAAGCTTCCTCGCTTGATGCTCAGCATTTAGAGGAGAATTTTAGGTCTGGTCGGCCCGGTATCAATTAATGCGACTGGTTGGGGTATCATACCATGTGTCTGCAGCATGATACTCCAGTGTGACAGCGCTCAGAATACTGTCTCAAATAGACACCGTCACGATATGACTGAAAATTGTTGAAAACGACGCTAAACACCATACAACAACAACTCTATAAACTGGAATACTCTTTAAATCGGAATACTCTTTAAACTGTTCATTTTCAAAAGTCATGAAATTTTTCCATTTTATTCTATAGTAGAAAAAATTTCTCTCTATTCCAGAAACCAAACAAATTTCAGCAATTTTGTGTGTATTTTTGTACATTGAATTTCCTATATAACTGGAGCAACTTGATATCTTCTGCATTTTTTTACATTACACAAAGTAGAGTCATATAAATTGTTAGCTTGGGGCATAATTGTAAGATTGTTTACTAAAGTATGACACATACATTAGTGTTGTTAAGATTTGTTTAATAGGTTAAGATGACAGGTAATTGTTGCAAACAAATGAAATAAATTTATTAAGGGATACATGCAAATTTAAAGATTACTTGTAATTAGGGCTATAATAAATGAATTGCTAGATTATCATCCCCACCCGCCCCCTAATGGTCATGCCGCCCCGACCCTTTTTAATGTATTTTTTTTTTTTTTGTTATAAAACACATCAACAATTTTAATAATAAAAAGTAAAATCCTTCCTACCCAGTTTTATGAAAATTATGGATGATAAACTAGCAATTAATTTATAATGGTCAAAAGGATGCACATTGTGTTTGATTTAAATAAATATGTGAACACATGTTTGATTTCTACTGTATAATGTACTAACTAACTACCCGCCTTTCGAATGATGGTGAAGTGGCATTAAGTGTTAACCCTGCCTGTCGTCTGTCTGTCTGTCTGTATATCCGTCTAGTTTAAAATTGGTTTCAAATCATTTACTTTTGAACGGGTCCATATATATAATTAAAAATGTTCATGTTCCTGTATAATAATGAAATATAGGTCATGTTCAATATTTGTCATTATTATATGATCTATAGTTAAATGTACACGTTGCTGCAGAAAATATCATAATCAAGACATGTTCGCTGTTTCAAAGTAAAAAGCACTAGGGTACGCTGTACTCGACAATTTAGTCGTTTGTCTTACAATGGGTTCCTAAGTATTTTCAGACTTCAATGGCCCCTCACGCCAGAGGTTGCGGGTTCGATCCTCTGGTCAACCTGATGCCTCTCAAAAAACAACACTCAGTACTCGTTCTACCCAGGCAATGTACTCGAGAACGGTTCATATAGGCTCTGAGCTTTCATCGCAATCAAGCAAAAATAAATTAGTATAAACTAAATGAATTCAGATTGATACCTCATTGAACAAACTGCTATATGATATTGAACAGTTGCATAAAATTACGATATACCACAGTTATCAAAATAGCTGTTGGGAATTCCAAGAGTTAGCCGTACGCAATGATGAAAATTGAGATGTTCCGAATGCGGCGTTGTTTTCAAATGGCTGTTGTCGGTCAATATTAATTTTTCTGGTGCATAGCACATCATATTTCACAGCTGAAAAGTCTATAATTGTATAATGTCAGTCATATTTTACAGGGGTAATGGCCCCTTTTTGACATAATATTTGGTAAAAATTTGGTCTAATCATTTGCAGAGGCATTCATGTTGACAGACACATTTCTAGCATTGTTTGCTATTGTTATTTCTTTAGTTTATTATGCCAAGATCCTTACATTTGTTGTTTATTGCAATTTTCAGCGGGCCTTCATCAGAGAATCCACTTACTGGAAAGGTAAATATTAGGATAAAAATTAAATTTTTAATAAATAACTTCATAAATTACTACAATAGATAAAGCACATATGGCTATCCAGGGGTTTTGCGTTTGAAACCCCGTCCGGCAACAGTATTTGTGATGATTGATATACGACATTGTGTCTCCTTATCATTCATCTCTCACTGCAGTGGGAAAGTTATCTGTTACTTGGGGAGATGGGGGGGTGCTCGAGTTGTCGTTAGCCTTTCAGGATCCCAGTAGACATTGATTAGGTGATTGTCTGTTAGCCCTCAATGGCATAAAAGTGACGCTAAATATTCAATCAATCATTCAAATAGGTAATTCAGTTTTTTAAAAGAATATAGATGATTATTAATAAGTTGAAATAAAAAATAAGTATTTATGGAGTGCATGGTCCAGTGGTAGAGTTTCTGACCCAAGATCAGGTGGTCATCGGTTGGATCCTTCGCCACAGCTATGTGTGATGTCCTTGAACAAGTCACTTTATCCACATGTGCTAATCGCTAACCCAGAAAGACTTCAAGTTGGGTTTAATAGTATTTTCACAGGTGTCATATAATATGTCATCTAGTTTTGTAGGTGGAAAACCTCAGAATGAATCTAAATAGAAGACTAGAAGCACTGTCCTTCCACAAGTAATTGACAAATTTTGTCGGACAGAGCTGGACTTAAACCCATGACCTCATTGATGATAGGTTAATGAATCTATGACAGCACCTAAGACTACTCGGCCATGGAGGCTAGGTCATCCATACCTGCCATTACTAATTCTGGCTGTTGTGGTTGTAATGACAGCTGAACTAGTTCAACCAATTGACACTACCGCCCCGCTGTATATGTTTGAACAGCATGATTTTGATTTAATGAATAAAAATCATCAAGGTGCACCAATATATTATTCTGAATTCACAGCATTGTTTCTATTACAATACAGACAAAGGCCAGGATAAACATTGTTTAGGACAGTCCTGGTTAACTAAGTAGCACATCTGACTATAAATTCAGAGGTCATAAGTTCGAATCTCTGCCTGGCCACACTGGCTCCCTGATGATATGATATTGCATCTCATTGTCATTCATCCCTCACTGCTGATTTAAGTGGGAAAGCTATCGGTTTTTTTGGTTTGCTTAAGTACTGGTTAACCATCTAGGATCCCAGGAAAGAATGGTTAGGTAAGCTGATTGTCTATTAGCCTTCATTATTGCATTCAAATTATGCTAAATATTCAAAGGTGAATAAAACTAATACACATTTAGGATGGTGTAGTTTTGCAATAAAAGAAGTATTTTATAGAGAAAGGTTTGCCTATCCCATCTCACAGTATCTGATCATGATATTTATTCTTTTTTATGCATAATTCAAATTTACTGCCTCCATCACTTGCAACCCATTTTCAAAACATTACCCCCTGTACTGGATTGTGCGGCCAACCCATTTTTAAAACATTCTGACACTACCCCCTGTACTGGATTGTGCCCCCAACCCATCTTCTTAACATTCCTACACTAACCTCTGTACTGGATTGTGACATATATCTATACAGAAAGTGTTATAAACTGATAAAAATGTCACAATAACTCTGCTATCAGCCTGATAAATGAATGTCACAATTGTTTACTTGATTGGACCTTATGCTCATTATTACCTTTGATAAGGTCAATATTAATCATTTCTAGTTCTCTTATATGTCTCCCAGAGTTTGACCTGACCTTATTGGCTGAATGAAAGGACTGTGATCACAAGATCATAACCTTTGTTATGCCCGTGGTGAAAGGGCATTAAGTGTTACAACTGTCCGTACACACAAATGGGTATTTAACCTTTTACCTGATGAATATTCATATGAGACTCCGCCTACCATGAAAATTTAATTAGATAAAATTTTACATTAGCACATAAGAGCAGGAAGATTACTACCTCAGTCAACAGTATAAGGTCATACAATATTATATATATATATCTACAATATTTTATAAGCAAACAGAGTAGACCCTGATCAGGCAGCTCCCGTTTGTAATGGTCGTAAGAAGTCGTATATATGGAGAAAAGGGTTAAGTGTTTAGGGTTACTAATTTTTTTGACGGTTGGAAAACAGTTAAAATGTATAAGGCTGCTAAAAGTGCTTTTATGTGGCTAAAATATCTGTTCTGAGGTCACACAAATAATCAGCTGGGCTCAAAGTAACCACTTAAATAACAATTTGTTAAAATGTCCTCCATCTATCTTGAAAAATGTTTCCATTCAATAAATGCTGTATGTATTTATTTGTTAATTATAAAATACAGGTCAAGATCGATTTTTGTCAATTGCTGTAAAAATTTTTATGAGTTATGGTCCCTGTTTCGACTTTTGGTAAAAATTAGTTTCTCATCAATAGCGGGGGTATTCATGTCCGCAGATACATTTCTAGCTCAATTTAATACCAATTACTTTTAGATCTCTTTAAATGATGTGATTTTTCTTGCATGCAATTTTTTCCAGGCCTTGTTTTGGGTAAAATGTGTAAAAGATTACAGTTTGACTATTATTGTTCATTGTTATTGGTAAATTTTCCAGGCGGGGATCTTAGGGGAAGTTTTTTTATTGTGGAAATGTTCCCCCTTTGATGGTGTATAAATTTAAGTAAATTCAAATGTTTGTCCCTTTTAATGCAAACACTTAACATATGTTTGTATTCATTTAGCTATATTTCATAATACAATTTTTATCTAGACCAATACAGAAATTGTATAAGCAAAACATTTGATAAATATACATAGTAACATGACAACTTTTTTTTCAATTTATGTTCCCAATTCAATCTCCATAATCATATTGTAATATTGAATTATGTAGTCAGATATACCTATTATGTCTATACATGTAATATTAGGCTACATATGCTATTCATGATACATAATTTATGTAGTGCAGTTAATAGAGAGATCAATAATGCATATCAGATGGAAATCTCTGGAACTTACAATAACCAGTGTCTGATTGAAGATTTCAAGTTAGGGAGGGGTGGTGCCTAAAGGAGAGAAAATACCTTAGTGTAGGAGAGGCAGGGCCTGAGTAAAGGAGGGGTGGGGCTAAGGGAGGGAAAATACCTTAGTGTAGGGGAGGCAGGGCCTGAGTAAAGAAGGGGTGGGGCTAAGGGAGGGAAAATACCTTTGTGTAGGAGAGGAAGGGCCTGAGTATAGGAGGGGTGGTGCTTGAGTATAGGAAGGGTGGGGCTAGGGCATATACTATTTTACAGAGGCATCATTTATAAAATACAGTCAAACCTCTGTTAGTGGTCACCTCGATTAAGCAACCTCTTCCCTTAAATGGCCACATTTTCTATTTACCATTGTTGTCATTTTAGTTGTTATCAACCTGTATTTAGCAGCTACCTGCCTTAAGAGGTCAGTTTTGTTATTTCCCTTGAGTGACTGCTTAAGACAGGTTCAACTGTATTTCACTATTTTAGTGGTAGGTAGATTTTGAGGCAATTTATCAATACTTGGTCAGCTTTTAGAGAGGGTGCCACCCCACCAACAGCATGACCTGATTCCTCTTGTGATCACCGTACTTGTAACTTTTCATTATTTTCTCCAGAAATATGCGACAACCTTCCCGACCTTCAGTGTAGAGGACATGGTCAATGCACAGTTCTCTCTTCTAGATCATCTTGGAATAGATTATGTAAGTTGTCTCTGTTTAAGTTTATAAAAAAATAAAATGGATAATGGCTGTAAGATGATTTTTTTATAATGATTGTAATTACAACTTAACACTTTTTATTTCATATGAATTCAATATACATGTATTCTTTAGATTTCTCAATGAACTTTTTTTAATAATTTAATTGCAAAAATTTGTTCACTGGTTTTGTCTACCATGAAGCCCTCTATTAAGTAACTCTTAAATTGATATAAAGAAAAATGAAACAAATTTAACAGTAAATTTCTTGCTAATATTGTCATAATGGAATTGTCACATTGACTGAGGTTTGGACATTTATTTTTTATTTTCTTGCAAACATTATAAAAATATCTGCAAATTGACTGGTGTAGAATATTTCTAACTTACCTTAGTGTCAAGGTGAAATTCATGAGCATATGAAAAACAAATACTAATATTATTGTGTTGCTATTTAAGTTTAATGTTTGACAAAAAGCTTGATAGAGCCGCAGTTCAAACACAAACAGTAAAACCTCGGGTCGTACATGTAAAATCTTTCTCTAGATCTTATACCCATGAACAATTCTAATAATCCATTTCCTTATTGCAGCTCCATGCCAGTGTTGGCTCCTCCCTGGGTGGCATGTGTTCACTGATGGCTGCAGCCTTGTATCCCAGTAGAGTCGGCAGGTTTGTTTTTACCCCTACTTTTCTTTATACTTAATACTGTAAAAAGCTGTTGAGTTTCATATATACAAAATAAGTTGAATACCATTTTCAGCACATTTTCATCCCACATCAAGAGTAATATCATGTATGTGTACTCACAAATCCAAGCATGGCCTCTTAGCTCAGTCAGTAGCGCGTGTGACAATCAATCTAAGAGTCGTGAATCCCTGCCCAGTCATGGCCTCTGTGATGATTGATATATATACGTCATAGCGTCTCATTGTCATTCGTCTCTCATCGCTGAGTCATGTTGAAAAGTTATCAGTTACTTGAGGAGATGGATGTGCTCAAGTACTGGTTAACCTTCCAGGATCCCAGGTAAGAGTGGTGAGGTTACTGGTAATTCATCTTCTGATATGTGTAGCCCTCGATGGCATAAAAATGATGCTAAATATTCAAACAAACAAACTTGGAGAAGAACTTAATAATAATTGTAATCTTCCATTCCAATCCTGTACATTTTGTATATTGTACTTGTTTATCTGGAAATACTAGGAGTAAAATAGGTCTAAACCAAACAAACAAAAACGAAAATACAAAATCAGATAGTACAATGTTGCTTAAGAGTGGACCGTGTACTATATTAGAAGAAAAAAAAGTAGCAGTCCTTTTTTTAAATAATTCTTGTATAAATTTCAGAATGGTGTCTATATCATCTTGCGCCCAGAGTCACCCATCTTCCATAGCCATGCGGTATCTACAGAGGAAATGTATCATGAGTGACCCCAACTGGCAGAAGGGACATTACTATGACAAGGTTTACCCAAAAATGGGTATGAAATTAGCCAGGTATTTCACAGTTTAACAATTTATGATGATTAATATGTGTCCATTGTTAATCTCTCTTACCAGTTGAAATTCAGTTTGGGGACTAAAGGATTGGTTGGATCCTTCCATCAGCCCGTCCTTCCATCCACAATTTTGTGTCCGCTTTGTACATTCATTGGCTGATTTTCAATTCCACAAAGGCCCAGGTCCAATTAGCTCAGTCGGTAATGTGTTTTAGTTTGAATCCCCGCCCAGGCCACAGCCTCTGTGATGATTGATATATGACACTGTTATCATTATCATTCGTCTCTCACCTCTCATTTGAGTAGGACAGTTTCCATTTACTTGAGTAAATGGGTGTACTTGAATACTGGTTAACCTTTCAGGATCCCAGGAAAGAGTGGTTAGGTTAACCGATCATCTGTAAGCCATTGACAGCATAAAAGTGACATTAAATATTCAATCTGTCAATTTCACAAACTTACATGGAGACTGTGTATTTCTATTTCAAATAACAGCACTTGAATAATGTTCAGCATAACATAACATGTGTCGTGTAAAATATCTGGGTGGCTCAACGGTCAAGGTCACATACAAGATTTTAGGCGTATGGAGGCTCAATATACTGATTTTTATCGTGTCTGCCCTGCAATTACCAAATGCATGGACCTATTTTTGGATAACAGAATTGTTTGGCATAACATCTGGGCAGCTACAGCAAAGTCAAAGTCACAAGTGAGACTTGTGTATGTGGAGGCTGTATATTTCGTTATTCTGTACAGAAATGTTCATGAGAAATCATACCAATGGAGTCAACTTACCGTTCCACATTTTATGTGGCTTATTTTGAACAGTTTTTTCGTATGTAAACAACTCTCAAAATATTGTCAGTAAATGTTAGAACCTATTTTAATATTGTGTTGTCAATTGGAAGGGGACTTTGTATGGTACAGCATTTCCACATTGTCTTTTTCCAGTGAAAAACCGAATTCAGTGCACAGAAATAAATATTTGTTACTGGTTTATTCAGGACCACATTAAAATTACAGGCCCACATACCAATGCAATTGTTTAATTAGTAATACATGCAAGAAGTATGTATATGAAATATTGAATAGACTGATTGATTGATTGATTGAATATTTAGCGTCATTTTTATGCCATCGAGGGCTAATAGGCGATCATTTTGCCTAACCACTGTTTCCTGGGATCCTGACAGGTTAACCAGTACAAGAGCACACCCCATCACCGCAAGTAACTGATAACTTTCCCACTTGAATCAGCAGTGAGAGATGAATGACAATGAGACACAATGTCATATATCAATCTTCACGGACACTGTTGCCGGAAGGGGATTCAAATTCATGATCTCTGAATTGATAGTCAAAAAGCTTAACCCACTGAGCTCATCTTAAAAAATAATAAAATATATTTGATATTTCTTTCACTGGTAAATAATCTACTTCTAGACATTTATCATTACCTTGCTGTTAAATTTAATTATTACTTCAGTAGAAACTTCCATCATCATAGTGGTATGTATACTGCTCGAGGCAGTAATTATGTCTTATGTTATAAATCAGCCAGCTGTAAAATATAACATGATGTGTGGCTAAGGCAGATTTAGATTTTTCCATGGGAGTGAGGTAGATCTTGGATTGTCAGTGGTGTGAGGTAGATCTTGGATTGTCAGTGGTGTGAAACAGATCTAGGATTTTCAGTTGCGTGGACAGTTTAGATTTTCAGTGGGGTGGGCAGATTTAGGATTTTCAGTAGAGTGGGTCAGATCTAAGATTTTTAGTTTGGCTATACAGATATAGGATTTTCAGTTAGGCTAGCCCTTTACTCCAAAGATATGCATTTTTACGCACCAATCACAGAAGGCCTTTGAAAACAGTGCAGGAAGGCGTCTATATTAGAGGTGTCCAAAAGCGTCTATATAAGGAAAAGGGCTAGACAGATCTAGGATTTTCAGTTGGGCTACACAGATCTAGGATTTTTAATGGGGTGAAGCAGATAAGTTTTTTTGGTGGGCTGAGGCAGTTCTAGGATTTTTAGTGGGGTGGAGCGAATTTAGGATCTTCAGTGGGGTGGGGCAGATATAAGTTTTGTAGTGGGGTGGGGCAGATTTAGGTTTTGTAGTGGGGTGGGGCAGATTTAGGTTTTGTAGTGGGGTGGGGCAGATCTAGGTTTTGTAGTGGGGTGAAGCAGATATAAGATTTTAAGTAGGGTGGGGGCAGATCTAGGATTTTTAGTGGGGTTAGGCAGATCTAGGTTTTGTAGTGGGGTGAAGCAGATATAAGATTTTAAGTAGGGTGGGGGCAGATCTAGGTTTTGTAGTGGGGTGTGACAGATATAGGTTTTGTTGTGGAGTGAGGCAGCTCTAGGATTTTTAGTGGGGTGAAGCAGATTTAGGATTTTCAGTGGGGTGGGGCAGATATAGGTTTTATAGTGGGGTGGGACAGATCTAGGTTTTGTAGTGGGGTGGGGCATATCTAGGTTTTGTAGTGGGATGGGGCAGATCTAGGATTTTTAGTTGGGTGAAGCAGATCTAAGATTTTTGGTAGGGTGGGGGCAGATCTAGGATTTTTAGTGAGGTGGGGCAGATTTAGGATTTATAGTTGGGTGAAGCAGATCTAAGATTTTTAGAAGGGTGAGGGCAGGTCTAGGATTTTTAGTGGGGTGGGGCAGATCTAGGATTCAAAACAGACTCACGTTTTCATGAATATTTTTTTTGTCAGGCGGGTTGTCGTGTGGTGTGACCAACTGTTTTTTAAAAAAATTTCAAGAGATTGGGGAGAGGGGATCCAGATTCCCATGACATTCTATAGAATAACCAGCGTGTGGAATGTAGCTATACACACAGAAAAAATGTAAATAATATTTCCATTGCTGTTTCAGAGAAATAGCCACAATGACATATCGCAGTGGACCAGAATGGGATGAGCGGTTTGGTCGTAAAAGGATTAAAGAAGACCAGCCCCCAACTCTGTGTCCAACATTTCTCATAGAGAACTACATTGAATACCAGGGGGAACAATTCAGTACCAAGTTTGATCCTAACTCCCTACTCTACATTTCAAAGGTATACACCACTTACAGTAGTAGCAACATAATATGATTATTTTTTTCTGCGCTCCAACATTTGAAAATTTGTGTAGAGTCATTAAAGTGACATAATAACCAGTAAATTCTACCCTTTTTTTTCAGTTAAAAACCCTGCAATAATTGTAATATTTAGCATAAATTGTGTAAACCGGGGATCATATCTGGTGCAAAATACTGTAGCTTATCTTCAAAAACTTGTATTGAAACTCGCTTTTATCACAGATATTTGATCTAGGCCTGACCCATGGAGAAATATAAATGATTTAGTATAATAATAATCTCATTTATATCTGTAAATGTTCGGGAATTTCCAGGCATCATCGAGATTAGTAAGTGGTTAAATTTAAATTTTATACAACCGATCTTGTTAATTTCTTACATAGAGCAGTGGTCATAGCTATTGATTATGACTGGGGCGGTCCAGGTTCAGATCCCGTAATAAGATAATTTTCGAATAGAACTTCAACAGTGTGGTCATGTGTGTTTAAAGACATATTTCTCGTGTTTTAAAAAATCAACAAATAACATATGTATGACATTCAGCTTTACTGATGTCTGTTTGATAACATACAACTGCCGTCATTCCGTATTCCATAATAAACTTTCTATTTTAGTTTTTAACTAAACTAGTTTACTTTAATTCTGAAGTATTTGCTACTTATCAAGACAAGTTACTGTCTTGCCCATAATATTCCACACAGGGTCCTGGCAGGGGGATCAAACACGCAGCCCTCTGATCCCGGGTCCATCGGTCTACCTATTTAACCATGTGCTTCACATAACTCTTTGTCTTGTTTATTATTAATGAGATACATGTAAACCCAAAGCTAAAACAGTAGGGTTAAATGGCAGATTATACTGCCTGTCTTTATGAAAATTGTAAAGGGAGGTAATGCTGCTTTTTATACTTTAATCAATATGGATCAAAGAATGATAACTCATGTAAGCATCCCAGGGAATACAGAATGAGTTACTGTTCCTACACTTGTCAAGACATGTGATTTGCAAATATTTTGTCTGTAAAATTTTCTTACAGTGACTCATGTGGTTTTAACTTTTTGGCAATTTGTATTTTTTTAGGCAATGGACATATTTGACATGTCGGAAGGAGTCGCGTCTCTAGAGGAGGGGTTGGCACGAGTCAATTGTCCCGTAATGGTGATTGGTGTCCAGACAGACATTTTGTTTCCCATCATACAACAACGTGAACTTGCAAATATTCTACAAAAATCAGGTTTGTTAAATGCTTTATTTCGTTTGAATATTTAGTGTCATATTATGCCATCGAAGGCTAGCAGATGATAATTAAGTTTAACCGCTTTTTCTTTGGATCCTGGAAGGTCAATCCCACCCATCTGGGCAAGAAACTGATAATTTTTTCAATGTAATCAGATGGGAGAGTCGAATGGCAATGTCGGAGATACAATGTCGTATATCAGTCATCACAAAGATTGTGGCCCGGCGGGGATTTGGACGCAAGATCAATGGACAGACACATTACCGATTGAGCCATCTGGACCATTCTGTTCAGTTTTTAAATGGCAAACTCTAAATAACATATGATCCTGGTTACATGTATATAGAATTACATCAAGAGGCCTTAGGCAATGGTTCATGTACTTCACTTAATTGTACTTCTCATTGCTCAGTTTCTGAATTTAAGACATAACGGAAAATATTTGCACGTTACTTTTGAAAAGAAGCAGTTTCTATTCGGATTATTTATTTTATTATATTTTTTAAACATATTTATTTTACATTGATTGTTGAACAAGTTCTTACAACTAAGACAATTTACGCTCAAAGTCTTTCTGGGTGGACAAGTACTAAGCATATATATGAAAAAAGTGTCTCGCTCAGAGATACCACACATAGCCATGGCAGAGGATCGAACCCTTGATTCTGGGCCTGTTGCTGGATCACTTGGTCAGGTGCTGCAATGGGTTGATATACATGTGGTTGACATCTACTTCTCATCAACAAATTAAAGTGGATGCCATACATGTTGTGTTACCTATATACTCAGAAAGTATAAGAAATTGCATCAGATCTAGTTTTTAAAAAATTGCAATATTTTAAACGAAGAACTAAAGACTTGTTTTATTTTTTAAGTTTTATGTTAACAGCTAGATGTCATTTTTCAAACTGAATCTTGTATATTGTATGTCTGAAAGGTTATTAGAGACTATGCTGGTGGAGAAAACTCTGTTTTTCCAATGTCCATCAGTTTGACTGTTAGAGTATTCAGCTTGCATTTGGTATAAAATTAAGCTTAATAATTGAACTATGTTAGCTATCAGTCGTTCGAATAAAGTTAACTTCATTCATTGAAAAAGCTTAGCTTCAGTCATTGAAAAAGCTAGCTTCAGTCATTGAAAAAGCTTAGCTTCAGTCATTGAAAAAGCTTAGCTTCAGTCATTGAAACATTGAAAAAGCTTAGCTTCAGTCATTTAAAAAAAATGCTTAAATCATTTTAATTAAGCTGTCAGTCATTCGAATTAAGTTTGTTACATTCACTGAAAAAAGTTTAAATCATTGAATAAAGTTAGTCTCAGTTATTCAAATAACATTTGTACCAGTAAGCCTCAATGACCAAAATTAGGAACAGTCCCTTGAATAACTTAGAATGTAGTTTACATTCATTGAATAAATTAAGTCTCAGTCATTTGAATAATTACATTTGCTGTAAGAAAGTCTCGTCCATCGAATACAGTAGTCCTCAGTCATTGAGTAAAGTAATCCTCAGTCATGGAGTAAAGTTAGCCCAATTCATTCAATAATGGTTGCCTCAGTCTTGTATATATACTAATACATTTATTTCAGGAAACTCCACTGTGACTTACTATGAGTTGAACTCCCTCTATGGACATGACACGTTCTTGCTGGACCTGAACGGCGTGGGGGCAGCAGTAAAGGTTTGTGTTTTCTGTCAAGACTAAAAATACAACCATTATTAGATATTGTAATATTAACCAGGGGATGGGGCTTGCAGAAGTTGGAAAGTAAAATGTAAATTAAATATAAAGTCCAGCGATAGAATCTGTGAACCCCCAAGAAAATCCAAAAATGTATTACACCTCCTACATTTTGTCTTTTCCTTATTTCTACTGAAAATATGTAAAATAATGTAAATGAAGAGAATTAACTGTTTTTTAATTCCGCCCACAGTTGGACCAATAAGCATGATTTGTAACCCACTTGCTTTGTGTAAAAGTATTTTATTTTCACATTTATTTTTATTATTAGTAATTGATAACAACATTATTTAAAGTCAACCATGGACTTTTTATCAGATATTTGTATATTCACCACAAGAGAATTGTGATTGATACTTACAGTTAGGCTTAACATGTTGATATACTTTTAGTTTAAGTTGTGTTTATACTATTAATGTTTTATTGAATGATACTGAATAAATATTTTCCCTTACTTTAATGAGTTGCAGTCTTTCAAATATAGATTTTTATGACCCCGCCATTCAAAGAAAGGTGAAGGGGCATTACGTGTTAACCAATGTCTGTACCTTGTGCATCTGCCGAGTAAAAAATGTGTCTGATCAATAACTTTTAAAGGGGCCTATTTATTTTTTTAATATTTCTTGTATAACTATAACTGTAAAATATAGGTCAAGTTCAATATTTAAGTCGGGATGGTTGAAATTTTACAGAAGTCATGGATACTTTTCGGCTTAATTTTCGATAAAAAAATTGGTTGGGGTATTCATGTTAACAGACATACATGCATTTCTAGTTTTGTTTCTAATGACAAATAAAAAGGCAGAGCACTTCATGCCTGTTCCACAATTTCATAGTCCGTTATAGTATTCATCATAATTATTGTCCAGGCAGCTTGCTATTAATCACTGCCACTGAACGGTCTGTAGTGAGAGAAATGGATTCCTATGCATATTTATAAATTTGGTGTAAAACGAATAAAAATGTGCCCACTTTTTGTTACAGGGATTCTTAGAGACACATCAAAGTGAGACTGGTTTGTTGACAAAACACAAACGTGATGACCATCAGAAGGACAGGAAGTACTTCTGAAGTGAACCAGTCAATCGGAAACAACTCAATAATAAAAAAAATACATTTATTTTAAGCTCACTTTGAGCTTTTCTGATCGTCCTGTGTCTGAAGATCGTCCATGAACTTTGTTGCGTGCCTTCTAGCACTCATAATTGTTATTAGATCTTCACCAAACTTGCATAGTAGATACAAACCCATAATATCTTGAACTGGCCAAATCATATTATTAATGTCTGTCAAATCATCAAAAATTGCGTTATTTGATGTTGTATGCACTTTAGCACTTTCAGTTTTTATTCAATCCTCATTAAACTTACACCTTAGTTATATAACCATAATATCTAGGACAAGTTTTGAACTGGCCAAATCGGATATTTAATGTTGGAAGTTATTGACAAGTTCCATTTTAAGAGACTTTTTTAAGTTTTTTTTTCAAACTGAAATTTTTCACATTGTTTTGGTCACTGATGGTGTAACATGTAAATACAAAGTTAGAGACCAAATATCTCATCATTGCATGCATTATTTCATTTTTTTTTTCACAACAAAAATGTCACTTTTTTGACGGAACTCTTGACAGAAATAAAGTATAATAATTTCAATAAATTGGTACCTAGAATAAATGCTGTTAAAAATTTGTGTGTTTCTCTCTTTACTTCTAAATATGGGAAAAGTCTGGTTTTGCTTTGTAAACATTCCAGGCTCCTCTTCCTTGGTCCATCCTGGATCCTGTTCAGACCGCCCTGAATCATCCTCACCTTCTGAACTCGTGTAACAAAAGGAGTAAAACTTTTTTTATCAAGTAATACATATATGTGCAATCTGTTACTTAACCTTTTTATGGTACTAGACAGAACTTTGGGCTACTTGAGCTCTCCGAATTTACCTAGCCCAAATAAAATACTACTAGACCAAATGTATGTTTTTAGTGTAACAAAACATCGAACTACTATACTTTCAGATTAGTGAACAGATATCTGAACTAGTCCAGACCAGTTTTTACTAGACGCGGTCTTCGGACTTGATGGTTAAGTCGCAGACTGTGTGTGTGTGTGTGTGTGTGTGTGAAATGAAATCTAGAGTATGGGTATTTATTTTATAATTAAAAAGAATTGATCCAAAACATATGATTAAGAGGTGATATGCTTAAAACTACATTGCAGCCTTTCTTTTTTGGGGAAGCGCCCATGGTGTAGTGGATAACATGTTAGACTCTGAAGTGCTAGGCCACTGGATGCCGTAGGTTGAAATCCTACCCCATGTGTACGTAAAAATCAAAGTTTTCAGAATATGATTATGTGGCATATATATCAAATTGACAGGGATGGAGAGTGGAACAGTATTATAACAAAATATCTGTCCTAAAATCTAAGTGTTTCAATACATTTTTCCAACCAAACATCTAACAAATTCCACAGTTTGAAGCTTCTCCGAAGCGCATCATCTCAATATCCCTAACTTTCCTAACAGAAAATAAACTGAGACAAACCTTATATGCAAAAATACCCCTTAACTAACCCAAGACCAAAACTCACCTCTCATTTAACATCTGCAGTATGGGGGTTATATCAAACCCATCATCCGCCATCTTGCTGTCTTCAAAGCCCATTCCACCAACCAGATAATCATCATCATTGTCTCATCCACCAGCATTCTCATCGGCAGATAGACCTAATGGCAAAATAGGCACAAAGTGGTTTGGATTCAAGTTGGCCGCTGTCAGGTCACTTCTCGTTGATGTCCATAGGATTGTCAGAGGTGTCGCACACTCTCCCTCAATGGTAGGACCATTCTATCCAGGTGTAAACGCACCACTGGGCTACAGACCTAATCTTGCACTTCAGAACACTCAAAAGGGAAAATAATTACCAAATTCCCATGTAAGTTCCACTTTTCATGCCTTCAAAGGCCCCCTTTTCATAAATACGTCCTATGGCTACAGAGGTCAGGACATCTCCTGTGCAAAATTCTGAAAACATAACAAATGTGCCAGCTATTAAAGAGGTCTCTCTCTGTCATCAAACTTGCATCCCTTACACAAGTAGTTGTCCAGGTACAGGTCCTTTCAAATGCACATCTCCACAATTATACGAAGCCTCATTTCCTTGAAATGTATTTCATCCCCATAAGCAAAGATTCTTCCTGTCCTTGGTAAACAGTTGCCATTTCTAAATACACTGACCGGTAGAGCCGTATTTTCAAGTCGATATCTCTGTCAAGCCAAGAAGATCTACAGAAATGGAATCTGCTGTAAAACAACCACTTAACACTCTAACTAGATCACTTCCTCTAATGGGATAGCATTGAAGTTACATTTCAGCAGCAGCTCATAAAAAATTCTTTGAACATATCTGGTCATTGAAGACCTCTCTTCCTCCAGGGACTCCCGATGTCAACTCTAGTGATAGTTTTAACTCTTCTATCTTCTAAGATTTTGGTGGCGGCGCTGGTCCAGACAATTTTTCTTTTCTCACAGATCTTTTCTTTGATGGGACTTGGACAAGTTTCTCTGTCCTGTATGCTTGAAAGTAGTTTGAATAGATACTTTCTGCTTTGCCCTCCTGGCAAAATAAACAAAAACAAGATAAGTTTCTGCTCCTTAATGTCATAGTGTTCTCAAACTTCAATATTTTGAATTTTTCTGGAATTTGGTACTGTTTTTATCTCTGTCTCTGCACACACTCATTTGATTGATTTCTCCTTGCTTTATGAGAAAGAAATGCCTCTTTGAGAGAGGTAGATCTAAGGAAAGATTGTCCTTGCAGTATTTGTACATGTCCGCTGCACAATTCAGTACCACTTTCCTCTCCACCGCCTTGTTTATTACCCCAGTTTCCGCATCACAATCGGATTTACCGTGTTCTGAGCCAAAGTAATTTCGGTCCAACTGCATGCTTTCTTGTGCCAGGTCTGCAAAAGGCCCTTTAGATTTATACTGTGAACTACAGCCATCACTGAAAATGACTTTCCTGTCAATTTTCTCTATCTTTCCCTCAACATGTTTGTCCACAATCTTTTGGTAATGATTCACCGCATGATAATCATGCACAAGATCTTCAGAAATAACAACACATGATTCCCTCACATCCCCTGCATTTGTGTTGTAATATTTGACTATTGAGTGCATTGTGATAGCCTCCTGTGAATAATATGTATATTTAATCTCGTCCTGGTACACTTCTGCTCTGTTTTTTTTCAAAATCCATCACACTGAGGGTCCACGTTTCCGGTAAATTTGCTTTTAGAGTTCCGAAACCAAATTTACTCCCATCGCAGGAGTTTAATGTCTTTCAACATTTCCTCCAGAAGGTCTTCTTTCTTTCCAATTTGGTCACACACTCTCTACGTGTTCTGCCATCCTTTACTGTTCTCTTCCCATCTCGCCCAAGATATGGTTACAGTTTCTGGTATGTCACTGTCGAAATGTTTCAGGGAACTAAGGTAGTCCACACATTCTTCAAATGTGCCATCTATACATGCTTTTTTGGGATACCGTTACCTAGAAGGCTTGTTGCACAGCAAAATGTCTGCTAACTGATATTCACTGACTTGTTTTTCTTCTCCAGCTGCTTGACACATTTGCTCAGGGCAAGCATCTTGTACCTAATGTTTATACAATAAACACACGAACAATACTCTCTGTGTTTTGTAGACATTTGGTTGTACAGAGGAAATTTCAAAAGCTAATGATTTCCTCATTCTCGTCTATATACTTAAGCGAAGCCGCTGAGAGAGATACCTGCATCAGGTACCCAGGTCCTTGTTTGGTTGTATATCTTTTCTGCGGTACTAAACGAGATATATCTGGTCTCGTGTAAAACTCATGAATATGCTGTATATTTACCTTTGGTTGTCTTTGCCGTTTTAGCACTTTCTCCAAAATAGCATTTACATACTTTCTTGTCCTTGTTAGATTCTGGTTTACAGATTTTCTACTCAGGTTTACAGATTTTCTGCTCTTAATTCTATCATTCAGCACATTATTCCTTTTCTCTTGATCCTCCTCTCTTGCTTTTTGTCTCGGCTCTTCTTTGCTTTTCTTTCCGTCTCTCTTTTGCTCCCAGGCTTTCTTCTGTGGAGTCATTTGGACCGTGAGCGGGCCTTCATTAGCCTGTTATGATCGCGCTTTTCCTTTGTACCTATTCTTGTTTTGGCCTTTGTACTCTTGAACACAGACAATACTAGTTTACCACCATTTTGCTTCTTTTTTGCCAAGTACTTATGTTGTCTTTTTCTTTGTAATTCAAGTTGCTTCTTATGTTTTTCATTTGCCAAATCACTTGGATGTCTTTTAGAGAGTTCCTTTTTTAAGGCATCCCTTCTTCTCTTGTTAGCCTCTCTCTGTTTTGCTAGATACAGTCTATATTTCTCTGCATTTTTCTTTATTAACACTTGTCTGAAGGCAGTACTTCTACATGACATTATATGAGCACAATTTGGAGATTTCTCAATTTCTTAATAAAAATAAAATATAATTGAAATAATACACATTGACTATAACTAATAACTATGACTATGCTCTCGCACTTCTTCTAGGTGTAGGGAAGCTATATACCAAATTTATTTAAAAATGACCCAGCTGCCAAGGAAGTGAAAGTGTGACGGGTGGACAGATGGACAGACACGATTACAAAATATCCCCCCCCCCCCTCTTTTTCTTTAAAAAATGTGGGGATAAATATGTAACTATAATTGTCTAGGAGGAAATTCATCTAGATTGTGCAGACAATGGCAGGCCATCCCATATCCCCACATTTTATATTTTGAAGTAAGGTCACAATATATAAGCTGTGACCTGTCCTAGTTTTTTTACCCCTAACCACCCCCTCTGTTTTTTATGTCATTTACACTTGTTTGTTAATTTGTTTATGTTATAGCTTGTGAAATGATAAATAAAAGAAAAAAATGACTTTTCTATTTCATATAATGTTTAATATAGTGAATTGTTTACGATTTTGTGTGAATACAATTAAAGAAACAATCAAATGAGCAGGGTCAATATCACATTGGATTCGACCGAGCAAACATGTTTACATTATATTAAAAACATTTGTTTACATACAATGTATTTACATCGACACACAGTTGGCAGCGAGAAAAAAATGAAAATAGTTTTAATATCATTTAAGACGTTACATATGTTGCCGTCAGTTGTTACATTTGACTATCGGTGTTACATATGATGCCAGTTTGTAACATATGTTGCACCTCCAATTTTTCCATTTTTGTTACATATGTTGCCGGTTTGTAACGTTTGTTGCCGATTGTTACATTTGTGTCCGTTGTTACATATGTGGCCGTAACAGATGTCCCATTGCCAATAGGTTCAAATGACGTTTGTCGTAGTTGCCATACAAATGCGTTAACTTATTCAGTATGTTGACAATGTCGCTGTTACATTTATGACATTGGCTTTGTGGTTTAATGCGTATAATTTGCTTTTTAAACATCAAAATGGCAAAAAATAACATAATAGTTTTATCTTATATAGTTGGAAAATATAATGTATATATAAGGATTAAAACCCTAAATTTGAGTTTTCATCAGATGATGAAAAACATAAGACTAGTTTAATGTTGCCAAAAAACACTTCAGGCTTCATGAACATTAAACTGGCCTTGTTTTTCATCACGCGATGAAAACTAAAAATTCTGCTGTTAATCCAAGAATATAATCACTGTCGATCTATGCAGAGAAGTAGGAATCCTTTGACTGGGTGTCATGTTCATTTTTTTCATTTTTTGTCATGTTCATTATTGTGGTTAAATTACTAACCTCTGTGTGGTTCCAGGGAACCATATGTGTGATTGCATCAATATGGCTCATACATTTCGTAAGAAGCAACAATTTGAATAATACAATAGAATTTGCTAAAACTCTGTTCTTCTGCAGGTATCAAGGCTTAAGGTTCTTTCTGCATATTTATTTGTTGATATTTTTTTATCTGTATGTTAATTTGTGGATTTTTTTATCTGTAGAGTGAATTTGGAATCTTCCTTCCTGTTGGTGTCGAATAACCTACAATGTGTTGGTACGCTGTGAAACTCCATTCATTCATTCATTCATTCATTCATTCATTCATTCATTCATTCATTCATTTGTTTAGTCATTTATTGTATATATATATATATATATATATTAACAATGTATCAATTAAAACTTAATGTTAAGTTGTAATGAAAGTATTGTACTATTGTAATGATTATTGGAGTGACGTTAAAATGACACACTGCAATATCAATAAATTTTCATTCAACTCTGCTGTCGGGTATGACTAACTTAGTGAGTAATGCTTCTGAAGATCAATTCAAAAGTCATGAGTTTGAATCCATGCCCAGCCAAATCATAATAACAAATCAATAAGCATTGTTTCTTCAGCATTTTAACAACAGGCACGACTCATTTGTGTGAGTTTAAGACGCAGCATTTGACAAATTATGGTTAGTTTTAATGTGGAACGTGTGTTTTACTGGTAGAGCATCAGTTTGGGGGTTATGGATTCCATCTTCCACCACTGCTATGTGTCCTTGAACAAAATACTTTATCAGCACATGTTTAGTACCTGTTTTACCCAGGAAGATTTTGAATGGGATTTATCCATGTTGCAAGAATTTGTTTCACAAATCATGTTTGTATCATATGTGTGCTCACAGTTGTTCATATGTCAGAATTTATATTGTACATGAATAATAATCACTGTGATATTTGAAAATGTAACTATGTATATATATTTATATATTTGTTTTTTTTTATGGTTATGTTCTTTAACTTTAGCCACCCTCCAGAAGGTTTGGTGATTCTTTAGATGTTTAGATGGTAGTCACATGCCATTGGTTAATAACGTAGCTCATTATATATGCAATACTTAATTGCTTGCTAATCGTTCTAAATACTCAAGCAATGGTTTAGTGTGGATTTACATATTGTACTTAATATGACATTAACTATTTGTTTTGTTTGCTATGTGCATAATTATATATACAAAGTCATATGCAATGTAGTATGAAATTAATTTGAATTTCGGTGCATAAATAGTTTAGACCGTGTCTCTTCTTGTTACTTATGTATTCCCCTGTCAATTGTAGAATGAGTGTGGGGGTGCATATAGTGTTACCACTATGTTAAAACTGGAACTCTTCCCACTTGGGTCTGTCACACAGCAATATGATCACGCCAGTGGCTTCAGGGACTGTTGAATGCTGTTTGTGAGACAGGCACAGACTTTCCTACTTTTTCATTGGAGTTTTGGGAGATAGCCGAGACTTGTATAGACTAACTGTAGTGTAATGGATAGAGTGTTGGCCTCTCATGCCAGAGGTTGTAGGTTCAATCCCCAGCTTGACCAGATGCCTCTCATAAAACAACACTCAGTACTGGTTCTACCCAGGGCGTGGACCCGCGAGCGGTTCATATAAGTTCTGAGCTATCATCGCAATCGAGCTAAAATAAATGATTATAAACTAAACTAACTGTAACTTCCTTAAGATATTCAGATAAAAGTGTGTGTATAGTATGAAAAGGAATCTTGTAATAGTGACCTTGACCCAATTTACCTCATTTGTTATAGGGTGAATTGGAGTAAGGATAATACATGACTTTTAGAAAAATGTTTTTACTAAATTGCAGAGGCATCTATGTTCCTTGGACACATTTCTAAACGTATTTTTGCAAACAGAATGCGTAGTCAATACATGATATAACAGCGTTAGTTATAGTTTTCAATTTTTGCAAATTAATTTAAATGGTGGTATGTTAGAATTACATTATGGGACACAACTCTGTCTTATATATATATTGCCTTCTGTATGGGTTACTTGTCTTGGAACCCATTATCATTACTCTTGAACTAACCATCTCAAGATAAATTACCTCTCACCGCTAAGTTTGTAGGTTCGAGTACCCACTTGGTCAAAACACTTTATGTGAGAAAGTTTGCCAGTTACTTGTGGAAAGACGGTGTTTCTACTCCGATTCATTCTGTGGTCTTCCTCCACCAATAAACTGGATATCTGGATTTGCCATATATCACCTGAAATGTGTTGAAATTGAAACTACATTATAAAAAATACTCTTGGAACTTGATAAATAGTTAACTGAAAGGACAAAATGTGTTGCTTCCACTTGCCTTCTTGTCAGGAAGATCCACAACAACATGTAGTACAAGGTGGAGACCGACTGGTTCCATAGATCTAAAGGTATATTAAATGATACGGAATGCCTTTCAAAAAGTTGTCATAGTTACTGCCTTTTCCAAAATACACTTGAAATATAAATACATACGGGAGTAATATAGTTAAATATTTATCATCATGTTGTCTATACATTTCAGAAAGAGTAAAGTGATAATTATTTTTTGAGTGTCCTTTTAGGAAAAAAATAGACGTGTATGATTTAGAACAGCATATACTCCCATCCCCGCTATATGAAGGAATAATCACTTCTTATAACAATTAACTCAACTGCTTGTTTAGTTGGTAATTCGTCTGACTATCAATCTAGTAGCTGTGAGTTCGAAACCGCACTCGCCAGCAATTTTTATGATGATTTCCCATGAACCTTGTTCAACTGCTATGAATCTCCCACCTTGATATATGTGGGGAAGTAATTAGTGATTTGCAGAGATAAGGTGTGTCTAGTACTGGTTTATTGTCTCTACAGGATCTTAGGTATGATTGTTGATTGACTGCTGTAATATAACTAAAATACTGTTGAAAATATATGTATATGCATTTCATTAAATATGGTTTGCTTTATGTTCACTGTTTAAATGTATAAACTCCTGCCGCATGTGCCCCTTTCTATTACATTTTTTCCTAATTGATATCTTGTTATATGCATATACAATTGTGTATTCTGAAATGAATTATATAAAAAAACAACTACATATATGTCAACATAATTAAATACCCCAGTATGTACATGTAAACAGATCCTTGGTTTGGCTTCTACTTTGTAAAGGGACATTACTTTATTTAAAAAAAACAACAGTTGATATGTAGTTGATTGATTGGTTGGATATTTAACGTCATATTATGCTATCGAGGGCTAACAGACGATCAGTCAACCTAACCACTGTTTCCTGGGATCCTAAAGGTTAACCAGTACTCTGGCACACTCCATCTCTGTCAGTAACGGATAACTTTCCCACTTGAACCAGCGGTGAGAGAAAATGATATTGGGACATACTGTTGTATATCAATCATCACAGAGAATGTTGCTTGGTAAGGATTCGAACTCGCGACCTCTGGATTGATAGTCAGACGCGTAACCGACTGCGCTAATCGGGCCCTAGTTGAAATGCAAGGTTCATGGTCATTTGTGGTGGGATTAGGGGGCTAAATACGGTTTTTAATATTTTTCTATTGATATAATAGAGGGATAAAATAACTTTAAATTAACCATTTTTAAAAATCATTTTACAGACATTTTAAAAACAAACTAGTTTTATGGAAAAAAAAACTGATAATAATTTCATATATACATTAAATGCTACACATATATGAAGTTTTATAAAAAAAATTATTGGATTACATGCAGAATAGCTAAATTAAATGTTAACATTGCGTATGTCCCTTGGAATGTAAGCTGTTTGTGTGTACGTGCCAAGGTGGGTGATCCACCAAGTTTATCACAATTTATCAATGTAATCTGATAAACAACGTCTGATGGGGACGGTGATGTGATACACAGGACTGGTCACAATACCTGTCTCCATGTAACTGCTGATAGTGAAAGTGCATTGTGCATTGTTTGAATATTTATATTATAACAGACGATCAGCTAACCGCTATTTCCTGGATTACTGGAATGTTAGCCAGTACTCGAGCACCACTCTCCACAAGTAACTGATAACTTTCCCATCTAAATCAGCGGTGAGAGACGAGTGACAATGAGGCGCAATATCGGATAGCAATCATCATGGAAAATGTTGCTGGGCGGGGATTCAAACTCATTACCCATGGATTAATAGTCAGACACACTAACCAAGCACTAGAATGTTACTGGTTCGCTGTATCAGTCTGTGAGAGTGTCTCGCTATATCAATTAATAGGCAGTTCCTTAAATACAGATGCCTTGAGGTAACAGTCAGTTTAAGACATCTTGCTTTATCAGTCAGCAGGGAAGTAGCTCATTTTTTCAATTAGTAAGAGGTAACTTTCTTTGTCAATCAGTTGGAGGTATCTCGCTCTATCAATCAGTGGGAAGTATCTCACTTTATCAATCAGTGGGAAGTATCTCACTTTATCAGTCAGTGGGAAAATTCTCGCTTTATCAGTCAATGGGAAATATCTTGCTTTATCAATCATTGGGAAGTATATCCCTTTATCAGTCAGTGGGGAGTATCACGCTATATCAATCTGTGGGAAGTATGTTTCTTTATCGGTCAACTGGAAGTATCTCACTTTATCAGCCATTGGGAAGTATCTCGCTATATCTGTCAGTGGGAAGTACCTTGCTTTACCAGTCAGTGGGAAGTATCTCACTTTATCAGTCTGTGCGAAGTATCTCGCTTTACCAGTCAGTGGGAAGTATATCGCTGTATCAATCAGCAGGAAGTATCTTGCTTTATCAGTCAGTGGGAAGTATCACACTTTATAAGTCAGTGGGAAATATCTGGCTTTATCAGTCAGTGGGAAGTATCTCGCTATAACAGCCAGTGGGGAGTGTCTCGCTTTATCTGTCAGTGGGAAGTATGTTGCTGTATCAATCAGTGGGAAGTTTTTAGCTTACTAATTAGTGGGAAGTATATCGCTTTATCAGTCAGTGAGATGTATCCCGCTTTATCAGTCACTGGGAAATATCTTTCTTAATCAATCAGTTGGAAGTATCTCATTTTATCAGTCAGTGGGAAGTAACTCTCTTTATCAGTCAATGAGAAGTGTTTCGCTTTATCAATCATTGGGAAGTATATCGCTTTATTAGTCAGTGGGGAGTATCACGCTATATCAGTCTGTGGGAAATATCTTGCTTTAGCAGTCAGTGGGAAGTATCATGCTATCTTAGTCAATTGGAGGTATAACGTTATATCTGTCAGTTTGAAGTTTTTCGCTATATCTGTCATTGGGAAGTATCTCGCTATATCTGTCAGTGGGAAGTAAACACACTATATCAGTTAATGGGAAGTACCTAGCTATATCAGTCAGTGGGGAGTAACTCACTATATTAGTCAGTGGGATGTATCTTGTTTTACCAGTCAGTGGGAAGTATCTTGCTTTATCAGTCAGTGGGAAGTATCTCGCTTTACCAGTCAATGGGAAGTATCTCGCTTTGCCAGTCGGTGGGTAGTTTCTCGCTATACCAGTCAGTTGGAAGTATCTCTCTATATCTGTCAATGGGAAGTATCTCACTTTATCAGTCAGTGGGAAGTATGTCGCTATATCAGTCAGTGGGAAGTATCACGCTATCTTAGTGATTGGGAGGTATTACGCTATATCAGTCAGTTGGAAGTATCTAGCTGTATCTGTCATTGGGAAGTATCTCACTTTATCTGTCAGTGGGAAGTACCTCACTATATCAGTCAGATGGAAGTATTTAGCTATATCAGTCAGTGGGAAGTAACTCACTATATTAGTCAGTGGGAAGTATCTCATTTTATCAATCAGTGGGAAATATCTGGCTTTATCAATCAGTGGGAAGTATCTCGTTAAAACAGTCAGTGGGAAGTATCTCGCTAAAACAGTCAGTGGGAAGTGTCTCGCTATATCTGTCAGTTGGAAGTACCTTGTTATATCAGTCGGTGGGAAGTATCTTGCTGTATCAATCAGTGGGAAGTATCTCGCTTACCAGTCAGTGGGAAGTATCTCTCTTTATCAGTCAGTGAGAAGTATCCCGCTTAATCAGTCAGTTGGAAGTATCTTGCTTTATCAATCGGTTGGAAGTATCTCTTTTTTATCAGTGAGTGGGAAGTATCTCGCTTTATCTGTCAGTGGGAAGTATCTTGCTTTATCAAACATTCGGGAGTATATCGCTATATTAGCCAGTGGGGAGTATCACGCTATATCAGTCTGGGAAGTATATCGCTATATCAGTTAGTTGGATGTATCTTGCTTTATCAGTCAGTGGGAAGTATCGCGGTATCTTAGTCAATGGGAGGTATAACGCTATTCTGTCAGTTGGAAGTTTCACGCTTTATCATTCAGTGGGATGAATCTTGCTATATCAGTCAGTGAGAAGTATCTTGCTTTATCAGCCTGTGAGAAGTATCTCGATTTATCAATCAGTTGAAAGAATCTCACTTTATCAGTAAGTGGGAAGTATCATACTTTATCAGTCAGTGGGAGATATTTGCTTTATCAGTCTGTGGAAAGTATCTTGCTTTATCAGTCAGTTGAAAGTATCACGCTGTCTTAGTCAATTGGAGGTATAACGATTTATCTGTCAGTTGGAAGTATCTCACTATATCTGTCATTGGGAAGTATCTCGCTATATCTGCCAGTGGGAAGTACCTCGCTATATCAGTCAGTGGGAAGTATCCCGCTTAATCAGTCAGTGGGAAGTATCTTGCTTTATCAATCAGTTGGAAGTATCTCTTTTTTATCAGTAAGTGGGAAGTATCTTGCTTTATTAGTCAGTGGGAAGTATCTTGCTTTATCAATCATTCGGAAGTATATCGCTATATTAGCCAGCGGGGAGTATCACGCTATATCAGTCTGTGGAAGTATATCGCTATATCAGTTAGTCGAATGTATCTTGCTTTATCAGTCAGTGGGAAGTATCGTGGTATCTTAGTCAATGGGAGGTATAACGCTATTTCTGTCAGTTGGAAGTTTCTCGCTTTATCAGTCAGCGGAAAGTATCTTGCTATATCAGTCAGTGGGAAGTATCTTGCTTTATCAGCCTGTGAGAAGTATCTCACTTTATCAGTCAGTTGAAAGAATCAGTAAGTGGGAAGTATCACGCTTTATCAGTCAGTGGGAGATATTTGCTTTATCAGTCGGCGGAAAGTATCTTACTATATCTGTCAGTTGAAAGTATCACGTTGTTTTAGTCAATTGGAGGTATAACGATTTATCTGTCAGTTGGGAGTATCTCGTTATATCTGTCATTGGGAAGTACGAGGGGTTATCCAGTGTTAGGAGTTTAAACAAACTTACATAAAAAAGGCAAACTCATTGATAAGCAAAACTTCCGTCTGAGGAAAAGGTGGAACAATGAGCGGAAATACAGTTTTGTGTCAATATTAGCACTGATAAAACACTGATCCAGGTGATATATATGCTTAGTAAAGCTCCGAGAATGTTATTTGTAGTGTGTTTTGTAGTATTTAAATGGCACAAATGGTACAGTGAGGAACAAGAAACAATAATGGATGATAACATGTGTGGTCGCTCTGAATGAAAATCGCGTTAACGTCACATCAACGTGGTAAAAGGTGCCTCAAGAAGGATCGCCGTAATACAATTCATGAACTATGCTGTGAACTAAGGTAACGGTAAAATGCACATGGTTATTAAGAAGGAATCACATGCAAGTCCTTAGAGTGATCACAGGGTTCCTCGATTGCTAATATGTACGAGTTGAGCGACACGCAAGAGTAGGGAAATTACTTGTGAAATGAATTGACGACGCGACGACGTAACGTAAATCTGACCTGCGGCAGATAGGCGTACATGACATTTTTGAAAGACATGTAACTATTTTATTTGAATATATATTTTTCTTCATATTTTGCGTACAGTTTGAAATTATGTTAAATATAATACATGTAAAACTCCAAATAAATCCGACATGTCCTCTTCATAATATGAGATTTGTCCACGAACTTCTGGATAACCCCTCGTATCTTGCTATATTTGTCAGTGGGAAGTACCTCGCTATATCAGTCAGTGGGAAGTATCTAGCTATATCAGTCAGTGGGAAGTAACTCACTATATTAGTCAATGGGAAGCATCTCGTTTTAATCAGTTAGTTGGAAATATCTGGCTTTATCAATAATTGGGAAGTATCTCGCTATATCAGTCAGTGGGAAGTATCTCAGTCAGTGGGAAGTATATCGCTATATCAGTTAGTGGGAAGTATCTTGCTTTATTAGTCAACATGAAGTATCTCACTATATCAGTCATTGTGAAGTATCTCGCTATAGCAGTCAACGGGAAGTATCTCGCTACATTAGTCAGTGGGAAGTATCTAGCTATATCAATCATTGTGAAGTATCTAGCTGTATCATTCAGTGGGAATTATCCCGCTACATTAGTCAGTTGGAAGTATATCGCTATTTAAGTAAATTGGAAGTATCTCGCTGTATCGGTCAGTGGTATGTCTCTCACTTTATCAGTCCTGTGGGAAGTATCTTACTTTATCAATCAGCTGGAAGTATCTAATTTTATCAGTCACTGGGAAGTATCTCGCTTTATCAGTCAGTGGGAAGTATCTTGCTTTATCAATCATTTGGAAGTATATTGCTATATTAATCAGTGGGGAGTATTTCGCTATATCAGTCTGCGGGCATTATATCGCTATATCAGTCAGTTAGAAGTTTCTTGCTTTACTGTCAACGGGAAGTATTTCACTATATCAGTCAGTGTGAAGTATTTCTGTATCTGTCAGTTTGAAGTATCACGCTATATCAGTTGATGGGAGGTATCAGGCTATATCAGTCAGTGGGAGGTATCTCGCTATATCTGTCACTGGGAAGTACCTCGCTGTATCAGTCAGTGGGAAGTTTCTCGCTATACCAGTCAGTGGAAAGTATATCGTTATATCAGTCAGTGAGAGTATCTCGCTATATCAGTCAGTGGAAGTATATTGCTGTATCAGTATATCGCTATATCAGTCAGTGGGGAGTATCTCGCTATATCAGTCCGTGGGAAATATTTCGTTTAACATTCAGGCTGGGAGGTACCTCGTGATACTACGATAAGTCGGTGGAAAGTGTCTCCCTAAACGAGTGTAGGAGATTCCTCATTATATTTGGTACCACAGCACAACAATTCGAGTAAGGTACCAGTGAACACGAAGTCACTCTCTTTTTTATTTAGCGCAATGTCTTTCAATATTGCATCATGCGTGACGGAAGGTTATAGTGCTCGCTATTGCCAGTCCGGTGGGTAGGTACATTGCTTTAATATATGTCAGCACAATGTACCTATGCAATGGAGGATAAACTCTCTCTCTCTCCCTCCCTCTTCCATTAGTCTTACATGATCTGGTCATATGAACATCGCTCGACTAATTCCGCCTACCTTCGTAGGCGGAAATGGCCGAACGATGTTTCGATTGTTGCTAATACTGTTATGTCCCGTTAGCCTTAACCTAGTTTCTCTGCATCTTTCGGTTAGAACAGTCTGATATCACACATCTGGATATAGCAAGGAGGTAAGCGACTACTAATACTATATCCACTTTAAAATAATTCCTTTCTTGCCATTATTCACTACTTTGATAACAATGGACTAGCAGACGACCATTTCAATAGACATAAATGTACTTTATTGCTGACCACACATGCTCAAGCTAGTATACAATTGAGAGGTAAAATAACGAATCAGCGATCATTATTTGTAATACTTGTGTTTAGATTGGTGAGCTAATACAGATCACTGGCCAGGGACTTAAACTAGGTCACATACAATAACTATAAATGCAACAAAACAATGTCTCGCCCACTTTTATTATGACCTTTATGTACATATTTTTTGTGTATACAGGTATGCATTATTATTTTAAATACATATAGTAGTTTATCAATTGCTGTACATTGGGTTTAATGCGTCTGTATAGCGAATCGCCCTTGTATAGATATCAATACTCAGTGCACATTTAATAAGTTAAACGTCATCTCCAACATATTACAGGTTATATATGGCATATCAATTTGTATTGGTGACGTGAGATTTCAGAACCACTGTCCTTCCGTCATCAGTTGAGGCTTAAAAGCTACTGGATTTTACCTATCCAACTTTGTGTCGGCACTATTTTGAAGTTTCAGCACACTTCTTTCTGTGTCATACAAAATTTGTTTAAATTTGAACACACTTAATTCTGTGTCTTGAATGTAACACACAGTATTTAGTGTGACATCACTGAATGTTTTTTAAACGCACAATCCTGTGCGTTGTTGTTTATAAATTTGTTTTTTCAAAAATAAACCCAAACGGGTCAGACATGTTTCAATCATATCTTTGCTTGAGTTATATTTTGCCTGCCTACACAAATGAACAAAGAGAAAAAACTTTTACCTGTACATAATTTTGAGAACAAATATAAAAGCTACTGGCAATCTTTATCAGCTTACATAAATTTTTTTGGGCCCTTGTGGGACTCGAATCTAGGCTAACTAATATGTAATATTTCAATGCAATTGTTATCTAATTGTGAATAAAATGTGTTTAAACTAACGAATGGTCCCAGCGGTGAGTGGTACGTGATCTTGATCTTGGCTACTCGACCATGGCGGGTTCTTACACGGTTTGTTTACTGCACTCAGGGGTGTAGCTGGCTTAAGTTGGATGTGTAAGCAATGGTAGTGTAAGGGGCTCCCCCATACATTTCTTAATTATGAACTTGAAATTGTGGCTTCTGATGCATTTTAAGACACATTTACAGCTATCATATGTTCATTTAGCAAAATGTACGTTCACGTGCAAAAAAACAAAGACATTTATTTTACAGCATTATCAAATACAACGAATCGCCTCATTTTACCCCTGAGACCTATCTACCAATCACGTTTTTTTTTCAATGTAGGCCTGGGCCTATACGGCCTTATGGCAGCTACGCCTCTGGCATTCAGAAGATCCATAGAAGAGTACAATGCAGTTGTATGTCCATATTGCAGTTATAAATATTTGCATTTTGTTTTCAGCTAGCAAACATGTCTGGCAAAGCCTTTGGACCTCACAAAAACGGTATGTTTGTTTGTATAGTTCATGATCTATTTTACACAAAGAACAGCCAGTGTTTTCATTTTGCCCTTGAACTTTGGTCCCACCCCCTTGCCTAATGTAAGAACCCCACCACCACCACCACACACGCACGTACGCACGCACGCACGCACGCACGCACACACACACACACACACACTTAAGATATAAAATACGAGGAATGTGCTGTTTACGATTTGCGTTGTTTTGATTTTCATCTTTACGGCGTTATTGATTTTACTTCATTTACAGCTCGTCCGTGCACATTAATACAAATAATATGTATCCCAATAATACTAGTATAGGAAAGATGGGACACGACACAAATACGCTAAACAACCGCATTGTTAACTTTAATACATTTGCGTAGTCCGATATTTCAAACAGTCAACTTAAACAGATCAGCGCAATATATCGGGGATAGTAGAGAGGAAAAACTTAATAGGTAGACACATACATTGTATAGCATACTTTGTTTAACTTGGCACTGAGAAGTTTGAAAAAAATGATGAACATTTGTTAATGGGATTAACAACCAAATACCTTAGTATGTAAACTGATGCACAACTTTGGTTAGATAATGGAAGCATTTATATTTATGTTTTAAAAGAAAATGAAGCGCAGCGCGTGGTCCAGTGGTAAGAGCAGTCAGTCCCATGATTGGAGGGTGGTGGTTTCGATCTTCCGTTACGACTGGCATAATCAAAACAAAATAAATAAGTATAAAAACAATCGAATCATTATATTATTTTTGTTGATTTTGTAAATGGACAGCGAACATGTTCCGTTCTTTCGGTGTCCATTTGACCTTTTTGTTTATCGTTAATCATAATGTTGTCTTCTATAGAATTCCAGTATGAGGACCCCGAGTTCCGGGTCACGGATGAGGTTCGGCGAGCGTTTGACGACAACGGCTTTATCATTGTCAGGTAAACCACTGATATCCGATACCTATCTATATCACAATGTTGTACATGTACAATGCTTTAAGTAGTGTACCTGCACTTTGCAGTAAGATAATTGTTGTGTACCTAGTTTGATATAAACACCGACTTGAGATAATAAATGTCCTGCTTAAACGCCACTGTCTAAGTGTTACATTTTTGACCAGTCTTGTAACTGTGTTACATGCATTGTTTAAACGCTACTGCTTCTGATTTTGTGACATCTTTACTGTCTTAATACGCACTGTTACACCGTCTTACATCATTAATGTCATGCACACTTTATTACCGTTTTTATCAATTCCTACTAGTTAGTGTTACTTGCTGCCGCCTTGCACCACTACTTACCGTCTTACACACAACGTTACCGTCTTATACACAACGTTACCGTCTTATACACTGCTTACTGTCTTACACACAACGTAACCGTCTTATACACTGCTTACCGTCTTATACACAACGTTACCATCTTACACACTACTTACCGTCTTACACACAACGTTACCGTCTTATACACAACGTTACCATCTTACACAATACTTACTGTCTTACACACAACGTTACCGTCTTATACACTGCTTACTGTCTTACACACAACGTTACCGTCTTATACACTGCTTACTGTCTTACACACAACGTTACCGTCTTATACACAACGTTACCATCCTACACACTACTTACCGTCTTACACACAACGTTACCGTATTATACACAACGTTACCATCTTACACACTACGTAACTGTCTTACAACCAACGTTACCGTCTTACACATTACGTTACCATCTTCATTCATCTTCCACTACATTACTGTCTTACACACAACGTTACCTGTCTTACATACAACGTAACCGTCTTACACACTGCGTTACTGTCTTATACAAAATGTTACCATCTTACACACTACATTTATCAGCGTACACACTGCGTTATTGTCTTATATACAATGTTACCATCTTACACACTACGATACCGTCTGAACACAACGTTACCGTCTAACACTACGTTACCGTCTTGTACACTACATAACTGCCTTATATACAACCTAATTGTCTTAAATACAACGTTACAATCCTATACACTACGTTACCGCCTTATACACAACGTTACATCTTACACACTATGACGTTACCGTTTTATACACTACGTTATCGTCTTACACACAAATTTACTATCTTACAAACAATGTTACCATCGTACACAATACATTACTGCCTTGCACACAAAGTAACCATCTTACACACTACGCTACCGCCTTACACACAACGTTACCGTTTTACAAACTACGTCACCGTCTTTCACAAAACGATACTGTCTTACACACAACGTTACCATCTTACACACAACGTTACTGTCTTACACGCTACTAACCGTCTTTCACACTACGTTAAAGTCTTACATACTACGTTATCGCCTTACACACAACGTTAAAGTCTTACACACTACGTTAAAGTCTTACACACTACGTTATCGTCTTACTTATATTGTTACCATCTTACACACTACGTTTCTGTCTTACACTTAACGTTACTATCTGACACATTATGTTACTATCTTTCACACAACGTAACCGTTTTACACACTACGTCACCGACTTATACACTACGTAACAATCTTACACACAACGATACTGTCTTACACACAACGTTACCATCTAACACAACGTTACTGTCTTACACACTACATGACCGTCTTACACACAACGTTACCGTCTTACACACAACGTTACTGTCTTACACACAACGTTTTCATGTTACACTCGACGTTATTGTCTAACACACAACATTACCATCGTACACACTACGTTACCGTCTTATAGACAACGTTACCGTCTTACACACAACGTGATCGTCTCACACAAAACATTATCGCCTTACACACTACGTTACTGCCTTTGACACAAAGTTACCGTCTTACACACTACGTTACCGTCTTACGCACAACGTTACCGTCGGTCACACTACGTTACTGTCTTACGCATTACGTTACCGTCTTACACACAGCGTTTTTATTTAACTCTCAACGTTATGGTCTAACACACAACGTTACCATCGTACACACTACGTTACCATCTTACACACAACGTTACCTTCTAACACACAACGTTACCGTCTTACATACATCGTTATCGTCTCACACACTACGTTACCGTCTTACATACTACGTAAGCATTTAACACATAACGTTACCGTCTTACAGAACGTTATCGTCTTACATATAACGTTACCAGTCTTGCACACAACGTTACCGTTTTACACACAACGTTACCGTCTTATACATTATGTTACCGTCTTACACACTACGTTACCATCTTACACACAACGTAACCGACTTACACACAACCATACCGTCTTACACACTATGTTACCTCTAAATACACAACTTCACTGTCTTACACACTGTGTCACGGTGAAAATACACTATGTTACCGTTTATATATTATACACTACGTAACACTTATACACATAACGTTACCGTTTTATACACAACGTGACCGTCTTTTACATAACGTTACCGTCGTACATAAACATTTCCGTATTATACACCGCGTTACTCTGTTCAAACAACGTTACCGCCTCGTATACAACGTAACCGTCGTACAGTTAAACACATCGTGTTACCATCCTACAAACAGAGATGTAATTTAAACAACTGCGTAACCGTTTCAAACGCAGTGTTACCGTTATATATATAGCGCTACAGTCTTACACTTAAGTTTAAATGTCATCACATATATGATAAAAAACTTACATTTCCGATATCCTAACGTTTGCAGGGGACTTATGGACAGTGGAGAGATCGGGAAGATAAAGAAGTCGCTGGAAGAATACGGCCTGGTGGAAAAATATTCATACGGGGTATGTGCGCACTGTTGACTTACATTCGGAACAGCTCGCCGTTTATTTAACAATCCTATAATTTTTCAGCCAATCGGAGAGCCCATCTCAATGATGGTAACTGACCATATGCTCTCTTGTCTTGATCATCATTCTAAAAGGCAAATGTCTTGACACTTGTGCAGAAAAACGGTTTGAATCAGGAAATAAGATATGCCAAACATACCAGCAGGTTATGTTCTTACTGAATAAAGATTAAAACATTTTATTCCGTCCGACTCAAGTCATTGCAGATGTCTTATCCAAGATATTGGCATCTAATTAGCAAATTTAGAATTAAAAAAGAATGCATAATAGTTTATTTTGTATTTAAGCATATTAAATAGCTTCTCATCACATATAATAACATATCAATACACCAATCTCACCAAAATATTATCATATTCCCCATATCACTTTTTAGGAAGATAATGTACTTAAGTCAGATTGAGCAATACATGTGCATGCATAGTAAAATGAAAATGGAAATACATGTTTTATAAACGACAGTGAATATGTCATTTAAATGATCAAGTCAAAGAATTTGATTTTAATGTCCTTTGTTGAGAAACTTTTATTATATAAATTGTTTAAGATTCTAACTTTAATACAGTTCGGCAACTGGATGAATTTAAATCCTCTTAGATTTTTATAATAATATTTTGGTACAAATTGTCTCCTTAAGTTAGTCTGTTGAAATACTATGAAAATCGTCGAGGTAGTCCGATTGTTCGAATCAACCAATCGGAAACCTTATCAGCATTACATTTTCTTCCAAAGAGGAAATATCAAGACGTTTGTCTTTTAGAAAGGCAAACGTCGAAGATGCTCAATACAATAAACTCACCAGCGGGAGCATGAATATGCCCATAAGAGGGAGCAAAAACTCACAGCGTACTTTTAGTCGGGTTCAATAGGCGAGGAAAACACCCATTGTAATTTTTACTCGGCTTAGTTATGTAAACGGTATCTTACCAAACTGGATGTTCGCGTAATGTCGATTATTCTATTATAGTGCTATGGTATAATGACTGCTATGATAAACCTATATACAGTGTTCTTTAGAAAATAAGACCATGATAAACAATGCTTTTGGTATAATGGTCATGCTCAGATGATGCCTTTTCCGCCAATCAAAATAGTTGCTCTTTAAAAAATGTATTTGAGAATATGTATTACGGTGTCCAATTGGTATTATCACGGCATATTATGCATTAAATTAAGAAAACTCGAAATTACGATGGTGAAAACTCGAAACTACGATGGTGAAAACTCGAAACTACGATGGTGAAGAGTCAGTACTACGGTAGTAAAAAGTCGAAACAACGAAACTACGACGGTGAAACCACGAAATATTTTCATCATCATTGATTCAATTTTTAATATCGTAGTTTCGACTTTTCACCATATTAGTTTCGCTGTTTCGACATACAGTGTCTCTTTGGGGCTATTATGGCATGGTGAAAAATCGAAACAACCATGATGAAAAATCGAAACTACAATAGCGAAAAGTTGAAACTATAATAATAAAAAGTCAAAACTACGATGGTGAAATGGTGAATCGAAATTACGAAATAAGTTCGACTTTATACCATTATTGATACGACTTACCACCATCGTATATTCGACTTTTCACCATCGTAGTTTCGACTCTTCGCCATCGTAGTTTCGTTGTTTCGACTTTACTTAAGATAATAAATATGCCGCGGTGCACATACCGTATCGATTCGGAGAATAGGATTCAAGAAAATATTGAGAAGACATGGGAAATATATACAAAAACAATGATTTACGTATCTAGAAAAAAAAGTCCTTGCAAAAAAGTGCGTTTTTTTTTTTAAAAAAATATACAAAATACAAAAATGTAATAGTTCTTTCTAGAAACTGCGTAAAGAGTATATGAATAAGTTCAAGTTATAGAAATATCATTCTTTTTTATATTCCCCTTTCTTTTTATGTTAAGCGGTGAACTATACCATGCCGGCCTCTCTTCTCATACTTCACGATACGCTGTGGTCTTTATTCGCCTTCTGGCTAGAACTAACAATGTTATGTAAGTAATGTTATATATTTAAGCGAGCAAGTCAACAATCTTGAGGCCTTTTATTTTTTACTTCCCGTCAATCATAATAGTTATTGTTCTTTTGCACAAGTTACCAGACGCACACGGCCGGGAACCACGTATGATCTTATATAGTCACCCTGGGAATGACGTACTTGGGATGGTACCACGTGTCGGGAAAGTCTCGTCGACATGCGAGCAGGTAATTGTTATGTGTTATTGTTTTCGCAGGTACCGGACGCCCACGGCCGGGAACCACGAGTTTTACTATACAGTTACCCTGGAAACGACGTTCTTGGAATGGTTCCTCGGTGTGAAAAGGTCTCATCAACGTGTGAAAAGGTTATTTAACTATTCTTTCACATGTTAACATATTTTGACCTAATGAAGCCAGTCCAGGACTCGAACTTGTGGCCTTTCACTTACAGAACGAATTCCGTCTACTGACTGAGCTATCCGGACTACTTACATAATGTTTCTCTCCATACAGGTTACGTACGTACTGGCACATTTCCCTACACTTTTGGAATTCGTTCCCGAATTCCCATAGTGGCCAGAGAAGACGACTGTTTCTCGGAATATATTCATGCAAGTCACAACCCGACGTTGGGCGAAAATGTAACTTGACAAGCAAATATGTAGCCAGTCCTGAACACTAACCCGGACCTGTGACTTACTAGGCGAATGCTTTACCGACATAGTACCCCACAAATTTGAAATTCGTCCCTGAATGTCCATAGAGACCAGAAAATCATGTTAATGTTTCTCGGAATATATATAAGTCATAGTTCCATCTAGGGCGCCATTGTAACAGTACGAAATAAATATACAGCCAGTCGTGGACTCGAATCCGGGACATTGAGAGAATGCTTTTCATACTGAGCTAGCCGGATTGATCAAATACGTTTCACCCTAGGCGGATTAAGTACATATTGTGGTATAAATACATTCGATAGAGACGTTTGCGAATCTAGTGTACGTCATGCATATGTGAATTGGGAATGTGGGTTCGAATCTCGAAAGTACTGACAAAAATACTTTGGAAGGTGTCCGTGGTCAGGAGAATGAGCCCTAGTTGGTATAGAGAGGTTGGTTGTCGGGTATGATTAAACTCATTTGTATAGATAACTTGGTAAATATTGCTGTTGTTGACATAAACTTTAAAATACACACACACACTCACTCACTCACTCACTCACTCACTCACTCACTCACTCACTCACTCACTCACTCACGCACGCACGCACGCACGCACGCACGCACGCACACAAACAAACATATTAATAATACTTCACGAAACAGGTTAACATTGCTATATTTTATATGTCATGTTTTAATCAGTTGATGGGCGGAGACGAGATGTACCATTACCACACAAAAATAATGATGAAAGATGCGAAGAAAGGAGGCAGCTTCGAGTGGCACCAGGACTATGGGTATGCAAACGACATTAACTCCCATCACATTTCACAAATAAATATACATTCAATTTCTGATCTGATTTTGAATTGATTGAGTGGTTGAATATCTAGCGAATTTCTTATGCCATCGAAGGCTTACAGAAGATCAGTTAACCTAACCACTGTTTCCTGGGATCCTGAAAGGTTAACCAGTACTTGAGTAACACCATCTCCACAAGTAACTGATAACTTTCACACTTCAGCGGTGAGAGACGAATGACAATGAGACACAATGTCGTATATCAATCATCACGGAGACTGTTGCCGGGCGGGGATTCGAACTCACGACCCCTGGATTGATAGTCAGACGCGTAACCGACTGAGCTAATCGGGTCCGGCTTCTGATCTGAAAATAGTTTTTGTTTAGTTTAGTTCATACTACAAATGTAATTTATTTTATTTCGACTGCGAATAAAGCTCAGAGCTTATAAGAACCGCTTACGGGTCCACTTTTTGATAGCTCATTGGTAGAACCAGTACTGAGTGTTTTCGTTTTAAGAGGCATCTAGGTCGAGCTTGGTATCGAACCGGCAATCTCTGGTTTGAGCGGCCAACACTTTATCCCACTCATAGTTTTTTTGAAAGATCTGATAAAAGTCTCCTCTGTGGCCGAATGGTCTATGCATCTTTCATCTCAAAGGTCGTGGGTTTGGAACCTTGAGTCAGTTTCTCTTCGACTGTGATCAGATTGGTCATCCATTGACCAATAAGCAATTAGCATGATGGTCCTTCGCCGGAACTTCTTGATCATCTGTCACGTGACTATTTTATTACAGGTACTGGTACAAGAATGGCAATCTGAAGTCCGACATGATGAGCCTGTTTCTGGCTGTGGATCCGTGTGTCAAAGAAAATGGTGGACTACAGGTACGTATTGAAACTTATATTTATTTCTTTGTTTTCCAATCTGTATTTAGGCCAAGAAAAACACCTGTGTTTAGGGTTACTTGGTAAAATGTTTGTTTATTATAGTGTCACACCTATTGAAAGAGCCAGCCACAATGTGCTAATGCGACACCTGTGATGTACACAGTTACCCCCCCCCCCCCCCCCGAAAGGTAAACGGCCGCATATGGGAAAAAACAAGTGCTTCCACCGGGATTCGAACCTCCGACCTCCCGCTTCCGAGGCGGACGCCTTAACAACTAGGCCATGGAAGTTTGAAACATGTAAAAGGTTTCCCCGCGCTTTGACCTGGCTATTGAGTTTTGGTCCTTTTGGGACCATAAAGTCCTACAATGTGGTTCTGGTTAATCACAGTGCCCGACATATCCCGAATCAGTTCTGTTATACTTCAATCAAAATGCTTGGAATTCTATTCCTGTCCCACAGCTCATAGCATTTTTTTTTAATTTTCAGTTACCATTATTATGGTAACAAATTTATTTACATTTTCACATACAGAGCATATACATGTACATAGATTTCTTAATGAACCAAACTAAAATGTCTTTGTATTGTGAAAATAAGAGAGAGAGAGAGAGAGAGAGAGAGAGAGAGAGATAAAGAAAGAGAAAGATAGAAATAGAGAGAGAGAGAGAAACAGAGGTGAAAAGACACACAGAGAAGTGGGGAAAGCCAGCAGTCATGCATGTAAAGAAGCGCAATGCAATGTAATACAATAAATAAAAAATGTTTGCATCATCCCATTAACATTATAAATATATCAAAATGATTTTAATAAAACAATAATCGATAAAATATCTCCATTTTTCATTATGTAAATGCAGTTTGTCATTTTCAAAAGCAATCATTTTTTCAATTTCAATACATTTAAATAAATATAACTGTATCCAATGGCATTAGGAATAGTTTTTCTACATTTGTTTAAGAAAATATAATATTTTGTTGATATTATTATAAAATTTATCACAGCTTTATTTGTATTATTGGCTGAATATCATAAAGTTATGTTAAATAAATTACACGTCACATCAATGTGAAATTTACGCAAAAGAATTTGTAAACTTGACCAGAATGTTTGTGTATGAACACATTCCCAAAATAATTGGTTAACGGTTTCTGTGCCCATAGCACAAAAATCACATAGTTCTGAATGAACTAATTTGAATTTCAATAACTTTTTATTTGTAGCAACTATTCTCATTATATATTTATATTGGAAATTGCGTAGTTCAATAGCACTTTAACACTTTCTAACTTTGACTTCATTCAACTTCCGCTGCAGCAATTGACCAATCAGCTTAATCTTCTCTCACTGCTATGCGGGGTTAACTGTCCCAAAAATAGAATACTGCTTCAGCCGGCATTTGAAGACTAGTGTTGAATATAATAGCCGCTTATGGACAGACTTAATAAAACGGAATCTACTGTTTCTTTTCTTGGTTGATTTTTTTGTTTCAAAAGATACTTTTCAAACAGATATTAGTATACCTTTTTATTGTTATGGGTGAATATTTGAGGGCCTAATGGAAGATTGAGTTGTTCAAATCAGCTTTCTCGTTAAATAAGGACTTATTAGTATTACTAAGGATTATTATTATTATTATCATTATTACTACTACTATAACTGCTTGTACATTTAGGTCCTTGTCGGTAGTCACAAGTGTGGGAGAATTGACCATGAGTTTGACGGTGGGCAGCAGGGGGCGGACATGGAAAGGGTGGAACACGTAAAGAAGATTTGTGACCATTTTTACATAAATCTGCAGCCAGGTACGCTTTATATCATTACATTCTTAAAGTAGCTAATGGCAACTTTTACTTAAAGGGACACTGCATAATGTTGATAAATTTTCACCGACTGTAGTTTAGAAAATGTTTTTCTGTATTTTTTTATGATTAAAAACGCCGGGCTCGATTAGCTCAGTCGTCAGTGCGTCTGACTATCAATCCCGAGGTCGTGAGTTCCAATCCCTGCCCGGCCACAATCTGGGTGATGGTTGATATACGACATTGCGTCTCATTATTATTCGTCTCTTACCGCTGATTCAAGTGGGAAAGTTATCAGTTCCTTGCGGAGACGGGGTGTGCTCGAGTACTTGTTAACCTTCCAGGATCCCAGGAAACAGTGGTTAGATTAACTGATCGTCTGTTAGCCCTCGATGACATAAAGATGACACTAAATATTCAATCAATTATGATTAAGAAATAGTGAAAAAGTTTTATTCTTTCACTGTTTCTCCGTGACCGAGTGGTCTAAGGTGCTGTATCAAGATCACTTACCTCTCACTGCTAAGATCGTAGGTTCGAGTCCCGTTTACTCCAAAAACTTTATGTGAGAAAGTTTGCCAGTTACTCGCGATTATGATCGAACTGAATATGCCATATATAACATGAAATGAGTTGAAAATTGCGCTAAACTCCATTACAAAACACAACAAAACAACTGTAAAATAAATTATCAACAGCAATTCACGGAGAAATTTAGAAGAAAAATGAATATTAATATTTGCAGGTGATGGTTTACTATTTCACAGTCTTCTGCTGCATTCGAGTGGACCTAATGACAGTGAACAACGCCGCTGGGCCTTCAACTGCTCATTTAACAAGAGAAGTAACAACCCGGTGAAGAAACATCACCACCCTTGCTACACGCCGTTAAGCAAGGTATCGACACATACTTAGAAACAATTGTTTATATGGACATTTCTCCCTCCCCGATACATGTGCATTAACTGTCATTCATTGAAAGTCTTCATTCAAATACTGAATGTGTTCATTTATATACTGAAAGCCTTCATTCATATACTGAAAGCCTTTGTTCATATACTGAAAGTCTTCATCCATATACAGAAAGTCTTTATTCATATACAGAAAATCTTAATACATATACAGAAAATCTTCGTTCATGTACTGAAAGTCTCCGTTCATATAAGAAAGTCTTCATTCATGTACTAAAAGTCTTCGTTCATATACAGAAAGTCTTCATTCATGTACTGAAAGTCTTCGTTCATATAAACAAAGTCTTTAGTCATGTACTGAAAGTCTTAACTTATGTACTGAAAGTCTTAACTTATGTACTGAAAGTCTTCGTTCATATACTGAGAATCTTCGCTCATATACTGAACGTCTTCATTCATATACTGAAAGTCTTCGTTCATATACTGAAAGTCTTCATTCATGTACTGAAAGTCTTCGTTCATGTACTGAAAGTCTTCATTCATATACTGAAAGTCTTCGTTCATGTACTGAAAGTCTTCATTCATATACTGAAAGTCTTCGTTCATGTACTGAAAGCCTTCGTTCATATACTGGAAGTCTTCATTCGTATATTGATAGTCTTCGTTCATGTACTGAAAATCTTCGGTCATATACTGAAAGTCTTTATTCATATATTGAAAGTCTTCTTTCATATTATACTGAAGTCTTAATTCATATATTGGAAGTCTTCGTTCATATACTGCAAGTCTTCATTCAGGTACTGAACGTCTTGCAGTTTGGGAATGTTAAGGGATGTTTTAGGTTGCAGTATAGGGATGTTAAGGATATTTTAAGTTGCAGTTTGAGGATGTTAATGGATACTTTAAGTTGCAGTTTGGGGATGTTAATGGATACTTTAAGTTGCAGTTTGAGGATGTTAAGGGATGTTTTAGGCTGCAGTTTGAGGATGTTAAGGGATACTTTAAGTTGCAGTTTGGGGATGTTAATGGTTACTTTAAGTTGCAGTTTGGGGATGTAAAGGGATGTTTTAGATTGCAGTATGGGGGTGTTAAGTGATGTTTTAGGTTGCAGTTTGGGGATGTTAAGGGATGTTTTAGGTTGCAGTTAGAGGATGTTAAGGGATACTTTAAGTTGCAGTTTGAGGATGTTAAGGGATACTTTAGATTGCAGTTTGAGGATGTTAATGGATACTTTAAGTTGCAGTTTGGGGATGTTAAGGGATGTTTTAGGTTTCAGTTTGAGGATGTTAAGGGATACTTTAAGTTGCAGTTTGGGGATGTTAATGGATACTTTAAGTTGCAGTTTGAGGATGTTAAGGGATGTTTTAGGTTGCAGTTTGGGGATGTTAGGGATGTTTTAGGTTGCAGTTTGAGGATGTTAAGGGATACTTTAAGTTGCAGTTTGAGGATGTTAAGGGATACTTTAGATTGCCGTTTGAGGATGTTAAGGGATACTTTAATTTGCATTTTCAGGATGTTAAGGGATACTTTAAGTTGCAGTTTGGGGATTTTAAGGGATGTTTTAGATTGCAGTATGGGGGTGTTAAGTGATGTTTTAAATTGCAGTTTAAGAATGTTGAGGGATATTTTAAATTGCAGTTTGGGGATGTTAATGGATGTTTTAGATTGAAGTTTGAGGATGTTAAGGGATGTTTTAGGTTGTAGTTTGGGGATGTTAAAGGATACTTTAGGTTGCAGTTTTGGAATGTTTAGAGATATTTTAAAGTTGCAGTTTGGGGATGTTAAGGGAAGTTTTCGATTGAAGTTTGGGAATGTAAAGGGATGTTTTAGGTTGCAGTTTGGGGATGTTAAGGAATACTTTAAGTTGCAGTTTGGAGATGTTAAGGGATGTTTTAGACTGAAGTTTGGAGATGTTAAGGGATGTTTTAGGTTACAGTTTGGGGATGTTAAGGGATAGTTAAGTTGTAATTTGAGAATGTTAAGGGTTGTTTTAGAATGCAGTTTAAGGATGTTTAGGGATGTTTTAGGTTGCAGTTTGAGGATGTTAATGGATGTTTTAGGTTGCAGTTTGGGGATGTTAAGGGATGTTTTAGGTTGCAGTTTGGGGATGTTAAGGGATGTTTTAGGTTGCAGTTAGAGGATGTTAAGGGATACTTTAAGTTGCAGTTTGAGGATGTAAAGGGATGTTTTAGGTTGCAGTTTGAGGATGTTAAGGGATGTTTTAGGTTGCAGTTTGGGGATGTTAAGGGATGTTTTAGGTTGCAGTTTGAGGATGTTAAGGGATACTTTAAGTTGCAGTTTGAGGATGTTAAGGGATACTTTAAGTTACAGTTTTTAGATCTTTTTAAGGGATACTCTAAGTTGCAGTTTGGGGATGTTAAGAGATGTTTTACATTGCATTTTTTGGATGTTAAGGGATGTTTTAGGTTGGAGTTTATGAACGTGAAGGGATGTTTTAGGTTGCATTTAAGGGATATTAAGTGATACTTTAAATCTTTAAGTTGCAGTTTGGGGATGTTAAGGGTCATTTTAGATTGCAGTTTTTGGATGTTAATTGATGTTTTAGGTTGGAGTTTATGAATGTTAAGTGATGTTTTGGATTGCATTTTAGGGATATTAAGGGATACTTAGGTTGTAGTTTGGGAATGTAAAGGGATGTTTTAGATTGCAGTTTGTGAATGTTAAGGGATGTTTTAGGTTGCAGTTTGTGAATGTTAAGGGATGTTTTAGGATGCAGTTTGTGAATGTAAAGGGATGTTTTAGGTTGCATATGTTAAGGGATGTTTTAGGTAAAAGTTTGTGAATGTTAAGGGATGTTTTAGGTTGCAGTTTGTGAATGTTAAGGGATGTTTTAGATTACAGTTTGGGGATGTTAAGAGAGATTTTAGGTTGCAGTTTGGGGATGTTAAGAGATGTTTTAGGTTGCAGTTTGGGGATGTTATGGGATACTTCAAGTTGCAGTTTGGGGATGTTAAGGGATGTTTTAGGTTGCAGTTTGTGATGTTAATGGATGTTTTAGGTTACAGATGTTAACAGATGTTTTAGGTTGCAGTTTGTGAATGTTAATGGAGATTTTAGATTGCAGTTTGGGGATGTTAAGAGATGTTATAGGTTGCAGTTTGGGGATGTTAAGGGATACTTTCAGTTGCAGTTTGGAATGTTAAGGGATACTTTAAGTTGCAGTTTGGGGATGTTAAGGTATACTTTAAGTTGCAGTTTTGGGATGTTGATGATGCTTAAGGTTGCAGTTTGGGGATGTTAAGGGAAGTTTTAAATTGCAGTTTGGGGATGTTAAGGGATACTTTAAGTTGTAGTTTGGGGTGTTAAGGGATACTTAAAGTTGCAATTTGGCGATGTTAAGGATTACTTTAAGTTGCAGTTTGTGGATGTTAAGAGATGTTTTAGGTTGCAGTTTTGTGATATTAAGGAATGTTTTAGGTTGCAGCTTTGGGATGTTGATAAATGTTTTAGATTGCAGTTTGGGGACGGTAAGGGATGTTGTAGATTGCAGTTTGGGGATATTAAAGGCTGTTTAGATTTCAGTTTCGGGATGTTAAGGGCTGTTTAAGTTGCAATCCACAAATTCTTTTCCCATATACCTTTGTACAAAAGTAACAGCCCCTAGAAAATAAATCTAGACATAGAATTGCCAACATTACACTGTTATATATAAAAACACTGGAACACTATCATTCAAAACATCACAGAAACGGGGGATCAACGATGGAAATGTGCTTTCATGTACCAGCACGCATAAATGTCACAATTATTCACAGAAAATCAAACTTTCAAATATATTCAATTGTAGATATATTCAATTTCATTTGTTTCGTTAGTATCTTTTTTTTTAAAAAAAAACACCACTAAACGTTGTGAAGAATTCTTTTTTATATGTTATCTCATCCAGGTGGCAAATTCAGCGATCCGTGAATGTGAGAATTACTGCGACCCGGACAGCAAGGAGTTTGTAGATCCGTCAAGTGACGAAACAGTGAAAGCCGGAACGAAGCCGGGTGAAACACCAAAGTAATAGTATTTTATAATGGATGGATGATACCTCCACGTGTTATGGTTTTGTCACACGTGACATCGTGGTACATCACGTGACATTAGAGAACGAGAGCCAGCAGTTTAAAGACTGTCGATTTGCATATACCGGGGTCGTTCAATATGAACATATTTCAGTTATTGAGTTTTATCTCACACTTAATGAATAAACGCCATACGTTCATGTGATTATATGTCTTTGGCTTGTATAATACAAAATAACCACATGATTTTATCGATAACATCATTTTTAAACGAACAATTTACACAAACATACGCTTCTTTCTTCAAGTGGTTAATAATAACTATTCTGTCTGTCTTTAAGTATATACAATCAACCCATCGATGTTAGAATTCATCGTTATATCGATGTTAGAATTCATCATTATATCGATGTTAGAATTCATCTATATATTGATGTTAGAATTCATCATTATATCGATGTTAGAATTCAACTATATGTCGATGTCAGAATTCATCTATACATCGATGTTAGAATTTATCTATATATCGATGTACCAACGGGGTGTTCTCATGCAGCTAGTGCCTAGTAGAAAGAGGGGCTTTAATAAATTGAAAAACAATCTTCTCATGCTAATCGTGTCAAGTATAAAGACGGACTGCAATACATGTATAAAATTAACACTATTTTCTCATGTTGCTTGTGTCAGGTATAAAGAAGGGCCTCAATTCCTGTTATAAAATTGAACAACACCATTTTCCGATGCTACTTGTGCCAAGAACAAAGATGGGCATCAATACATGTACTAATAAAGACAGAGCTAAATATATGCAATACAATTGAAGAACACCATTTTCTCATGCTACTCGTGACTAGAAAAAAAAACAGACCTTAATATCTGTAATTAATTTATCATTTTCTCGTGCTGCTCGTACACAGTATAAAGACGGGTCTCAATATTAATTTTGTTATAAAAAAGTACAAGACCATTTTCTCATGCTGCTCGTGCATAGTATAAAGACGGGCCTCAATGTTTGTTATAAAATAGTATAAAAACACTTTCTCACGCTGCTCGTGTACAGTTACGACGGACCTCAATATTTGTTATAAAATAGTATAAGACCATTTTCTCCTGCTGCTCATGCAAAATATATAGACATCATGTCAAGGAATAAACAAACTGATTCCCAAACACGAGCACTAAGCACGAGTTCTTAAAGTACTGATCCCCAAACACGAGCACTTAGCACGAGCTCTTAAAGTACTGATCCCCAAACACGAGCACTTAGTATGAGGTCTTAAAGTACTGATCCCCAAACACGAGCGCTTAGTTTGATTTCTTGAAGTACTGATCCCCAAACACGAGCACTTAGTTTGATTTCTTGAAGTACTGATCACCAAACACGAGCACTTAGATTGATTTCTTGAAGTACTGATCCCCAAACACGAGCTCGTAATATGAGTTCTTAAAGTATTGATCCCTAACATGAACTCCTTAACTTAACTTCAAACACGAGCTCTGAAAATGAGGTCTTATCCACAAATACAAGCCCTAAACATTATTTCTAGACATCTTAATCCAAAGGATAAACCCTTACAATATACAACGGGGTCCAATTACACTGACTGACGAATATAGAGCACAAAAATGATCCCCAAACATGAACCCTTACCATGAACCCTTTCCATGAAGTCTAAACACACCTATCACCAAACATAAACCCTTTCCGTGAAGTTTAAACACACTTATTACCACACATGAGCCCTTTCGATGAAGTCTTAATACACGTATCCCCAAACATGAGCACTCACCATCAAGTCTAAACACACTGATCACCAAAAATGAGCCCTTTCCATCAAGTCTAAACACAATGATCCCCAAATATGAGCCCTTTCTATGAAGCCTAAACACACTGATCACCAAACATGAGCCCTTTCCATGAAGTATAAATACACTTATCCACAAACATGAGCCCTCACCATGAAGCCCAAACACATTGAACACCAAACATGAGCCCTTACCATGAACTCTAAACTCACTGATCACCAAACATGAGCCCTAACCATGAATTCTAAACTCGTTGATCACCAAACATGAGCCCTTACCATGAACTCTAAACACACAGATCACAAAACATGGGCCCTAACCATGAACTTTAAACTCACTGATCACCAAACATGAGCCCTTACCATGAACTCTAAACTCACTTATCACCAAACATGAGCCCTAACCATGAACACTAAACTCACTGATCACCAAACATGAGCCCTAACCATGAACACTAAACTCACTGATCACCAAACATGAGCCCTTTCCATGAAGTTTAAGAACACCTATCTCAAAATATGAGCCCTTTCTATGAAGTCTAAACACATTGATCACCAAACATGAGCCCTTTCTATGAAGTACAAATACACTTATCCACAAACATGAGCCCTCACCATGAAGTCCAAACACATTGAACACTAAACATGAGCCCTTACCATGAACTCTGAACTCACCGATCACCAAACATGAGCTTTAACATGAACTCTTAACTCAATGATCACCAAACATGAGCCCTTACCATGAACTCTAAACTCACTTATCACCAAACATGAGCCCTAACCATGAACTCTAAACTCACTGGTCACCAAACATGAGCCCTAACCATGAACTTTAAACACACAGATCACTAAACATGAGCCCTAACCATGAACTCTAAACTCACTGATCACCAAACATGAGCCCTTTCCATGAAGTTTAAGAACACCTATCTTAAAATATGAGCCCTTACCATGAAGTCTAAACTCACTTATCCCCAAACATGATCCCTTACCATGAAGTCTAAACTCACTTATCCCCAAACATGATCCCTTACCATGAACTCTAAACTTACTTATCCCCAAACATGATCCCTTTCCATGAAGTCTAAACTCACTTATCCCCAAACATGATCCCTCACCATTAAACCTTAACACACTGATCACCAAACATGAGCCTTTTCCATGAAGTCTAAAAACATTTATCTCCAAACATGAGCCCTCACCATGAAGTCTAAACACATTGAACACCAAACATGAGCCCTTTCCATCAAGCCTAAACACACTGATCACCAAACATGAGCCTTTTCCATGAAGTCTAAAAACACTTATCTCCAAACATGAGCCCTCACCATGAAGTCTAAACACATTGAACACCAAACATGACCCCTCACTACGAAGTCTAAACACTGTTATCCCCAAACATGAGCCCTAACCATGAACTTTAAACACACTGATAATCAAACAGGAGCTCTAACCATGAACTCTTAACTCACCTATCACCAAACATGAGCCCTTTCCATGAAGTTTAAACACACCTATCTCAAAATATGATCCCTTACCATGAAGTCTAAACTCACTTATCCCCAAACATGATCCCTTTCCATGAAGTCTAAAACACTTATCCCCAAACATGATCCCTCACCACGAAATCTAAACACACTGATCACCAAACATGATCCCTTTCCATCTATATATTATTTCTGTAAGCAGCCGTCTGTAAATTGACGTATCTCCTCCGAAACCGCTTGAAGGAACGTGCTAATTTTTCGTATGTGGGGCTTTATAAATGTGGCGAAGAAGATAAGCTATGTGGCAAAGTGGATAATGTATCAACGTAGCTTCAGGAAAGATTTTCAATCACCACGATCGCAGATTCAGTCACTATCGCCATGGAACTTGGCGGTATTTGCTGCCACCTGTGAATGGTGAAACACACCAATAGGGTGCCGGTATTTGCTGCCACCTGTCAATGGTGAAACACACTACGTAGGGAGCAATCGGTATTTGCTGCCACCTGTCAATGGTGAAACACACTACGTAGGGAGCAATCGTTGCATTGCAACAAAAAAATTGTGATAATAATAAGTGTGATGTGTAAAGATTAAGTAATAAAGCTAAGTTAGGAAGAATTTTTGTATTTTATTGAACAGAACTGGAACCTGATGAAAATGTTCTTGCTTCTCCCGCCTGCTACCGTATGCTCCCGGTGCCATGCAATGCATGCTCCCCATGCAAGCCAGTAGTTCGACAATCTGCCGCTATCACGTGCTGCCACACAACGAAGGGAGCAATCATTGCACTACAACTGAATGATAACACATGAAAATTGTGATGATAAAAAGTATGATGCGTAAGGATTAAGTAATAAAGCTATGTTAGGAAGAATATTTGTATTTTATGGGACAGAAGTGGTACGTGATGAAAGTGCACTTGCTTCTCCCGCCTGCTACTGTATGCTCCCGGTACCATGCAATGAATGCTCCCCTCGCTCGCCAGCATTTCGACATTCAGCCGCTATCATTATTTCTATCAGACAGTTTTCGACGTTTTTCATGTTTTTTATAGAGTTCACATCACTTATTAAGGTAAGGGGAAAGCGGAAAAGGTAAGGGAAACGCAATTTAGGGAAACGCAATAACAGTTACACCCTACCGTCAATATGTTTATGCGGTTTATAAAGCTTGATTGAATGTGCGATTCCCTGTTCGAAAATAGGTGCCGCCTACGTATAACGTAAGCATGACAAATACACGAATCAGTACGACTGTCCAGAAATAGGTGATCTGTACAATAGGTGTGCTCACAGCTTAATAAGGCCCGCACCAAACGGAGCCAATTTTTAAGAATTTTAAAGCTTGATTGAATGTGCAAATCCCTGTCCGGAAATAGGTGCCAATGACAAGTGGAAGCATGACAATGCATGTTGAATAGTATGCCAAGTATGCTTATCCGCAAATGGGTGACCGGTAAAATGGGGGTGCTCACAGCTTAATAGGCACTTGCCAAACAGAGCCAAATAATTTTATAGGCCTGTAGTGCCCAAACAGTCCCAAACTGCCATAATTGAAAACTGCCTGAAACGTTCCCCACTTTGGCCACTATTCACAGTCATCAAACTAACCAAGAATATGAGAACATATGACGATCAGCAAGACTACGCACAATGGCTCCTGAAATTAGGCAATGGCGAACTTTCATCTCAGTTGGCTCAAGCACCACCATTATCTGTTGAAATACCACCCCAGTGCAACATCATCTCCCAAGAAGAAAACATTGTCGATGCAGTCTTCACACATGTAAACAACCCAAGGGAACTTTCCAAAACCGTCATTCTCACACCACTCAATGAGACAACATTGTCACTAAATGATTCAGTCATCAACAAACTTCCCGGAGTGTCTAAGACTTACACGAGTGCAGACAAGGCCATTTCACATGATGAAAATGAAACAAACAACTACCCTATGGAATTCCTCCACTCCATCACCCCCACTGGCATGCCAACACATAACCTCATTTTAAAGCCAGGGGCAATAGTCATGCTTCTGCGCAATCTTGATATCACCAAAGGACTATGCAATGGCACAAGACTTATCATTCGACGCCTCCATGACCACATACTTGATGCTGAAATTCTCACAGGAACCCACATTTCACAGCGAGTCCTAATCCCATGCATCAAACTTGCTCCATCAGATGCCAACCTGCCATTTACATTACAGAGGATTCAATTCCCAGTGAGGCTGGCTTATTCAATGACAATAAATAAATCCCAGGGTCAGACATTCGATACACTTGGAATTTATCTCCCAGCACCTGTATTCTCCCATGGACAACTTTACGTTGCATTTTCACGAGCTAGAGGTTACTCCAACATCTACATCAAAGTAGACAACAATTTGTCACAAGGACTTTTCCACAACAGGACACTCACCCAAAATGTCACTTTCAAGGAGGTCCTATAGACACAGTAGCAGGAAAAAAGCTACAAAGGTAACATCACGCTAAACACCCTCTCCACTCCAACACCCTGTGAATGGTTCACCCCCCATAAAAAGCCACATCCTCAACACCGTGCGCAGCACGGGTCATTGCTTGAGAATAATTTTGCCACAGTCAACCAAACCATGCTCCACCAAACACCTGCCTCAACTCCGTGCGCAGCACGGGTAATAGCTAGTGAAGTTTTAATACACTTATCCCCAAACTTGAGCCATTTCAATGAAGTTTATACACACTGAATTCTAAACAGTAGCCCTTACCATGAAATCTCAACTCACTTTTCCTGAAACACGAGCCCTTTCCATGAAGTTTAAGCACACCTATCTCAAAACATGAGCTCTTACCATGAAGTCTTAACTCACTTATCCCCAAACATGATCCCTTTCCATGAAGTCTAAACTCACTTATCCCCAAACATGATCCTTTTCCATGAAGTGTTAACTCACTTATCCCAAACATGATCCTTTTCCATGAAGTCTAAACTCACTTATCCCCAAACATGATTCTTTTCCACAGTGTCTAAACTCACTTATTCATAAACATGATCCCTCACCACGAAGTCTAGACTCACATATCCCCATACATGATCCTTTTCCATGAAGTGTTAACTCACTTACCCCAAACATGATCCTTTTCCATGAAGTCTAAACACACTTATCCCCAAACATGATCCCTCACCATAAAGTATAAACACGTAGACCTTAAAACACGAATCTCTTACTTGAGGTTTAAACACATTGATCCCATACCATGAGGTTTGATTCCTAAACTTGGGCCCTTAACACGTTGTATAAACACTCTTATTTCTATACCTCGGTCCTTAACATGAAGACTAAACACACAGTTTCCTATAACCTAAGTCCTTAATATTAGGTTTAAACACACTAGTCCCCAAACAGGAGCCCTTAACATGAGGTCTGACAAGCATACACGAGCCCTTAAAACGAGATCATGACAAACTGGTCCCTAAACCAGAGTCCTTAACATGTAGTTTAAATACGATTAACTCCAAAGAGGAGCCCTTAGCATGAGGTATGATACCCAAACACGAGCCCTTAACATGGAGTTTAAAGACACTGGTCTAAAATATTAAAGCTAATATGTTTAGAAAATATGAGGCATATTTTATTCCCGAGGTTATCTAAAAATAGTTGAAAAATCGATATGCGTAACTCTGAATAATTGACAAATAAAATAAGCTTCACTGCACTCAATGTTAAACTGAGGTTAAAACACTAGGTTTATGAGGTCTGGATTGAAAATGCCTCTTCAAATACACTGTTCATATGTCAATATAAGTTTCGTCTTTCGAATAGTTAAAAAAAGAAGCATGTTAAGCTCGGTAATAGTATAAAACGAGGAACCGTTGACTACACTTGCCTGAAATAGTGATATGGCCCGTCACCACACGTTTGTCTGCATTTGACCAGCACAAGTAATTATTTCACAGGCCCGTTATTACACTAAAGGCATATTAACTGTACAAGTTATATTTCACAGATCTATAACTACACCTAAGTTAATTCACCTGTACAAGTAATATTTCACAGGCCCGTTATCACACTAAAAGCATATTTACTGTACAAATTATATTTCACAGATCTATAACTACACCTAAGTTAATTCACCTGTACAAGTTATATTTCACAGATCCATAACTACATCTAAGGCAATTCACCTGTACAAGTTATATTTCACAGGCCCGTAATTACACCTAAGGCAATTCACCTGTACAAGTTATATTTCACAGGCCCGTAACTACACCTAAGACAATTCACATGTACAAGTTATATTTCACAAGCCCGTAATTACACCGAAGGCAATTCACCTGTACAAGTTATATTTCACAGGCCCGTAACTACACCTAAGGCAATTCACCTGTACAAGTCATATTTCACAGATCCATAACTACACCTAAGGCAATTCACCTGTACAAGTTATATTTCACAGGCCCGTAAATACATCTAAGACAATTCACCTGTACAAGTTATATTTCACAGATCCATAACTACACTTAAGGCAATTCACATGTACAAGTTATATTTCACAGATCCATAACTACACCTAAGACAATTCACATGTACAAGTTATATTTCACAGATCCATAACTACACCTAAAGCAATTCACCTGTACAAGTTATGTTTCAAAGATTTATAACTACACCTAAGGCAATTCACCTGTACAAGTCATATTTCACAGTCCCGTAACTACACCTAAGGCAATTCACCTGTACAAGTCATATTTCACAGATCCATAACTACACCTAAGGCAATTCACCTGTACAAGTTATATTTCACAGGCCAGTAAATACATCTAAGACAATTCACCTGTACAAGTTATATTTCACAGATCCATAACTACACTTAAGGCAATTCACATGTACAAGTTATATTTCACAGATCCATAACTACACCTAAGACAATTCACATGTACAAGTTATATTTCACAGATCCATAACTACACCTAAAGCAATTCACCTGTACAAGTTATATTTCAAAGATTCATAACTACACCTAAGGCAATTCACCTGTACAAGTCATATTTCACAGGCCCGTAAATACACCTAAGGCAATTCACCTGTACAAGTTATATTTCACAGGGCCGTTACTACACTAAAGGCAATGCACCTGTACAAGTAATATTGCACAGGTTCGTATCTACACTTAAGGCAATTCACCCGCACAAGCAATATTTAACATGCCAATAACTAGCAATTTACTTATACGAGTGATATTTCACAAAAAAAATGAACTAAAAGTACATGTATTTGCTTGTCAGATCAAGTAATATGTCACAGACCCGTCACTAACCTTATATGTATAAGACATCACAGGACTATCGTGATTGCACTTTTAGTAGTAAAATTGTGCAAATAAAAATTCACATACTCACTATTACAGTAACAGCTATGTACACATAATACATTAAAGACTCACAGCTATGTACCTGTACTAGTAATAATTTATTGACTTGCCACACTCACAGCTATGTACCGGTACTACTAATGATAAATTGACTCGCCACACTCACAGGTATGTACCTGTAATAGTAACAATTCATTGACTCGCCACACTCTCAACTAAGTACCAGTACTACTAATAATAAATTGACTCGCCACACCTGTACTAGTAATAACTCATTGACTCGCCCCACACACATGTACGTACATGTACTAGTAATAATTCTTTGACTCGCCACACTCACAGGTATGTACCTGTACTAGTAATAATTCATTGACTCGTCACAATAACAGGTATCTACATGTACCGGTAATAATTCATTGACTAGCCACACTCACAGGTATGTACCTGTACTAGTAATAATTCATTGACTCGCCACAATAACAGGTATGTACATGTACCGGTAATAATTCATTGACTAGCCACACTCACAGGTATGTACCTGTACTAGTAATAACTCATTGACTCGCCCCACACACATGTACGTACATGTACTAGTAATAATTCATTGAATCACCACACTCACAGGTATGTACATGTACTAGTAATAATTCATTGACTTGCCACACTCACAGGTATGTACATGTACTGGTAATAATTCATTGACTAGCCACACTCACAGGTATGTACCTGTACAAGTAACACTACATTGACTCGCCACGCTCATATGTATGTACCTGTACTAAAAACACTTCATTGACTCGCCAAACAATTTACTAAAGAATGATTGATAGAGACATTACTACATTTACAAGTGTGAACCTGGAATTAAATATTTGAACCTAATATTGTATAGAGCAAAAGTTCACTAAAGTGTATACCTGTACAAGTGGTATTGCAAAGAGTATAACTGCAGATTTATGTGTGTACCTATACAAATAATACTGCAAATAACACAGCTGTACTAAGTTGTGTATACGTGTACAAGCAATATTTTCCAGAGCCTGAATTCACTTAGATGTGTGTACCTGTAAAAATAATATTGCACAAAGCACAACTGCACCTAAAAGTGTGTATTTGTACAAGTGATATTGCACAGAGCACAACTGCACCTATAAGTGTGTATTTGTACTACAAGTGATATTGCATAGAGCACAACTGCACCTATAAGTGTGTATTTGTACTACAAGTGATATTGCACAGAGTACAACTGCACCTATAAGTGTGTATTTGTACTACAAGTGATATTGCATAGAGCACAACTGCACTTACAAGTGTGTACGTGTATCATTTATTTTGAACAGAGCTACTCGAGGTGTGAAAGCGAAAAAGGTCTAAGTGCTTTTTTATTTATATGCACCTACAAGTGTGTACTTGTACAAGTTATATTGCAGAGCTCAAATACACTTACCGGTAATAGTGTACGGAGCAGAGCTGTTCTTTGATGTATATACCTGTACAAGTGATATTGCAATGAGCACAACAGTATGTACGTAAATTATGTGTGCCTGTACAAGCAATATTTCCAAGAGCACAACTGCACTTACGAGGGGTTTTCAAGAGGTTCGTGGACAAATTTAATAATATCCATATTTATGCAAGTACATAGCTATACTTTTCACAATTTAAGTATTCGTGTATTTGTCATCGATGTACGGTGTTTTAGTATATTTCTTATGTCAGTAATAATGTTATGGTAGCAACATACATAGTTATTACATGATTAATGCTGCAGCTCAAAATGTTGAACAATTCGACAGATAAATATGTTATAGAGTGATCCCGGCTAGCTGTTACCCACACCACATAACAAGGTTTGTCAGTAAAATAAAAACACTGCTCTCTATGTACACTGTTTATTCCACTGATTAGATGGTAGATAACAGAAACAAACATCTCTGAAATATACAAACACAGCTCTAAAAAAACCCATATAAAACACATATACTAAAATCATATTTATAATATCACAGATTACTTAATGTCATGCTTTATATTATACTTTATTTTCCATTTCCATGATATTATTCAACTTATTTAATCATAATGCGTGATGTAATGTTATAGTCATAGTTTTACTAATCAATGTTAACTGATGTATTAGCATATGCAAAATATACAATATTCTAGCATTACTATCATCATTTGCATAGTAAACACATTATATAAAATGGATACTTATTCATAAGGATACATACATGTATATGGTACAAAGAGTCTAATTTCTTCAATCATCAACACATCACATCACAACATATCTCTATTCCACCATCATATCATTTCTATCTCTCCAGCACTACATAATTCCTGTTTATATAATGTATGCACATATCTTAGAAGAAGTACCCTTTAACAATTAAAATAACAACAATACACTTTTCATACATATAGTTGTTTCAAACATCTAGCATATTAATGATAATAGTATTTATATTCGCTGTTCAACTTTCTATTGCTTAAAAGGATTAAAATATAAAATGTCCTCAGCCGACATACGGACGGATCTATATCAACACAGACAAAGCGCATTTGGGCATTTCCAGTATACACAATAACACATAGCCAATTCTCCATATCAGGTCTAGATAATAATTTATCCTTTGTCAATTATCAATCCATTTGATTAATACTAATACAGTAAATAAATACTTATAGACACTTAAAATATAAATGAAACAAATAACAGTTCCTACCTTCAATCCTCCAGATTCCAAATATCAAGGACCACTACCTCCAAGCGGTAAAATAATAACTTTACCACAAATGACACAATAAATTATACAGTGTCCAAATATCTAATAACTACATACAAGGTAGTTAATTAATATCTACTATGAAACTTGCAGCTTGCATATTAAATAAATTATTGAAGGAAAGATATAAACTGACAGCTCATTACAGAACTTTACACACCAAATTTCTTTCCAAGACTGATTTAGAATAGATGTTGACCAATGGGAATGCATGAGATTGTCAGGTAACAATATTTTCCCACCAAAACTACTCAACCTTGACCAGTATAACTTTAAAGCTAGTAATTCTGTGTATGTTAATATTGGAAACATGCTTATGTGTTAGTATGTTTAAATATTTAAAAACAGCAAAATTACACTCTACCACAAATATGTAAAAAATAATAATCATTTCCTGTAAAATTCGCGGTGAATCATATATTATTGAAGACACGTCATCAATGTCTGCATGTGTCATTCCAACATTGTGCGCGCAGGTGTTAGGAGTTTAAATAAACTTATATTGAAAAGGTAGACTCATTCATATGCAAATAGTGCATCTGATGAAAAGGCGAAACAACGAGCAGTAAGACAGTTTGTGTCAGTATTAGCAAAATACTGATAGTAAAGCTCCGAGAAAGTTATTTGCAGTGCATTTTGTAGTCTACAAATGACACAAATGTTACAGTGGGGAACAATAAATGACGATAACAGGTGTGGCGTCCTGCGTCAAAACTAAGCAAAGTCACGTCTCCGTGGTAAAAAGTGCCTCAATTATGATTGTTGTAATACAATTCATGAACTATGCTGCGTACTAAGTATAGGTTGCAATGTTACAACAGTGCACATGATAATAAAGAATAGATAGCATGCATTCGAGTGCTCACAGGGTTCCCCGATTCCTAAAAGAGTATGAGTGGAGCGACGAGTAAGAATAGGAAAATTACTTGTAAACTAAATTGACGTCGCAACGACGTAACGTAAATATGGCCTGCGGCAGATAAAATAGGCGTACATGACATGTTTGAAATACATGTTACTGTTTTATTTGAATATATATTTTCTTCATACTTTGCATACAGATTTGCAGTTAGATTAAATATAATACATGTAAAACTCCAAATAAATCAGGCATGCCATGTATGTTCATATTATGACATTTGTCCACGAACTTCTGGATAACCCCTCGTAGATGTATGTACCTGTACAAGTGATATTGCACTGAGCACAACTGCACTTACAAATGTGTACCTTTACAAACAATATTGCACAGAGCAAAACTGCGCTTAAAGACCCAAACTGGGTATAAAAGGGAGGTAATGGCGGTGGTAATGTTTTCCCTTATTTTTCAAACCACATTCAGATCTGGAAGAGTAATTTTCAAATTTAAATCATGGATTGAAAAATTTGAAATTTGTCATGCAACATAGTCTAAATATTACTCAAAGTTCCTGAAATTTTTTAAATAAAATCTGCAATAATGTATTACTTAATGCTTTCAACAGACAATCAGTTACAGAGAAATTTGAATTTTCGGGGAGAAGCAAACTAGTAAATTTTTGTCATGTGACCAATGTTTGTAAATAAACTGGCATGCTGTATGTAGCTCACATGGCTATATTTAAGATATAATAGTTAAATACAAACTACAAATCATGCAAGACTTACCAAACTTTAAAGTAATTCCTTCTATTATCCTTTTTTTAATCACCAACAGTATATATATATCACCATATTTAATTGAATTATATAATATTTCCTCTTCTTTATTACAAAAATGTCCGATTTATGGTGGCATGTGAATGAATCATTTTACATGTGTATTATATCACATCAAACAGAAATGATAGTTAAACATAATGTTTTCACTAGGAAAATCATGAATACGTATATAAGGCTTTTGTCAAATTAAAGCTTTGAAAGTGACTTAAATTACCAAATCAAAAACAATTTCTGATCTTTTTCTTAATTAATTATCCGTACATTCTCAATTACAACTGATTAATTCATCATGATTTCTGCTTTAATGAAGTTGAAGTGTTTTATCTCCCATCGAGTATTATTACATTGTTATGACAGGAACCAATTTTTAATTATTTTTTTACTTTTTATTTTGTTTTTGATATGTTAGACTGATTATAATGCTTGAATTGTGTTTTTTTAAAATAAATAGACACATGTGTTCATATACATTATTACTTTGATATCAATCAACAACAGTATCTTATCATTTAATAGCGTTGGTAAAACAGTAATTAACTTGATAATGATTAATTAAAGACCCTTTAGCCCCTAAAGTGGGATGTGATATTAACCCCAGAGTCAACCTTCCTGTATCAGTTGCAATGTAAACCTTCTGCATTGTTTTACAAAGATTTTGCTGTCTGCTATTATAACTGTTCTATTGTTAGACAATATTATACACTCCCAGTTGATAAAACACGCCCTGTAGAGTAACTTATTTACATCCGATAGTCTGATCGGATGTTGGGGCTTTAAATTGGTGTACCTATACCAGTAATATTGCACAGAGCGCAACTACACTTATAAATGTGTACACAGAGCACAACTGCACTTACAAGTGTGTGCCTGTGCACATTTATAATATATATAAAATTGCACATTGCACAATGCACCCACGGGTGTTCTCAAATATCGGCCTACGCGGTATTTTCAATTTTCTTCTGCTCCAATTACAGGGTTGTGTCAATGCGACATTTATTTCAAAAAGTTTCGTCTGTATAACTGTAGTGTGTGTTTACTATCTGCGCGGATACTTTTAGATTGTCTGTCGGACAAAGTGAGTACTTAAATTGTAAGTTTTGACTTTTGTCTTCAGACTTCTTAATACTTTAACTCAATAGATATATCTGGGCCAATTGATACTTGTGTTCAGTTATACCAGTCTACATGCCTGCCTGCTTGCCTGCCTGCCCGCCCGTCGGTCGGTCCGTCAGTTTGTCTGTCTGTCTGTTAATGCACGCAACCTAGGTATCAAATAGCATTTTGTAAAACATGAATGGGCAGTGGCGCGCTCTTTGAACTCACTAAAACGTGATAAATGCCCATTTTTAAACATTTTTTTTTCTAAATCAGAGCAATTTAGTATCAAACAGTTCGACCGTGGTGTCATTGTATCACCACTGGATACGTGCTCCCATCAATAGTGTATGAAGCCGGGCACAGCACAACGTTTAAATAAATTACGATTTCAATTAGACACACATTCAAGCAATTTCAACAAAAAAAGGCCATCGAATAGCAAGTAGTGCATATTATAGATGTATTGGTTGTCCGCTTTGTATTACTCAGTGATCTCTGCATTATAATGCATAACAAGAAATGGGCTTTAACAATTCATTTCTTATGCGTGAATGCTCTCACTGTGAGTGTAACATGTAACTACATGTTGACAATATAAAGTATGCAGTTTACAGGGGCGAATCAAGGATTTCACTTTAGATGGGTGGGGGATAAGCAGACTAAGGTGATAGGGCACACAATTTTATTAGCAAAATAATAGTGGACTTTAATAAAATATGGATGTAAACTGAGAGTGAGAGGGGGTGAGGGTCTGACTGTCTGTCGGCCTGACTGTCTGACTATCTATCGGTCTGACTGACTGTCTATCGGTCTGACTGACTGTCTGACTGTCTATCGGTCTGACTGTTTATCGGTCTGTCTGTCGGCCTGACTGTCTATCGGTCTGACTGACTGTCGGTCTGACTGTCTGTTGGCCTGACTGTCTATCGGTCTGACTCAATCGGTCTGACTGTCTATCGGTCTGACTAACTGTCAGTCTGACTGTCTATCGGTCTGACTGACTGTCAGTCTGACTCGATCGGTCTGACTATCTATCGATATGACTGTCTATATGTCTGGCTCAATCGGTCTGATTTTCTATCGGCTGATAGTCTATCGGTCTGACTGACAGACTGTCTGTTAGCCTGACTGTATATGAGTCTGACTGTCTGATTGACTGTCTGTCTGACTGTCTATCGGTCTGACTCTCTATCGGTATGACTCAATCGATCTGACTGTCTATCGGTCTGACTGAGTCAGTTTGAAAGTGAATCGGCCTGACTGTCTATCGGTCTGACTGACTATTGGCCCGACTGTCTGTCGGTCTGACTAACTGTCAGTCTGACTGTCTATCGGTCTGACTGACTGTCGGTCTGACTCGATCGGTCTGACTATCTATCGATATGACTGTCTATATGTCTGGCTCAATCGGTCTGATTTTCTATCGGCTGATAGTCTATCGGTCTGACTGACTGACTGTCTGTTAGCCTGACTGTATATGAGTCTGACTGTCTGATTGACTGTCTGTCTGACTGTCTATCGGTCTGACTCTCTATCGGTATGACTCAATCGATCTGACTGTCTATCGGTCTGACTGAGTCAGTTTGAAAGTGAATCAGTCTGAAAGTCTATCGGTCTGACTGTCTATCGTTCTGACTGTTTATCCGTCTGTCTGTCTGTCTGTCTGTCTGTCTGTCTGTCTGTCTGTCTGTCTGTCTGTCTGTCTGTCTGTCTGTCTGTCTGTCTGTCTGTCTGTCTGTCTGTCTGTCTGTCTGTCGGTCTGTCTGTCGGTCTGTCTGTCGGTCTGTCTGACTATATATCGGTCTGACTGACTGTCTATCGGTCTGACTGTATGACGGTTTGACTGTCCATCTGTCTGACTCAATCGGTCAGACTGACTGTCAGTCTGACTTCTATTGGTCTTACTCTATTGGTCTGACTGTCTATCTGTCTGACTCAACTGGTCTGACTGTCTATCTGTCTTACTCAATCGATCTGACTGTCTATCGGTCTGGCTGTCTGTCGGTCTGACTGTCTATCTATCTGTCTGACTCAGTCGGTCAGACTGTCTATCGGTCTGACTAACTGTCGGTCTGACTGTCTATCAGTCTGACTGACTGACTGACTGACTGTCTATCTGTCTGACGGCCTGAGTGTCTATCGGTCTGGCTGTCTGTTGGCATGATTGTATATCGGTCTGACTGTCTATCGGTCTGACTGTCTATCGGTCTGACTGTCTGTCGATTTGACTGTCTGTCAGTCTGACTGTCTATCGGTCTGACTGTTTATCCGTCTGACTATCTATCGGTCTGATTGTTTATCAGTCTCACTGTCTATCGCCCTGACTGACTGTCGGTCTGACTGTCTATCGGTCTGACTATCTATTGGTCTGACTGTCTATCGGTTTGACTTTCTATCGGTCTGACTGTCTGTCGATCTGACTGTCAGTCGGTTTGACTATCTGTCGTCTGTCTGCATTTTTTTCTGCCTGCATGCATTCCGGCCTGTCTATCCGTCTGTATTTGACTTAAAAATAGTTTCAGCCTCAGTTGTATTGGCATAACGACAATACACAATTACCTATGGCCATTTACAAAAAATATTTTAAAAATATGGCATAGACATACAACATATAAAAATAAGTAAGATACTCACAAACAATCAAATATTGTAAGATATTAAATCTAGACATTATATTTTCAGTAATTCAGTTAAGTGAATATAGTTAAGAAGCAGTCATTGTATTTGAGGTAGTTTTTCTTAGCCAAAAAAACCTTAGTAATATACATGTATCTTGCTGTATTACGCACTAGTCGTTTATTTGTAGATGAAAATAGATTCATAACTTTATTGACAGTGGAAATGATATATTTTTAAAGGTCTTATTGTTCTATATTTGGGACAACATAAAAGAAAATGATACTCTGATTCAACAACATTTGAAAAATAGACTGCAACTTGAAACCTGTCTGAAAAACATTGAAATTTAACCTTAAAGGATGCTTATAGTTAGTATCAACTGAAAGAAACGTAATTAATATCCGTTATAGAATTATTATTTAAAACCATCATGTTATAAAACTGCCTGATACGTCTTTGAAACTCTCCATCAATAATATCTTAAGAGGACACACTTTGGTTTAAATAAATTATTATTTAACATAATATAGACATACAAGCAATTTCAACTAAGAATGCCGTCGAACAGTACGTCTTATAGATTCAAGAATTCGTTGTCGCTCGTTGTATGCAATATTAAATTGATCACTGTTCTCTGAACTTGAATGAATGTAAATAACGATCTAACGTGAGATGTATTTATTGAGTTTTACATAACGATCTTACATGAATTGTATTGGCTGGAGTATAGTTAAATAATTTAGATGTTATGTATCGGTAGAGGTATAAATAACGACTTTATATGATATGGATTGGTAGAGTGTAAATAACGACTTTACATGATATGAATTGGTAGAGGTATAAATAACGATGTTACGTGATATGTATCGGTAGAGGTATAAATAACGACTTTATATGATATGGATTGGTAGAGTGTAAATAACGACTTTACGTGAGATGTATTAGTAGAGGTATAAATAACGACTTTATATGATATGGATTTGTAGAGGTATAAATAACGACTTTACGTGATATGTATTGGTAGAGGTATAAATAACGACTTTACGTGAGATGTATTGGTAGAGGTATAAATAAAGACTTTACATGATATGGATTGATAGACGTATAAATAACAACTCTACGTGATATGGATTGGTAGAGGTCTAAATAACGACGTTACGTGAGATGTATTGGTAGAGGTTTAAAAAACGACTTTACGTGATATGGATTGGTAGAGGTATAAATAACGACTTTACGTGAGATGTTTTGGTAAAGTAAATAACAATTTTACGCGAGATGTTTTGGTAGAGGTACATGCATAAATAACGAATTGATGTGATATGTATTGGTTGAGGCATAAATAACGATTTTACGTGAGATGTTTTGGTCGAGGAATAAAAACGACTTTACGTCAGATGTATTGGTAGAGGTATAAATAACGACTTAACGTGATATGGATTGGTAGAGGTATAAATAACGACTTTACGTGAGATGTATTGGTAGAGTATAAATAACGACTTTACATAATATGTATTGATAGAGGTATAAATAACGACGTTACGTGAGATGTATTGGTAGAGGTATTAATAACGACTTTACATGATATGGATTGGTAGAGGTATAAATAACGACTTTACGTGATATGGATTGGTAGAGGTCTAAATAACGACTCTATGTGAGATGTATCGGTAGAGGTATAAATAACGACTTTACGTAAGATGTTTTGGTAAAGTAAATAACAATTTTACGCGAGATGTTTTGGTAGAGGTACATGTATAAATAACGAATTGATGTGATATGTATTGGTTGAGGCATAAATAACAATTTTATGTGAGATGTATTGGTTGAGGCATAAAAAACGATTTTACGTGAGATGTATTTGTAGAGTTATAAATAACGACTTCAAGTGAGATGTATTGGTAGATGTATAAATAACGATTTTACGTGAGATGTATTGGTAGAGGTATAAATAACGACTTTAAATGTGATGTATTGGTAGAGGTATAAATAACGACTTTACGTGAGATGTATCGGTAGAGGTATAAATAACGACTTTACATGATATGGATTGGTAGAGGTATAAATAACGACTTTACGTGAGATGTATTGATAGAGGTATAAATAACGACTTTACGTGAGATGTATTGGTAGAGTATAAATAACGACTTTATATGAAATGGATTGGTAGAAGCATAAATAACGACGTTACGTGAGATGTATTGGTAGAAGTATAAATAACGACTTTATATGATATGGATTGGTAGAGGTATAAAAAAACGACTTTACGTGATATGGATTGGTAGAGGTATAAATAACGACTTTACGTGAGATGTATTGGTAGAGGTATAAATAACAACTTTACGTCAGATGTATTGGTAGAGGTATAAATAACGACTTTACGTGAGATGTATTGGTAGAGGTAAAAATAACGACTTTACTTGATATGGATTGGTGGAGGAATAAATAACGACTTTACATGATATGGATTGGTAGAGGTCTAAATAACGACTTTACATGAGATGTATCGGTAGAGGTATAAATAACGACTTTACGTGAGATGTATTGGTAGAGGTATGTATAAATAACGACTTTACGTGAGATGTATCGGTAGAGGTATAAATAACGACTTTACGTGAGATGTATTGGTAGAGGTATAAATAACGACTTAACGTGATATGGATTGGTAGAGGTATAAATAACGACATTACATGAGATGTATTGGTAGAGTATAAATAACGACTTTATATGACATGGATTGGTAGAGGAATAAATAACGACTTTACGTGAGATGTATTGGTAGAGGTATAAATAACGACTTTACGTTAGATGTATTGGTAGAGTATAAATAATGACTTTATATGAAATGGATTGGTAGAGGAATAAATAACGACTTTACGTGAGATGTATTGGTAGAGGTATAAATTACGACTTTACGTGAGATGTATTGGTAGAGGTATAAATAACGACTTACGTGAGATGTATTGGTAGAGGTATAAATAACGTCTTTACGTGAGATGTATTGGTAGAGTATAAATAACGACTTTATATGACATGGATTGGTATAGGAATAAATAACGACTTTATGTGAGATGTATTGGTAGAGGTATAAATAACGACTTTATATGATATGGATTGGTAGAGGTATAAATAACGACTTTACGTGAGATGTATTGGTAGAGGTATAAATAACGACTTTATGTGATATGTATTGGTAGAGGTATAAATAACGACTTTACTTGAGATGTATTGGTAGAGGTATAAATAATGACTTTACATGAGATGTATCGGTAGAGGTATAAATAACAACTTTACATGATATGGATTGGTAGAGGTATAAATAACGACTTTACGTAAGATGTATTGGTAGAGGTATAAATAACGACTTTACGTGAGATGTATTTGTAGAGTATAAATAACGACTTGATATGATATGGATTGGTAGAGGTATAAATAACGACGTTACGTGAGATGTATTGGTAGAGGTATAAATAACGATGTTACGTGAGATGTATTGGTAGAGGTATAAATAACGACGTTACATGAGATGTATTGGTAGAGGTATAAATAACGACGTTACGTGAGATGTATTGGTAGAGGTATAAATAACGACTTATATGATATGGATTGGTAGGGGTATAAATAAAGACGTTACGTGAGAGTATTGGTAGAGGTATAAATAACGACGTTACGTGAGATGTATTGGTAGAGGTATAAATAACGACTTTATATGATATGGATTGCTAGAGGTATAAATAACGACGTTACGTGAGATGTATTGGTAGAGGTATAAATAACGACTTTACGTGAGATGTATTTGTAGAGTATAAATAACGACTTGATATGATATGGATTGGTAGATGTATAAATAACGACGTTACGTGAGATGTATTGGTAGAGGTATAAATAACGATGTTACGTGAAATGTATTGGTAGAGGTATAAATAACGACGTTACATGAGATGTATTGGTAGAGGTATAAATAACGACGTTATGTGAGATGTATTGGTAGAGGTATAAATAACGACTTATATGATATGGATTGCTAGAGGTATAAATAACGACGTTACTTGAGATGTATTGGTAGAGGTATAAATAACGACGTTACGTGAGATGTATTGGTAGAGGTATAAATAACGACGTTACGAGAGATGTATTGGTAGAGGTATAAATAACGACTTTAGATGAGATGTATTGGTAGATGTATAAATAAGGATTTTACGTGAGATGTATCGGTAGAGGTATAAATAACGACTTTATATGATATGGATTGGTAGAGGTATAAATAACGGCTTTTCGTAAGATGTATTGGTAGATGTATAAATAACGATTTTACGTGAGATGTATTGGTAGATGTATAAATAACGATTTTACGTGAGATGTATTGGTAGAGGTATAAATAACGACGTTACGTGAGATGTATTGGTTGAGGCATTAATAACGACGTTACGTGAGATGTATTGGTAGAGGTATAAATAACGACTTTAAATGTGATGTATTGGTAGAGGTATAAATAACGACGTTACGTGAGATGTATTGGTAGAGGTATAAATAACGATTTTACATGAAATGTATTGGTAGAGGTATAAATAACAACTTTACGTGAGATGTATTGGTAGATGTATAAATAACGATTTTACATGAAATGTATTAGTAGAGGTATAAATAACGACTTTAAATGTGATGTATTGGTAGAGGTATAAATAACGACTTTAAATGTGATGTATTGGTAGAGGTATAAATAACGACGTTACGTTAGATGTATTGGTAGATGTATAAATAACGACTTTACGTGAGATGTATTGGTAGAGGTATAAATAACGACTTTACGTGGGTTGTATTGGTAGAGATATAAATAACGACGTTACGTGAGATGTATTGGTAGATGTATAAATAACGACTTTACGTGGGTTGTATTGGTAGAGATATAAATAACGACTTTACGTGATATGTATTAGTATAAGTGTAAATGACGACTTTACATGAGATGTATTGGTTGAGATATAATTAACGACTTTACGAGGTATATATTGGTAGAGGTATAAATAACGACTTTACATGAGATGTATTGGTAGAGGAATAAATAACGACTTTATGTAAGATCTATTGGTAGATGTATAAATAACGGCTTCACGTTAGATGTATTGGTAGAGATATAAATAACGACTTTACGTGAAATGTATGGGTAAAGGTTAAATCGACGACTTTTCGTGAGATGTACTGGTAGAGGTATAAATTACGACTTTCCGTGAAATGTATTGATAGAAGTATAAATAATGATTTTACGTGATATGTTTTGGCAGATTTGAATTGGTAGAGATATACATAACTACTTGTTAATTACGGCATTTCATGACATAACCTTTTTATCAAACGTTCAACAGTCAAAATATTTTTATGAGAAACTTTACCTGTGACTTGCAAAAGCAAGGTCGTATTACTGAAGCCAATGCTGACGTCCCCCCCCCCCCCTCACACACACACACACATACACACACACACTTAATTAAGCTAGATGACATATATACCTGATATATTTTGAGAATTAAATTTCGTTGAGCACGGTCCGTTGTTTTGCTAGCAACACACAGTTTTATTTGATGTATTTTACAGACTGAGATTTCAAGAAGAATATCGACATGTGTGACGATGGATATAGTCGTTTCAATTTGCATTATGGAATGGTCTGGGATGAAAAGAATAAAAGTAAGCATAGGAATGCAAACACATACACAATACAAACTTAAGCTTTAGAGCGAATACGTCGCGCAGTTTTTTTTCTCTGGGTCCTTTAGCAATCAACAACAAACTAGACCTTATCTACATATATCAGTGGAGAATTGTTTCGTCAATTACATCAAGTTAATAATCTACTTTTAACAGATTACCTTATTAAATAGCAGATATATATTTTTTAAATATTGACATGTTATTTGAAGTTATATAACAAGAGAGCAAAGCTGCACTCACCAGAGACAATGGAGTTTCGTTAACATGTAAAACGCAGGTTACTTTCATGTACAAGGAATTATAAAGAGAAGGAATGGCAAGTCATTGAGATTTTGTTAAGCTCGCGTATTCGCATAAAATCTCGCAATATCTCGTTTTCATTTATCTTAACTTTTATTTATCAAAATTCTTACATTTCAGGATGAAATTCTCATCAAAACAATTCCATTTCCAGCAATTTAATTTTTTTTAAGTACTTCTGATTACAAAATGTGTATACTGCAGCTAAAATAATAACAAAATTGCGAGAAATATCTTTGATTCTCTATATAAGTCCGTGACATGTAAAACGCAGCTTATTTTCCGAACTTCCCTCGTACGTTATAGCGACAGTTCTAAAAAATATCTAACGTATGTTTATGTACTATTTTATACTCCAGATGACCTTAAAAAGGCACTGCATGTGACGGGGCTATCTTTCAATATCAAAACAAACACAAAGATGCATAAAACACGCGATTATAAATGTACGACAAACAATAAGAAGCTGGTTGTGAGGCGCGGTGGTAATTTCACTCTCACTCTCGAATTCAGCAGACCCTTCAATCTTGAAGCTGATGACATCAAACTGGAATTTAAAACAGGTATGCTTACTGAGTGGTTTGAGGATACTCAGTATTACGGAGATAAGGTTAGTTGTAAAACAAAGTTGTAGTCTAACCCGGAACCGAATCAGGTCTATTAACCAACATTGAAAAAGCAGGGAACACGTTTTTATTACTACCTTCTACCTGTATTAACATACAAGATTTCCAAACCATGTGAAATACAGATCTATGATCTAATACATGAATATAAGGTTATTTTACTATGGCGTCTCGTCCAATATGATTTTATCACAATACGTACGAGTACAATAGTTCCATATTGTACAAAACACTGTAAAAATGGCATTTTTATACTATATCTCAATTTAAAATAATTCATCAAATGAATGAAGAAAAATCAAGATTCTTTTAAACAAATAAACCGAGTTCAGAGCCATGAAAATGGCAGACGAAGGCATCTGCAGATATTCACATTTTTTCAACGTCTCTATCGTCATGCGGAACAATTTGTCGGTTGTTTGTATTTTCTTTTTTAACCGCCATCTTGAATTTCGAACTGTACAATATAAAAATTATTCGATCCAATAAACTTCTACATATCGTAGGTCACGTGGTAACATCTGTGGTAGATGATTGGCTATACACTAAAAAGTATAGGATAATATGGTTTTTGATGTTTACTTTAAAACACTATTCTTTATAATTGTTATACATGTATTAGGGCGCGCGGCGAATAATAACTTAGTTGGTGAAGAAAGCCACAAACACTTCTCCATAACGGCAGTAATACACATTGCTCAGTTTGTTTTTTGGTAATTTTTTTTTGGTAATTTTGTTTTGAAAGAATATTTCCCGTTTTTCGGATGTATTTTCAGAATTTGGCGTTTGTCGTATTTTTGCATTTGTAAATCCATACATCCGTGGTGATATATGTTTCGATTGTGTACATTTGGCATAACTGAACTGAGGTCGAAAAATACGCGATTTTCCTGCTATAAAATGGGACGTCTAAAAGGCTAACCATGGCTATGTTTACGACGTCACATATAAATATATGTTATTTTTACCGCTGAAAAAAAAAATACATATTCATATTGGAAATTACTTTTAGTCTCATAATATACTAATTATACCACTGATTTCAAAAATAACTTTAAAGGTATATTCCTCCTTAACGGTGCAAACCTTTGCAACTGAAAATAAAAAAAAAATGACGTTTGCGTGTTTTATACATTGTTATTCTTTTATCGCGTACTCTATATTGCATGCATTAAATTTTCAAAACTATTGATATGAAGGCATTAGTATTTACGAAACTACATGAAATCTTAATTATGTTGGTAAACATGTTGTTATCATTCATTGATATTTTTTTCGTATTTGTCTCCATTAACTAGGTGATGCCCATGCAATGCAGAATTCTTGTACAAATGGACAATTCCTCGTCGATGAAACTAGAAATAAAAAACTTGAGGCGAACAAATGGGGTGGCAAGTTGGTGAAAAAGGACGGCAGCACGGCGACGATAGACGTTCATATTGCCGCGAACTGCGCCATAGGGAATTGGACTGTTGCAGTAAAAACTGTCCTCATGAAAGATGGCAAGAAGCGAGAAGCAATTTACAATCATGAACAAGACTTCAGTGTGCTTTTTAATCCATGGTGCAAAGGTACGACATCTATATATATTGGACGTCAAAACACTTTTAAGCCGAACATTTTCATTGTCAGTGTTTGAGCTTGTCATTACTTCATTAAACCTTTTTTACATTATTTTTACGGTTTCGTTTATGTAACAACCGATTGACATAAATCACAAATGTGTTAAATTTTGTTTCACTTTTTAAATAAATTGCAGTTCAGTGTAAAGAGAGAGAATTTGAAGAATCTAAGCTATGACATTCAGTATTGCCAAAACATGTACGGAAATTAAAGATAAGAACAAAACAATATTCAAGATGTACCATCGGCAAATTGAGAAATAACTTATTTTCCTGACAAGGACACAGCAGCGCACAAAATAAAGATATATGGGGATATTAGTTTTCCTTGTTGTAACTTTACTATTTGAATCCTTTATTTTCGTTTATTTCGTTGTCAGATGGCGCCCTACGCGCATTATCGTCAACTGGTTTACCAGACTTACATTTAGGGGACTTTCTTTTGCAGATGATACCACATTTATGCCAGCTGATAGTGACTTGGATGAATATGTCCTTAATGATAGTGGTACCGTGTACCAGGGTAATGGTTGGGGTGTAATGGGAAAAGCATGGAATTTCAGCCAGGTAATCAAATATGCTTAATTTCTCTTACAAGAACTGTTTTTTATCTGTAAGTTGAATATATATATATATAAATGCGCTGCTGAACAGTCATACATAATTATAGACAGGCAGACATATAGGTGTAAGCCCTACATTGATTTTTGTTCTTAATTATAGAGTAAATATAACAGTGTGCATGCTTGTGGAGTGAAAAAAAAATGAATTTTACATGGTATTGTTTGGCAAACTCGATCTGCAATACCAAGAGTAGGGGTCGTGTGTGTTCCAGATTTTATTTTCTGTTCAGTGTATACATTGTTGACAAAGTGAAAGTAGGCTTCCGAGATCATGTATTTATACCCCAATATTCAAGCATCAATTATGTTCTTCTAAATTCACAATGCTTTTGAAATGTTCAAAATACACCAATAAGGCCATTTGAATAAAAATACCATCAAAATAAGAAAAATACATTTTTAAAGAAAAAGATACAAAGGCATTCGTGATTGCAATTGAGCTACTATGCCTACAGACAGACAATTAGACAGACTAATAAACCATTTCTTGTTTGTTGGATTGACTCAACATATATTTAGAATATTATACATCGTATAGCTTAATGGTATATATGTATTATGAAGCGTTCCAGCGGCAACTGCGGTTTACATTCTATACAAATACTTGAACAAGTACACGGTGATTTTATTTTCAGTTTGATGAGGGTGTGCTGGAAGCTGCACTTTTCCTTCTTGACTGTCTCAAAGAAAAAGTAGCAACGCGCAGTAATCCAATACATGTCGCCAGAAATATCACTAGAATGGTCAGTAGTGCTGTACTAACTTTCAAATTGGTAACTTGCTGTTGTCCTTCGCTACATATTGGAACTATTTCATTTTGAGCTTACTTGATCAAAGCTGAATGTCAGCCATTCTGGTTGCACTGTGTCCATCGTCCGTCCTTGAACTTTGTACGATATTTACCAGCTTTACAAAGTAGTTATATAACGTTGATATCCCGTACACATTCTTGAGCAGGTCAAAGTGGATTATTAAAGTTAGAGTTATGGCCTTCGGCACCTACAAATTACACAATTTGACCTTGTGTGCACTCCAACTCATACATTTTTCATTTGATCCTCCTTCAATTGTCAAAAAATGTTGCGTTTACCCTTGTTCTCTCGGCTTTCATTCGATCTTCACCAAACATACGCAGCAATTATATAACTTAAATATATTGCATGCTAGAACTGACCAAATTGGGTGGATGTCAGAGTCAAGGTGCTTGAGTCGTCAAACATTGCTTTATTTGACGTTGTGTGCACCATAGTACCTGCACGTTTTAGATCATCGCAAAACGTACACAGTAGTTCAATAATCATATGCTATCTGGGAACAGTTTTTGAACTGCCCCAATTGTCGGTTTTATGGCCCTTAAATAGAAAAAAAATGTAATTTGAAATTGTCTGCATTTTCGGGTCACCTCATATTTGGTGACTGACTTTAAAAATAAATATCAAAAAAATAAACAATTTTAAGTTTATTGAATAATGTATAGTAGCATGATTGCGAAATAAGCACATACTAGTTACTAACATGGATGGCTCCCGATTCCGTTACCTACAACGGTAGATACAGCACTGGGAGTTCGTTCTTAGAGGTCATCGGGTCGAGCCTGGAGCTGATCTAACCCTCATTTAGCGCACGGAAATTGTATATAGGTTTTTTAATCATATTAATATCAAATATCTGATATGATTTTTAGTTTCGCACCGGCCTTACCAATAGGAAGTTTCTTGTAGTATGTGTTCTGTCTGAGAGAAGACTCTAAGGCGGGGTTAAAAATGCAACGATCTTTATAAACTTTGTGCGGAATGTCTTACTTAACTATTTTGTTGATCAATATGATTAAGAAGTACTGTGTATGTCTTAAACGCAATATCTTGGACACTTCTTTGAAGAAAAAAGTTTCTAGTAATCCGAATGAAAAAAGATTTCACCATTAGTCTTGATCATATGTGACGCTTGCTTTTCTAAAAGACAAACATCTTGACAAGTTCGGTTGTGAAAAAATCATTTTTTCAGCGAAAATCAAATAACGTTTTTGATTGGTTGATTTAACAAACGGACTATCTCGGAGATTGCCATAGACGTTCAAAGGAGAATTGGTTGGATGTTTATTTCTATATTCATTATTTCTATATTATTAGATATTTTCTCTGACAAAGATATTGTACAAGATAACTGCCATGATTTCCATCCGAATAAATATCTTTAAATTTTATTATGACATAAACAGTGCAAAGGTGTGTTTGATTCAGCCAATCAGGTCTTACATCCAGATCCAAACGCTTCTTCTGCACAGCTTGTCAAGGTGTTTGTCAAAAAAGCAAGCGTCGCATATGATCATACTAGTTCACCATGTCATATAATGTATGATGATAAGGTGTTTATAACATTTAAACCAAAAAAGGTGAATGCAAATGACGACAATGGGGTCATTGTTGGAAACTGGAGCGGCGTGTATGACGATGGAACGGCACCAACGAAGTGGTATTCTAGCGTTGACATATTGGAAGAATATATGAAGACCAAAGCACCTGTCAAGTATGGCCAATGCTGGGTTTTCTCTGCCGTTCTTACTACATGTAAGTATCCCCGGAAACAACATATTCAGAATGTTTTTTCGTTCTTACATACAGGTAATATTAGTCCAGTAAATGTCATCCGATTTTACAGAAAGTTTATATACGCAATGAGTGCTATCTACTGTCAAAATTTCATGATTGAGAATGGAATTTTTTTTATACATTTTTCGAAACTTTCGCAAAAAGTAAAAATTTTCATGCATCAATAATGAGTGTATGAACCAATCGCCTTGATACATGCACTCGCTGTGAATTTTCTTTTTCGGGGGTTGCTTCGAAATATGGACGGAAATGCTTAAAAAATACAAGTCTTAGTCATGAAATGTTGACAGTAAAAGATAGGGGTGGCACTTTTCACGTGTATAAACTTTCTTTGAATTCGGATGACATTTTCTGCACTAAAATTACCTGTATGTAAGTTGTGCGTTTCCAAAAACCCTGAGTGTATGTGAAATTCAAAAGTATTCCTTTACATGAAGACCAATGGTTCTCGTATTACCAATACCGTTTGCAATATTTTTCTGATTCCAATGCTTCTTTTGTTACGAATCTCAGATTGGTTTTATTGTCATTGAAACATATATTCCGCTGATTAGATTCTCATTATAACGAATATTTCCATTGGTTACATTCTCATTGTAACGAATATTTCCATTGGTTATATTCTCATTGTAACGAATGTTTCCATTGGTAATGTTCTCATTGTAAAGAATCACTATCTAATACATTTGACTCATTACATATCTTAACCGTGTAACAATCACCGTTATGATAGACCTTAGTGCGGCATTCGATACAGTCGATATTCCAATATTACTTCAAATTCTTAAGGATGACTTTGGTATTAAAGGAATTCCATTTAACTGGATGGAATCCTACCTAACTGAAAGAACAATGAAAGTGAGCATTGAAAATGTGTCCTCCATCACAGAGCACCTGACATTTGGTGTCCCACAAGGCTCCTGTGCAGGTCCTGTCATCTTTACCATGTATATTGCTGCTCTGAAAAAAGTTGTGAAGAATAACCCTACTGAACTCTATGGTTATGCGGATGACCATAAAATCGCTTTCAGAATTCAGGCTGGAAATGTGCAAAATGAGGCAATTGTTCTTCTACAGCTTAGTGATTGTCTAAATGATGTTATCATGTGGATGACAAAGTTCAAGTTGAAAATGAATAACTAAAAACCTGAAATTATCATGTATGGGACTAGGCGTCACTTAGCAAAGATTAACATCTCGAGTGCAAATTTTGATGGATGTGAAGTAAAGTGTGTTGATCATGTGAGAGATCTTCGAGTATATATGGAGAATACTTTAAATTTTGACCTTCATATTAGAACGAAATTTCAGATTGCACATGCCCAGCTTAGAAATCTGAAAGGTAACCGCAAACACAAAAGTTAGTGCATGGACTTATTCATTCATACATTGACTTCTGTAATGGACTTTTCACTAATATACCAGCCTGTCAGATTGAGAGACTTCAAAAAATCTAAAGTCGTGCGGCCATGGTTGTCACAGGTGCTCTGTATGACCAACCAAGTAGTGGAATTCTAAAGTCTCTCCGCTGGCTGCCTGTAAGGGCAAGTATCATGTACAAAATACTTTCGAATTGTGAAGGGAACAGCCCCATCTTATTTGAAGGATTTGCTCAATCGTGTTCAGGGAAAATACAGATTAAGGTCATCTGTTGAAATTAACTTTATAGTGCCAAGAACAAGAATGAAAATGGCAGACAGATCATTTACTGTAGTTTACCTAAAGTGGTGGAATGGACTTCCAAAAGATCTCAAATATGTAACCAGTGAAAGCATATTCAGGCAAAAACTGAAAACTCATTTGCTTAATATGTTTTATAACTAAATGATATGATTGTGAAGTTTTTATGTGCAAAATTATTGTAGGACTGTGTATATAACTTTATGCAACCGTGTGAAGCGCAACAGAGTATTGTGCTTACGATACATTTTTGCGCTATACAAATGTATTTGTATTTGTAAATGTTACATAATATGGGTTTAATTCGAGAATCGATTAACTCAAAACACTTAATCACAGACGGTATTTGATAGTAATATCTTTTCAAATACTTTTTGACGTATATTGTTAAAACAGGGACATATACACAAGAAATAAAACTCATCTTCTGTACCATTTGTATTACAACAGAAGCAATATCTTTCATTTTTTTTTAATTCGTTTTTGTCATATCGTATATACTACTTATTAGATTTGAATCCAGCTATCAAGATTATCACACAACTACAAATAAACTAAAATAACATTTCGTTTTAATGGTTTCGCATTTGCATTAATCAAAACTAAATATGAATTATTCCACAAAGTTTTAATTAGTTACATATACAAAACGCGGTTTAATTGTTCATTAGTCATATTCAATCAAAAACTCTACAAATTGAATAATATATAAAATGTTTTTTTGCAGTGTGTCGTACGCTAGGTTTACCTGCACGGTGCGTAACCAACTTTAACTCTGCTCACGACACGGACACCAGCTGTACTATAGATAAATACTTTACAGAGAATGGGGAAGAGATTACGGAAATGAATTTTGATTCTATCTGGTAATTTTTTTCCATTTAAAATCTTCAAATCATAGACAAGGCCATTGAAAAAAGTTGTATTACTTGATTTCCACTACTTAGGATATTCGCTCTGGGGTTTGTGCAATTCACGGGCGCCATTTTGATGGTTGTTGTGTGTTTCCTGTGGTATACAATTATTTCCAACACATACAATTGGTGGGTATGCGTTTTGGCTTGCCTCTTCGAAGGCCAGTTTTTAAATATAGATAGATAGCATTTTTTTTTTCTTATTCGGTACCTTGTACAAAATGAAACGGTCATTACAAAGTACGGGATACCATTCGAATCGGATATACTCTGCTTGTACTACGTTATTTAAACGCTTTTAAAATTCGCTTTCAGTTTTGATCACAGATAATTGCATCACATGAATGTAGGACAAAAGCCTTTTGCCCAAAAGTTCCTTTGTAAAAAAAAATATACACATATTAAACAAAAACTCCTTGACTTGAAAAGACGGACAAAAAAACCTTCATGATTTTGAAACAGTAGACAAACCTCCTTTGTTATTTTGAAACAGTGGACAAAAGCCCCTTGGTTATTTTGTAACAGTGGACAAACCTCCTTGATTATTTTGAAACAGTCGACAAACCTCCTTGGTTATTTTGAAACAGTGGACAAACATCCTTGGTTATTTTGAAACAGTCGACATAAGCCCCTTGATTATTTTGAAACAGTGGACAAAAAAAAGCTTCATTATTTTGAAACAGTGGACCCCACCCTCTCCGTTGTCAATATGCAAAATAAGATCAATTAAGTTGCTGTTGTTTCCCAATGAGAGACGGGTCCTTTCATTGAAAGTTGGTCAACCTATTTGGTCTGATGATATTTTTCAATGGCTTTTGTTGAGTAAAATGGTAATGGTGTGCCAAATATTTAATATACTGTTTATTGGTTATAGTTAAGATAACATATCTGAATCGGGACATAACAGGTACTGGAAATGACTATCACGTGCTTCGGTATTTGTTCTTATTTCGTTTCCAAGATAACAATTCGCATCCATTGTTCTCTAGATCCCCAAAAGTATTTCCCTAGATCTTTTAAATTAGGCCTTTGATCCCTGGATCCCAGAAAGTAATGGCTAATATTCCCTAGATCCCTAAAACTAATTGGCCATTTTCACTCGCATATTCTATGAATAAAGAACTTCGTGTACCCACCCCGACACAGGCGGACATCCCATTTTATGAGTTTGCATCGCTTGCAGTTTAGAGGAAATTCGGCACAAGTATGGATATTTACATTCTGAGGCATGTGTAACATATCGGACTACGTTAAAGGTCGTAATTTGTGCATTCTTACATTTCTGTGAATTAACACAAACGTCTGTATATACGGTGCATTGTGGCATTCTGTGACATAAAAGCCCGTTATGATTAAATATTGGTGTGAAGAGGTCCAATTGGACTTATAGTTCTACGTTAAAGTTCTGGTGCAAGTTGGTTGTAACGTTGTACTTTTATTTCTATATTTTATGATACGCGTTCTTATAATTATTCTATCAATTTCCAACCAATGCTGTAATTTTAGCGCTAAGGAGTCATGTTTTATAGAGTCCCCCATCCCCCCCTCAACTGCGCCCTGAAAAAAAAATAAAACAAACAACTCCAAAACGCAAAACAAAAACTGAGAATGTTTCGGAAAAGAAAACTCACGTGACCATACCATGCACCACACCTGGAACCCGTGCCTCTTTAAATAAGCATGCTTACTGGCTTAGACAATCGAAACTACAACTTTTTTCAGGGTTTATCACGCGTGGAACGAGGTATGGTTCAAACGACCAGACGTCCCGCCAGTTGCCGGCCACCCTGAAGGTTGCTTTGACGGCTGGCAGGTCATTGATGCCACACCTCAAGAAAGAAGTAACGGTAAAAGATTTTTAAAGTGATTATTATATATCTGCTATATGGTAATGACGGTTAAACCCCCTTCACACTCAGCCACGTTCCCACTACGTCTTCAAAAAATGGGTGGATGCAGTTAGAACTTGTACAACGTAGATCTTGTAGGAACGTAGTAGAAACCGATAAGGACGTGGAATGGTCTCCATAGACGTGGAGCACAGGAGGCGGTCAAAATCTGTTCAAAGAAAACACGTAGTTTCAATTCAATTCTTATATAGCACAAACATCATACAATGTTCATCGCCTTAACAATTCAAATTAGGCGGTTATATAATGAGAAGAGTATGACATATTATAACATGTAAATAAATAGCAAAATTTCATTTTCAATTTATTAAGCCTATTACCCAATATGTTTTCACATGTTATTAATACACATTTTTGTTTCTCGCAAACTAAATGGTTATATGTTAAATATGTACTATATACTGAAATATCGGCTCAGACAAAACGTACAAGCTGATCCAAGTCGACATCTCAGCATAAAGCGAAAAAAGCTTATGCGTGCACCCGGGTCGTAATGAAACAAAGAAAAACAGACAATGACCATGCATATTTCTGTTAAATGAGAAGTAACCCCACTTTACCGCTAATGCATGAATTGTTTGTTATTCAACACTTTAGTTAATCATTCTTTCATTATATGTAATAAAATCATTATAGTGTAAATGGATATATTCGCACTGGATTATACATTCAAATGGATATTTTTATTTGCTTTTACGCATATTTTTACAGTTGAATACATCGATCTTAACATATTTACCAGTTTAGATGATACATTATTATTGATAAGTTTAAACCATTTTCCATTCCTGTAAACAAGATCAAATGCTTTTTTAAAATCAATGAAAGCACAATATAGTTTTTTTCTTTCATGTTTGATAACTTTATTTATAATAGATTGTAGAACAAATATTCAATCAACAGTGCTTTTATTTTGTCTGAAACCAAATTGATTTTCAGAAAGTATGTTATTATCATCAGCCCATTTCCTTAATCGTGTATCTAACAACAACGAAAATATTTTTGAAAATACACTTGTTAACATTATGCCTCGATAATTATCAATACTAAGGGTTATACTAGTAGGCCCTTTGTGAGGGGGTGGGGGCATAAATGGGGCTCAGTTCCATCTGAGTGTGAGGGGGTTGGGGTATATATGGTGCTCAGTTCCATCTGAGTGTGAGGGTGGGGGCATAAATGGTGCTCAGTTCCATCTGATTGTGAGGGGGTGGGGGCATAAATGGTGCTCAGTTCCATCTGAGTGTGAGGGGGGGGGGGGGGCATTAATGGTGCTCAGTTCCATTTAAAAAATGGCTTAAATTAGATTAACACATGGCGTTACGGTAACGTATTCGGGGTAAGAGGGTAGGACCTATTAATACGTTACGTTGTTATAATGGACTAGCGCCGTCATGGTAACGTATTCCGGGTAAGAGGGTGCTCAGTTCCATTTAAAAAATGGTCTTGAATTAGATTAACACATGGCGTTACGGTAACGTATTCGGGTAAAAAGAGGGTAGGGAACATTAATAAGTTACGTTGTAATAAGAGTCTAGCGTCGCCGACGCAAAGAAACAGATTTATATAAAATGGTCAAGTGACGTTGGAAGTCTGTAGTAAGGACCCAGCTTTCCCGATTGGGTCCGTTTAACAGCAATGTCGGTAAAGCCGCATTTGAGCATGTTGATTGGTCAGTAGCTTTTACTGAAAGTTTTCAATAACGTCACAGTTTAGTAAGTGTTCATTTGCTATGCATTGTGTTTCATTGGTGGTTAATAGACCTTATTCGGGAGCTATCTGGTTCTGAGATAGATTAAGAAGACACGCGTCAGTGAAGATTGATTTGGTATTTTAAATCCTCAATCATATGACAAAAAACTCACACAATATTTCAATCAAAATTGTAAAATTGGCACGATTTTTCACATACTGAAAAATAGATAGCAAGCAAATACTGCTTTTTAAGATGAAACAAATAATACAATATGTAACCAATATGACGGTTCAAACTGAAATTAAAATGAAACCACGTGACTTATAAAAAATGTTTTAACAGGAATATTCACGTGCGGTCCAAGTCCCTTATATGCCATTAAGCGAGGCATGGTGACCATTCCATACGACACTGCCTTCGTTTACGCTGAAATAAACGGGGACGTAGTGCATTGGATCAGACTCGATGGCACGTTCCGGGTAAAAAAAATCGAAGCAGATGCGTAAGTTGACTATTCATTTCTAAACTATTTAATTTTAAGTGACAATGATTTCAAATGGATACCTTAAACGCAGAACAAGAAAATAGAACATGCGAAAACGGGGCGGTAGTTCAGTAAAAAAAGTGTTAGTCACTCAAGCTAGAGGTTGCAGATTCAATTCCCAGCTCGATCCGTTGGTCTCTCAATACACTCATTACAGGTTCTTCACAGTAAGCAGATCCGAGGACAGTTCATATAAACTAGTATTAGCTTTCTACAAGACCTTGATACAATGATTATTAAACAACTGTTTTGGACAGAATTTAATGAATGTGGTTTATCCTAAGCCTATACATGCGATAGTTTAGAACTAGATATCGGGATCTCTATGGTCGAGTGATTTACTTCTCATCGCTGAAGTGTCATCTAACTCTGACCAAAAGCTTTAGGTGAGAAAGTTTGCCAGTTACTTGTCGGAAGACGACGGGTGATTCATTGACGTCTTCTTTCACTATTAAAACTGGATATGCCATACCTATTTATGTAACTGTTACATGTTCAAAATGGTGAAGACCTTGGTATTGAATATTAGTTTTGACATCATTTTGTGAATTTGCCTAATTACCCAACTAAATTTGAAACATAGATAAAAATGAAAAATAATAACCATGTTCAAATATTGTTTATTCTTTTCTTCAAAGTAAACCACACTATCTGTTTATTCTCAGGGTTGGAAATTACATAACAACCAGGAACCCAGAAGGTGGGGAAAGTTTGAATTTGACGGTAAATTACAAATTTACTAATGGTACGTAAATATATCCAAGAAATTTAAGAGTAGGTGTTTATATGAATGTGTTTTTTTTTTCAAAGAAATACGAGTATTACTGTTATTTTCATTTTCAAAACTTACTCGACTTCATTAATTTTGTAAAAAATATTAATTATTGTAGGTGTATAGTTTGATTTACGAACACATGACTAAATTGAGTTTCATCATTGCCGTATGGTGCACAAAAATGCTGCCATTAAGCAAGACATAAGTAATCTTTAGTCGGTTCCATATAGCCCCAATCCCCTAGGTCCAATGTTTGAAAGATTGTGAACATTTGTTATATTTTTATCATTAATAATTATTATTATGTTATAATTTTATATTAACAAAACCTGTGTCCTAATTTCTTTTTCTAATATTATTTATTGAACAATACTTACCAAAATGATTTATTAAAATAAGTTTTCATAACTTGGCCTATACCCCTAGGATAGAAACAAATACTATTCCTATTTAAAATTACAATTCATCTTTCGACTAAATTTCAATTTGATTCGCCATATACTGCCGGACGTAGCTTCCTATAGGCACTGTAGGCACGTGCTTACACTTTTTCAGAAACAAAATGAACAAATAAAACTGCCAAAGATGCAACAAAAAATCGGACCACTAAGTGGTTAGGGGATAAACTATAACGATAGTTGAACATAATAGCCATTTGAAACCTTGAGATACAATGTTAGTTCATTTTCCCTTTATTTATTTTCTATTTATCTGGTTATAAAAACAGTGAAATCAATGTTAATATTAAATATAACCAGACCTCTAAAAACATAAGACCTATACACAAAAACGCACCTACGACAGTCTAGCTGAAAACTATTTCAGCGGAGCATGTCTCAAGTACCCCCTGCAACTGTGCCTACATGTCATTTTTAGGCAAGCTACGCCCCTGTACAGATCAATTTAGTTCGCCTTAGGAATAGCCCGCATGGCGAGACAAGGGACGTCAAGCAAAATTTCACATTCCCGATTGTAGATCTGTTTAATTAACAAAATAAGTGTTACTAATGATGAAATGACAAATTACGTATTTTCCTTTTCTACTATTTTATCAATTATAGTATTCTTCAGGTTAAATTGAAATTTGTTAACCTGTTATAATGTCTGTATTGATGAGCGAGTACGTTATTTTTCAGGGTCACCCGATGACATTAAGGCAAAATCTACCGCCGCTCTTGGATCTCAAACTTTCAACGCAGACTATTTGACATATAGAGAAAAACAGAAGGTAACCGATTAGAAGTTAAACCTAACAATGGCTCCAAAAACATCCATCTCCTCTTTTCCCAATAATATCTGGCACAATAATTATCTAGCCTTAGGTTTATAAGTAAAACGTTGGCGAACCCAAAAACAGCGACGACGTTCATCTTTGTGTCGTGAATTTTTATGAAATATTAAGAAATATATCTGCAAAAATATACCAGGAGCGATTTTTTTCCTTCCGATTTTTTACACAACTCCTTAGCATTATGTCACGTGGGCTCACCACCGAGAGCAACATAGCCATAGTCCTACTGGAAACAGGTTATATGAATTTGTTGATATACTATTATACAATACGATCCTCTTTTACCTCTGAGGTAAATTACGATTCAAGTGGAGCGATTAGTCTGCGTGATAATGAAACAGTTGTTTTAATTGATTGAAAGTTTAGCGTCATTCTTATGCCATCGAGGGATAACGGACGATCACTTAACCTAACCACTGTTTCCTGGGATCCTGGAAGGTTAACCAGTCCTCGGGCACATCCCATCTCGGCAAGTAACTGATAACTTTCTCACTTGAATCAGCGGTGAGAGACGAATGGTAATGAGACCCAATGCCGTATATCAGTCGTTACGGAGACTGTGACCGAGCGAGAATTCGAACTCACGACCCCGGGATTGATAGTTTGACGCGCTATCGACTTAGCTATTCGGGCCCGGCAGTGATGAAAAGTACATTACATATGTGCGAATGATCAAGTGACAAAAAATTAGAAATACTTTTATTGAAACCATGTATTTTAGGACATATGCCTCAAACTGATGCATGAAGATGTGCGCCTCTACGGAGAAGACCTGGTTGTGTGTCTGAATGCATCCCACAGTGCTGAAAGTAAAAGGAAATGTGTGGATTTGTCTGGGGTGGCCTTTAAATTCTATTCTCAGGATAACAGAGGAAAGCTCAGAGGAGACCCGTTTTTGGTGGCACCGCAGGCAAAGAAGACCCTGAAGCTAACAGAAGGTAACTTTTCTTAAAAGTACTCATTTTTGTGAAACTAGTTAAAACACTTTATGATCTTTTTTTCTGTCAAGGTGCTGTCTTACAAATTAAATTGCAGCCACATTGTTCCCATATTCCAAACCACCCATATCTAGATAATAATAGTATATATGAGATGCCTTTGAAATCAAGGAATCTGTTTTCTTGGCCATGATGGAATTTCGGCGACTTTTCGTTTTTATAATACAACCTACGGAACTATTTGTTACAATAAGAATCTAATCAAAGGGACATATGTTTTAATGTGAATAAAACCAATCTGACATTTGGTACCATGAGAATATAGCCAATGGAAATATTCGTTAAAATGATAATCTAATCAACGGGATATATGTTTTATTGTGAATAAAGCGTATCTGACATTCGGTACAATGAGAATATAATCAATAGAAGGTTTCGTTACAATGAGAATATAGCCAATAGAAGTATTCGTTACATTGGAAATATAGTCAATTGAAATATTCGTTAAAATGATAATCTAATCAACGGGATATATGTTTCAATGTAAATAAAGCCAATCTACCATTCGTTACTACAATGAGAATATAGCCAATTGAAGTATTCGTTAAAATGATAATGTAATCAACGGGATATATGTTTCAATGTGAATAAAACCAAATCTGACGTTCGGTACAATGAGAATATAACCAATAGAAACATTAGTTACAATGAGAATATAGCCAATGGAAATATTCGTTACAATGAGAATATAGCCAATGGAAACATTCGTTACAATGAGAATATTGTCAATGGAAACATACGTTACAATGAGAATATAGCCAATGGAAACATTCGTTACAATGAGAAAATTGTCAATGGAAACATACGTTACAATGAGAATATAGCCAATGGAAACTTTTGTTACATTGATAATATAGCCAATGGAAATATTCGTTACAATGAGAATATAGCCTATGGAAACATTCGTTACAATGAGAAATAGCAAATGGAAACATTCGTTACAATGAGAATATTGTCAATGGAAATATTCGTTACAATGAGAATATAGCAAATGGAAACAATCGTTACAATGAACATACAGCCAATGGAAACATTCGTTACACTGAGAATATAGCCAATGGAAACATTCGTTACAATGATAATCTTATCAACGGGATATATGTTTCAATGAGAATAAAGCCAATCTAACACTCATTACAATGAGAATATAGCCATTGGAAATATTCGTTACAATGAGAACATAGCCAATGACATATTCGTTACATTGAGAATATAGCCAATGGAAATATTCGTTAAAATGATAATCTTATCAACGGGATATATGTTGCAATGAGAATTAAGCCAATATAACACTAATTACAATGAGAATAAAACCAATGTTATCATTCGTTACAATGAGAATATAACCATTGAAAATAAATGTTTCAAATCAATAGAGATATTCGTTACATTTAAATTTATAATAGTGAGTGTTTACCCACTTTAGAGTGTTCCCTGGAAGTGACTCTGACATACAAAGATTACAGGAAGAATCTGCATGACGGACTTTGTATGAGTATACATACTGTAGGTCATGTGATTGAAGGGGAAAAGAAGGTCCAGTTAATAGCCAAAAGACACGACTTCACATGGAAATTACCTGAATTGAAAGTGGAAGTAAGTAAATATCTTAATATGTATTTGGGTCAACTGAACACAAGTTTATTTGACAATATATCTTGTATGTAACTCTCGTATGTTCGACCTTAGTTGAAGTCGAAATATGGTCGAAGACTGAATTATCTGTCTTTGAATCGACAATCTTTATTTTCAATCCATTTTATTTTAGATTTAAAATTTCGAAAAACTTTGTGTTTAACGAAACGACCTTGGTCTTCTCAGTGTTAGTCGTCACAGGTTAAGTTATTTGCTCTTGAATGGTCAACAATGCCACTTTCTATCTTGTATATTCTAAATTTTGGATATGTTGTTAATAAGACCATGGTTGTATACAAACTGGCTTTCCTCTTATTTTCTTAAGTCGCCCCTCATCATCTAATTATACATATTCTTATTAGTAAGACGATATGCAGATGAGAGGAAGGCAATACATAGACATATATGTCATATACCAAGACGGGAGAAGAGTAAATAAATGAATGAGTGCATGAACGAATGAATCAGTGTAATTCACTCACTAAACGTATATACGAACGAATAAAAGAATGAAAAACGAATGAATGAGCTGACGAATGAACGACAGAACATATAAGTGAATGAATGTGAACAAATGAATGAATGAATGAAAAAACAAAGAATTATAGAACTTAATAAATTAATGAACAATGCATGATTGATTATTGAATGAAAAATATATGCTAATTCAAATCGAAATTTTATGTTGTCATGTTATGTTTGTATGTACATATAATAATAAACGGATAATAACATTGCTAAAAAAAAATAAGACCATGGTCTCAAATGAAAACCAAAGTATTTAAATTACTGTATTAAATTGATTTAATATGCAATTTATTAAGACATTTCGATCTGTTGTATAAACATTTCATTTTTTATCATTATTGTTTTATTAATTATACATATTCACTTTTATTTTATTCATACATACTAGTATGTTGTTTTGATAACATTACCAATAACCTTTAATACAAGTAATACTTTTTCGTCCAGTTCATACCTTAATAATAACCGCTACTATTATGTTATCATTCACCTTACTCATGTCAAACATGTGTCTCTCGTTTACACCATGTTTTACAAAGATTTATTGTTATACAAGCATCAAAGAAACCCATCTCTACTTACATGACAATTACTTTTTACAGTTACCCTTTACCGTTATTAATATAAATATTACTATTTATAGTTACCACATATCACTAACGATATACAAATGTTATTTATAGTAGCACCGTGCCGCTAATAATGTGAATATGCTATCTATAGTAGCACTGTACCGCTAATGATATGAATATGCTATTTATAAATATAAGCGCCGTACAGCTAATAATATGGATACGCTATTTATAAATATTAGCGTCGTACAGCTAATAATATGAATATGCTATTTATAGTAGCACCGTACCGCTAATAATAGGAATATGCTATTTGTAGTAGAATCGTACCGCTAATAATGTGAATATGCTATTTATAGTAGCACCGTACTGCTTATAATATGATTATGCTATTTGTAGTAGAATCGTACCGCTAATAATATGGATATGCTATTTGTAGTAGCACCGTACCACAATATGGATATGCTATTTGTAGTAGCACCGTACCACTTATAATATGAATATGCTACTTGTAGTAGCACCGTACCACTTATAATATGAATATGCTATTTGTAGTAGCACCGTACAGCTTATAATATGAATATGCTTTTTGTAGTAGCACCGTACCGCTAATAATATGGATATGCTGTTTGTAGTAGCACCGTAACACAATATGAATATGTTATTTGTAGTAGCACCGTACAGCTTATAATATGAATATGCTTTTTATAGTAGCACCGTATCACAATATGGATATGCTATTTGTAGTAGCACCGTACCACAATATGGATATGCTATTTGTAGTAGAATCGTACTGCTAATAATATGAATATGCTATTTGTAGAAGCACCTGTACCACAATATGGAAATGCTATTTGTAGTAGACTCGTACTGCTAATAATATGTATATGCTATTTGTAGTAGCACCGTACCACAATATGGATATGCTATTTGTAGTAGCACCGTACCACAATATGGATATGCTATTTGTAGTAGCACCGTACCACTTATAATATGAATATGCTATTTGTAGTAGCACCGTACCACTTATAATATGAATATGCTTTTTGTAGTAGCACCGTACCGATAATAATATGAATATGCTATTTGTAGTAGCACCGTACCACAATATGAATATGCTATTTGTAGTAGCACCGTACAGCTTATAATATGAATATGCTTTTTATAGTAGTACCGTATCACAATATGGATATGCTATTTGTAGTAGCACCGTACCACAATGTGGATATGCTATTTGTAGTAGAATCGTACCGCTAATAATATGAATATGCTATTTGTAGTAGCACCGTACCACAATATGGAAATGCTATTTGTAGTAGACTCGTACTGCTAATAATATGGATATGCTATTTGTAGTAGCACCGTACCACAATATGGATATGCTATTTGTAGTAGCACCGTACCACAATATGGATATGCTATTTGTAGTAGCACCGTACCACTTATAATATGAATATGCTATCTGTAGTAGCACCGTACAGCTTATAATATGAATATGCTTTTTGTAGTAGAATCGTACCGCTAATAATATGAATATGCTATTTGTAGTAGCACCGTACCACAATATGGATATGCTTTTTGTAGTAGAATCGTACCGTTAATAATATGGATATGCTATTTGTAGTAGCACCGTACCGCTAATACTATGAATATGCTTTTTATAGTAGCACCGTACCGCTAATGATATGGATATGCAACTTGTAGTAGCACCGTACCATTATATGAATATGATTTTTGTAGTAGCACTGTACCGCTAATACTATGAATATGCTTTTTATGGTAGCACCGTACCGCTAATGATATGGATATGCTATTTGTAGTAGCACCGTACCATAATATGAATATGCTATTTGTAGTAGCACCGTACCGCTAATGATATGGATATGCTATTTGTAGTAGCACCGTACCATAATATGAATATGCTATTTGTAGTAGCACCGTACAGCTAATAATATGGATATGCTATTTGTAGTAGCACCGTACAGCTAATAATATGAATATGCTATTTGTAGTAGCACCGTACCGCTTATAATAGGGATATGCTATTTATAGTAGCACCGTACCGCTTATAATATGGATATGCTATCTGTAGTATCACCGCACTGCTTATAATATAGATATGCTATTTGTAGTAGCACCGTGCCGCTAATAATATGAATATGCTATCTGTAGTAGCACCGTACCACAATATTGATATGCTTTTTGTAGTAGCACCGTACAGCTTATAATATGAATATGCTATTTGAAGTAGCACCGTACAGCTTATAATATGAATATGCTTTTTGTAGTAGCACCGTACCACTTATAATATGGATATGCTATTTGTAGTAGCACCGTACCTCAATATGGATATGCTATTTGTAGTAGCACCGTACCACAACATGAATATGCTATTTGTAGTAGCACCGTACCACTTATAATATGAATATGCTATTTGTAGTAGCACCGTACAGCTTACAATATGAATATGCTTTTTGTAGTAGCACCGTACCACTTATAATATGGATATGCTATTTGTAGTAGCACCGTACCACAATATGGATATGCTATTTGTAGCAGCACCGTACCACAATATGGATATGCTATTTGTAGTAGCACCGTACCACAATATGGATATGCTATTTGTAGTAGCACCGTACCACAATATGAATATGCTATTTGTAGTAGCACCGTACCACAATATGAATATGCTATTTGTAGCAGCACCGTACCACAATATGGATATGCTATTTGTAGTAGCACCGTACCACCTATGATATGAATATGATATTTGTAGTAGCACTGTACCGCTAATAATATGAATATGCTTTTTATAGTAGCACCCGTACCACTTATAATAGGAATATGCTATTTGTAGTAGCACCGTACCGCTAATAATATGAATATGCTATTTGTAGTAGCACCGTACCGCTAATAATATGAATATGCTTTTTATGGTAGCGCCGTACCGCTAATAATATGGATATGCTATTGGTAGTAGCACCGTACCGCTAATAATATGAATATGCTTTTTATAGTAGCACCGTACCGCTAATAATATGAATATGCTAATTAATTATAATTATATCTTAATCATTGCAGGTGCCATGTTCAGTAAAGAAAGGCGACGAGTTTAAAGCTATTGTAAAGTTTGAGAATAGTTTGCCGGAAACGCTTCAAAATTGCAGGCTGTGCTTTACGAATAGCCGTTTCATAGTTGGGTATGAATCCATGTTACTCGAGCCGTAAGTTTATTTTTTTATTTATATACGTACACGGACATCAGATATTAACAGAACGAGGTACACCGAAATACTTTAGAAACGCAAAACTCAACAGCAATAAAACATTGAGTTCTTTATCGATGCATCTTATTTGATTATACATCTTTCAACCTTTCCTAGAAATTTTCATCAAAATAAGTTGCGATTATCACTTCCTTTTAACGATTTGAAACATACAACCGTCGTTACCTATATTCACAAAATCAGTATCTTGTACTGCCTCCTTGCAAACTGATGCACGCACGACAGCGAATTGACATGTGAATTTAAATAACTGGGTTTCTATGTTTCAAATCAATAAAAACAAGTAATACTCGAAATAGATTCTGATGAAAATTGCCATGGTAGGTAGAATAGATATACGTATATTATCAAATAAAATAAATTGTAAAAAATCGATAGAGAACTCAATGTTTTATTACTGTTTGTCTGAGTGTTGCATTTCTAAAGTCTTTCGGTGTATTTATAGATTAAATGACCCACGTGTGCTATTTCGACACTGAACTCTACTTTGGAATATTCCAATACTAAATGTTACATAACTGAAACTTCGGCAAATACAATGTTCTGCATTAGCGCCATCCATCCCCATCGTATTGACTGCATCGTTAGGATTGTATTACCTATGGTTGTACTTATGAAGCCTTTAATTTCGCATAGACCGTAATATTAGCACTATACACTGTAGCACTATTTCACATACAGGGTCATATCAGCCAAATTATGCAAAATACCGTCTAAAAATAGCCCCCATCCGCGCATTATCCACCAATCCACTCAATTTTGCACCATTCTCTGGGAAAATATACTCTCTACACAAGTCGCTATTGTATTAGTACCTGTGTAGTGTATTTTCACACTCCCACCATCTTGAACAACCACTGTCAATTTTCTATGGAACTACTTTCGAGTACTACCATTTTGACACCTTGGTTCCTGGTTCACGAGTACTACCATTTTGACCCCCTGGTTCCTGGTTCACGACCGTATATAATCATTTGCATGTATTATAAGGTCATTATACAATATGGATTTGGTTATTGTTTTTACCACAACATCGACTCGTACAATATAAATCCATATTGTACAGTGAACTGTATAATGAACTTTTTATTATTCACCTCGAGTTTTTTTCATAGGAAACACAATATTAAATTAAAATTTTATAAAACATCTTATTTGAACAAAAGTTCATTTTTTAAAAAATACGAAAAATAACAGGTAGATGTTTATCACATTTTTTGATAATATTAAAGTTTGCTCTTTTAAAAAATAGATATATCAATATTACTACAATTCCCATATCACCGCTATTTATTATCTTTTTAAAATTATACTTTTTAAGTATTTATATCTTTTGGAATAATGTGTACTTTAATTTCTCAATATATACATGTTGCTTGTTGTTTCAAATGTTCATTAGGAGTGCCTCAGTGCTTTATCTGATATTTGCGGAGTATTTATATCGTTAGAGTTACCGTTCCTTAAAGTCCAATACGAAACTATTATCGATTTTCGGGACGGTTGAACCATCCAATACGAAAAATCTATCCGGATTTTCTGGACGCTTCCGGTTTGAAGCGTACAATAACGATTTCTTATGTACATTCACGTGGAACAAATGCTCGAAGTTCATTGGAATAGCTTTTTCAGGAGAATAATAATATCAAATAATACTCTACTTTCAGTATACCTGGTAAGGGTGGATTCGAGGTGAAGTACCCACTGAAAGCCATAAAGGCGAAGCCGAAAGCGCCAATGCTTTTTACATTGATGTCAAACGAGCTAACAGGTGTAGAGGGACGTAAGGAAATGGAAATCAAGAAACTCAAATAAATGACAGTAGCCAAATGCCAGTCAGAACAAACATCTGCCATTACCTTTTGTAGAATATTCTCTTTTCAAAAACTATAGCCAGAGGACACAAAGGATACTGTAATTGAATACATTAATTCAAAGTCAACTTTAGAGCATATCGTTATAAGTTCGTATTTATCTTAGAAGAAGAAAATATTATTTTGGTGAAATTATATTTTGTCAAAAAAATCCTAAAAACTATTTTCGAACGCTTGGCACAAAATCATTCCAAAGTGGTAAACTACAACTTAGATGAAAACATACTTATATCAACGGGTATATCTGTCATTGACAATGAATCTATGTCAGCGTCCACAAATATCGTCTTGAGTTAGACAATCAAAGTAGTTTAGTACTAATTCCTACAGTAGGAGCAGTGTTGTACAGTGGAAAACATGATCATCGAAAACGTCTGAATCACACATAGTTGAACCTTTGGTTAATTACCATAACATACTAGTTGTTATTTGTGACCTCTAGGAATTAAGTAAACTCTAACGCTTTCAAATCATACTATGTTTAACGTCGTTTTTCTTTGTTGATGGAATTTCTAAATAATGAAGGGTCATGTTTGGGAATTAGTGTGTTTAGTCATTATGTTAAGGGCTCATGTTTGGGAATTAGTGTGTTTAGTCATTATGTTAAGGGCTCATGTTTAGGGATCAGTGTGTTTAGTCATTATGTCAAGGGCTCATGTTTGGATATCAATGTGTTAAATCTTCATGTTAGGGCTCATGTTTGGGGATTAGTGTGCTTAGACCTAATGTTCGGAGATCATTGTGTTTAGACTTCCTCTTAATGTTTTGGGAATCAGCGTGTTTAGATCTTTTTTACATCGAATAAGACAGACGTTTTAACAACTTAAACAAATTATGATCGATATATTCCTGGATACAACCAATACTAGGCATGTCTTGTTCGAACCCGAGACTCTCCGATATTTGGTCCGTTGCTCTACCACTGGACCTCAGGCTCCATTTAATTTATTAACACAACTCTGTACATATTCTGCTTGACTAAAAACAGCATGAATCTTCATGCACGTCATTTGTCGGGTTTTCCATTTTTCTTATTCTACAATTATAGTAATTACATTATTAATAAGTTGTTTGTGACACTAAATTCTATATAACGAGGGGTTAGGGCTAGAACGTCGTAAGTCCAATTTTGGTAAAAAATGACATTTTGGTACACTATTATATATTTTTTTCTGCTCTATCTTTGACTCCAATATGGAGTATTATGTCATTCAATTTAAGATAAGTATTGCATAAAAACCATATGTAGTAACTGCTTATCATCTACTTTGTGTTATGCCAGAACGTTGTAAGTACATTTTGTATAATGCCAGAACGATGCAAGTGTACTTACTGCAATGTATTTTTTCTATTTTAGCAAAATACTTTGCGACAGAATGTAGTAAGTACAGCATTTTAGAAAAACAGAGTTGCATGTTTATCATGAAGTCATAATGAAGCAAGTGTATTTAAGTCATTTTAAAATATACAAACATAGTTTATGTTTGTGGTAAGTGCACTCACTTTGTTATGGAAAAATAATGAAGTTAGCATTTATTTGTGAAAAGTCTTAGCAAATGTATTTAGAAATTAATAGGGATATAATAGCAGACAAGGCAAATACATTTTTGGGAAATACAGTGAAACAGAGTGTAGACACCAGATATAAGATGTGAAAAATAAAGTTTAGATATAAGTGACAGAAATAAATTAACAGATTGTGTAGTTCAGAATGGTGAGGCGATGTTTATTGCAATTAAGATTACAGATAAAATAGAATGTCGAGCGCGTGGTTCAGTGACAGAGCACCTATCCCGTGATAAGAGGGTCTTGGGCTCGATTCTTTGCCATGGCTATGCGTGGTGTCCTTGAACCAGACTTTTATTGCATATGCTTGGTACTAGTTCTACTCAGGAAGACTTGGAGCATGATTTGTCTAAGTTGTGACGACTTGTTTCACAATCAAAGTTAAATAAATAAGTTTAAACTAAGATAAAATTATGTTAATGCTGCACTCGATAATTTCTTTCTTGACACGAATTTTTACTCGATATAAGATTTCCTAACTCGACACTCGACTTTCGTACTCGACTTTCTTATTCGACTATCCTTACTGACACTCAATTTTCTTACTCGACACTCAACAGTTGGAAAGCATCTTTCCCATTTACAATGACTATTATAAACAAACTATACCATCTTAGTTTCAATGATCTTCTTTTCATTTCAATTCAATGGTGTTCCATTATTCCATTTCCCATTACTTGCGGAGATCGGGTGTGCCCGAGTACTGGTTGCCCTTTCAGGATCCAAGGAAACAGTGGTTAGGTTAACTGATCGTCTGTTAGCCCTCGATAACATAAAAATGACGCTTACTATTCAATTAATCAATCATTCCATTTGCCACTGTTTTATTAATGAGTGGTCCAAGGCTCTGCAGTTTAATGACCATTGTCGTCTTGTGGAAAGACCCTGTTTCTAGGCAGAAGTACTCTGATGTATTCCGCAAACAGTACCACTGGATATACCATAGATAATTATGTTATGTGTTGAAAATGACACTAAACCCCATAAAATATACTCATATTATCAAACTTAATTTATAATTGTAGTAAATAAAAGGTAACTCTTTGTTTCATGTAGAATAATATTGTTTTTCCTGTAGTGTGCACAGAAGTGGTTTAATCACAAATGGTTAAGATGGGCTCTCTTTGATCAGTTGGTAGCGTGTCAGACTATCAGTCCAGGGGTCATGAGTTTGAACACCCGCCAGAATCCTACAACACATTCTCCGTGATGACTAATAAACGACAATCAGTCTCGTTGTCATGTGACTCTCACCGCTGTTTCAAACAAATTACGGACAAGTCGTCCCAAAGACAACTTGTCCCAAGTTTCGAGACAACTTGTTTCATATTTATCAAATCGACCACTCAAAAGACACGTCGTCCCAATAAATTATTTCCTGTACCCTTTTAAACGGGAAAAATATCAGTAAGTTGCGCAGATGAGTTAACTGATCGTCTGTTAACACTTGCCTAAAATGTATTTATTTCACTTATATTGTGACACCAGTTATTATCATGCTCGATGTATTCCTGAGTAGAACCAGTACTAAGCATATACGGATATAGTCTCCGTCTCACACATAACCGTGGCGGAGGATCAAACCCACGACCCTCTGATCGTCTGTTAGCTCTCGATAGCATAACAATTACGCTACATACTCAAAGAAACAATCAAATGGTAAGAGAAGAGTGAACAATCTCAGCGTTTAAGTGATACTTTACTGAATATATTGTATTAATGGGTGTTTATTGCTATTTTCAACAACTGTTTAGTGCTGACACACTTGAGTACTATGCCGAACACATGACGTTCTTTGACCACCGTAGCGGTTTATAGTTTGGTAGAAAACAGCGGCAATATCATTTATAATCATAACACTATTTTAATGAGGGACATTTTAAAGTAATTCACGGCGAAAACGTTTGAATACATTTAGATATATTAATTATTTATATATTTATTTATTCATTGTTTTTCTAAATAAAGTACACGAGTATCGCGTTCCACTGTATTTGATTTCACATTTTAAGTTGTAGTATAATAAGAAGAAGAAGAAGAGAAAGAAGAAGAAGAAGACTATACACAGTTTCACATCAAGGACAATGTTGTAGTAACATATATCTTTAAACACATAAACACAAAACGAGCTGAGTGACTAGCATGTACATATTTTACACTCAAATACAGACATACTACATATACACAAACAAACTACACACAAGGTCACATTCTACAATGACTTTTCAATACTCATTTAAAGTGATTATAGTGTAGAAAGTATTTTCAAAACTCTCACTTCCGATACTATTTTAAGATTTGGAAAATCCAAGACTTCCTTAGTTACCGAGTTAATATTTTTTTTAAAGATGAAATATTTGATCTAAGAATTATTATTTTTTATACTTTTTTTTTAACTAAGATTTGTCTTAGTGGTTTTATGAATACAACTTCAGTTAAGAATTTGTTTTCATCTTAGCTAAGAAAATATCGCTGCGTTAAAATATTTTCTAATCGAAAATCTAAGAAGTTTATGAATACGGCCCCAGAAAATGCAGCGTCTTAGAGCCATAACTCTATTTTGCCTCAGTTTTCGATCAGCCCCATTTATAACTTTAAGCATACTTGTTATAAAGATTACTCAAGAACTATTCAAGGTGTTTTGGTTCATATTTCTCACAGTTATAGGGGACATTGACAGGAAGTGCATTCCCCAAGAACTATAGATCTATCTTGTCCATTTTTTAATTATCTCCCTTTATTATATTTTATTATGCTTGTTCAGAACTTAAAAAGTTTTCAACGGATTTAGTTAATATTTCACTTAACTATAGAGGGCATCGAGAGGAAGTGCATTGTGCAGAAACCATATCTATTTCTTCTGTCCTTACATAATTATTTTCCCTTTGTTATTATATTTTATTATGCTAGTCCGGAACATAACTCAAAAAGTGTTCAAAGGATTTAGTTGATATTTCACATAATAATAGAGGACATTGAGAGGAAGTGCAGTGTACAGGCAGGAAGCATAACTCTTTCTTCTGTCTTTGCCAAATTATTCCACTTTGTTATTTTCCCTTGTTTGTAGCATACCATGGGCAGTTGTGAAGTGAATGCCTTGAAACTGCATACAATGATAGAAAATATTGCCAGGAAGTGGACAGTATAAACTTGCTTTGGCAGGGGATTGGCCATGTCCAACATGGCTCTTGTTAGAACTGGGAGGGATAGCTTTACACAATTTTGTATATATCGATTCCTAATAACACCAATTAGTTATTCTATTGATAAATTGAGCATAAACTATTTCATGTAATACGTAAAATTGTGTGAAATAACTTGGTCATTTGTGCCTATTCCGAAAATATATATTTTTCAAAAAAGCAATGGGATTGAACAAATGAAATACCCATTGTTTTATTGTTGTATTTTTATATGTTTCATATATCTCCTCACTTGCCACATATACATTCTCCTTTATCTTGTGATACATTGCCTGTCTACTTCCATCTCTAAACTTGCCACCCATACATGCTTCCCTATCTTGTGATTGCCTGTCTACTTTTATCTCCTCACTTGCTACCTATACATTTTTCTTTATCTTGTGATACATTGCCTGTCTACTTCCATCTCTTCACTTGTTACATATAAATTCTTCTTTATCTTGTAATTGCCTGTCTTTTTTCATCTCCTCAGTTGCCACCTAAAGACACTTGCCCACCTTGTGATACATTGCCTGTCGACATTCATCTCCTCACTTGCTATCTATACATTCTTCGTTATCTTGTGAGTGATTGCCTGTCTACGTTCATATCCTCACTTGCTACCTATACATTCGTCTTTACCTTGTGATTGATTGCCTGTCTACTTTTATATCTTCACTTGCCACCTATACATTCTTCTTTACCTTGTGATTGATTGCCTGTCTACTATCATCTCTTCACCTGCCACCTATACACTCTTCTTTACCTTGAGACTGATTGCCTGTCTGCTTAAATCTCCTCACTTGCCACTTATACATTCTTCTTTGTCTTGTGATTGATTGTCTGTCTACTTTCATCTCCTCACTTGCCACCTATACATTCTTCTTTATCTTGCGACTGCCTGTCTACTTTCATCTCCTCACTTGTCACCTATACATTCTTCTTTACCTTGTGACTGATTGCCTGTTTAATTTCACCTCACTTGCCACCTATACATTCTTTTTTATCTTGTGATTGCCCTGTCTATTTTCTTGATGTACTCTCTCATTTCCTAGTGTGCATATCTGTCTACTTTCTTACCTCCCTATACCACTCTCTAGCTACACCTTTGTTTTCTTGTACCTGTCTGTCTACGTTTTGTTACCATATACCTAACGCTTAATTTCGAGATACAAACTTTTCTTTTTAATTATGCTTATCTTCTATTCCTTCTGATTTGTTACTACCTACCTTAATTTCTGACGCCTTCATTTTCTTGTTTTTTATTTGTCTACTTTCTTTCCGTCTTGTGTACAACTCTCTCTCTCTCTCTCTCTCTCTCTCTCCCCACCCTCTCTCTCTCTCTCTCTCTCTCTCTCTCTCTCTCTCTCTCTCTCACATATATAATTTCTAGCAACATCTTCTTTTTCTTCCCTTTTTTAACTTCCTTCTACTCCCTTTTTATACTACATATACATATCGTATGCTTTCCGCTCCCTTAGTTTCTTTGTTTTCGTTCTACATTTTACTTCTTTCTAGCCCACAGCTCTTTATATGTACATGTAAGTATAAAATATGACTCGTTTACTGAACCGATAATTTTAAGATTCGTATATATTCAATGTATTTAAACAGGAAGCAGGAAGTAAACCCAATATACATTCATTATACAAATGTAAAAGAAACCATAAACACAGTGAAATTCAATGCTAATGCTAGAAACGTGTTGGTTCAAGATCGACTACTCTTGTTATATTTAAATGTACTCATATACACAAAATACACGATGGTCTACCTTTATGTATTATTTCTATATAGTAGTATAGTCGATAGGTCCTTCTTGGCCGCGCGATCTAATGCTTTGTCTAAAGACCAGTTATCTATTACCGTCGAAGTCCTGGGTTTGAACCAAACTTTGTTGAAAAAAACGTGAGCCATTGTGTCAGTTACTTGTTGACAGACGGAAGTACCCAGTAACTAATGTTAGAAACATGTTGATTGAAAGTTGTCTACCATTATTTGTTATGTCACATAGTATTAAAGTCGACGAGTACTCCTTGACCATTGCTCTGTTTCATTATCACTCATCTTTAGCTGTCGAAGTAGTGGGTTCGAGCACAGATCGAAAACAATGTGAGATAGTATGCCAATTACTTGTGGAAAGACGATAGATACGTTAGAGAAAATACACCAGAATGAAAAAAAGATTCACATAATGTCAAGTGACCACATCACAAGCGTTTATATAAGTTGTGTTTTAAAAACATTATTACAATTACGATGCATTTCTTGCTTTTGTGTAATTTCACAATTTTTGTTCACATGGACACTTTCTGCGTTGACCAATTAGAAGAACTAGTCAGGTATATATATTAAGATTTTCCAACGCGGCTATGTGTGGTGTACTTGAGCAATATATACTTAGCACTGGTTCCGTCCAGGAAGACGTCGACCACGGCTATGTGTGGTGTCCTTGACCAATATATACTTAGCACTGGTTCCGCCCAGGAAGACTTCGACCGCGGCTATGTGTGGTGTCTTTGAGCAATATATACTTAGCACTGGTTCCGCACAGGAAGACTACGACCGCGGCTATGTGTGGTGTCCTTGAGCAATATATACTTAGCACTGGTTCCGCACAGGAAGACTACGACCGCGGCTATGTGTGGTGTCCTTGAGCAATATATACTTAGCACTGGTTCCGCACAGGAAGACTACAACCGCGGCTATGTGTGGTGTCCTTGACCAATATATACTTAGCACTGGTTCCGCACAGGAAGACTTCGACCACGGTTATGTGTGGTGTCCTTGAGCAATATATACTTAGCACTGGTTCCGCACAGGAAGACTACGACCACGGCTATGTGTGGTGTCTTTGAGCAATATATACTTAGCACTGGTTCCGCCCAGGAAGACGTCGACCGCGGCTATGTGTGGTGTCCTTGAGCAATATATACTTAGCACTGGTTCCGCACAGGAAGACTACGACCGCGGCTATGTGTGGTGTCCGTGAGCAATATATACTTAGCACTGGTTCCGCCCAGGAAGACGTCGACCGCGGCTATGTGTGGTGTCCTTGAACAATATATACTTAGCACTGGTTCCGCCCAGGAAGACTTCGACTGCGGCTATGTGTGGTGTCCTTGAGCAATATATACTTAGCACTTGTTCCGCCCAGGAAGACGTCGACCGCGACTATGTGTGGTGTCTTTGAGCAATATATACTTAGCACTGGTTCCGCCCAGGAAGACGTCGACTGCGGCTATGTGTGGTGTCTTTGAGCAATATATACTTAGCACTGGTTCCGCACAGGAAGACGTCGACCGCGGCTATGTGTGGTGTCCTTGAGCAATATATACTTAGCACTGGTTCCGCACAGGAAGACTACGACCGCGGCTATGTGTGGTGTCTTTGAGCAATATATACTTAGCACTGGTTCCGCCCAGGAAGACGTCGACCGCGGCTATGTGTGGTGTCCTTGAGCAATATATACTTAGCACTGGTTCCGCACAGGAAGACTTCGACCGCGACTATGTGTGGTGTCCTTGAGCAATATATACTTAGCACTGGTTCCGCCCAGGAAGACGTCGACCGCGGCTATGTGTGGTGTCCTTGAGCAATATATACTTAGCACTGGTTCCGCACAGGAAGACTACGACCGCGGCTATGTGTGGTGTCTTTGAGCAATATTTTCTTAGAACTGGTTCCGCCCAGGAAGACTTCGACCGCGACTATGTGTGGTGTCCTTGAGCAATATATACTTAGCACTGGTTCCGCACAGGAAGACTTCGACCGCGACTATGTGTGGTGTCCTCGAGCAATATATACTTAGCACTGGTTCCGCCCAGGAAGACGTCGACCGCGGCTATGTGTGGTGTCCTTGAGCAATATATACTTAGCACTGGTTCCGCACAGGAAGACTACGACCGCGGCTATGTGTGGTGTCTTTGAGCAATATATACTTAGCACTGGTTCCGCCCAGGAAGACTTCGACCGCGACTATGTGTGGTGTCCTTGACCAATATATACTTAGCACTGGTTCCGCACAGGAAGACTACGACCGTGGCTATGTGTGGTGTCTTTGAGCAATATATACTTAGCACTGGTTCCGCCCAGGAAGACTTCGACTGCGGCTATGTGTGGTGTCCTTGAGCAATATATACTTAGCACTTGTTCCCCCCAGGAAGACGTCGACCGTGGCTATGTGTGGTGTCTTTGAGCAATATATACTTAGCACTGGTTCCGCACAGGAAGACTACGACCGCGGCTATGTGTGGTGTCTTTGAGCAATATATACTTAGCACTGGTTCCGCACAGGAAGACTACGACCGCGGCTATGTGTGGTGTCCTTGACCAATATATACTTAGCACTGTTTCCGCACAGGAAGACTACGACCGCGGCTATGTGTGGTGTCTTTGAGCAATATATACTTCGTACTGGTTCTGCCCAGGAAGACGTCGACCACGGCTATGTGTGGTGTCCTTGACCAATATATACTTAGCACTGGTTCCGCACAGGAAGACGTCGACCACGGCTATGTGTGGTGTCCTTGACCAATATATACTTAGCACTGGTTCCGCCCAGGAAGACGTCGACCGTGGCTATGTGTGGTGTCCTTGACAAATATATACTTAGCACTGGTTCCCCACAGGAAGACGTCGACCACGGCTATGTGTGGTGTCCTTGAGCAATATATTCTTAGCACTTGTTCCGCACAGGAAGACTACGACCGCGGCTATGTGTGGTGTCTTTGAGCAATATATACTTAGCACTGGTTCCGCCCAGGAAGACGTCGGCCGCGGCTATGTGTGGTGTCCTTGAACAATATATACTTAGCACTGGTTCCGCACAGGAAGACTACGACCGCGGCTATGTGTGGTGTCTTTGAGCAATATATACTTAGCACTGGTTCCGCACAGGAAGACTTCGACCACGGCTATGTGTGGTGTCTTTGAGCAATATATACTTAGCACTGGTTCCGCACAGGAAGACTTCGACCGCGGCTATGTGTGGTGCCCTTGAGCAATATATACTTAGCACTGGTTCCGCACAGGAAGACTACGACCGCGGCTATATGTGGTGTCTTTGAGCAATATATACTTAGCACTGGTTCCGTCCAGAAAGACGTCGACCGCGGCTATGTGTGGTGTCCTTGAGCAATATATACTTAGCACTGGTTCCGCACAGGAAGACTACAAACGCGGCTATGTGTGGTGTCCTTGAGCAATATATACTTAGCACTGGTTCCGCCCAGGAAGACGTCGACCGCGGCTATGTATGGTGTCCGTGAGCAATATATACTTAGCACTGGTTCCGCACAGGAAAACTACGACCGCGGCTATTTGTGGTGTCTTTGAGCAATATATACTTAGCACTGGTTCCGCACAGGAAGACTACGACCGCGGCTATGTGTGGTGTCCTTGAGCAATATATACTTAGCACTGGTTCCGCACAGGAAGACGTCGACCGCGGCTATGTGTGGTGTCCTTGAGCAATATATACTTAGCACTGGTTCCGCCCAGGAAGACTTCGACCGCGGCTATGTGTGGTGTCCTTGAGCAATATATACTTAGCACTGGTTCCGCACAGGAAGACTACGACCGCGGCTATGTGTGGTGTCTTTGAGCAATATATACTTAGCACTGGTTCCGCCCAGGAAGACGTCGACCGCGGCTATGTGTGGTGTCCTTGAGCAATATATACTTAGTACTGGTTCCACCCAGGAAGACGTCGACCGCGGCTATGTGTGGTGTCCTTGAGCAATATATACTAAGCACTGGTTCTGCACAAGAAGACTTCGACCGCGCTATGTGTGGTGTCCTTGAGCAATATGTACTTAGCACTGGTTCCGCTCAGGAAGACTTCGACCGCGGCTATGTGTGGTGTCCTTGAGCAATATATACTTAGCACTGGTTCCGCCCAGGAAGACTTCGACCGCGGCTATGTGTGGTGTCCTTGAGCAATATATACTTAGCACTGGTTCCGCACAGGAAGACTACGACCGCGGCTATGTGTGGTGTCCTTGAGCAATATATACTTAGCACTGGTTCCGCCCAGGAAGACTTCGACCGCGGCTATGTGTGGTGTCCTTGAGCAATATATACTTAGCACTGGTTCCGCCCAGGAAGACTTCGACCGCGGCTATGTGTGGTGTCCTTGAGCAATATATACTTAGCACTGGTTCCGCCCAGGAAGACTTCGACCTCGGCTATGTGTGGTGTCCTTGAGCAATATATACTTAGCACTGGTTCCGCCCAGGAAGACTTCGACCGCGTATAGGTGTGGTGTCCTTGAGCAATATATACTTAGCACTGGTTCCGCCCAGGAAGACGTCGACCGCGGCTATGTGTGGTGTCCTTGAGCAATATATACTTAGCAGTGGTTCCGCCCAGGAAGACTTCGACCGCCGCTATGTGTGGTGTCGTTGACCAATATATACTTAGCACTGGTTCCGCACAGGAAGACGTCGACCGCAGCTATGTGTGGTGTCCTTGAGCAATATATACTTAGCACTGGTTCCGCCCAGGAAGACTTCGACCACGGCTATGTGTGGTGTCCTTGAGCAATATATACTTAGCACTGGTTCCGCCCAGGAAGACTTCGACCTCGGCTATGTGTGGTGTCCTTGAGCAATATATACTTAGCACTGGTTCCGCCCAGGAAGACTTCGACCGCGTATAGGTGTGGTGTCCTTGAGCAATATATATTTAGCACTGGTTCCGCCCAGGAAGACTTCGACCGAGGCTATGTGTGATGTCCTTGAGCAATATATACTTAGCATTGATTCCGCCCAGGAAGACTTCCACCGCGGCTATATGTGGTGTCCTTGAGCAATATATACTTAGCACTGGTTACGCCCAGGAAGACTACGACCGCGGCTATGTGTGATGTCCTTGATCAATATGTATTTAGCACTGGTTCCGCCCAGGAAGATTTCGACCGCGGCTATGTGTGGTGTCCTTGATCAATATGTACTGAGCACTGGTTCCGCCCAGGAATACTTCGACAGCGGCTATATGTGGTGTCCTTGAGCTATATATACTTAGCACTGGTTCCACCCAGGAAGAATTCGACCGCGGCTATGTGTGTTGTCCTTGAGCAATATATACTTAGCACTGGTTCCGCCCAGGAAAACTTCGACCGAGGCTATGTGTGGTGTCCTTGAGCAATATAAACTTAGCACTGGTTCCGCCCAGGAAGATTTCGACCGCGGCTATGTGTGGTGTCCTTGAGCATTATATACTTAGCACTGGTTCCACCCAGGAAGACTTCGACTGAGGCTATGTGTGGTGTCCTTGAGCAATATGTACTTAGCACTGGTTCCACCCAGGAAGACTTCGACCGCAGCTATGTGTGGTGTCCTTGAGCAATATATACTTAGCACTGGTTCCGCCCAGGAAGATTTCGACCGCGGCTATGTGTGTTGTCCTTGAGCAATATATACTTAGCACTGGTTCCGCCCAGGAAAACTTCGACCACGGCTATGTGTGGTGTCCTTGAGCAATATATACTTAGCACTGGTTCCGCCCAGGAAGATTTCGACCGCGGCTATGTGTGGTGTCCTTGAGCATTATATACTTAGCACTGGTTCCGCCCAGGAAGACGTCGACCGTGGCTATGTGTGGTGTCGTTGAGCAATATATACTTAGCACTGGTTCCGCCCAGGAAGACTTCGACCGCGGCTATGTGTGGTGTCCTTGAGCAATATATACTTAGCACTGGTTCCGCCCATGAAGACTTCGACAGCGGCTATGTGTGGTGTCCTTGAGCAATATATACTTAGCATTGGTTCCGCCCAGGAAGACTTCGACCGCGGCTATGTGTGATGTACAATTCATACCTATTGGATGTTCCTTCTAAACAGTGACGGCGTTCAAACTTACCGTGAAGCAACTGACCAGCCAACGTGCTTAATGTGGCAAAGGACCTAATCGGAAGAGCTGGGTCCCGGCGTTCTACAGTCCATGTGCAATTTCTGTTGTTTTTTTGCGACACATTTCAATATACTGATTTAGAAGACATTATGCGGCAACAGTCTCCGTCATGATTGATATACGACACACACACGCACGCACGCACGCACGCACGCACGCACGCACGCACGCACGCACACACACACATAAAGGGAGATATTTAAATTCACAACAACGGAATTGACGATTTCTTGGAAAATCGTAAATTCCGTTGTTGTTGTTGTGAATTTAATTATCTTCCTTTATGAAATTAAATATATATGAATTCACTGTATCTACATAATCCAACGGGTTTATAAATCTGTCCTTTATATAGCATGTGTTGCATGTCATTCCATAGTATATGTCATGGTTGACATCAAATGTAATGGTTTGGCAGAGACCTTGATATTGTATCTATGGGTTGCATTGTAGCTAGGCGCACGCGCCGTAGTCTGGTCTGTACATGTATGTCTTGGTTATTCACAAATAATTATCTCCATATATATATATATATATATATATATATATATATATATATATATATATATATATCATCATCATCATCATCATCATCATCATCATTCGTCTCTCACCACTGATACAGGTGGGAGAGTACTGATTAACATTTCAGGATCACAAGAAACAGTGGTAAGGTTAACTGATCGTCTGTTAGCCCTCGACGGCAATAAATGACGCTAAATATTAAATCAATCAATCTGAAGACATTATGGTTACCTTAAGGAAAAAATAAAAAGAAGTATTTTACTGAATTTAATATGTTTTAATATCTTTTCATTTGAGAATGTTGGTGAAACCATAAGTATGATATGGCATGTTATGTATCAGTACTTCAAAATGAAGTTGTGACTTAATCACGTGTTAGCAGAGGCGTAAGTTTGTAAATTTAAAAATACAGGCCTAGCAATTATCATGGAATCTGAGTGAATTCCCTCAGATTTTTTTAATGTAAAGGGCCAATGATGAATTCTTAATTACTTACTTGAATTTCAGTTAAATCTGGGATAAAGTGCTGGCCCGGTACTGAAGTGCCTACCTGTAACTACGCACGTGCTTAACACTTTTTTTTTTAAAGTTAAAGATAAACAATAATTCATATACCAATGCATGATGTAAGAAATTATTGTTTATTTCCATAATTCCAACCATGTTACTGTGTGTCATCTTTCGCCTGTACCATCATCTTCACCTTTGTCGAATGCTGGATCTGAAATCTTGTCTCTGGCAAAGTTTCTATGTAAACATAAAAAAATCTCTGGGATGAATATGAGGCCCTTACAGGGGTTTTGGAAATCTGGGGGAACATGGCCGATCATTTTAGGTATCTGGGGAACATTGACCATTACTTTCAGGGATCCAGAGATCAAAGGCATATATTTAAGATAAATGTGGGAATTATTTTGTGGAACTAGGCAAATACTTTCGGGGGTCTTGTGAACAATGGTCATTTCTTTAAAAGATCCAGGGAGCAAGGATCCCCCACCCCCCGGGAATAGATTTTACGTACTCTCGCTTCCCTGGTGATTGTGAGGTAAACCGATAACAGAAAATAAGATCCAACTTTTGTTCAAGCTAACTTACAAGGGGCGTTGTTTCTTCCCCAGTGTTACAGTAGTCAGTCTACGCATCGAACCTGATACATTTATCTCCGGAATCAGGTATAATTACCCCCCACTGGAAAAAGCAGGGACTTATATGTCTGTCCCACAATACATATAGCAATTGAACGCTTACTTAATTAAGATGTAATTCAAATTTCTCTGAAACTACTGACCAGTAAACGAACTCAACTGTGCTTCTATTTAACGGTCACAATCGGAAGAACTGGGTCCATTGGGCAGACTAGTGGACCGGCTGAGCATTTATTACAATTAATGGAGGTAAACCAAATCCATAGGTTTAGGACTGTCCTTCATGTCTTGGCTTCCATCTGCTTAGTGATCAGTCCAGAGTTTATCCAGATAATTATAGCTTAAAATTAAACAAAGAATGACAAAACTGACTAATTACTGTTATAGTACCTTTACGAGTTAAATTTCTAACATTTATGATTTTGTGTTTTATTATGACAGAAAATATCTCATTTGTAATGAAATGAATTATCAACGAAAGACTTCAATGACAACATACATGTCACAGTCCAAATCTGAAATACTGTACAGCAGTAGAACATTAAATACAAATTAGTCTGCTTGTTCTACATATTTCATACTTTTAATAAGTTGCAATGTCATTTCTTTAACTATCAAATGCTTTTTTGTAAAGCGGTCGTGTTTTTAAATGTTAATGTAAGATACCAGTATTTTTTTATACAAAACAGCTGACATTGTATTGTAATCCTGACCTGCGTATATTGTTTTGCTGTTTGCCAGGTTCTTCTTAACCATTGAATACATCACATGTTTATAGCTGGAACAAGAAATAAGTGCATTACTAAAGAAATTTTGACAAAATACTCCATTTTATTCTTCATTTTTTTTTTTTACTGCCAAAAAATATTAAAGTGTTGTTTTCACTCTTATCTTGCCTGCCACGATTTCAGTTTAAAGGGGGCGTACTTAGGCATACATGTTTTCAGAAGAAAAGAGTGAATGTTCATAAAATATGGCAGTTTAGGGAATGGTGGTGTGTGCGGGAGGGGGGAGCATAAGTTGGGTAGATCCGCCATTGCCCTTTCAGATCTTGGGGGGGGGGGGGGGGGGGGTATGTCGGGCAGATTCGCCATTGCCCTTTCAAATCTAATTGTCAGTCAGTCTAAGATAAATACAATATTTCAAACATTTTATTTTGGGCGATCCTGTTCTCCTCGTTCTATTCAATGGTGATTTGATTAAACACTCTTATCTTCTTAACATAAAATGCATGGTTAATTTCATTAATATTGATGTCAGTAAGTTTGTCCTACTTGTGTTTAAGGACGCCGAAACCAAACTCCTGTATTGAAAAAAGTCCCATTTTGTAATACAAAATCAACATATAATTATATTAAATATTTGACCTACATTTGGATGGTAGGTCAAAGTAAATATTTTACATACATTTAAATAGAAGGTACAAGTAAATATTGAACCTTCATTCAGATGGTAGGTTAAATAAGTATTAAACCTGCATTCGAATTGTAGGTTAAAGTACATATTTAACATATATTCTCATAGTACGTTAAGATAAATGTTAAACATACATTTGGGTGGTAGATTAAAGTAAATATCTAACTTATATGTAGATGATGTGTTAAATTAAAAGTATTTAACCTGCATTCGGATGGTAGGTGAGAGCAGATATTTTACCTGCATTCGGATGGTAGGTGAGAGCAGATATTTAAACTGTATTCGGATGGTAGGTGAGAGCTGCATTCGGATGGTAGGTGAGAGCAGATATTTAACCTGCATTCGGATGGTAGGTGAGAGCAGATATTTAAACTGTATTCGGATGCATTTGACAATGTTAAAGTAGATAATCAACTAAAATTCGGATTGTAGATTCATACAGATATTTAACCAAGATTCGGATGGTAGGTTAATGTAAATATTTAACCAAGATTCGGATGGTAGGTTAAAGTAAATATTTAACCAAGATTCGGATGGTAGGTTAAAGTAAATATTTAACCAAGATTCGGATGGTAGGTTAATGTAAATATTTAACCAAGATTCGGATGGTAGGTTAATGTAAATATTTAACCAAGATTCGGATGGTAGGTTAAAGTAAATATTTAACCAAGATTCGGATGGTAGGTTAATGTAAATATTTAACCAAGATTCGGATGGTAGGTTAATGTAAATATTTAACCAAGATTCGGATGGTAGGTTAAAGTAAATATTTAACCAAGATTCGGATGGTAGGTTAATGTAAATATTTAACCAAGATTCGGATGGTAGGTTAAAGTAAATATTTAACCTGCATTCGGATGACAGGTTAAGCATTTTATCTGCATTTTAATCGATGTCCCGAGCAAGACCTGGTTTCTTTAGCCGTTTGCGCATCTGATAGGGCTCCTGCACGGCCGCAGTCTCCGTGATGAATAATGAATAAACAACATTCGTCTAATATCCGTTCGTATCTCACCACTGATTCGAGTAGAAATAATCAGTTACTTTTAAAGATGTATGTTTTCGAGTCCTTGGAAACCTTTCAGGATCTCAGGAAGTGATGGATCTCTGCTTAGTGATCAGTCCAGAGTTTATCCAGATAATTATAGCTTAAAATTAAACAAAGAATGACAGAACTGACTAGTTACTGTTATAGTACCTTTACGAGTTAAATTTCTAACATTTATGATTTTGTGTTTTATTATGACAGAAAATATCTCATTTGTAATGAAATGAATTATCAACGAAATACTTCAATGACAACATACATGTCACATTCCAAATCTGAAATACTGTACAGCAGTAGAACATTAAATACAAATTAGTCTGCTTGTTCTACATATTTAATACTTTTAATAAGTTGCAATGTCATTTCTTTAACTATCAAATGCTTTTTTGTAAAGCGGTCGTGTTTTTAAATGTTAATGTAAGATACCAATATTTTTTTTATACAAAACAGCTGACATTGTATTGTAATCCTGACCTGCGTATATTGTTTTGCTGTTTGCCAGGTTCTTCTTAACCATTGAATACATCACATGTATATAGCTGGAGCAAGAAATAAGTGCATTACTAAAGAAATTTTGACAAAATACTCCATTGTATTCTTCCTTTTTTTTTTTACTGCCAAAAAATATTAAAGTGTTGTTTTCACTCTTATCTTGCCTGCCACGATTTCAGTTTAAAGGGGGGCGTACTAAGGCATACATGTTTTCAGAAGAAAAGAGTGAATGTTCATAAAATATGGCAGTTTAGGGAATGGTGGTGTATGCGGGAGGGGGGAGCATAAGTTGGATACATCCGCCATTGCCCTTTCAGATCTTGGGGGAGGGGGGGGGGGGGTATGTCGGGCAGATTCGCCATTGCCCTTTCAATTCTAATTGTCAGTCAGTCTAAGATAAATACAATATTTCAAACATTTTATTTTGGGCGATCCTGTTCTCCTCGTTCTATTCAATGGTGATTTGATTAAACACTCTTATCTTCTTAACATAAAATGCATGGTAAATTTCATTAATATTGATGTCAGTAAGTGTGTCTTGCTTGTGTTTAAGGAAGCCGAAACCAAAATCCTGTATTGAAAAAAGTCCCATTTTGTAATACAAAATCAACATATAATTATATTAAATATTTGACCTACATTTGGATGGTAGGTAAAAGTAAATATTTTACATACATTTAAATAGAAGGTACAAGTAAATATTGAACCTTCATTCAGATGGTAGGTTAAAATAAGTATTAAACCTGCATTCGAATTGTAGGTTAAAGTACATATTTAACATATATTCTCATAGTACGTTAAGATAAATGTTAAACATACATTTGGGTGGTAGATTAAAGTAAATATCTAACCTATATGAAGATGATGTGTTAAATTAAAAGTATATAACCTGCATTCGGATGATATGTGACCGTGGATATTTAACCTGCATTCGGGTCGTGAGAGTAAATATTTAACCTGCATTCGGATGGTAGGTGAGAGTAGATATTAACCTGCATTCGGACGGTAGGCGAGAGTAGATATTTAACCTGCATTCGGACGGTAGGCGAGGGTAGATATTTAACCTGCATTGGGATGGTAGGTGAGAGTAGATATTTAACCTGCATTCGGATGGTAGGTGAGAGTAGATATTTAACCTGCATTCGGATGGTAGGTGAGAGTAGATATTTAACCTGCATTCGGATTGTAGGTGACAGTAGATATTTAACCTGCAATTGGATGGTAGGTGAGAGCAGATATTTAACCTGCATTCGGATGGTAGGTGAGAGCAGATATTTAAACTGTATTCGGATGCATTTGTGAATGTTAAAGTAGATAATCAACTAAAATTCGGATTGTAGATTCATACAGATATTTAACCAAGATTTGGATGGTAGGTTAAAGTAAATATTTAACCAAGATTGGGATGGTAGGTTTAAGTATATATTTAACTTGCATTCGGATGACAGGTTAAGCATTTTATCTGCATTTTAATCGATGTCCCGAGCAAGACCTGGTTTTTTTAGCCGATTGCGCATCTGATAGGGCCCCTGCACGGCCGCAGTCTCCGTGATGAATAATAAATAAACGACATTCGTCTAATATCCGTTCGTATCTCACCACTGATTCGAGTAGAAATAATCAGTTACTTTTAAAGATGTGTGTTTTCGAGTGCTTGGAAACCTTTCAGGATCTCAGGAAGGAGTGATTAGGTTAATTAATTGTCTGATAGCTCTCGATGGCATCAAAGCTACGCTAAATATTCGAACAAAAACATGTTTTGTGTGGATATATTTCATATATAAAACATTAACTATCTACTTGAATCGTTTTCAAATTTCATGTAAAATTTCACGAGCTACAATGTTTAAGTTAACTGATTGACTTTACAATAACGCTAAAAACTCGGTCATTCAAGCATACATTCGGATGGTATGTTAAATGTCGCTACAGTAATCTGCAATTTAATCTACTTTTCAAACTGCACTTCAAACTACACTTTAATAGTCCTTGAAAATAACACTTTAGCAGTCACTGAACAAAGGGTGTTGACGTGTCTACAAACATTGAATGGCTTGGTTAAAGACTGCATGTGCACTTTTAACGCATTATTTTGCAAAAATTTAACATTTTATGTTTTTACTATCCGGCAATAAAATCCGTTGGTCTGGATGTATGTTTTATTCTAAATATAAAACGTTCTTTTGAAACCCAGCCAAACATTTGAATGGTTACATATTTCGTATTTTATAAATGTTGTTTAAAGAATAAATTTTTACAATTATTAAGCATTGTAAGCTATTTTGAACACATTCAATGTTATACATGTATATGGTATATATAGTTTTATTGGAGGGGGAAGACCTCCGAATGTTTAAAACCACTGTCCTTCCGCAAGTAACTGGCACACTGTCTTACAGGTTTCTTAAATATTTGCAGCGGGCGGGACTCGAACCTACGACGTCAGCGATTAGAAGTAAGTGATCTTTAGACGGCTTAGTATAATGACAGTTAAATTGTTTATGAATGGTGTTTTCTAAGGTACATATCCAGTTTAACTGGTGGATGAAGACCTCAGACTGAATCAGACTAAGTATCCGCAAGTAACTGGAAACTTTCTCACATAAAGTTTTGGAGCGAGCGGGACTCGAACCTACGACCTTAGCGGTGAGATATAAGTGATCTTGAGACGGCGCCTTAGACCACTCGGCCACGGAGGACCCTATTGACAGTTAAAGTACACGAAGCACTACATTCCTGTGAAGAGTACTTTGTTATATACGATTAAAAGTAGTATGAAATAAACTTGAAATGTATATTTTCATGTACGCTATAATTAGTTATACTCACTGGGCATTTATGTCAGTTAAATCAGGCCAAATTAGTTTATGGGAAAAGGATAACTTAACCTTTGCGTCCTGGTGATAGGAAAATGATATTCCGGCTTAAAATTGCAATTTATTTTGAGACGTATTTGATCTGCACTATGCCAAACATTGTTGCATTTTGTTCATCTTGCAAAAACAAAAACCCGAATGACGAGGTGAACGTCGTCAGACAGTGTGTGCCTGATATCTATTTTTAGAATTGGGGTTCCGATGAAATATTTCACACGTAGACCTAATGAACTGAGCCCTAAACACACCGATCCCTAAAAACACTGAGCCCTTACTACACTGAGCCCGTAACATATTGAGCATATTTGTGGAACACATTGGCCCTTACACATGAGCTTTAAATACGTTGAATCACACACATGTGCTCTTAACATGAGCCATAAACACACTGACCCCCTAAACACACTGACCCCCTAAACACACTGAGACCTAAACACACTTAGCCCTAAACACACTGAGACCTAAACACACTGACCCCCTAAACACACTGAGACCTAAACACACTGATCCCTAAACACACTGAGACCTAAACACACTTGGCCCTAAAAACACTGACCCCCTAAACACACTTGGCCCTAAACACACAGAGATCTAAACACTCTGAGCCCATAAACACAGACTAAGACCTAAACACACTGTGCCCTAAACACACAGAGACCTAAACACACTTGGCCCTAAACACACTGACCCCCTAAACACACTTGGCCCTAAACACACAGAGATATAAACACTCTGAGCCCATAAACACAGACTAAGACCTAAACACACTGACCCCCTAAACACACTGACCCCCTAAACAAACTGAGCCCTAAACACACTGATCCCTAAAAACACTGAGCCCTTACTACACTGAGCCCGTAACATATTGAGCATATTTGTGGAACACGTAGGCCCATACACATGAGCTTTAAATACGTTAAATCACACACATGTGCTCTTAACATGAGCCCTAAACACACTGACTCCTTAAACAAACTGAGCCCTAAACAAACTGATCCCCAAAAACACTGAGCCCTTACAACACTGAGGCCGTAACATATTGAGCATATTTGTGGAACACATAGGCCCATACACATGAGCTTTAAATACGTTGAATCACACACATATGCTCTTAACATGAGCCCTAAACACACTGACCCCCTAAACAAACTGAGCCCTAAACACACTTACCCCCTAAACAAACTGAGCCCTTACTTCACTGAGCCCGTAACATATTGAGCATATTTGTGGAACACATAGGCCCATACATATGAGCTTTAAATACGTTGAATCACACACATATGCTCTTAACATGAGCCCTTAACACACTGACCCCCTAAACACACTGACCCCCTAAACAAACTGAGCCCTAAACACACTGTGCCCTAAAACACTGAGACCTAAACAAACTTGGCCCTAAACACACTGACCCCCTAAATACACTGACCCCCTAAACACACTTGGCCCTAAACACACAGAGATCTAAACACTCTGAGCCCATAAACACAGACTAAGACCTAAACACACCTACCCCCTAAACACACTTGGCCCTAAATACACTGACCCCGTAAACACACTTGGCCCTAAATACACTGACCCCCTAAACACACTTTGACCAGAAGACTCTGAGCCCATAAAACCAGGCTGAAACCTAAACACACTGACCCCCTAAGTACAATCTGCCCTAAACACACTGGGATCTAAACGCACTGAGACCTAAACATACTGGGGCCTAAACACACTGAGACCAAAACACTCTGAGCCCTTAACACACTGAGACCTAAACACACTGGGGTCAAAACCCACAGGGGCCTAAACACACTGAGACCTTAACACAGTGGGGCCTAAACACACTGATCCCCTAAACACACTAAGACATGAAAAGACTGAGACCTAAACACTATGAGCTCTAAACATAATGAGACCTAAACAGTCTTACCTCTAAACACAATGATACCTAAACACTCTGAGCTCTAACCAAACTGAGACCATAACACTTTGATCCCTAAAAAACAATGACACCTAAACACTCTGAGCTCTAACACAATGAGACATCAACAAATTGAGCTCTTAATACACTGATTCCTAAACAAACTGAGCTCTAAACATAATGACACCTACACATTCTGAGCTCTAAATACATTTAACCAGCCTTAAACACACTGAGCCACTGGTTCTCAAACATACTCTTATCATGTAGTCTAAACACACTGGTCCCCAAACATACCCATATCATGTAATCTTAACACACTGCTCCCTAAACAGACCCGTAACATGTAGTCTAAACACACTGATTCCCAAACATACCCATATCATAAAGTTTAAACATACTGGTCCCGAAACAGACCCTTAACATGTAGTCTAAACACACGGGTCCCCAAATATACCCTTATCATGTAGTCTAAACGCACTGGTCCTAAAACAAACCCTTAACATGTAGTCTAAACACACTGGTCCCAAAACATACCCTTAGCATGTAGTCTAAACAAACAGATCCCCAAACAGACCCTTATCATATAGTCTTAACAAACTGGTCCCAAACATACCCTTATCATGTAGTCTAAACACACTGGTTCCCAAACAGACCCATATCATGTAGTCTAAACTTACTGGTTCCCAAACATACCCATATCACGTAATCTTAACACACTACTCCCAAAACAGACCCGTAACATGTAGTCTAAACACACTGATTCACAAACATACCCATATCATGTAGTTTAAACACACTGGTCCCGAAACAGACCCTTAACATGTAGTCTAAACACACGGGTCCCCAAATATACCCTTATCATGTAGTCTAAACACACTGATCCCAAAACAAACCCTTAACATGTGGTCTAAACACACTGGTCCCAAAACATACCCTTTACATGTAGTCTAAACAAACTGGTCCCAAACAGACCCTTATCATGTTGTCTTAACACACTGGTTCCCAAACAGACCCATATCATGTAGTCTAAACACACTGGTCACAAACATACCCTCATCATGTAGTCTAAACACACTGGTCCCAAAACATACCCATATCATGTAGTCTAAACACACTGGCCCCAAACATACCCTTATCATGTAGTCTAAACACACTGGTCTCCAAACACACCCATATCATGTAGTCTAAATACACTGGTCCCAAAACAAACCCTTATCATGTAGTCTAAATACACTGATCCCCAAACAGACCCTTAACGTGTAGTCTGAACACACTGGTCCCAAAACACACCCTTAACACGTAATCTAAACACACTGGTCCCCAAACATACCCTTAACACGTAATCTAAACACACTGGTCCCCAAACATACCCATATCATGTAGTCTAAACACACTGGTCCCAAAACAGACCTTTAACATGTAGTCTAAACACAATGATCCCCAAAATACCCATATCATGTTGTCTGAACACACTGCATACCCTTATCATGTAGTCTAAACACACTGGTCCCCAAACAGACCCTTAGCATGTAGTCTTAACACTCTGGTCCCCAATAGACCCTTATTATGTAGTCTAAACACACTGATCCTTTAACAGACCCTTAACGTGTAGTCTGAACACACTGGTCCCAAAACATACCCTTAATATGTAGTCTGAACACACTGGTCCCAAAACATACCCTTAACATGTAGTCTAAACAAACTGGTTCTTAAAAGGACCCTTATCATGTAGTCTAAACAAACTGGTCCCAAACATACCCTAATCATGTTGTCTAAAATCAATGGTTCCCTAACAGACCCATATCATGTAGTCTAAACACACTGGTCCCCAAACATACCCATATCATGTAGTCTAAACACACTGGCCCCAAACATACCCTTATCATGTAGTCTAAACACACTGATCCCCAAAAAAACCCATATCATGAAGTCTAAATACACTGGTCCCAAAACATTCCCTTATCATGTAGTCTAAATACACTGATCCCCAAACAGACCCTTAACAGGTAGTCTGAACACACTGGTCCCAAAACACCACCTTAACATGTAATCTAAATAAACTGGTTCCTAAACATACCCTTAACATGTAGTCTAGATACACTGGTCCCAAAACAGACCCTTAACATGTAGTCTAAACACAATAATCCCCAAAATACCCATATCATGTTGTCTAAACACACTGGTGCACAAAAACATACCCTTATCATGTAGTCTAAACACACTGGTCCCAAACATACCCTTATCATGTAGTCTAAACACAATGATCTCCAAAATACCAATATCATGTTGTCTAAACACACTGGTCGCAAAACATACCCTTATCATGTAGTCTAAACACACTGGTCCCAAACATACCCATATCATGTAGTTTAAACACACTGGTCCCGAAACAGACCCTTAACATGTAGTCTAAACACACGGGTCCCCAAATATACCCTTATCATGTAGTCTAAACACACTGATCCCAAAACAAACCCTTAACATGTAGTCTAAACACACTGGTCCCAAAACATACCCTTTACATGTAGTCTAAACAAACTGGTCCCAAACAGACCCTTATCATGTAGTCTGAACACACTGGTTCCCAAACAGACCCATATCATGTAGTCTAAACACACTGGTCACAAACATACCCTCATCATGTAGTCTAAACACACTGGTCCCAAAACATACATATATCATGTAGTCTAAACACACTGGCCCCAAACATACCCTTATCATGTAGTCTAAACACACTGGTCCCCAAACACACCCATATCATGTAGTCTAAATACACTGGTCCCAAAACAAACCCTTATCATGTAGTCTAAATACACTGATCCCCAAACAGACCCTTAACGTGTAGTCTGAACACACTGGTCCCAAAACACACCCTTAACACGTAATCTAAACACACTGGTCCCAAAACATACCCTTAACATGTAATCTAAACACACTGGTCCCCAAACATACCCATATCATGTAGTCTAAACACACTGGTCCCCAAACATACCCTTAACACGTAATCTAAACACACTGGTCCCCAAACATACCCATATCATGTAGTCTAAACACACTGGTCCCAAAACAGACCTTTAACATGTAGTCGAAACACAATGATCCCCAAAATACCCATATCATGTTGTCTGAACACACTGGTCCCCAAACAGACCCTTAGCATGTAGTCTTAACACTCTGGTCCCCAATAGACCCTTAGCATGTAGTCTTAACACTCTGGTCCCCAATAGACCCTTATTATGTAGTCTAAACACACTGGTCCCCAAACAGACCCTTAACGTGTAGTTTGAACACACTGCATACCCTTATCATGTAATCTAAACACACTGGTCCCCAAACAGACCCTTAGCATGTAGTCTTAACACTCTGGTCCCCAATAGACCCTTATTATGTAGTCTAAACACACTGGTCCCAAAACATACCCTTAACGTGTAGTCTGAACACACTGGTCCCAAAACATACCCTTAATATGTAGTCTGAACACACTGGTCCCAAAACATACCCTGAACATGTAATCTAAACAAACTGGTTCCCAAACAGACCCTTATCATGTAGTCTAAACAAACTGGTCCCAAACATACCCTAATCATGTTGTCTAAAATCAATGGTTCCCTAACAGACCCATATCATGTAGTCTAAACACACTGGTCCCCAAACATACCCTCATCATGTAATCTAAACACACTGGTTCCCAAACATACCCATATCATGTAGTCTTAACACACTGATCCCCCAAAAAACCCATATCATGTAGTCTAAATACACTGGTCCCAAAACATTCCCTTATCATGTAGTCTAAATACACTGATCCCCAAACAGACCCTTAACAGGTAGTCTGAACACACTGGTCCCAAAACACCACCTTAACATGTAATCTAAATAAACTGGTTCCTAAACATACCCTTAACATGTAGTCTAGACACACTGGTCCCAAAACAGACCCTTAACATGTAGTCTAAACACAATGATCCCCAAAATACCCATATCATGTTGTCTAAACACACTGGTGCACAAAAACATACCCTTATCATGTAGTCTAAACACACTGGTCCCAAACATACCCTTATCATGTAGTCTAAACACAATGATCCCCAAAATACCAATATCATGTTGTCTAAACACACTGGTCCCAAAACATACCCTTATCATGTAGTCTAAACACACTGGTCCCAAACATACCCTTATCATGTAGTCTAAACACACTGGTTCCCAAACAGACCCTTAGCATGTAGTCTTAACACTCTGGTCCCCAATAGACCATTATCATGTAGTCTAAACACACTGGTCCCCAAACAGACCCTAAACGTGTAGTCTGAACACACTGGTCCCAAAACATACCCTTAATATGTAGTCTGAACACACTGGTTCCAAAACAGACCCTTAACATGTAGTCTCAACTCACTGGTTCCCAAACATACCTTTAACATGTATTCTAAACACACTGGTTCCCAAACATACCCTTAACGTATAGTCTAAACTCAATAGTTTCCAAACATACCCTTAACATGTATTCTAAACACAAGTTTCCAAACATACCCTTAACATGTATCTAAACACACTGGTTCCCAAACATACCCTTAACATGTATCTAAACACACTGGTTCCTAAACATACCCTTAACATGTTGTCTTAACACACTGGTTCCCAAACATACCCTTAACATGTAGTCTAAACTCACTGGTTCCCAATATACCCTTAACGTGTATTCTAAACACACTGGTTCCCAAACATACCCTTAACATGAAGTATAAGCTCACTTGTTCCCAAACATACCCTGAACATGTAGTCTAATAACACTGGTTCCCAAACATGCCCTTATCATGTAATCTAAACACACTGGTCCCCAAACAGATCCTTAACATGTAGTCTAAACACACTGGTTCCCAAACATATCCATATCATGTAGTCTAAACACACTGGTCCCCAAACAGATCCTTAACATGTAGTCTAAACACACTGGTTTCCAAACATACCCTTAACATGTAGTCGAAACACACTGGTCCCCAAACAGACCCTTAACATGTTGTCTAAACACACGGATCCCCAAACATAACCTTGACATGTAATCTAAACACACGGGTCCCTAAACATACCCTTAACATGTAGTCTAAACACAGGAATACCCAAACATCCCCTTAACATGTAGTCTTAACATACGGGTCCCCAAACATAATCTTTTTTCATGAAGTCCAATCAACCTAACCTCAAAACCTAAAGCAAAATTATAAACAAAGTTAATGAAAAAATGAAACACATTTCCCAAGGTTAACTAAAACTAGTTTCAATGTCGATATATGTAACGCTGAATAATTAACTAATGTAAGAAGAAACTATACTGCACTTTAAGGTAAAAAAAACTAGGTTTATTTGACCTTGGTTGAAATTACTTTGTCACTCTATACCATGTTCGTCTGCCAATACAAATGTCGTCATTTGAAAAGGATTGCTCGAATACTCAGTTTACAATTACAGGTGTAAATGACTCATATTTAGAAGACCGGTAACTTCAATTACGTGTATGTGCCTACAAATATAAGAGTAATAAAGCCCGTGTTTGTGCTTAAACATATAAGAGTGTTAAGGCCCGTAACTGCGCATATGGCAATTCACCTGCACAAGTAATATTTCACAGACCCTTAACTTCACTTAAGGCAATTCACCTGTACAAAAAATATTTCACAAACCCGTAATTACACTTAAGGCAATTCACCTGCACAAGTAATATTTCAAAGGCTCGTAACTACACTTAAGGCAATTCACCTGCACAAGTAATATTTCACAGGCTCGTATCAACACTTCAGGCAATTCACCTGTACAAATAATATCTCGCAGGCTTGTAACTACACTTAAGGCAATTCACCTGCACAATTTATATTTCACAGGCCCGTATCTACACCTCAGATAATTCACAAGTACAAGTAATATTTCACTGGCCCGTAATTACACTTACGGCATTTCACCTGTACAAGTAATATTCCACAGACCCGTAACTACACTTAAGACAATTCGCTTGTAGATTAATATTTCATAGACCCGTAACTACACTTAAGGAAATTCACCTGCACAAGCAAAATGTTATCAGCCGGTATCCCTGAACGAATATATCTGCATGTGGTGTTTCGTTTCATTCTGATCATAAATGTGTGATGTTTACACTCTGTATGTATGATATATGTCTGCGATGTTTACGTTCGGTATTGATACATGTATGTGATGTCTACACTCTGTATGGGTATATTTGTGTGATGTTTTCGCTCTGTATTGATATATGTTTGTGCTGCACTCTGTATGGATATATGTGTGTGATGTTTAAACTCTGTATGGATATATGTATGTGATGTCTACACTCTGTATGGATATTTGTGTGTGATGTTTACACTCAGTATTGATATATGTATGTGATGTTTACACTCTGTATGGATATATGTATGTGATGTTTACACTCTGTATGGATATATGTATGTGATGTTTACACTCTCTATGGATATATGTATGTAATGTTTACACTCTGTATGGATATATGTATGTGATGTTTACACATCTCTATGGATATATGTATGTGATGTCTACACTATGTATGGATATTTGTGTGTGATGTTCACACTCTGTATGGATATATGTATGTGATGTTTACACTCTATATTGATATATGTATGTGATGTTTACACTCTGTATGGATATATGTATGTGATGTTTACACTCTCTATGGATATATGTATGTGATGTCTACATTATGTATGGATATTTGTGTGTAATGTTCACACACTGTATGGATATATGTATGTGATGTTTACACATCTCTATGGATATATGTATGTGATGTCTACACTATGTATGGATATTTGTGTGTGATGTTTACACTCAGTATTGATATATGTATGTGATGTTTACACTCTGTATGGATATATGTATGTGATGTTTACACTCTTTATGGATATATGTATGTAATGTTTACACTCTCTTTGGATATATGTATGTGATGTCTACACTCTGTATGGATATTTACGTGTGATGTTTACACTATGTATGGATATATGTATTCGGTGTTTACACTCTGTATGGATATATGTATGAGATGTTTACACTCTCTATGGATATATGTATGTGATGTCTACACTATGTATGGATATTTGTGTGTGATGTTCACACACTGTGTGGATATTTGTGTATGATGTTTACACTCTCTATGGATATATGTATGTGATTTTTACACTCTGCATGATTATATGTATGTGATGTTTAGTCTCTGCATGATTATATGTATATGATGTTTAGTCTCTGCTTGAGTATATGTTTGTGGTGTTTAATCTCTGCATGAGTATATTTTTTTGATGTTTAGTCTCTGCATGAGTATATGTATGTGATGTTTAGTCTCTGCATGATTATATGTGTGTGATGTTTAGTCTCTGCATGAATATATGTATGTGATGTTTAGTCTCTGCATGATTATGTGTGTGTGATGTTTAGGTTCTGCATGATTATATGTATGTGATGTTTAGTCTCTACATGAGTATATGTTTGTGGTGTTTAGTCTCTGCATGAGTATATTTGTTTATGTTTAGTCTCTGCATGAGTATATGTATGTGATGTTTAGTCTCTGCATGATTATATGTGTGTGATGTTTAGTCTCTGCATGAATATATGTATGTGATGTTTAGTCTCTGCATGATTATATGTGTGTGATGTTTAGTCTCTGCATGAATATATGTATGTGATGTTTAGTCTCTGCATGATTATGTGTGTGTGATGTTTAGGTTCTGCATGATTATATTATGTGATGTTTAGTCTCTACACGAGTATATGTTTGTGGTGTTTAGTCTCTGCATGATTTTATGTTTCTGATGTTTATTCTCTGCTTGAGTATATGAGTGTGAAGTTTAGTCTCTGCATGATTATATGTATGTGATGTTTAGTCTCTGCATGATTATATGTGTGTGATGTTTAGTCTCTGTATGATCATATGTGTGTGATTTTTTGTCTCTGTATGATCATATGTATGTGATGTTTAGTCTATGTATGATTATATGTATGTGATGTTTATTCTCTGCATGATCATATGTAAGTGATGTTTAGTCTCTGTATGATCATATTATGTGATGTTTATTCTCTGCATGATCATATGTTTGTGATGTTTAGTCTCTGCATGATTATATGTAGGTGATGTTTAGTCTCTGCATTATTATATGTATGTGATGTTTCGTCTCTGCATGATTATGTGTATGTGATGTTTAGTCTCAGCATGATTATATGTATGTGATGTTTAAGTCTCTGCATGATTATGTGTATGTGATGTTTCGTCTCTGCATGATTATGTGTATGTGATGTTTAGTCTCAGCATGATTATATGTATGTGATGTTTAAGTCTCTGCATGATTATGTGTATGTGATGTTAAGTCTCTGCATGATTATATGTATGTGATGTTAAGTCTCTGCATGATTATATGTATGTGATGTTTCGTCTCTGCATGATTATATGTATGTGATGTTAAGTCTTTGCATGATTATGTGTATGTGATGTTAAGTCTCTGCATGAGTATATGTATGTGATGTTTCGTCTCTGCATGATTATATGTATGTGATGTTTCGTCTCTGCATGATTATATGTATGTGATGTTAAGTCTCTGCATGATTATGTGTATGTGATGTTAAGTCTATGCATGAGTATGTGTATGTGATGTTTCGTCTCTGCATGATTATGTGTATGTGATGTTTCGTCTCTGAATGATTATGTGTATGTAATGTTAAGTCTCTGCATGATTATATGTATGTGATGTTTCGTCTCTGCATGATTATGTGTATGTGATGTTAAGTCTTTGCATGATTATGTGTATGTGATGTTAAGTCTCTACATGATTATATGTATGTGATGTTTCGTCTCTGCATGATTATATGTATGTGATGTTTAAGTCTCTGCATGATTATGTGTATGTGATGTTAAGTCTCTGCATGATTATATGTATGTGATGTTTCGTCTCTTCATGATTATATGTATGTGATGTTTCGTCTCGGCATGATTATGTGTATGTGATGTTTCGTCTCTGCATGATTATGTGTATGTGATGTTAAGTCTCTGCATGATTATATGTATGTGATGTTAAGTCTCTGCATGATTATATGTATGTGATGTTTCGTCTCTGCATGATTATATGTATGTGATGTTAAGTCTCTGCATGATTATGTGTATGTGATGTTAAGTCTCTGCATGAGTATATGTATGTGATGTTTCGTCTCTGCATGATTATATGTATGTGATGTTTCGTCTCTGCATGATTATGTGTATGTGATGTTAAGTCTCTGCATGATAATATGTATGTATGTAATGTTCAGTCTCAGCATGAGTATATGAATGTGATATTTAGTCTCTGCATGAGTATATGCATGGATGTGATGTTAAGTTTTAGAATGAGTATATGTATGTGATGTTTAGTCTCTGCATGAGTATATGAATGTGATGTTTAGTCTCTGCATAAGTATATGTATGTGATGTTTAGTCTCTGCATGATAATATGTGTGTGATGTTGAGTCCCTTCATGAGTATATACGTGTGATGTTTTGTCTCTGCATGATTATGTGAGTGTGATGTTTACACTCTGCACGATTATATGTATATTATGTTTAGTCTCTGCACGATTATATGTACGTGATGTTTAGTCGCTGCACGATTATATGTATGTAATGTTTAGTCTCTGCATGAGTATATGTATGTATGTGCTGTTTAGTCTCTGCATGCTTATGTGTATGTGATATTTAGTCTCTGCATGAGTATATGTGTGTGTGATGTTTAGTCTCTGCATGTTTATGTGTGTGTGATGTTTAGTCTCTGCATGAATATATATATATGTGATGTTTAGTCTCTGCATGTGTATATGTGTGTGATGTTTAGTCTCTGCATGATTATATGTATGCGATGTCTAGTCTCTGCATGAATATATATATATATGTGATGTTTAGTGTCTGCATGATTATATGTGTGTGAAGTTTAGTCTCTGCATGATTATATGTATGTGATGTTTCGTCTCTGTATGATTATATGTGTGTGAAGTTGAGTCTCTGCAAGAATATATGTATGTGATGTTAAGTCTCTGCATGATTATGTGATGTTAAGTCTCTGCATGAGTATATGTATGTGATGTTTCGTCTCTGCATGATTATGTGTATGTGATGTCAAGTCTATGCATTATTATATGTATGTGATGTTAAGTCTCTGCATGATTATGTGTATGTGATGTTAAGTCTCTGCATGAGTATATGTATGTGATGTTTTTAGTCTCTGCATGATTATGTGTATGTGATGTTAAGTCTCTGCATGATTATATGTATGTATGTGATGTTCAGTCTCAGCATGAGTATATGTATGTGATATTTAGTCTCTGCATGAGTATATGCATGGATGTGATGTTAAGTTTTAGAATGAGTATATGTATGTGATGTTTAGTCTCTGCATGAGTATATGAATGTGATGTTTAGTCTCTGCATAAGTATATGTATGTGATGTTTAGTCTCTGCATGATAATATGTGTGTGATGTTGAGTCCCTTCATGAGTATATACGTGTGATGTTTTGTCTCTGCATGATTATGTGAGTGTGATGTTTACTCTCTGCACGATTATATGTATATTATGTTTAGTCTCTGCACGATTATGTGTATGTGATATTAAGTATTTGCACAATTATATGTATGTAATGTTTAGTCTCTGCATGAGTATATGTATGTATGTGCTGTTTAGTCTCTGCATGATTATGTGTATGTGATATTTAGTCTCTGCATGAGTATATATGTGTGTGATGGTTAGTTTCTGCATGATTATATTTGTGTGATGTTTAGTCTCTGCATGTTTATGTGTGTGTGATGTTAAGTCTCTGCATGAATATATATATGTGATGTTTAGTCTCTGTATGTGTATATGTGTGTGATGTTTAGGCTCTGCATGATTATATGTATGCGATGTCTAGTCTCTGCATGAATATATATATATGTGATGTTTAGTGTCTGCATGATTATATGTGTGTGAAGTTTAGTCTCTGCATGATTATATGTATGTGATGTTTCGTCTCTGTATGAATATATGTGTGTGAAGTTGAGTCTCTGCAAGAATATATGTATGTGATGTTAAGTCTCTGCATGATTATATGTGTGTGAAGTTTAGTCTCTGCATGATTATATGTATGTAATGTTTAGTCTCTACATGATTATATGTATGTGATATTAAGTTTCTGCATTATTATATGTATGTGATGTTTAGTCTCTGCATGAGTATATGTGTGTGATGTTAAGTTTCTGCACGATTATATGTATGTGATGTTTTTAGTCTCTGCATGTTTATGTATGTGATGTTAAGTCTCTACATGGTTATATGTATGTGATGTTAAGTTTCTGCACGATTATATGTATGCGATGTTTTTACTCTCTGCATGTTTATGTATGTGATGTCAAGTTTCTGCACGATTATATGTATGTGATGTTTAGTCTCTGCATGAGTATATGTATGTGATGTTTAGTCTCTGCATGATTATATGTATGTGATGTTTCCTCTCTGCATGATTATATGTATGTGATGTTTAGTCTCTGCATGAGTATATGTATGTGATGTTTAGTCTCTACATGAGTATATGTATGTGATTTTAAGTTTCTGCACGATTATATGCATGTGATGTTTAGTCTCTACATGATTATATGTATGTGATTTTAAGTTTCTGCACGATTATATGTATGTGATGTTTAGTCTCTGCATGAGTATATTCATGTGATGTTAAGTTTCTGCACGATTATATGTATGTGATGTTTAGTCTCTGCATGATTATATGTATGTGATGTTTAGTCTTTGCATGATTATATGTATGTGATGTTTAGTCTCTGCATGATTATATGTATGTGATGTTTAGTCTTTGCATGATTATATGTTTGTGATGATTTTTCTCTGCATGATTATATGTGTGTGATGTCTAGTCTCTGCATAATTATATGTGTGTGATGTTTAGTCTCTGCATGTATTTAACTTTGACAGAATTAAATTGTAGTAAGAGAACAATAAACAACAAAATCGTTATAAAATATATTTAAAATCGTACATGTATCAGACAGTGTGTGTTTGAATTGAATTATGCATTAATTTGCGTTTGCCCCATGATGTGCATATCTAGTGTTCTTGTTAAACCCATATACATTTCTTAAGATCTAATTGCCCTTATACCCATTGAGTAACCAAGTATGCATGCAACTATACATTATTCAAGACCAAACTAGTGTAAACTCATTCGTCTCTTTAGTTTATTCAATAAGTACATTGCACAAGTACAAAAGGTGCAGTATTTCTAAATACATAGGTTAATCATCAATCTAATTTCAGGGGCGTAGCGTGACAACTTTGCAAGATACTCAGGGTAGGGTGTTCGAATGTGATTCCACTTCCGCTGGTGGGAGTCAGAGGGCACCTTCCCCGGAACTTTTTAGAAATAAAAGTAGAAATGGTAACTTCTGGTAGCTTTTCAGATGCTATGCTTCATTGGGCTAGATCTGATCACTTGAAAAAATATAAACCTACATCGGGAAATGTCGGCCCAGACTGCACATTCTAGATTAGGTCGATATTTTATATAAAAGACAGTGTAAACTGTTGCTATATGCACGGAACAGTTAAACCCGAAATTTTTATATACCTTTTGTAACCCCCTCTTTATACATTTTATTGCTTCTTTCGACTTTTAAGCCTTTTCAATATTTAGGCGTTTGTTTTAAATATCACTCAGCATAGTATCTGAGTATGCCGCGCCACGCGCCTAAATTTAATGTAAGTTTGGGCTGAATACAAGAAATCTGTTTCGTATATTCAAGTGTACTTTCTCATAGTATATATTAGTTGCTTTCTTTACGAAACCTTCCACGGAATGTTGAAATTTGAGAATATTATGAAAATAAAAAAATACTTTCTTTCGTTCCACTCCTCTGGAAATGCATGTTGTAGAATATCTTGTACGTAACTTTTGAATAAAATATGTTTAATCCAAAAATAGGTTTGTCACCACAAGGATTCAGAAAAATATTCGGAGAATTCCAAATTATCATTACGAATATAAAGTTTAATCACTAAAATCGTTTGAAATATCAAATGTCTCCGGATGTGACCCCGTTACCTCCACCAACTGGTCTTCCTCCGATACCTTCCCACATACATTTTACATATTTGAAAAAAGGAGCCCAGTTACGAGCTTGTCTGCATAAATATTAAGTCAGTGCATAATTGTTTATTATAAAAGAGAACATATCTTATGCAGATCTGAGGCTCCATGGAACGGACTCCAATATCTGTCAATATTCTCCAATTACAGCCTTGTGTCGAATACGTATTTTATAAAAATCCTGTTCTGCATGCATGATTGGTTTAAACTCATTATGCTATATTTAGACGCCGTCTGCAGTATTTATTCTTCACTGTCATTTGACGATCCGACTAAGCGAGTACTAAAGGGTAAGTTTGTAATTTTTCGTCACGCTACTTAATAATTTAGCTAAATAAATGTTTTTATTTCGAATTGTTTAGTGTTATGATTTTTTTTCGTTTTAGTCTGTCTGTCTGTCTGTCTGTCTGTCTGTCTGTCTGTCTGTTTTTCAGCCTGTCAGACTGTGTTTCTTTCTCTGTCTGTTTCTCCTTTCTCTCATGGTAAAATTCTTATTAAAGCTAATAGTATTTTTCATGTTATTGTTCTAAATAGTAAGCGTCTCCTATATGTACTGACAGTAACACACTTTAGATATGAACTTTTACGAACTCATATTTCCTGTTTGAGGTTGCAGAATGTAACACAATAAGAATGTGTTTGTAAATGTACTATAAATAAAATATTGCATGTATGTGCAGTGCGGCGGGAGCCTACGTTGAAATAAGGAAAATAAGGAAGAAAGGCATGTCACCGTGACTAGTCGGTAGATCTGTATTCGCGGTGACTGCATCTAATACATAATACAGCGTTCTGGACGGTTGGTGTGGTGAGATAGAAGCGGACGCTCGTTTTCTGCCAATGAAACCCGAGTTTGAATCCCTGTATAGGCGTTGTGAAAGACGCGGAATGATGAGAGTTCGTTGGGTATTCTATCCGCGTTGAGAGGTTGCGATAGTTTTTTTTTATCCCCGCGGAGTTGCGAGGTTGCGTTATTTCTTCCCGCAGTGACGTTGTGTGCGAGTATGCTTAGTTTCTCCGACGCGGAGTTATGAGAGGTTCTCCGCCGGTTACAGTAGGTTTACACTGGTGTTTCTCACGTGTTCTTTCAAGTGACAGCTGTTTCTGTTGGCCACATGTAGCTAGTTTGTTATTGATCTGAACTATATATACAGTTGTTCCAGGATGCATATAACGAGTACATTAGGAGAAATAATGTAATATCGACACGGATTTTATTCTTATAATGTAACCCGAAGTTCGTTGATTTGGTGGCCTGCGGTCGCCCTGCAGTATTTCATACAGTAATGTACAAGCGGATACTTGAATGGAAGTCTCCTCTAAGAAACAGTTTAAAACTTGTAAAGAAAAACCTGCATAATGTGTACCGAAATATAGTTATTATACATTTCAACGGTTGGTTTAGCCAGCAAAGTGAGACATCGATCAGTAAGCTATTGCAATCAAGCGGCTGTTAACGGCGAGGTAGCGTGTATACCTGATATGTGTATACCTGATACATGTAGTTGGCGGTTTCAGTAAAATATCAGTTTTTTATTTGCGGATCTAACAAAGACTCGACGCACGACACACATTCACTCCCCCCCCCCCCCCCCCCCCCCCCCCCGTAAGTTGCCGGTTCAATTAATGTATTAAGTATTTTGTGATTATCACGACTAGCTAAGTACTCGTGGGGATTTTCATGTCCCTTATGTATGCATTTGTTGCACCAGTGTATGTCTGTTTTCTCTCTAAAACACTAGTGATGTTTCAGGCCTGACTTCTCTTTACAACTGCTCTGTAGTTTTTGTCATGTCGGACCATCCCTTCTAATTGCCCAATATAACTTGCCTGATCAGGGGCGTTGCTTGGCTGAAATCGATTTACATGTACAGTTGTAGGGGGGGGGGGGGGGGGCGTTGCTTGGCTGAAATCGATGTACATGTACAGTTGTAGTGGGGAGGGGGGCATCCCAGATTTATTGTCAGCTAGACTGCCGTAGGTAAATTTCCGACGTATATTTCTTATATTTGTAGGGGCCTGATTATTCTTAATATTAAACGGGACTTAACTGGTTTATAACCAAACAAATTGATAATAAATGTAATGTATTAAAGTTTGTTCACTTTAATAAAGGGGAAAATGAAGTAGCCTTCTGTCTCATGGTTTCAAGTGGCTACTTTTTTCATACAACAGGTGTTACAATATTTATAGGTTATCCCGCTCCCAAAGGGGTCCGATTTTTATTGCGTTTTAATTTTCTCGATTTCGCATAAAAAGTGTATGCGCGTGCCTGGAGTGCCTATAGGAAGCTACGTTAGTGCTGGTTTTACTACTATTTCCAGTTGTCAGGTCTGGTCAGCGCTCCAATCGTCCAATATTAACATCGTCGCAGTTTCCTTGGCTGCGTTCAGTTCGCTTAAACGTTTAATTTCTTTACACACGTTTGGTATTAGACGTCACCTGAACGACATGTACGATTGAAACGTTTCACGTGTCTTAAAGAGAAATTTTGAAGGACAGTGCTTATGTAGTTCGATTTTCGTTTACTTTTCGTTTGTTTGGTCACTGTTGTGTCTATAAACACGCGCGTGGTCCAGCGGTAGAGCACCGAACCCATGATCGGAGGGCCATGGGTTCGAGTCTACGCCACGGCCATTTGTGATGTCCCCGAGCAAGACACTTTTCCGCATATGCTTAGTACTGGTTCAAACCAGGAAGACTCCGAGCGTGATTTGCCTAAGTTGTAAAAACTTGTTTCACAATCGAAGTTAAATAAATAAGTTTAAACTAAACACAGTAAACACGTTTTACCGTGCTGAACGCGTCCCAATTGTCCGCTGCCGTTTGCAAGAGTTTAATTGTACGATGTGCTAGATTGCCAGTGCATTTGTTACAGAAACAACTTCAACAACAACAACAACAACAACAACAACAACAACAACAACAAAAACAACAACAACAACAATGCAACTTATATATTCTATTCAAGTTAAAAATGTGCAAACAATACAATAGTTTTACTGTAAAAGACACATTTTCAAAATTTCCTTATGGACCCCATGACTAACAATAGTTACTGTTAGAATGTTATCTTCCGTTCTGTATTTGTTTCTAATACCATTCAGATTATGAACTGTGTATCCACTATTATATTTAACACGCAATGTTTTTAGACATTGAAAATGTTTGACACAAAATGTAATTTAAAACAAAATGGCTCCCCTGAACAATTTACAGATCTATACGTGTGCAGCGATGCAGAAACTCAAAGTTAGTAGAACGTTGGGCAAGTTCATCATTGCATAGGTAAAGCGGGTAGTTACAAGTTGTTATGCAACCAATCCTGTATCGGTAAATGTTATGTTTACAACTGTTCTCAAGTAAATATCTGATAATATACTAGTCGATTCAAATTTGAATGCATATGCGAAACGGTCAGTGCATTTTGATATAGATAATTTAAGTAAATCCTGCCTGGCGAGCACAGTAGACATTTTAACCTGCAATCCCTAAAATCAGTAATACGATACCTGTTTATATCTACAACAGTTCTCAGGTAAATAAATACCACCTGTTTATAAAATCATGTCAACAGTCGACCGACCATCGCTTCATTCACTGGTCATATGGCATTGTTTGTCTAAGTAAATACAATGTAGTGTTTACTTAGCGATCATCAGCTTGTCTAAGGAAAATGGCAATATGGAATCCATATCAATTACTGATTGGATTTTCGACTTGTTTGGTAGATCAATGAACCGAACCATCTTTCCTGAGATTCTACAAGAGTAAACAGTACTCGAGCACACCAACATCCACAAGTAACTGATATATTTCCCACTTGAGTCAGAGGTGAGAGACGGAGTAATATAAGACGCAATGTCGTATATCAATCATCAGAACGGAATAGAACAGAAAATATATCGTTTTTGTACAAAAATAAACAGCGTCACAATGTCACATATTTACAACAGAGAATATCACGTGATACACCTCACACTTATTAATATCATAAATACATCACGGTCAGGGAACTCTGTCACAACGTGGAGTGATTCGTGTCGACAGTTTGTCACAGATTCATGTCGATCTGATGCGGGAAAACACGTCATATTTTGATGTCTATAGTCAATTATTTACTGGACACAGCTCTAAATTTAAAACTTTTTACATTATTGATTTTCACCTAATATTAATTGGCATTTTCAAATTTCCAATCGATCATGCGTGCATTAGTAGAGGTTTAAAACACACGGATTAACAAATCCTCGCTGAGTACGTATGTAAAAAGAAAGTAGAAGTGAAATTGTCAATAAAAACATTAATCAGTTCAGAATACCATTGACAACTGTTGTATAAGTAATGTTGTTTAAAAAGGGTTATAATTAATTGACAGTTTACTTATACTAAGTGAGAAATACCGTTTGAAAAAAAAGCGCCATGTGTCACAGGTTTGTGTCGATGATGATTTAAATGTCACGGATTCTTCCCTACAGGGTCACAGCTTTTAGTCGACACTAATGGCAGGACTAGACATATCTTCTGTCGAAGATGTGATCTGGATGTACGCCTATCATTGATAACATGTCCTATTTTCTCAGTCAATAATCGATCAGAATTTTCAAAATAGATCATTCCATTTTACATAGAATGTCATGACCAACAGTCGATGTTGACCTCTTTCCTAAGCCGATGAAATCGTTCAAGAACAACAACTAAGCCGGTTAGATGTACATGGAATTTTCTACTAGCCAAATAATTTCTAACTTATACATGTGCTTTTGGACAAAAACTGAAATTAGGCATGTTCCAAAACCGTAGCAAGAACAGTATATATATTCGTGTAAACAGTGTAAGGTCACCACCACCAGTAGTGGGAATTACAGTAGGCATGTGACGTGTGCACACAACGGCAGAACATATTCCGGTCACTCGTGCAACCGCATGTATAGCGCACTGTTTGATTTAAAATAAATACAGTCGTTTACAACATCTACATATGTGAAAAGTCAATTACTTTATCGTAACTTTGACCGACAACACCCACCGAACGCACAAAAATATAAACACAAATCTTGTAATTGTGTGTTTGATGTTTATTTGAAATATTATATAATTATATCCTTTGTATACCTAATACCGCGATATACCTATTACCGCGAATGCCCGTATAATAACAATATCTATGACATGCGCAAAGCTCCAACTACCGTTAGCGACGGCATTTTTTTACATTTCGTACCGGTAACTGTTTATTACTCCGTACGTTGAAATTACGCCATTCTATTTTTAAATGGAACCTACCATATTACGGGTGTTAGTAGTATGATAGCGGATTTATCTGTTACTTAAACTATAAAGTAAACTAGATATCAATATTAAGTGTGTTGTACTACTGTCTGTTCCGATAACGTAGCGGTAACAGTTTGAACTGTCAACCTAAATGTCACGCCTATAAGACTTGTTGGTATATCATCAAAAGATACTGCATTTTTCCAACGATCCAGTTCTTGTCGAAATTACTTGTAATAGACATTTCTTAAGAGTGAAAAAAATCCAATTTCTGGTGTTAGTTACTTATGCTCTTATGCTACCTGGTAGTACCAACAAACACCCGTTCAGAACATCATGTATTTCGGAAAACCTTTGATTAAATTAAATGAGTTGTAAAATATGATTTAGAAATGGGTAAAATTAATTTATTTGGAAGTAATCAGTAACAGTCTCAGAATTGCCAGCATGCGCACGATGTTATTGTCTTCCCGTAGTTCGTGGTTTATATGGGATAATGTCCAGTGAGGATGCACTACTGTCGGCACGTTGGTATAATAAACCCCAAGTGCTTTCAGAACGAAGCTTTTCTAAAGTACTGACTAATTTCTAGCTTCAGAGCGGGCTTGTAGTCAATCACATTTTTTTGATTGTAAGCTTACAGACAATGGTCTAGTGTAGTCTAGAATATGCTGGGTCAAAACAGCAGCAATAATAAAATCAAAGTTTTCCATCCCTAGCAAAATAAATTGAGGCATCGTGTGCTGCCTGACCAATACTTTAGCTGAGTATCATAATTTATTTAGTTTTAAAATGTAACAAGGATATTATTTAGTGCCTCAATTTTGCTCATACCTAGCCCGAAAAACAGGGCGGCACTGGCCTCCCTGTGCCTCGGAGTAGCTACGGGCCTGTGTAGGGACACCTAATATATATATAGTCAAATAAACATTCACAATGATTCTATATGTCATGGTAAACTACATTTCTAAGTTTTAAATTTGGATTTTCAAGCTCAAGCCTAAGAATATTCTCAAGAATGGTTGGTGAATACAACCCCTGAAGCGACACGCCTCCGTTACCCTGTCGTCACAAACCTGTGACATTATAAAAATTAGAAATTTATATAAACGGATAAATGCGTGTTCTGGCCTTACCAAAACGTAGCAATAAAAGTGACTACATTTATTATTTATCATGCTGGTTGTGATTTGATGTGGTAGTTGTGTCAGTTATTAACATATATTAAAAAAGCTCCAATGACAGAGAAATGCAATTAAATTGCTTTCAAACTTGAAGAAATAGTCATAATCATATGTTCAGTTTGATCGCATTTTATTAATAATACATAAAATTTACCCGAATGTAAAAATATACTTCATATGTTTGGATATATTTAACATATTCAAAACATCCGTGGTGATGGCCCCACTATCGAATAGAAACTGTGTCAAAATTTACAAAAACAGTACTACTGTCGACGTGAATCTGTGACAAACTGTCGACGCGAATCTGTCTACGTTGTGACAGAGTTCTCCGTGATACATCACGGAAAAGTATGCTTGGGACAGTTGTGAAAATGTATACAATCGTCAACAAAACTTGTAGTTTACCCAGTTATATGACCTCTCCTTTGTTCGTTGTTATATCGATACACACACATTAGCAAATACCATGTATAGGCGGATCCAAAAGTATTTAGTGGTGGGTGATTGGTGACAATAACGTGTTCGAAAACTATACTGCTTTTAAAGTTGGTAAGAATCAAAAGTTTGTGAAGTTGGGTAGATGTGGGTCCGGACTAGCTCCTACCCCTCCCCAACAAACCATATCCCCAGTTCTCCAGTTAATATGAAATTCGTTAATAAAAGTTTGATAATCAGTTTTTAAAGCGGCGTAACCAGTAATTGTGTCCTAAACTGGTATAATTGTAATATTTTGTATAAATTGTGACTATCTGGGCAATATCTGGTGTAAACTATTTTCGGGCATCATCGATTAAATCCTGATGAGCGGTCAAGTTTCAACTCCGATTTATACTGCCGCCCTTGATATATTCCTACATAGCATAGTGGTTATATCTGCTGATCACTGCTCGGTCAGTCCGAGTTCGAATCCTTTAACATTTTTTTCCCATTGTTCATATATCTAGCACATATCTAGCGACATTTCTAATACTGAAGGATGGCAGAATTGGCTGAGTATTATACGATTAAATCGGAATCGATGATTACCGCAAGCGAAGCAGTTAATTTGTATATTAGAATTACTGATCTTTAAATTCAGATTTGAAACATTATTTATTTACGTTTAAGAGAGGTATTTGCTGTTTTAAATACTTCGAAGGCCATGAGATTTTATTAAAATGTTTGCCATTCATAAATGAAGCTTATTCAGATTATGCCGCTTTAATACTACCAGAAATTATATTTTTAGAATTTATACACTACGTTTTAATATACAAAAGCGGGACCACGTTGGCTCAGTTGTACAGCGCGTCTGACTCAGTCTAGAAGTCGTGAGTTCGAATTCCCATCCGGCCACAGTCTCGGTGATGACTGATATCCGACATTGTGTCTCATTGTCATTGATCTCTTACCGCTAATCTAAGTGGGAAAGTGTTATTGGCGGGGATGGGAGAGCTAGATTACTGACAAAGTAAATATTAAGAATAATGCACAACTATGCAGTCCGTTTTTATTTATTTGAGAACGGATGTAAACATATTTTTGACTTTGTACTCCCGATACAGGTAAGACACGTTCAGGTACTCAATTTTGGACGTAAAACATGAAATAAAGTAATTACCCAATCAATATTCCAGTGATGATCTTTATTATCAACGAATTTAACCACAGCGGCTGTTTAGTGGTAGAGCGTCCTCCTCGTCTTGGAAGGTTGTGAATTCGATCACCGGTTGGGTCATACAAAAGACTAGAAAAGAAGTTTTCTCGCTTGGCGATAAGAGGAAAGTTCTAGGTCGGGTCGGCCCGGTGTCTGTATCATACTTAGTGTTTGCTGCATGATAATGCAGTGGGCAGCGCTTTAAATATTGTATACGCCAGGCACAGTCGTGACATGACTGAAACTGTTGAAAGCGACTCTAACCACCATGCAACGGCAAATGTCAACGAACTGTGAATCTACTGCAGCCGACTATGACTGTGTGCATTGCATTCAGTCAGAGCTGCGTTTAGTTCGCTTAAACGTTTAAATTGTTTGCAAACGTTTGATAATAGAATTGAACTGAACAACTTGTTCGCTTTAAACATTTGCTAACAGATTAAACACCTCCGCGAGCTGTTTGCTTGCGTTTAATCACTGTGACTTAAAGGGAGGTGGAGGGACAACGCCGAGTAGACTTTTCGTTCGTTAGCTCACCGTTTGCGTTTATAAGCAGAATAAAACATGTTTAACCGTGCAGAACGCAGCCCTGAACAGCGCATGAACACGCGGCCGAAAATACGAATGCACCGGGTTTATCTCCCTTCACCAATATTACTATTGATAAATTAGATGCCATGTGGCATTTGTAATCGCTTTATATTGACGTTTAACAACATCTTTTGTTAGCAACACACAGTTTTATTTACATGTAATATAATTTACAGACTGAAATTTCAAGATGGAGTCTGAACCTTGTGACGTTGATTTTTTCGAGCCGTTCGAGTGGGGCGAGTTTGATGATACGGTTTGCTTTCCCGAATGGTTTTATGGAATGGAAGAGGAGGAGGAAGAAGACGAGGAAACACACAAAGCAGATAAATGTAAGAATAGCAATGCTAACAGATACAGAATATAACGTTTGATCATTGCGTCCAAATGTAACCAGGAATACTGTGCGGCGTTCAGCAGCGATAAACAGCAAGCACGTTTACTGCATTATCGCGTACTGTGTGCTTATTTGAGGTTGAGCCAGTGTCAAGGAGAACAAGTTAGATCACGTTGAACCAAACTGAATAAAGCCCAGCATGAACAGAGTTTAGTTTTATTGAATTGGGTTTTAAGCTATTTTCAACACATTTAAGGTTATATATGGCAAATCCAGTTTGATCGGTGGGGGAAGACCTCAGAATATAATATTATCTGAGTAGAACCACTGTCGTTCCGCAAGTAACTGGCAAACATTTTTACAGACAGTTTTTGAGCAAGTTGGACTCTTACCTACGACCATAGCGGTGAGAGGATTAGTGATCTTGAGACGGAATCTTAGACTGCTCGGCCACGGAGGACTTCCCAACCGGATATAGCAACGTGACATTAAACTGTTTTCAAAGGAAGTCCACTGCAGCGTTAACACAGTCACATATCTTTCGTGCACGTGAATCACAGACAATCTACAGAAAATCCTTTGCGCATGATAGCATAATTTTCTACTGAGGCCCTCCCAGATTTCTTAAAGTAATGGCCAGTTCCCCAAGATCCCAATAAGTATTTTCTATAATTCCCCAAAAGTATTTTCCCTAGGCCTATGATCTCTGGATCTCGGAAAGTAATGATTTATGTTGATGCCTAAAAATATTGTCATGTTCACCAGATCTCCAAAACCTCTGTGAGGACATCTCTACCGTACATAGTGTATTTATCATTTGTATCGCTTTAATAATAGCGCGTTCCTGTTTGTTGTAGTAATAAAGCCACCGAAAGAACTGATTGCTCCTCCAAAGACGCTTAAAGATGCACTGCATGTGACGGAGCACTCTTTCAACATCGCAGCAAACACATCTTTGCATAGAACAGACCTATATGCATGCACGCAAAAGAGCGACGACGACAAAAAGAAGAAAAAAGAGAAGCTGGTTGTGAGGCGCGGTGGTGATTTCACTCTCACTCTCAAATTCAGCAGAGCCTTCAATACTGAAGCTGATGACATCAAACTGCAATTTAAAACAGGTATGCTAACTAAGTGGTTTGACGATACACATCAGTATAACGGAGATAAGGCTAGCTGTAGAACAGAGCTAGACAGCAAATATATTTGTTGCATGCGTACTATAGCTTGAGGTTAAACAAATGCCCAGGAAAGTTACAATAGAATGAAAGTCTTACAGTGCATGAACGTATTATACTACTTATTATAGTGAATACACATTAAATAACGACAATATACACGTACGCACTCAACCCAACAGAGAGAGAGAGAGAGAGAGAGAGAGAGAGAGAGAGCGTGTGTTAATAATAAGTGTGTTGTGAAAGTAATCAATATAAAAAGAAACCGTCGCACTATCAAACATAAAACAAATATTGATACAAAAAACTATGAATGTGCCCTGGTTGATTAGCCCAAACCATCACACATGAGACGGGTAGACGCATTTCAGGGTAATTTCCTCTCAAATACAAGGGAAATAACTACATCTTCACAACTATTTACATACATGGCGAAGACTAGGTAAGACCGCGATTCCGCTCAAAGGAAGGGAAATAACTACATTTTGACTATTTGAATAAGTATGACATATAATAACGTCCCTTGACTAGTTAACCATTCAAGAAGAAACAGGAAACGGCCAATTTAGGTAAAAGATAACTCAATTCTTATTTTTATTTCTCATCGATTCGCAAGTTATAATCTTGATCCGTTAAGAAATGCAACTAGATAAATAAACAGAAAGAATGGATGGATGACTGAATTAATGAATGAGTGCGTGCCGAAATGATTGACAAATCTCCCGATCAACGTCTCGCGCAACAATTTATTAATAAACAAACATTCTTTACCGTAACATCTCTGTTATAAGTAGTTTATATTAGCACACAGCCAAGCATGATGATATGCGTTGTTCTTGGATATTTCCTAATTTCGAAAATTATTTTGGCCGAAGATATCAAGTCCACTCTGCTTTCTAGTCGTTTTGATCATTAGTGTACTTGACAAATAGGTTTCAATCAATCATCCAGTCCTTTAAATGGAGCGATTTTGGGGTTTGGCCTGTAGTCTGCACTAATCAGCAATGTCCATGCGATTGCACACCAACTCCTCATTTAGGTTTATGTCAGTATGTTAATCACGTAGCAACTCTAATAGTGTTATACGCGATTTGTATGATGTGAACTTCTCAATAATCTGGAATGATCATTTCGCTAGTGTCTCAGGTTTTCTATCTCGATGAAAACGATCAAGACACTTTTTCCGCATATGCTTAATACTGGTTCTACCCAGGAAGACTAGGAGCGTATTCGTCTGAGTTGATTTACAATCGAAGAAAAATAAATAAGTTTAAACTAAACGATCGATGGCAGTGGACAATGGTTAAACCCCTGCTTCTTCTATTTTGAGAACTATAGTATCAGTATCTTCACCTGGCTTGTTACCGATGCAGAAACATGATCTCCCGATGTACTGCTCTTGTTCCTCCTGATGCATCATCTGTCGTTTATTTTAATTTGTATGCCAAATAAAAAAGCATAAGTATACACCCAATCGTGGACAGCCGTCCGAAGTGCGTGTGAATCTAACGGGACACCGGTATTAGTTTCAAGTGACTGATAAATCTGAGCTGTTCTCTAGATGACTCTGGATGCAATTAGTTAATCTTTTTTCACTTTTCGTAAGTTCCTACACGTTGGCAGCTTTGTTTTTCAATTTTACTTTCAGTGAAAATAGAATAAGCTGTCTGTGTTGTGTTCTATATTTGAATACTGCCCATCATCGTTCCATCTGCTTAAAAAATACACAGGTCAAATTTAGCGTCAAACCTGCGTTCGCTTTCAGACAGTAATTCTGCCACAGACTGTTTTAATCTTTCTTAAAGATTTTCAGAAAGATTTCAAGACGAAAATCTATGTACTTTCTTTAAATGTGTTGTGTTTAGGTAATTTGTTTTGTATTTGACATATGCTCGAACGCTTCAAATGTTGCGGTACTGGGACTTGATGCTTTTGATATTTTAAAGCCTTTCTCTTTCATATAAAGAGTAAAGCACAAATATCGGCCTTTGCGCAAGTTCAATTCGATATTTTGAATAAACAAAGTAAGTATACTACCTTTTTCAAGTATTCCACCTTTATAAATATAAATTATTCTGACTAGAACATCAATCTTAAAACGTGGTTTTGAGACAACAATTTTCATTTTTCCATGCATTTTATCACAAAAAATTGCGACCATAATAGTGAGCACCCTCCGCAGTCAGGTCGATGACCTTGTATCTAAATGTGCGTCACTCGAATCTGCTCTAGACGAATCAGAACAGTACTCCCGCCGCAACTGTCTCAGGATAAGTGGTATTCCGGTCACCGCTGCTGAAACTACTGACGAGATTGTGCTCGACATTGCCTCAAAGTGCAACACTCAAATTAATCTCGTTGATATTGATCGTTCCCACAGAGTTAAAAGGAGAAATACTATAGCGTCAAAACCAGCAGATATCATTGTAAAATTTGTTTCATATAGATCACGAGCCAACTTCATCGGTGCAAAATCAAAGCTAAAGGAGAGTGACTTATATAGAAATGTGTTTATAAACGAAGACCTGACCAAAAAACGTAGCAACATTCTATATGAATCGAGAAAACTAGTCAGGCAAAATATTTTGAAGCAAGCATTTTCAAGAGACGGTCGCATATATGTGAAAGACAAGCACGACCAGAAACATCCGATCCACTCACTGGGTGACCTTAAGCAGTTTTGAATATTATAATATATAAATTATTTGTATTGTACATGAACATTATTACATTTCATATGTGACTGGTACATTGATATTAAAATAGTATGTTTTTTTTTTCCATACTTAAATAGTCAAACACCTTACAATAAATATATATGTAACCTTTTTACACATTTTATTGAAAATTAATTTATTTATCAATAGAATCAGCAGTTATACAACTTTATAACTGGCTGCTATATTCTACTATCAAATTTACTATTTGTTTACAACAGTGTTCATTCAAATTAACCAACCATTCTTCAAATATTTACTACGCCTTGAAAAGTGCGTGCATGCATTAGCTGTGTAGAATGTCGAGTAAAAAGTTTTATTTACATGTACATGTACAGTATTACATTTCATATGTGACTGGTGCATTGATATTAAAATAGTATGTTTTTTTCCATACTTAAATAGTCAAACACCTTACAATAAATATATATGTAACCTTTTTACACATTTTATTGAAAAATTAATTTATTTATCAATAGAATCAGCAGTTAATAACTTTATAACTGGCTGCTATATTCTACTATCAAATTTACTATTTGTTTACAACAGTGTTCATTCAAATTAACCAGCCATTCTTCAAATATTTATTACGCCTTGAAAAGAGCGTGCATGCATTAGCTGTGTAGAATGTCGAATAAAAAGTTTTACTAACAAGGGACGATTGACATCTGACATATTGTTGTTTAAGAAGAGCAGTTTTTCTGTTTTTCTGTACTCTCTCCCGATTACTAAAATGGTAATGATAAATCTAAATCTAAACATAAATTTCTCTGATATTGTATTATTTTTTATGTTTTTCTTGATCTCTTGCTATACAAAACATAAACATGATTATCTTTATGACTTGTATAACATTTATAATTATGACACCTTATTGCACTCACTGATAGTTGTCGTCGTCTTTTTCGTCGTCAGCACAATGCGAGGATTATATGGGATGATAATGAATTTGTTAATTAATGATGAAGTCGTCGTCATCAATATAATTGGGGAATTTTTTACGGGATAGTGGTAATTGTCGTCGTTGTCGTCGTCTTTTTCGTCGTCAATACAAGTGGGTGGTTAAAAGGGACGATGATGATGGTTAGTTAATGTTGACGTCGTGGTCATCAATATAGTGAGTACTTATTTTGGATTGTGGAGACTGTCGTCATCTTTTTCGTCGTCAATACACTGGGGTTGAATATAGGGAAGGATGATGATAGTTATTTTATGTTGACGTCATAGTCACCAATATAGTAAGTACTTATTGGTAATAGCGGAGTTTGTCGTCGTTGACGTCGTCTTTTTCGTCGTCAATACAATGGGAGTAATTAAAGGGATTATGACGATGGTTAATTAATGTTGACGTCGTGATTATGATGGTCATGTTAACGTCGTCACCTTCAATAATGTGATTATCGCCGTCGTTGTCGTCGTCAATACAAAGGTAATTAAATGATGATGATCTTTAACACTTATGTTGAAATGTCATTTTATGCAAATATTTGTTTGGTACCCTTATGTAAAATGTTTCATTGTTACTGATGATGATGATGATTATTATGACATTGTTAATGGTGATGAAGATGATGATAATGATGATGATGATGATGATGATTATGATTACGATGATGATGATGATTATTATGATATTGTTAATGGTGATGATGATGATAAGGATGATAATGATGGTGACGATGACAATGCTGATGATTATGATGATTATTATGATATTGTTAATGATGATGATGATGATGATAATGATGATGATGATGATGATGATGATGATGATGATGATGATGATAAGGATGAACATACCTAAAGTTACATTGAAATTGAAATTAAAGATAAAATATATAATGATTATAGCTATCACCTATTACATTTTTATTAAGATTAAGTATAATATATTGTAATTATGTGATGCGTTTGGCACAAACGCAGCTTGTTTATTTAATATTACTGGTTTGTAGTTTTATTGAATTATAACTACCAAAAAATGATACGGTTTGTTCATCGACATACCAAGAGATACTTTGTGTGATTATTTTATAGTATACAAATTTGTTTTTTAGCTTCATCTTGCAAGTGCAGAACATTAATATTTTTTAAGTGCATACATGCTTATATAGTAAAAATATATGTGCTTTGAAACCTACTTGTTACAAATTATTGAATTTTCATGTGTACATTTTGTTTTCCACTTAAGTCTGAATTAGTTTTTAATACTACTTCTAAAACGAAAGTAATACGGTGACATTAAAAAAAAAAAAATGTTTATAAATCATCATTCTAATTAGGCCAGTCAGTCTATTCTCTGACTTAGTATGAATGAATTTATTTTATTTTTCAAAGTCACTATTTCAATATTCTTATTTATTTTATTACTAAATGAATATTCCATTGTTTTATCTGGTTTGGTCCTGGTTTATGCGGTTTGTCATGAGCGTGGTGTAGTTTTAATTTGTATGAAATCAAACCGGTTGTTCCGACAATTTGCTTTTTGTATGAGACAATATCCCAATGGGTAATGACATAAATTCATGGCGTGTGGCAATCGGTATGTTTCACAATTGCACAAGCGGAGTATTCGGGAGACTCACTCTAAAATATAACCATTTGAAAGAGTTGTTTATGTTTCTTGAGTTTATATTTACCATCGCAGGTTTCTATTTCAAATTTACTTCTGTCTATTTTCAACAAAGTATTGTCAATCTCCAATGTGCTTTGGTCATCCTGTTATTAGTTTTGATGTCAGGAGATGTTGAGACAAATCCCGGTCCCGACTTTACGGATACTGTGAACATACTAGGTGCTATTTCAATTATCCATTTAAATATAAGGAGCATTATCTATAAATTTGATTTTATTTCCCAAAACTTTACTGATATTGACATAATGTGCTTTACTGAAACTCATCTTAACAACTTGGTACCTTCTGACGATTTAGTTATTGATAACTTTGACGGATGTATCTACAGAAAGGATTGTACTTCTCATTCGGGAGGTCTTTTAACTTATGTTTCAAAGACAATTATGTCGAAAAGACGTACGGATCTCGAAAGCACAGTAGTCCATGCAATATGGGTAGAGATTTGTTACAAATCGTCTTCCTTTTTACTTTGTAATATATATCGTTCTCCTAATACACCAGTTTGTTTTTGGGAAAATTTTAATATTTCTATCGAACTTGCTCTCGAATCAAATTCCAATATTGTAATTGTCGGTGATCTCAACCAAGATTTATTGAGCAAAAGAGACTGCCACTTACGTAACATTATCATCATAAATAACATGAAAAATATAATCGATAAACCGACACGAGTGACAGATACCTCAGCAACCTTACTCGACCCTATTATCATATCCGACAGTATATTACCTTTAACCTCTGACGTAATAGACATTGATAGACGAGTTAGCGACCACAAAGCTACACTCTTAATAATAAAGTTTCACGATTACAAACAAACATGTTCAAAGCGAAAAATCTGGAATTACAAAAAAGGTGACTATGAAACGTTAAACCGCATGATATCCGACCAAGACTGGGACTTTATTGAAGAACTTGACATAAATGACTCATGTTCACGATTTACAGAGACATTACTATCACTTATGACTAAATGTATCCCATCCAAAGAAGTAACAATTCGACCTAATGACAAACCCTGGTACGACTCACAGTTACGAACAACTTCAAGACAAAGAGACAGACAAAAGAAAATAGCGACCAAAAGTACAAACCAAAATGATTGGACAAAATACAAACGTTTAAGGAACAAGGTTAACAACTTGAAAAAACATGCAAAAGAACGCTTTTTCAGCAACTTGGAACAAAATATTGCCACATCTCGGACAGACAATCCAAATCAATACTGGAAAATCTTAAGGAACTTGGTTAAAAATAATAGTAAATCCGAAACAATCCCAATACTGAAAACAACACTTAACGACAGCTCCGAAAATATATGTTTCTCAGACAATGAGAAAGCAAATTGTTTAAATGAGTTTTTTTGCTCTATTTCTAACGTAGATGATAGAGGGTCAACCCTACCAGAACCGAGCATACGGACAGACAGAACAATTAACGACATAACTATATTAAAGAACGACATTGAAGATATGATTTCTTGTTTAGGTATTAATAAAGCTGTAGGGCCAGACTTAGTAAGTCACAGAATTTTAAAACTAACCAAGGGTACAATTTCAAAACCTTTATGTATTTTATTTAATAAGTCTATTCGCGAGGAATCTTTTCCATGTAACTGGAAACATGCACTTGTTATGCCCCTTTATAAGAAAGGCGATTCATCGTGTGTTAGTAATTACAGACCTATTTCCCTGTTAAGTTGTATTGGTAAACTTATGGAACGTTGTGTGTATAAGTATATATATAATTACCTTATCTCTGATAATCTTATATATTCTAGACAATCAGGTTTTTTAACTGGTCATTCCACTGTATACCAATTAATCGACATATACCACCAAATTGTTAATTCAACTGACTCTAAACTTAACACTTGTATGGTCTTCTGTGATATTTCTAAAGCATTCGACCGTGTCTGGCACAAAGGCCTTTTATTCAAAATGCAACAATACGGTATAAACGGCAAAATCTTAAATTGGTTCAATAACTATCTTTCCGGTAGGAGCCAAAAGGTATTTGTCGGCACATCCTCTTCTCATACAATGTCCGTCAATGCTGGTGTACCGCAGGGGTCTGTCCTGGGTCCATTACTATTTCTAATTTACGTAAATGATATAGCAGACAATTTATTAAGTCTTGCACGTTTGTTTGCAGATGACACTTCCTTAGCGAGCTCTGCCACAAATATATCAGATCTTGAAGGTATAATAAATCACGATCTAATTATGTTATCTGCTTGGTCAAAACAGTGGTTAGTTACGTTCAATCCCTTGAAAACTGAAGCAATATTATTCACATCAAAAAAAGTTCGTAATCCATCACTATTGTTTGAAAATATTCCTGTAACATTTGTTGAAAATCACAAACACTTGGGCCTTACAATCAGTAATAATGGTAAATGGCACGCTCATATTGAAAACATAATACAGTCTGCATCCAAAATTCTTGGCATGATGAGAAAAGTTAAATTTAAAATACGTAGGGACTCTCTTAATCAAATTTATATATCATTTATTCGCCCAATTTTAGAATACGCCTCGGTAGTGTGGGATAACTGTACCTGCTACGAGAAAGACAACTTAGAAAAAATTCAACATGAAGCTGCCAGAATTGTTACTGGCACAACAAGATCAATATCCATTTCAAAATTATATAAAGAAATTGGCTGGTTATCTCTGTCAGACAGAAGAAAGTATCAAAAATTGATATTGGCATACAAAATAAAACATGGTATGACACCAAACTACTTAATAGATTTATTTCCCGATACAGTTAGTAGTAGAACAACATACGATCTTAGAAACTCACAAGATCTTGATATCATTACCAGACGAACTGAGCTCTTTGCAAATTCTTTCATTCCATCAACAGTTTCGTTGTGGAATAAACTATCAGTTGCTTTAAGGGAAGCACCATCATTATCAATATTTAAACGAAACCTAATAAATACTTGTTTTCATCCAGTTATAGTTCCAAAACACTTTAACTATGGTATACGAATATTATCTGCACAGCATGCAAGACTAAGAAATAATTGTAGTAACTTAAATCATGATCTTTACGTTAATCATATAGAAAATTATCCAACATGTATCTGTACGCATGGATTGGAAGATGCTGAACATTACTTTTTTAACTGCATTCTTTTTGTACAACAAAGAATTAAATTATTTCAAAACACAAGGTTGTTCCATCCACTCAATGTCAAAAAGCTGTTATATGGATCAGACGATCATTCATGTGAAGATAACATAAATCTCTTCGAAAGTGTTCTAACTTTCATTCACGAATCCAGAAGATTCCAATAATTAATTTCGTTATAGTATTTTGTTTTTCTCCCCTGACTCTGTAACAGCTACCACACCATAACCGATCGCGTGAATATCAGTGACCAACAAGATAATACTTTATATACATTTATGTGTGTGTGTGTGTGTGTGTATATTTTCTAATAATTTAATATTTAATTTCATTTAAAAAAAAAAAAAGCAAAAAATAAAATGATTTTCGCTTTTCAGTAAATACCTCAACATACATTCATATGTGTGTGCGTGTATGTATGTTTGCATGTGAATGTCTGTGTATATATGTGTGTGCGGGCGTGTGTGCGTATGTGTGCGTGCGTGTGTGTGTGTGTGTGTGTGTGTGTGTGTGTGTGTGTGTGTGTGTGTGTCCGTGTGTGTTTGCGTGAGTACGCATGTATACTTTCTCATTAACTACACTTTATGTCATTCATATTTACTTGCCGGGAATGTAATATATCTTAACCATCGTTAAAAATTGCAAAATATAGTTGAAAGGGAATGGCCGAATCTAATGTTGAGAGAACTTGTGGCCAGACCCTTTTGCCTTAAATTGTATTTGACTTATATGCATGATAAATATTGTAATATGTGTTTATTTGGCAATAAAATATGTTTAAACTATACACCATAATAGTCGTTGCTTGGAACGCTGAGGGGGACTATTTTTACCGTTGCTATACTAATGCGCAGTAGTCGTTTGCATATTTGAAGTGTTTTGCTGATAGATCAAAAATCGCAATAAAATCTAATTTGGATCACTACGTCCTCTACTATGGTAAATGCATTTTGAAACTTTTGAAACTATTTTATCGGTCGGATGAAATCGTGATCAACAGAATAACAAAGGTTATAGAAAAAATGGTAATATAGGCAACACGAACCCTATAGAAGACTTCGTTTTCTAAACGAGTAGCATAATCTGCATATTTCCTTGATAAAATCAAAATGTATTGTAAGTCACAAAAGCTCCGTTATCAGTATTACTAAACTGTACTCGCCGTAGCAACCGAAATTTGAAATAATCGCTCTATCCGTAGTTGTATTCATTCTTTTCCGTTTTTACACGTGGTCTGCATTGCATGAAATGTATTTTTAAAACACCAAGTAGGACTGCACGGGTACATTACGAAATTACATGAAATCTTAATTCTATTGGTGAAATTTAGTTATTCATTGATATATTTTTACGAATTTGCTCCATTAACTAGGTGGTGTCCGTGCAAAACAGAGCTCTTTTACAAACGGACAGTTCCAGCGTAATTGAAACTGGGGAAAGGGAACGCAATGCGAACACATGGAGTGGCAAGTTGGTGAAGACGGAAGGCAACGTGGCGACGATAGACGTACACATTGCCGCGAACTGCGCCATAGGGAATTGGCAGTTTACGGTAACAACTTTCCTCAATAAAGATGGGAGGAAACGGCAAGCAATCTACGATCCTGGAGAAAAGTTTGTCGTGCTCTTTAACCCATGGTGCAAAGGTATGCATATATCTTAATGTGGTTTAACGGCATTTTCAACACATTTTAGGTTATTTATGATGTAGTCAGTTTTATTGGACGAGGAAAACCTCAGAATGAATCTGAGTAGAACCACCGTCCTTACACAAGTAACTGGCATATTTCTTACATACACTTTTTGGAGCGAGAGGGACTCGAACCTACGACCTTAGCGGTGAGCGGTAAGTGATCTTGATCTTAGATTATTCAGCCACAAAATATATCAAAGGCATGCATATATTGCGAACAATAGCAATTGTTAAATGTGCAAGATATTAATCTTAATGTCTATTGAACGATTTGATGTTTTGAACAAAATAATATTTTAGAAAATAAAGTAAAATATACGAACACGTTGGACGCGCGAAGAATTGTCTCAAATATGGCGACTATCTGAACATTTGAAAATACAACCACGTGCACTTGGCATCAGATTGATGTGAAATTAATACAGGTCATATTGCTCCTAATTATAACAACACGTTTAAATTGATGGTATGGTAACGTATATTTAAGTTTTTCTCTAAATAACTTTTCTGCCGAACCTGTTTGTATATGACACAAGTTATCCTTACATCAAAAAGGGATTGGAGATTTCACTACAGAAATACACATGATCCTCTTTCTGTCCATTGTTTACTTTGCTGTTTTCCCTCAGCCAAACAAAAGCATACGTAGTGTGTGTACTTTGAGGAGCGAACAGAAAGGTGAAAATGTACGCTGAAAATGCACTGGTAACCATCGTGATCTCTGAAGTTAAACAACACTGTCAATAACCGACCAAGACGTAGATAAAGAGCTCTAAAACTCAAAGGCAAATGCGCTTCGTCAATCGCCACAAACACGTCTGGACTTAATCAATCAAACCTTAGAGTTTAAGACTCAGCCTCAAACTCACACTATGAAAATTTGTTAAAAACAATTTTACATGATATGAACAATTTTGTTTACACATTTTCTACGACAATCAAACCAAATTAATGAAAGATTGTAAGAAAATACAAACAAATACACATTTTGATTAAATTTTGATTTTAAAACCATTTCACCTTGAACAATCTTCATAATATGGGCCTTCGAGGCGGTTTAGCTAAAGGCGCGAGCATAGCGAGCTCACGTGGTAACATGAAACTAATTCAAACCACTAACACGTTGAAAAACGATGGTTCCCGAAGTGGTTTCTTCAGGAACCTATTGAGGATATTTATTGCACTGGGGTTGTTGTGGAAAAAAAACTAAATAATGTCGGGTATAAAAACAGTCACTATGTACAGTAAGATACTGCAATAAAAATGAGGAGTTTTAAACAACTTTAAAAGCTTTCATTTTACTACGCAAAACAAAACGCGTTGTTAATCTCATGTTGCAGCATATAGTCAACCTGTCTGTTCCGAACGAACCCGATGACGTAATTTACCAAGTATTTAATTACTTCCGTTTTGAATTATCATGAACATAATTAGAATATTTTATGCCCAATCAAAAATGTGTGTACATTTTACGAACGGTGTTAAATTTGTCCATTTCGATAGACGCTGAAGTAAATGAATCCTGACACCTTGTAATTCATTGTGCGCCAATTTTAACTTCTACATTCAAAAAGTGTTTATGTGTAAAATGTCATTTAAACCCCATTCAAAAAGGATAAGAACTGAGTCAGGTTATCTCAATTGGTAGCGCGTCTGACTATCAATCTTGGGTGGTGACTTTGAATTCCTGGAAATAGTGGTTAAGTTAACTGGTCATATGTTTATAAGAATACCTAGTTATTGAGATTGTATTCAAGATATATATTGCAATGCACATTTCTGTTTGCTACTTTCTTTAAATATCTAATTTTATCCTATGTATCTGCACAGCGTATGAGTTCAGCCATATTTGGATTACCAAGGTGCATGTTAATGAAGATTTGTAAGTTGAAGATTCATGTTGGTAGATTCAAACGTGCATTAAAGGGAATATCAATTATATTGGAACTGGGATACACAGTTTATATTTCAGACTGATACTGTTTTACAGATTAGATAATACGTTCTTAACTTGTGATTTTGCGAGCCGATGTCGATATACTGTGACACATTCATGCATATTCCTGTTGAGAATAAATACTCATATTTAAAAAAGAGTGAATCTTCTCAAAAACTAATTACCCAAATTTATTCATATTTAGTATAAATGATCCCTATGAGTAGGAATCCCAGGATTCTTAAAATAAACGGGCTAAGGTATATTTGGCCCAGGAAGGTGAATTTATTTTAACATAGGAAAACAATGGGAAAACAGAAATTTCTATTTTTCTTATATTTAAGGCATTACTTCCATTATCTTGATATCTGGATTATTAATGATTTTCTTATATTTTAGATATAACCTTGGTTTTATTGATGTCTGGATCCTTGTTTAGTCATAACAGTTGATACTGGGTCCTTTAAAGAGTACTAATATTTATAATGCACACGTGGTTAGCAGGGGCCAAAAAATGATAAAATTGAGAAAATTTAAACAAAATTGCGCATACTGTATTTGATTTTAATGATCACTATGAATAGGGGATTTAACTTTGTCCATATAAAGCCGCTAGGGTTTCAGGAACTAAGTAAAGAGATCTTGATTTGTATATGGGAAGCATGTGGAAAACGGGACATTCTCTTTTTTTATTCAGTTTATAGCTCGACTATTCGGAGAATAAAGAGAGCTATTCTACTCAACCAGGCGTAGGCGTTGCACCAACTACAATAACTAAGTTACATTACTCTTACATGAATATAATGCAAATAGACTTCGAAATTCTGGAAAAAGTTATGCGTGCAAGTACAATCAAGTTCATATCTCAGTAACCATTGCATGTATTTGATTAAAACTTTTCGCAAGTCTTCCCAGTCATCACTCCTACTACAATAACTAAGTTTGATAACTTTTGCATGAATATAATGCAAATTATTGCCATTGTTTGACTTAGAAATTCTGGTTAAGTTTTGCATGCAAGTACCGTCAAGTCCATATTTTACCAGCCACTTAATGTACTTGATTGGAACTTAATGTAGGCTTAGCATGTAGTTATGAAACCAGAGTGCGATACTTCTTGCCATATTTTTTTGTGCGAATTATCTCCCTTGTTTGACTTAGAAACTATGGTTAAACATGGGGACAGCCTTTGTTAACTTGGATTGATCACCAGTCTTAATCAAAGTTTGTACTTTTATGACAAATGATTTGTATAGTCAAGTGCACTGTCTTATAAACTGCAGCTACTGTTATCATCTATTTTAGTCATTATGATAATTATCTTGGTATGTGAATTATTATGTAGTCAAATGTTAAATATATTAAAATCTTTTATTAAATTGAATAGCCAAATTTGTTAATATTTAGTGTAAATGGGTCTTATTTATGAGCAAGGGTTTTAAGTGTGTTTAAATAAAGGGACAGGGTCTATTAGGACCCGGTAATGACACTTTGATTTTGACATGGAAACTTTATGGGAAAATGGATCAATCTCATTTTTGTCATCTATAAGTCATTCATAGGCTTAGTCCATAAAATTGAAGTGAATAGTTAATCAGTTGAGAGACGTAGGCCCTATTTGATCTCTTGTTATATCATGAGGTTTAAGTGAGCTATTCTGGTCGTTTCAGTCTATCGCCCACCTAGCAATCAGCTATTTCTTAAAAATCTTCTGACCAGTTGTATTAATTAATGACTGGTGTAGTTATCATTTATCAATAAAATCGACTCTTTCATAGAATTAACTCGTTCATGAAATCAACTCGTTCATGAAATCAACTCGTGCATGAAATCAACTTAAACAGTCTATGAACGAACGGACACTGGCAAACTGCATTGGAATTGTCATACTCTTATTTTATGATTTTTTGAAATTATATTGATTTCTCAGCGAGCACAACTATCTGAATCTGACTGTTAACCATTTATAGTCTGATTAATGATCTCATTAACACCAAATGTGGCATTAAACCTGACAGACTTACAATATCATATAACTGTTTGTATATAATCTGGATTGCATTTGTTTGTTGACAGCTGTATTTGTTTCTTGTAATGTTTATATTCATATGTGAAATTAAGTTATTGAAAGTACAAAATATATTGCTGTTTCTTAACCCTTTAGCCGAAGGCACAGTGTTAGTATTTCTGGTCTACCTGTTAGGTCTAGCTCTTTAATATGTCATGGAATTGTCACCAGAGTTGCATAATATTACTATTATATAACCATAATATTCCACAATTTCATGGACCTTTTCACAAACGGGTTTCACTGGTCAAGTAAATATGATGTTTACCAATTCTTTCATTAACTTGCAGAACTTTATAATAAACTTATGACAGTATTTAAAATGTTCGGATAAATGAATAGTTTATTTTTTCTTGTGTGGCAGTCCGTGTGGTTCCGGCTAAGAATAGAATCACTGCCGATCTCTGCAAAGGGGTAGGAATCCTCCGAATGGGTGTCATGTTCATTTTATCATTTTGTCATGTTCGCTATTGTGGTTAAATCATCAACCACTGTGTGGTTCCAGGGAGCCATGAGTGATGGCAAGAATAGGATCACAGTGGTTTACGCATGTCGTAAGAAGCGACAAATTGAGTAATACGATAGAATTTGCTGAAACTCTGCAGTTCTGCAGGTATCAAGGTTCTAGGTTCATTCTGCATATTCATTTGTTGATGTATTTTTTTAATATGTATGTTAATTTGTTGTTTTTGTACATGTAGAGTGAACCTGGAATATTCTTTCCTGTTGGCGTCGAATAACCTATAATGTGTTGGTACGCCGTCAAACCCTTTTCACTCATTCATTCTTGTGTGGCTACTTAGCGTCATGTTAATGTCATCATTGACTAACCACCCTGGAGTACTGGAGTTCATCAATCTCCCCAAGTAACTGATCAATTTCAATCTTGAATCAACGGTGAGAGACGAATGACAAAGAACCTCAGCGGTGGTCTGTGGAATAGAGCGCCTCCCTTGCATGTGGAAGAATATGGGTTCGATTCCAAGCCGGGTCATATGGGTGAAAAATGGTACTAGAACTTCCCTCATTTGACGCTCAGCATTTATATGATAGTTGGTGTCAGTTAACTGTGATTGGATGGGGTATCATACGATGCGTCGGCGGCATGATAGTCCAGTGTGGCAGACACTGTCGCGATATATAACTGCAAAGTTGTTGAAAGCGTCGCTAAAACATACAATAACAAATGACAATGAGATGTAATGTCGTATATATCAATCTTCATGGAGACCTACCGTACGTGAATTCATACTCATGGCCCCGATTTGATAGCCAGACTGAATACCGACTGAGCTAACCGGGCCTAGCTACCTTAATAAACATAAAATAGTTTTTCAGACTGCCATTTGCACAGTGTATGTGATGCTCAGTCATTCACTTTGATTTATGGCTTTGATTCTCCTGTCTCCGAATATGTGGGAAAGTAGTTAGTGACTTGCAGAGATACGATGCATCCAGTATTGGTTAATAATTGGGTAAATCTCTGGAAGATGGTTACATCAGTAAGATACTGTTGACGAAGTGTATACTCCCATACAAACACTTAACATCAATTCAAGTTATATACCATTAATGTGCAATACACAAATATCAAATTATAATATGTGTTTAATGTATAACCAAGGAGTGTACAGAGAATGATTGGGAATGTGTATCCAGTCCAGACTGAATGCCGATGATAAATGGCAATTCTATATCCCTATAGCAATAAATAGAAATGTTTTAGAGCTGACACGATTCCTGATAGACAGACGCGCCTCGTAGACACAATTAGAATTATTGTAGAATAGATTACCTAGAGAACTATTAAAATGCTACTTTGGGACAAGTGACAAATGGTGAGAACATATTTTCTGGAAAGGAAATCACCATTGCATTGATCACTGAAATAGTGTGAGTTAAAACCTGATACATTGATATGTTTATTTAATATATTATTGTGTGCGTTATTAATCGCTTATGTGCGATGAATGTGTACCACAAAATTCATACAAGGCCATTTAATCATCATAAAGCATTTGAGAAATCAACGCATTGTTCCGAATGTCTGCATTACTCTGCTCGATTTTTATAGATTTTACTAATACAGAGTTAGGTGCAGGGCATACAAGATATAACTGTGTGAAATCATCAATAGTCAATCTATAATTTCTTATTACTGTTTTCAATGCAAAAGTATTGTAGCGACGACGGTCACAAAAAAATTGCCTTTTTCCTGATTTTCACTCATTTTTGCTTGTTGATTCAGGACATTTTATTGAAGGTTTTAAGCTGATTTTCGGCCTCCTCTCTGTTAAAACAAACATTTTATCCGATTTCAACTTTTGAACATTTTGTAGCCATTATAAAAATCGTCAATGTTTCTCAACGTCTCATGAAAACTACGACTTTATTTGCTACATAAGATCAAGCCTTAACATAGACGCTATCAATGTATATATTAGCGGAATGGAAAATATGTGCACATTCCATCGGAATTAATATTAATTAAATAATGTTATTTATACATCATTTATTATAGAGTGAGTCGATTTTTCAATTCTCGATCGCTTTACCATTCCTCAGTTTAATATTGAAGAATATGAATTTTAGCAGAAGAAAATCCTGAAGTTTTGCATGTCGCTAGAGGAGATGTTGATCGATATAGTGATGCTATAAAGATCGATTATTCAAATAATTTTGTTTTAAGTGCAAAATTGGGACTTGAAATTCGATTTAGATTTTCGCTTCGTATAGCATTGTTAAATATTTCCCCCGAAAGGTTTTGGTGGCATCAAATGATACTCTATTTTATCTGTTATTGACAAAACAACCGATCTTTCAGTAAAAACTTCTATTTTCATTATTTTAAGAAAGCATGTGTTTTTCACAAATTTTCTGTCAAAATGTGAATTTTGTCACGTGATTTTAATAAATATCACTCCGCCAGCTGCTGACGTTCCTACTGGATGGCGTTCTGTATGCATGATCTCGTCCTTACTCGATGGTTTACACGTTTTATAGGGGTTTATGTTGTTGTTGTTTTTTCAGATGATACCACCTTTATGCCAGATCTCTTTACAGAGAAAAGTCATTTTGATGACTATGTACTAGGGGATCACGGAGTGGTGTACAGGGGTAACAAATGGAGTATTAGTTCATGCATATGGGAATTCGGCCAGGTAACTAAATATGTTTATTTTGTTTATACTTACACGGCCAAAAAAGGAAGTTGAATATAATATTAAATGGGTGTTTCCACTGCTGAACAGACATACATACATTGTATTGTATAGCTAAATGTTATAATGTCTCATTTCCATCAGATCCGATCACGAGTTGTGCATGTCATATTTGTCACAATGTGTACGTACCTGTACGGAGAGCATATTTGTTTACGCCCTGTTACACCGGCGCCCAACGGGGGACTGTATATTATATATATTCCGAGAACCATTCACATGATTCTCTGGTCTCTATTGAAATTCGAAGACGAATTCCTAATTAATGTGGGAATATGTCACAGTGTGTAGGCAGCCTGATAGGAAAGAAACGTATGTAAGCAGTTCGTCTAGCTCAGTCAATATATAAACAACATGAACATGATGCTGTCATTTTCAGTTTGAACAGGGTGTGCTGGAAGCTGCAATTTACCTTCTTAATTGCCTCGAAGATAAAGTAGCAAAGCGCAGTAGTCCAGTAGACGTTGCCAGAAAAATGACTAGAATGGTCAGTAATAGTATTTACGTATTCGTGTTGCTTGTTAATTTGCTGTTGTTCTTCGATACGTTTTGGAACAATTTCATTTTCAAAGCACCTGTTTCATCAGTGAATTTTGTGTTGTGTGAACCATAGCGCACGAATTTCTCATTGAATTTTTATTAATCTTAGGTAGTAGATAAATAACTATGATATCTCTGACAAGGTTTTGAACCGGCCAAATCAGATTGTTAATATAAGAGTTCTGGCACAACTCTGCATTGTTTGACATTGTCTGCATTCAAGCATACGTATTTTTTACTTGATCCTCATCCCGGGGGAGAGATCTGACCTGAAAATGGGTACATATGTGCCCTGTGAACTTCAAAACATACGAACAAACTCTACATAAACTCTACATTGCAGCCTAGGATTTGGTGGTCAAAACTCTTATTTTAAACCAATAATCATGACTATAGGGGTCGACTCTCAAACCAATTATATAGGGGTAAAACGTCTACATTTAATCTAAATGAAACTTTGTCTAAACGATGGCATCAGCTCTTAAATTAAGAATAAAACACATGTGTCTTATGAACATTTTGTTTTGGTCCTTTTGCTGTTTTCTTCTTAGAGATGCTAATGTTCTGCCGGCCCAGTCCGTTTGCTACTATTGCTTGAATTTTATACACGGTTGTATCCGTATAACATTGACCAGATGTTCACCAAAATTGTTATATATACATTATCAAATTTCGGACTGTATCTAAGCTAGCCGTGTTAGATAAAAAAAAACAAAGGTAAATATAGGTGAATATACAAAAGTACACAATTGGATATTTATTGATTAATTTATTTAAGTACGATTGCAACATAAGCACATTGCTCATATGGAAACTCCTCGGTCCGTTCATCGGGTTATTTCTGAGAGGTTATCGGGTCGAACCTGGGGTCACAATCATTTTTGATTAAATAATGGAAATTGTATATAGTTATTTTAATTACATTAATTTAAGATATATAATATGATATTTTGATTCGCACCAGCCTAACCAATAGAAATATCTTGTAGAAAGTGTTCTGTTTGTGAGAGGTTTATAAGGCGGGGCTAAGTATGCAACATACAGAACATTGTGCTGAATACCAGTACTAAGTATTATGCTTATCAATGTGATTAAACAATACTGTGAAAGTCTCAAGCGTAGCTTAATTAGAGACTTATTTGGAAAAAAAGTTCCAAGTAATCCGAATGAAAATTTATTTTACTATGTCATATAATATATTATGATGATGCAATTAAACATAATATTTTATAAAAAAAAAAAAAGGTTAACGAGCAAGACGATGACGGAGTACTTGCTGGAAATTGGTCCGGTGATTATAACGACGGAAAGTCGCCAAGTAGTTGGGATTCTACTGTTGATATTTTGAAACAGTATATGACGACAAAACAGCCTGTCAAGTATGGTCAATGCTGGGTTTTCTCCGCCGTTCTTACTACTTGTAAGTATCACCAGCTTCTACGAACTACCAAATTGAAAATCAATAAATGTATTCGTTTGTTCGTCTACGAGAGGCTCTCGTAGTAATCAATAAACACTGAACGGTATTCGTTTGTACGTCTACGAAAGGCTCTCGTAGTAATCAATAAACACTGAACGGTATTCGTTTGTACGTCTACCAAAGGCTCTCGTAGTAATCAATAAACAATCAATAAAAAAATCATGATTGATTGATTGAATATTTAGCGTCATTGTTATGGTATAACAGGACTAACAGACAACCAGTTGTTCTAACCGCTGTCCTGTAGGTAACCAATACTTCAGCACTCCCTATCTCCGCAAGTAACTCATAACTTTCCCATTTGAATCAGTGGTGAGATAGGAATGATAATGAAGCTCAATGTCGTATATCAATCATCATGGAAACTTGCCTGGCGGGGATTAGAATTCACGACCCTCGATTTATAGTCAGACGTGCTACCGACTGAGCTAATCGTGCCCGGCTGGCCCGGGTCTCTATATATATATACAACTTGGTCGATTTATATGAATGCATATAGTGACACATGTGCAAAAAAACTTAAATAACATTTCGCAATGATAGTTTCTTAACATTTACAGAACGTTCATCGGACCATGCGCATTATCACTGATCTAGATGGGGTCTATGAATTAATCTACAAAGTCTGATATCAACAAATACGGAATGCAATTTAATTGTCAGTTTGTCAAAATCAACCAATGAGCTCAACAATAATGTTATTTTGCAGTGTGTCGTGCGTTAGGTTTACCGGCACGGAGCGTTACCAACTTTGCCTCAGCTCACGACACCGACGCCAACTGTACTGTAGACAAATACTTGGAAAAAGGCAAAATCACTAGCAAAGGGGACTCTATCTGGTATCTTTTTTAATTCAATTCTTCACATTATAGGCAGTGTAATTTTTGAAAAAGGCTACTTTGAAAAATTGCTCTGGGGTTTGTACGACCCATTCGCGCCACTTTGAATTATTGTTCTGCGATTCAAATGTCATTGATAGGTATGAATGGTTTGGTCTGCCTCTAAGAAGCCAGACTACATATTTAGAGAACTTTCATTATATACTGTTAGGTACCCTGAAATAATAATTTAAGTACAACACATTAAAGTGCTGGGTAACATAAGAACCGATTACGTTAAGCATTCTGTTAACTACATGTAGGTGCTTTTATAGACCCTTTTCTGTTTTGATACTGAAAATTACACCAAAGTTCAAACTATAGATCCTTTTCCATTTTGATCATGAAAATTACACCAAAGTTCAAACTATAGACCGTTTTCCGTTTTGATACTGAAAATTACACCAAAGTTCAAACTATAGACCCTTTTCCGTTTTGATACTGAAAATTACATCAAAGTTCAAACTATCGACCGTTTTCCGTTTTGATACTTAAAATTACACCAAAGTTCAAACTATAGATCCTTTTCCATTTTGATCATGAAAATTACACCAAAGTTCAAACTATAGACCGTTTTCCGTTTTGATACTGAAAATTACACCAAAGTTCGAACTATAGACCCTTTTCCGTTTTGATACTGACAATTACACCAAAGTTCAAACTATAGAGAGTTTTCCGTTTCGATACTGAAAATTACACTAAAGTTCAAAGTATAGACTGTTTTCCGTTTTGATACTGAAAATTACACAAAAGTTCAAACTATAGGCCGTTTTACTATGCGAGTGTATGTAAACAGAACAGCGATATCATAAGATGCTCTGTAACGGTCTACTGAATCAGGTGCTAAGACCTTTGTCTTTAAGAAAAGGAACGCATCAAAGATGTATTTCTAAGTTTCTATTCATTCTCGCGTATTGATCATTTTTGCGAGATGATCCAGACTAATTAAGGTGTCGCCATTATGTGTTGACGCATCTATTTAATATAGGTACGGCGATTGAAGTTTTACGGTACATACAATGTTATATCGATATGACTTAAAAAACACATGTAGACTGCAGCGTGGTCTAGTGGCAGAGCGTTCGCCTCGCATGCCGAAGGTCGTGGGTTCGATCCCTGACCGGTTATACCAAAGACTTTAAAAATGGTACTAGAAGCTTCCTCGCTTGACGCTCTGCATTTAAAAGACAGTTCTAGGTCTGGTCGGCCTGGTGTCAGTATAATGTGTCGGATATCATACCATGTGTCTGCGACATGATACTCCAGTGTGACAGCGCTCAGAATACTGTCTCAAGTAGACACCGTCGCGATTTGACTGAAAAATTATTAAAATCGACGCGTAACACCATACAACAACAGCTCCACCTGTAACTTTCTGTTCAGTAAATGATGAAAGGTATATTGAAACACAAAGAGAAATTGTTTTATAGTCATTAATTATTGTTTTTTATCAAATTAATTTAATAAGGTTGGTATTGGAACAATGATTGAATGTCTATAAGTTTTAAAAAAAGCTAAATGGACACACTCTATGAGATGTTGATGATTGACGGCCGAGTACTTGTCAAACGATATAAAGTATATTCACCAAATAGAAAAGTCATGTTAAAATATATCGTACTCCTTGTAACTGAATGTTTGCATTAAGCGAGTGACAAGACGGGTAAACAATACTGGAAAATATATTTCAAACGTGCTGTGGAGAAATTGTATACATGTATGTTTACATATCCTATCCAGAAAATATCATTTACATAATGAGCTGGTTATAATGAAGGAAAAGTAAATAGTTGTAAACCACTTACAGGAATCATGTTTATTATTGTAAAATCTGCTAATTAGAAACCAGAGCTGATGTTTAAAAGATAATATTCTGTTAGTGTCAGTTTACGTTAGACTTGGTGGATATAACATGTACAAAAATGTAATCGAATAAAATATATATAGAAAGTCCTGTTTCTGCGTTAGTTTCTGTGTGATGTTAGATCGAAAGGTCACATTTGAAGATAGTTGTTGATTCCGTTCTTGTCTTGTATTTATCTTATTTATGAGAAATTCACTAATACACTGGCCGGTATTTCCCGTTTTATTCGTCATTTTTTGGCATAATCCGTTACAAGCAATTGAGTGACTTACTCGCGGGTCACAATACTCCAAATATAAATGTATCATGTTTGTTATAAATGTGTAGTTTTACTGCAAAGATTTGAAAAGAATAACGGCGAAATAGGCGAGGCCTCTTTAAATTAGTGTACCATTGGATGCTTTCAGTACCATTATCTTTCTGCCCCGTTCAACCAACTGATTGCATGAATCTGTGTCATTGGATGCATGTCACAAAATATGACAATTTCAATTTCTGACGGTTGCAATGATTGAATGAATATAAAAAATATCATGAATAAATGTTGGTTTACGTTGACGACGATTTTTGCCATAAGTTTTTTTTTTGTTAAACATTGGAGATACTAAATAAATACATGTTTTGTGACAAAGCGTAAAACACGGGTCTGTTCTGATATAGCCCTCGTTGATGTACCTTGCACATATACAAAGTACTGTGTGTCCTTTACAACTTTCCATTCTGTGTATGCTATACGCTCTCTCGAGTATTAGTTTCGGAGGACTGAAGGCGTTTGGGATCTTGCATTCTTGATTAACATAAAAGTTGACCTTAATGTACACAGGGTACTGCTTCCCCAACACATGGTACCGACGGCAGTATATCTACACAGTGAGATGGCATGCTTTACAGTTTCTTCCCAAATTAAGAATGTGTTTATAAAAAGAGTCCTATGTGGCCGAGTGGTCTAAAGCACCGTCTAAAGATCACTTACCTCTCACTGCTAAGGTCATAGGTTCGAGTCCTGCTCGCTCCAAAAACTTTGTGATTTGCGGAAGGACGGTGGTTCTACTCAGTCTGAGGTCTTCCTCCACCAGTAAACTGGATATGCCATATATATCCTGAAATGTGTTGAAAATGGCGTTAAACCCAATTAAAAAAGTGTTTATAAATAAAAACGAACGTGACAATACTATCATCACACTCATTAAATATTTGTCTTCGCAATTAGACCATTTCCATGTTATTCATTTGATTTTTTCAGGAATTTCCACGTGTGGAACGAGGTATGGTTCCAACGACCAGAGATCCCAATCCCTCGCAATCACAATGAAGGCTGCTTTGACGGCTGGCAGGTTATTGATGCAACACCTCAGGAAGAAAGCGGCGGTAAGAATTTATGTGATCTGAATGCATCTTTGGAACATGGTAATGACTATAGAATTGTGCTCAGTTCCATTTAGAAAGTGTCATTGGAATACATTAACAATAAATATTATGGTAACGTAATAATTGGCAAATAAATCGTCTTAGCGCGTCTTTTTGAAAAAAAAAAAAAAGAGCTATTGTCGCGACCCTGCCGTCGTCGTCGTCTACCGATTAAAAGTTTACGTTTAGCTCAGCTTTTACTGTTTCTGAGCAAACTGTTCATGTTATGGTGACTCATCTTCATAAACACATTCATATTATGTTATAGTAAAATTATATACTCACTTACCTAAATTTCCATACTTTGGGCTGTGAAAGTCTCGGTTAAAGATTTTTGTATTGCTCTGATTTGATTAAATTTTTAGTTGAACTTCCTGTCAATGGCGGATCACTTAGTCAAAAATTTGTCGAACTGCTAAATCGATCTTAATGTGTGATTTGAAGGCTTTTCGAGGTTAGTTCTGAGCAATGGCATTATAAGTGTCCTTGTCGCGATAATGACTAAAAATAACATGGACGCTGATTCATAGGCAGAAAACCAATCGAAAAAGAAAATTCTGTGTTTATATAAACCTATGATATACTTGTTTACATAACGGATAGAGTAAATCGATGAACCTATTGTACCTGACATAACTACACCCACGCTGATAGTTTTCAGATCTATAATGTTCGACATAAGTTACGTGGTGCTCTATAAATAATGATACAGACAGTCAGTATAATATGAATGCGACATCTACTCCCTTGAAGCCAACTAAAAAGTGCGAACTCTCATCACCACTTGACCTTTAAGACACTTAATAAAAATTCTCAGAAAGTCAGAAATTTCAGACATAACTGATTTTTCAGAAATATGAGAAATGGAAAGGTGTCTCAAAAAGGACCTGAAATTAAACTTGTTGCTTCAGATTTAAAAGATTTATCTGACATTCTTAAAGGCACCTTTAAAACTGAAATGGATGAAATTGTAAATTCCATCGTTGATAGCGTTATATCCGGTCTGACCTCTAGAATTTCACACTTAGAAGCCGAGAATTATGTGCTTAATGAAAGAGTGCCAATTTAGAACAGGCATCTGACGCGGAACCTTAACCGTCGAAACCACGTGCCAAAGTAGTAAAATTTGCAACATACCGCGCAAGGCAAAAATTGTTTCGCTCTCGCACACAGCTAAAGGCTAATGGGCATGGTGAAATGTTTATAAACGAGGACCTGACCTCTAGATCTAGAATTAATCGACTTGAATGTATCTGGTTGGAGGTTTTTTAATAAGAAACGGATACTTATAGGTACTTTTTACAGACCACCAAACTCATACTCTATATATAATGATCGAAGATTTAATTAGACTTGCGGTTGATACAAACATTAAAAATATTATGATTAAGGGAGATTTTAATCTCAACATGAATTGGCGACAAACAGCGCGGAAAGTAGATTCCCTTTGTCAACAGTTCGAAAACATTTACTAGGCGGATATGGTTATATGAGCATGCCGATTATGATCGTATGAGGGGACTTGTTTCAGAAACTAACTGGGATGGTTTAATGCACCCTGATATCAATATATATGAACTTAATATTTCAAAAAAGACTCTTGAACTGAGTAACTCTTGTATTCCTAATAAGACTGTCCATATAAAGCCTTATGAACCTCCATAGATAACTAATAACATTTAACGCCAAATTAGGGCAAGAAAACGTGCTTACAAAAGAGCTAAACAAATTAAATCTGAATACTATTGGAATAAATTCAATATGTTAAGATATATAATTGTGTCTGATATTCGTGCATCTAAACAATCATATTTCGATAATATTACGAATAAATTAACTTCAACAACTATCTCTTCAAAGGACTGGTGAAAACTCTCAAAACATTTATTAAACCTCATGAAAAACCACCAATACCCCCTCTGAACAATAATGGTTCTATGATAACAGACGATCTCGAAAAAGCAAATATAATAAATGATTTTTCCAGTCAGATCATATTAAACCAAGCCAATATGAACCCTTCAAATATCCCACAAAGCATTACAAACTCCTCTTTTGAATTTTTCACCTTGTCGTCGATTGAGGTTATTCCATAATTACGTTCACTGCCTTTTGTAAAGACAACTGGTCCAGATGAAATAAATAACCGTGTATTGCGTGAACTTGCCACTGAGCTTTCTGCACCTGTATGTGATCTTTTTAATAAATCACTTACATTAGGTATTTTCCCGGATACTTGGAAAGATGCATTTGTTTGTGCTGTCCTCAAAAAAGGTGATCCATCCAATGTTAACAATTATAGGCCTACTTCACTCTTGAGTGCCATTGACAAAGTATTTGAAAGACTTTTTTTTAGATACATATTTAACTATTTACGTGATATAAACTACTTTACTGCATTCCAGTCAGGTTTTATCCCCGGTGACTCCACCATTAATCAACTTACTTACTTGTATAACTCCTTTTGTCAGGCAGTTGACTCAGGAAAGGAAATTCGAGTTGTATTCTTTGATATAAGTAAAGCAATTGGTCGAGTTTGGCACAAAGGTCTTTTGGTCAAACTCAACGCTGCAAGTATATCTGATCATATCCTGAAATTTCTTGCTGACTATCTAAGTAACAGACGTCAACGTGTAGTAACTCCTAGATCAAAATTCAAATGGAAAACAATAAAACCGGGCGTTACACAGGGCTCTATTCTTGGTCCTCTATTATTTCTTATATACATAAATGATATTGTTTCAAATATCAGTTCAAATATTCACTTTTTTGCCTGGCGATACAAGCTTATATCTTATTATTGACAATGAAAGAGACGTCACAAATACAGCAAACATACTAAACCAAGACATAATAAAAATAATGGAATGGGCGGAGAAATGGTTAGTTACATTCATTTTTAATATCTCGTAACAGAAATCCCCCAATTAACCCTCCCTTATTAATGTTAAACCAACCAATAGCGGAAGTGCCTTCTCATAAACATCTCGGAATCTTCCTCTCAAATGACTGCTCTTGGCATTCACACATCGAATATGTTATAGAAAAGGCATAGAAACGAATCAATATAATGTGCAAACTTAAACATCAGCTTGATCGAAAACCTCTAGAAATTATTTATATATCCTTTATTAGACCCCTACTAGAGTAATAACGAAAAACAAGACCTAGACAAAATACAAAATGAAGCAGCACGCATAGTTGTAGGAACAACAGTATCTCTTTATGAACTTTACAAAGATGTTGGATGGGAATCTTTCTGCTCGTAGACGAAAACCAAAACTTATTATCTTTTATAAAATGATAAATAACGTAACTCCGCCTTATCTTTAACTCACTATTACCTTCTTTGGTAACCGAAGCATCGGCCTATAATTTAAGAAACGCAAGTGATTATCAAATTACATTTTCTCATCCTAAGCTATATTCCACATATTATCTTTCATCTGAAACGCGAGAATCTATTTCATAAAAATATTGTTGAATCTCCACTTTGTATTTGTGGAAGTACATTTCTTTCTGAAATGTCCGCTCTATGATACTATTCGCGCCGACCAGTTGCGGAAACTTAAGCCATTGTGCGCTGTGTCTGTAATAATTTATTGTTTGGTTACTCAAATCTTACATATGACACAAACATAACTTTTTTAGAAACTTCCAAAAATTCATATTGCCGAGTAAAAGATTTTGAATATAAATAATGCACCAGTCCCTAAAACCTCTTCATTTTCATTTTATTTCCATACGAAATATCAAATGTTTCTCCATGTCTTCTTTTCAAATTTCTAAAATAAATCTATGAAATAATCTCATTTAAAACGTTTTTCTTTTCTTCCAAACTCTATCATTTATAATATTAGAAATGTACTAATTATTAAGCATATTCATACTATGATTTACCGCTATTCTATCGTGACAATTGTATTCTTGGAAAAGAACTTTATAAGCTTTGTCTTTCGTTCTAATCCTATTCTTATTGTTTCACAAATATGTTGTTATAGTGTAAAGATTAGAAATAAAATTTGTTTAAGCTAAAGTTTCATGTTAAGCTCAGCCTTTTCTGTGTTTCAGAATAAACTACTTATTTTATGGTGAACACATTCACATTATGTTAAAGAAACAATGTATATAGCTAACGTATCTAAATGACCATTCTGTGTGCTCTAAAACCTTAGGTCAAAGTTTTTTTCTATAGCTCGGGTTTGATATTTTTTAAATCTATTTTATTTATCAGTAAACAATTGATTCTGTTAACTGATGGCCATCAATTAAAGAAGGTTTAAATCATTTTCCCTGACCTGTTTAATGGGCTTGGTTAGACCAAGCAAAATTTTGCCACAATTGACCCTATTTTGGATGGTACCCGTCATTCACGGATACGCCTGAAATTGGTCTCTTATATTGTGTTCAATATATGAAACGTACATACTTGTATAAGATATATATTGTTTTAAAGCAAATTAACCTGCATATATAATAGAAATCTCAATATGTATTCAAATATGATCATTTAGTATAAAATCGTTAATTTTGCAACTGCATCTTTAATTAAAGAGCTATTTTTTCCCCAAATTACGCGGTTAAGTGTATTTATCATTTCGATTGTCATTAGAATCTGTATCGCAGAGTATTTGTGAGATTTTAAGCGAAATTTATCAATACGCTTTATCAAAATATATACAAAAACACTGTATTTTATTGCAAAATTGAAAACAAATAACACTTATACCGAATAATAGTTGTTTTTAAAAAACATTAACAGTTATATTTAAGCTTATAATTACCCTTTCCATGACAGGTAATACTAGGTGCATGTATTTGTAATTAGATTTAATGAAATAATAAATATACACATTTTTTTTCGCATTGCAACAATTTAACGGCAAATTTCAAAATCGGATATGTTGTTGAGGAAGTAATAACAAAAATAATGTACAGTAACATTCTGTATTAATTTCTGATGTTGCATAGACCGCGGCAGTGGTCTAGTGGTAGAGCGTCCGCCTCGCATGCGGAAGGTCGTGGGTTCAATCCCCGGCCGGGTCATTCCAAAGACTTTAAAAATGGTACTAGAAGCTTCCTCGCTTGACGCTCAGCATTTAGAGGAGAGTTCTAGGTCTGGTCGGCCCGGTGTCAGTATAATGTGACTGGGTGGGGTGTCATACCATGTGTCTGCGGCATGATATTCCAGTGTGACAGCGCTTAGAATACTGTCTCAAGTAGACACCGTCGCGATATGACTGAAAAATTGTCGAAAGCGACGCTAAACACCATACAACAACAACTGATGTTGCATGAACATATATAAAACTTAATTACTGTAAGGTTTCATTCAGCTCTATCCATAACAAAATATTTGTGAAAACAGTCATCTTTAAGGTGAAAGATGACAGTACATAAAAAGGATAATGACAGTGAGTTAGTTTTTAAAATGGTCCAAGTGATCTCTAAAATTAGACATTTGTTCACTCGATCCCTGCAAAATATAAACAATGTTTCCCAGATAATTGGTCACGTTCCCAAGATCTCCCAAAACCCCTGTGAGACCCTCATTCCCCCTGTAATGAAAAAGTAGGTAATGCCATGCCTGTCCAACAATAAATAGCAACCGAACGCTCACTAACTGAACTATGACGCCATTCAAATCTTCCCTGAAGCAACTGACAAATTAACGTGCTTAAATGTGCTGCTATATAACGGACCCAATCGTGCAGATTACATTTTTCATATGAAATATCTAATACGTTAAAAATAAATACACACATTAGAATGTAAACGATTACCTGCTTGTTGATATCATAACGATTCCGTTGAGGTAATCAGTTATTTTTAATAAACCAACTGGAAACTTATAATAATCTCAATAAATTAAAGAAAGATAATGTTTTAACAGGAATTATGACGTGTGGCCCAAGCCCTTTATATGCCATTAAGCGAGGCATGGTGACTATTCCGTACGATACAGGATTCGTTTTCGCTGAAGTTTCCGGGGACCTTGTATACTTGGGCCGAAAAACGCAATGGCGATTATGCAGTAATGAACATCAAACGAAATGCGTAAGTGAAATAATAAAATTTTAATTATAAAGCGTTTTATTGATTGTGTCATTATAAAATATATCTGATAAAAGGTTACCTTGTAAGAACAGAACCTGCTAACCAAAAGAAGAAATATTACAACCGCATCTGAGATCGAACCATCGTCGCAAAACATGAAAGGTCAATAATTTACCCATTGGTTGGGCACCTGCTCTGGAACTAAAAGTAGTTACGTATACATGTTCTGCATATAAATAATCTGGCAAGTACAAGAACGTATCCGAGAACTTTTTATATAATGATTGCATGTATATAACTATTGCTTTAAGGCATAATTTATTAATGTTGTTTATCGAAAGTCAATGTGTTAGCTTACAATTTGATATCGGTGTCGTCCACAACCGAGTGGTCAAAGGCGCTTGTTGGCGTTTAACGATAACTTACCTCGCACTGCTGAGGTTCTGGGTTTGAGTCAAGATCGGACCAACAACATTATGTGAAACGATATGTCAGTGGAAGAACGGTGGAGAATTCATTAAGGTCCTACGTTCACCATTAAGGTATGACATGCCACATATATAGTATATTATATGGCATCTTTCTATGGACTAATCTCATTGACAACTGAACATGAAGATTATAATGTATGTATATACTTATTAGTTTGTGTTTTCAAAGTATAATAAACCATATGTTTTTCTTAAGTGTTGGACACAACATCAGTACTAAGCTACCCGAAGATCCCAAAAAAGAAACGACTGGAGACCACAAAGATATACCGCGTTTAGACTTGACAAAAAATTACAAGTTTCCTTATGGTATGTGAAAATGTAAAAGAAATTGAAATTTGATACTTCCATGTACTGGTGAGTATATCAATTCAATTTTACTTGTTTTTTTCAAAATGTTCGTGTCTAGTTCTATAAAAAGTATTGATACTTCCCCTTAATCCCTTAACATGATTACATTTAAAACATATATTTCTTCAGGTTACTGAGGTGATCTGAATGCCATTCCCCATTCCTACCTAACATGATCTCCTGCTCATTTCCACCGTTAAAGGGAATCTGGCACAACGTTATTTACAAATCTCGGTCTTTCTTTCGGATCCGGTCAGATAACCGGAATAGTTTAACTAGATCGAAATTCCGGTTTAAGGAATAACAAGCACATTCAGTGAATTTATGTCTCCCTTTTTTTTTTCAAAAGATTGATTGATTCAGGAATTCTTTAGTTATTGCACAGATTAAAGGGGCATAAATGTAGAACGACAAATGCCACAATCTTAAAAATCGGACTTAGTCTGTGTTATGTCATAATAAACGTTGTATTAGAATTTCAAAAGATCTCATTAAGGCATTCTAAAGCTATTGCACGGAAATGAATGTGATGGACGGACGGACGGACGGACGGACGGACGGACGGACGGACGGACAGACAGACAGACAGACAGACAGTCCATGAATAATAACCATTAAGTCTTATAAACACTGAGCTAGGAGCATTTTCACCTCGTGTAAGCCCAGCATACTCCTGTGATCGCCATAAGTTCCGAACATGTGAACATGCTCCAGTATACCAGAACTGGGGGCATTTCACCTCATGTGACCCCAAGCTCCGAGCATGTGACCATAGTTCTATGTATGTCTCTGTACAAAGGAGCCTGCAGTAGTATGTAATACTCCTGATTCAATGCTCCATTTTCAGTCAGTGTTGACCCCTATCCATAAAGTTCACAGTAATTTATGTTTCTGTCCTTATTTTTGACTACAGGCATGGAGCTCAATAATGGAAATATAATTCTGTAACAATATTGATATATCTATATATAAGATAAGTTACTTGGTCAACTACAGTAGTGTAGATCTATATAAATAATATATCAAAACATATTTAAAAAAACTTACATATTTGTTTTCCCTGACAATTCTTATCATAATTGAACTTATTTCCCCTTTTGTATCCTTATATATTAGGCTATGTTTTGCTTGTTTATAGAATATCTTCAACAGCATGAACGTCTCACACACCAATTAATTTTATACTGTTCTACATATAGAGACATGCACTTCTGGAACACTAGATACATTACCAAAGGTTCTAAAAGTGCCTTATTCCCATAGATAGTCCTCTGTTGGTCCAAATATGCAGAAAAAAACATGGGGTTGACCAGGTTGCTTTTTCACAATTTCGATGGTTTGATGGCACCCCTTCACTTTTGACAATTCTGCCCATTTGTTGCAGTGTATCACTACGCATCTTTAAACTGTTATAGCATCATCAAACAGTTCCCAGGGTCACCCAAACTTTGCAGAAATCATGAAAATGTTCCAATGTTCGCATATGCACAAAGAAATATGACATTTTATGCATTTTTTTAAAAAAAATTATCCAACCGCTTTACACAGCTCTAATTTCTTGGGCGTAATAATCTTGCTACCGTCATGTAAGGGAGGTAATTGTTCAGTGACACCTGAAAGTAATACTTACCACCCAATCAAGCACTATTTTGGGGGACCATACGTTGGTTTTACCGATACATTCATTTCAAATATATTACAATCGTTCCTAGCATACTGCCTTTAACATCTCTATTTGATTTAATCATTAACATTAAGCAAAAATACTTTTATAGCAATTGTTCCTGCTACACCAAACAGACTCTTATGCGACGCTACCTTAAGCCAATTTTTGCTTGTTCATTCAAAATACGAATCATGTACTCTGTGGAAATTTAGTCAAGAATTTAAAATATGCAAAATACAATGCTCTTCAGCATTCATACTGTTCTCTAAATTATTTTCTAAAAAATATAATGAAATATGTAAAACTTGTAACCTAGCAACTGAAAATATTGCACTTCATATAATTTTGTTTTGCAATCATAAAGACTATATACGGTCTAAGTTATGGGTTAACCTGTCACGATTGTTGGGCCCGGAAAATTATGCAAAACTGTGTGCTTATACACCGGAGGGGTCCTCCGTGGCCGAGTGGTCTAAGGCGCCGTCTCAAGATCACTAACCTCTCACCGCTATGGTCGTAGGTTCGAGTCCCGCTTGCTCCAAAAACTTTATGTGAGAAAGTTTCCAGTTACTTGCGGAAGGACGGTGGTTCTACTCAGTCTGACTCAGTCTGAGGTCTTCCTCCACCAGTAAAACTGGATATGCCATATATAACCTGAAATGTGTTGAAAATGGCGTTAAACCCTATTCAAAAAAAAAAAAAAAAAAAAAAAAAAAATTATACACCGGAATTACAACTACTCGAAATGTTCAGTGGTTTTGTCTCCTTTAACATAGATGATAAAACTAGGGTGAAATGCTTCAAAACTTTCTTGAAGACGGTCCACAATATTATGACATAATATGTATTAAATTTCCTAGGATACAAGAGGATATAGAATGAAAATGAAATCATGTAAACATAAACTGTTGCAAGCGTGCTGTAATAAACATATTCATTATGTGTGTGTGTGTGTGTCTGTCTGCCTGCCTGCCTGCCTGCCTGCCTGCCTGCCTGTCTTTGTTTCCGTGCGATCATGTGTGCGTGCGAACGAGAGACTTGTGAGCTCATCTTAGTTGTCTTGATGTTTCGTTTCGATTAAGGCTGTCTAATATGATGTGCTCAGTATGTATTATCAATGTGAATTTTAATTAACAATAAGACATGTAAATATTTTTCTCTAACAATATATTACTATGACTATTCTCCTTATCATATATGTAAGTCAAATATGTTTGTGTTGTTGTTGTCATTAATGTAAATAGCTATCGTACAATCATTACTTACCTGCTTCATTTTTCATATGGTTCTTAACTAGTTCTAGATATGAAATCTACATTTTGAAATGTAAATACTGATTGTTAGACAATATTGATATTGTAACTACATGTATTTATAAATCTTTTTCAAATAATTGCCATTATATCATGTTTTTCATGTATTATTTCTTCATATATGGAGGAAATAAAGATTATATATATATAACATCCAAATATGTATATATACTTTAACAAAATAATTTTGTGATAAGATTGCAGTGCCGTCACCAAACCAAATCAACACATGTGCATCCACTAAGGAGATGCCAATTAATGACATGTTTTTCTTTCCAACGATTTTATGTTTTATAGTATTTCTTGTATGTTTTTATGTTAAAATTCCTGAATCACTACTTAAGTGTATTTTAACAGGGTCAATGGAAGATCAGGAGGCAAAAGCTAACGCAGCATATGGCTCTGAGAAGTTCATGAAAGACTACATGACATTTATACACAAACAGTCAGAGGTAAACGAACAAAAGTTAAAAGTAGTATATGGGTCACTACGACTAAGCATACGCGGGGATGAAATTAATAGTTAAATACGGGATCATGCGTGGCCACCATTTTAGCCGAGCCATATGTGAGCATGTCATGGGATTTGAGTTTAGTTCAAACCTCATGTATTGCCATATAAATATACATAACATTATTAAGTGTGCATAAAAATCGTATACGATTATAGGCAACAGGGTCTGGACACACATTCTCTCATCATTGGATACTGCCATTACCTTTCAACTATATTTTACAATTTTAAAAAAAGATGGGTTAGGTATACTGACCGTACACTGACGGCAGATGAAAATCGGTCATCGTTTTATTTTAGATGAGAGATTATACTAGGTGAATATTTAGGTTTAATATTAGATTTGAGATCACTTTAGACTTATATATAGAACCTAATGGCCGCTATGACGATATACAAGATTGAGTGACGGTTCAAATTTCTATTAATAGCTGTCTACAGAAAAAACTGTGTTAGTGGTCACCTTTATTAAGCAACCACTAGTCCTAAATAGCCACATTTTCTATTTACCATTTCTATGATTTTAATTAACCTGTACTAAACAGTCACCTGCCTTAAGAGAGAATTTGTTCTTTCCTTTGAATGGCTGCTTAAGAAAGATTTGACTGTATAGCGAAAGTAGATCGATTGTCAGGCGTGATGATATACGAACGATCAGTTGACAAAACAAATGATAATTAACCATATTTATTTTATTTATTTCAGAACGTAAAGATTAAAATGACGCATGCTGCTGAATGTTACTATGGAGAAGATCTGGTTGTGTGCCTGAATGCAAGTTACAGGGATAAAAGTAGAAAGAACAATTTGGCTTTGACTGGGGTAGTCTTTAGATTCCTTACTAAGGATTATACAGATAAGTTTACAGATTCATCCCCGATAAGTGTTGTACCACAACCAGATAAGATTCTGAAGAAAGATGAAGGTAATGTTTAACTTGATAATTCTTCATTTTAAGCATCAATGAAACTCGTTAAAAATCAAAAATCCATGTTTTATTTTAATAAAGAAAACATAATCGCACAAGACATAGATAATATGTGAAGGAACACACAAACATTTAGATATATTTTAATCCATACATTTATTGTCAACATTTGAACTTACATAGAGTAAGGTCTAGCGATGAGTATATATTTGAATAGAATCAGTCAACGAGTGTTTCAGTTATTACGCAGATGATGATTAAGTTGCCAAATTTGGCTTGACAAGGGCCATAACTCATGTAAACTTATATATGCGACTCTGAATTTCATTCCCATGCAAGGTTTGTTAATCAGCAACCATGTAAACAATCTATGAACATAATCACTCATTGGTTGTTTGAGTGTTTATTGAATATTTAGAGGTGTTTTTTTTTCACTAAAATTGTAGGATCATCTTTGCGCATGCATGTCGTAAGAAGCGACGATCTAAATAATTCGATAAAATTTGCTGAAACTCTGCAGGTACATGTATCAAGATGTTTGGTTCATTCTGCATAATAATAAATTATCTTTATTTGTTGGTGTGATTTTTAAACTGTATGTTAATTTGTTGTAAATGTACATGTAGAGTTAACCTGGAATATCCTTCGGAAACAAATGTTCAGCGTCGTCGATCTGATGTAGATAAAGTAATTATTTTTGTAACTTAAAAAGAGCCCATAACTATTATATGTGATTAATATTGACATGTAGAGATGAGTTTCAATAAATGGAGTCATGAGTACCAAATTTGAAATAAATAGTAAAGACTAAAAGTAATGTAAAGAACAGTCGAGGTAATATATATGTATTGATATTAGGCTGAAAAAAAGTTATTGTGAGATTATTTTGATTCGTCAATTTTAATTAAATTTTAGAAGCAATCAGTTTCGGTTTTGTTGTCTATGGTGGAACGTATGCGACTTTTCACTTCAGCTTATACTTTGTCAATTTGAACTCGATTGCGAAGGAAGCTCAAACTATTATCTAATTGTCATTTGAGGTAAAAACAAGACTATGTGTTGTTTTCTGAGAGGCATCGAGTTGAGCGAGGGATGTCTTTTCTCCCTTTTTTACCTCTTACTTTTACTTATCTCTTCATTTCTTTGATTGTTGGTTTACCTATTGAATGCTATCATTGTCATCTTAACTCTAATATTGCTAGAACTTGTGGTCCAACCCGTTTGCTTATTATGTAAATTATGCAATAACATATGTTTAAACCAACTACACTACCACCTCGCTTTGAGACATAGCCAATGAAATTATTCGTTACAAAACGAATTTGTCCGATCGGATAAGCGTTTCAATGAGAATAATTAACCAATGGGACTATTCGATACAATGAAAATATAACGTTTAAAAATAAATGTTCAAATGAGTATTGGTAAATTGAGATATTCGTTTCATTTAAGTATATAATGTTGAATGTTTACCTATTTTAGAGTGTTGCTTTGAGGTGACTCTCAAGTTCGAAGAATACAAGAATAAACTGAATGACGACCTTTGTATGAGTATACAGGCTAAAGGCAGTGTGATGGAAGGTTCTAAGAAGGTTCAGTATATAATCAAAAGACACGACTTTACGTGGCTCATACCTGGCTTGAAAGTGAAGGTAAGTTAACGTTTTATTATTATAGTGTAACTGACTAAAAATCACGCTACAAAGTATAAATAATTTCTTTTTTTTTTATATAAGATAAGGTCTAGGAGTACCACGTTACACAAAAAACATTCCACATATATTTTTTTAAAGTAATTTTCGATGAAAGGAATGGATCCGCACATAAAAATGAACAACAACTGGTAGGTTTACCAGCTTGTTTTTTTCAAAAGAAATGCAGTGGTATTCATTTTTTAAAAAAAATCCTTAAATGCTTATAAATACCTCCATCTATTAAATTCATATGAACGACACCTTTTTAACACCAATGATTTCTTATTGCAGTATAAGCCATTGCAATGTGTTTGCTATAGCCATCTGTAGCAATCAATCATACCTCCTATGAACAATTTTGAAAATATTTCAAACCAAATTACGTGGGATTTTTTTATCCGCTAAATTCCTGTTACCGTGGCTAAAAAGCAGGTCTAACTGTGAGATCATACATTGATATATAGCTAAGAAGGATAGATATAAGTACATAATACCGAAGTCGGGTTCGGCAATATGTAGTTGGATCAATTTACCTGTCATTGAATTGTCAATCATAGTATTTTCTATCAATTTTAGATTAGTTTAGTAGTCAATCTCGAATACGTTATGTATAGCAAAACGTCCAATCCGTGTAAACTGTCGAGTAATCTGCCCTTGAATGGACTAAAATATTTTTATGTCCAACTGTCGTAGATTCAAATGTCTGACTTTGAATTGCCAACATATAAGTAATATCCAATAAAATGTATATAATCTCGAGTATGTCGTTTAGCAAAACTGTCTTGGTCCAATCCGTGTAAACTATGGTAGACTGAGTTATCTGTTCTCGACTGGTAAAGGACACGATCTAGGTCAAATCGTAAACTGTCGTAGGCTGAATTTTCTGTCTTTGATTTGACAACCTATATTAATCCACTATACGATAATCGTATAGCAAATATATCTTGGTCTGGTCCGTGTGAACTGTCATGGACTGAGTTATCCATTCTTGAATGGTCAACTATACTGTCTAGGTCCAGTTCGTATAAACGATAGTTGCCCAATAGCACTGCAGATATGAAAGTTGCTATTGATGGATACCTCATAAAATTACTATTGTAAATACAAACAATGTATAATGATATATATAGTAACATCGTACCACTACCAATATGAACATTGCTATTTATAGTTAGCCAATATCACTATAGATATGAAACTGCCCAATACAACTACTAATATGAAAGTTGTTATTGACGGGTACCCCATACAACCACTTTTGTGAGTAATAATGAATACTATTTACAGTAACACCATTCCACAAATAAAAATATTATGAATAAACTACTTTTGGATATCCCATATATCTATTTAATAGGTATGAAATCTAAATTTATATCTATCACATACCACTAATCATAATTATATTTGAAAACCTGACAGTTACCAGAGTCAGTGAATGAAGGCGAAGAATTTGTAGCTGAGGTGACGTTCAAGAACAGCCAACCCGAAAAGCTTACTAACTGCATGCTGTGCTTTTCGGCAAATAGTTACATCGTCGGAAACGAAGCCAGAATAGTACTGGACGGGTAAGTGTTCATTTATTTGAGGTCACTTCAGGATCACTAGCGGCCACTAAACAGGCAAATCCCGTTCTTTAAAAATAGACAAGGCAATCCGATTGATTTTAGCACCAAATCAGAAATACTATCAGAATTCCGTTACAATCGGATTCAAAGAAGACGTTTTATTATTTTAGAAAAGCACACATTTAAAATCATCAATACATATTTTTACTAAATGTTGTCCTAAGTATCAGGGTTCAAGACACTTAGCGTTATACAGTATATTCACTTTGCTAACAGGTAAATTCTAAGTTTTTTAAATTTGTTGTTTCAAATCATATCAAAACTATGGATTTTGTACAACCCGCATATAATAGATACCGTGAAATAATTGTGCGGCTATCTAATATTATTCACACTAAAATAAATGCAATGAAACAACTAGGCGGGTATGTGATACTACCAGCGATATAACAAATGCGGTGAAGTAACTGTGCAGGTATCTGATACTACCCGCTCTATAATAAATGTAGGTGAGGTAATTGTTCGAGTATCTGATACTACCCGCGCTATAAAAAATGCAGGTGAAGTAACTGTACGGGTATCTGATACTATCCGCGCTATAAAAAAATGTGGTGAAGTAACTGTGCGGGTATCGGATACTATCCGCGATATAATAAATGCAGTGAAATAACTAGGCGGGTATCTGATACTACCTGCGCTATAATAAATGCAGTGAAGTAACTGTGCGAGAATCTGATATTACCCGCGCTTCTTATAAATGCGAATGAAGTAACAGTGCGAATATCTGATACTACCCGCGCTATAGTAAATGCAGTGAAGAAACAGTGCGGGTCTTTGCTACTATCCACGCTATAATAAATGCGGTGAAGTAACTGTACGGGTATCTGATACTTCCTGCACTATAATAAATACAGTAAAGTTACTGCGAGTGTATCTGATACTACCCGCGTTCTACTTAATGCTGTGAAAAAACTGTGCGAGTATCTGATACCACACGCGCTATAACAGATGCAGTGAAATAGCTGTGCGAGTATCTGATACCACCTGCGCTATGAAAGATGCAGTGAAATAAATGTGTGCGTATCTTATACTATCCGCGCTATAATTAATGCAGTGAAGTAACTGTGCGCGTATCTGATACTATCCACCATATAAATACAGTGAAGTAACAGTGCGCGTATATGATACTAGATAATAGATGCAGTGAAGTATCCTGTGCCTGTGTTTGATACTACCCGCGCTATAATAGAGGCAGGGAAGTAACTGTACTGGTATCCGATACTATCTACGCTATAATAAATGCAGTGAAGTAACTGTGCAGGTATCTTATACTACTCGCGCTATAATAAATGCGGTGAAGTAACTGTTCTGGTATCTTATACTACACGCGCTATAATAAATGCGGTGAAGTAACTTTACTGGTATCTTGTACTACCCGCGCAATAATGAATGCAGAGAACTAACTGTGCGAGTATCTGATACTATCCCCGCTATAGTAAATGCAGTGAAGAAAATGTGCGAGTATCTGATACTATCCCCGCTATAGTAAATGCAGTGAACTAATTTTGCTTGTATCTGCTACTTCCCGCTCTATAATAGAATGTGTGCTATTATGACAATTACGTGGTTTAACAAACAGTAATTCTTAGCAACAGATAGCAAGGTGTGAAGCGACAGACCAGAGTACCCACTCCGTGAGAGACTGTCTCTCCGAGTCTCTGTCCGAATCTCTCTCCTATCTGATAAAAAGGTCCCGTTTATAAAGTGCCTGCATCACGAACAGAAATGAACAATCATATTTCATCGTGACATTCATGGAGCTGCTAACTTGTAAACAAATTGGTCAAGATTTCAGGTTCGGGTCATGGCTAAAGTGATGACGTACAGCCTGACCCACATGGAACAGTCTGACCTGGACCAAATTCAATACGCATTGGTAACATGCTGACCGATATTAACACAGATGCAGTGAAGTAACTGTACTGGTATCTTGTACTACCCGCGCTATAATAAATGCGGTAAAGTAACTGTGCGAGTATCTGATACTATCCCCGCTATAATAAATGCAGTGAAGTAACTGTGAGGTATCTGATACTATCCCCGCTCTACTAAATGCAGTGAAATAACTGTACTGGTATCTGATACTACCCGCTCTGTAATAGCTACAGTGTATCTAACTGAAGGTATCTGAAACTTATCCGACTATTAAAGCTGCAGATCAATAGCGTTTTGACTATTTGATACTAATCGTACTGATATATATGTAGCGATATAAACTAACTGGCATCTGATCTCATCAACACTATTATAGCTGCAGTGAAATACATTTAAGAGTATATGATGTTATCAGAATATATATCAGTTGAAGTGAATAGACTGAGTGTATCCGACACTAAATGCAGTGAAATAACCGAGGGTACCTGACACTACATTCACTTTTATAGTTGCAGAGAAATAACAAAGAGTATATGATACTACCTGCGCTATTACAGTTGCAGTGAGTGAAACAATCTGGGGGTAGTATACTATCCACGCTTTAGCAGATGCATGGAAATAACTGTGAGGGTATCTGATACTATCAAAGCTGCAGTGAAATACATTTAACTTGCACTTTTATAGATGCATTAATAAAGATGTTGATGTATCTGATACTACCTGCACTATTATAGCTGCAGTGAAATAAATGAATGTATCTGACACTACTTGCACTATTGTTGTTGCAGTAAAAGAATCTGGGGGTATCTGGTACTACATGTACATACACTTTCATAATTGCAATGAACTAACTGTGAAGGTATCTAAAACTGCTTGCACTATTACCGCTGAATTGAAATAATTGAAGTTATCTGCCTGCACTATTATGGCTGCAATGAAATAACGGAGGGTATCTGGTACTACCTTCACTATTATAGTTGCAATGATATAAAGGAGGGTAACTCATACTACCTGCACTATTATAGTTGCAATGGAATGAGTGACAGTATCTGATACCACCTGCACTATTACAGCTGCAATGAAATAACTGAGTGTGTCTGATACTACCTGCACAATTAAAGATGCAGTGAAATAACTTAGGGTATATAATGCTTCTCGAGCTATAACGAGTGCAGTTATTATTAAATAACTATTTGTTAACCGTTAGGATCTCTCATACATAGTCTTGAAACAGGTGCAGAGTGGCTATAAATGTACCTGATATTACAATGTACCTACCTGCTAATCTAAGATTTTATGTATACAAACATTTACATTTTCTCAGAATCTATTTTTTATGTATTTGCTTTTTCAGTATACCAGAAAATGGTGAATTCAATGTAAAATTCCCGCTGAGAGCCAGAAAAGCGAAGAAGAAAGTAAATGCGAAGTTTTCATTAATGACAACTCAGCTAACCGGTGACAAGGTTCCTAAAGGAAAATCGACAATGAAAATCAAGAAATTAGAATAAGTGAGAGCACTCAAATGACAGGCTAAAAACCAGCATCTGACATGAACTTTTATATGAAATGTTCTCTTTCAGAACAATATTGACTATAGACAGAATACTTAAAGTATAATGTAACTGGATTATTCAAAAATCAAAATCAACACAGAACGATGACATTATAATGTCATATTTATCAAAGAAGAAGAAAATATTATTGTTTTAATTATCTTTTTCACCTTTGTCAGAATGATCTTAAAACGAGTTTAGCACCCTTGGTGTGATTAATTCTAACATAGTCAACTAAATATTTAGATAAAACAAAACTTTATTAACTGGTATATATATATTTCCTTTTTGCAATGTTAAACAACTTCTTAGATATGAATGATATAATAACTATATTAGAAACTAATAAAGTGAAAACTATGAGAAATATATATCTGATCACTTCCAACGCCTCATTTGAAGATTTCTGTCGTATTTTTCGGCATACAGAATATATGTAGTGTTTATATTTTTAAATACTGGGATATGTTTTCATTACTTGTTTTCGTATATTGTCCGAATGTGTGCACACCATGCACTTTGTATTGATTTTAGAACAGTTAGCCATTACTAACAACGTGTTTATACTTTTTTGCTGTTTTTGGTGTCGAATGTATAGAAATTTAACTATTTTATATTTTTTTTATGCTTCTTGTCGACGTCAGCTAAGTTTAAGATATGACATTTGTGATTTACATGACCGGCTTTGTAGTCATGGGAGTTTGGATGTCCACTGTTGACGTATTCGTTTCATTTATATAAAGATATTAGCGGTCATATAAAAGGTACACGCCAACGAGACACAATGTCGTATATTATACATAACAGATACAGCGGCCGAGTGGGTATACGAAATAGCGACACCTGAATTGATATCCAATCATTAATACATTACTGAAAATTATAATCAAGTACGTTTTGAATATATTCATCTATAAATGTAAGGATATAACTCATTTTAATGGGGTTTTCACCATTTTCAACACATTTCAGGTTATATATGGCATGTCCATATTTTACTGGTGGAGGAAGACCTGAGACTAAGTAGAACCACCGTCCTTCTGCAAGTAACTAGAAACTTTCTCACATAAAGTTTTTTGAGCGAACAGATATCGAACATACAACTTAAGCGGTGAGAGGTAAGTGATCTTTAAACGGTACATTAGACCACTCGGCCACGGAGGAACCCACTCGGGAGACAAGAAGCATAAGAAAATTGTCAATTGTTAAATGGTTTCAAGCTGGGCTGTCTCACAGCTTAATCCAGTAAAGGTAGTGTTGCCGTACAGAGTGTCCCGTTTTAGTTCAAGATGCTTACATCAACAGTTTGACAACTTCATCTCAACTTATCGTAGAAGAGGGGGTCTACTGTATTCGCCCCGGCGTCGGCGATGGTGTTTCAAGTTAAATTTTGTTACACATGTGTGTTCAGCATCATAAATGGAACGCACAGAGACATGCGCCATAATTCTGGGTTGCGTTTAATTCAATGTTTTCGATTTTGTACATATTTTCATCAGTCTACCATTTGACATGATTTAAACTTCACAAGTGAGTTCGTCATCTGGGAAACTCATATAGAACAGAATTCTGGATTTTGGAAAAAAATATTACCATTTAAGGTTAAAGTTTTTAGTATAAGTACAATGCAATGAGCTTGGATTATTTACAAATAGGGTCAATGTGTTGCCCTCTCTCAAATTTGTTAAAAGCATGACCGTGGGTGCAAAATCTTCTATCAAAATCGAAGAACTGTCGCAGATATAATTTTTGACAATTCAAAATTATTTTTCATTTTTATGAAAGGGTATCCAGCTGTGATAAACAGTGGATGCTGGCACAAGATTAATTCAACTTTAGATCAGTGTTCACGAACTGGTACCGATATATTGTCCTATATTGTGAAGTTTATATTTTATATGTAAAACGTTGAAACAACGTAGAATAGTGAAAGGTTATCCAGCTGTGATAAACTGTGCATGCTGGTTATTTAAATTAAAGATCCATTTTCACGAACTAGTGCCGATATATTACCCTATGATATGAGGTTGTGTAAGCTTGGTTCCTTGTACAGGGTACTAAATACACGGGTGATACCAAATCCCAACAAGGTTCCGGCTGACACAGCGAATACCTGGCTGCAGATGTGCCTTATAGTAACTTTGATGTTTAAATGCACTGATCTCAATCATTATGTATTGCCATTTGCATATTAAAAAAAAATTACCTTATATATTGTCTAACGTACTTACTGCTATGTTCTATACAATTTACTTCTGTGATAATTATATATTTCAAAATAATTCGTATCCATATTTTAAATTAATTTGTGGATATATTATTTTAAATACAGTTAAAAATTTCTGTTTTTCCAAAACTTGTTCTAAAAGCTTAGAAATGGAAATAGCTAATGTTGCTGCTTAAGACAAGTGGCTGTTTAATAGAGATGACCGCTTACAAAGGGTTTGCTTAAATATTAATATCAGATATTACTTTAGCAGAAGTTAGCTTTGTTATAGGGTCTACATTACTGGCTACATAAACATATCATATCAATCAAAGTACCTTAATGTGTTTAATTTAAATATTGGACATTATGTAATAATCGACTTTCGGATACAGTACATGAAGACGACGGATGGGTTGTAACGGCAAGCTACGGAATACTTGTACAACTTCCGAATGTTAAGGGGTTTTGCACTTTTGACTTTTAGTTATTATTTTCACGATAGTCGGACGTACTCTGTTCTTGATAAACATGTTACTGAATATAAGAAATGTAAACAACCACAAGTTAAATTTATTGGTTTATTTAAGTCACCAGGTAATACAAGTACATCATTATCAGGTCATGCTTTGTTAAATATGTATATACGTAATTCTATATAGCTATTTAAAACCATATAGAAAACAAGTTTTGATCATTTTTTTCTTTCCAATTGACATGTTTTTGAGTTTTATGTTCAGTGTTCAGCGTCAATCTTTGTGACGGGTACTCGTCTGCTTTCGTCAACAGGGTTGATAAACCACTTTCCATCCATTGTTGTAAAATCAGTACACGACAGAATCGCGGAGTTTTCTACCTGTGGAATATATTTTAACGTTAGTATAAACAATTATAATTTATGAACATGGATCTTCCGTGCCTAAGTGGTCTAAGGGGCGGCCGTATATAACGACCATATACCTCTGACCGCAGTGGTCACGGGTTCAAGACTCGCTAAATCCAAATCCATTATATGAAAACGTTTGCCAATTGCTTGCGGAGAGGCGATCGTTGGTTCTATTCAGACTCATTCTGAGGTTTTTCTCCACCATTTAAACTGCGTATGCCGTATATAACATGAAATGTGTTGATGGAGCATTTGTAAAATAATGATTTAACGTCCTCATTCACATGGAGATTCAACTTTACAGGTGTTTTCTGATAGAGATGATCAATTATACAATAGAATAACAACAAAATAAAATCGCCAAAATTCAAAATGGCTGTCGTTTCTTAAAACAAAACTTTAACAATTCATAGAAACCATAACAGGTAAAGTTGTACTTATCTCACCTTTTCTAAAGGTGTGTATTGTGGATGATGATGCTCAAACAACGGGTTGTTGTCCACTCTGTTATAGGCACACAGGAACGCCCAGCGGCGTGCGGCACTCGTGTTAGCACTGCTGCAGTGTAGAAGGTTACAGTGGAAAAACAGAGCATCTCCTGAAAAAGTAACCATAAGTTAAGTTCTATTGCAATGTGAAGAAACTCCAACTGTCACAATAACTATTATTTATGTAACAATGTCATAGGCTATTAGCGTGTACCTAATCTTTTTGAGGAGAAAATAAGCAGCCATTTCGACAATTAGAGACTCAAACCGGGGGGGGGGGCTATTTCACTGACAAGACGAATAATTTACAAATTGAACTAGTTAATGTTGACACAGTAGGTAATTGAGTGTGCTTATATCTTATGGAAATGAATATGATATATATATATATATATATATGTGTGCGTGTGTATCTGTGTGTCGGCACACACAAATGGGTAGTTAAGTGGCTAGGGTTTGTAGTTAGTATTTTGTTTGGACAGTTGAGAAACTGTTGGAAGTTTACGTGGCTGATTCAAGACACTTAAAAACAGCTTATATGTGGCTGAATGTTGTGTGGTTTAAATCAGCTGATCGCAAAGAAGCCATTTAAATACCAATTTGTTAGAACGTCTGTGTGTGTGGCCGTGCCTGTGTGTGTGTGTGTCATTCGGCTATTATGGCATTACAAAAAGGTTTCGTGGCGCATTAGTTATTATGTTAACGTACCATTTTTATCCCATACATGTCTCCATCCAATGAGATTAGTCGTAACAAATTTGACCCGCTGACGTAATGCACATACAAATCCTAATCCAATGTGATTCGTCGTAACATATTTTATCCGCTGACGTAATGAACATACATATCTTAATCCAATGAGATTTGTCATAACAAATTTGACCTGCTGACGTAAAGAATACATATCTTAATCCAATGAGATTCGTCGTAACAAATTTGACCCGCTGACGTAATGAACATTAAATTTACAGTCCGTACAATGTATACTGTTTATGTAAGATATATAATATTTTGCCGCTTTGATTAGATAAGTGATGCACTGAAACAATTTCGTTTTTCCACCAAGTAAATATCATATCAATTAATGAAATTCGGGGTCAGACTTTTTACATCACTTTCAAATTCAAAAATAAAAGCAGTGACATTTACGACATCTACATGTACAAATATCATCAATACGAATCTATAGATATCACCTGGTTCCATTTCCACATATTCTAGGGGACATACTTTTGCAATTTCGTCAACCCGGTCGATCTCTGCTCCTACTTGACTCCCGACATTTATATGTTCTATCCTACCGCACTTGTGAGACCCCTTCAGCACCTGAAGTAGCGTAGAAGTAAAAGTATTAAAGAAAAAGAGAATATGTACGTGTTCTCGCTTACTTGTCATATATTTCTTAAATTAAACGGAACTATCCGAATCTCCTCAGACAGTTGGTTACAATCAATTAATATTATTAGAAATGAGAAACATGGACCAGGCTTCTGTTTCACCAACATTTTACTTATATACTTAAAAACTAGTTTTAACTGGTTATTTTTCTATTATATAATCAAATAGCAATGGAACAATATGCGCTTTTACTGGAATTAGCCTAAAAGCATGATCAACTGACTGCTTTTCATAGATTTAAGTTTATAAGTATTTAAGTGTATATTGGTGGAAAGGAGCTAGGTTTAATCAACAGTAACTTAGCTAAGTAAATATTTACAAAAACATAGCTAATTTGATATTCAAACAAATGAAACATAACTCAGTAAATATATATAAGAAATAGAACTTCGCTAAGTAATATTTCTTTTTTAAAAAAATATTCCCGAAAATTTATACAAAGTTAAGCAAAGCAGTCTTAACTACTTATACATATTAACAACTTTATTTGTTTACATGGTTCAGTAAGTGTTGAAGAAACACGACCCTGCCACGATACCATAGCATAGAATAACCGTTCATTTATTTATACATTGTACATTCAAATTGGCTATTTAATGGTGACGATGCATTTGATATTTTTCTTTTAACATTGTGCCTTTCTTGAAATGTCACATGTTTATTTTATATATTTTCGACTTAAGAATCATATATATAATGTGTATATGATGTGAATGGGGTTTGACACCATTTTCAACCCAATTCAGGTTAAATATGGCGTATCCAGTTTTATTGGTGAAGGAAGACCTCAGAATGTATCTGAGTAGGACCACCGTCCTGCCGCAAGTAACTGACAAAAAATGATATGAATCACCAAAGCTAGTGTACCTGCAAACAACTGTTTTCCCTCGTGCACTTATCTACTGATATAAAAACCGTCATCATATCTGGAAACAAACAACCGTTGTTGTACCAGTACCTGCAATGCACGTAGTACTATAACAATGGTAACCATGTCTTAAATAGTAAGAACGGTTGGAGTATGAAACACGTGAAGTGTTGATCATGTTCGATGATTGCTTTTTTGACAAGACAAACGTGTTAACACTTTGTGCAGAAAAAGTTGGAATCAATAAGTAAGATTTGAAATGCCGAGACAAACAACTCCACAGCGGTTAAGAATAAAGAAGTATTTGATTAGGATGAAAGCCATTCCAGATATCATTCCTCAGACATTTGTCTAAATAAAATCTTCGAATAAGCAAAATCAAATAAAAAAATACAATAGTCTGTTGAAAGTCTATGGAACCGGCCGAGATATTCCAGTTGTTTGAATCAACCAATAATAAACTTGATCAGAATCCGACATTTTTTAAAAAAATAAATATCGTTGCGACGTTTGTATTTTAGAAAAATAAACATCGAATATAATCAAAGCCAGATTACATGCGTACGTTTAACTAAACTCATAAACTTTCTTTAGTACTATCTTTTTGCTCATGTAACGAATTAAAGTTTTCACAAATTATGGGATTGAACGCCCACGTCTTAGTCTTTGGAATACCTTAGAATAAACAACCATCACCCTTTGCAAGTTACTAGTACACTTTATTACATATAGTGGCTGAGCTCGATTCTTCAAGAATGGAAGGAATGTGATAGCGGCCCAATAGACCACGAAATACCCCAGTCGAAAACGTGTATGGCTATCGACCCAGATATAAGCTTTCATTGAACACCTAATATTCTATATGAATCCTTCAAAGCTGTTTTACACTGAAATCTGTAAAGGAAAGCAAATTAACCAAAGCGGACATTTGTCAAGTATTCTACAGTTTCCGAACATAACAACTTCAACTGGAATGAATGAAGAGTTCTTTAGGATGGCCATCATTTTGAGAGGTTAGTTATTTTGAAATTACACATTGAACTTTTTTATTGTTGTCAGTAAACATGTTAAAATATTCAATATTTACCCATAATCCTGGTGCCAAACGTGTTTGCCACCTATCTTTGCTGGTTTCTTCATTAATTTCGTATGGTAGTGGTACACCTCACCTCCCAAAAGCTGAAATAATAATTGAAATGAAACATGCCAAATTTTGAATTAATAAGAGCACTACAATTAGTTCCAACCTTTAATAAACATGATAAAAAAATCCATGGCAATTAATTCTAACCCAAACCCTCATATATATACTGAACGAAACAGCTTAACCGCCAAGTTTGTAATTCCAACGTTTTTCAATAAGTCGAAACTATGATCATGGTGAAAAGTCAAAACAACGATGGTGAAAAGTCAATCACCATCGTAGTTTCGACATTTCACCATCGTTGTTTTGACTTTTCACCGTCGTTGTTTCGACTTTTCACTATTGCTCTACTGCAGCAAAAATTCACAGCGCCTGTGAACTATTTCGGAAGTATGTGAAACCAAATTACAAAAGACTTTCTTGCTACCGTGACAAAAAAACAAAAACAGGCACAACTGTGTAGCGTGACCTTTAGGGTACCAGACAGCAAAGTGTATATGATGTTTAACTGTTTTGGACGCATTCCTTGTTTTCATAACGTTTTGTATTTTTTTCAATTTAAAAAAAAAACAAAAAAAAACAAGACAATTTATAAATCTATCAATTCAATATCCTTTATTTATCTGAAATACCTGTTCACAAGATCCGGCCACTTTGTCGCATCTAGCAACCATACCTGTAACGTCCACACCCGGATGATTCCATAAAATCATGTGTGCCGCCCGACCCTCACCGTCCGGTACCTGGATATTACATAATAGAACACAATATATGTAAATGTTAATTTTTGTCATTACTTTGTTACCTTCTATACAGTCCAGTGATGCAATATCCTTTACCCAGTGAAAGAGCATCGTACTCTGGACCAGGGTGCCGTAATGGAGCAAAGCACTTTATCCGGATATGCTAAATACAGGTCATAATTAGAAAAACTTGGAGCGTGATTTGTCTAAGTTTTAAGAAATTGTTACACTATTGGTATAAAATAAATAAATTTTAAAACAATATTTATACTTTTCAGCTTCACTTAACGTTTTTATGTGTTGATGTGCCGTAAAACATCATTCATTTTTCTTAAAAAAGACGCATAAATGATGTGATACAACACGAAATTTATAAAAATTATATTACTTAAAATTTGTTATAATGCAAATAATAAAATGCACAAAACGTTAAATATGACACAACCTTACCTCCATTGACGATCACTTACCCCATATGTATAGTTCGCGAAGCTCCCTTCCTCTAGACATTTCTCCACATGTGTCACCTCTTTGTTTGACAATAGTCCTCTGTAAGTACAACAACTATTTCTATGAGGACCTCCCAGGAAGTGGGTTCCTTTGTCCTAGATCTCCTAAAGTAATGGCCATTGTTCCCCAGATCCTAAAAAGTATTTGACATGGTTCCCCAAAAGTATAGCCCCAGATCACTAAAATAAGGACTTTGATCCCAGTTCCCTAAAAGTTATGGCCAATGTTCCCCAGATATCTTAAAAGAATTAGCAATGTTCCCCAGATCATCATAACCCCTGGGAGGGCCCCATCTGTGCATGTTATGGAGCTACACATGTGTCATTGATTAATATACTGGGAACTACATTATACATAAACTCAAATTATTCATATTCCAATAAGTAAGCAAATGGTGTTTTCGCCTTTTTCAACAGAATTTCATATTTGCAACACTGTTCAGCACACCTTACCACCATTCCTTATATCATCTTGGCGATTGACTAGTACTAAACACACTTTATGTCTGCAAATCACTGACTACTTCGGATAACAAAATGTTCAGAGGTGACAAAATTGCAGAGGATATAGCCGGTAAGGGATTCGAATTGACGACCGACGAAGCTAGCCGGACCCGGTTTTATTTGTTTAGATAAATACCGATAGCACTGTTATATAGTGTCATTGAATTTATACTCGCGTTCAAAATGCCAACATCATTATAGGATAAAATCTGTTTCTGTTTTTATGCGTATGTAAAGAATGTCGAATCACGCATAAATCAAATAAAGTCTTCAGGTTGGCTTGTGATTCGACATTCTTTACACATACATAAAAACCAGAAAAAGTCCCTTTTCTCCATTTCTAATGATGATACACGTTTTTGATTTGCTCAGAATCCTCAAGTGAATGGAAATTTAAACTATCCGCTGTAAAATAAACGCGCAGGAATACATCACGTGTGTCCAGGTTGACATTTATCCATCATTGGTTATTGTTTCATTATCAGCCGAACTCTGTTAACTGTAAAATGACAAAATGTTTTGAGGTGAAACAATTATAAACCCGCATTTTATCTCCCGATTTGATCAAATAAAAAATCGATAATTCAAAGTAACACCTACACAGTGTAGAAGCTGGTGTCACTGCTTAGGTTTTATCTACACTTATGTTAATATGTGTCAACATATAAATCAACACTCATGGATTAATAGAGAATCCGAATTCGGAACGTTTCTAACGACTTTAACGTGCAAGGTTTATGTATTTACATTACGATCGTCTGACTCTGAAGCTTCAACTAAATGTTTTTATTTCTTTATTTACTGTCGAATAAATTTGTCTGTGGGAATTTTTGTCAACAAATAGCATTCACGTTCGGTTAACTAGGGTTGTGTTCAATGGAACAAACTATTGTATTGTTACATAAGAAATATGAACATTTTACGACCTACTTCATTGTTTCTCCAACAACGTATGATCTGTTAGTGGCTCCCGGTTAAAATTGCTGAACCAAAGAAATCAACAAAAACAATAAACCAAAGAAAAAAAGCTACAACCTTTTGAGTTGTATTTTGTTAATAGATTAAACGTGGAACCTTGGTGCACGTCATTTTCGTTCGTATAATATTAAATTGACCATCAAAATGTCGCCTTTGTTTACGAAGGGGGGGGGGGGGGGGGGGGGGGGGGGGGGGGGGAGGGGGGGAGTGGTATCGAAAAATAAGTCGTTAAAAAATTGACGTTGTCCAATGAAAATGCTTTAAATACTTATATGATCGCGAGATTGGAATTAAAGATACGTATGTAATGTTTTACAAGTACTTTTAGAATTACCTTCGAATAATCGTTGTACCATTGTTTACTACGACACTGTCTGCATAATTATATATTTTGGAATGCTTTGGTGTTGATGTTCAGTATATAAAAATGTACCAATGACCGTGCCATGAGCAATTGTCTTTCTTCATTGTGAGACTAATGATATCTACTCAAGTATATTACAATATATTTCTAAATAGCATATAGTTCACAAATATTACGAAACATATCAACTTCACTCTCAACCATTTTCGTACAGGAAATAGTGCTGGCCATGTCAGGTTTAAGATTCTTACGCCAAAGAAATAAGAGCTGTGTAAAGCGATTGGGCAATTATTTTGTAAAAAATGCATAAAATGTCATATTTCATTGTGCATATGGGAACATTGGAGCATTTTCATGATTTCTGCAAAGTTTGGATGACATTGGGAACTGTTTGATGATGCTATAACAGTTTAAAGATGCGAAGTGATACACTGCAAAAAATTGGCAGAATTGTCAAAAATGAAGGGGTGCCGTCAAACATCGAAATTGCGAAAAAGTAACCTAGTCAACCCCATGTTTTTTCTTCATAATTGGACCAACAGAGGACTATCTGTGGAAACAATGCACTTTTAGAACCATTGGTAATGTATTCAGTGTTCCAGAAGTGCATGTCTCTATATGTAGAACAGTACACAATTGATTCTTGTGCGAGACGTTTATACAAGAGTCAACAGCATCTCTTTGATTCACCAAACCACTTGAATTAGAACAAATTGAGTGCTCGAACGCTGTTTCGGAGAAGTAATACTTCGTTGTGGTATTTCTGACTTGTTATGGGAAATGTTCCATATAAAATAGTAAACAAATCCTAGAGTTCATATGTTGTGACACAGGTCTGCAAGGGTAGAGTGTAATGTAGGAGTGGCTAATGTACTAACAGTTGTATCCTTACCTGTTAGTTATGGTACATTGTGCTTAAAATATACCATAGAAGCCGTCTGTTTCAAGTCTGCAGAGTGTATAAACACGATCAATTTGCATTTGTTTACAATCTGGAGGGCATGAAAACTCACAAGTTAATCCTTAGAATTTTTTTGGCATTTGGAGTTAAAAGATTTTTTCAGACTGCATACAGCAAATACTTTTTAAAACTACTTTTTTGTCAATTAAACGTAATAACAATAATTCAGTAGTATTCAAAATCAAAAACAATGCAGTGGCGACTATGCAATATTGAAAAGGTATTCTTTGATTTGAACAATATCGGCAAACATATCCGTTTTGCATATCAATTTGGATTTGCTAATGTTTGCAAAGTTTCTAAAAAGAAAGGTAGGTAGCTAACAACAACGGGATATAATTGCAAATTTCGACGCTTTTGATTGCAAATTATTAGTTGATTGTCTTTAAGCATTAAACGCATTTAAAATACTAGGTTGTCAATCAGCCATTTGAAGAATAGTTCAATTTCAAATCAATACTTTATGCACTCAGCACAAACATACATTATGTTTATCGCCATTACACTTTTATGGCGGAAGCATATATCACTGACCGCGGCACACTGGGTCAGTTGACAAAGTCAAACTCAGTGCTGGGGATTGTCATGTACACCATGCATACAGTCACAATTCCTGACTATGCATATCGCAAAGTTTGATCTAACAGGTTGTTTGCCGGGTCCCGGTTAGCTCCGTCGGTAGCTCGTCTGGCTGCCAATGCCGGGGCCATGAGTACGAATCTCCGTCCGGCCACTGTCCCCGTGATGATTGATATACGGTATTGCTTCTCATTGTCACTTGTCTCTCACCGGTGATTCAAGTGGGGGAAAATATCAGTTTCTTGCGGTTATGGGTGTGCTCAACTTCTGATTAACCTTCCAGGATCCTGGAGAGCGCGATAAGGTTAACTGATCGTTTGTAAGCCGTCGATGTCTCAAAACAACGATAAATATTCAAACACACTAACATGCTATGCAACGCGTTGTATCAAATAAAGAAACCAGAATACCTGACGATGACATAGCCGTCTCGCTCGAAATCCCTTTTCATGTCATCCGTGATGGAGAACGCTCCAGGAACAAATCTGTATTCTTAAAGATATTTAAAATTCAATGTTAAACAACCGTTTGGGACGTCACGTATGCATCTCCAGTAAGTATTCTGCAATGTCGTCAACGAGAATTCGATGACATTTTTATCACTACGTGTATACTGAACATTGTTTAAAAGAGCGCCACGATAATGCTTAAATGTTTTTCGTTATGTGAAACTTGTTTTGTAGACGATACTGACGTTGTAAACAAAGGAAACTACAGATATCGCATATAAGGACTTCGCATTAAAATTAAACGAAAAAAAAACAGACACAAATTTATCATAAACAGTGACCACCCAATATTTGAATTGTAGGCTTCTTTCTATATTGGAACAAAAAAGGTCCTCCGTGACCGAGTAGTTTAAAGCGCTGTCGTCACCTCTCATCGCTAAGGTCGCTGGGTCATAAAACTTTATGTAATAAAGTTTGCCAGTTACTTGAAGGAGGACTGTGGTTCTACTCAGCCTCATTCTGAGGTTTTCCTCCACCAATAAAACTGGATGTGCCATATATTATACAATATGTCTTGTGTTGAAAAGGGCTTTAAAACCCATTCAAAAATATTTAAAAAGTACACTTTTATAATATGGTTTCTTGGAATTGGAGAACTTGATCAACAAAAACTTAAGCAGGCTTGATTTATTCAGTCAGTTCACGGAGAATGAACAAATATACAACAGCGTCACGACCAGCAGAACCTTCTAATATGTTATTTTGAATAGTTTCGTTGTGCCACAGGACCAGAAACGATTCGAAGTCAGTAGGTGACATTTGCCTTTAACTTCACTTAACCACTTATTCGCCGCAAGATGAAAATGCTGTGAAATGTCCTGTCATAGTTTGTCATATGCATACAGTCATGTGGTAGTTTGTCATATGCATACATTTATGTGGTAGTTTGTCATGTGCATACAGTTATGTGGTAGTTTGTCATGTGCATACAGTTATGTGGTAGTTTGTCATATGCATACAGCATAAAGTTATGTGGTAGTTTGTCATATGCATACAGTTATGTGGTAGTTTGTCATATGCATACAGTTGTGTGGTAGTTTGTCATGTGCATACAGTTATGTGGTAGTTTGTCATGTGCATACAGTTATGTGGTAGTCTGTCATATGCATACAGTTATGTGGTAGTTTGTTATATGCATACAGCATACAGTTATGTGGTAGTTTGTCATATGCATATAGTTATGTGGTAGGTTGTCAAATGCATACAGTTATGTGGTAGTTTTTCATGTGCATACAGTTATGTGATAGTTTGTCATGTGCATACAGTTATGTGGTAGTTTTAACAACAACGTTGAGCGGAGATAAGTAAAGTTTACCTGTTTCTGACATTTTGCCCGCTTGGCCACTAAATTAATCACACTTTATATAAATGAAAGCTAGATGATCCAAGTTTATGCTTTGATATTGCTGTGTCTGTCGCCTCTGATGTGAAACCGTGTTTATCAAATGATGATAAAGCACTACGGTTATTGATATAGGTATATTTCTATTTATGTATACACATGTACACATGTGTGTGTGCTTCTAGTTGAGACTGGGCTGCGTTCAGAACCGTTAAACAGCAAACACATTGAACTGTCTGGTTCCCTAAAATAACCGCGAACTGTGTGCTAATTTGAGGTTGAGCCAGTGTTAAACCGGTTAACCGAACAGAATCAACCCAGGTAGATACGCCTATTTGTGTTATGTTTGTGATCAGCATGATAGCCGTTTATCACATACAAACTACTGATCAGATGATTAAACCAAATAATCATAACAGATAAGTGATAGTGAATCCACGTTATTATATGTACTTGTTAAACTTTAGTCATGTAAAGTTGTGATACAGTGGGCAAATGAGGGCATTTGGCGGCATGCGGTATTGGTTAAAAGTGTTTTTTATTTGTTTTGGTTTTGCATTTGAATGTGTTTCTATTTTTTATACTCAGTTTTAGTTCTACCTGGTTAACATAATATAATACAGCCACATTGGAGAGAACTGTAACTAACGTTGTTAAAACTTGTAATTCAGTCCATTTGAATATGTTACACATTTTTATCATGCGATGTTAAGTTGTATATGTCTGTATATATAACATACGTACTAAAATATGTTAAATCAGAATAGAAGTATTCAATTTAATTCGTTTTCATGTATACAAAGTCACTTGTATATCTAAACATTAAGGAATTATACGTAACACGTCTCACGGTTGATGTTGGCTGTTGGAGTCCATTTCAGTCAATTTTAAGCGGAAACATTTGTCAACAATTATTTGCATCAGACGCTGATTCGGCGAGGGAGGTGATCTTCAGAGAGCGCATTAGGCAACACGGCCACGGAGAAATTAGAGTGAATATGAGTAGATACATTTATATTATAAAAATATTCATGACGAAGGACCTGCTCAACTGATCATTTGTCTTTCATTGCTGATTCAAGTGGGAAAGTTATCAGTTACTTGTGGAGATTGGGTGTGCTAGAATACATATTTTTATCTACAATCATTATAGTGCAGGTTATATCAGATACCCTCAGTTATAGCACTGCATCTATTACAGTGTGGGTGATATAAGAAACCTACCGGTGATGACATGCTGATTTTTTAGGGTCGGTATTTTTTTGTAAATACCTCATAACTCGCACTAAAAATATAGTGCAAACAAAGTTCCCAGAAGTAGATTAAGTTCTATAAATGAAGATAAAGACCTAATTTAGTTAACCGTATAAATTATCATTTTCAAATTGTCATTTGTTTGTTTTTATTGTGAGAAAATCATATATATGTTGAATGTAATATTTTTCTAAATTCATTCGCCATTGAATGAATGAATGGTGTTGAACGGCACGTCGACACATTGAAGTATCCATAGCGGTTGTTTATGAATGGCCAGTGATAATAGCATATACTAGACAAAACTTCCAACGCCCATAACTATGTACAGAAGTATCAATATTTCATTTAATATTATACCAAAAACACTGCAATTTGACTAGAGTATCACTTAACTATCCTGTAACAGATTGAAAAACAAAAACTTAACAAAATACCTCAGTAGATTACAATAAAATGCATTAATTGATTGAAAGGTGCATTTTTAAAGTTCGCAGGATAAGTCAGTAGCGGGTGTGACCACCAGCAGCATTCAACATAGCTAAACATCTTCGCATTGATGCGATCAAGCGACGCACACAGTTAATCGGAGTGTTATGCCACTGACCGTAAAATTGTCCATAAGTTCAGAAGCTTTACAAAACAAAGGATTCTCGGGTCGGTTTAAAAAATGGTTGATATTCGTGTTTGTGATGGGGAAAAAAACAGTCCAGCATTCAGAAGATGTAAATGATTTTTCTATTGTTTGGCCCTTAATGACAATGTAAACAAGGTTTCGATACGAAAATCACCGAAACTAGAAATGTCGAAATGTCAACGGAGATTACGCCGCAATTTGATAAACATTTTGTTAACTGAAGATTTTTTTCTGCAATTACACCACGTAAGATAAACGTAGAGATCGACGAATTACTAGGCCAGGCCTTTAAAAATCAGCTTGATTTTGGACAGTTCAAAACCCTAGAAACTCATCAACGAAACGAGAGTCAAAATATCGCTGCCATGTGTTAAACAAATTGGACGTCTTCAGCGAGACAGTAGCTATATATCTCGATCTGACCGCGTGGACGATATGGAAGCTTCATCAGCGACAATCCGGCTGAATTAGGTATTCTTACGGGTTTTCTATCAGTCAAATAAGTTTCATGTTGCAATTAATGTGAACTATGTCTGCTTTCGCTAACTCTATAAATATCTCCATTAAATTTTCTTCTTTCACTTTCATTAATAATAAAATCAGGAAGGTATTCCTTTGTTTACATGTTTGACAGATAGTCATATTATTATAGTATGTTTAACGGTGTGTTTCACTGTATATAAAATTAAAAGTTATTACAAAAAATGAATATAATGAATAAAGATCAAGGGCAAGAGAGCAAGAAGGAAAGAAATAATGGAAAAAAGAAGAGAGAGGATATGATTTTACCAATGTAATGGTTTGTTTTATTTGTTTTTATTAAATGACTTATTTTCTTTCTTTGTATAGCTGAAATATTTGACAGCGTGAAAGAATATGAGTCCATTGAATTGTCACAGGTATGCAGTAATTGGATTGGAAAGGACAAACCAGTATGGTGTAATTAATATGTTTTACAATTCTTCTTGTCGCTAGAGTTTCAAATACCAGCTGTATTGCAGATATTTTTCATTATTACTAAAACAAATTGCATTCATTTTTAGTTCTACTGGCCAAAGGCTAGAAGAACTTATGCGATAGTGGGTTGTCCGTCGTCTGTTAGCAGCACTAACTCTGAAACAACTAGTCCAATTAAATTGAAACTTCACATGGATGTTTCTATTGTATAGGAGACCATACAGAAGATATTTTATTTCGATCTGAAATTCAAGATGGCTGTCGTTACTAAAAATAGTCTAAAACTTAAAAGAAGTTCTCATGAACGGCCAAACAGATTTTCAAAATGTTTATGTAGTAATGATAACCAACTATAGGTTTGTTAGATTTGTTCAAATGGTGTCCCTAGGGTTAAAGATGACCCACCCCGAGGGTTCAATTAGGGGACACATGTAATTATGTATATATATTTTTTTTAAATGGAAATGATTTTGCCTAATTCCTCACAGAAGCATTGTTTAGTGAAGGAGGTTCAGATTTATAACACTTACATTGTACCAGAAACATTTCATGTTTTAATAGACCTATTTTTGTTTTGTTTTTATTGTGAAAACTTACTAGCATACATTTTGATGTCTAAAGTCTCAGTATTCACACTCACCTTACACTGCAGCTTCATAAGTACGGGTAGTATCAGAAATGCTAGAAGATGGTTACTGCAGTGAAATTATTATCAGCGTCAGTGTCGATGCCTCTTGCAAATGTGCTACCATGGTATAGACAGTGTGATCAACATCTATTTAGCACTTTTTTAAGACTTTTTCGCTTTAGATATTATCAAGTACTTATACAGAAGGACAGAAACGTGCGTCTCATCTGACTAAATATTGATAAAATAGCACGCGAAGGAACAATTATTTGGCAATTAATAATTTAGGATACTCAAGTCTGTAATTGGCAACCTCGTGAACAGAATTTATAATTACCTAGTTGCACATACATACATGCAGTCAACGCATGATGGAGTTAAGAAAGTGGCATTTGAGAGTATGTAATTGCAAACAGACCAGCTGCAACATGCAAAATCACGCACATAGATGTTGTCATTGTTGGTAATGAGTGAATTAATGAAGCTGAACTATGCAATAAAGCAATTGGAGTTATGGTTGATATCATCCTCCATAGAACTAGGTATAGTATACTGTATTTGCTATAGCTTTAGTCTTGCAACTGTTAGTATTGTTTTTCTCCCAAAGCATAGTTCAATAAAAGGATGGTACACGTGGGCCATTCAATCTGTAAAGTGGGTTCTCTGTAGTCGAGTGGTCCACAGCGCCATCCCAAGATCACTTACTGCTCGACGCTAAAGTCGTAGCTTCATGTCTCGCTAAATCCAAAACCTTTATGTGAAATAGTTTGCCAGTTACTTACGGAAGAAAGGTGGTTCTATGCAGATTCACTCCGAGGTCTTTTTCCATCAATAAAACTGAACATGCCATATATAACCTGAAATGTGAAATCTGTAAATACCTCATTCTCAGCGTGACGTTCGTTTGCTTTAATCATTAAATGGAAGCAAATATACTTACCTGCCCAGCAACATGATGGGGTTACTTGCACGTATAACTCTCACCTACCATCCGAATGCAGGTTAAATATCTACTCTCACCTACCGTCCGAATGCAGGTTAAATATCTACTCTCACCTACCATCCGAAAGCAGGTTAAATATCTACTCTCGCCTACCGTCCGAATGCAGGTTAAATATCTACTCTCACCTTTCATCCAATTTTTAGTTGATTATCTACTTTAACACACTATTCAAAGGCAGGTTAAATATCTACTCTAACATACCATCTGAATGCAGGTTAAATATCTACTCTCACCTACCGCCCGAATGCATGTTAAATATCTACTCTCACTTACCATCCGAATGCAGGTTAAATATCTGCTCTCACCTACCATCCGAATGCAGGTTAAATATCTACTCTCACCTACCGTCCGAATGCAGGTTAAATATCTACTCTCACCTACCGTCCGAATGCAGGTTAAATATCTACTCTCACCTGACATCCGAATTTTAATTGATTATCTACTTTAACATACTATTCAAAGGCAGGTTAAATATCTACTCTCACCTACCGTCCGAATGTAGGTTAAATATCTACTCTCACCTACCATCCAAATTTTAGTTGATTATCTAGTTTAACATACTATTCAAAGGCAGGTTAAATATCTACTCTCACCTACCGTCCGAATGCAGGTAAAATATCTACTCTCACCTACCGTCCGAATTTTAGTTGATTATCTACTTTAACATACTATTCAAAGGCAGGTTAAATATCTACTCTCACGTACCGTCCGAATGCAGGTTAAATATCTACTCTCACCTACCATCTGAATGCAGGTTAAATATTTACTCTCGCGACCCGAATGCAGGTTAAATATCTACTCTCACCTACCGTCCGAATGCAGGTTAATATCTACTCTCACCTACCATCCGAATGCAGGTTAAATATTTACTCTCACGACCCGAATGCAGGTTAAATATCCACGGTCACATATCATCCGAATGCAGGTTAATATCTACTCTCACCTACCATCCGAATGCAGGTTAAATATTTACTCTCACGACCCGAATGCAGGTTAAATATCCACGGTCACATATCATCCGAATGCAGGTTAAATATCTACTCTCACCTACCATCCGAATGCAGGTTATATACTTTTAGTTTAACACATCATCTACATATAGGTTAGATATTTACTTAAACCTACCACCCAAATGTATGTTTAACATTTATCTTAACGTACTATGAGAATATATGTAAAATATCTACTTTAACCTACAATCCGAATGCAGGTTTAATACTTAATTTAACCTAAAATCTGAATGAAGGTTTAAATATCGTCATTGTCGATGAGTTTATATTTACCCTCGCTCTTAGCTCTGGGCTTTTTATCGAACAGGAACAGATGATTACGATGCCAGTGGACAGCATCGGCAGGATCGCTACTCCTCTCGGTGCTGCACCACTGGCTAGATAAGGTGAGAAAAGCATTTGATAATTACAGAAATGACATTGCAACTCATTTAAAGTATGAAATATGTTGAACAAGCAGGCTTTAATTTGTATTTAATGTTGTCAATATTTTTCTACTTCTGTATAATATTTCAGATTTGGACTGATATGTATGTTGTCATTCAAGTATTTCGTTGATAATACATTTCATTACAAATGAGATATTTTCTTTTATAATAAAAACACACAATCATAAATGTTAAGAAGTTTAACTCGTAAAGGTACTATAACAGTAACTAGTCAGTTCTGTCTTTCTTTGTTTAATTTTAGTAACTTAAATTAAAGCTTTAAGTCCATACAGCTACCACAGTCAACGTTTTAAGACCTTGACAGTTATATATAAGGCTACCATTGAAAATGGGTTATCCTGTGTAATATAGTGACTGCATGTCTTAATCTATGTACTTAAATGTAACAGTAATTTAGTATTGTTGATAATTAAAATAAATGTAATATTGTGATTTAATATTTGTAATGTATGTCATATTTGTTGTGTTCATGACATAAAATTATATTCACGAATCAACCAGTCCGTCCGTCCGTCCGTCCGTCCGTCCGTTAAATAGAACCACAGCTGAGCACGTTGATTGGTCAGTTGCTTCAGAGAAATTTGAATTTTGTCATAGTTTAGTAAGCGTTCAATTGCTATGTATTGTGGGACAGGCATAGAATTCCCTGCTTTTTCCAATTGGGGTTATTATACCTGATTCCGGAGATACGTGTATCAGGTTCGACGTGTAGACTGATTACTGTAACACTGGAGAAGAAACGACGCCCCTTGTAAGTTAGCTTGAACAAAAGTTGGATCTTATTTTCTGTTATCGGTTTATCTGCCATGCTAAGGAAGCAAGAGTTAGTGAAATTATGTGAAATATATTCCCAATGGGTTCCCTGTTCCCTGGATCTCTTTAAGTAATGACCATTGTTCCAAAGATCCACAAAAGTATTTGCCTAGTTCCACAAAATAATTTCCCACATATATCTTAAATATATGCATTTTAACCATAATGTCTTCTGATTGATTGATTTAATATTTAGCGTCATTTTATGCCGTTGAGGGCTTACAGACGATCAGTTAACCTTACCACTGTTTCCTGGGATCCTGAAAATTAATCAGTACTCGAACTCACCCCATCTCCGCAAGTAACTGCTAACTTTCCAACTTGTATCAGTGGTGAGAGAAGAATGATAATGAGATATATATATATGTATGTCGCATATCAATCATGACGGAGACTGTGGCCGCATAATGTCTTCTGAATCATGTTATTGAAATGTGTCATACATGGTCTGTAAAACGGACCAAGCTCTTCCGATTAGGTCCCTTGCCACATTCAGCAAGTTGATTGGTCAGTGGCTTCACGGTAAGTTTGAACGCCGTCACCGTTTAGTAGGAACATTCATTAGCTATGAATTGTGGGACAGGGATGGAATTCCCTGCGTTTTCATTGAGGGTTATATACCTGATTCGGGAGATATTAGGGACCGGGATAGACTATCATGTATCATATCTGTTCAAACTTATTTATTTTACTTCGATTGAAAAAATTCTTACAACTTATAAAAAATAAGGTCGAAGTCTTCCTGGGCGGAACCTGTGCTAAGTATATATTGCTCAAGGACACCACACATAGCCTCGGTCGAAGTCTTCCTGGGCGGAACCAGTGCTAAGTATATATTGCTCAAGGACACCACACATAGCCGCGGTCGAAGTATATATTGCTCAAGGACACCACACATAGCCGCGGTCGAAGTCTTCCTGTGCGGAACCAGTGCTAAGTATATATTGCTCAAGGACACGACACATAGCCGCGGTGAAAGTCTTCCTGGGCGGAACCAGTGCTAAGTATATATTGCTCAAGGACACCACACATAGCCACGGTCGAAGTCTTCCTGGGCGGAACCAGTGCTAAGTATATATTGCTCAAGGACACCACACATAGCCGCGGTGGAAGTCTTCCTGTGCGGAACCAGTGCTAAGTATATATTGCTCAAGGACACCACACATAGCCTCGGTCGAAGTCTTCCTAGGCGGAACCAGTGCTAAGTATATATTGCTCAAGGACACCACACATAGCCTCGGTGGAAGTCTTCCTGTGCGGAACCAGTGCTAAGTATATATTGCTCAAGGACACCACACATAGCCTCGGTCGAAGTCTTCCTGGGCGGAACCAGTGCTAAGTATATATTGCTCAAGGACACCACACATAGCCGCGGTGGAAGTCTTCCTGTGCGGAACCAGTGCTAAGTATATATTGCTCAAGGACACCACACATAGCCTCGGTCGAAGTCTTCCTGGGCGGAACCAGTGCTAAGTATATATTGCTCAAGGACACCACACATAGCCACGGTCGAAGTCTTCCTGGGCGGAACCAGTGCTAAGTATATATTGCTCAAGGACACCACACATAGCCGCGGTGGAAGTCTTCCTGTGCGGAACCAGTGCTAAGTATATATTGCTCAAGGACACCACACATAGCCTCGGTCGAAGTCTTCCTGGGCGGAACCAGTGCTAAGTATATATTGCTCAAGGACACCACACATAGCCTCGGTCGAAGTCTTCCTGGGCGGAACCAGTGCTAAGTATATATTGCTCAAGGACACCACACATAGCCACGGTCGAAGTCTTCCTGGGCGGAACCAGTGCTAAGTATATATTGCTCAAGGACACCACACATAGCCGCGGTGGAAGTCTTCCTGTGCGGAACCAGTGCTAAGTATATATTGCTCAAGGACACCACACATAGCCTCGGTCGAAGTCTTCCTGGGCGGAACCAGTGCTAAGTATATATTGCTCAAGGACACCACACATAGCCGCGGTCGAAGTCTTCCTGGGCGGAACCAGTGCTAAGTATATATTGCTCAAGGACACCACACATAGCCACGGTCGAAGTCTTCCTGGGCGGAACCAGTGCTAAGTATATATTGCTCAAGGACACCACACATAGCCGCGGTGGAAGTCTTCCTGTGCGGAACCAGTGCTAAGTATATATTGCTCAAGGACACCACACATAGCCTCGGTCGAAGTCTTCCTGGGCGGAACCAGTGCTAAGTATATATTGCTCAAGGACACCACACATAGCCTCGGTCGAAGTCTTCCTAGGCGGAACCAGTGCTAAGTATATATTGCTCAAGGACACCACACATAGCCGCGGTCAAAGTCTTCCTGTGCGGAACCAGTGCTAAGTATATATTGCTCAAGGACACCACACATAGCCGCGGTGGAAGTCTTCCTGTGCGGAACCAGTGCTAAGTATATATTGCTCAAGGACACCACACATAGCCTCGGTCGAAGTCTTCCTAGGCGGAACCAGTGCTAAGTATATATTGCTCAAGGACACCACACATAGCCTCGGTCGAAGTCTTCCTAGGCGGAACCAGTGCTAAGTATATATTGCTCAAGGACACCACACATAGCCGCGGTCGAAGTCTTCCTGGGCGGAACCAGTGCTAAGTATATATTGCTCAAGGAAAAAAATTATACTCATGGACGTCAGGATAAATGTATATTATGATCTACAGGCGTCAGGATAAATGTATATTATGGTCTATAAAAGTCAGGATAGCGTATATTATTATCTATAAGCGTCAGAATAGTGTATATTATAATCTAAAAGAGTCAGGAAAGTGTATATCATGATCTATAAGAGTCAGGTTAACTATATTATTGTCTATAAGAGTCGGGACAGTGTATTTTATAATCCATAAGAGTCGGGACAGTGTATATTATTATCTATAAGAGTCAGGATAGTGTATATTATGATCTATCAGAGTCAGGATAACTATATTATTATCTATAAGAGTCGGGATAGTGTATATTATGATCTATAAGAGTCGGGACAGTGTATATTATTATCTATAAGAGTCAGGATAGTGTATATTTTGATCTATAAGAGTCGAGACAGTGTATTTTATTATCTATAAGAGTCAGGATAAATGTTTATAATGATCTATAAGAGTCAGGATAAATTAATGTTATGAGCTATAAGAGTCGGGATAGTGTATATTATGATCTATAGTAGTCGGGACAGTATATATTATGATCTATAAGAGTCGGGATAGTGTATATTATTATCTATAAGAGTCTGGACAGTGTATATTATGGTCTATTATAGTCAGGATGAATGTATATTATGATCTATAAGAGTCATTATAGTGTATATTATTATCTACTACCGTCAAGATAGTGTATATTACGATCATAAGCATTAGGATAAATGTAAATTATGATCTATAAGCATCAGGATAGTTTATATTGTTATCTGTTAGCGTCAGGATAGTGTATATTATGATCTATAAGTCAGGATAGTATATATTATAATCTATAAGAATCAGGATAAATGTATACTATGAACTATAATAGTCAGGACAGTGTATATAATGATCTATAAGAGTCTGGACAGTGTATAGACTGATCTATAAGAGTCAGGTTAAATTTATATTGTAATCTATGAGAGTCATGACACCGTTTATTATAATCTATAAGAGTCAGGATAATGTATATTATGATCTATAAGAGTCAGGATAAATGTATATTATAATCTATAATAGTCAGGACAGTGTATATTATAATCTATAAGAGTCAGGACAGTGTATATTATGATATATAAGAATCAGGACAGTGTATATTATGATCTATAATAGTCAGGATAGTGTATATTATGATCTATTAGAGTCAGGATAACTGTATTTATGATCTATAAGAGTAAGGATAACTGTATTTATCTATAAAAGTCAGGATATTGTATATTATAATCTTTAAGAGTCAGGATAGTGTATATTATGATCTATAAGAGTCAGGATATTGTATATTATGATCTATAAGAGTCAGGATAGTGTATATTATGATCTATAATAGTCAGGATAGTGTATATTTTGATCTTTAAGAGTCAAAATAGTGTATATTATGATATATAAGAGTCAGTACAGTGTATATTATAATATATGAGTATAACCGTCAGGCATAGTGTATATAATGATATATAAGAGTCAGGATAGTGTATATTTTGATGTACAATAATCAGCATAGTGTATATTATGATCTATAAGAGTCAGTAAAGTGTATATTATGATATATGAGTATAACCGTCAGGATAGTGTATATTTTGATCTGTAAGAGTCAGTACAGTGTATATTATGATGTATGAGTATAACCGTCAGGATAGTGTATATTATGATCTATGAGTATAACCGTCAGGATAGTGTATATTATGATCTATCAGAGTCCGTACAGTGTATATTATGATGTACGAGTATAACCGTCAGGATAGTGTATATTATGATCTACAAGAGTCAGTACAGTGTATATTATGATCTATGAGTATAACCGTCAGGATAGTGTATATTATGATCTATCAGAGTCCGTACAGTGTATATTATGATGTATGAGTATAACCATCAGGATAGTGTATATTATGATCTATAAGAGTCAGTACAGTGTATATTATGATATATGAGTATAACCGTCAGGATAGTGTATATTATGATCTATAATAGTCAGGATAGTGTATATTTTGATCTATAAGAGTCAAGATAGTGTATATTATGATCTATAAGAGTCAGTACAGTGTATATTATAATATATGAATATAACCGTCAGGATAGTGTATATTATGATCTATAAGAGTCAGGATAGTGTATATTTTGATGTATAAGAGTCAGCATAGTGTATATTATGATCTATAAGAGTCAGTAAAGTGTATATTATGACATATGAGTATAACCGTCAGGACAGTGTATATTATGATATGTAAGAGTCAGTACAGTGTATATTATGATGCATGAGTATAACCGTCAGGATAGTGTATATAATGATCTGTAAGAGTCCGTACAGTGTATATTATGATGTATGAGTATAACCGTCAGGATAGTGTATATTATGATCTATAAGAGTCAGTACAGTGTATATTATGATCTATGAGTATAACCGTCAGGATAGTGTATATTATGATCTATAAGAGTCAGTACAGTGTATATTATGATGTATGAGTATAACTGTCAGGATAGTGTATATAATGATCTATAAGAGTCCGTACAGTGTATATTATGATATATGAGTATAACCGTCAGGATAGTGTATATTATGATCTATAAGAGTCAGTACAGTGTATATTATGATATATGAGTATAACCGTCAGGATAGTGTATATTATGATCTATAAGAGTCCGTACAGTGTATATTATGATGTATGAGTATAACCGTCAGGATAGTGTATATAATGATCTATAAGAGTCCGTACAGTGTATATTATGATATATGAGTATAACCGTCAGGATAGTGTATATTATGATCTATAAGAGTCAGTACAGTGTATATTATGATGTATGAGTATAACATTCAGGATAGTGTATATTATGATCTATAAGAGTCAGTACAGTGTATATTATGATATATGAGTATAACCGTCAGGATAGTGTATATAATGATCTATAAGAGTCCGTACAGTGTATATTATTATATATGAGTATAACCGTCAGGATAGTGTATATTATGATCTATAAGAGTCAGTACAGTGTATATTATGATCTATGAGTATAACCGTCAGCATAGTGTATATTATGATCTATAAGAGTCATGATAGTGTATATTTTGATATATAAGAGTCAGGATAGTGTATATTATGATATATGAGTATAACCGTCAGGATAGTGCGCAGAATGGAAATAGAAGTACTGTGTCCCCGTTTACTTATTTTGAGTAAAGCGAATAGATCTAACAACAACAACAGCAGCAGCAACAACAACAACAACAACAATCATAATAATAATAGAAAAAATAATAATAATTAATAATTATAATAATAATAATAATAATGGAATAACAGTTGATTGGGTTGACATTTAAAAACATAAGTGTTAATGCTCATATTTGTAATAAAGTTTATTTAATTGATTCAGTATACATTTCTGCATTGTAAATGTGCGTGTTTTTAACAAATAATTCGCCAGGTGACATTCTAGTATGTACACATAATTTATAATATTTGAAATTATATCTCTATTTCAAAAATGCAACATGTTGTAAAATGATAAGACATTACACCGAACCCTTATACACTCAGGGGCTTGAAAACGCACCACTTACATACAGATAATGTTAGTGCATAAAATGTCACCAGATTTCAAAGAATGTTGATATACGTTAAGAGTACCATCTCTGTATTTTACTGTCAAAAGTTCATGACTGAGACTTGAATTTTTTTATGCATATCATCCATATTTCAAGCTACCCCAAAAAGTGAAAATTCGCAAATGGTTGATGGTTCATACAATCGTTACTTTTTGGGGTAGCTTCGAAAAATGGGTAAAAATGGATTAAAAACTCAAAGCACAGTCATGAAATTTTGGCAGTAGAAGAAAGAGAATTTTCTGCACTAAAATTACCTGTATGTAAGTGGTGCATTTTCAAAGTCTCTGGGTGTAATATCAAATATGTGCGTAGTGACTGAAATTAAAGGGACTATAAATAGATTTTATCTGAAATTGAATTTTGCCCGTGCTCACGTATCAAATGTATCTTTCCACCACTGAACGTAGAACCATACGGAGATATTAATATCCCAGTATTACTACCAGGAATTTCATATTAGATAGAAAAGAAATCGCAACTGATATCCAAGAACATTATGTTATACCAGTTATACTCTTTGCGCAGATCGTACTGCTAAAATCAATAATTCATTTGCTACATTAAGAAATCATTATAATTTTCATTCGATCAGTGAAGTCACGCCAGTTTTTAATTATATGAGTAAACATTTTAAAAAATACAAATTGATATTTCATTTTGAGAATTTGTCTATTAAACTGATGAAAATGAAATATCAATTATTAAGTTACACGTTATGTCACATGTGATCACGATATGTAAACAAGTAAGCATTTTAACTACTTACAAGAGTTATGTCCCTTTCAAAAATTAAAGTTAATGGTCTGTACACGTTCTGTGATAGTCTAATTTCCTTTTGTTGCATCGTACAGATACAATACATATTAATTAAAAAAATATCCAAATTTCAGCATAGATTCCCATGTTTAAACATGTTTTATTTGTATTGGCCACTGAGGCGCTCGACACTGTCTAAGTAATACGAATATATATACAGTGGCTTAATGACAGCACATTATAATGCAACAAACCACTAAAAGTATCCGGAATGGAAATATCCAAATATAGAAAAGTCAAATCAATCATTTATTTCAGCAAGGACATATATAGATATAATTGCTTGATTTCAGCAAGGATTTATATAGATATAATTGCTTGATTTCAGCATTTTAATGACTAATGCTACATGTTCTAAAACTGATTTAAAATACAGGTAACAAACACAATTGAACAAATTTATGCAATAAACATACAAAAACATATATAGACAGCTGTTATTCATGTATAAAATCAAAAGTGTTAAGGGGGTATATATTTTTATAAAATGTCCTTATAAATAAAATGATTATTAAAATGGTTTAAAAAACCATCTCATTATAATTAATCAATAAAATCCGAATGATTTGGTATGTCAAATCCACCAAAACGTGACGAAATCGATATTGAAATTGGAGTGTTAAACTTGAAACGAAATCCCCATTCTAAAAGTAGACAGCACTTGAATAGGGTTTGACGACATCTGGATCGTCATTCGGACTCTTTCTAAGATGAAACAATTCCACTACGTTTAAACCTTATAACGGATCAAATTGAAATCAAAATGAAATCACGTGACTCATATAATACGTCACAAATTGTGTTGCAATTTTAAGCGGGGAATCTATTTTAGTCTAACCTAGGCGCGTAGTCCCTTTTCAACAGATTATTTTGGCATGTTTGAATATATATCGTTTTGGCAATGTTTGATCAGTGAGTATTTATAGGAATGATATATTGAGAAAAATGCTTTTGGCCAATTTCAAAAGTTTGAAAAATCCTGATAAATTCCCTTAAAAATATACATAAATCTTAAAGATGATATCAAACAAAAATATTTAAAAATAATCTATTAAATATCGATCGTGAAAGAATTTAATTTATACTTAACGTATACCAATCAATCGTGAAATCTTCTTAATATAATCAATCAATGCTTTGTAAATGCAGGGTTTCAAAGTTGGTTTTCAAAAGGCAGTGTATAAGAAAAATGAATACAAAACATCGCATTATCATTTATCAATAAAATACAATTATTTTGAATCTCATATCTGCTCAAATGTGACACAAAAACACGTCGTCATTCAAAGTATTAAGAAATCCCCTATCATTAAGGCAATAAACGATCATTGAGTTTATACAGACATGATATATAATTAGGATTTTTATTTACCAAACATCCAGGTACACTTCCTTTAAATAACAATTTAAAATATATTGGATATGGAGCCAATATTAATTGGTCGGTTTAAACAATATAAATATGATATCAACATAAATATATAAAGTTATACAGCGATACATAGGATTGAGACGAAAACTATTTCTAGCTTCTACATAGTGTCTTTCTTATGAATTACGAATTATGTATAATGTGTGGAGAATTTTCTGTGAAATATATTCTTGTATTCTCAGTGAGTGAAGCATTAAAGTATCATTGGCAAATGATGTATTTAAGTCGTAATTTTATTTGATTGTAAAATACAAGTGTATTGTTTATGTATACTGAACTGTACAACTAGCCCGCCACTTTTGTATTTCCAATACTTTTGCCGTGTAGGGTTTTCACTCTCGGTTACTTCTACGCCATTTTTGTAATAATAACAACATTTGGCGATCACGCAATGCAATACACATGTAAAATGCCACATACGTTTATGATTGAACAAAGGCTATGTTAACCGTATGTAAAACATGCATTTTGATCAACGTGTATTTCTAAACACATTCAACATACATGGTGTTATATCTATTAATAACATATTTTGACCGTATGTTAAATTTATGTTAAATATAATGCTTAACCCTATGCCAGCAGCATATGTCAAACGTGCGTGGTAATATTTTCCATGGAAAACACATTTTGGCCGCATGTTAAATTAACATTAAGCATATGTTTAACCTGTGTAAAACTTCTTTGAAAAAACATATCATCCTCTCAGTATATAATTTCCAATGACGCAAACAAGCGTTCACATCCAGGACATCAATTTTCAAAAGCTTCCATATTCAGACCATTGTTAAACAATATCGAGTTTATTCAATGATGCAAACAAGCGTTCACTTCCTGGGCTGTGTTTCACAAAATAAGTAAGTCAGTTTGACGATATCTCCTTTGTGTGTTCAAATTTTGAATGGCATTTAAAATGATTGTATTTTCAGACAATATGTAACTTTCAGCATGATTTGAGCCATCTTGGCTTCATTTGGATGAAAATTTAACATATTATGAATATTTGTTGGTTTACGTTTACGACGATTTTTGTCGTTAGTTGTTTTGTGAAACGCACCCCAGGACATCAATGTTCAAAAGCTTTAATATTCAGAACATTGTTCAAAAGTTTCAAGTATAGTCAATGACGCAAACAAGCATCCACATACATGACATTAATTTTCAAAAGCTTTCATATTCAGAACATTGTTAAACAATTTCGAGTATATTCAATGGCGCAAACAAGCGTTCACACCCAGGACATCGATTTTCAAAAGCTTTCATATTCAGAACTCGAGTATATTCAATGACGCAAACAAGCGTTCACACCCAGGACATCAATTTTCAAAAGCTTTCATATTCAGAACATTGTAAACAATTTCGAGTATATTCAATGACGCAAACAACGTTCACACCAAGGACATCAATGTTCAAAAGCTTTCATATTCAGAACATTGTTGAAAACTTTTCATATAGTCAATGACGCAAACAAGCATTCACATACAGGACATTACTTTTAAAAATCTTTCATATTCAGAGCATTGTAAACAGTTTCGAGTATATTCAATGACGCAAACAAGCGTTCACACCCAGGACATCGATTTTCAAAAGCTTTCATATTCAGAACTCGAGTATATTCAATGACGCAAACAAGCGTTCACACCCAGGATATCAATTTCCAAAAGCTTTCATATTCAGAACTCGAGTATAGTCAACGACGCAAACAAGTGTTCACACCCAGGACATCAATGTTCAAAAGCTTTCATATTCAGTATACTGCTCAACTATTTCGAGTACATTCAAGGACAGAGAACTCCCTTGAATGATACGTTTTCTGTATTCATACACAGCTTTTTTTATATCTTTCCTCAGAAGCTTTACCTTTCGATGCTCTTTTTTCTTCGATTGGCAAAATGATCGAACAATAACCGGAAGAGCGCACACAAACAATGTCGAGATGACATGAACAACTAGATCCAAATCATTGATATTGTTGAATGTTTGGATTAAGATAATTGATACTGTCAAAATGAAAAGCAGACAAGTCAGTTTCAAACATGTAATAAATATTTGAATTCGTCTCGGACGTAAGCGTTCGACGACAAAGGCAAAGAGGTCAATGTGAACCCCAAAGGTGTTGTGCTTTCGCCTCACAAAGTGATTGAATTCTTCGGGTAAGTTCTTTCGGAATATCCGTTCTGTGACATATACTGTTTCTTTTAAAAGAGCCGAGTATATTTTGCCAAAATTGGTCACGCTGTCAGCAAGATAGTACAATGACATTAAGATAAGGATAATATAACCATAAGATTGCTTTGGGTAACGTATGATTCCAGTGTATGTGAAGAAGGCCATTCTTGACAAAAACAAAAAAGATTCTAGAAATATCAAACAGAACAGAAAGAAATTGAGAATATGACCGAGAGAACATATGAGACATATGCTATACTTTAATAGTGTACATAATATACTTGAATTACCGCGTTGTATTCCAAAAATAGAGGTGACCACGGCCTTTATCGAGAACAGAGCATATGGTATTATTGGAAAGGCGTACCATACAAGTGCAAAAATCAATTCAATGAAACAAAATGTGACAAACAAGACAAAGGGGACAATCGAAATAATGACAAAGACAGGAAGGTATGTATAGTGTCGATATTTTGACCACCAAATAGTTACCCATCTAAGTCTAAATATGATGAAACTTAGGTCCCAATATTTGAAATTGAGAAGCATAAAAAACTGAGCCAATAGAACATTAACGATTTGTTGGTAACCGTTTTCGTTTTTGTTGGCGACTTTAACAGATCCTAATGATTCTACAACTTCTAAAGGAAGTAGCCAAGGCGATTTTGTGGATGAGTAACTCCAAATGGTACTCGCGAGTGTCCTTGAATAATCGTGTGAAGCTTCCAGAGTAACCCAGGTAAGAATTACGTAAATAGTTAACGCCACGTACGGTCCTCCCAAAAAAAACAAATACTTGTCTTTTGATTCTGCATAACCTGCAGATAATGTCCTAAATCCTAAAGGCACGTCCTTCTTAATACATTCTAGAGTATACCCCAGAATAAAATACCTGTCTATGAATACTTCAACAAATACCAGCGGTAATGTTAGAAACGGAAACACAAACCTGCCAAACCTTGACAACATCTTAGCGCTAATGGGGCAACATGATTTAATCGGCGAAAGGCAAGTGTACAATATACCGTTTGAAGCTATGTCACTGTTAGTGAAAACAAAGTCTTCACTGCCACCATTACCTTCGCCAGCAACTGTATTAAAGAAAACCTCACTGCCGTTAGTTTCAGCAGGACTTGTTACAATACAGTCTTCACCTTCGTTCTCATATGATGCAATATCAGAATATGTTCTGTTTATCACTGTCGTAACTAGTTCATCCTGATCGAATGATGCAACTGATGAACGTTGTCTTTGTCTAACCGTGTTTGCAAACTTTGGGTAGTAATTATACATAGTTGATGCACATGATAAGTGAAAGATCGGCGAGTACAGAAACAACAATAAACCAATGATGAAAGGAATAATCCACCAGATGTTTGGCGATGTCAGATATATTTCCCGGTTGCATTTAGCAGTATCAGAAATAATACCAGGAACCGATTTACAGCATGCGTACTGTGTGGACATAAAAGGGCAAAATACTTCCCGACACAACACGTCTAACACACGTGATTGTATATGCTTCTTCTCCGTATAACACCAAAAGTGTGTTTCATAGTTGGAGTCAGTCAGAGTATGTGTCATTTGTCCTAGTGCATTACCCAGCATATCGTCAGTTTTATCATCTCCAACCAAAATAACGGAACTGCAGTTTCCATAGTCATTTACAGTGAGGTTCAGGGGTGACCATGAGGAGTAACTATGTAATATACCCATAGACCATACTCCCGCCTCGATTGGCCAGTGAAGATACATGTCAGAATCATGTTTAGCACCCTTAAACACCCACATCCAAATGTTGTATCTTAAAGCAAGTTTATTTTGGTTTAAAAACTGCGTTCCCTCGGTAAACTGAAAATGAACGTGGACGAGAACTCGATTCATTTTTTTCAGCCTAACCAGATCTTTGAATTTTTTTTCAGACTTTTTATCCACTGCGAGTGTGCATGTATCGTTCTTTGTTCTAAGTGCTGGTGTTGATAATTCAGGTCTATCCATTGCCGTTTGTAATACGCGTATTTCAGCATCATGTTTTGTAGGTGTTGCTTTAATCGTCTTTTGTTTATTAGTACTCTTTGAAATGTGCCCCTGTGTCAGATTTCTTGTCAAATCATTCAGAAGATTCTTATGGACACTTGTCAAGTTTTGTGCAATTCCTTCTGATCTAGTTCCCATTGGTTTTCCAGCAATCCATGAGACATTCATAGCTTGCTCTTTTTTGTCGGTTTGACGATCTGCAGCATCGTTCAAAGGCTCGCTATTGGTTTTATTTCCAAAACTCTTATTGCCTAGCAATATATACACCAGGTATATCACGAACAGCTTTTCCATATTCTTATTCGTTCCTTTAAACTCTCCAGAACATTATGTTTAACAGATAATTAGTCAGCACTCGTGTCAATTCCGTAAACAGGTACAGCTACGTTTACAAACAAATATATAACATACTATAATTGGTCCTTTTTATGTATTGCTTAATCCATTTGACACAAGCTTACATATCACAAGTATACACGTCAATACACAACATTATTAAAATATTTACGATCATGTTATAAATTTCCCTTTCAAGTTTTGTAATACCAGCATTTGTTTACTTCCGCATTTCAAGCGAAATAGGTATCCTATTACATGATTAACAAACCGTGTTTGGTAAGAGATGAAGGTCGACGAACGTACAGCGACAGTATATATGCAGACAAGGAAGAAATGAGTATATAAGAAGAAAAAAATAGCAAACAAAAAAGTTAGTATATACAATGTAATCAATACTAGGAAGAATGTAAGGTAGGTAGAAGATGAAAAGAACAAGAAGAGATATGAAGAAGGCGCTATAAGAAAGAATAGGATCGATTAAAGGGAATATAAGAAGAAGCAGAAAAGTTAAAGATGAAGAAACAGAAAAAAAAGAGAAATGAAAATTGAAATGGCGATGATGAGAAAGTAATACAAATGAAATAACTTTGTACGTTGAACGGGATAGGGTCATGCATGCATGCTTAAGGCGAGCAATCTATTGCAGAGGCAAACAAACGGGCACGCAGAAATGGAGGAAGTATGGAGGAAGAATGGAGGAAGAGGCGGGTTATCTACTAGTATATGGAAGTATATGTGAGGGCGTGGCTGCGTGTGAGTATGCTATAATAAGTATGGAGGAAGAGCATGTTAGTTACTAGTATATGGCTGTATATGTGCGGGCGTGACTGCGTGTGGGTATGCTATTATAAGTATGGAGGAACAGCGGGTTATCTTCTAGTAAATGGAAGTATATGTGCGGGCGAGGCTGCGTGTAGGTGAGCTATAATAAGTATGCCGGAAGAGTGGGTTACCTACAAGTATATAGAAGTATATGTGCGGGTGTGGCTGCGTGTGGTTATGCTATTATAAGTATGGAGGAAGAGCGGGTTATCTTCTAGTATATGGAAGTATATGTGCGGGCGTGGCTGCGTGAGGGTATGCTATTATAAGTATGGAGGAACAGCGGGTTATCTTCTAGTAAATGGAAGTATATGTGCGGGCGTGGCTGCGTGTAGGTGTGCTATAATAAGTTTGCCGGAAGAGTGGGTTACCTACAAGTATATAGAAGTATATGAGCGGGCGTGGCTGCGTGTGGGTATGCTATTATAAGTATGGAGGAAGAGCGGGTTATCTTCTAGTATATGGAAGTATATGTGCGGGCGTGGCTTCGTGTGGGTATGCTATAATAAGTATGGAGGAAGAGCGTGTAATATACTGGTATATGGAAGTATTTGAGCGGGCGTGACTGCGTGTGGGTATGCTATTATAAGTATGGAGGAAGAGCGGGTTATCTTCTAGTATATGGAAGTATATGTGCGGGCGTGGCTGCGTGTGGGTATGCTATTATAAGTGTGGAGGAAGAGCGGGTTATCTTATAGTATATGGAAGTATATGAGCGGGCGTGGCTGCGTGTGGGTATGCTATTATCAGTATGGAGGAAGAGCGGGTAATCTTCTAGTATATATGATGGCGTAGCTGCGTGTGGGTATGCTATAATTAACATGGAGGAAGAGCAGGTTATGTTCTTTTATATGGAAGTATATGTGCAGGCGTGGCTGCGTATGGGTATGCTATAACAAGTATGGAGGAAGGGCGGGTTATCTACTAGTATATGGAAGTATATGAGCGGGCGTGGCTGCGTGTGGGTATGCTATTATAAGTATGGAGGAAGAGCGGGTTATCTTCTAGTATTTGAAAGTATATGTGCGGGTGTGTCTGCGTGTGGGTATGTTATAATCAGTATGGAGGAAGAGCGGGTTATCTACTAGTATATGGAAGTATATGTGCGGGCGTGGCTGCGTGTGGGTATGTTATAATCAGTATGGAGGAAGAGCGGGTTATCTACTAGTATATGGAAGTATATGTGCGGGCGTGGCTGCGTGTGGGTATGTTATAATCAGTATGGAGGAAGAGCGGGTTATCTACTAGTATATGGAAGTATATGTGCGGGCGTGGCTGCGTGTGGGTATGCTATTATAAGTATGAAAGGAACAGCGGGTTATCTACTAATGTTTGGAAGTATATGTGCGGGCGTGGCTGCGTGTGGATAAGCTATAATCAGTATGGAGGAAGAGCAGGTTATCTACTAGTATATGGAAGTATATGAGCGGGCTTGGCTGCGTGTGGCTATGCTATTATAAGTATAGAAGAAGAGCGGATTATCTTCTAGTATTTGGAAGTATATGAGCGGGCTTGGCTGCGTGTGGGTATGCTATTATAAGTATAGAAGAAGAGCGGATTATCTACTAGTATATGGAAGTATATGAGCGGGATTGGCTGCGTGTGGGTATGCTATTATAAGTATAGAAGAAGACCGGATTATCTTCTAGTATATGGAAGTATATGTGCAGGACGTGGCTGCGTGTGTGTATGCTATTATAAGTATGGAGGAAGAGCGGATTATCTTCTAGTATATGGAAGTATATGTGCAGGCGTGGCTGCGTGTGTGTATGCTATAATAAGTATGGAGGAAGAGCGGTTTATCTACTAGTATAACGAAGTATATGAGCGGGCGTGGTTGCGTGTGGGTATGCTATAATAAATATGGAGGAAGAGAAGTTTATCTACTAGTATATGGAAGTATATGAGCGGGCGTGGTTGCGTGTGGGTATGCAATATAATAAGTATGAATGAAGAGCGGATTATCTACTAGTATATAAGCGGGCGTGACTGCGTGTGGGTATGCAATATATAATAAGTATGAATGAAGAGCGGATTATCTACTAGTATATGGAAGTATTTGAGCGGGCGTGACTGCATGTTGGTATGCTATAATAAGTATGGAGGAAGAGCGGGTTATCTACTAGTATATGGAAGTATATGTGCGGGCGTGGCTGCGTGTGTGTATGCTATAATAAGTATGACGTTAAACGGCATTTTTACGTGCACATTGCGTGGCATACCCACGAACACTTCGAGCGTGATTTGTCTTAGTTGTAATCAACTATATATAGAACTACCGTCCGTCCGCAAGAAACTGGTAAACATTTTACATACAGCTGAGGACTGGTTTTGGCACGAACCCATAGCCACAGTTTTGAGAAATAAGTCATCTTCAGGTAGCGTCATAGACCACTCACTCATGATTGATTGAATGAATATTTGGCATCAGTATTATGCCATCGAGAGTTCATAGACGATCCATTAACTTTTCCTGGGATACTGGATGGGTAACCATAACTTGAGCACGTTCAACTCCTCACTTGATAACTCAGCGGCGAGAGACGAATGAAAATGACTCACAATGTCGTATACTAATTATCACGGAGACTGTGTCCGAGCTGGGATTCACGACCCCTGTATTGATAGTCAGATGTGGTACCGACTGAGTAAACCGGGTCCGATACAGTCCGCCATGACCAATACCAGAAAATTAGTGAACATAATTGTATACCCACATGCTAAAATAAGAAAGGCTAAGCTTATTTACCATTGTCATTACATGCCACATTATATTTCTATAATTGTTTGATGTTTTGAACTTGTTGCTGATGATCAGGGTCCGACTTTATAAACGTATAGTCAATTCAATACCGTCCTTACCCAACAATGGTAGTCTGTACGGACAAATAACCCATTCAAATGGTGTAGACGACGGACGAATAATTTCACCTTCAGCCTTCGGCTCAGGTGGACCAAAAGCTAACTTTAGCAGCAACAATAACAATGCAAATTTCAGTTTCAGTTTAAATAACATTATTTTTTATTATGCCCCTTGTCCACTTTATTGTTGATTTACGGGTACAAAACTACGCTTATAATGTTCAAATATTCACAGATTTGTTACAAAATGATAAATTGACACATCCATACCAATGTCACTGCAGTTTTTCGAACAGAATTGTAACAGAAAAGTAACCAATTTGTAGAGAGTAAAGTTTTTTTTCTAAGTATATAAAGTTTTAGGTAGTGTTCTTTCGAAGATGTTTGTGTTCGTACGGTTATGAATAGACGTATGATTAGATGTATAATTTGATCTTCGATTTGAGGTGTGATTTGATCTGTGATTTGATGTTGATTTTATGTGTGAGTTTGGTTTTTGATTTGGTGTGTGATTTGATCTCCGATTTGAGGTGTGATTTGATATGTGACTTGATGTGTGATGTGATGTGATGTGTGATTTTGGTGTGTGAGTTGGTCTGTAATTTTATATATGGTTTGATGTGTGATTTGGTGTGTGATTTGATGTGTGATTTGGTGGTTGATGCAGGTGAGTGATTTGATGTGTGATTTGATATTTGAAGAAAATTAATATCTAAATTCATTATACACATGTATATATAACTTCGTGTATACGAACAAGAATGTATATAACTGTATATCTATATAAACATCATTGATACGAAGCACGTAAACAATCGGGAACTTTGACAGACAGTGTGTTCTAATTTATATAGAACCTCTGCGTTGTAAAGTATCCGCGTGCTTTGTACTGTATTTTTCTTCATAATTCGTCATGAAACGGCCGCCTTTTTGCGTAACTTTCTGCGTACGTAAATTATATTATATGGTCTACACTCCATGGTAAACTATCCAGACAGTAACTATGTCCTAAAACGTGGTTCTCCATTTATCCTCTATTAACTTCTTCTTTAAATACTAAAATTGTTTTGTTTGCACATACATGGCTTTGGTTATGGTTTAGATATTTAATTATCAAAAGAAAACATAAAGGCAAACAAGATATACTGGACCGTACATGGTAAAAATGTTATGTACACTAAAATCAAAACGTTTTCACACCTTCAATTGCTATAATCAATTAGGCTTCAACAGTATATACATAAAACGAAATATGTTTACATTATACTTGATTAATAATCAGTTTGAGCTTATACGTTTCTACAATAGTAATTAAGATATTAAGAACTTGGTATTGAGCAGGTTTAACATGAATTGACATGTTGCATTTGAAGGTAAAACGTAATAAAATATTTATAAATAAACTAAAAAGTTACAAAAGATAATTTCATAAAAATCACTCCATAATACATTTATTTATTGGCTAATTGAGTCTAACTTCCGTCAACTATTGTTTTGTATAACTGGTCATCTGATGATATTCTTCAATTTTGTGAAAATATTGACCACTTACCGTAAAATTCACAAATTTGAACACCCCCGCCTGCGTAACCGGAAATCCCCCGCCTTAAAACGTCGATGTTATAATTACAACGCGGGCTGTGCGATTGTTATGCGTGCGCAATCAACTAATAGTAATGTTATAAATGATTTTTTTTTCAGTCACCCATTTGGATGACCCATTTATTCTCCCCGTCCTAGGTGTGCGGGGGTCGGGGAGGACCATCCCCCTACACACCTTACAATTTCAAAATAAATATATATATCTATATCAATAGCATATAAAATAATTCACCACATCCATTCATCTTTCATTCCTCAAAGAATTCAATTTTGTAAATGTATAATACTTTATAACTGTATATATATTACTTGATCTCTATTAAGAATGGAGAGAATTAATAATAAAAAAAGAGAAAAGAAAGGTGAAGATAATAATAATGATAATAAAAAATATTGGGGATAAGGTGGGGGGGGGGGGGGGGGGGTTGCCAAAAGAAGTTGAAGCAAATATCAAAAACATATATACAGTCCACATCCAAGTTTGATTTTTTTTTTAAAATTAAAGAGAAAAAAAAACAATAACAAAAACAGACTTTATATAAATACGTTATTTTACAGGATAAGTTTAAGTATGATACTCCAGTCTTTCTCAAATTTGTCAGATAGTCCGTTCTTAACAGATATACATCTATTTACGTCAAACATGGATTTCATACTCATCAGAAATCCTTTATTGGAAGGAGTGGCATCCAAGCATAAAAATGATTTATCGTATTATATAATTCCAATGCTCTTCAGATTAGAAATAACACAATCCAAAATTAACATTGATTTATCCTCTTATTGGTTAAAATCACGGGGTATGGGGTGGGAGCACCTGAAAATGGGTATATATGTGTCGCCTAAACTTAAAAACATAGTCTCACATTCTACATTACAGTGTAAAATGTAATGGCCAAAACTCTACATTTAAATCAAGTATAGGGACCGAAACTCTGCATTCAAACAAATTATATAGGGGTAAAAATCTACATTTAATCTAAATAAAACTGTCCACATAATGGCATAAGATTTTTTCCCAGCGTTCAATTCCTCGGCAGGAGGGAATTGAACCTATGATTGAACAATGGAGCAAAAACCTACATTAGGCCCATGTGTCCAGAAAGGAGGATCTAAGCTCTACATCGCATTATGCAAAAGCAATAGGGGTCAAAAGCCTACGTCATATGTCCAAAAAGTGAGGTAAAAACCGAGATATAGGGAGTGCCGCCGCCGGGTGGTTAAAATGTATTTGTTTTTTGTTGTTAATATGACCTGCCTATAAACATATGTGATTTTGTAAAACAGACGAAAAACTGGATAGTTTAAGTCTGAATAAATGTATGTTCTATGTCAGGCGCGTAGCGTGGCATACTCAGATACTCTGCTGAGTAATATATTGAAACCAAAGCCTAAATATTGAATAGGGTAATAAGTCAGGAGACGCAATAGAAATGTAACCATAGGCGGTTACAAATAGGTACATAAAAGTTTCGGCATAAACTGTTCCATGCATAAAGCAACACACACACACACACATATATATATTGACTTCCTCCAAAATAATACAGAAGAGCATATACAATTTGAACAGAAGAAGTCACCATTTCTACTGCTATTTCCGTGGGGGAAGTTCCCCTGCTGGGGCGCGTTCGATTCATTGTCCAGAAGATGTTCCAGAACAGTCATCAATCGAACGTAAAGGAACAGAAAATGGCGCAGCCAAATCAAATAAATTATTTTTTTCAAAATAATTGTTGTATAACTTAATATCTGTAAGCATTGGACATGCGCACTGATTCATCTCAATTAGTATTTATGAATCACTCACCATTGTTTAAAACTTGCTCAAAGAAAAGAAAAAGACAACACATACGATAGATCTTTTCTGCATTTGTGCCAAATAATACAGCATCATCTGTAACTATAAACATCACAACCATATTTATGTTATTTCAATTGATTTTAGGATACAAAAACAAATCATTTGAGATTGAATCAATCTATCAGTTGTTTGATATAGTGCCAGTGTTATAGGAGCCGTGTTTGTGACGTCACTGTTCCGACCACACCACCGTTTCAGCGGCAAAGCTGGAACATGTTCGGACACTGTTCCAATGTATTCGATTGTTGTTGAAGTCGTTCGGATTGTCCAGAGTAACCTGAGTAACCCTTTATAATTTATTGGCTCCTGCATTTACTAATTAAAGTTTGACATAATAAAAGCGTAATACATGTTAACCTTTCCTAATTTATACAGACGTTTGCTTATTACTTTCAGTACATCTAGCTGCAATCAAAACTTTCTCATGTCTCAAAAACAAATGTCAATGGAAGGTTGAGGAACACCCCACCCGCGCCCCCGGAATATTTGATGAAAAAGACATCCAAAATGTTATCGCATATGTTGCAGACTGCGTGGCTCTTGCTCTGGCGTCCTCTACACAATGCGATCATACATTTGTGTTAAACTCTATAACCTCTAACAAAAACCATATACAACACGATGCATTCTGGAAATGTGGATTTGTTCAAGCAATAAGCGAATATTAAACATAGCGTAAATGATGCAAATTATAAATAACTTTTACATGCTAAAAAGGTGCAAATGTCATGATAGTGTATTAATTACGCTTCACCGTAAGATAACTCCCGATTACTTGTCAAAAATTGATTTGTGGTGGATACAAAATGTTCTACAATGAGATGCGTTTCTCTAAATGGCAAAGTTGAAAGTTTACATCGGAGTTTGATGGCGTAAGTTCACCTTCTTCATATATTTTCGTTTTGTTTTTATGAAATGGCGTAAAATTGGGGTAAATGTGCACGAGATGGCTAACTTTTGAAGGATGGGCAATTGGGCCTACAAAATGAAAATGATGAACAGAAATAAAAATAGTTACTTTATCTGTTAATTATTTCTCTGAATAAAAATGATAAATGAACGTCAGATATATTTTAAAAAAGAAATATGTGTTTAGCTGGATGGTACCGTCCTTACCTCGGTTGGAACTCGCTTCAGATTTAACTTGGAAACAACATATAAGTAATATCACTAGCAGAGCTAACAAGATCCTCAACCTTCTAAGAAGACATCTATACAACTGTAATCAAGAAGTTAAGAAAAAATCATTTACATCTCTAGTCTGACCACATCTCGAATATTCATCATCTGTCTGGGACCCCTACTACAAAGAGGACATCTCAGCACTAGAAAAAGTTCAGCGCCGTGGAGCATGCTTTGTTACAGGCAATTATTCATATCGAGACAGTGTAACAACCATGCTTGACACTTTATATTGGCCACCATTACAGCACAGACGAACGAACAAGACAGGTTGAGTAGATTCCCGCTGTATAATTCTTAAAATTTCAAAAAAAAAGGTTTAATCAAAGTCTCTTTATTATGAAATCACTAAACAATTACTGAACCGCAAAGCGTTTTGTAGAAATTCAATAGAAATTTTAAACCCCAAAAACTAGCAGGAAGCTCTCTCCATAAGACTAACAGGGTTGCTCGACAACCCCATAGTGGAATCAATACAACATTGTAAATCATGATAAACCTGTGACCATTGCTCTGGGAAATGGACAAGATTGTGACACCCTACAGAATAAACTTTGTTGTTTGACATTGATACATATTTTTAAACCAGACCCAATAAATCTTGTTCATGACTGGATGTACTGTGATGAAGTGACACAATGGACTGCAGTAATGTGGCTGGGTGGTCCTTAATTAAGTGACTAAGACTTAGTAAACTGTATAATGATAGGACTGGATGCATGGACTATGATAATGTGACTTGTTAGACTGTGTTAACTGAGTGTGGTAATGTGACTGGGTGGACTGGTAGTCACAGTGTGACTGGGAGGACTTTGGTCAAGTGACTAGGTGGATTGTGGTAATGCGACTGGGTGGAGAACTGGTCCAGTAATGCAGATTTTTTTACACCTATTTGGTAAGCATAGCCAATGTCACTAGTATTGGGAATTTTAGAATATTGTGTGTGTATTTGGGGGTGTAACATTTTCAAACGAATTTATTTTACAGAATAATTTCTTTATGTTCTCTGCTTTTAAAATGGTCATCAATGCCCTCATTAAAGTAAAATTTAGGTTAGAAAATACTTTTTTCAATTAAATATATTACCCAATATCGGCCCAAATTCTGGCCAAAAAATCCTGTAATGTGACTTGGAGGACCTTTATAATTTGCTATATGATATTGTGACTTGGTGAACTACATGGTATGGTGACTGGGTGAACTACATAAAAATGTGACTGGGTGATCTACATGGTAATGTGACTTGGTGAACTACATGATAATGTGACTGGGTGAACTACATGGTAATGTGACTGGATGAACTACATGGTATGGTGACTGGGTAAACTACATAGTAATGTGACTGGGTTAACTACATGTTATGGTGACTGGGTGAACTACATGGTAATGTGACTGAGTGAACTACAAGGTATGGTGACTGGATGAACTACATGCTAATGTGACTGATTGAACTACATGGTAATGTGACTTGATGAATTACATGGCATGGTGACTGGGTGAACTACATGGTAATGTGACTGGGTGAACTACATGGTAATGTGTCTGGGTGAACATTGTAGTAGGGTGACTGGGTGAACTACATGGTAATGTGACTGGGTAAACTACATGATAATGTGACTGGGTGAACTACATGGTATGGTGACTGGGTGAACTACATGGTAATGTGACTGGGTGAATTACATGTTAATGTAACTGGGTGAACTACATGGTAATGTGACTGGGTGAACTACATGACAAGGTGGAATGTGGTGATTAGGTGGACTGTGATGTGACTGGGTGGACTGTAATTTGACTTTGTGGACTGTGATGTGACTGGGCAGACTTTTATGTGACTGGGTGGACTGTGATGTGACTGGATGTACTGTGATGTGACTAGGTGGACTGTGATGTGACATGGTGGACTGTGGTGTGACTGGGATGACTGGATGGACTGTGATGTAACTAAGTAGACTTTGATATGACTTTGTGGACTGTGATATGACACAGTGGACTGTGCTGTGACTGGGTGGACTGTGATGTGATTGGGTGGACTGTGATGTGACTGGGTAGACTGCGAAGTGACTAGGTGGACTGTGATGTGACAAGGTGGACTGTGATGTGACAATGTGGAATGTGATATGACAAGGTGGACTGTTATGTGACTGGGTGGATTGTAATGTAACTAAATTGACTGTGATGTGACTAGGTGGACTGTGATATGACTGGGTGGACTGTGATATGACAAGTTGGACTATGATATTACTGGGTGGACTGTGCTGTTGCTGGGTGTACTGTGATATGACTAAGTGAACTGTGATGTGACAAGGTGGAATGTGATATGACAAGGTGGACTGTGATATGACTGGGTGGACTGTGATGTGATTTGGTAGACTGTGCTGTGACTGGGTGGATTGTGATGTGATTGGATTTACTATGCTATGACTAGCAGGGTTTTCAATTGACACATACCCTCGGTTTTGACGCGCAAGATTTTTAGTTGACCCGTTTTTGATGCGTGGAAATTACGGCCCATGTGTATTTATGACGCATAGCAAGTTTGGATGAAGCAACAGTCCAACAACATATAGAGTTACATCCCGCTGGTTTTACTGCTACCGTTTCAGTGTGTGGACATTTTGACCAATATCGCCGGCATAATCTACAGCTTGTTGATGTTTTTACAACACGCGCGTAATTGACAGTCACTGGTTAATAGGTCAGCCAATCACAGCGCGCATATAGATAAACTAGGCAGAGCTAGGTAGAGTTGTATTTTGACAAACATAATTTGAGGTCACGCATGATCGTGGACGACCGATTAGATAATTGGATTGCAGATTATTGGCTCATTTGAATTAATTAAAAGACAACTTTATTGAATTAATATCTGACCTGATTACAAACATTCTTGTTAGTTTACAAACTGGGCCATATTGAAAAATTGTTTGTTTCCTGTTGCGCGACCTACCCACGAAAACCCCCCGACACCATTTTTTTTCTCAATAAATTTTATAATCCGACTTTTTGATGTTTGATATTATGATCGATCAGCAGGGTTTCGACTAAGCACTGCCACACTTGCAATATACAAGATGATTTTAGACAATGCGAGTTGTTACTCGGGGTAAATAAAAGAACGAATGCGATTCTGGCTGAAAAATAAACTTGGAAAAACTGTCCAAAAGAAAGTTAAACTACAAAGTCATGTACAATATTTTATTCTTGTTTACTTTGGATGCCGTTTATATCATTAAAGCATTCGTTAGTCGACAATGATCATCAGAAAACTTTCGTTATGTCTTGGAAACCTGTCATAACAACCTGTCCGCTATTTATTTTATAAGGTAGCATATCGCACATGCGCTGGTTTTTAATTTTCGTTTATTGGAGTGTTTTGGAATATTTCCCGATCTTTTTGTATGGGCGAGTGTAATTTATTGCCACTTGGAGATTGATCTGTCTAAAGTATTCATGTGTCTTTTTGTAGCTCTAAAAAAGTATTATATCTGGAATGCAGTGACAATATTTGCATGTCTTTATTACGAGTAACCATTGTTTATGAATGATTATGATTATGCAGATATGATTATATGAATTTTATGTTGTAAAGCTGCATGTGTGATTTTTAAAATAAAATGATAGTATACAGTATTTTGACTCTTCCATTTAAACTAACATTCCAACAGTGGAAGCGACTTTGAAATTGGACCCTCACTTTTTATATTAGAATGTTATTATATTGCCATCCGTGGGTGTGATGTATGTTTAGATGGAACAGCCCATAATATGTATCTTGTTATTCATTATTAATATTAAAGCAGGAAAAAAAATAAAAATGAAACTAATAAAAGATTATCTATTGTTTTATTTAATTTCTTGCCATATTTTACCAGTATATATAATACATGCCAACACATAGAAATTGACCTCCAACCACAAAATCTGGAGATGTTTTGAAATCTAACGCGTAAAACCATCGTTCATATTGACTCTCAAAAATTTCATTTTTGACTCTCCAGATTTTGGGGTCAGGGGTCAAATGACTCTCCACTCTTGAGTCCTATTGAAAACTAGGTGAACTGTGATGTGACAAGGTGGAATGTGATGTGACTGGGTGTACTGTGATGTAACTAGGTGGACTGTGATGTGACTTGGTGGACTGTGATGTGACTTGGTGGACTGTGATGTGACTGGGTGGGCTGTGCTGTAACTGGGTGCTCTGTGATGTGACTGGGTGTAGTGTGTTGTGACAAGGTGGACTGTGCTGTGACTGGGTGGAGCATGATGTGACTACCTGGACTGTGATGTGACTAGGTGGTCTGTGCTGTGACTAGGTGGATTGTGATGTAACTAGATGGACTGTGATGTGAATGGGTGGATTGTGGTGTAACTAGGTTGATTGTGATGTGACTAGGTGGATTTTGATGAAACTATGTGGACTGGGATGTGAATGGGTGGATCATGCTGTGACTTAGTGGACTGTGATGTGACTAGGTGGACTATGATGTGACTGGGTTGAGGTGGACTGTGATTTGACTAGGTGGACTGTGCTGTGACTGGTGAACTTGTGTGACTGGGTGGACCTGTGATGTGACTGGGCGGAATGCGATGTGACAAAGTGGACACTGCCGGGACTGGGTTGACCTGTGATGTGACTGGTTGGACTGTGATGTGGCTGGTTGGACTGTGATGTTACGATGTTGACAGTGCTGTGACTAGGTGGACTAGCTATCTTAACCTACATTTATGTACAAATGACTGTAGTAAGTTAAACTAAGTTAAAACTTTACAACAGCACATTTATCATGGATTTTTTACCACATTGAATTAACTGTTTAGTGAGTAAGATTTGATGTGGTTTGATTTTTATGTTTTAAACTTCATAAACTGGAAAGAGGTGCAATATATTGTGCTTCAGCATTGCTTTTAAAACTGTAAGTTTTTTCTAACAAAACATGTGTCGAGCTCAGTCAGTAGGCTAGCGCACCTGACTATCAGTCCAGGGGTCCTGAATCCAAATCCCTGGCTGACCACAGGCTCTGTGATAATTGAAACATGACGTTGCGTCTCATTTTCGTTCGTCACATACCACTGATTTAAGTGGGATAGCTATCAGTGTCATACACTTAGTGCTGGTAGTTTTACCCACGTACAATTTGAGCTTAATTAGTTGAAGTTGTAAGAACTTGTTTCACAATCGATGTAAAAATGAGTTTAAAACAAAACACCGTTTATGTATTGCTCTGGATATAATTATATATCTGCAGTATAAAATTTGGAAATCTGGCAAATTTACCTTGTGCCTGTGTCTAATTGCAGGTGGATATATATTTGTGTGGGGTTATGTCTCCTCTGTGCCACCATACATGCTGAAGAAGATGTCTCACATACCCCACAGGTGAGTGCTTCTATTGAATATTATAGGTAATCATGATCTCCAGATGAGTTTTAAATTTGACAAAAATATGTGCTAAAAATACTCCATCCTTGGATAATTTTCCATTGTTAAGTCCATGGTACTTTAGCTGAAGTTGACAGTTACAATTTGCGATTGGAATCATAGAACTTGTTTAGAGTTACTTGAAAACAGAATTACTGCTGACACTTGTGCCAGAGGATATTATAATGGTGTTGCATTTATATTTTAGTTTATTCTATTAAGTTTCTGCGTTTCAGTTAAATAATTTGCATTTCAGTTAAACTATCTGTGTTTCATTTAAGTATCTGTGTGTACAGTTAAATAATCTGTGATTCAGTTAAAATTCTGTGTTTCAGTTAAATAATCATGTTAAATAATCTGTGTTTCAGTTAAATAATCTGTGTTTCAGTTTAAATATCTGTGTTTCAATTAAATATCTGTTCAGTTAAATAATCTGTGTTTCAGTTAAATAATCTGTGTTTCAGTTAAAATATCTATGTTTCAGTTAAATATCTGTTCAGTTAAATGATTTGTATGACAGTTGAATAACCTGTGTTTCAGTTAAGTATCTGTGTTTCATTTACAATACACTGTGTTTCAGTTAAATATTCAGTGTTTCAGTTAAATACTCTGTGTTTCAGTTAAAATATCTATGTTTCAGTTAAATATCTGTTCAGTTAAATGATTTGTATGACAGTTAAATAACCTGTGTTTCAGTTAAGTATCTGTGTTTCAATTAAAATAATCTGTATTTCAGTTAAAATAATCTGTATTTCAGTTAAATATATGTGTTTCATACAGTGTTTCAGTTAAATACTATGTGTTTCAGTAAATAATCTGCATTTCAGTTCAATACTCTGTGTTTCAGTTGAATGTCTGTGTTGTAGTTAAATAAGCTGTGTTTCAGTTAAATACTATGTGTTTCAGTTAAATACTCTGTGTGTTTCAGTGTTTCACATTATTTCAATTATTATGCGGAGACATTTGACAGACATATAGAATTGTATTGTGGTGCTACACCATTCTCTGAAAAAACATTTACAAGTACATGTTTATTTTCCTGCCTAAAAATACCAACATCAGTTGAAAAACAAATTTTTTTATGATGTTCATTGACGTACAGTATACATGTAGAATATTTCAGTGTTTTGACCTGATGATGATGATCTGACAATGATAGTATGATGTACCATTATCAATCATGTTGATTTGAGTCACTATACATAGGTAGAGAATTATATTTCCTCATGTTTATTCATCGCAAATCAGTGTCACAAATTTATCAGATATATTTGTATACAGTAAATACATAATGAAATGTATGGTCATTATTTAATTATCTCTGTTTTATATGTGCTTCCAAGAAATAATGATTCATACATATATATGAATAAATCAAAATCAATTACAAGAGGACACAAGGTTTTTTAGTTGTATATTGAGAATACATGTAATTTTTGTATGATTTATGTTAAAGAGGTGTCAGTTGATCAGGTCTGGTTGTCGCTGTGCAATGCAATGTGTTGAGGTGTCAGTTGAGCAGGTCTTGTTGTCACTGTACAGTGCAATGTGTTGAGGTGTCAGTCAAGCAGGTCTTGTTGTCACTGTACAGAGCGATGTGTTGAGGTGTCAGTTGAGCAGGTCTTGTTGTCACTATACAGTGCAATGTGTGGAGGTGTCAGTTGATCAGGACTTGTTGTCACTGTACAGTGCAATGTGTTGAGGTGTCAGTTGAGCAGGTCTTGTTGCCACTGTACAGTGCAATGTGTTGAGGTGTCAGTTGATCAGGACTTGTTGTCACTGTACAGTGCAATGTGTTGAGGTGTCAGTTGAGCAGGTCTTGTTGTCACTGTACAGTGCAATGTGTTGAGGTGTCAGTTGATCAGGACTTGTTGTCACTGTACAGTGCAATGTGTTGAGGTGTCAGTTGATCAGGTCTTGTTGTCACTGTACAGTGCAATGTGTTGAGGTGTCCGTTGATCAGGTCTTGTTGCCACTGTACAGTGCAATGTGTTGAGGTGTCAGTTGATCAGGTCTTGTTGCCACTGTACAGTGCAATATGTTGAGGTGTCAGTTGATCAGGACTTGTTGCCACTGTACAATGCAATGTGTTGAGGTGTCAGTTGATCAGGTCTTGTTGCCACTGTACAATGCAATGTGTTGATGTGTCAGTTGATCAGGTCTTGTTGCCACTGTACAGTGCAATGTGTTGAGGTGTCAGTTGATCAGGTTTTGTTGCCACTGTAGAATGCAATGTGTTGAGGTGTCAGTTGATCAGGTCTTGTTGTCACTGTACAATGCAATGTGTTGAGGTGTCGGTTGATCAGGTCTTGTTACCACTCTGTACAATGCAATGTGTTGAGGTGTCAATTGATCAGGTCTTGTTGCCACTGTACAATGCAATGTGTTGAGGTGTCAGTTGATCAGGTCTTGTTGCCACTGTACAATGCAATGTGTTGAGGTGTCAGTTGATCAGGTCTTGTTGTCGCTGTACAATGCAATGTGTTAAGGAGTCAGTTGGTCAGGTCTTGTTGCCACTCTGTACAATGCAATGTGTTGAGGAGTCAGTTGGTCAGGTCTTGTTGCCACTGTACAATACAATGTGTTGAGGAGTCAGTTGATCAGGTCTTGTTGTCACTGTACAATGCAATGTGTTGAGGAGTCATTTGGTCAGGTCTTGTTGTCACTGTACAATGCAATGTGTTGAGGTGTCAGTTGATCAGGTCTTGTCATTGTACAATGCAATGTGTTGAGGTGTCAGTTGGTCAGGTCTTGTTGTCACTGTAGAATGCAATGTGTTGAGGTGTCAGTTGATCAGGTCTTGTTGTCACTGTACAATGCAATGTGTTGAGGAGTCAGTTGGTCAGGTCTTGTTGTCACTGTACAATGCAATGTGTTGAGGTGTCAGTTGATCAGGTCTTGTCGTTGTACAATGCAATGTGTTGAGGAGTCAGTTGGTCAGGTCTTGTTGTCACTGTACAATACAATGTGTTGAGGTGTCAGTTGATAAGGTCTTATCGTCGTACAATGCAATGTGTTGAGGAGTCAGTTGATCAGGTCTTGTTGCCACTGTACAATGCAATGTGTTGAGGTGTCAGTTGATCAGGTCTTGTTGTCATTGTACAACGCAATGTGTTGAGGCGTCAGTGTACAATGCAATGTGCTGAGGTGTCAGTGTACAATGCAATGTGCTGAGGTGTCAGTGTACAATGCAATGTGTTGAGGTGTCAGTTGATCAGGTCTTGTCACTGTACAATGCAATGTGTTGAGGAGTCAGTTGGTCAGGTCTTGTTGTCACTGTACAATTCAATGTGTTGAGGTGTCAGTTGATCAGGTCTTGTTGTCACTGTACAGTGCAATGTGTTGAGGTGTCAGTTGATCAGGTCTTGTTGTCACTGTACAATGCAATGTGTTGAGGTGTCAGTTGATCAGGTCTTGTTGTCACTGTACAATGCAATGTGTTGAGGTGTCAGTTGATCAGGTCTTGTTGTCACTGTACAATGTAATGTGTTGAGGTGTCAGTTGATCAGGTCATGTTGTCACTGTACAATGCAATGTGTTGAGGTGTCAGTTGATCAGGTCTTGTTGTCACTGTACAATGCAATGTGTTGAGGTGTCAGTTGGTCAGATGTGGACAGTGTATAATACAATGTGTTGAGGTGTCAGTTGTTCAAATGTGGACAGTGTACAATACAATGTGTTGAGGTGTCAGTTGGTCAGATGTGGACAGTGTACAATACAATGTGTTGAGGAGTCAGTTGGTCAGATGTGGAAAGTGTACAATACAATGTGTTGAGGTGTCAGTTGGTCAGATGTGGACAGTGTACAATACAATGTGTTGAGGTGTCAGTTGGTCAGATGTGGAAAGTGTACAATGCAATGTGTTGAGGTGTCAGTTGGTCAGATGTGGAAAGTGTACAATACAATGTGTTGAGGTGTCAGTTGGTCAGATGTGGAAAGTGTACAATACAATGTGTTGAGGTGTCAGTTGGTCACATGTGGAAAGTGTACAATACAATGTGTTGAGGAGTCAGTTGGTCAGATGTGGACAGTGTACAATGCAATGTGTTGAGGTGTCAGTTGGTCAGATGTGGAAAGTGTACAATGCAATGTGTTGAGGTGTCAGTTGGTCAGATGTGGAAAGTGTACAATGCAATGTGTTGAGGTGTCAGTTGGTCAGATGTGGACAGTGTACAATACAATGTGTTGAGGTGTCAGTTGGTCAGATGTGGAAAGTGTACAATACAATGTGTTGAGGTGTCAGTTGGTCAGATGCGGAAAGTGTACAATACAATGTGTTGAGGTGTCAGTTGGTCAGATGCGGAAAGTGTACAATACAATGTGTTGAGGAGTCAGTTGGTCAGATGTGGACAGTGTACAATGCAATGTGTTGAGGAGTCAGTTGGTCAGATGTGGAAAGTGTACAATGCAATGTGTTGAGGAGTCAGTTGGTCAGATGTGGAAAGTGTACAATGCAATGTGTTGAGGTGTCAGTTGGTCAGATGTGGAAAGTGTACAATACAATGTGTTGAGGTGTCAGTTGGTCAGATGTGGAAAGTGTACAATACAATGTGTTGAGAATTCAGTTGGTCAGATGTGGACAGTGTACAATGCAATGTGTTGAGGTGTCAGTTGGTCAGATGTGGAAAGTGTACAATGCAATGTGTTGAGGTGTCAGTTGGTCAGATGTGGAAAGTGTACAATGCAATGTGTTGAGGTGTCAGTTGGTCAGATGTGGAAAGTGTACAATGCAATGTGTTGAGGTGTCAGTTGGTCAGATGTGGAAAGTGTACAATGCAATGTGTTGAGGTGTCAGTTGGTCAGATGTGGACAGTGTACAATCCAATGTGTTGAGGTGTCAGTTGGTCAGATGTGGAAAGTGTACAATACAATGTGTTGAGGTGTCAGTTGGTCAGATGCGGAAAGTGTACAATACAATGTGTTGAGGAGTCAGTTGGTCAGATGTGGAAAGTGTACAATACAATGTGTTGAGGTGTCAGTTGGTCAGATGTGGACAGTGTACAATACAATGTGTTGAGGTGTCAGTTGGTCAGATGTGGAAAGTGTACAATGCAATGTGTTGAGGTGTCAGTTGGTCAGATGTGGAAAGTGTACAATACAATGTGTTGAGGTGTCAGTTGGTCAGATGTGGAAAGTGTACAATACAATGTGTTGAGGTGTCAGTTGGTCAGATGTGGAAAGTGTACAATACAATGTGTTGAGGAGTCAGTTGGTCAGATGTGGACAGTGTACAATGCAATGTGTTGAGGTGTCAGTTGGTCAGATGTGGAAAGTGTACAATGCAATGTGTTGAGGTGTCAGTTGGTCAGATGTGGAAAGTGTACAATGCAATGTGTTGAGGTGTCAGTTGGTCAGATGTGGACAGTGTACAATACAATGTGTTGAGGTGTCAGTTGGTCAGATGTGGAAAGTGTACAATACAATGTGTTGAGGTGTCAGTTGGTCAGATGTGGAAAGTGTACAATACAATGTGTTGAGGTGACAGTTGGTCAGATGTGGAAAGTGTACAATACAATGTGTTGAGGAGTCAGTTGGTCAGATGTGGAAAGTGTACAATGCAATGTGTTGAGGTGTCAGTTGGTCAGATGTGGAAAGTGTACAATGCAATGTGTTGAGGAGTCAGTTGGTCAGATGTGGAAAGTGTACAATGCAATGTGTTGAGGTGTCAGTTGGTCAGATGTGGAAAGTGTACAATACAATGTGTTGAGGTGTCAGTTGGTCAGATGTGGAAAGTGTACAATACAATGTGTTGAGGTGTCAGTTGGTCAGATGTGGAAAGTGTACAATACAATGTGTTGAGGAGTCAGTTGGTCAGATGTGGACAGTGTACAATACAATGTGTTGAGGTGTCAGTTGGTCAGATGTGGACAGTGTACAATGCAATGTGTTGAGGAGTCAGTTGGTCAGATGTGGAAAGTGTACAATACAATGTTTTGAGGAGTCATTTGGTCAGATGTGGAAAGTGTACAATACAATGTGTTGAGGTGTCAGTTGGTCAGATGTGGACAGTGTACAATGCAATGTGTTGAGGTGTCAGTTGGTCAGATGTGGAAAGTGTACAATGCAATGTGTTGAGGTGTCAGTTGGTCAGATGTGGAAAGTGTACAATACAATGTGTTGAGGTGTCAGTTGGTCAGATGTGAAAAGTGTACAATACAATGTGTTGAGGTGTCAGTTGGTCAGATGTGGAAAGTGTACAATGCAATGTGTTGAGGTGTCAGTTGGTCAGATGTCGAAAGTGTGCAATACAATGTGTTGAGGAGTCAGTTGGTCAGATGTGGAAAGTGTACAATGCAATGTGTTGAGGTGTCAGTTGGTCAGATGTGGAAAGTGTACAATGCAATGTGTTGAGGTGTCAGTTGGTCAGATGTCGAAAGTGTGCAATACAATGTGTTGAGGAGTCAGTTGGTCAGATGTGGAAAGTGTACAATACAATGTGTTGGGGTGTCAGTTGGTCAGATGTGGACAGTGTACAATACAATGTGTTGAGGTGTCAGTTGGTCAGATGTGGACAGTGTACAGGGAGAGAAAGAGTTCTGTGATAAGGGTTGCTATTGATAGATACATGATAAGCTGGGAGTGTGCTGGTGAATCTGAGTATGAGGCAGTTAGAAAACGGATTTCAACCGAACAACATTTAAAATTATTACCCCTTTATAATATAAAATTGTGAAATAAAAAGTTAAAAACCAAGGAATTTATTTTGAGTTGTATTCCGCAACTATACAACATATTGGTCAACCATACATGAACATTTACACTTGTTTGTAATTGATAATGTACAACAAGGTCAGTTCAGACAATGCTTTTACCACTTACTTTTAAATTTCATTGCAAAAAACTTAAATGCTTATAAATACCTCCAAATATATATAGTGCTTTATATCTGGAATACTGATTTTTTTATATGAGAAAATTTTGCCATTAGACAATAATATATTAATTGCTAGATTATCATTCCTATCTGCCCCCTAATTTTCATGCCGCCCCGACCCATTTAAAAAACCCAACACAAACATAATAAAATCTCCCCCCCATTCCCTCTTTTAAGAAAGATTTGGATGAGTATCCAGCAACTGATTTATAATGGCCTTAATTTGTTTATTTATTAATAAATCTGAATGCCATCAATTATATAACACATGTGTTAAATCTAAAAGCTAAATCAGAAAGTTCTGATTATTTTAAGCTTCATTCTCTGTTTAACATGTGATATTTGCCTAGCCTTAACTTGGCCTTAATCTCATGGTGATATTGTACAGTGTATGTAAACATTTGACAGGTAGATTTGTCTGTTATGTCCTGACCGACTTTCTTCCATACCATTTATTGCTTTTACTATCTCGGTTTGTCAATATTGTGAATGTGGTATTCATTCAGAAAAGGGTTGGTAGATTATTCATATACATAGGTTTAAATTGTAGTTGTAATATCAGTGTTGATAAATGGCCAATGAATGGCTACCCATACAATAGCCTACTGTATTTACAGTTGTGATAGTGTTATATGAAGAAACTTTGATTAAATTTTTATTCAAATATGTTAAATGTAACCAGGTCATTTATTATTATTATCCTAAAACGGTTTTCCTTCTTACTTTCAGTAATTTTTGTGTTTATTGTAATACTATTATTGAATGAATGAATGAGTGGGGTTTTACAGCGTACCAACACATTATAGGTTATTCAATGCCAAAAGGAAAGAAGATTTCAGGTTCACTCTAGATGTACAAAAATACAAATTAACATACATATTAAAAAAATCACATCAACAAATGAATAAGCAGAATGAACCTAAAACCTTGATACCTGCAGAACTGTAGAGTTTCAGGAAAACTGATAATTGAAAATGAAGGCTCAGTCTATTATGTGTTTGATAGAATATGTACTTTTGAATACATGTGGTAATTCATAATACTAATAGTATAATTATGTATTCAAGGAATTTGAGAAATAGTGCAAAATCTCAGTTTTGCCGAGGTCATTTGTAGTAAGATTGACTGTCACAATTATGGTGATTCAGTTAATGATTATGATTGTGGGTGCAAGCAATTTCATCAGTGTGTGACTGTCTATCCTATCTTGTTCGGACTATAACTTTCCCATTTATAGGGAGATTTTAAAATAACATGGCACAAATGATTTATAATCATAATAAGACGAAGTGTCTTGCATAAGACCCAGGTATGTAGTTCAAATGTCAAGGTTACACTGAGGTTTAAGACCAGAAATCGGTGCAAAACTTCATGTCCGTTTCATATCTTGTAAATCAATGGACAGATTTTGAAACTATATATTGACCATAATTAGATGACATTTTGAACACAAGACCCAGATCCCTAGGTCATAGGTCAAATTGATGACTTGAAGTCAAAAGTCTCAAAATTTAAAGTTTATGATATACTAATTTATTTTATATCAGTTGCAAGTAAGCTCAGAGTTTTGGTGTGTAGCTTTGTCTGACCAAATCATTTCCTGGGTTATATAAACAACAGGACAGTGGTGTTTATTTTGAGAGGTCATTTAGTCAGTTGCCTACAACCTCTACCCACTACCAGCCCCCCTTCAGAGGAGATTATGCGGGTCATTTTATTTTTTCAGACAGACAAAGATTGTGATTGCTATGGCAACAAAATTTGACCCCATAAAGTGAAAAAAATTAACAATAGCATTTAACTGTTAAATGACATTGTAAAATGAGAATTGAACATTCTGGTAGTAAATTTAAACTGTGACTAATTAACTGAACACATGTGTTGAAAAAAACTGTTATACCCCCTTTAAGAAGTAAAAAAAGAAAAGAGATTATGAACCTACTATACACATTTGATTTTGTCATGAAGAAAACTAATCAATTTAGAAATAAACAATGCCTATGTAGTAAAATAAACCATTATAAATATCATCTGAAGATCAAAGAAAAACTCATTTATAAATAATTTAATTGTTTTGTTTACTACCTTTGTAAAACAATTTGATATGTAAATAAATCAATTTCTGAGCTTCTCAAGAGAGAAAACAATGGAAGAAATTCACTGGAGTCACTTTTTCACTCAATAGCTGACTGGCTCGGCTTTTTAGACTTTTGCTATTATAAATTAAGTACTAGAGTATTGTCCATTTTTTTCTTAAAAAGGGGGAATGTGTTGTGGGGTGAGGATTTTATTTATTTTTTGTTGTTATTGTTGAGAAAGTAAAAAATCATTAGGGGGAGAACTAAAAATTAGGGGGCGGACAGAGATGATAATATAGCAATTAATTTATCATGGCCTTACACTTGAATTCTTTATGACCAATGAAACTCGACTTTTTCAACTTGACATTCCACCTGTTTGATAATTTATGTCAAATGTCATCAAACTTTAATTTAATTGACACTGGATTTTGGAATCTCGTCTCTCGATTTTTGAAACTAAATGCTCTACTTTGGTTGCATATTCTCGGGAGGAAATCTGTCGCCTGGTCAACGTCTACGCACTGTCTAAAGATCACTTACCTAGCTCTCACCACTAAGGTTGTGGTGTCAAGACCCTGTTGCTCCAAAACCTTTATGTGAGAAAGTTTTCCAGCTGGAGAATGGTGGTTCTACTAGGGAGTCATTCTGAGGTTTTTCTCGACCAATAAAACTGGACATGCCATATATAACCTGAAATGTGCGGAAATGGCAATTCAACCCATTGACTGTTTCTTAGCTCATTACTAAACATTTTTTATTCAACTTTTGCTAACGTTACAGTAGGCTTCTGTGACGATGTTAAGAATTGATTGATTGATTGATTAAATATTTAGCGTCATTTTTATGCCATCAAGGGCTAACAGACGATCAGTAAATCTAACCACTGTTTCCTGGGATCCTGGAAGGTTAACCAGTACTCGGGCACCCCATCTCCGCAAGTAACCTATAATTTTCTCACTTGAATCAGCGGTGAGAGACAAATGATAATGAGACACAATGTTGTATATATCAAAGAAACCCTGAGATTGTGGCCGTATGGGGATTGACAGTCAAACACGTTAATGACTGAGCTAATTGGGCCCGACTGATATTAAAGAATCAAGTTCTTATTATATTTATTATGATGTATTTCTTATGCAGCACAAGGACAAAGCTGATACTAAAATTGGGCCAACCCGGTATATAATTTCAATAATTTGTGTCTGTGAATATATCTGAGCCATTGAAATTTTTTAATAATTTGCTGTATTTGCATAGTATAAACATTATTGTTCAAACAATTTCCAATGAACAGAATTTTAAAATACTTATAAAACAGCTGAAAATTTCAAGTGTTTATAATGGGTCTGTTTATATAATAACATTTGTCTATACTTAAAATTCTATTAGTATTGCTTCAAGTGTTAATTACTGTTAAAAGTCTGGTTTTCAGATTTGATGGCTTCAAGTCAAAAGTCTCACATTTTAAAGTTTACAGTATACTAATTTATTTTAGATCAGTTGCGAATTAGAACAGTCTTTGTGTATAGCTCAAAGTCTGCCTATATCATTTCCTGGTTTATGTATTGATTAATTGACTGAATTTTTAGCGTCATTTTTATGCTATCGAGGGCTAACAGATGGTCGGTTAACCTAACCACTGTTTCTTATGATCCTGAAAGGTTAACCAGTACTCAAACACACCCCATAGCCGCAAGTGATTGAAACTTTCCCACTTGAATCAGCGGTGAGAAACAAATGATGATCAGATGCAATGTCGTATATCAAATGTCACAGAGACTGTTGCTGGGTGGGATTCGAACTGACAACCCTTGGATTGATAGTTGTTGTATGTTGTATGGTGTTTAGCGTTGCTTTCAACAATTTTTCAGTCATATCGCGACGGTGTCTGCTTGAGACAGTATTCTAAGCGCAGTCACACTGAAGTATCATGCCGCAGACACATGGCAGTGTTTAAGATTTACAGATCAGTCTGATAAAAAAATTTGTTTTTATTAGGCTGGCCTTGAAGTATTGTTTGTTTGTTTGGTGTTTAGCGTCACTTCCAACAATTTTTCAGCAATATTGCGATGGTGTTAGTGTTTGAGACAGTATACTAAGCACTGCCACACTGGATTATGATGCCCACTGACACATGGTCTAATACCCCGTCCAGTCACATTATTCTGACACCAAACAAACCTAATAAATGTTCTCTAAATGCTGAGCACCAAGCAAAGAAACTTATAGTACTAATTTTCAGGTCTTTGGTATGATCAAACCCAGGACCTTCCGCATGCGTGGCAGATGCTCTACCCCTACACCACTACTGCAGTATTTGAAATATTGTTAGTTTGAACAATAGTTACATACTTTATTGCTTTTACTAGATAACGAGTGAAGTGGTTGGGTCAAGTTTTGTTCCAACAACATTTTGGCAGGGTTAGTGGGCTCATACATAAGTAGGTAACTGTTTTTGGAAAAATGCATCAGTGGATCCTGTCATGGTTTTCAGTCAGGGGTTTCTGCAAAAAACAGGAAAGTATATACAAGTTATTAAGCAATTTTGTATTTTTCTTGTTTCCACTTGATGCAATTTGGATTTCTGATCTCTAGAATGGATGATCGAGGAAGAAGACGGTATCTACCTGGTTCTGCCAGCATGATTAAAGATATCTTTTAATCACAGCCGGGCCATGTAAGCTCAGTCGGTTACGAGTGTCACTATCAATTCAGGGGTCGTGAGTTCGAATCCCCGCCTGGCAAGTCTCCGTGATGATTGATAAACGACATTGTGGCTTATTATCATTCGTCTCTCACGCTGATTCAAGTGGGAGAATTATCAGTTACTTGCAGAGATGGGGTGTGCTCGAGTACTGGTTAATCCCAGGAAACAGTGGTAAGGTTAACTGATCGTCTGTTAGCCCTCTATGGCATAAACATGACGCTTAATATTCAATCAATCAATCAATAATCTCAGCCGATGTCTAGACCCCTTGGATTGGTCAGTGACTTAATAGTTCATGATGACCTAATTTTGGTCTCAGATGGGCAAGTTTGGATCATTAATTCTGGGCTGTCTTGCTTGATTGATAAGGTCATATCAATCAGGATAAGGTCGTATCAATCAGGATAAGGTCATATCAAGCAGGATAAGGTCGTATCAATCAGGTACATGAAATATGATAACTACATAAATATCATTTTTTAGCTTTTTTAAGCAATCCTTTGAAAGTATCTCTTATTATTTTTTTATATGTATATATATATATATATATATATCTATATTTATATACAAAATTAATCAAGAAAGTGAATATCACTACATCTGTTACAACAACAAAATAAACAACAGCAACAAAAAACAAGTCTAATTATGTACAGTTAATAATATATGTGCGTACATTGGAGGTGATGGCTTATTTGTAGCATTACGATAATAATTGTGAGACCTATATTCTGGTTAAACATTTTTATCTTTATGATGATGTTTTTTCACTTTATGCCTAATTTTATATCTGAAAAACCAAAAAAAATAAAATTGCAACCACGCACCTATTTTGAAACAAATTTGGATGAAAATCTAGGAATTAATTTATTATGATCTAAAAGTACAAAACTTTCGAAGTTTAAATATAGAATCCAGGTACACCAGGACATTACAAACGGTATCTCACTTGATATTTAAATGTCTTGCATAAATATATATCTTAGTTCAGGATCAATTGTCATGTATTGGTTAACTTCAATGTTAAAGTAAGATAGTATTTTTTGCCGATAAGAGAGTGCGGTAATTTATTTTTATTTTTTCATATCAAGAAAAAATCACTTCCGTGAATGTGTACATACAATTGGATGATAACAATTCATTAATTTATAATACCTACGTCAAAGATGACAGACATACTAGTGGTTTAGTTTGTCAACACAGAATATTGGAGAAAATATAAGTTATACTATTAAATAGATGCTATATTATGTATCTGGTACACAGTGGTGCTTTTGGCAAGAAATAAAAGTTTTACGAGAGATACACACTGTGTTATATAGTATGCTAATTATAACGTTGGATCAGGGAATATTTGAAAATGAGTGGATTTAATCTAATTAGTGGTAATGGTCTGTATGATTTAATGCATTGTGATGCTGGAAGAAGAATATAAGGGATGTGTTTTATTTATTGACATACCAAGTAATATTAGGAAATAAAGCTAAAAATTATTTTTAAATTGGATACAAAGCATAATTCTCATTATCATCAATAAATAAAATCTGAAACCAGTTTGACAGATCAAATTGAAGTCAAAACTAACCGCTAATTCATTTGATAAGTCACAAAATACATAGCAATTTTAAGCAGGGAATTCTTTTTTTAATTTAGTCTAACTTGGGCACATTATATTATTTTGTCATGTTTGAATAGATATCCATTCTTAAGGCAATTATACAGGATCAGTGAGTACATACGAGGGGGGATCAGAAAGTTTGTAGACTTTTGCCATAACTTTTTTATTTATCATTGTATTCTAATAATTCTCAGGGAGTCTGTGCCACCATTATAATAGCAGTAATTTTGCAAAAGTTTTATAATTTTTCAACATGAGTTTATATTCTATAGTAACTATGGAAACGTCGATTTACATAGTCGGGGCAGTTTTTTTTCTACTTCTTCTATTCAGACAAGCGTAGTGTTGCCAAAATGTGTTTTATTTTTAAAAAAAAATATCAATGTGTGCTGTACCGTATGTTTGTTTACATCCTTTAAAAAAATGGCACCAATTATGCACAATTCAAAATGACGTCAATATTATGATGTTATTGTATGCCATTTTGTTTGAAACAAAATGACGTCATGGCACTTGAAAATGGATTAGCATGCAGAGTACCGCAGTGCCGTTAAGTTGTGCTCCATGTTAGGTAATACACCTGCTCAAACGGAATAAAAACGTATGTACTGTGAATCTAATGTTTCAACGTCTCAAAATGAATGTTTTTGAGATGGCCGGGAATCAGTCATTAAAATAGAGCAAATGGGAATACAATTTGAAGACATATTGGAAATAAAGCATGTTTTACTGCATTTTGTGTCCAGTATACCATCTTCGGATTTCATTAACTTGTTCAGTCAGTGGTGTTAATGGTGGCAAAAACGTATAGACCACTTAGGAGAGTATTTTTTATAAGGAATGACTCAGTAAATATGATACCTGTTGAGCACCTGTTTAAAATACTGACGTCGGTTTTTGCTGAATATAACGTCATCATTTTGCCCAGACATAACTAACTGTTATGCTTTGAATAGCACCTTATTTTTTCAATAGTTGACGTATCATGCTAAAATTTCCAAAACATGTCCCATATACATTTATTTCAAATACAATAACACTATTGGGCATTGTATAATTGATATAAATAAGTTATGGCAAAAATCTACAAACTTTCTGATCCCCCCTCGTACATGTATATAACTGTTCCAGTGGGACTTACAATGCTTCAGTGTGTAAATTTAAAAACAATTTCACTCTTTTTTTTTTATCAGTTTTTTTTGAATGGGGTTTAACACAACAGGTAACCTATTGCATATCCTTTATTGGATTCATTTAGACCAATTGAATACCAAAGCATTAGTCTAATGTTAGAGCGTCTGCCTCACATGTGGAAGGTTGTGGGTTTGATCCCCAGCTGGGTCATACCAAAGACTTCTGAAAAATGGTACTATATAGAGCCTTCCTTCCTAAGAGCATAGTTTTAGGTCTGATCAGCCTGGTGTCTGTATAATGTGACTACAGCAGGGATATCATATCATGAGTCTGTGGCATTATACTTCAATGTAGCACTCAGATTACTGTCTCAAGTAGACACCGTCACAATAAGACTGAAAAATTGATGAAAGTGAAGCTAGAAACCATACAACAACAATGATCAATGAAACATGGTGGTACTCTTTAAGAATTATGTACTTCTGAATTTTTATACATATGATGGTCAAATTCAGAGTAACCTTTAAGTTAACTTGTATTTGATGTTTCAACGTGTCATTACAGGATGTAAGTTAGCATTTCTGGTTTTGTGAAGCTTTATCAGCTTTAAATCTTCATTTTAAATGAAAGATCATCATTATCATGTGGCAATGAGGCCTTGTTGGGTGGGTGGGTGGGTGGTCAATTAAATTGTGGTACAAAAATTTACACTCCGTTTAAAAGCTTAATCATTGTGAGAAAATTTGCCAGTTACTTACGGAAGGACAGTAAATTAGGTTGTGCTCGGATTCATTCCAACGTCTTACATTTTTTACGCCAGTAAATCTGAATATAACCTGCTTGTAATGTTTTTAAAATATGTGCAAAAGTTTGTTTATTTACCGGGTACTTGAAAAGTAGGATGTCTCAAATGAATGTGACGCAAGAATGACTATCACTCCATCCTGACTGGCCACGTATTGTTTGTCCATGTAAAAACAATGTAGTGTTCACTTTAAGACATTGTTAGCTTGTCCAAGGAAAATGGTGTCATAGCAACCAATATTGATTGCTAATTGGATTATCAAGTTGTCTTGATTGATTGACAGGTCAAATGAACTCAAGGATGTCATATACCATGCAACCTGTAGTAATTGTGTGAAATTCACATGTTAATTCAATTAAAAAAACAATAAGATGAAGTTGTTTAAATTCACACTATAATGATTGAATACACACATTTAGCGGCGATCAGTTCTAATTGGTGATTGTAATTAATTCAAAATAAAACATGATATATAAATATATATAAAAAAATTTGATATAGTTGTAATATCATCTATCATATAATAATACGGTCAGTTACAATTTAATGTCGTAAATAAATGAAATTTACAATTCTTGAATACAAATACATTATTTTCCCTTGTTGTTATATGGTGTATGATAATTACTTATTATTATCTGAGTGTATCATATCAAATATTGGTAAGAGGTGAACAAAATGTGGTAATTAGTTGTTGTTCTACATAGGGACTCGCGCAGTGTTCACGTTTATTCTGTATGGATTGGAAAATGGATATTAACAATAAAAATTATAAGAGATACACAGATGCTTTTGCATGTGGATCAGGCATGATGTCAACTGTTAAGGTTTAAAATGGTATCTAGTTTATACGGGATATATATATGAATCAGAGTAATTTGAATGAAGTCGGAGAAGATTATCAGCGACTAATATGACTGACATTCTGGTAGTCGCCACACATGGAGCTAACATGAAGAAGATGTACATAATGTTGTGTTGTATCTGCCTGGCCTGTGACTTCCAGGTAAATATTCTGTACATACATTCCTCTGTACATAATGTTGTATTATTCAGGGGTTGTGAGTATGTCACCGCCTGGACACTGTCACCATGATGATTGGTAATAATCTACGACATTGCATTTCAATGTCATTTTTTGCTTCTGTCACCACTGATTCAAGTGGGAAAGTTTTCATTATTAGCAGAGATAGGTGTGCTTGAGTACTGTATAAGTTACCTTTCCAGGATCTCAGGGGAAAGAGCTGGTTAGGTTAACTGATCGTCTCTTAGCTCTTGGCATAAAAACGTTGCTAAATATTCTGTATATTCATGTGTCCGAACATAATGTTTTGTTGCTTCAGTTTGGCCTGTGACCTTCATATATAATGTTGTGACAGAGGTCCACCATGGCAGAGTGGTCCAAGGGGCCATCTCAAGATCACTTACCTCTCACCATTAAGATCATAGGTTTGAGTCCATCTTGCTCCAAAAATTTTATGTGAGAAAGTATGACAGTTACTTGCGGAAGGACGGTGGTTCTACTCAGATTCATACTGAGGTCTTCCTCCACCAATAAAACTGGATATGCCATATATAACCTGAAGTGGGTTGAAAATGGCGCTTAAACCCCATTTAAGAAATGTAAAAATGGACTGCCGGTAACCATGTTGTATACACCAATGCGTCTAATTGGATATATCCCTTTATGTTTTGGCTTTGATTTTTGACTTTTTGTGTTGCAGACCCTTGTATTTTTTGGAATTAAAAATCTGATCTATTCTTCTTTTGAATCAACATTTGTAAATGACCAGTCTTGATCGTTCTTCTTGAGACTCATCAAACAACTACCATATATAGACAAAATTTGCTTCTAATGATCAACGTGAAACATTTATGTGTATCCACTTTGCTTTCCGAAGCCGTCGCAGTTTTTCTTGCAACCCTAAACACAGGTCCTATTAGAAACTTGCTAGATTTGAAAATTACAATAATTTTTACGATACATAAGTTCTCACAATTATTATGAAGGAGAAAACCTCTCTTGAGTCCACTTTCTTGTAACTTTCTCGTAACGAACTGATCTGAACACTTCCTACACTGTTTTCCACTCTGTCAGTTCATATCAACATAATTCACCCATTGCTGATACGTGGTGAATAAATGCTTTCAATTTGGAAGAGTCCAAGAAAATGCTTATGGAGCAAAGGGTTAATGAAAATGATATATTTTTTATTATTTATTCTAAAGTAACATTTATTTTGAAGACATTTATAATGCCTTTCCCTGATATACCTACTCCCTTTAAATTGAAGTCATGCATTATACTTTACCAATTTAGATTTTAATTCGTCTTTAAAATGTAAGCTTTGAATCCGAGATGTTGCAAAGCTATAGTTTCAAAAATCAATATTCCTGATAATGAACTTTTACTTGCATTATACTGTCAGCTGCTTTAATTGATGTTCATTCCTGGAGCTGATTTAATGGGTAAGCTCATTGTAGATTGTAATTGTGCTATTATACTTTCCATGAGCGAGGCCATTTCATATCACATCTTGGGCTGTGGCCCAATTACAATTGTAACTTTACATGTATTGTAACGATTATTGTGCATATTATACGATGTCGTGCACTTCAAAAAAAAGAAAATGCATTTATTGGCCATTAATTTAGTTTCAATAAAAACTATGTTGAAAAAGAAATTGCAAGCTGATTTAAAATCATATTTAAAGCGAGGCCTGAACGGTCGGTGTAATGGATAGAGTGTTGGCCGCTAATGCCAGAACTTGTAGGCTTAATCCCCAGCTCGAATTGATGCCTCTCAAAAAACAACACTCATTACCAGGCTTATACACTGAGAAAGTACTGGGCTCGAGAACGGTTCATATGAGCTTTGAGCTTTCTTCAAATCAAGCTTAAATAAATAAATATAAACTAAAATCACATGAAGGAAAGCAAAAACGTGCTATGGGAAATAACATTGTTCCACACTGGTCTGGGAGTCAAACCTGCGGCCCACTGATCTGGGGGGTCAAACCTGCAGCCCACTGATCTGGGGGTCAAACCTGCAGACCACTGATCTGCATTTTTCTGATTATAATGATTGTTTACAAACAAACTTTAACAGTTACGTTTTTAACACGTGTTTTACTGGACCTGAGCAAGTTGCCAGTGAGACTTATGCAGTAGTTATATTTCAGTTATGTACGTAACATGAAACAGTATACAGTAATTATAGATTTTTTGTTGTTGCCTTGGTTCTTTCTCCTTGTGACAGGATATATTATGTTTAATGAATATTTTGCCAGATATAAGTCGCTTTGACATTTTCTTGGCCAAGACTCCCCTCAGAATGCTTACTTGCATATTTGTAATGATTTATTTAATGCTAGTCTGGGTATGTTGTGGTTACATACCTGCAGTGATCCTTTTCTCACCAAACAGACTGTGCCTAATATAAAAGACCCTTATAGTTTTTACCTTAACATATATATTATAATCTGACCACAGTCAAAAATTAAACATGAGTAAAAATTGTTGTGATGAGTAAACACGAGTAAAACCTGTTTTGATCATTAAACTTGATTAAAAATTAATCTGACGAGTAAACATGAGTAAAAATTGATGTGATGAGAAAACATGAGTGTAAGGTGATGTGATTAGTAAACATGAGTAAAAATTATGTGATGAGTAAACATGAGTAAAAATTATTGTGAAGAGTAAACATGAGTATAAATTATTGTGATGAGTAAACATGTGTAAAAATTGATGTGATGAGTAAACATGAGTAAAAATTGTTGTGTGAGTAAACGTAAGTAAAAATTGTTGTAATGAGTAAACATTAGTAAAAATTGTTGTAATGAGTAAATTTTACTAAAAAAAAAATGATGTGATGAGTAACCAAAAGTAAAAATTGTTGTGATGAGTAAACATGAATAAAAATTGATGTGATGAGTAAACATGAATAAAAATTGATGTGATGAGTAAACATGAGTTAAAATTGCTGTGATGAGTAAACATGAGTAAAAATTGATGTAATGATTAATCATGAGTAAAAATCATTGTGATGAGTAAACATGAGTAAAAATTGTTTTGATGCGTAAACATGAGTAAAAATTGATATGGTGAGTAAACATTATTAATAACTGCTGTGATCAGTGAACATGGATACCAATTGCTATGATGAGTAAACATGACTAAAAATTGCTGTGATTAGTAAACATGAGTAAAAATTGATGTAATGATTAAACATGAGTAAAAATCATTGTGATGAGTAAACATGAGTAAAAATTGTTGTGATGAGTAACCATCAGTAAAAATTGTTGTGGTGAGTAAACATGAATAAAAATTGATGTGATGAGTAAACATGAATAAACATTGATGTGATGAGTAAACATGAGTAAAGATTGTTGTGATGAGTAAACATGAGTAAAAATTATTGTGATGAGTAATCATAAGTAAAAATTGTTGTGGTGAGTAAACATGAATAAAAATTGATGTGGTGAGTAAACATGAATAAAAATTGATGTGATTAGTAAACATGAATAAAAATTGATGTGATGAGTAAACATGAGTTAAAATTGCTGTGATTAGTAAACATGAGTAAAAATTGATGTAATGATTAAACATGAGTAAAAATCATTGTGATCCAGTAAACATGAGTAAAAATTGTTGTGATGAGTAAACATGAGTAAAAATTGATATGGTGAGTAAACATTATTAAAAACTGCTGTGATCAGTGAACATGGATACAAATTGCTATGATGAGTAAACATGACTAAAAACTGCTGTGATGAGTAAACATGAGTAAACATTGATGTGATGAGTTAACATTAGTAAAAATTGATGTGATGAGTTAACATTAATTAGAATTGATGTGATGAATAAACAGGAGTAAAAATTGATGTGATGAGTAAACATTTGTAAAAATTGCTGTGGTGAGTATACATGAGTGATATGATGATTAAACATGAGTAAAAATTGTTGTGATGAGTAAACATGAGTAAAACCTGTTTTGATCAGTAAACTTGAGTAAAAATTATTTTGATGAGTAAACATGAGTAAAATTTGATGTGATGAGTAAAAATTTATGTGATGAGTAAACATGAGTAAAAATTATTGTGAAGAGTAAACATGAGTGAAAATTGTTGTGATGAATTAAACATTAGTAAAAATTAATGTTATGAGTAAACATGAGTGAAAATGGATATGGTGGGTGAACATTAGTAAAAATTATTGTGATGAGTAAACATGAGTAGAAATGGATATGGTGGGTGAACATTAGTAAAAATTGTTGTGATGAGTAAACATTCAGTTAAAATTGTTGTGATGAGTAAACATGAGTACAACTTGATATGGTGAAGTAAACATTAGTAATTATTGTTGTGATGAGTAAACATGAGTACAAATTGATATGATGAGTAAACATTAGTAAAAATTGTTGTGATGAGTAAGCATCAGCTCTTAAAACTTACTGCTTTGCAGTCAAGCTAATATAATTTAATATAAACATTTTAACTCCGTTAATATCACATTCTTAAGATTAATTTGTTTTCATTTCTATTCCAGGTTGCAAATGTCCCTCCATCCAGTACCAGAGGAGAAAGTGTCCTATCACAGAGGTTGCTGATGTTGTCAAGGAAACACACAATCATGTAGAATTACAGGTATTGTCTCCATTTATAATTGTAAAATGTATGATATTGATGGCTTACTGTCATGCAAATTCCCAATAAACTACTCCTTCATCTGGAATAATATTAATTATAGTATTGATAATTAATGTTGTGACAAATATATTAGAAAATACTATCAAATTATAGCAGAAGTATAACGTAATAATTATTCCATAATTTTATGTCTGTGCTATGTCGCTTCTGTTTCACAGCTTGGCCGAGTTAGCTTGGTTGGTATTATCTGACTATCAATCCAGATGTCGTGAATTCGAATCCCGACCTTCACCACAGTCTCTGCGATGATTGATATACAACTTTGCGTCCTCATTTTCATTTGTCTCTCAATGCTGATTCAAGCTGAAAAGTTATCTGTTACTCACCTCATGGAGATAGGAGGACTTGAGTACTGGTTGACCTTACAGGATCCCAGGAATCAGTATTTATGTCAGCTGACCCTCCCCCCCACCCACCCCACACTGTTGAGAGCTATAAATTATGCTAAATACAATACTGTACAACACAATACAGCTGGTATACTGAACAATACATTATACAGCTGATATACTGTACAATACAATACAGCTGATATACAGTACAATACGATACAGCTGGTATACAGTACAATTCAATACAGCTGGTATACTGAACAATACAATACAGCTGATATACTGTACAATACAATACAGCTGGTATACAGTACAATACGATACAGCTGGTATACAGTACAATTCAATACAGCTGCTATACTGTACAATACAATACAGCTGGCATACTGTACAATACAATACAGCTGGTATACTGTACAATACAATACAGCTGCTAAACTGTACAATACAATACAGCTAGTATGCAGTACAATAAAAACAGCTGGTATACAGTACAAAACAAAACAGCTGGTGTACAGTACAACACAATACAGCTGGTATACTGTACAATACAATACAATACAGCTGGTATACTGTACAATACAATACAGCTGGTATCCTGTACAATACAATACAATACAGCTGGTATACAGTACAATATAATACAGCTGGTAAACTGTACAATACAAAACAGCTGGTATACTGTACAATACAATACAGCTGGTATACAGTACAATACAATACAGCTGGTAAACTGTACAATACAAAACAGCTGGTATACTGTACAATACAATACAGGTGGTATACAGTACAATACAATACAGCTGGTAAACTGTACAATACAAAACAGCTGGTAAACTGTACAATACAAAACAGCTGGTAAACTGTACAATACAATACAGCTGGTATACTGTACAATACAATACAATACAGCTGGTATACTGTACAATACAATACAATTCAGCTGGTATACTGTATATAAGACCATTATAAATTTATTGCTAGATTCTCACCCAAATTTTTCTTAAAAATGGGGTAGGGTTGGGTAGGATTTTATTTTTTAAATTATTTTTTTTTGTTTTTATGAAAAGGGTAGGGGTGGCATGAAAATTGTCCTAACCACTTGCAGATCCAATGAAAGGGGGACAATGAATTCAGGCCCCACCCCTCTGAAATTTGAATATATTTGCCAACATTTTTCGACAAAAAATGATATATATGTCCAGGTAGCAAAAAAGCAATAAGAAGTGTATTTGTGGGTGGGTGAGTGTGTGAATTAGTGTACATTGATTGGTCACCCAATCTGAGGCTGGTGGAGTTTCCATAGAATCTCCAGTACCCTTGGGAAACAGAACTGTACACTAACACTGCCAGCCATACCATCAAGAGTTATTCCTATATAATATAGATGAGCTTGTTTGTAATTAATGTTGAAAAAATAAAAAAACTTCCACTTGAGGCTGTGATATAGATATTAATGTCAGCTATGCTTTTTAATTAATTTTTACCTTGTTTTCCTGTATCAGGTACCTTTTCATTTAACCTACATTGTACACTGAGAGTTGAGCCAGAATTAACTAGGAAAAATGATTAGCAATTTTTTTATTATACTGAATATTTTGTTGAAATTATCATCAGAAGTAGATGCATGTTTTTAAGGATAACTTGGCCAAAGTATCGAAATAACTGCTCTAGGATGAACGAAAATATGGTTGCAAAGGCAATGCTAAGTTTGTATAAGTGTGGCAATTTTCATATTTCTTGTCAACAACATGCAACTTCAAATCCTTATATTTCCGTTATTAACCATCTCAAAATAGTCATAAATTGGTGTCCAGTAATGAATTATACTCTGTAATTACAGCTGACCTAATGTACACATCAGTTTGATGTTGCATGTGATGTACATACACTTGTAACTGTTTATTAGAAGTGAAAATAGGGGACTGACCAACATTACAGCAATACAATTTATATTGTTAAAGAAAAAAGTAAAAATGAAGTTGAGAATCAGAATGTATTTGGTGATCATGTAATGTCTAAAATAAGGATTCATGTCTGGTATGACAGATTCATGTCTGGTATGACAGATTCATGTCGGGTATGACAGATTTCCGGAGTGATTTTAATGATAATGTCTGCTAGTGATTTACTGAGTAGAGGACAGAATGTGACATTGGCGACAGTTAAGAAGGTTAAGCGTGTGAAAAAAACAACTGATATGGACAAGTATTTGTTTGGCCGTGAAGAAATTTGTTTAACATTGAATCAGTGTTCGACTAGGTATCACAATGGCAGAAATGTACCAATTACAATGTGCGTGAAACTAGTGGTAGAGCACCGAATCCATGATTGAAGCTATGTGTTGTGTCATTGAGCAAGGACACTTTTTCCGCATATGCTTTAAGTACTGGTTATACCCAGGAAGACTTTGAGTGTGATTTGTCTAAGTTGTAAGATTGTTACTCGTTTCACAATTGAAGTAAAATAAATAAGTTAAATCGCAATAATGAATATGTTGAGAAATATTGACATTCTCTGTAATGATTTTCCACTACAACTGAATGAGAGACATGCGTGACATGTGTAGCAGTACATAATAAAATACAAATACCGCAAAATTGACGTTGCCGACTACTGACGACACATGTTACTAAATTGTTTCATTAGCTAAATTATGTATGATAATAAAACTTTTGCACATACATGTTCAGTCCTGAAACATATATGGCATGTAAATGAAATTATATATGAATACCATGGTCTGTATTAAATAATATTTATTCATTTACCCTCGTTATGATCAACGTTTATCCCTTTACTCCATAGATACCCGTTTTCCCGATCCAATCACTGAAAGCCCTTGAAAACAGTGCAGGAAGAGTTCAGATTGCTCGTTACGCTTCCTGCACTGTTTTCCACTCTGTCAGTTAATATAAACATAATTCAACCTATAATTCAAAAGGCTTCTATATTAGTTGTCAAAAGGCGTCTATATGAAGTAAAGGGTTACTGTAAACACATCTGACTGTCAATTCAAGGATCAAGAGATTGAATTTCTTTGATGATTGATATCTCATTGGCACTTGCCTCTCACCACTAATTCAAGTGGAAAAGTTATCTGTTGTTACTTGCTTAGATGGGTGTGCTTGAGTGCTGGTTAACTTTCAAGGATCCAAGGAAAGAGTGAGGTTAGGTCTGCTAGCCCTTGATGACATAAAAATGATGTTAAATATTCAAACAAACAAATATGTTCTTCACAATCAGGTGGTGCACAATGCTGTCTGAATAACAGTTATGTCTCACCTACCCTCTGAGATTCAAGATATTAGCCTGATATTCATAAAAATTATGTTAGTCATTTGGTGCTGTCATTGATAGAAATGATATGTAGTATCGAATCCCACAAGTCATTCTAATATTGATACAAATTGTAAGATTTTGATATGCTTGAACACTTGAACAGCTAAAAGGTTTGTCCAAAGGAATATTTACTTAGGCTAAAAATTCTTCTTTCATCATCGTCATTCTGTCCATTTTCTACATAAATTTAGGCATGTCTTTGTTTAAACAGTCCACTTATCTGTTGACTGAATTACATTATAAAATGGAGGAAATGTATCAGATTGATTGTACTTTTTTTTATTTATTGACAAATTGCTATATATTTAAGTTACATTGGCATTACTGTTAACTGTTCCAAAAATCATCTACTGACCATTCTCATTAAAGTAAAGTCAGTATGTTTTTGGACACTTATATTTTTCTTAAATGAAATAGTAGAGCTGTTATAGTGTTGGCTGGTAATCAAAAAGTTTAATTATTTGTTGGTGTCCCAATAATTATAGAAATGGGTCAATGGTGAATAAAATCAATTCTGTCAACAATTGTAAACTATTACATGTGTATCTAAATTTTTAGTATTAATCTTTTTTATCAAAATTAGTTTTGAAGATGTTTGTATAATCATAGTCTCGCAAATGATGCTTTCCTGTAGAATTGTTTAGGCTATTATAAATTAATTGCTAGATTCTGATCCAAATTTTTCTTTAAAAGGGGGAGTGGAGGTTGGGGAAGAATTTTTTTTTTTTATTTATTTATTTATTTTTTTTTTTAAATTATTTTCATTTTTTATTTATTTTTTTAAAAAAAGTTTTTTTTTATTTTTATTTTTTTTTAAAATTTTATTTTTATAGAAATAAAAAGGGTCTGAGCGGCATGAAAATTAGTTGATGGGCGGGTATGATTATCAAGCAATTAATTTAATATGACCATATTACCAGGTATTGCACCACCTAGATTTATATGTGTTTAGATTCTGTGCATCAGATCTGACTTAACCACAGAAGGTTAAACATCATACTATAGTCTCTATAATGGCATTGAAGGTTAAACACCATACTATAGTCTCTATAACGGCAATGGAGGTTAAACACCATACTATAGTCTCTATGATGGCAATGAAGGTTAAACACCATACTATAGTCTCTATAACAGCATTGAAGATTAAACACAAAACTATAGTCTCTATAACGGCAATGAAGGTTAAACACCATACTATGGTCTCTATGACGGCAATGAAGGTTAAACACCATACTATAGTCTCTATAATGGCAATATACTATTGTCTCTGTAACGGCAATGAAGGTTAAACACCATACCATAGTCTCTATGACGGCAATGAAGGTGAAACACCATACTATAGTCTCTATTATGGCAATGAAGGTTAAACACCATACTATGGTCTCTATGACGGCAATGAAGGTTAAACACCATACTATAGTCTCTATAATGGCAATGAAGGTTAAACACCATACTATAGTCTCTATGACGGCAATGAAGGTTTAACACCATACTATGGTCTCTATGACGGCAATGAAGGTTAAACACCATACTATAGTCTCTATGACGGCAATGAAGGTTAAACACCATACTATAGTCTCTATAACGGCAATTGAGGTTAAACACCACACTCTAGTCTTTATAACGGCAATGAAGGTTAAACACCACACTCTAGTCTCTATAACGGCAATGAAGGTTAAACACCACACTGTAGTCTCTATGATGGCAATGAAGGTTAAACACCACAGTGTAGTCTCTATGACGGCAATGAAGGTTAAACACCACACTGTAGTCTCTATGACGGCAATGAAGGTTAAACACCATACTATAGTCTCTATACTGTAGTCTCTATAACGGCAATGAAGGTTAAACACCATACTGTAGTCTCTATGACGGCAATGAAGGTTAAACACCATACTGTAGTCTCTATGATGGCAATGAAGGTTAAACACCATACTATAGTCTCTATGACGGCAATGAAGGTTAAACACCATACTATAGTCTCTACGACGGCAATGAAGATTAAACACCATACTGTAGTCTCTATGATGGCATTGAAGGTTAAACACCATACTGTAGTCTCTATAACAGCAATGAAGGTTAAACACCATATTGTAGTCTCTATGATGGCAATGAAGGTTAAACACCATACTGTAGTCTCTATGATGGCAATGAAGGTTAAACACCATACTGTAGTCTCTATAATGGCAATGAAGGTTAAACACCATACTATAGTCTCTATGACGGCAATGAAGGTTAAACACCATACTGGAGTCTCTATAACGGCATTGAAGGTTAAACACCATACTGTAGTCTCTATGACTGCAATGAAGGTTAAACACCATACTGGAATCTCTATAACCACAATGAAGGTTAAACACCATACTATAGTCTCTATAATGGCAATGAAGGTTAAACACCATACTGTAGTCTCTATAATGGCAATGAAGGTTAAACACCATGCTATAGTCTCTATAACGGCAATGAAGGTTAAACATCATACTATAGTCTCTATAACAGCAATGAAGGTTAAACACCATACTGTAGTCTCTATAACAGCAATGAAGATTAAACACCATACTATAGTCTCTATTACGGCAATGAAGGTTAAACACCATACTGGAGTCTCTATAATGGCAATGAAGGTTAAACACCATACTGTAGTTTCTATAACGGCAATGAAGGTTAAACACCATACTATAGTCTCTATAATGGCAATGAAGGTTAAACACCATACTATAGTCTCTATAACGGCAATGAAGGTTAAACTCCATACTATAGTCTCTATAACGGCAATGAAGGTTAAACACCATACTATAGTCTCTATGATGGCAATGAAGGTTAAACACCATACTATAGTATACATATAACGGCAATGAAGGTTAAACACCATACTATAGTCTCTATGACAGCAATGAAGGTTAAACACCATGCTATAGTCTCTATACGTCAATGAAGGTTAAACACCATACTGTAGTCTCTATAACGGCAATGAAGGTTAAACACCATACTATAGTCTATAGACGGCAATGAAGGTTAAACACCATGCTATAGTTTCTATAATGTCAATGAAGGTTAAACACCATACTGTAGTCTCTATAACGGCAATGAAGGTTAAACACCATGCTATAGTCACTATAACGGCAATGAAGGTTAAACACCATACTATAGTCTCTATAATGGCAATGAAGGTTAAACATCATACTATAGTCTCTATAACGTCAATGAAGGTTAAACACCATACTTTAGTCTCTATAACGGCAATGAAGTTTGTCTATAAATTATTAATGAGTCAATATATCATCAATATCTTTGTCTAGAGTTGGTTATTGAATGTCGATGGCCCAATTTAGGATGCTGGATCTTTGTTTTTGCATCGACAATTTTTACCATTAAAGCTGAATACAATAAAATGTTATTATAATTTGTTTTAATTCTGTGTTAAAGCTATTTAAAAAAAAAAAAGATATTATATAGATATTATATAGATATTATGTTATATTATATTAACACCTTTGAAACCAGTTTTTTTTAATGTTGAATAATGTTTTATCTCAAATAAGCTATCAGTTTATATATATGTCGACCTAATTAATTTGATAAATTTGTGTTATAAAGTTATGAAGTTGTTGGAATAAAATTGAAAAACAAGGTAAGAAAGTTTTGTCTTTGTTTAACCTACATGTCATATCTAGATTTGATACAATGTCTATACTTACATTTCTAAAGGCATTAAGTAAATATCACATTATTTTTGTGTTTATTTTCAGCCATCAGAGACAAAGTTGAATATAGAAGAAACTGTGATAGCCAATGGCAATGGTTTACAAGAACAATTAAAACCCACTTCTACTTCAAAGCAGACTGAGGACCAATCAGTAACCAGTATTGAAAGCAAGGGGTAAGATATTTCAATTGCAAGTACAGCCCACTATTGTTCAACTCAGGTTTAGGACCAATCAGTAACCAGTGTTGAAAGCAAGAGGTAAGATATTTCAAATGCAAGTACAACCCACTTCTTGTTCAACTCAGGTTTAGGACCAATCAGTAAACAGTGTTGAAAGCAAGAGGTAAGATATTTCAATTGCAAGTACAGCCCACTTCTTGTTCAACTCAGGTTTAGGACCAATCAGTAACCAGTGTTGAAAGCAAGAGGTAAGATATTTCAAATGCAAGTACAACCCACTTCTTGTTCAACTCAGGTTTAGGACCAATCAGTAACCAGTGTTGAAAGCAAGAGGTAAGATATTTCAATTGCAAGTGCAATCCACTTTTTGTTCAACTCAGGTTTAGGACCAATCAGTAACCAGTATTGAAAGCAAGAGGTAAGATATTTCAATTGCAAGTGCAACCCACTTCTTGTTCAACTCAGGTTTAGGACCAATCAGTAACCAGTATTGAAAGCAAGAGGTAAGATATTTCAATTGCAAGTGCAACCCACTTCTTGTTCAACTCAGGTTTAGGACCAATCAGTAACCAGTATTGAAAGCAAGAGGTAAGATATTTCAATTGCAAGTGCAACCCACTTCTTGTTCAACTCAGGTTTAGGACCAATCAGTAACCATTATTGAAAGCAAGAGGTAAGATATTTCAATTGCAAGTGCAATCCACTTTTTGTTCAACTCAGGTTTAGGACCAATCAGTAACCAGTATTGAAAGCAAGAGGTAAGATATTTCAATTGCAAGTGCAACCCACTTCTTGTTCAACTCAGGTTTAGGACCAATCAGTAACCAGTATTGAAAGCAAGAGGTAAGATATTTCAATTGCAAGTACAAGTATTTGCTTATTTCACTGAAATAAATTCTTGGAAAACACAAACATTTTTGTTTTTAGGCATATCCACTATGCAAATGATTTTCCTTTCACGCAAAACATTGTTAGTGCATGTGTATCCAAACAGCTGTTTCACATTTCCTGTACTTTGGTAAACAGGTAACAGCCCGATAAACCGGTTCCTGGTTATTTACAGTTTGTACCTCACGAGCTATCAGCAGAGTGAAAGTAGAAATGAATACCAGTTTATTCAGCCTTCTCATACAGGAGTTTGCATATTATTCGTAATTAGTAATGAAAAGTGTTTTGATGATCAAGATCACACTTTGACAAAATGTTGCAGTGAAAACGAAATTCTCAGCTTGCAAAGGAAAGAAACATGTTCTAACCCAAATCAAAGTACAGTTTTGAGTAACTTTGTGCCACAACAACATTTTTTTCAATAAGTATTTTTAAATCAATACTATTTGACATTGTCAACAGAAAAGAAAATCCGATGTTGCAGGCAGCTGCATTTAAGCAAGATGAAACTAGTTTGTTCACCAACTCTTGATACAATACTGATAATGTAAAACAAGAGTTGCAGATAGCAACATTTATACAATATCATGCATTTAATATAGATTAGTTTAATCAAGATAAGGCATTTGAATTACTTGCAATTAAGCAACACCCCATGTTTCACTCAATTATTGTTAACTTACTGAGTGCAAATCACCCAAATAATTCTTTGATTATAAAATTTCACTAAATTATTTTAGTTTAGAAGAGTTTTCACCCTATTCCGTCAATTCTTATCTGGGTCACTGTCTTTGGACCAGTCGGTAACACCAGTATTGACAGAAGTGGTAAAATATTTTAAATGAAAAATTATTGTTTACAGAACTCCTCTGGCATCTTTGGTATGATTTAATTGAAACTTGCTAGGATTGATCAGTGTGAGGTCTGTTTGTGCATATCCCTCTTTTGTTTAGGTTCAATGATATTTTAATCAGATTGATTGATTAATTGATTGGTTTATTGAATAATTCGCATCATTTTTATGCCATCGAGAACTAACTGATGATCAGTTAACCTAACCACTGTCTCCTGGGATCCTGAAAGGTTAACCAGTACTCGAGCACACCCCATCTCCACAAGTAACTGATAGCTTTCTCACTGCAATCAGCAGTAACAGAAGAACGAGAATGAGACAAACGTTGTATATCAATCATCATGGAGACTGTTGTGAGGCGGGGATTCAAACCCTTGATTGATAGTCAGACATATAACCGACCGAGCTAATCGGGCTTGGCTTTTTTAAAAAAAAAAATTGTATATATGAGTAACAGCCCTTTGTACTTTTTGGAAGTAAAAATCTTGCCAGTGCTTCTTTTTTTGATTCAACAGATTTCAATGAAACTTACAAAGAAGGATCCGTATGATATCTAGTTGTGCATATCCCTTTCAGGTTCTGGTTTGGTGATATTTTATTGCCTAAGTTAAGCTCTTTTCGGTGTTGAAATAAAGAATCTCCTTCACGGTACTTATCTTGAGCCACTAATTACCTAACAATAGATGAGAAGGATCAGCCTGCAGTCTAGTTTTGCATGAGAAGCCATGCCCTGTTAGCTCAGTTGGTAGCGCGTCTGACTATTAATCAAGTGGTTGTGAGTTCAAATCCCTGTCAGTGACCACAGTCTCCACGATGATTATTATACAACATTGTATCTGATTGGCATTTGTCCGAGACTCGCCGCTGATTTAAGCGGGGAGAGTATCTGAGTTACTTATGGAGATGGATCTGATTCCAGTACTAGTTAACCCTCCAGGCTTCAAGAAAATAGTGGGAAGGTTTATAACTGATTGTCTGTTAGCCCTCGATGGCATAAAAATGAAGCTAAATATTTAAACAAACTCTCCTGAGATTTCCTGAATATTATTAACAAGGAACATTATTACAGTGAAAATGTTGGATATGTATACTTGGACCTGTCTTCAGGCTTGAATTTGGGGTTTGTCTCTGAAATTTACATTGTACCTGATTTTCAACAGACAGATGCTGCTGTATTGATCACAAGAAAAAGAATAAACTTGAATGTTTTATTCCAGCTTTCTGTGACAACAGTCCTTTCAATAAATAGTTTGTCAGGATGCTTGCACAATTAAGAATTGTAATTGTAAACATAGAAACAGCTGAGCTGGTGACAGTCTATATTGATTCAGAGAACTTCATGTAGTGTGATATTACTGTATGTGGGGAGGTATCACTCTCTAGGGTCAATCTGACGTTCATATAATATCAAGTTCCATGATGTTTTCTTCCAATATTTTAAGTATATTACATTAATGATGGAAGGGATGATCATAAGTCATACAGTCACACCTGTCTTAAGCGGTCAGTCAAGGGAAGGAGCAAAGGTGGCCTTTTAAGACAGGTTGTTGCTTAATACAGGTTATTTTTTTCTGAAAGCATAGAAATGGGAAATTGCAAATGTGACTGCTTAAGACAAGTGGCTGCTTAATAGAGGTGCTCACATACACAGGTTTTACTGTACTTAAGACTTACCAATGAAAGGGGTGACAAGTTATTATATAACCAGAATACAGCTATTATCAACTGAAAGGGTGACCAGTAAGTTATATAATTATATATACATGTACTATAATTATTAGCGTTGAATTGTAACAGTGTGTGATATAACGTACGTAAGGTAAAAAATTGCAATTTTCGATGATTCAAGGCCATAAATCTGACATTAATTATCCACTTTGGCAGGTTCAAGAACTCGTCAGAGATATTATGGTTTATACAACTACTGTGTATGTTTGGTGAGCACCAAATGTTTAACACTGCAGATTCTATAGTGCACACAGCATTAAAAAACATAATGTTTGATTTCAAGGGCTAATTATAATACTCCAACATTAATTATCCAATTTGGCCTGTCCAACAACTTGTCCAAGATATTATTTTTATATCAAACTTGACTACATAAGTTTGGTGAAGATCCAATGAAATAATAAAGTGCTAGAGTGTACAAAACCAAAAATTGACAGACTGATGGTAAACGGACAGACGATGGACACAGCGTGATCAGAATAACTAACCTTGAGCTTTGCTCAGATAAGCTAAAAAGCCATTTTCCATCAAACAGTAACTGCATGGTTTTAAAATATTGTTTATCAAAGTTTGAATGTAAACATTTTCATTTTAATTAAACTTGAAAGAGAAATACAGAAAGAAATTTTCATATTATTTGAACTTGGAAGCCAGATTAATGACCTTAAATTCCCTATATGGAAGACGAGTAATGGTGTTCCCTGACTGCTTTTCATCATTTCTGATAAGAATTAATACCTTATGTAGAAACCAGTAAGCTACAATAACCATTAACTTGAGATGCAGCTTTATGAAGGCTTACAATTATTTGAAGACGTGTAATAAAGTTGTTTTATAAGACCGACTGCTTCAATTTCTTGTAATGAGATAAACATATTTCACCTTAAAAAACTATTTTGCCATATATAGGTACATTTTTTACAGAGATAGTGAATTATCGGTTCTCTCTAACACACTTACTCCAAATCTTGTTAGAGGAGCTCCATTGGTTGTCATCTTAAGATTACTTACCTCTCACCACTGAGGTTGTAGTTACTTTAAATTATAAACCTCTCACCGCTGAGGTTGTAGTTACTTACCTCTCACTGCTGAGGTTGTAGTTACTTACCTCTCACTGCTGAGGTTGTAGTTTCTAATCTCATAGATGTATTGAACCCTGTTCAAAAAACGTTTAAGGTGTTGATTATTGAATATGATGACAGCCCCTTTTCCAGTACAATGGAATGTGTGCATAGATTTTTTGTAGGGTGGGGTATAGTAATCGCAGCGTCCTTCTGTATTTCGTTTCCCGCCTGTAACTTTGTCATGCATATATGGATTTTGTTAATACTTGCTACAAATGATCAACATAACATGACAATGTGTCGGATGTAAGACCCACACCTGTAACACAAAGGTCAAGGTCACACTTTTAGTTTGACTACACTTTGAGTCTGTGTGAGATTTCGTGTCCGGCCTGTAACATTGTCGTGCATAGATGGATTTTATACGTGTCGCGTGTCAACCCCAGACTCCCACTTCGAAGGTCACAATTTAACTGTGTTTGAAGTCACTTTCAGCCTGTTTGAGATTTCGTTTCCGGTCTGAAACATTGTCACCTATGTAAAAAAACATGAGATTTCATATCTTGCCTGAAATGACAGTCCATTACTCTTGATATTCACGGAAATATATAAATCCCTACCTATTATAAAATGTATCATTATTTTCACAGACCATTTGGGGAGAGGTGGGGGTGGCATGTGACATTTCCTTTTTCATAGTATAATGATCATTTTATATATATTTTTTAAAATGGACTACGAAAATAATATTACCCCAAAATGTGTCTTCCAATTCAGGGGTCGTGGGTTTGAATTGGCACCCAGACAGTTGGTCTCTGTGACTATTGATCATGAACTTTGTTTTATGGCCTTAAGTCTCCCACTGTAGAAATTGCAGAGATAAGTTGTGTCTAATACTGGCTAAAGGCCTAAGGAATCATGATTAAGTGCAATTGTCGCCACTAAATAACTGAAATATAATTTTGTTAACTGATGTGTATTTGATTTTCAGATTTATTATGAAAATTGCTTTCAGCAATATGATACATTTACAAACATAATTGTAACATGTAACATTGGTGACATCTGTTTAATTTATGCATGCTCCAAGCTCTTTAATTAAAGATGGCTAAAAAATCTCTAAATAATTTTATTATGCAGATTTATTTTATACAAATTTATATTCTAAAATTAGCATTATTGCGAAGGAGACTAAAGGAGAATTTGTAAATTGCTTTTCAGTCTATTTATTTTACAATGATTGTGATGACAGCTTTGACACTTAAGGCCATGACAAATTAATAACTAGATTATCATCCAATATTTCTTAAAAAGAGGGAGTGGGGTGGAGGGAGGATTTTATTATTTATTTTTATTATTTTTATGAAAATAAAAAGGGTCAGTGTGGCATGAAAGTAAGGGGATAGGGCAAGGATGATAAGCTAACAATTAAACTATAGAGGCCTAATAATGTTAAAAATATTCCTGGGTAGAACCATTACTAAGCATATGGAATGGAATGGAAGTTTTTATTTAAAGAGGGTAGCCCAATTAGCTTGAAAGTTATCTTCCTTGGGGCCCTCTAATGATACATTTACATGTTATTTACAAAGAACAATAGCAACACAAAATAAAAACATTTTAAGCATTGCAAGCATGTACATGAAATATGGACACTACATAATATACCATTTTTTTCAGTTTTAGAAAGTATCTTTGATTAAAAAAAAAAAAAAAAAAATATATATATATATATATATATATATATATATATATATATATATTCAAAATTAATCAAGAAAGTGAATATCACTACATCTGCTACATCAACAACATAAGCAACAACAAGTATATGTGTGTGTGAAATGGAGGTGGTGGTTTATTTGCACATATAGCACTTATGATACCATTTAATTATTACCAAATATTATGTTTGGAAAATATGAAGTAGTTCATCCTTTTTGTAACCATTTAAAATAATTTGTTGTAAAGCTATTGACTGTAGTACAGTTTCTGATAATAACCAGTATACTATTCCAAATTAAAGTTCCAGAGTAGGACAAACTACACTTAAATAATTCCACGTTGAGTTTTGGTGTTATAAAGTTTAATTCATTTGTTGAATGTAGATTACTATGAATGTTATCCTGGGTATTAAACATATCTATTAAATACGAAGTTGCATTGTATTTTGAAACTCTACATAAATTTTGCTTTTTGGAGAAATATATTCTTTGATCTATGGAAAGATTCAGTACAGTATGTGGATGATTCAGTGGCAGTACTGAATGTTGGTAATGTGAGACCACTGGACAGAGCCTGGGATTTCATTTAAACTTAATCATATAGCTCAGTCAGTTGCGCGTCTGACTATCAATCCAGGGGTCATGAGTTTGAATCCCCTGCCCAGTAACAATCTCTGTGATGATTGATATACGACATTGTGTCTCATTATCATTCGTCTCTCACCACTGATTCAAGTGGAAAAGTTATCAGTTACTTGCGGAGATGGGGTGTGCTCTAGTACTGTTTAATCCCAGGAAACAGTGGTAAGGTTAACTGTATGTCTGTTAGCCCTCGATGGCATAAAAATGACGCTAAATTTTCAATCAATCAATCAATCGATCGATCAATCAATCAATCAATCAATCAATCAATCAATCAATCAATAATTATATTAATTTAATTGTGAAACAAGTTGTTACAACTTGTACAAATCACACTCAAAGTTTTCCTGGGTTGAACCAGTACTTTAGCATATGTGGAAAAAGTGTCTTGCTTAAAGACATCACACATAGCCGTGGGGAGGATTGAACCCACAATCCTCCAATCTTAGGTACGATGCTCCAAAGTAACTTGAAAATTAAATGTTTTGGTCAAATATTATATGGAGCATGTGGTCCAGTGGTAGAGCGTTGGCCCCAGGATCAGGAGGTGGTGGGTTCGATCCTCCGCCTCAGCTATCTGTGGTGTATTTGAGCAAGACATTTTTTTTTTGCTTGTATGCACTTAGTACTGGTCCAACCCAGGAAGACTTTGAGCATGATTAGTGTAAGGTGTAATAACTTGTTTCATAGTTGAAGTAAAATAAATAAGTTTGAACTAAATATTTGGAGTCGGAGGGTGTCCAACCAATGCTCTCTGAATAAATTCATTCAAAATATTAAAAGTTTCAAAGTGATAGTTTGTGACTCTTGGGATGGTCAGACCTAAAGCAAGAAAGAAATTGTTTACAGTTTTCCTAGCTTGATATACCAATACAAAAGGACACTACCCCTCCTGGTCTCCTTTCCTGAGGTTTGTCTTAAAATTGTGTGAAGTGAGTGTAATAAACATCCTTTCTGCCATGTAAGATAATGTTTATTTCAATTATTTTTGCAGGCCACAGGAATCAACTCAGTCAGCTCTAGAACCAACCCCTACTGACTCACCTGCACTTCAAACAGGTACCAGTCCACCAACTTGGGACAATGAAGAAACGGCGACACAGTCTGTATCAGTTGTCCAATCAGAAACCTTGTTACAAACTAAAGAAGAAGCAACAGAACCCAAAGAAAGGTAATTTAATTATAAACTATAATTTACTTAAAAGCCCAAAACTTTCTGCCAAGGCAGAGAGTTATGTAGGAGTGGCTAACATACAACAGCTGTTTTCCTGGCCGTTTTGGTACAGTGTTCTTAAAATACACCATTATTCGCTGCTGAAATGTGTATAAACACAGTCGCTTTAGAGTGCATGACCTCTTCCCTAGAATTTAATATTTTAGCAGTTGGAGTTTAACTTTGTTTTCAAACTGCATACAACAAACACACTATTTTTGGAAAATTTTGCCAATTATTAACAATAATCTAGTAGTATGCAATATTGTAACAAAATCAGTGCAGTGATGACTTTGTAATTTTGAAAAAGGGTTCTCTGGTTTGCATCAGATATAGAATTATATAAAACGTGCCCCAGAGCCATCTTGCAGCTTTTATATCGCAGTTTGGGCTTTAAACAAGGATTTAATAATAGAAAGATAGGAAACTTTTCTGTCCTGTCTAAATATTCATAAAATAGGACACAAATATATATTAAACCCCAGATCCTTACTACCCAGAACCACATCTATAGTGTTTAAATAAAATTTATGTTAGGTCTTGAGTTAGCGTGGTATATTTTTTGTAAACAGGCAGGATTGTAGTGGGTCGAATGGAAAGGGTAAACAAACAGTATATTAATTTGTGCACAAATGACAATTTGTTGTACTGTAACTGACATTTTGTCTGACATTAAACATTATAAGCTTACAGTGCATTTTCAATTGTGGAGAATTAAACTAACACAATATTGACAAACTGATGATGGCACAGCTGTTTTGTATTGTATTTTGTACATTTTCTGGCCTGGTGAATATTTATGTATTATTCCTCTCTTGGCCTGGTGATAACAACTCTTATCACCAGCTGTTGCCTAACCCAGTGGGTAGGTAGACAGATTAATCTTTTATGCTCTTATTTTATACTGGTTCCAGTAAATCTTCATATGGTTTTATTGATATTGATTATAAATTATGATATATAAATAACCAGTCAAAACTAAGTTAAGTTATAAAGTATTTAGATAAAATGTTGTGTCACAGTTTGTAGGTAACCTGCTAGAAGAGGAATTTAGGTAAGGGGTTTGGTTAGCTCAGACGGTAGAGCATTCGCCCTGTCAGCGAAGGGTCCCGGGTTTCAGTACCGGACTCGCTGCATATTTTTCTCGTCCTGTTACATTGGTGCCCAACGTGGGGCTGTGACTGATATATATTCCGACAAACATTTCACATGATTCTCTGTTCTCTATGGAAATTCGGGACAAATTCCAAATTTGTGAGGGAATATGTGACAGTGTGTACATAACCTACTAGGAGAGGAATTTATGTAAGTGGTTCGGTTAGCTCAGATGGTAGAGCATTCACCCTGTAAGCGAAGGGTCCCGGGTATGAGTTCCAGACTTGCTGCATATTTTTCTTGTCCTGTTACATTGGTAAAACAAAAGCCATGCCAACATATACTTAAGTAAGTACTTAAAAACTTAAATCTAAGGAAACCAGCTAGGTGACCATGATTTAAGACTGGTTCCAGTTCATATGACTTCATTGATATTAATTATATGATCTGTAAATAACCAGTCATTATTAAGTTAAGTTTTTAAGTAGTAAAGTAAAATGTTGGTGGAGCAGAAGCCTTCCATGTACATGTATTTAGATTAATTATTTCTACATAAATACCAAACATCTGTTCGATGATAATTAGATACCAATATACAGTGTTCTTGTAAAATAAATTCTCCCGCTCGCTCCATAAACTTTGTGAGAATGTTTCCAGTTATTTGCGGAAGGACGGTGGTTCTACTCAGTCAGAATCAGGTTGAGGACTTCCTTTATCAGTAAAACTTGATATGCCACATATAACCTGAAATGTGTTTAAAATGGCATTAAACCCATACAAAAAAAAAAAAGAAGTAAAATAAATCACTGATTAATCCAGAGGATGGGGAAGGGTGCAGGGACTTCAGACTTTTCCTGGGATTCCAGTTATATTGCTAAAGGACATGACTTCCAGTTTGCCATCATGCCCAATGGTTTGTGGTGAATTATCCAAATGTGTAACAATATTAAGAGTTACACAAACATGTTTTGAAAAACTGCAGGGGTCCTTGATGGGCATGTGGTCTGAGGCACTGTTTCAAGCCGACTTTTCTCTCATTGCTGGGGTTAAGGGTTTGAGCCCAGCTAGGGAATACTTTATTATATAATCATAAATTGTAAGGTATTAAAAATGGTATGGTACAAGGTTAAAGAAAATCCAGTAATCTTTAACTGTTAGCTGTGTGTTTGGTTATTATAGCCAGTCCCAGAGTGTTCTCCATTGGAGCATTTGTTTATTTTTTGCACGGAGCGTTGGAAGTAAAAAAAAGCTGTAAGTTTAACTTTTAATATATTTTAGTGCTGAGGAATCTGAACAGGTCAGTCCAGAAGCTGAAGAGATTCCAGCAGTTGCTGTTGATGCAGCTGTAGATGAAGTAGATGTAAACAAGTCCACACTGCCGGAACGGCCTGATGCCCAACATGAGACTGACACGACCAGCACACAGGTACAGTAGAGTGAAAGTTACTTTGATTGAATATCTGGCACCAGAACTGGAATAACTCTCTCTCCCTCCTCAAAATCAGCCCACAACCATAACCATTAAAATGGCAAAACTGGTAGAAAAGTCCTCCATTCTCACCCTCATATATTCCACAGTACAAGAAGCTACAGGCCATTGTGTCCATCATTCAGTAAAAGTTTTTTATTTAAGCTTGCTAACTAATAAATCAATTAAGGTAGTTTGCAGTGTTCCTGTATGATTTTTTGACATCTAGCATATATTTTTAATACACTTTTACTATGAAGTCGCCAGATGTTACCCAGTGAACTACATTAAATGAACATAAGGCAAATTCCATGAATTTTCACTTAATATGAGTTCTAAAAATATGAGTTCTCAAAATAACAATAAGTTTTTTTAAATAATTCCCAAAGTTGTATGAGGGGGAAAACATAGATTTTTCAGGAATAATCAAATTCTATTGTTTCAACACAGTATATATAACGTATTTGTTCATCTGCAGGTGTAAAGATTGTGTTGATGTGTGAACGTGAGTGAAATCATCATGGCGATGTGTCCTATTTAATATTTTGTCAACCATTACAGGATGGTGGCCCCTCTGTACAGCTTCTCAAGGAGGAAATAAAAACTGACGAAAAATCCGGCGACAAAGAGATCAAATCTGACGCGGAAGGACTCACATTTAATGAATGGACACAGAAAGTGCTGGCTGAGGCAGAAAAGGTCAAACAAGATGGTGGGTATAACCATTATGATTAAAGAAGCTGAAAGACTTAAATGACATAACATATATATTGATTTAGTACTTTATTTAGGTAATTATATCTTCAGCTCACCTGAGTCTAAGGGTCACAGGTAAGATTTTGTTATCGCCCTGTGTCAGTTTTTCATCCATCATTGGCTTTTGCTTCAAATGACTTCTCTGAAACCACTTTTCAGATTTTCAGCAAATTTTGTATGAAACATTTTTTCATGGAACTCTCTCAATTTTGTTCAAATAATGACCCTTGGATTAAATTTGGCCCTGTCCCACAGGTTTATTAGTTGTTCTTAATAAAATAAAATCCGTGCTACATAAGTTTTTTTAAGATAAAAAATATCAAACCATGAAATAGAGCTGACTTTATAGACTGAAACCCGGTTTCTGTGCAGATTGCGAAAAAATTCAATAAAGTATATATATATATATATATATATATGGAGATAATTATTTTTGAATAACCAAGACATAAATGTACAGACCAGACTACGGCGAGTGCGCCTAGCTACAATGCAAACCATAGATACAATATCAAGGCCTCTGCCAAACCAAGAAATTTGGTGTCGACCATGACTTATATACTATGGAATTACATGCAACACATCTGGACAGGGTGGACAAATTTACATACATGAAGTGATAGCTTTATATGAGTAGGATCCAGTTAAGGATTCATGACTACTCACATGCTATATAAAGGACAGATATATATATTTAGCTTTATAAATTAGTGTTATTAACATTTAAAATGCCTTGTGTTTCGGAAAATGTGAGGCCATACACTATTTATTGCCAATTGTCTGGGCTGTATTCAAACTGGCAGTGCCAGCACCAAATATTGAACATTTGTGAATTTTAATTGCGCAGATGTTCTGCTTTGAATAAATGAAATATATATTTCTTACTTTCAGAATCCTATTAAATGTTCACATGTCATGCAAAATTTATTGATATACATATATTATATAGATATCATTATGTATTGTATAGATAATATTTGTGTATTTGAAATTTGAAATATTTATTTTATACTAATTATTTATCTTAGCTGGATTGCGATGAAAGCTCAGAGCTAATATGAACGGCTTTCGAGTCTGCTTCCTGGATAGAACCAGTCAATACAGAGTGTTTTTTTTAGATGCATCGGATCCATTTGGGGATTGAACCCACAACCTCTGGCATGAACAGCCAACACTATCCACTACACTACCACAACCTCTGGCGTGAACAGCCAACACTATCCACTACACTTCCACAACCTCTGGCATGAACAGCCAACACTATCCACTACACTACCACAACCTCTGGCATGAACAGTCAACACTATCCACTACACTTCCACAACCTCTGGCATGAACAGCCAACACTATCCACTACACTACCACAACCTCTGGCATGAACAGCCAACACTATCCACTACACTACCACAACCTCTGGCGTGAACAGCCAACACTATCCACTACACTACCACAACCTCTGGCGTGAACAGCCAACACTATCCACTACACTACCACAACCTCTGGCATGAAAAGCCAACACTATCCACTACACTACCACAACCTCTGGCGTGAACAGCCAACACTATCCACTACACTTCCACAACCTCTGGCGTGAACAGCCAACACTATCCACTACACTACCACAACCTCTGGCATGAACAGCCAACACTATCCACTACACTACCACAACCTCTGGCATGAACAGCCAACACTATCCACTACACTACCACAACCTCTGGCATGAACAGCCAACACTATCCACTACACTACCACAACCTCTGGCATGAACAGTCAACACTATCCACTACACTACCACAACCTCTGGCATGAACAGTCAACACTATCCACTACACTACCACAACCTCTGGCATGAACAGCCAACCACTATCCACTACACTACCACAACCTCTGGCATGAACAGCCAAACACTATCCACTACACTACCACAACCTCTGGCATGAACAGCCAACACTATCCACTACACTACCACAACCTCTGGCATGAACAGCCAACACTATCCACTACACTACCACAAACCTCTGGCATGAACAGCCAACACTATCCACTACACTACCACAACCTCTGGCAGTGAACAGCCAACACTATCCACTACACTACCACAACCTCTGGCGTGAACAGCCAACACTATACTATCCACTACACTTCCACAACCTCTGGCATGAACAGCCAACACTATCCACTACACTACCACAACCTCTGGCATGAACAGCCAACACTATCCACTACACTACCACAACCTCTGGCATGAACAGCCAACACTATCCACTACACTACCACAACCTCTGGCATGAACAGCCAACACTATCCACTACACTACCACAACCTCTGGCATGAACAGCCAACACTATCCACTACACTACCACTCAAATTAAAAATATTAGCAGCAGTTTATGCAAGTGTTATATTGCTAAAGTGTATTGGTGTCTGGTATTCGCTGTGTTAGTAACTTGGATCATTCCTGACTATGTGAAGGCAATAAATGTAGGTGGGTGGGGGTGGTCGATATCACTGTACATGCTTAAAAAAATATCAAAGTTTAAAATTGATGTGAAGTATCTAATTATTACATGTATTTAAGATAAAATACAAATGGAAGTTTGTATCTGTCAAAGCATAACAAAAAGCAATCAAAAGAACTGTCATGAATTGTGTTTACTGGATCCAGTAAACACCACGTGAAGTTATTGCCCTTGGAATAATATTTTTCTTTTGATTGTCAAACTGAAACTTGTGATGCAAGCCACTTCCACAGTTTTTTTGAATTTCAATGAAACTTTGTGGTCTTGATCATTATGATGTGTAGTTGATGTGAAGTGAACTCATTGCCTTTGACCTCTGGACGTATAATTTTTATGTTGATTCTGATTGTAATACTGAAAATTGTGCCATGAACTGCTTCAACAGTTTGTGTTGGATTTCGAGGAAACTTGGTGTTCTTGATCATCATGATGTGTTGTGTGTGATATTTGTGACCTTGACCCTGTGATTTGTGGTAGAAAAGTAATCATGTGAGAATGTTAGCTATTTACACAGGTGATACCGTGTCATATATTACAGCTGAACAGTCATTAAGTTATATATTTTACATTTACCTGCTGTATAGCTGCCCATACTGAGACGGCAAAAGTTGTACAACCACCAATAAAGCAGAGAAAGAAGAAAAACTATGCTCTTCATGACTGCGGCGCGAAAGTTCTGGCTAACAATCCTGAAGCTACAAACACGAAGGGTGTCCTAAACTCCAACAAGGATGATTATATGATCAACCCATGCAAAGCAAAGAAATGGTGAGATATTTTATGGTTAAATATAGTTATTCCATAATATGTCTCATTTCAAATAAATTAAGCATTTTTCAATGAGTTCCGCCATATGTACATGACAACAGTCACTATTCAAATTTATTATTTCTCAACATATTTTTTTTAAATTAAATACTTTGAAAGTCAATAAAAAAGTTAGGGTAGCTGCAATTTTTAGTGAGTAGGTAAGTGCACAACAAACAGAATATTTTAAAGAATGGTCTAATTATTATATTCTTTATACATAGGAATTATTTTATTGATGTAATAATGATAGACAAATACATACGTATAGTTTCAATATTCTTCACCATAACCATAAAGAAGTAATATTTTTTATGTTTTAAACTTATTTATTTTACATTGGTTGTGAAACAGGTTCTAACACTTGAGACAAGTCAGTCTCAAAGTCTTCCTAGGTAGAACCAATACTAAGCCTATGCAGATAAAGTGTCTGGCTCAAGGAAGGGCAGCACATAGTCGTGGCAGGGAGTCAAACACCCCCTGGGTTTAGATCCTGAGTCTGATGCTTAACCACATGCTCCACATATTTTCATACAATACTACACATTTATTATGGCTAAAGTAAGACTTTAGTGAAGTGAAAAAGATTTTTAAATGTTAACAGTTCATTCAATGCACTTCGTAAAAAAATGTGGAAACAAACACTACTGTGTATTGAAACTTTTTCAGGTATGTTTGTAATATATGTCTTGTATTATGTTTGTTACACTAAAGTTGATGTACATACAAATGTATGTTCAATGGCATTTGTAATGAGATGAAGTTTTTTTGCAGGTTTGTTATCGAGCTGTGCGAACCCATACAAGCACACTCAATAGAGATTGCCAGTCTGGAACTGTTCTCATCTCAACCCAAAAGCATCAAGGTGTTTCTCAGTGACAGGTATCGAGTTAACTTTTTTTCAATGTTATTACACTTTGGTGTTTTGCCAGTTACTTTCAAAAGTAAATGGATTCCTTCTGACATTTTCCTCCACCAATAAAACTGCATGGCATATATATCCTGTAATGTGTTAAAAGTATGTTCAACTTATTAAAAAACCCGGCTGTTTAATAACAACCAATAGAGTAATGTATTCTGATATAATTTGTTTTTACATAAAATTTAGTTTTATGTGATCATAACTGCAGATTCCAAACTATTTTATTGGTTTTGGAACCAGTGCTTAACATCAGAAATCAGGACAACAGATACATTTATACCACAGGTGATACTTTTATACAGGTGATACATTTAAACCACACATGATACATTTATACCACAGGTGATACTTTTATACAGGTAATACATTTATACCACAGGTGATACATTTATACCACTGGTGATACATTTATTCCACAGGTGATTTATTTATCACATGGGTGATACATTTATACCACAGATAATACATTTATTACATAGGTGATACATTTATTGCTTAGTAATAAAATTGTTACAAAGTGATATGTCTATTGCAGATATCCAACCAAAGACTGGAAGTTTGTTGGGGAGTTCAATACGACAGATGAGCGAACCATACAGTCGTTCCAGGTGAAGGAGGGACATGATTACTTTGCCAAGTTTGTCCGGGTTGAACTGGTCGACCATTTTGGAGATGAACATTTCTGTCCACTTACACTGTTCAGGTGAGGTGACTGTACCGTCATACAGTTGTAACTAGCATATGTATGAGCACATGTTCCAATGGTAGAGAATCAGACCATGGATCTGCGTATCGTGAGTTTGATCCTCCGTCACAGCTATGAGTAGTGTCCTTGGGCAAGACACTTTATCTGCATATGCTTCTGGTTTTACCCATTAAGAATTTGAATCTGATTCATCTAAGTTGTAAGAACTTGTACATTTGATGTAAAATATAAAAAGTTAAAAAAAAAGAATTTATGCTGGCATATGTTTGCCTATTCAGGATCATGTTAAATTTTATGAGAAGGGAATCTCAAATTTTGAAATTATGATACATAAGTTTTCAAACCTGAAATTGCTGTCGAGTCTTAAGTGGGTTAAGGTCACCATTACTAAATATAGAAAACATATTTATAGCTCAATAACAATAGTGTCCCTCCAGATTTTTCAGTGAAATTCTATAAATAGGTTCCTATTCTGAGTCAGTTTGGGTTACAGTCAAGGTCACTATTATTAAAAAAAATTGTTTTCCTCTCATTGCCTGGAGTTTCTCCTTAAGATATTTTGATAATGTAAATACTAGGTTTCTAATATAAAATTGAAGCTTCAGATTGCTTTTTTAACTAAATTGGATCAATATCAAAGTCATCATTACTAGAAATAGAAAAAAAAAATTTTTTTTTTTGCTCATTCACTTGTTATTTATTTTTCTCTCTCATGTTTGCATTTCATATATAGCTGTATGTTATCATACCTACAGGATATATGGTATAGCTGTGGTCGACTATGAGGAGGAAGATCACAGCAGCCCTAGTGGTGATGATGATGATGATGAAGATGAAATGGGAGAAGATGTCGACCAAGAATCTAAAAATCTTTTCGTCAGTGCTAAAGGTAAATACATTGATAGAGTTAGTTTAAGTGTTAATGTAGATCTGTTATTCTGAAATGTTTATTTGTGTGTGTAGTGTTTTCTGCCTCACTTTTTTGGTGGGGACTCTGCACATTCAAGGTTTGATTTTGGTAAAGAGCACTCGACATAGAGCCTCCTTTGTTAGCTCGCTGGAACGAAGTCCAAGGAGAGCTATTGTCATGACCCCGGCATCTGCGTCGTCTTCGTCTGTAGACACCCAGGTTAAACTTTTGCGTATAAGTTTCAGATATCTATGCAACCACTCTTTGGATATGAATGAAACTTTGCATGTGTGTTTACCATCATCAATGGAACACACAGAGATAAGAACCATAACTCTGGATTGCATTTTGGCACAGTTATGGCCCTTTTTGAACTTAGACACCCAGAGGCAAGCTTTATTGGTATTCTGACAACTCTTATTATATGAGGACCACTTCACATTGGAGCAAAATAGGAAATAGCTTTACAGCTAGTATTTTATATTTGTACATCTGAGACAAAATAAAGTTTCCTGTTTCTTGTATAAGAGTTATACTGTATATGGCATATCCAATTCTATTGGCGGAGAAGAACCGTCTGTCCGTAAATAACTAGCAAGCTTCCTCACAATCATAAGGTTTTTGGATAATGCTGGGCTCAAACCCACGACCTCAGTGTTGAGTGGTAAGGGACCTACATGTATTCTATTGATTTTACATTAAAATATTAAAGAATACTGAAAGAAGTTACTTAAAATGAAGGCCTCACTTACAACAAATCATGCCTTTATCAATTTAAATAGAAGCCTTCTACAGAGAAATTGTATTTTCCATTTAATTTATTAATTGAATTCATGGAGCGCATGGTCTAGTGGCAAAGAATTGGATTCAGGATTTGAAGTTCTTGGAATTAGTCCCCTGCCATAGCTATGTGTGGTGTACATAAACAAGACACTCTGTCCATGTGTACATAGTACTGGTTCCAATGGGAAATTTATTAATTACTTGAACAGATGGGTGTACTTGAATGCTGGTTAACCTTCCAGGATCCCAGAAAAAGAGTTGGTAAGCAAACAAATTCAAAAATCTTCACATTCTCCATTGCATGGGAACCATTTTGTGATAAAAGAAAGATTGTTTGCAACAAATCCTCAATTGGGAAAATAAACTTGTAACAAAATGGATTATTCTTTGTTTGATATATTTGTTTGATGTGTTTCAAAAATAAAGACAAACCTGCTACAATATAAAATCATATTGACCAATCAATGTTTTTCTTGCAGATACTGTGCTGAACATTGTGAAAAAAGTGCTAAATGTGGAGGCAGAGATAAAACCGGAAACCAGTATGTCCATTTTGATTGTTTATGTTTTAAGGCCATAATAAGTTAATTGTTAGATTATCATCCCTGCCCTCCCCCTAATTTTCATGCCGCCCTGACCCTTTTTTTTTCGATAAGAAAACAACAACGAAATAAATAAAATCTTCTCCCACTTAAAAAGAAAATTGGATGACAATCTAGCAATTAATTTATAATGGCTTAATATTCAAACATCAAACTTGAATTGTATATCGGAGTAATTTCAGATATTGTCATATTGATCATTTAGCGGTAGTGCAGTGGATAGAGTGTTGGTTGTTCATACTCCGCCCGATGACCTCTCAATACAACACTTAGTACAGGTTCTACCCAGGAAACAGACTTGAGAGTGATTCATAGAAGCTGAGCTTTCCACAAATTGAGCTGTTATAAGATACAGGGCATTTTTGGTCTATCACAAGGTCTGGTGTTGGGAAATACATAATAATTTTTTCTCAATTTGCAGATTTTTTCCTTAAGATTTAAGACAGCTTCAGAAATGCTTAGCAAAGAAAGTCTGTAACATTTTACATTGTTACTACTGTTATTATGTTCAGATGTTTATTGGGGCCAGTTTAGATTTTCTTCAATGGCAGGTAAATAAAGTAAGAATTGATATAACGTGTTATCATTTCACATATCCTTCATTAAAACAATGTCCTTTGAATATTTCAAGGTCTTCTTCTACACCTTAATGGACTACCAAACCTCGACGTTTCAGAATATGTTTTATATTGCAGATGTTACAGGACAAGACGGGAACATCGACACCTTGAATGGTACAGTTGCTGAATCCCACAATGACTCCCTCCCTTGTGTACCTGGTGCAGAGTATGTATTTTCAATATGGCCACATGACTGTATCATCACATGACTGTATCATCACATGACTGTATCATCACATGACTGTATCATCACATGACTGTATCATCACATGACTGTATTGTCACATGACTGTATCATCACATGACTGTATCGTCACATGACAACATGACTTAATCGGAACCTACATAATTTTATTTCTCACATAAATGTTTTTCATGTTGCTGCTCTATTATGAAACTATGATCACATGATAAAGGTAGTCACATGATTGTCACATGATTATACCCAGTCTCAGGTTCTGAACTTAAAAACATTTAATTACTTGCATAAAAGATATTCAAAAATTCATGTTGTTACTCTATTATGTGATCACATTATTATTATGGTCACATAATTATATTATGGTATGGCATCATCCAGTTTCAGGTTCTGAACTTACAAAAACGTAAACCTACTAAGGATATTCAAAATGATCAGGTTGTTACACTATTATATGGTCACATGATTATAACAGTCACATAATTTTATTATCACATGACAACATCTTGCTACATTTTCAGTCCTAACATCCAGTATCTTACAATATTGTTATTTCTTGACGGTATGTTTGAAAATTTAGCGACATCAAGGGTTAACAGACAATCAGTTAACCTCTCTAAACTGGGATCCAGGAATATTAACCAGTACTTGAACACACCCCATCTCCGCAAGTAACTGATAACTTTCCCACTTGAAGCACCAGTGAGAGAAGAAAGTAATGAGATGCATTGTCACATATCAATTATCACAGAGACTGTTACTGGTCGTGTTTTTAACTCATGACCCCTGGATTGATATTCAGATACTGACTGAACCCACAGGGTCTGACTACTCTACCACTAGACCACACACTTCAAACAGTTATTGTTTTATTACAAATATTGGTATAAAGGAAATAAAACATAATAATCATAACAAATACAATATGTCTTCTCATCTCCCATTGTTGTCACTTTCCCGCTATGACATAACATGTGCGGAACAAGGGAGACAAATCCCACATAAAATATCATTTCTTGGTATTATTGCAGTACTGGGGAGAAAGACAAATTTCTGAAACAGCCTGTTGTGCAAGTACCAGGAGATATACAACCACAAACGCCGGAACCTGGTAAGTACACTCTCATTATTTTTCACTATTTTACTGTGTCTTTATTTAGTGTGTATGTAATCAGCTGTATGAAAATTTCAAATTTCTTGTGTAATAATTGTGTCACAGTGTTTATGTAACCTGTTTTAGCAGAGAAATGTTAGCTAGCAGCAGCCTGGCTAGTTAAAGTAGTAGAGCAATTCACCCTATCAGTGAAAGGTGCAGGGTTAGAGCCCCAGACAAACACCTTAATGTAGAAGGCCAACCTTAAAAATATGTTTCTTTGCAGTGCTCTGTCCCAGTATTTTTCATGTATCATGTTGGTAGCTAATTATTTTTTGTGCCATATTTTGATATTTAAGTGTCATTTTCAACGAAACAATTATCAGAAATCACAAAAAGATTATCAACGGCTAGAAAGTCAATAAAAAGTTTGGGTAGCAGCAATTTGTATGGGTAGATACAATGTTGTAGTAGTATGGTAAACATACAGTTTTTAAGAAAGCCTAATTAAGTTTTATGTGCTAGTGACACTATGTATTGCTTTTATTCCAGGTAAGACTGACATAATTGTTACCAAGCTTGAAGACCACGAGCAAATCGAGACGGTCACACTTCCTCAAGTCTCTTGCATTGATGACAAAGTTCCTTCTAAAACAGGGTTAGAGATGATGGGACGGTGTCTGACATATGGACATATCATATTCAGTAGGAAGTCAAAACAGTTTAAAAAATGCTCTGCTTATTCTAGAAAATGTGAATTTCTATTTTATGTTTTGGGCATAAGTGTTCCATGGTTACCAGATAAGCACCACAACAAAAAAGATCAGCATAAAGTAGTAACCATTGCTGAAGACAAAACTAAAGTCACTTATGATGTTGCTTCCAGCAAACTAATCGAGAAAAATGCCACAGTCCTGGTAACAGATTCAACAAGTGAAGACACCAAAGATCAGTCTATTACAAGGACACAGTCTGAAAAAATAATGAGTAGCAGCCAAGTGCATGATGGTTCACGAAAAACAGTAGACCAGTCCAAATCTCAAATTTCTAGTCAAAGTTCCGTTAAAGACAATACTGAAATATCAACAATAACCAGTATTTCTGCCAGCGAAACACAACCACAGTCAAGCAGTGTGATTAAAGCTACTCCCGTTGTTGTGAGCATTCTGCAGACTGATTCTGCCTCGTCAGTCAGTCAATCTGCACATGGCAGCCTTGATTCTCTCAGTGATACTAAAGTTAAAGATGGTGTTTTGAAAACTGAAAGTGAATTTACTGCAACAGGGTCAGTAAAAATTGACCCAAGTCCCACTTCCGTGTTGGCTGACCTTAAGATCACTCAAAGCTCATTATCAAAAGAGGCTACTCCAGAACTGCCACACAACTGGAAACCAGACACAGATGACATGATGGAGAGTAGAACAGAGATGGGAACCAAGACACAGATAGATAAAAGTGAACAGGTAAAGAGGGCAAATTAGTGACATTCTCTCAAAGTTGTATGCTATTTCCTCAAACATGTTTTATATATAGATGTATTATAAGGTAAAAATGAAATATATTAGGCACATCAAATGTTCTATTCTTATTTTTTTTAAAGCTGGTTTCAAATTCTAATGCATTATGCCCCTTTCATTCTTTTTACAAAATGTATTTATATATGATAAAAGAATAGTTCTCTGTTCTGCCAAGTTACCGCAGAGACAGTTATCCAAAGGAATGATGGAATTTTCTATCCAAACAGAAAAAATCATGAATGATTCTTTTTCTTGCATACCATACACATTAAATATATATTCGTATTTAATTCATCTTATTTTGACCACTATTGTTTTAAGACATCAAATTATGTAATTAACGTCATATATTTTAAACATAACGTCATAGATGGTTCCAGCGTCACAGCCCTAGGGTCAGATAGCAATATCTTACCCAAGTAAAAATTTAGATATCCTTATCAGGTGTGCAAGAATCATTAAATATATAATATATACATATGAGTTTGTTTTTTTTCTACAGTAAACCTTGTTGACACATAAAACATGTAATGTGTTAAAATTGATGTTAAACCTCATTAAGAACTTAAAAAGGAAAAGGTTATTACAGATTATTATTCGCTTTGTTCTGAACAATTATTAACGGATCATTAATTTTTTCTAGTTTTTAACAAAACTCATGTATTCTTTTGCCTTGCAGAATTTGCCCATGGTTGCATCTGTAGTTGACTCGGCTGTAGTACAGGACTCTACGGTGTCTGCCTCTCATGATTCTTCACAACTTGATCCACCCAAGGTTCCCGACACGGTTACCAAGGATACGGAAGTGAAGGATGCTGTTGTTGACCCTGCTAATCAGGACAAGGATGATGTCGGAAGGGACAGTGGTTTAACGGGTAAAAGTGATGGAAATGCTACCTTCATAATGCAGAAGGTAATGTATGTATGATGTTCTGTATAGCAAGAAATTACATAGAGAAGGAAAAGCAACTGATTGAGAATCTCTGAGGGCTCACATATTCTCGCGAAATCTCATTTTCAATTATCTTAACTTCCATTCATCTCAAGAATACAAATCAAAGTTCTTACTTTGCAGACTCAAATTCTTAACACAATAAGAAAATTCCCAGCAGTTTGTGTTAAGATATGTTGAAGTACTGCTGATTACAAAGTTTGTATACTGCAACTAAAAAAACACCAAATTTAAATTACTTGAGATTATGCTACTAACTGCAGTACTTTTAATTCAAAATCATATTTCATGTTCAAAATATTATACAACATATTAAGTTACCTACAACTTACATTTCATGTTCATAAAAGCAGTTGTCTGTGAGTTCTGAATGAATAACTTGCCAAATAATTAATCCTTCACATATTTTAGTCAGGAGATGCAAGTTCTCCATCCTTCTATGTAAGGTCTTGTCTATAGCAATTATGTGTTATTGTTCAGAATACATGTTTCAGCTGGAAGATTTTTTGGCTTTGAAATACAACTTTTATGGTACATGTATGTGTTATATAAATTATCAGGAGATATTACATAACTTTATGACTTTAAATAATCACTTTTTGATATAAAATTTTTAGGATAAAAGAAAAGGAGGGCAATCAAATTTTATGTTAATAAAAGTAAAAATATCTTGATTTTTATATTAAAGGTAACACATCAAGACATAATTTAATGTGCACAAATTAAGAATAAAATGCAATGAGAATGAACAATGTTAATTGCTCATTACAAACATTACTTTCAAACAAGTAAATATGCAATATTTTTTTCAAATATTAATATTTAATTATTTGGCGAAAGGGGCACAACTAGCACTGTCCATTGCAGTAAGCTGGTGACATAATCATTACATAAAATTCAAAATCTTATACACACATATACCATTGTGGCCTTCTGTAACATGATTCCATATCATTTTCACATATATAACATTTAAAATAACTCAACCAGGCATCCAGACATCAGTATTTGCATTTACATGTACTTTCACAGTCATAGACATGTGCATGCATGTGTATACAACTACACATATATTTTTCAGTCTACCTCTTGATCAAGCAATGATATTTATTTGAAAAGAAAATTATTATAGCCATGATTACAGTGGCAGCTTGGATTGCACCACTAGTGTACATTGGAAGGAGGCATTAATATACATTAATATACATTCAAACTTGTCTCAAGCAGCCAGTCATGGAAAATAGCAAAAGTGGCCTTTTAAGAGAGGTTGTTAAATGTGGTAGTTTAAGACAAGTGGCTGCTTAGTAGAGTTGACCGCTTATATAGGTTTGACTGTACATTAATATGCATATATGTATGTCTTTCTCTCTAGCCAATGGAAGATGGTGACAAACAGAAGGACCTTCACCTTGTACGTGTGCCTCTAATACCGAGCAACAAACGAGAGTCGGCCATCATGAGACTGAGCAATAGAATAAAAGTGTTGGAGCAGAACGTATCCCTCAGTAGCAGGTATTTATATATCCTTTTATGCTTTACAATGATACCAAAAAATAACAATAAGTTTCTGAATATTATCCCAATTTCTTGCCAATGAGTAAATCTGATGCAGACTTCATATAAACTTTCTTTTGTTAAACATATAGGGATGGGAACTCATGACTCATGAATTGATGTGCTAATCTGGCCTGGCTTCTCTAATAAAAATTAATAAATCACATTTGTAATAATCTTTTTAATTTTGTAATAATCTTCTATATGTTACATTTTGGTTTGTGATAATCATTTGTGTGTTACAGTTTTATTTGTAACAATCTTCTATATGTTACATTTTGCTTTGTGATAATCATTTTTGTGTTACAGTTTCATTTGTAACAATCTTCTATATGTTTCATTTTGGTTTGTGATAATCATTTGTGTGTTACAGTTTTATTTGTAACAATCTTCTATATGTTACATTTTGGTTTGTGATAATCATTTGTGTGTTACAGTTTTATTTGTAACAATCTTCTATATGTTACATTTTGGTTTGTGATAATCATTTGTGTGTTACAGTTTTATTTGTAACAATCTTCTATATGTTACATTTTGCTTTGTGATAATCATTTTTGTGTTACAGTTTTATTTGTAATAATCTTTTATATGTTACATTTTGCTTTATGATAATCATTTGTGTGTTACAGTTTTATTTGTAACAATCTTCTATATGTTACATTTTGCATTGTGATAATCATTTGTATGTTACAGTTTTATTTGCTACAATCTTCTATATGTTACATTTTGCTTTGTGATAATCATTAATTTTTGTGTGTTACAGTTTTATTTGTAATTATTATTTATATGTAACATTAACATAGCACTAACATAGTTTACAGAATTTTCTCTTGTCTTCATTATTGTGATTTTATTTGTTAAGTTATTTTTCTTATTTTAATTTTTTTTTTTTGAATGGAGTTTAACGCCATTTTCAACACATTTCAGGTTATATATGGCATATCCTGTTTTATTGATGGAGGAAGACCTCAGCCTGAGTAGAACCACCGTCCTTCTGCAAGTAAAGGGAAACTTTCTGAAGTTCTAACTGGAAGGATAATATCAAACAGACTATAGTCTTAACATCACTTACTTGTAATGGTCTTCTATGGCACGGCGTGCTACGATTGTGTCTCGTCATAACTTATCTGGCAGGTGAGGCCATGGGTTTGAGTCCAGCTGGTTTGAGGCACTTTATGTAATAGAAGTTAATGTTAGAGGATGATTGTTCTACTTATGGTCTTCTGCCAGATTACATAACTAAACTGTCTTGTAAAATCTGTTATGTAAAATCTGTGATGTATTGAAAGTTACATTAAGCCCCATTTATAAGTGCAGTCCTCTGTGATCACTAACCTCTCATTGTTCCACAAACAAGAACCTATATAAGCAAACCAAATTTGAAACATTTCAGAATTAGGCTTAAGAGAATACAACTGTTGATTAGAGGATGACCGTTATGTGCTTTTATAAGGGGTGTGCTTGTCAAAATCTGGCACCGTGTACATATATATATATATACCTGGCAGGTTTCTGGAGGAGTTGAGTCGGCGCTACAAGAAGCAGTCAGAGGACATGATGAAGATGTTAAACAGAACTGTTGCCAAGCTGAACAACATGACTGTGGAGGCGGACGTTAACGTCAGTAGCCAATCAAACACTGTATCTGTAATGTTGTAACTACAGTCAAACCTGTATAAGAGGTCACCTCTATGAAGCAGCCACTTGTCTTATTTCCCATTTATATGCTTTCAGAGCAAATTCACCTCCATTTAACAACAACCTGTCTTAAAAGGCCACCTTTGCTTCTTCGCTTGACTGGCTGCTTAAGACAGGTTTGACTGTAAATACATCAATCAAAATTGTTTTAATCATGATACATGTATTTTAAGAGAATAAAATAGGTTTAATAAAACATTTCCTAAAATTCTACGGAAATTGATTAATGACTTACATTTATTATATTTAGAATAAAAGAAATTTTATTCTGCATTAATTCATTCGGTAAAGTATTTCCATACTTCTTGTTAATGAAAATGAAAAAAATAATGTCCAAAACAAACATGATAATAAATGATTTTGTTTAAAAAAAAAAAAAAATTCTTGAAAAGACCACAATGTTTGTTTTTGATTTTATTAATTTTGTTATTGTTTTCCAGAACAAGATACATGAAGACGAGTTGGGTGTCATGGAACAACGCTTGGAAAACCTTACGTCTCTCGTGAACCATCTGTCCAGCAGCTTGGAACAACTTAATAAACAGGTACTACAGCACATTCATGTGCTACAGGAATAACATCATTGCATTGGTCCCTCATTGCACTTTTCTGTGTAAAATATATATGTTCACTGTCTGAGCAGCTCTTTAGCACAGTTTACTTATTAACGTGCAGCTGTTGACCACAGTGTTCTACTGCCGGAGCAGCTCTTTAGCACAGTTTACTTTGTAACATGCAGCTGTTGACCACAGTGTTCTACTGCCGGAGCAGCTCTTTAGCACAGTTTACTTTGTAATGTGCAGCTGTTGACCACAGTGTTCTACTGCCGAAGCAGCTCTTTAGCACAGTTTACTTTGTAACATGCAGCTGTTGACCACAGTGTTCTACTGCCGATGCAGCTCTTTAGCACAGTTTACTTTGTAATGTGCAGCTGTTGACCACAGTGTTCTACTGCCTGAGCAGCTCTTTAGCACAGTTTACTTTGTACTGTGCAGCTGTTGATCACATTGTTCTGCTGCCGGAGAAGCTCTTTAGCACAGTTTACTTTGTAATGTGCAGCTGTTGACCACAGTGTTCTACTGCCGGAGCAGCTCTTTAGCACAGTTTACTTTGTAATGTGCAGCTGTTGACCACAGTGTTCTACTGCCGGAGCAGATCTTTAGCACAGTTTACTTTGTAATGTGCAGCTGTTGACCACAGTGTTCTACTGCCGGAGCAGCTCTTTAGCACAGTTTACTTTGTAACGTGCAGCTGTTGACCACAGTGTTCTACTGCCTGAGCAGCTTTTTAGCACAGTTTACTTTGTCATGTGCAGCTGTTGACCACAGTGTTCTACTGCCGGAGCAGCTCTTTAGCACAGTTTACTTTGTAATGTGCAGCTGTTGACCACAGTGTTCTACTGCCAGAGCAGCTCTTTAGCACAGTTTACTTTGTAATGTGCAGCTGTTGACCACAGTGTTCTACTGCCGGAGCAGCTCTTTAGCACAGTTTACTTTGTAATGTGCAGCTGTTGACCACAGTGTTCTACTGCCGGAGCAGCTCTTTAGCACAGTTTACTTTGTAATGTGCAGCTGTTGACCACAGTGTTCTACTGCCGGAGCAGCTCTTTAGCACAGTTTACTTTGTATTGTGCAGCTGTTGACCACAGTGTTCTACTGCCGGAGCAGCACTTTAGCACAGTTTACTTTGTAATGTGCAGCTGTTGATCACAGTGTTCTACTGCCGGAGAAGCTCTTTAGCACAGTTTACTTTGTAATGTGCAGCTGTTGACCACAGTGTTCTACTGCCGATGCAGCTCTTTATCCCAGTTTACTTTGTAATGTGCAGCTGTTGACCACAGTGTTCTACTGCCGGAGCAGCTCTTTAGCACAGTTTACTTTGTAATGTGCAGCTGTTGACCACAGTGTTCTACTGCCGGAGCAGCTCTTTAGCACAGTTTACTTTGTAATGTGCAGCTGTTGACCACAGTGTTCTACTGCCGGAGAAGCTCTTTAGCACAGTTTACTTTGTAATGTGCAGCTGTTGACCACAGTGTTCTACTGCCGATGCAGCTCTTTATCCCAGTTTACTTTGTAATGTGCAGCTGTTGACCACAGTGTCCTACTGCCGGAGCAGCTCTTTAGCACAGTTTACTTTGTAATGTGCAGCTGTTGACCACAGTGTTCTACTGCCGGAGCAGCTCTTTAGCACAGTTTACTTTGTAATGTGCAGCTGTTGACCACAATGTACTATGCTCTGAGCAGTGTGCATCTGTTTTGTCATGTCTTGAGCTATTGATCACAGTGTACTTATAATTGAACATAGTTTTGATCACAGTGTACTACTGATTGAGTATGTCTTTACTTGTAGGGTCGAATGATTATGAGACACAATGTCGTATATCTGTCATCATGGGGACTGCGATCCGATGCAGACTCGGGCTTGCGACTCCTGGATTGATATTCAGATGCATTATTCACTGAGTCAACCAGGCCCAGCTGAATAACCAAGAAAAAGAACATACTTTTAGAATGGATAAATTGTTTTTTTATTTATTTAATGGTGATAATTTTCCCAAGGTAAAATCATTTTGCATTATTTGATTTTCTTGCAGGTGACTGACAGGCAGATGATCTGGACAACTATAGAGATCATCATCATCTTCATCATGCTAATTTTCCTGTTCCGACGACAGCGTGCAGAGCCCCTCCCACCTGAAGTTCGCAGTATGATTGAGTCCATGCCAACGAAACCTGCGCCAACTTTATCCCTGTCTACGCAGCGAAGGAACTCGTTGTCGGGACCTTCGACCCCTTCCAAGAAGATCATTGGTGACATACAGACCGGGGAAACTCTCAACAAATATTTTAGCAGTGAGACGAATTTAGGTTTGCATGGTTTTTGCTGCTTCAGTAATCAGTATCTGCAACTGCGTAATAGATTCCATGTGATTCTTTCCTCTATGTATCACATAATTATTTACAGTCAAACCTGTCTTAAGCAGTCAGTCAAGGAAAGAAGCAAAAATGGCCTTTCAAGATAGGTTGTTGCTTAATACAGTGTAATTTGGTTTGAAAGCTTAGAAATGGAAAATATCAAAATGTTGCTGCTCAAGACAAGTGGCTGCTCAATTGAGCTGACCACTTGCACAGGTTTGACTGGATAATTATTTAATAGGTTGCTATCGTGTTCCCATTATAGATATAGCATGGTAAACACTTATCATATTGTTGTGTTCTCTTTTGTGTGTTGTCATTTCCATCCATTGTCACTTCAGTTGTTGACTGTTCATTCAAGCAAGCTCTTATTGTTGTATAACACAGTGTAAAGCAAGATGTCCGAGTTCTCTGTTTGGCATTAGCTTTCTGGCATCGTTGGTGAGGATATTCACCATTTAATCAGTGCAAATTTTTTATTCCACTCTTTGGGTCGACATAAAATTCATGTGCTCATGAAATGAACACTTCAGTAATAATGATGTGCTGTTCTCAGAAGAAGATATATCAAAGTGTTTGTTCAGTAAAAATAGAACAATCTTAGTGATATGCCAGAAATAAAGTATACAATTAAAATATGGTGTTTCCAGTCCCTGGTAACACTATATAGGTAAGATCCTCGTCTGAGTCACCGTTCTGATTTTAATATATGTAAATCCCAGGGTTACAATCTCCTTATCTCAACAAAGCAAGTCCTGTAATGATTATTGTAATCTATCATAATTATAAAGGTGTATATGGTGAAAACTGGGGTTAGAATTTTTTCGCAACCTGGCATGTCCAAGTTTGTGTGTCACTGTGGTCAGTTTGGCTGTTGCTTGATCACCGTCTGAATGATTCCACCACACCCACTGCTATGTCATTCTTTCATTTGTAAATATATGTAACTTAGTACCAGGCCAATATCTATATACCTGGCCAGTATCTATATACCTGGCCAATATCTGTATGCCTGGCCAGTATATGTAAGCCTGGCCAGTATCTATATACCTGGCTATTATCTATATATCTGGCCAATATCTATATGCCTGGCCAGTATATACCTGGCTAGTATCTATATACCGGGTCAATATCTGTATACCTGGCCAGTATCTGTAAGCCTGGCCAGTATCTATATACCTGGCCAGTATCTATATACCTGGCCAGTACAATATCTGTATGCCTGGCCAGTATCTGTATGCCTTGCCAGTATCTATATACCTGGCCAATATCTGTATACTTGCCCAGTATCTATATACCAGGCCAATATCTGTATGCCTGGCCAGTATCTATATACCTGGTTAATATCTGTATACCTGGCCAGTATATGTATCTGTATACCTGGCCAAAATCTGTATGCCTGGCCAGTATCTATATACCTGGCCAATATTTGCATGCCTGACCAGTATCTGTATATCTGGCCAGTATGTGTATGCCTGGCCAGTACATGTGTCTATATGCGTGGCCAGTATTTGTATACCTGGCAAGTATCGTATGCTTGGCCAGTATCTGTATACCTGGCCAGTATCTGTATACCAGGCCAATATTGGTATGCCTTGCCGGTACATGTATCTGTATACTTGGTCAGTATCTGTAAATCTGGCCAGTATCTGTAAACCTGGCTAGTATCTGTATACCTGTATCTGTATACCTGGCCAGTATCTGCATACCTAGCCTGTATCTGTACTTCTGTCCAGTATCTGTATACCTGGCCAGTATCTGTATATCTGGCTAGTATCTGTATACCTGGCCTGGCTAGTATCTGTATACCAGGCCAGTATCTGTATACCTGGCCAGTATCTGTATACCTGGTTAGTATCTGTAAACCTGGCCAGTATCTGTATACCTGGCTAGTATCTGTAAACCTGGTCAGTATCTGTATACCTGGCTAGTATCTGTATACCTGGCCAGTATCTGTAAACCTGGTCAATATCTGTATACCTGGCCAGTATCTGTATACCTGGCTAGTATCTGTATACATGGCTAGTATCTGTATACCTGGCCAGTATCTGTATACTTGTAGTGGAATGCTCTTTCTTACTGTCCTATTGCCTGTATAAACTGATAAGCAAATAGATGTGTGTGTTTTGAAGGCTTACCACTACCTCCAATAGTTAACGATAGTCGACCCATTGTGTGACTTTATTGGAAGTGCTAGTTAGTTGGAAGTATTTTAAAGTCACACATCGTCCCATTGGTGCAATAAGGTACCAAGTGTATATAAAATAAGAAGGCACTTGGTACCTTCTTGCACCAATGGGACGACATTTTGAAATTGGACCTGTTTATACAAACATGTATGTAACATAAGAACATAAATTTACAAAATGGAAAATAATAAGAAGAAAGAAAATGACGTAAATCTTGTTATTAGAGCATGAGGAGTTTGATGAAATAATTTGTCACAGAAAAAGCCTTACTTTGTATACAAAAGATATAGTACCTATAGATGTATTAAACAAAGCATTTACAGGAGGGAATAAGTTGAGATAATTTTTATCTTCAATACAGGAGAGGAGATAATATTTTTATCTTTAATACAGGAGAGCACTACCTGCAATGATGAGTGACTTTATTGAATTTCTTATTGCTTAAGTCTTGCTTTTTCAATGAAAAAACGAGATGTAGGTGTTATTTTTCCGGCAGCAGTGTCAACAATTCAATATTGATTATTTGCAACACAACATTCTTTTGCATTCAGCTCTGTTTCTCAGAAAATGTTTTGCCAACAGTCACTAAATTCTTCTTCATTAAAAATGAGATAGACAAGTATTGCATCTCTGATTGATATTATTTGTCTACCCTTGGCTGTGCATTGATACCTAGACTTCTTCATTGCCTCACTTTGGGTTAAAGTGATTTAGGAGAGACATTCCATTCTGCAGAATTATCTTGTTATAGGTTTTGAATTCAAAAACATTAAAGATTACAGAATGAAAATTATTTTGTTGGAATTATTAAACTTTTATCATTCTTGTCTTCAAAAGAAACTTGTTATGTTGTCATGTTGTTTTTATACTGTCATCTAAACATTCAACACAAACTGAAAAGAGATTTTTTCACGTTTCAGTATATTTGACACAACAAACAACTGGATTTTATTTATTAATGATAATGAGATACTTTTTACCCATTTTAAAGATACATGTAGTTTTATTTTTTAAATCAACTACAGCATTTTTTTCTTGATACAAAAAATCATTTGTATTTGATTAATTAACGCTTTGTATCCATTTAAAAAAACAACAATTTTATGTCATGTAAAACCCGGCTGAGTATTGAACCTGGCACAACATCCAGCATGACTGTGAGGTTGGCTGTCTACAATTTTCTGTTGCAGTGTTGTTTCATATGTACCCATTGTATTGTGTGTAACAGTTATGCACCCATGTTTACAATTGTTTTCCATTTCCAGCACATTCTGACTACCCTATCATTCAGCCAGTGGAACCTATAAATAGACAGGTAATCTTTTGTCAATATTCATGTTAAAACTACATTAACTGTCGATGTAAGGAATTGATCATTTTAAAACTGCAGAAGGAGTGATAGTGTACTGGATAGAGTGTTGGCCTCTAATGCCAGAGGTTGCAATCCCCAGTTCGACCCGATATCTCTCATAAAACAACACTCAGTTCTAGTTCTACCAGCTGGAAGCGGATGCAAGAGTGGTTCATATAAGCTCTGAGTTTTCATGACAATCCAGCTAAAATAAATTAGTAGTAACTAAAACTGAGTTGCTGTAAGGAATTATTCATTTTATATCTACATACATCTACATACATCTACATACATCTACTTACATCTACATACATCTACTTACATCTACATACATCTACTTACGTCTACTTACATCTACATACATCTACATACATCTACTTACATCTACATACATCTACATACATCTACATACATCTACTTACATCTACATACATCTACATACATCTACTTACATCTACATACATCTACTTACATCTACTTACATCTACTTACATCTACATACATCTACATACATCTACATACATCTACATACATCTATTTACATCTACTTTTATTTGTTTGAATAATAAGCATCATTTTTTTGCTATTGAAAAGCATCACTTCATCTTTGAAGTCACCTAAATTGTACATTACATGACATTTGTACATGACATTTGTACATTACATGACATTTGTACATTACATGACATTGTTGATGTATTTAATAATCTTGTAGACCGGGGGCCAGATTTGTTAAATATCTCAAGCCAAGATTTTCCTCCAACTCAAAATTCTCATTTTCTCTAAATCATAAAACAAACTCATTACACATTGAATGACCCTTCACAATTTAAGTTGGAACACATGTTAACTCAGTAGTGAAGGATACCATGTACAATGACCAGTGTAAATTAATATGTTATATCATTTCCAAAAATTGAGTTGAGGAAAATTTTAAGTTGAGATGTTTAGTGAAATTTGGGCATGGGGCTATGGAATTTATTTCACATATAGTAATTATAGCATGTTTAAGTTTCTCAAAATTTGGCAAGTACATGATTTTATACATGTTCAAAAGGGTTTTTGAGGTTAAATTTGTTGTCTTGACGGACATTCGAATGCTATTTTTATGCCCCCACCATTTCAAGTGAAGCTGCATTCAGTGTTACCCCTGTCTGTTTGTTTGTACGCATACACAAATGGAGTAGTTAAGTGGCTTGGGTTTAGGGTTATAAACCGAATACGCTATTGTGAAACTTCATCATAATAATGGGAGTAATATATGAATGTGCTGTCATCCCTAATACAATATCTAAAAATAGACCGAAGTAGTTTCAAAATAGCTTATTGGGTTTATAGTTATTGTTTTGGATGGTTCAATGATTATGTGGCTGTTTCTAGACACTTAAAAAACATGATTTTATGTGGCTCAAACCTCACAAAAGTAATTAGCTGGGCACAAAGAAGCCACTTTGTCTGTTCATTTGTCTGTCAATCTGAAAAATTGGTTTCCCATCTGAAATAGTCCAATTTTGTATTTAATTAATATATCATGTGTACCTACATGTATATAATTATAAAATATGGTTCTATACATGTGTATGTAAACGTTGGTTAAATTTTACAAGAGTTATGGCCCATTTTCAACTTACTTTTTTTAATAAAATGTTGGTTTCTGATATGTAGCGGGGATATTTGTGTTGACAGACACATTTCAAGTTATAAACATTAAAAAAGACACTCATTTTGAAATAAAGTTAACTGAAAGAATGTAAATGATTTTGAAAAACTGTATAATACAGGGGCGTAGCTGTATTTTCAAGCCCTAGCTGAGATAGAAATAGATAAAAACGCAACTTTAATGATTTATTTCTATTCATATTATATGCATTTCTGGATAATCTGTAGGCTTGGGTCTGCTGTGCCTTAAAGCAGCTGTAAAACATGTATATACATTACATATATGTGTATGAAAGATATGTGTAGGAATGATATGTACCAGTATTTAGATTTAAAATCATCATAAATTATTTTAATTGTATACTATCAGTTGATTTACATGTATAATATGTCAATCTATGCTTGTTGTCAAATAGGTAAAATGTCATCATGGGTCTAACATCTGGAAATGTGAAAAATAAATTCACAACTTACACCCAAAAAAAAGCTGCTTTATTCCCCATAATGAATAAATACTGTTGGGATTTTGCAAAATAAAAGCTATGACTTGCTCAGTTATGTTCAAAGAGATCTGACAAATTATTCAGTGTAATGACTGTTTTTTTTTAATTTTCAGGCCACAGATGGAGTAAAGAAGAAAAAGAAAAAGAAAACCAAACTTTCAGATGGCGTGTTACCTTCAAATGTAAAAGCCAATAGCTTTACCAAATTTAGTCAAGCCCCAGACAATTTTACCGGAAGTAAATTAAGTTCCGGTTCTGCTTGTAGTTCTGGATCTTGTACGGCTGGTTTAATGTTAAAAGTAGGAGAATTCTGCCAGAGTATACGCACATCTTCATCTGAGACTAACAATGGAGCTAGTGAACATTCAAACAGTGAGCAGTGTAGAGAGGGAGCTAAGAGCGATGCAGCAATACAAGGAATAGGTCTGGAACTTACCAGAAAACCTCCTATTCCTGCTAAGGCTGGGAAACCGTCTAATAATGGGGCAACCATATCGCCGGATATTTTGCGACATACAGATAAAAGTGGGACCAAGGGACATAAACGACAAAAATCTTTACCTAAACAGCATTATCCAATGGTTGAAGCTATAGGGGCCAGTGATTTTAGGAAGAATGGTACATGTAGCCATGACAACCCTAGACTGAATTCTGACCCAAGTATTCTAACTACTGCTCCAAATAAATGGAGCCTTAAGAAGTCGAACAGTGCACCTAGTCCATCTAATTATAAACAAACCCTGTCACAGTCCGGTAAAATTTCTGGTTCCCAGCCTCCAATTTTTAATTCTGTCAACAAACCTTTAATTACTGGAACCACATCGCCTGGGGGTAGGAACAAAAAACTACCGCAGTGTGGGGTCCAGGCTCTCTTTTATGGATCAGAGGATCAATTTGGTGCAAATCAAACAGGGGGGAATAAAATTATACGCAAGGAGGGTTTTGCAAAGGGGCTCAACTCTCATATAACTAATGGATTAGATCCGAGTAAATATACACTGGATCCTTCCAAATGTGGGGGGCTATTGTCAAATGAAGGGGGCTCTGTAATGGACAATAGTCATTCATTGATTATAACACGGAATTCTCCCGGGGCCGTAAATGGGACTTGTAATATCAATGGAGAACATGGGTTGCATGATGATTGTTCAGACACAAAGTCAGATGAGAGCACCGTTGGCGGGATTAATATTGTAGAGGGGTCAAATCCTGAAACTAAACAAATTGGCACTTGGAAAAAAATATTTGGATTGATAAAATAATTTAATTTTAAGTTTGTAGTGAAATTTTATTTTTAAATGAGGGTTGAATTGAAACATTTATGTCGGTTTTGTTTGTCAGTAGCAGGGACTTATATAGAGAAGGAAAAGCAACTGATTGAGATGTTATTAATGCTCACATATTCAAGCAAAATCTTGCAAAATCTCGTTTTCAAATATCCCAACTTCCATCAAACCAAGGACTAGTATAGTAGGATCGGAAACTTGCATCTCCTTACTAAATGTTGATGAAACAGCACATGAAGGATTCATAATTTGCAAATTATTCATTCATTATTCACAGGCAACTGATTTCTTGTACATAAACTGTAAGTTGTATGTAATCTTAGATGTTTAAACATGTTTCAATCACATAATGCTCTTGAATTAAAGATTTTGAGGTTTGAAGGAAAATTGATCATAATTTATCGTTATTTTAGCTGCAGTGTACACATTTTGTAATCACAAGTACTTCAACAATTTTAAACACAAATTTGTGGGAATGGTATTGTTTTGATTCTGCAGTACAACAATTTTGATTTGTTTTTCTGAGATGAATAGAAGTGAAGATAATTAAAAATGAGATATTGCGATATTTTGCGTGAATACGTGAGCATTCACAAAATTTCAATTAGTTGCCTTTCTTCTCTGAAGGATAGGAAACTGCCTTGTCTTACTAAACGTAGATGAAGTAGCATGAGATTGATTTTTATTGTGGCGAGCAACAGTCAGAGTTCACAATTCACAAGCATTTGAAGGTTGTAGCAAACTTCCAGTTACTGTGATTATTTATGTGAGACGGTATGCAGACTTTGTAAAAAAGATTAAATAAAAACTTCAACTATTTTAAACACAAATTTCTGGGAATGGTCTCATTCTGTGGGGAATTCCATTTTCACAAAGTAAAAAAAAATAAATTGGTATGTATTTCAGATATGACTGGAAACTGAGATAATTAAAATGAGATTCACATGATTTAGTGTGAATATATATCATGCTTTCATAACATTGCAGTGGGTTTCCTATCCTTCTCTATGTGTCTTGCCAAAATAAAACATTTTTCATCATAGAAGGGAGGTAATCATTATCAAAAGGAGCGGAACAAATTGATAAGATTATCCTTCCTGCTGGCACTAGATCTCGACTACACAGTTGAATTTTGCTCCAGAAATAAGGTGTAGGATTTCAACGTTAAAAAAAAAAATGACATAGAAAAGTTTTTAAAGTATGTTTCAATAGTTAGAATGTATCCGCTCATAAAAATTTACAATAACTGGTGGACTGACCGTGATTGTTTGTTTTTTAAAGACAGTGCAGTGACACCCATATTAGTTTTTTTTTAAAAAGGCCTCAAATTTTCTAAAATACTCGATTTGCTAAAATCCAGTAAAAGTAATTTTTTTTAACACCATATTATTGCAAAATATGCTATGCACATTTTTACCCTACTTATCTGCAGCAAGGAAGCAGATCCTATGAACTCTTTTGAAAATATTTCGAACCCAATTACATAGGATTTTTGTTAATGCAAGAATTGTGTAACCCCAATCTAAAAATGGGCACAACTGTGTAGTGAGGCGTTTCTCTGTCTTTAGTGTCCATCTTCAATTAATTTCACTGCAAAACTCTCTTTTACTATTTTATGTGCCATTTTGAAGAATAACCTTATACGTCTGTTTTCTTCCGTTTGTCCGTCAGAGGTAAGAAATTGTTTTCCAACCAATAACTTGTGAAGGGGTCCATGTAAATAATGTTTCATATGTACCTGTATAATTATAAAATACAGATCAATTTCGATAGTTGTCAACGTCAGTCATATTTTACAAGAGTTATAGCCCTTTTTCGACTTAATTTTCTGTAAAATACATGTATTAGTTTTCGATCAACATCAGGGGAATTTGTGTTGACAGACACATCAAGATTCATTGATAAAGTGTTCACTACAAAACTTTTTATTTTTGCAATTTTTGAAAATTATATCTTTAACTAACTTAAGTTACTTCCAGTATTTCAGAAAAATTAAAATCTTTAAATTATATATTTCAACCTATTATATTTATATTCATTGTATTTCATTATTTATTTTATTTTTCCTGGAAGTACCAGTTTAAACATGATTATTTTATTTCATTAATTGTAAAAACATTATAAATTATATAATGTAAGTTCCATAACTGTGAAACTACACTTTTATAACTATGGACATGATATTTTAAGGAGTGTTGATGGAGAAATCACATTGTTAACTCTGTAATACCATCTTTAGGAATATTTATAACAGTTTTGAATAGTCATTAGGGATGCGTTTGACAAAAAAACTTGCGACAAAAATCATGGTAAACATAAACCAACATATATTCATAGTACTTTTAACCCTTTACTCCATAGATACGCGTTTTTTCCCACACCAATCAAAGAAGGCCTTTGAAAACAGTGCAGGAAGAGTAACAAGCAATCTGAACACTTCCTGCAATGTTTTCCACTCTGTCAGTTAATATAAACATAATTCACCAAATAATTCAAAAGCCTTCTATATAAGGTGTCCAAAGGTGTCTATATGAAGTAAAGGGTTAATATTCATGAATCCAAAATTGCTAAAATCATGTAGAAAATAATTGTATTTCCCAATACAATCATTTTAAATGTCAATCAAAATTTAAACAAACAACATGTAATTGTCAGATTGACTTCGGCAATTTTTATCGTATTTTTTTTGTGAAACGCAGCCTAGACATTAACATTATGGCAACAAAATCATCAAACTTTTGAGTTAATTCTTTCCCTGAAGATTCATTGTTAACTCTGTAATACCATCTTTAGGAATATTTATAACAGTTTTGAATAGTCATTAGGGATGCGTTTGACAAAACAACTTACGATAAAAATCAGTTGTAAACGTAAAGTAAGAAACATGTGTACCATTTTCTAAATTATAAAACCCAAGGTTGGATTCAATTGGAATAATATTTTAAAATCATTAAAGTACATACTTTAGGTCCTATTTTTGTCGCAAGTTGTTTTGTAGAATGATGGATCTCAACAAAGAGCAATACTTTGATTCTTACAGAATATTTATAAATCGTCTGAATGTATAATAACTTTTGTATCAAATTTATTATGGAAAATCGAAAAATATGCATTGGATTTTCTTATATCTGAAAAAAAGAGATATAAATGAATAAAGTTGTTATAATACAGTCAGACCTGTGTAAGTGGTCACCTTTATCAACCAGCTACCTGTTTTAAGCAGCCATATTTGTTATTTCCCATTCTATGTTTTCAGAGCAAACTAACCTATATTAAGCAACAACCTGTCTTAAAAGGCCACTTTTGGTCCTACCTTTCACTGGCTGCTTAAGACAGGTTTGACTGTTGATAAAGAGAAATAATAAGTTGTTCATGTTCAAATGAGACAAGCTTTTACATGAGATAAAGTGCCTGACCCGGCATCCAACTGTCATTATCCAGGGATTGTGAAATTGAATCCAAGCCAGACTACAGTCTCTGTGATGATTGGTCATGATCATTGTTAGTTGAAACAATATTTATTTGTTATCAATATACATATACATATATTCAAATAAACAGTGATATATATAAAAATAGAATTGAGAAGAAAGCTATTTCTAGTTTGTACAAAATCTCTCTTCTGTTCTATGGCCACAAATCTCCCAGCTCAGAATATGTTGGGAAGTAGTCATTGACTTGTAGAAATAAGGTGTGTCTAGTGTTGATTTACTGTCTGGCAGATCCAAGGAACGGTTATTAGACGCATTGTCTGCTGTTGTGTCACTAAAATACTATTGAAAAAGGTGCAAAAACCCAAAACAAACACATGAAACAAGTAAATATATTTTGTTTGAATGTCCTTTATTTTGAATGCAATATTTACCGGTGAAATGAAAGAACCATTCTTCTATGTCCTGCCTGCTACAAATATAAACAGGCATATACATGGGGATTTTTCTTTCCCTGTCTGTACTTACAAAATGTGATGTTTGTAAACTATGTTCTGAATTGTTTATTTGTTTTAATGTCATATATTGTATGCAAAACCTTATCATTCACACACCTTATTTGGTTTCTTATTGAATGTCATACTTACATGTATATTTGTATTTTATATCATAACGTTCTACGTAGTAGAGTGATGGGGTGAGATAAAGTTTTGGTTTAATTGCACTGAATATTTATCGTGCAGCAACACAAAAAGTGATAACATCATCATTTGAGTATGAACATCTCTACTGTTCTAAACTTCTGGTGTTTTATAAGAAATATACAGTGATACAAAAAAAACAAAAACAAGGTAGAAGACAACCTAATAAATAGATTACCATGTAAGTGTCAGATAACCTCAAATTTATCAGGTTCTGCAAGATGCATGCTTCACTTTTTTTTTTCTGCCTCAGTTTGTACCACAAACTTTTCATGATTAGTCCTTTGGACTAGATACTTCCCAAAATTACAATGTCTGAATTCAGTCATTACAGCCCATAAGTAAAAGAATACCTAAAATTTACATTAATGCATTTTCTTAATTTTTATCATTTGTGCAAAGAAACTACATAAAATTTGTCCCAACATCTTTGCTCAGATTATTCCATTTCAATATAAAACATTAGAGATAGCTGGGCTATACATTTCGAAAACTTTAAACTTTTGTAGACCAGTTAAAAATGTCATAGACTTGGTCTTTGACTATATCTGTTTTTGCAGACTGCTGCCTCACCTGATAACTTTTAGATTATCATGCACTTATAATGTGGTAGTCTCTATATACTTGTTCTAGTTGTAAGAAGAGTCATTAAAATTATCAGTCTGTTACTTAGGCTATACAAACCATGTTGTTTTTTAGATTGAACCCATTTGCAGTTATTCACTAAACCATGTTATTATGTATGTAAAATCCCATCTTTTCTTGTGCCATCACCATTTGGAGAATGATGAAGGAAGCATTAAGTGTTGCTTGCATGCATCAGTTTGTCCTTCCAATGTAAAAAAATTGGTTTCTGATAAATAACTTGATAAAAACTTTGTGTGTAGCTGTATAATTATAGAATACAGACAAAGCTTGATATTTGTCAATGTCGGTCAAATTTTACTGAGCTTAATTCTTGGTAAAACATTGATTTCTGATCAAAAGAGGTGGCCTTCATGTCACCAGACACATTTCCAGCTAAAAACTTTTGCTATACAGAATATTAAAGGGAATATATATGACATATAAATTTTTTTTCAATATATCATGCCTATATACACTTACTGACCCCATTTTGCCAAAATTATATCTATTTAAACATGCCAAAATAATAAATGAAAATGACATTCCTAACATGGGCTACACACCTAGGTTAGGCTTAAATAAATTTCTCACTTTTAAACATATTTGTGACGTATTAAATGAGTCACATGGATTCTTCTGTTTTCAGTTTGATCCTTTAAACAGGTTTACACGTAGTAAATATTGTTCATCTTAGAAAGAGCCCGTATGATGATATGAAGGTTGTCAAGCAGTATTCAAGTGCTGTCTATTTTTAGAATGTGGATTTCATTTCAAGTTTAACACTCCAATTTAGATATTGATTTTGTCAAGTTTTTGTGGAGCTGACATACCAAACCATTCGTTTTGAATAATAATGAGATGCTTTTTATCAATTTTAAAAAAAAAATTTTTTTTAAGGCACTTGTAGCATTAGCTCTATTATTTGAAAATAAAGAGAGCTATTCTACTCACCCAGGCGTCGTCGTCACACCTTGGTTAAAGTTTTGCATGCAAGTCCCTATCTCAATAAACATTACATGTATTGCCTTGAAACTTTACACAAGCCTTCCTAGTCACCAACCCTACTACAATAACTAAGTTAGATAACTCTTGCGTGAATTTAAAAATTTGAAATGTCCTGATAAATTCCCTCGAAGTTTGTTTTTTTAAAACAGGTTAATTTGCTCTGAAAAGCATATAAACGAAAGAGAAATATCAAATGTGGCTGCAAGAGACATTAAACCACAGTGGCTAGTGGCAATATATATTCTATATCCCTATATATAGTATATTAAAAACTTAATCATACTATATATAGGGATATAGAATATGTATTGTCACTTGCCCCTGTGCATTTAGCTGCTGCTGAACAGAGGTTACCACTCACAGGGTTAACTGTACTTGAAAAAAACAACAAATTCTTAACGTAGACATATGAATGTAAATGAAACTTTGCCAAACTAGATATAATTGATTTCAATATGATGTTTTAATCAAATTAAGCTTCCAGACTACAGAAACCTTATGATAGTTAATACTTGGATTGAAAGAGCAGTAAGGCATCAGTATGTTAGATGTAAGACAAGTTTCTGTAAGGAAATACATGTAATTCATTAGAGATGAAACATTACGTAGAAGTCAGAATTCGGTTATTAGCTCAACTATTTGAAGAATAAGACAGCTATTGTACTCACACCTTGGTTAAAATTTTGCATGCAAGTCCATATCTCAATAATCATTGCATGTATTGACTTGAAACTGTACACAAGACTTCCCTTCCCGGTCATCAAACTTCTACAGTAACTAAGTTAGATCATTCTTGGATGACAATAATGCAAAATTGTTATCCTTGTTTGACTTAGAAATTCTGGTTAAAGTTTTGTGTGCAAGTACCATCAAATTTGTACTTTTGTGACAGATTTTCAAACAGTCGAGCGCACAGTCTCTGACAGCTCTTGTGGTTTTTATGCCCCCCCCCCCCCCCCCCCCACCCCCAATTTTTTTGGTGGCATATAGTAATCGCAGTGTCCGTCCGTCCTTCCATCTGGTATTTCGTTTCCGGCATGTAACTTTGTCATGCATGGATTGATTTTGTTGATACTTGCCACAAATGATCAACATAACATGACGACTTGTCGCGAGTAAGACCCACACCTGTACCTCAAAGGTCAAGGTCACAATTTCAGTTTGTTTGACAACACTTTGAGTTTGTTTGCGATTTCGTGTCCAGCCTGTAACTTTGTCATGCATAGATGAATTTTAATGATACTTGCTACAAATGATCAACATAACATGACGACTTGTCACAAGTAAGATCCATACCCATACCTCAAAGGTCAAGGTCACACTTTGAGTTTGTTTGACAACACTTTCAGTCTGTTTGAGATTTCGTGTCTGGCCTGTAACTTTGTCATGCATAGATGGATTTTGTTAATACTAGCTACAAATGACCGACATAACATGATGTGTTGCACGTTACACCCAGAATCCCACTTCAAAGGTCAGGTCACAATTTAACTTTGGTTGATGACACTTTCAGTCTGATTGAGATCTCGTGTCCAGTCTGAAACTTTAATGATACTTGCTACAAATGATCAATATAACATCATGACATGTCGCGAGTAATACCCACACCTGTACCTCAAAGGTCAAGGTCACAATTTGAGTTTGTGTGAGATTTCGTGTCTGGTCTGTAATTTTGTCACACATAGATGTGTTTTATAAATACTTGCTACAAATGATCAACATAAAATGACGACTTGTGGCAAGTAAAACCCATACCAATACCTCAAAGGTCAAGGTCACACTTTGAGTTTGTTTGACAACACTTTCAGTCTGTTAGACATTTCGTGTTTGGCCTGTAACTTTGTCATGCATAAATGGATTTTGTTAATACTAGCTACAAATGACCGACATAACATGATGATGTGTGGGCAAGGTACACCCAGAATCCCACTTCAAAGGTCAAGGTCACAATTTAACTTTGGTTGATGACACTTTCAGTCTGATTGAGATTTCGTGTCCGGTCAGAAACTTTAATGATACTTGCTACAAATGATCAATATAACATCATGACATGTCGCGAGTAAGACCCACACCCGTACTTTAAAGGTCAAGGTCACAATTTGAGTTTGTTTGACAACACTTTGAGTTTGTGTGAGATTTCATGTCCGGTCTATAACTTTGTCACACATAGATGGGTTTTATAAATACTTGCTACAAATGATCAACATAAAATGACGACTTGTCGCAAGTAAAACCCATACCCATGTCTCAAAGATCAAGGTCACACTTTGAGTTTGTTTGACAACACTTTCATTCTGTTTGAGATTTCGTGTCTGGCCTGGCCTGTAACTTTGTCATGCATAGATGGATTTTTTACAAATGACCCACTTCAAAGGCCAAGGTCACAATTTAACTTTGGTTGATGACACTTTCAGTCTGATTGAGATTTCTTGTCCGGTCTGAAAGTTTGTCACCTATGGATAAATTTCAAAAACACTTGGCTCAATTCATCAGCATGACATTTCAAAGTGTCACGTATAAGACCCATGTGCGTACCTCAATGGTCAAGGTCACGCTTTGAGTTTGTTTGACAACTCTTTCAGTCTGTGTGAGATTTCTTGTCTGATTTATAACTTTGTCATCTATGGATATATTTTAAAAAAACTTGGCTCAGTTGATAAACATGACATAATTAAGTGTTGCATGTAAGACCCAGAACCTTTCCTCAAAGGTCAAGGTCACACTTTCAATTTGTTTGATATTGCGTGTCTGGTCTGTGACTTTGTCTTTAACTTGGCTCAATTTATCAAGATGACATGTCATAAGAAAAACCTAGATACTGTCACACTTTGAGTATGTATGACAACACTTTAAATCTGTTTGAAATTTCACGTCTGTCCTTTAACTTTATCATACATGGATGGATTTCAAAAACACTTGGTTCAATTTATCAATTGATCAACAAGTGATCTGTAACTTACATTTAGGGATTTTAAAATAGCTTGACACAAGTGATCAGCATGTCATGATAATGTTTCACCTGCCTCTAATTGTTGAAATACCCAGACCATTACATCAGATGTCAAGGGCAAGGTTACACAAAGGTCAAGGTCATGCTTTAATGTAAAAAAAAACCCATGTAATTGCATGTCTAGTCTGAAACATTAATCCATTACTCTTGATATTCATTGATACATCACTACCTATTATATCATATATTGTTAATTTTTACAGACCATTTGGGGGGCATGTGACACTTAACAGTGACATTTCTTGTTAATTATCAGATGTTAACCCTCATTTTGTGGTGTACAATTTTGGTTTTGTCAAGGTATTATCTGTAATTCATTAGAATATTTTTTTTTTGTTCTAAAATAGTTAGTCCTACTAAACACAATTTTCAAGGTACTCGCATTAGACTGGCCTATTTTAGTGCTCCAGATAAGCACTTGTTGGGGATATTTATGTATTGAAATTTCTGAATAAAGCATTGAAATTTAGATTTAGCGGTAAAATAAGCAATGGTTATTCTCAATTTCAGTGTTGATTAGCTTGCTTTAAATGGCAGTTTGATAAGAATGTTGATTTTTAACAATTATTATTTTGAAAATAAGCATTGCTTGCTAATTTAAGGGGCAACATACTCATTTGAAGAAAAGCTTATATGGAGCACTGACTATCTTCATATACACTTGTTTTATGTAATATGTTTTCATATAAGCAATGCAGGAAATGGTTGCTGCTTGATAACTTGTCTTTTCTTTAAGGGAATAATTTTGATGACATTTTATGTATACTAGCTTCCGGTGAAAAGGATGTTTGGTACTATTTGTATTTTGGTTCGATTACTGTTTGTTTATTTCTAATTATCAATAATACCTTGTCAAATGTGCTACAAACTATGTTATGAGATTTCCATGTTATTAAAGAATCCGATGTCATTTTTTTGTTTATTTAATAAAATTGTATGTGAGTGATTTATTTTTATACATTTTTGGGACTGTGTCTGAAAGGGAATATATCAGGATTTTTCACAATTTTAAAATTGGCTTAATGATTTTTATGAAATATGTCATGCCTCTATATACTCACTGACACTGCAGTGGCAAAAATATTAATTAAACATACCAAAATAAAATATTGAAAAGGGATTTTCTAACTTGGGCTGCCCACCTAGGTCAGACTAAAATAAATTTCTTGCTTAAAATACCATATAGATTGTGACATATTAATTGCATCACGTGATTTCATATTGATATCAATTAGATCCATTATACAGGTTTATAGGTAGTAAAAATAATTTCATCTAAAAAAGGGTCTGAATGATGATGCAAATGTCTTGAAGCAGTATTTAAGTGCAGTCTACTTTTGGAATTGGGATTTCGTTTCAAGTTTACCACTCCAATTTAAATATCAATTTTATTGCGTTTTAGTGAATTTGACATACCAAACCATTCGGATTATATTTATTAATGTCAATGAAATGCCTTTTATTTATTTTAATAATTATTTTATTTTTTAAGACATTTATAGCATCTTTTCCTGATATACTCCCTTTAAGATGTAATAAAACACCTTACCAGTTAGAACTGGACAAAGGTTATTACTGTTACTATTTTTAAACCCATTAATAAATGTAATGTGGAGTGCCTGGTCTAGTGGTAGATCATCAAACCCTGGATCTGAGGGTCATGGGTTAGACCATCCCCGTAGCTCTGTGGGATCAAGTCATTTTATCTGTATATGTTAGGTCCTGGATTTACCCATGATGACATCAAGCATGATCAGTAAATGATGTAAGAACTTGTTTCACAATCAATGTAAAATGAATAGGTTTATAACAAATATATCTGTACAGTTTTTTAAGAGGAGTAACACACATTATACTGACACCGGGATGAACGGACCTAGAACTATCTTCCAAATGCTGAGTGCCAATCGAGAAGCCTCTAGTACCATTTTTCAAGTCTTTGGTATGACTTGGCCGGATATCAAACACCCAATCTTCAGCATGTGAGGCGGATGCTCTACCACTTGAACATTGTTGTGGCATCATTCAGCCTTCTGCAAAAGTCTTATATGGTAGTAATTCTAAAGATGCTTACTTTAGATTTGAATACTATCTGTCAATGTTTCCGGTAATATCTCCATATTTTTTTTCGTTGTGAATGGAGTTAATCTGGAAATGTTTGATTGTGTTGACACACTGTTAGTTTATATTAATTTATTTTAGCTCAATTGCAAAGTAAGCTCATAGCTTATGTCAATTGTTCTTGAGTCTGCTTCCTGTGTAGAACCAGTACTGAATGTTGTTTTTTAGAGGCTGTCTGGTCACGCTGGTGGATCAAACATGCAACCTCTAGCGTGAGCGGCCAACACTCTATACACTGCAATACACCCGGTTTACCCTGTTACAGTTTTAATTGTTTATGTTGTACAGTTTAATTCAGTTCTAACCTCTCGAAATTGTTGTTATTGCAACCGTGGTTGTAATCATATAAATTGTAAGTACAGTTGGACTATACTTCAGCTTGTATGCTTCTTTAATTAAAATGTCGGTAGAAATAAGAACATACTACAGGTAATACAGTTTAGAAGTCTTTACTTACATTGTAAGCATATTTGAGTACATTGCTTAGTGCAGATTCACTGTTATGTTTGTCGTTCTTGATTAAATAGTTTTAACTATTGTCATGCTGAAGTAACAATGTTTTGCTGAAGATAAGGGGCCTAGTCATTCTTGGTTGATAAATATTGTCATGCTGAATTAGCAATGTTTTGCTGAAGACAAGGGGCCTTGTCGTCCTTGGTTGTTGAATATTGTCATGCTGACGTAACAATCATGTGATACATGTAACAATAATTGCGTGTAACAGTTAGTTACACTAGTGTAAAAGTGCTATTAAAATTTGTTAAATCTTTATTTTTATTGTTGTGCTGTTTTCTTTACTTTGTTAGCTCACCTAGTGTGTACCAAACTTATACTGTGGCCAGTCTAAAATACAGACTTTCATAACTTGCTCTGAAATTATATATCCATGGTAATGTACTACTATGACAATTACTTAAGACAAACACGTGGTTTAACAAACAGTACTTTAAGTCTAAGCAACAGATAGCAAGGTGCCAAGCAACAGACCAGAGTACCCACTCCTTGAGAGACTGCCTGTCCGAGTCTCTGTCCGAATCTCTATCTCTGCAGTCTGATAAAAATGTCCCGTTTATAAAGCCCCTGCAGCACGAACAATAGTGAACAACCATATTTCATCCTGACATTCATGGAGCTGCTTACTTGTAAACAAATCAGTCAAGCTTTCAGATTGGGGTCATCTCTAAAGTGATGACGTACAGTCTGACCCACATGGAACAGTTTGACCTGGACCAAATTCAATACACATTAGTAACATGTTGACCGATATTAACACAGTAACGTCTTGGACAGGTTGTTGAACTGGCCAAAATCACTAGAATCATAAAAAGTCACTATTTCACCATGCACTTTAACCAGTGACCTAATTGTACAAAAGGTCACTGATTTAAAAGGATTATATCAGTATAACACTATAAATGTCTTGAAAAAATAAAATGATTATCGAAATGGATAAAAAGCATCGGATTATCATTAATAGATATATAGAATGAATAATTTAGTATGTCAAATACACAGAAACTTGACAAATTTAATATGTAAATTTTACGACCTTGTCATCATCATTCTGACTCTTTCTAAGATAAAACCATTTTTATTCAGGCGCCAGATTTTCTAGCGTCTCATTAGTATCGTAGGATGTTGTAAAATATAGCTCATTTCATATGCACCCTCCAACTGCTCAAGAGAAAGTAGCTCTTGATTTTTTATGTATCTGTCTGATGAAAGTAACTTTTCAATGTACGAAAAATAAATTAAGGACGTGAAAACGTGTTTGGGTCTTTTCTTTTAATATTTGATGTCTGCACACGTTTGTTATTTACTACGAAGGCTGAAATATATGAGTGTCCATACTAATAGCATATCGCATAACAACAATGAAAAGTCCCTGAAGCTTTCTGCCTGTCGTCAATCATGGTTGGTTTCGAATTGATGTTAGATTCAGAAATGTTAAACATTATTACAGAAAAGTTCTGCAATATGCTGTTATAGGCCCTACGTCGTATAGATTCAGATCAGTTTTTTTAAAAGGACGTTATAAAGCCGTGGAGCAGACTAACTGGAAGATCACCTCTTTCGGAGAACTAATTTTAATCGTAGTGTATTATTGAGGGCATTTACAAGTATATAAAACAATGCAATTGTAAAGAGTTTTCTCAGCATCCAATTTCAACAAATAAAGGATAAAATCACCACTTGAAACGGTTTAATTTTAATTAAAAAAGGTGTAGAAGTTGTTTGAAGCAAAAAATACGAAAAAACCGGGAGCTCGCCTTTGAGAAACCCGGTCTAAAAGTCGGTGCCTTCTCAAGTCGGATCGTAAAAGTCGGCGCATATGTTACTGCAGTTCCGTTTGTTAGGGATGTTTTAAGACTTAACTATTAATGTCTATTTTCACGGAATTTATATTTAATTCGAAATACACAAATACCTAATGAAAAAAACTTCTTTACAGATGAAAACATTAAAAATACATACTTATCACTTGTATTAACTTTGAGATATGACAAGTTGTCCATTAAAGAAAAGCTCCATTACTATATTTTAATGGCAACACTATTCTAAGAATAAAAACATATGCTTGAAATGCACTATTTATGCATCGTCGGATACTCAAGGGTGTCAATATTATACATCGTGATGGATCGAGAGTATCGCAATTGATACCCGGAGATGAACGACGATGCATTAATGTACACAAAACTTATAACATTTTTGAACACAGGATCTATACCCTTCCCGTAACAACCCAATCTCTTTTCTTGTTACATGTGTTTCTGAGAGAAACACTGAAATGTATATATGTTTTTCATTTGAATAAGCTACGATTTTCTAACAAGAATTGCTTCATAAATGGTCAATACCAGTACCTTCCCCTGTGGCGAGCGTATTGCTATCAGTCATTAGTCCTTGAGTTTGAATCCCATCCCACCACAGTCTTCGTGGTGATAAATTCATGCCATTACGTCTCATCGTCGCTGCTGCTCACCGCTGATTCAAGTGGCAAAGTTATCCGTTACTTGCTGAAATGGGAGTATTCGAGTACTGGTTAACCTTCCCAAATCCCAGGAAAAAGAAGCTAGACTAACTGATCGTCTTTTAGCCTTAAATGGCATAGCAATGACTTAATATTCAAACAAACAAATAAATGGCGCCTTTTATGACCTTGAATCCTTTGATTAGTAAACCTATATAATGGACCAGATTGAAAGCAAAATGAAATCACGTGACTCATTTAATATTTTAGAAAATATGTTGCCATTTTAAGCAGGAAATATATTTTAGCCTAACCTAGAGAGTAGCTTAAGTTAGGAAATCACTTTTCAATATATTTGGCATGTTTTAATAGATATATTTTTGGCAATGCGGGGTCAGTGAGTATATATAGGCACGGTATATTGGGGGAAAATGGTTTAATCCTTTACTGTATAGAAACGCGTTTTTCCCGCACCAATCACAGAAGGCCTTTGAAAACAGTGCAGGAAGAGTTCAGAGCAATCTGAACACTTCCTGCACTGTTTTCCACTTTGTCAGTTAATATAAACACAATTCTCCCAATAATTCAAAAGCCTTCTATATTAGAGGTGTCCAAAGGTGTCTATATTAGAGGTGTGCAAAGGTGTCTATATCAGAGGTGTCCAAAGGCGTCTATATTAGAGGTGTTCAAAGGTGTCTATATTAGAGGTGTCCAAACGTGTCTATATTAGAGGTGTCCAAAGGTGTCTATATAAGAGGTGTCCAAAGGCGTCTATATTAGAGGTGTTCAAAGGTGTCTATATTAGAGGTGTCCAAACGTGTCTATATTAGAGGTGTCCAAAGGTGTCTATATAAGAGGTGTCCAAAGGCGTCTATATTAGAGCAGTCCAAAGGCGTCTATATTAGAGGTGTCCAAAGGTGTCTATATAAGAGGTGTCCAAAGGCGTCTATATTAGAGCAGTCCAAAGGCGTCTATATTAGAGGTGTCTAAAAGTGTCTATATTAGAGGTGTCCAAAGGTGTCTATATACAGTGAAGGGTTAAGCCACTTTTAACACTTTAGGAAAATTGTGATATATTCCGTTTAATTTAGGTCCGTAGTTTCTATTGAACCATAACAAAATGTACACATTGTTATATAATCATAATAAAGTTTTAAAATTGCCATTACTGACCATGTTGGACACCAAGTTCTTGAACTGGCTATAGTGGACGCCGGTGTTATGGCACTTGAATCGAGCAACTATAGTTATCGTAAGATTTTAAGTTAATTATTGAGACCCAGGCTTAAATAACAAAAGGTAAAATAAAAATAAAGAAATCAAGGGCAAAAAAAAACCTGCACTAATGCAGGACATCAGATCAATTACACCATTGGAACGCTCCAGCCCGACCAAAACAGCCAAATGTATTTTATTTTGCTTTATTTATCCGCAAACATAAACTCTGAATCCGTCTCCGATACATATATTTGAATTGGCCTTTTATTTCAGAGCAATCCCATACATAAAACAAACAAATGCCATAAATAAATATAAACTATAATATGTTTCTTAATTCCAAGAGAATTTCTTCAGTAAATCACACACGCATATATATATATACAAATACAACGCATCAACATCTTACAGCCAAAACGCCAAAAGCGGTAAAATATCCAAAATACTAGGTCCATAGATGATTACGAATTTGTTGATCCATCTAAAGTATTCACTATAATTTTCGAGTAATCATTTAGACAACTGCTATTTGAAAAACAACACTTTCACCTGATCTCTTGCTTTTTAAATTTTTATTTGCTTAATCAAAGTGTCGGGACCTCTAGAATTTGATGATAAAATAGTGTCCAAAACTAGTGTTGCCTCATATAGTACCACATTCTAACATGAACACTGTTTCCAACAGTCAGATGTGATTTTTTCTGAAGACGGACATATGGAAGTTACAAAAAATGGTTATTGTAAACCATTTTAACACTTTTCTATTTTTTTATGTCTTCGTTGATAAACGTCCAATCTTTAACGTGAAGTGCGTTACACGTTTTTCACTGATCTAATGTAAAGCAGAAATCAGAATAATTTACGTTTTTTTGCACATACGAAGTTATTACTACAATGTGTCGAACATATCTGACGAATTCTCTTTTCAGGTAAGTATTATGAAAATTTAGTCAAATCGTCAAAGACAGAAAATTTTGATGTGAAGATGGATGTGAATTACGTGCATCACTCCCTATAGCATGACAACATATTAAATAGAAATTGTTCTTTTGCATAAAAACCTTAAATGCAATTAAACCAGATCCAAAGGAAATTATTTGCATTTGTCGTCTTTTCTAAATAATTTTTAACAATTCAATCTTTTTTTGTGAATAACGTTACAGTGAATTACGTTATGGTTATTTTATAAATATAATCCATATTTTCAATACGGATGAATTAAACGAGTACATAACACCGTGCTAACATGACGTCATCAGAGAGTTATTTAACACGTCATCAGAAGCCATGATACAGACATCGTGTTATGTTGAAAGATCACTTTACAGAAATTCATTTTAGGTAGGATTTTCAAAATTGTCTTTTTACAGCTTTTCGATTTAACTTCCAGCAATTAATGTGTGTTTTTAAGAAGAAACACTTTTATTTTATGATTGGGAAAGCACTTGTTTAAATGCAGTTATTTGTGTTGCATTAAAATGAACATATATATGGTAACGTAAAACACATAATGGTAACGTAAATCACTAACATATTACTTACATTTACAGGTAAAATGGCAAAGTCTAGAGCTGAAATCCAGAGGAAATATCGAGAAAGAAAGAAACAAGCCAAAGAAGGTAAAGTATTTAGAGAGAGAAACAACACGGTTTAAGAAATACTACGTGAAAACTACAGACCTTAATCCACGTAAGCTAGAGCAAAGAAGAGAAAGAACAAAAAACAGTATGAGGAAAAAGAGATTACAAGAGAAGCAGGCCACTGAACAACGAGAACAAGACTGTGAAAATCAAGAACAGACTGATGAAATGAATACAAACAACGAAACCCTTCATTACAGATGTAAGCCCACCATTGATTTTTGTTCTTTATTCTATAGTAAATAAAACAAGTTTGAAGGCTTGTCATTCATTGAGAGACCCAAATGAAAGAAGTGATACTTACATTATATTGTTCGTCAACCTCTGCACTACCAAAATGTGATGAGAAAACTTAAAGCCTTGTGTCAGTTTTTTTATTCAGTGTGTAACACTGTTGCGAAAATGAAGGTAGACTTCCGAAATCATGTATTTAACCCAAATTTCCAAGCATCATTTTTTTTTCAAAATTCACAATTCAAATAAAACAATGATTTCAAAATGTTCAAAAAACACCAATAATGCCATTGAAATAAAAAAGAGCATTAAACTAAGGAAAATGCATTTTTTAAATAAGAAGAAACAAATGATTATTTATAACCGCCATTATGCGACTACTCCACTGGAGCGTTTCCTTTTCCAATGGTGGTACTTTGCCTATAATCGAACTTTTAAAAATATATGACCTATATTGAACCAAGGACTTATATAGAAGAGTAGGAAACTTGAACTCATCTACTAAATGTTTATAAAATAACATGCGAAGAATTAATAATTTGACAAATGATTTCTTTCGCATACGATGTATGTAACCTCAGATGTTTTGTACTGTTTTAACCACGCAAAATTGTCTTGAATTAAAATATTGCAGTTTAAAGTAAAATTTAAAGTACTTTCCTTGATTTTAAGTTGCAGTATAAAAAAATTGTAATCATGAGTACTTCAACAATTTTAAGCACAGTTTGATGGGAATGATATTGTTTTGTAGAGAATTCCATTGTACAAAGAAAGGATTTTAATTGGTATTGCTAAGATGAATGGAAGTTAGGATATCTGAAAACTATATTTACCGAGATTTTACGAGAATGCGCGAGCGTTCATAACATCCTTATCAGTTGCCTTTCCTTCTCTATATAAGTCCTTGATTGTACTAAACAACTATTGTACGCCATTGATAAATTGCTACTTTATCATACACTTGACTTATCATCGTGTTGTCGTACGATAACAGTTCACGCAATGTTTCGACGGTTAAAACTGGGAAGTGGGAACAATATTGTAACTTTATAAAGGATAACATAAAGTGGGTCGGTACGCATCTGTCTATGTCTATTAAGTATTTTAGATTCATTTTCATCCATCAATTTACTGGATATCGCGAGTGACACAAGCGGGACTTTGGTTTCCTCCTGTTGCATGTAATATATAGATTGTTTGTAATATCTGATATATAAGTTTTTAACACCATATAATGTAATAATTTAGAGAGATCGGTGATGCCCTGCAATAACCGCTAAAAGATTGGTTGTTAAAGATTAAATTAATTTTTCAGGGGTTTTGAAACTTAAAACTGGCTAAAAACATATTTTTCCAATATATTATGCTTATATAATTATACTCACTGACCAGTATTGCCAAAACGACATCTATTTAAACATGCCAAAATAATATATTGAAAAGGGATTTCCTAACTTGGACTACCCGCCTAGGTTAGACTAAATATAGTTCCCGCAACGGTGCAACATGTTTGGTGATGTGCAATGTATTAAATGAGTCACTTGATTTCATTTTGATGCCAATTTGATTCGTTATGCACAGGGGTGGATCCAGTTTTTAGCTTTTGTGATCGCCTATTGTCCGTCGTCTGTAATTAACTTTTAGCTTCTAACAACTTCTTCTCTGAAACCACTTAGTCAATTTTTATATAACTTGTCAGAAATGTGCCTTGGGTGACCCTCTTCCAAGTTTGTTGAAGCAATCTTGATTCGTCAAAAAACATGGCTGCCAGGGGGCGGGGCAAGTTTGATTAGTAAAAACTTAAAAAAATCTTCTTGTCAGATGCTTCTGGCTCGATTTTAAAATCATTTCACAGAAATGATCCACTTGTAATAATCAACTTAAATTGTAATAGTATCCTTCCAATGAACCAGTTATCATTGCCTGTGGTTCCTACCAATGAATGTATAAGATTTCTTGCCGATATCGATCACTTTCAATAATTCCATTTGATGTTGTGAAACAGCCATTTTTGTTTTAAAAAAAACTCTTTATATGACAATTTTAATTTTACAGGTTAATGGTTGATATTAAAACAAATGTTCTATTTTGGAAGTTATACCTATTCATTTCCATGCAGGGTCAAAGAAACTCTGTACGGTCATTTGTCTTGTCTTTTTTACAAGGAAAAAACTACTGTAATGTCACTTGTGAGTTCACTGTATGATCGCTTGTGAGCCCTTATAATTGAATTACTGATTCAAACGTTGTAGTTTAATGCAGATCATCGCAAAATAGACGATTCATTTGAAATTAAAGACATAGATGAGTGTTTCATTGAAGTGGGCACTGAATAAAGATGTTCAAAATATGAATACAGTACAAAATGAATGTTTAATCTCAAAGAAACACGAAAAGACTGCACACGAAAAACTTGATAGAAAAAAAACAGGTAAATGAATTGCCGGGATCTTCGTCATCATCAAATAAAAGTTTATTGTATAATGATTGTGGGAAGATACTTATATCTGCAGAAGGGCTAAGGCTAAATACCAGGACAGGTCATAAAAGGATCTTTCGATTCACCTGCAATTTGTGTCAGAAAGGATATAACACTCTATGGAACTATAAAGGGCATATGGCATTGCGCGATCCGGCGCTAAAAGAAAGATGCATGACATGTTAAGCAACATTCGCCTTTAGGAAAAGTCTTCTTAAACATCAAAATATGTGTAGCGTTACTGCTGAAAGAGTTCAATGTCCTGTGTATCCCCAACGACTTTGTGACCAAAGACTTATTACAGGAACATACCAGAGATTTTCACGACCAGAAAGAAAACTTTTGCAAAATCTGTGGCAAGGTCTAGCCTTGCAAACCACTTGAAGAAATGGGTCTGATGCATAGAGTATCTATCGCCACAAATGTTACAGTTAAAATTAAAAAGGATTTAGACTGAGCAAGTCTGTGATGTTGTATTGTACAATAGTTAACTCGTTCGGCAAAACAAGCAAATAGATTGTCTTCATAATTATTTCAGACATATATCAAGTTTAGGGCGTTCATTGTATTTGAGCATTCATTTTCTTTTGATTTTCTTATTAAGTTTTTATATTTTTTTTCAGTTTTAAGTTGTTTTGTTCGTTAAAAATAAGCAAGTTAGATGTGGCCTTTCCGTGATGTATAATCATAATGTACGATATTTCGTACATCTATTATTTTAGACTGTTCATTAAATAAGTTACATGTGAGGGTTAATTACCTACATTATTGCAGATATTTAGTGATTGAGATGAAATTTCTTGTTTAGTGTGATACAAATATTTTATTAGCAATGGAATTTTAAAAATAAAAGATTTAAATTATTTTGTCATAGTTGTATTCTATAACAAATTATACAATAAACAATTACTTGTAAACTATTATTTCTAAAGTTTCATTTTAAAGACGTTTCTGCGGGTTGTTACTGCGCATCGCTACGCGCATAATTCCTTTCTGTTACTTTCAGTTTCGGGGTCTAATGTCGCCGTTTGGTTAATTAAAAGTCGAGTCGCATTAGGATATTTACAAAGCGAAGTATTTTCATTTCGAGATGTCAGAAATGAAAATTTTGTCAAGGAAGCGATCGAAAATCACGGAAGAGTATATTGTTTTTCGTTCTAAACCACCAGAAGTGCTTGTACATAACGAAGTCGAAGAAACAACTACGAAAATATAATCAATACTCGTAGTGGTAACATTTCGGATAACTCATTTTTCGGATATGGATCATTTGTGAATACATAATGAATTTACCTGAAACAATATTATTCATACCGGGATGGAGACAAGGAAGAATACATCGTGAATTTTGACATTTAGCTGACCTGATGCATGTAAAAGTTTGATATTGAAGGACACTATGCAAGACACATTATATGGGTCAACGTTATACATAAACTGTATATGTGGAAGTATAAGAACAGTGGAAACAAACAAGACACATCGATTAAACAGGAAAAGTCCAATATCATTTGACATCAATACAAAGCAATTGAGTATAAGGTTAGTTGATGCTTTATCATAACTCACTGATCAATATTAATGTATCACATAAAATGATAACTTACTTTATGATTTCTAGAGATGAACAACTATAAAAAGTGATTCATTGGTTGAATATTTACATCATTTTCATGCCATCGAGGGCTAACAGACGATCACCTAACCACTGTTAACTGGAATTAACCAGTATTTGAGCACACCCTATCTCCGCAAGTGACTGATAGCTTTCCCACTTGAATCAGCGGTGAGAGACGATTGATAAAGAGACATAATGCTGTATATCTATCATCCTGGAGACTGTTGCCAGGCGGGGATTCGAACAGTATTCTTACATTGAGTAAGTGTTAAAAATAAATTTATACACCGTCATGTTCTGTGTTTCCTGTTAAACAGAAAATTGTTACATGAATTATGAAAATAAGAAACTATTCAACACATTTCAAGAATGCTAAACAGAGGCTCAGGTTACAGATGGATTGAGATGTCGGTGCTTTAAATACCTGTAGTGGTTTCATAAACTATGAAGAGACGATCAATATCGTGATATAGACAATGTGTACAGAAACAATAAATGAAAGAGTGACAATCATCAAAAGGGGCCAATGGTAATTATTAATGTAATTTAACCGTTTCAGCTTATTTTTACTATGGATTACAACAAAATAATCATGAGCACAACAGATGATCTGAGGGGGATCAAACCTACTTGTTTGGCACACCCAATATCCGTGAAAAATAACTGACAACTTTCCCACTTGAATCAGTGATTAAAGATGAATGAACATGAGACAAATGTTGGAATTTGCATATATTTAAATCATCACAGAGACTGGCCAAGTGGGGATTTGAGCTTGCAACCCCTTGACTGCTTGTTACATAACATAACAGTTTCATTCAGTAAAAAAATGTCCACATTCATGTATGCAAGTTTATAACCATAAGATTTTGTTCAATGGTTTGAACATAGATATCATAACAGGAATTGCTGCTCGGTTATAGCCCTTGAGTTGTCAAACTATACCCATATATTGTACTGTTTTATTAAAATACATTGTCGTTTTTTTAGCCAGACCGATGAGCTCAGTCAGTAGAGCACGATACTTCTAGCTCAGGGTTGAGAGTTTGATACCTGAGGCTGGCTAACTTACAGTGCTAACTGTCATTCAGATGGGACTTTAAACTGAGGACTTTTATGATGGTGCTATACACCAAGCAAAAGAATCAGGTGAAACATATGACTAGGTTTCTATAATATTTGTTTCCTGCACTATCCCCCACAAACCTAAAAAGTCTAAACTGTTCACTCTTCTGGGTGCATCACCCAAATGGGAAACTGGTGATGATGTAAATTAAGCTTACATACAAATAAACATTGTCATTTATTTCTTTATTTCATATAAGCTTCCTTTAATTTTCAGTGATGAAGTCAGTCAAGTAGTACACCAGGACCAGGCCAATTTATTACAATATGTGTTGCCAGAAGAATGGATTGTGACAGTAAATCAGATACTGGGACCATGTTAACAAAATGTATTCGAAAAACATATGATGTTTTTCCAGAAGACTAGGAAATGCACATATTATGAAAAATTATGAACAATCACTACCAGTTCACCAGGCAGTGTTCTAAAATTTTAATGACAATTCAAAGATTAAAGTTGGAAGTAGCCCATTCAGGAATAATGGATGACAGTGCGACTACTATAGCCAAGATAAATACCAGAAAAAATGACTTGAATGGACTCGTAGATAAAACTCTGAAGATATTATGTTGAGTAGCAGGTCACTGGTGATCCAACCTTGATTGACAGTACATGGTTTTACCACTAGGCCTCTAACATTTCAAACTTTTACAACTATTGATGTTCATCAATTACCCAGTATATATGAAATGTATTAAAGCAATTTAACAGTAATTACATTATAAATTACAAATATTATAATTGCTATTTCGTGCATCATTTAGAAATATGAAAGTTACTTCTGCAATGAAACTTCATTTATAAAAATTTACAACAGATAATTTTCACAGTTTTGACAATTTTAGGCCATTTTATGAAAAGGGAAGTTAACATTTAGCACTGTAGCATGGTAACAAGCAGGTGACATGTATTTTTTTATTTTATTTTATGATATTGTTTGTTGTTGTGCTTCTTTGTAGAAAGAATGAAACAATTCTCCATGTAGAACTTTTTTTTATTATTGAATTAGTGTGAAAATGCATCGATTGCAGCCATTTTATGAAAAGGGGAGGTAACATTTAGCACTGTAACTTTGTAACAAGCATGGTGACCTGTATTTTTTATTTTATTTTCTGATATAGTTTGTAATAATGCCTCTTTGTAGAAAAAATGAAACAATTCTCCGCATTAGAACTTTTTTTATTATTGAATTAGTGTCAAAATGCATCATTTACGGCCATTTTATGAAAAGGGAGGTAACATTTAGCTCTGTAACTTAGTAACAAGCATGCGGACATCTATTTTTTGTTTTATTTTCTGATAAAGTTTGGTTTAGTGCCTCTTTGTAGAAAGAATGAAACAATTCTCCGCGTTACAACTTTTTTTATTATTGAAATAGTGTAAAAATGCATCGTTTGCGGCCATTTTATGAAAAAGGGAGGTAACATTTAGCAATGTAACTTAGTAACAAGTAAGGTAACATATGTTTTTTATTTTATTTTCTGATATAGTTTGTTAAAGTGCCTCTTTGTAGAAAGAATGACACAATTTTCTGCATTAGAACTTTTTTTTATTATTGAATTAGTGTCAAAATGCATCGTTTATGGCCATTTTATGAAAAGGGAGGTAACATTAAGCACTGTAACTTAGTAACAAGCATGGGGACATATATTTTTTATTTTATTTTCTGATATAGTTTGTTATGGTGCCTCTTTGTAGAAAGAATCAAACAATTCTCCGCGTTAGTACTTTTTTTATTTTAAAATTAGTGTAAAAATACATCGTTAACGGCCAATTCTATAATCGTAGAAATTTATGAAAATTACTGTATGAAATGTTAAACTCAAAAGAGCATCATGACTTTTTCTGTTTTAGATACTTTATCTTTTGTTACATGAGTGACAACAAAATTTTGTTGAAATATATCACTTTGTTAGTAAATTAAACAAGATTTATAACTTACACCAATTTGCTGTTTTTTTGCTCTAAAAAATGTAAAACGGTGTAGTTTAAAAAAGGTCATAGCAAAAAAACAAGCAAAAACAAAATTTAAAAAAAATCTCCGCGCTAGAACTTACTCGAAGAAACGTCTTTAAAACAGAAATTAAATCACACACGACAGTGTCGGTGCAGAAAAGTGCTGAAACGATTAACCGGGTAACCGACCAGTTACAGATTTTGTGATGAACCGGTTTCAAATTAACTAGTTGGTCACAAGTTAATTATTTAGTAGCAGACATTTTCATTGCCATCCAGAGTATCTGAAACGGACAGTTTATTTGTTTAACTCACTATATTCTACGAGTGAATGTACAACAAAACTCGGGAAATTGGGCAAGCGATCGCACAGAATGCATACAAGTGACTGTACAGATTTTCGTTGTATTGACGCATTTATAGTCGATGATTTTACTGTATTCTAAGACTATTTTCGGATTTATTGATGTCTCAGTACTTCCAGAACTCTATTATCGACTATTCAAGTCTACTAATAACGTTATAGGATGGTCATTAGTTTGAAAATCTGACGATTTGATTAGTGTGCGTCTAGTTTGGGTTGTGAGTTTAGACGAGTTTTAATCACATCTTTATGCAAAATGGCTACATTTGATGTTTCAGAATAGTGATATTGTTAGATATAACACTAATATACATCACAAAACAAACTGTTGGAATATTGTACAGCAATAACTTGTAAGAATGATTTAACTTACCAGCTCAGGTGAGCCGATAGACGACAAGACAAGAATCTCTCGCTTCGTTACTCACAAATGACCGTACATACTAAAAATATCTAGACTGTACAGTTTGTTAATACTTAAAAAAATCTTCTTGTCAGAAACTACTGGCTCGATTTTAAAATAATTTCACAGAAACGTTCCTTGGAGGAAATTCCTACCAAGTTTGTTCAAACCGTAGTGATTCGTCAAAAAACATGGCGACCAGGGGGTGGGGTTAGTTTACTATATAAGCTTTAATAAAAACTTAAAAAATCTTCTTGTCAGAAACTACTGGCTCGATTTTAAAATAATTTCACAGAAGAGTTCCTTGGGTGACCCTCTACCAAGTTTGTTCTAACAGTAGTGATTCGTCAAAAAACATGGCGGCCAGGGGTTGGGGTTAGTTTACTATATAAGTTATAGTAAAAACTTAAAAAAATCTTATTGTCAGAAACTACCGGATCATTTTAAAACAATTTTGCAGAAATGTTCCTTGGTAGACCCTTTACCAAGTTTGTTCAAGCCGTTGTGATTTGTTAAAAAACATGACCACCACAGTGAAGTGCTAGTTTACTATATAGGCAGCTATGGTAAAAACTTCAAAAACCTTCTTGTCAGTATCTATTGACCTGATTTCAATGTAACTTCACTGACATTTATCATGGGTGAACCTGTACCAAGGTTGAACTCTTCTACGCATCTGTTACATCTTCAAAACAAATAAAAATTCTTGCCCATCTCGTTTTTCTGGAATTTTGAGTGTACATGTATTATATAATCTACTTAATTTGGGTGACTCAAGGTCAGTCAGGTGAGCCATATAGTGACATTATGGCCCTCTTGTTCAGTTTAGATGGGGGCAACACAAAATATGAACGGGCACACATGTTTTTCAGTAGATAAATATAGTGAATTTAAATAAAATATAGGAAATTGTTGGGGGTGTACGCTGTTTTTTTTAAAGAGTACACCCGCTATGGTTCAGGCTTTCACGTAGTAAAAATTGTTTCATCTTAGAAAGAGATTGAATTACGTCAAGCAGTAGTTAAGTGCTGTCTATTTTTAGAATTGAGATTCCGTTTCAAGTTTACCACTCCAATTTAAATAATCTATTTTGTTACGCTTTGGTGAATTTGAGATACCAAACCATTGGATTTTATTCATTAATGATAATGAGATATAAACACTGAACAACAGACTTTCTTGATAAATTTTATGCCATCAAAGATAATTGGCCGATCAGCTTACTTTACCACTCTTTTCTAGGACCCTGGAAGATGAACCAGCACTCTGTGCACCCATCTCTGAAAGTAACTAGTAACTTTCCCACTTGAATCAGCGATGAGAGACGAATAACAATGAAACGCATGTTGTATATCAATCATCTGTGGCCGGGCGGGGATTCGACATATAATCGACATTGACCCAAGATATCCGAACAATATAGGATGCGTTAAATTTCTTAAATGGACTTGCACGAATAGATCTGGTAAATGCATATGGTGTCTTACCTAGATCTCATTTCCAGCTTACAGTATTTCATGTCAATGCCACAGAAACAATTTATTTGATTTTTGCATTAATTACTATGCCGATAATTCGGAAATATAATAGAGAACGAGTTATTTGCATGCTCAGTGCTGGCACGTTCACGTAAGACGTTACGACAACTAGCTGTGATGTTAGATGTCTTAAGACACGTTTTCAGTTAGCAGAGGGTCGTATCCACCAGGGGTGTTCCTAGATATGTTTTAGTTTACGCCGGGGGGGGGGGGGGGGGGTTGATGTGGAGGGTTTTTCCTCCATCTACTTACGGGGGTAGGGGGGTGGGGTTGGGGTCCTCCACAGAAATTTTTTTCTTTAATAGAACTGCATATGAGTAATATTTTGCGACTTTGACAAGGACTGTGAAGTAACTGCATTTGCCCGAAATTAGCACAAACCTCTTACCCCATACCCCATACCCCACTTTGGCGTCATTTTTATTGCATTTTCGCATTTTAACTTTTTTTTATTTGCCACATTCAATTCCTGGTTATGCGCACAGGCGTATAGGAGTATGTCTACATTTCTAGGAACGTCCCTATTCACCAACCATTCTTGTGAGCATTCTAAGACTTCAGCTTAAAATCCAAAATTGCCAACCTTAGATATCTAGATTACCATTACAGGTACCTGCTCCTGTCTTACACTAGCCACCAAATTTGCAACGCCACACACATAGGCTGGTGCAGGTGACATTAAGTCCCATCAGCATTGGCATATATGCGGCGTCGGTCTCAAGTAGAAGCCTGTCAAATGGAATCCTTTTCAACGCCTCCTGCTGTTCACGATTGAACCTGGCTATCTGACCCGAATCCGAAATAACATTCTGGAATGGCAGTTTGCCAGGCTCTCCATCGGGGTATGCCTTTCACCATAGCAATGGACATGAATTTGTTGCCACGGTGGACACACAAGTCTGACACTACCCAGGCAATCCAGGGATACTTTTGTAGCCATCTTGTCCTCCTTGCTCCTACATATGTGCAATACTAGTGTACGGGCCATATTGCAGTCTCGAACGTCCTCTTACACCTCAGTTTTCAAAGTGGATACTAAAGTGAGCCTGAGCCTCTCTACTGCTTTGTGGGAGAAAGTTGACAGAGTGAGTGACTCGACCGTCTCGTCTCCCTCCCAAAGAAGAATCTTCGGTGTCCCGCTGGTTTCCTTTGGGACATTAACTGCTCCCGTCATAGGTACAACGGGGCTTACCATCACTTCGCACTGCGTTGCCATGTCCCGAGTCTCTGACTGTCCTGGCTGTGGATTTTTCTCATATTGAGTACTACCAGTGGGGCCAGATCAGACCTCTTGGACATCGGAGGTAGATGCGTATGCCCAGGTCTGCCCTATTCCAGGAGCTACGATTCTTCCTGTGGCGAGACCATCATGCCCTCGGCCATGTATTTCAGCTATCTGCACGTCCGCTTGAAATCACTTCTGCAGTTTGATTGCCTGCCCATGTCCTTCGACGTTTTCTTCAGTAAGAGTGCATCTTTTTCTGCAGTGTGGCCTGTTCCCTAAATTCATTTCAAAATCTTTGGAACATGTGCGTGGATTCCCTTGGACTAATGCAGCTCATCAGGAATGCCAGTGTTCTCCAATGGAGCAATACTGCTGGTGAGTTTATCCTATCCAACTGGAATTCTCTAGGAATGTCCAAACCTGCGACTCGACACAAACTCTCCAGTGCACTTCCTTGTTTCGGGAGTGATATGAGAAAGGTGGTCAATCCCTATAATTTGGTTGACAAACCGAACGAGTCCTTCCACTGTCCCTTCACTTCCAAGGACATATTTAGCTAGGGCGTTCAGTCCTGAAACTCTTGCCTGGTTGAACCTCTGGCTTTCTATCATCACGGGTGTCTCCATGTCGTGAAACAGTTCCTGGATGTGTGCTGGATAAACATGACGTTTTATCCTTCCTGCGAATACTTCACAATCAATTACCGGGCACTTTGATCTTTTGATGTGATTGACCGGTTTGTCGTCACTGAGAGCTATTGTCTACGAGTGACTGGCTTTTTTTCTTCTTTTGGCTGGCTTGTTGTGAAGGCTCCTTGTGCAGCAGTTGTTCAGGACTGCTTCTCTGTGGAGGCTCTGTTTGCCTGGACCAAAACTGTCAGACTGTCAGCCAATGTGCCGTCATACTCATCAGATTCGGTTTGTCGAGTGTTGGGGCGGCGATCTGCGGTGATCTTTCTCCCTTCCCCGGATTTGAAACTGGGTGCACAGTACGGGATCTTAGTCTTTGCTTTTGACCGTTGTCTTTAGCCTGTCATACTATGACTAGACCTATGATAACCTCTAAATCCATGTTTATATTCGGCTTACCATAACTTGAATGCTGGTCACCTCTTGAACGTCTGCGTTCGGGGTCTGTCGTATGTGAACTGGACCTTCGACTGCTCCTGGATGGTGATCTGTCCGTCATATGACGACTGGACTGTTGCTTGCCTCTTGTCTGTCTGTGTCTCAAGTCCTGTCGTATGAAGACTGGACTGTCGACATATACTATAAGACGGCCTGTCTGTCATATGTAGACTGTACTGGAGCTTGCCTATTGACTGTCCGTGTCTCAAATTCGTCGTATGGAGACTACTATTGGCCTCCATTCTATTATGGTCTATCTTCATTTGACTAGACCGTTGGTCCTGGATTGTTCCCTTGGAGGACGCTATAGCCGTCTTACAAGGATTGTAATGTCGACCACTACTTGACACATTGTGTAATGGGACTGTCACTTCTGACACCATGTGTTCCTTCTTTAACACTTTGTATCCTCATCAGAATATCTTCTGATCCCATGCTCAAGTTCCGTAGTTTCTAGTTTGATAGTAATGCCATAAACCTTCAAAAAGTATAGGCCAAAGAACATATCATCTTTTATCGGGGCTACATACACAGTTTCTTTGCACCAGGATTTCCCGAATTTCAGAGGCATCGGTCCCATAACGGAACCAGACATTTTCATCTCATGACCTGCAGTTTGAAGCATTATCCTTCGCACCCTGGCTATTGCTCACTTAATCTCTTGTAAGTGCTGTCTAAAATTATGGTGACTTGAGCCGCTGTGTCAACTACTACTTTACGTTTGATGTCTTCTACACCCATTGGAACCCTCAGCACTGAGAATGATCTCATTTGATTGATGGTTACCATTTCGAAGTCTCTTGATTCCCCCGACCGGATGATTTGCCTGATCAGATTCTGGGGGTATCACTATCTCTACACCTTTGCAGGTGTCTCTGCCTGTATCAGACGTGAGCTGGTCATCCGTCTCGATCAATATCAACTCTTGACAGGACTTCATATTATCAGAGTCTGTTTCGTTCAAGATCAACTCTTGACCGGACGTTGCTTTCTCCGAATCTGTCTTATGCATTGGCCTATTGCTTTTTATTGGCCATGTCTATTTCAAAGTTGCTCTAACATAAGTAGGATGTTCAACATCACCATCGTACTGAAAGTCGGCTTCGGAATACGCCAACATTACTTCTGCTTTCAACCGAGCATAAATTATGCGGTCCATGTGTTGAAACCATATTACTTTGTTGACGGCTTCTTCTGTGTCTGAAATTTAGGGCATATTGACCTGCTGCTTTATCCAGATACCCTTCGCAGAACTTGAGAACAGACTGTTCATATATCATCTCATCTCTCATGTCTGGATAAGCTTTCATAGCTAGGGTCACAACTCTATTTTCCCAGTCAACCAATGTCTGTCTGAGATTGTGCAGCATAAGAGAAATATATCTGAGCTGTTTCAGAGAGGTCTAAAATGTTTTTGTCCAGCGGTCCAATTTGCTCATAAACTCTTGGCGCTTGTTGATATGCTTTGCCAGGATGTAACGTAGATGTAGTGGGCCTATCGTATAAACGAGCTGCAGTTGGATTTAATTCCGTGTCTCCCATGGTGACCATTGGTTCTTCCGTCCCATAGCCATTGATGGATCTGTCATTGGGCAACTAGGTCCACCACAGAGATTTGGTGGGGTCATTGTTGACGTCTTTCTCCCAGCTGATTCCCAATTAGGGGTGTAGAGGTCGCTGCTCAAACCCCACGTCCATAAATGGATCTGTCATTAAACGACAAGGTCCGTAGTTGGAGTGGTACTGTATTTTATGTTGAGATGTCAATGGTGTTGTGACATCTCAGGTTGGCATCCGTATTCAGTCAGTTGTGATATTTCAGGTGTAGATGGATATCAAAAATCTGAGGGATGATGCATGCCATCCGACCTCAATCACCTTGGTTGGTCTTCCCTGTATCTGTTGGGAGACATCACTGTGTGTGGTTGGGCCATCGAGGTAAACACAACTCCCCCCTCCCCCAAACTACAGAATTCAGTCTTGTTTCCTTTAATCGGGACTGATTAAGATTAAGGCTTTGGTATTGTAGGTCTGATATACTGTGTTTTGTTGTCGACGTAGCAAGGGGCTTGTAAGGTTGTGTGTAAAACCGGTGCAATAATATTATCATTATTACGCAAGTTGCTGTTGTGATATATGAAATATCCTAGTTATGCTTAAAGGGTAGTAGATGTTTATACACAAATGACGTTCTGGTCTCATAACAGTCATCTTTTTTTAAAAATTTTGTCCCTAAATAAATAAATAAATAAATATAGAGTAGCCCTTTAAATTCCATATTTTTTTACAGTGTCCTTTTAAAATTTCACAAAATTTACAAAGCGTCCCTTAATTTTACTAAGGAGTGCACATTTTATATATAAAATCAATTTGACCCATATAAATAAAATAAAGAAACTACTGGTGGACACCTGACTAACCTTGCAGCCAAATCCTGTGCATTTTTAGCTCTACTGGCCAAAGGCCAGAAGTGCTTATGCGATGGCGCGTTGTCTGTCGTCCGTCGTCTGTTAGCAGCACTTTCTCTGAAACCGCTGGGCCAATTAAACTGAAACTTAACATGGGTGTTTCTATTGCATAGGAGACTATACATAAGATTTTTTTGTCGATCTGAAATTCAAGATGGCCGCCGTTACTAAAAATAGTCCAAAACTTAAAAAAAATTCTTCTTATGAACGGCCCAACAGATTTTCAAAATGTTTATGTAGTTATGATGACCAACTATAGTTTTGTTAGATTTGTTCAAATGGTGTCCCTAGGGTTAAATATGACCCCGCCCCGAGGGTTCAATTAGGGGACACATGTCATAATAATATTTTTTATTATTATTTTTTTTTAAAATGGAAATGATTTTGTCTATATGTTCACAGAAGCATTGTTTAGTGAAGGAGGTTCAGATAGTAAAAATGACTGGGTTCCACTGTCTTAAGGGGTCAGGAGGGGCCCCAAAAGGGTAAAAATTGGGAATTACTAAATTCGTTTTCTTAAGAACCAGTATGTCAGATTTGTTCATATTTTGCATAAATTATCCCTATGTGTAGGGTTTTGATTGCAGATAAGAATTTAGGGGCTAAAATTTATAGGGGCTCTGTAAGGGGACTTAGAATTTTACATAGGGATACAATGGGAAAACAGAAAATTCTTTTTTTCTTTCAGCTGTTCTTAAACCATTAGGCCAATTAGACTGAAACTCCACATGGGTGTTTCTATTGCATAGGAGACTATACAGAAGATTTTTTTTTCGATTTGAAATTCAAGATGGCTGTCATTACTAAAGATAGTCCAAAACTTAAAAAATCTTATTCTCATGAACGGCCCAACAGATTTTCAAAATGTTTATGTAGTAATGATGACCAACTATAGTTCTGTTAGATTTGTTCAAATGGTGTCCCTAGGATAAAAAATGACCCTGCCCCGAGAGTTCAATTAGGGGACACATGTCAATATAATATATATTTTTTTTAAATGGAAATAATTTTGCATATATCTTCACCTTCTTTAGGTAAAGGCGGTTAAGATTTGTAAAAATGACTGGGTTCCTATGTCTTCAGGGGTCAGGAGGGGCCCCAAAAGGGTACAAATTGGGAATTAGTAAAATTGTTATTGTAAGAACCGGCATGTCAGACTTGTACATATTTGATATAAATTATCTCTAAGTGTAGGAGTTTGACTTGCAGATAAGAATTTAGGGGTTAAGATATGTAGGGGCCCTGTAAGGGGACTTAGAATTTTACAAAGGGATACAATGGGAAAACAGAAAATTCTCTCTTTTTTTCATTTATTCTGAAACCACTAGGCCAATTAAACTGAAACTTCACATGGATGTTTCTATTGCATAGGAGACTCTACAAAAGATTTATTTTTTCTATCTAAAATTCAAGATGGCCACCATTACTAAAAATAGTCCAAAACTTAAAAAGTCTTCTTCTCATGAACGGTCCAACAGATTTTCAAAATGTTTATGTAGTAATGATAATCAACTATAGTTTTGTTAGATTTGTTCAAATGGTGTCCCTAGAGTTAAAAATGACCCCGTCCTGATGTTTCTATTGCATAGTAGAATTTCAAAAAGTGCTATGGCCACTATGAGTCAGTAGAAGCGTTCTCAGGTCCTCTTGGGCCTCTTGTTAATTATCCTGTGATACACAATAGGACACGCTGAAACGGAGGGTTGATCACACAATCACGCCAGTAGTTTGTCAGTTGTTGACTTTGAACGGAGTAGCTGGTGCCACCATTCAACAATCTGTCGGTTTTACTACAGCAAAGAAATTATTATAAAATCAATGCTTTTGTCGGTATGATAGGTCGTGTGATTATAAAATATTTGTTTAGATTTCTGTGACTTTTAGAATTTTGAGAAAAAAAACAGCATTTGTGCGCTACCGGAAACGAGTATGAGGCTGACTTTCCCCGCCATCAACACAAAATTATCACCAAAAGACAAAATAATTTTTAAATTGCCAAAGACGGTGCCGAAAGCAAGCTTACACATTTACAAAACCTAGCAAACAAACAAACATATATTACGAGAAATCGTTGTGTTGCTATATGACTGGCCAAACGCTATCTCATGGAGATTTCTGAATCCGTGAAGCAATTTTTGCCCGACACAACTAAAAGACGAATTTCCAAAAAATGTGCAAATATAATTCAATTGCCTTCAACGCCAATGTTGTAATATTCGCTTTGACTCACTTGGTTGTAGAATCAGTAGCTTCCAAATAGCTTGATAACTTCGATGATGTTGGATGTAGGTTTCAAAGTGATCAGAATTAGACTGTATTCCCCGACTTCCGGTAAGGAGAACCAGACTGGTTTCTACCGTTTTAACTGCAGAATGGACGTTGTTTACATCGGTGGTGATAAACTTTAAAAGTGTTGTGTTTTAAATAGATTATATGGACAAAAGTTGCACCAAATCGTTAGTAGCACTTTTTCTGAAATGACAATAGTAAATTATTTTAACAAATTTACTTGAAAAAAGTATTGTAAAGAGTAAAAATAGCTGACTGTCATGTATAAATTTGAGTGTGCGAGTTACGATAGCATAGCAACTTACACCGTCTATTGTCCTTGTGCATCGGAGTGTGAACGTGAGCGAGGTAGTCATTGTAACTCAACCTATCATCCACACGCCTACCAATCGCACAGCCCGCGTTTTAATACAAAGAAGACGTTTTGAGGAGGGGGATTTACGGTTCCGCAGGCGGGGGAGCCGATTTGAGAATTTTTACTGTAAGTGTTCAATATTTTAATGAAATGCGTTTTATTTAAAGATTTTTACGAAAATCGGAAAATGTCATCGAATGATCAGTTAAACAAAAGGTAAGCTCAGTTAGTCATTTAATGAACATGTGAGCACTTCTGAAGTGGTCACAAAAGTGACCATAGGGCTGCATCTGGCGATCTTCTGTCATATTATCAAGTAGATACGTTCTGTTTTGTTTATATAAGTGCTTTCGAGGGTAGACATTTGAATATAGTTTGCGTACGCGAAAAGTTACGCAATATGTCGGCCGTACTACAAATAAATATGAAGAAACATCCAGTACAACGCAGGGGTGCTATGCAAATAAAAACAAACTCCGTCATTGTTCCGGATTGTTCATTAAGCATAATCTTATTCTAGCGTAATTAATGAAATATTTCGTTTAATATTTTAACTTGTTCCTTCATGGTTAACATAAATCTAAACGTCGGCCATCCACATTTTCCTTGTGTTCACACCTGCTCTTCCATTTGTGTCTGATTAAACTGAGTATCAACTGTAAGGTCCATAAAATATTGTTCCTTTCTTGAATCCACCAAATCCATCAATTTATGCCAGAATGTCATGTATTTTATCAGCAACTTTGAAATATGTCAATTAGGTCAGAGTTATGTCCCTTGTTATCAATCATTTCAGATGAGCGACATAGGGCCATATGTTATGCTCTCGTGTATATGGTATTTTTCTATAACCACTGTTTTCTTTCTTTTAGATCAAAACGATGTGGGACTATTTAATGGAAAGCGGAAGAAATTATTAAATCTATGCGTTAAATTTAAAAAAAAATCCACCTACATTAAATACAATATTTGTTATTCTGGTGATTCACCTATTCAAAACAAATAATTCTTTCCTTCTCACCTTTAATAAGAACATCAATACCATACTGTTTATCGGATAAATAACAAAATACTCAATAAAATATCAAATACACCATCAGTCAAAGCAAAAACTACCTTTTACACAAAGTTTTTACAAAGATTGGTCTGTTCCAGTTAACTTTAGAGAACTGTTGGACGAGTCGATTGCCAACAACGATGATATTATACATCAAAAGTGTTCTGCCAGTCCTCAAGAGTTTAATGAATAAGAGAATCGAGTTATGAACAATTGTATGAGCTGTTTTCAAGGTGTACATTAGACACGATAAATCAAAATGAACAACACATCCGTCCACCAATTCCTTTTATCTTAGCGGTAAAACTGCACAGTTATATAAAACATCCGATATTATGGATATCTGTTCAATAACTTATAGTCTAATTTGTCTCTGTGGTGTGGACTTTTTTTTGTTGACCAAATACTAAATTGCAGCCTGCGATAAAGTAACTCATTGGCCAGTATCGGGTTATGCTAAAACATTGACAAATAAAACGGAAAATGCCGAATTGTGTATTAACAAATTTCTCATAAATAAGATAAACTACAAGAATGGAATCAACCCAAATCTTTGAATGGAACCTACCTATTTGTGATTCAATACACTATTATCTTTAAGAAACTTGAAGCTGTTGTAAAACGTGATACAATTCAGCGTTTCTTCCGAGTTGCATGTGGTTTATTACATTTTACAGTATAATATTTTATATTATAATAATATCATAGCAGAGCTTAGGCATAACTGCACTATTTTAGACAGTCTTATTCGCAAAGCTTGAAAACTGGAATTACACATGTCTTGTGTCTTATAAAAATGTATATATACAAATTTTAAACGAACAAGAATGTATACAACTGTATATCTATATAAAAAGCATTAATACGAAGAATATAAACACATTGGAGTTTTGACAGACTGTTTGTTCTAATTTATATAGCACCCCTGCGTTGTAAAGTATCCGCCTGCTTTGTACTGTATATTTTGTCATTATCCTTCATCGAACGGCTGCCTTTTTGCGTAACTTTCTGCGTAAGTAAACTATATTATATGGTCTACAATCGGAAAGTTCTTATATAAAAACAGGGCTTGTCTGCTTGAAATTATGACAGAAGATGATCGTCAGGTGCACCAATTTAATCAACCTTATGACAACTTCAGAAGTGCTCACACATTCATTAAGTAACTAATTGGTTAACTATAGGTTTGTATAACTTGTCATCCGATGATATTCTTCGATTTTCGAAATAAAGTTTAAGTAAAATGAATTTCGTGAAATTATTGACCACTTACCGTAAAATTCACCCATTTGACCCCCCTCCCCGACCATGCCTAACCGGAAGTCATCCGCCTTAAAACGCCGATGTTGTAATTACAACGCGGGCTATGCGATTGGTAGGTGTGATTCAGCAAAAATCTATGGAAATTTATTCGGGTCAAAATGTTTCGAAGTTGACTTGTGTTAACTGGAGAACTTTTTGTACCACCAACAATTGTTTATATTTGACAGCCGTTTAATAAACATGGACATCGTTTTGTTATACCGTGCAGGTATAGGTAAGACAAAGGTAGTAGGGCTCGTCATGACATTTCAAAAACACCATATACGCCGTTTACTTGTCAGTCAGACATCCACTTTAGAACTATTATGTGCTTCTTGGTACTAACCAACATAGTAGTGGTCATTAGACATTACATTCAATGTTATAGCAGAAAGTGATGATTCGATAACAGGAAAGCCTATTGGTTGTGTTTACAAATCTACGGATAAATATATGTCCATCGGGCCAAACACTTTATCTTGTTCGGGTAATCAGAATCAATACTACGGCTTCTTTATCGGCAGATGTTGAGACGAATCCAGATCCATCTGATGAAACTCGACAAATACTCGAGGCTATTGCAGACAAAATAGCTTATACAACAAATGAAATTAGACAAGTAAAAGATGAAGTATTGGAGGTAAAAAATGAAAAGATGACTATTTAATAGGAAGTTTACAAAATTAAATATACAGTTAAGCACGTTGAAGAAAAACAGTATTCAAATGAAAGCGCCTTAACGATATGGAGTCAAAATTTGAAGAATTGTCATTAAATCAAGAAATGCTTCAATCAGATATAGATACTTTGCAAATAGAATTCGATAAAAAATACGAGTTTGAAAACCTGAAAGAATGTTGATTATCTTGAAATACAGTGTCGAAAAATACTTTACGAATGTTTGGCCTTGAAGAAGAAAATTTTGAAACCGAAACTGTCCGAAAATCTATCGTTATGGAAAAAGTTGTCAAGGTCGCTTTTCCTGATAAAGAATATGGTACTGACATAATTTTAATTGCAATTCGAATTGGTTATATTGATAAACAGACACTTAACATGCTTGTAAAGTTTGCTTACTGGCAACAAAAGATCGATTTGTTTAGCGGACGAGATAAACTACGGAAGGGGGCATTCGGATATCAAATGATTTGTCATTTGAACAAAGAAAACAACTGCAAGATTTGAGCAGTAGAGGTCTAGGTGGTTATTTAAAAAATGGCGAGTTGCAGACCTAACAAAAAAATCTAAAAGGGATGACGTTTACTCAAAAAGGTGTTCGAGCACTAGCCTCAATAAATGAAGCTGTACATGGAAATAATGGCATGGAAAAAACTCAGTCAGTAAATCCACCAGCACTCGAAAATGTTTAGACTAATCACACTTTGTTTAATGCCATGGGAGAGGTATTTTAGCTGTCAGGTCAACGCCCACCAGATAACAATCATACCATATCTATGACTTTTTCGAACATTGAATTGTCTGATAATGACTATGTCTTACATACTAAATTTTGATATTATAATATTGTTAGAAACATGGGAGCATGAATTCGAGGATATCGATAAAAAGTTTCCAAATAATATTTATTTTATTTGTCCTGCCAAATTGTCTATACACGGTGGTAGAAACATGGGTAGAGTTGTTGTTATCATCTGTAGTGAATATAAACAGTATGTTAAACAATTATCTGCTAGTTTTGAATTTGAGTTTTATTACAAATTAACAAAAGTATACTTAATTCGAATAGTAATCTTATACTTATAGGTGTGTATAAACAACCAGAAAACTCTCCTCTTTATTGGGGTATATTATCAGGTTTTCAAAGTATAGAAAATGAAATGGTTGAAACTCAGACTAAATTCCCAGGATGTAACGTTCTTCTTGCTGGTGACTTTAATGCGCACACATCAACGCTAGATGAATTTACCGATATAGATTTACATATAACAGGATTTAGTGAATACGAAGATATATTAAATGGGGACATCCGTATAAAGAGAGAATCATGTGATGACAAAATTAATAAATTTGGTAAAGAACTTCTACAATTTTGTAAAACTTACAGCTTTTATATTGTAAATGGAAGGTTTGGTAGCGATAAAGGAACTGGACAGTTTACATATATAAGCCAATCTGGTTGTAGTGTCATAGATTATTTTCTTATCTCTAAAAACCGTATTGATTCCATAGGAAATTTTTAAGTATATGACAGAACTGAGTGTAAACATCTCCCAATCAATTTGTACTTACATTCATGTAATTTAATTAAGTCTGACCAGGTTGACGATCAGAGTAATAATGTCACTGAAAATAAATAAGAATTTAGTGATGAACTTGTGGAGGAATTCATAAACATTTTACGTGAAAATGTACTGGAGGGCAAAATATCAACTGCGTTATAAATGGCTTTTTCAAAATTAGGGATGAAGCATGTGATCAATTTAAATACAAGAAACAAGTAAAAATATAGCCTTTAACAAATCAAAAGTGGTTCGATAGCGATTGTTGCATCCTTAAAAATGACAAAAGCCGATGTTTACGTCATATTCGCACGACTAGGGCTATTGATGATCTAAATGCATACATTTGCGCAAAGAAGATTTCAAACCTGTGTGCGGTAAAAAGAAATATTGTTATAATAAAAGTGTTCTTAATTCAAAAATAGAATCAACTAAGAACTCAAAACACTTTTGGTGTAAAATTAAAGCATGTAACCCAAAGAATCCTATTGCTAAATCTAAAATATACAATGACACTTGGTATAATCCATTTTAAAGCGCTATTTAACCGGTTTGATGATATTAATGATGACAATGATGGAAATAATGATATTAATTATGAAGAAATATACGATGGCTCAAATTCCATAGATAGTTTTATATTTTATTCGGAAAATACAGCTGGCGAGGTCATGGATGCAGTGAGAAGTTTGATGAAGAACAATGCTTCATCGGGTGCACTTATTGCTGGACATATTATTTACAGTATATACATTATATTGCCATATTTTAATAAACTTTTCAATAGATTGTTTTCAAGAGGAGAATTCCCAGATAATTGGGCAGACTCCATTTTAGTACCTATTCATAAAAAAGGATCAATTAACTATTCAGATAATTACAGAGTTATATCATGACTAGATACTTTTAATAAGATATATATTAGCATACTTACTAAACGGATAACTTTCTATTCAACAATATTTGATAAAATATCTGAGTCAAAAAGTGGTTTTCGCTCAGAATACTCTACTATTGATCATGCTTTCATACTGCAGGCAATCGTTTCTAAATATCTTTGTAAAAAAGGTAGAAAATTATATGTGGCATTTGTAGACATCATGGAAGCTTTCGACAGTGTCCATAGAAATTAACTTTTTATTGCACTTAGAAACTGTGGTATAAATGGAATTTTTTTCCAGTCAATATAAGGAATTTATTAAAATGTAAAAGTATGTGTAAAAGTTAATGGTACATATATAGAGTATTTTCAGTGTCCAATCGGGTCTCGTCAAGGCTGTGTCCTTCAGCCCAATATTGTTTCCATTATTCATTAACGAACTGAGCGAAGAAATTAATAACAGTTGAATACAGTTCAGTTGACACCTGATATTGTGGAAATACTATTGTTGTTGTTTGCTGATGACATTACATTTGTCTCAGATTTTGTTTATAGTTTACAAAAGCAGTAAAATTTACTATTTAAATATTGTACAACATGGAAATTGAAAGTGAATATATGAAGAAAACAAAAATTGTCGTATTTAAAAATGGCGGACGCCTAGCAAGAGTGGAGAAGTGGTCATTTAATGGATCGTTTATTGATAATGTAAACGGTTTTAATATGTCGGTTTGCAATTTACCAGTCAGTAAGCTGTGTGCCTGATGTCGAATGCATTAGTGATAAAGGCTAAACGAGTGCTAGTAACAATGCTTTAATCCGTTGAGTGACCTCATACTGTATTTTTTAAAGTATTTTATACATAGGTAAGTCCAATATTGTTACATGGTTCAGAACTGTGGGGTTTTCGATAAAACGGAATGTATAGAGTCCATTTAAATGCTTGTACAAGATTTATGAATGCATCGATACAATCTTGTAATGCTGTAGTTATAGGTGACTGTGGAAGGTACCTTATGCACATACCTGCCAGCAAACGTTGTATAAAATATTGGTGTAAAATATTAAAAATGCCTAGCACGAGATTTGTTAGAAAATGTTATGATATGTTAGTCCTTTTAGACAGTCAAGGATATAAAAACTGGGTTTCTAAACTTAAACACAACTTGTATTCAAATGATTTTGGTTATATTTGGGAAAATACAGAATTATTTTTAAACCAATATTATATTAGACTTATAGATCAATTTAAACAAAGTTGGAGCGGAATGGTGGAGGGTAATGCAAAATTAAATTTATATAACCATTTTAATCAAGAACTTATTGTAGAACCTTATTTAAATTATTAAATATGATATTTATAATGTCAATGGTTGCATTTAGAGCCTCATCTCATTGTCTACTTATAGAACGAGGAAGACATAAAGGTATTCCAAAAGAATATGTTTTCATTGTAAAACATTAATTGAAGACGAATAGCACTTTTTACTGATATGTCCATTATATCATGATTCAAGATCACTTTATATTCCAAAGAATATTTTACACTTTCCAGTAAAAACAAGTTCTACATTTTTATGTCATGTAAATGTGAAAATATTATCAAACGCGTAGTTATTTTTCTTTATTATGCTTTCATCAAAAGAAGCCAATTGGTCAAAGATTAATATAATGTTATGGTCATGATATTATGTTTGTCTTTATATTAGAATGTATTTAAATGTATTTGAATGTAATGTATAGTTACTAAAATTCCAAACCACGTGTAAATGTTGTGATATTGTATTGTATATATGCAATGCGTGTGGACCGGAGGCCCGAGTCACTAATTAAGAATTGAATATATTTGGTCGTCTGCAGTATACAAATTTACAATGTTAATACAGGGTTACTATAGCAACTCATATGAACCAGACTGTTACAATGTGTTTGTAATCTAATTTTACGAAGAAAACGTCTTGAAATAATAAAAGTCTTCGAAGTAATAAGTTTAACAGATGTAAGTTTGGATGATTTACACGCATACTTCACTGATTATAAATGGCTGCCATATGCGCAATACCACTGGCACACGGCTTCTTTAAAGGAAAGAGCGCAGCGTGGGCTGGCGGCAGAGTGTCCGCCTTGCATATGGAAGGTTGTTGTGGTTTTGATTCCCGACTTGGTCATACCAAACACTTGGAAAATGGTACATGTAATAGAAGTTTCCTCGCTTGACGCTCAGCATTTAGAAGATAGTTCTAGGTCTGGTTGTCCGGTGTCGGTATAAAGTGACTGGGTTCGGTGTCATTCCATGTGCCTGCGACATGTTATTGCAGTGTGGTAGCGCTCAGGATACTGTCTCAAGTAGACACTGTCGCGATAGGACTGAAAACTTGTTGAAAGATAAACATCATGCAACAACTACCTCATCTTTAAAGGTACAAACCTGAATGCCGGAACTTAATTTTACTCATGTTCAATCAACCGTGAGAGGGTGTAAACGTTACATTTTTATTGATGTATACTACAAACACATATATAATAACGTTATAAACTGTTCATTTTTTGTTTCTATCCAGCCTGGACCGGTAAGCACAGTCGGTAGCGCGTCTGACTAGCAATCCAGGGGCCGTGTGTTCGAATCCCCGCCAGGCCACAGTCTCTGTGATGATTGGTATACGACATTGCGTCTTAGTGTCATTAGTCCTAACTGGTGATTCAAATGTGGAAGTGCTTGAGAACAGGATCCCAGGAATAAGTGGTTAGGTATGTTCGTCCACTATGCCATAAAATCACGCTTTCAATCAACTGTTAGATTAGTTTACATCCCTTCTCCACCCATACCCCTCTTAAAGAGCTATACACTAAACGACCGTGCAATCATAATGTATATATTTTTTACATTTAAAGTATGCAGTTCAAAGACACTATAATAATTGATATTTGGATTTTGGCTCCAAATAGGGTTTCTCCATTATTTTATGCAAATATACGATATTATTAAGAAAAAACGATAACGTTCTTACTGAGCATTAGTTGTTTTGGTATGGCAATATTCTGATATATTATGAAGACTTAAGAGCAACAACCTTAGTATAACAATCAAGATGTCTGTGTTTGCACAATGCGTTATCTTTTTGCGAAGCGATAAATAATATTGTATTATCATCTTTACAAAAGCAGTAGTACAGGACAAACAGAAAATGACAATTTACATTGATTTTAAGACCATAAATGCTTCCTCTTCCTCGTGTATTCGTAAATCGTAATATACACCACTTTTGATGTCAATAAATTAGTCTTTATCTTGAACTAGAGACAATAATGCCTTTAAAGGGACTGCGGAATGTGATGATGAATTAACTTTTAATTGTTTTCTAGCATCCATCAGATAAAGTAGTCGTTTTCAAAGGGACTGTTATGTCATTATATTATTATTATATTATTTATTTTATGAAACGCCAACGAGCGAGGGGCGTATATGGACGAAGCATACTTGGTCCGAAAACATTGTTTAAATGGCCGGTGCAGAGTTAACGTGCTCTTGAAATTTTCTTTGTTTGCCTACAAAAACAACCATGTAAGTGAAGTTAATCAGTTTAAAAGTAAATCGGATGTTAATGATGAGTTCCTAATCATTGCATATTGTTTAATTTGATTGTATATTTAGTTTAAACTAGGTTGTTTATTTTCTGATTTTTTTGCTCCACTCCGTAGGGCAGGTCGCCCCTACGTGCGTCGTACGGGTTAGCTAATCTACGGTGGATATGTGTGTCAGTATATTGTAAACACACCCCGAACTTTGTATACCTTCCATACTTACATCTGTAATCAATACTTACTGTTTTTTGGTTTCCGTCTTCTTTACGACATTATTCAATTTATTATACAGTGCACTCCCCTGTTTCTCCCTTGTGTCGAGCGTGTTCGCTCTGAACTCGACTTCACAGTTCTGTTTGTCCTGACTTGAGTCGTTCAGTTTTAAAGTTAAGAATGTTGTTTTCATTGATATATTATTTAAGTAATGTAAGACTTGTGTTAGCAGTTGCTAAGAACAAAAGACAATAATTGTAATTTCATATATTTTTAGTGGATCAAGCTACAACGTATTGTTTTATTATTTTGTAGCTTTCACGGAATCGTTACATGAAGGATGTCAGTACCTGACGCTTTGAAAATAAACCTTTGAACACTACCGGTTCTGTGACTTTTCTGTTAACTGCCAAAACAGGGACACACGGTGAAATTAAAAAAATACACATTTTTAGTTGATACTCATTTGCTTTAGCTCGTTCACTACCGCCCGCGTTAAATATATCTCATATATATATACGAAATAGGATGCTTTCCCGCCATTCACCAGAGTTATGTCCGTTTTGAAAGTAGGAATGAAATAAAGCTTCTGCGTACATAATATATTATTTCAAGTCTATTTTGTGCGATCATATATTGCATATATATACTCTTTAAAATATATTAAAAGTTCAATATGTTAGTAGATATATTACCAAGTATATATTTAAGATAATCAATTACTATTGAAGTGTGTACCTTTAAGGCGATGTTCCTCACTGAGACACAATAGATGCTCTCTAAACTTAAATCCAGATTCAATTAGCAGCATTATTGCTGAACAGTTCCAATACTACGTTGATGTTAGTCTAATCCTAATGAAAGACGCGTGCAATTCCATGCATATATCCCCCAATTAATGAAACTAACTAATATATCCCAATCCCTCATACCTCCCGAATTAGAGACCCATTTCACTAACCTTCGTAAGTATTACGATTTGGGTATGAACACATTGTGGCACCAATGGACGTTTCATTAGTAACTAAATAACAGTGAAAGGCATATCCTTTTTCTATGGTGGCTGAGTTCTGCCATGTCGCGTTCTCGTTATGGCAAAATACGAAAACTCGACAAATGCCGTCTTGTCGAGTCCCCAACTTGACAAAAAAAGACGGATTTCACGTCGTTTTGGTGCCATATTATGCCATGTTTGCGACCAATCAGAACGAATCCTATGTGACGTATCGGCGACCCACCAGAACAACACGCCAAACGGCCTATTTGTCGTTTTGCGTGTTGTTGTGTCGGCGTCCGCCAGAACGACGACTCGATAGCATACCAAGTTGACACTTTACAAGTCCTTGACATCAGCAGGGTTCTCCCGTACTCAATAGACCGATAAGTCACCACTCTCACTACCATGTGACATAAGGCAATTAACACCACGGGTGTTTGTGATGCTGAGTGTCATGTAAGTAGCAGTATTGCATATTACCTATATTTTCAAATAAGTTTTTAAATAATATATTAACATAAATCATATCAAATCAGTAAAGAAATATATAATGAAGCCACATTTTCATCCAATTTGAGAAAAAAGTGTAAAAAAAAATGATATTGTTCCAAAGCGATTAAGTTCATTTCCAGTTTGTATAAATACATTTGTAACATATGATATCGAAAATATTTATTAAAAAAGAAAACATCAGAATTTTTTTTTTTGTAAGTTCAGTCAAGCACTGTTTCTCATGCTGTAGCACTTAAGGAGTAAGCATAGTTATTTTGATTATTAAACCTTCTGTCAATAATTAATATGTTTGTTAACCGATGTACGTGTTAACTATGAACTTTGATAAATAAATAGATACGATATTAAATAAAATAGTTTAAAGTTATGTAGTAGTGCTAAAACATGAATATTTCTTGTGTGATACAGCTTAAGACGTCAACGTGGTTATTGTTACTTTTAAACCATTTGGCAATATAAAATATGATTTATAACAATTACATGTTGAGTAAGCACTGTTAAATACCACACACATAGCTAATAAGACTAGTAATTTAAAAAGAGATAAAGATATATGTAATATTATAAATGCTTAATTAAGCTTTTTATACAAATTGTTTTCATTGTAAAGATTCTCTTATTAACGCGGCTTACCAATGTTAAATAGTTTGGTTTACATGTGTATGTTAAATATAAAAAACTGTTAAATACCACACAAAAACATAATAAGATAAACATTTTATACAAATTGTTTTTACTGTAAAGATTTTCAGAACATATTAACGATTCTTATCAATGTTAAATAATTTGGTTTACATTTATTATGTTAAATATAAAAACTATTAGATACCACACACATACGTAATAAGATAATTATTTTTAAAAAAGTAAAAGAGATATGTGTAATACTATCTATGTTAAAGTTAGCTCTCAATACAAATTGTTTTCACTGTAAAGATTTTCAGAACATATTAACGATTCTTACCAATGTTAAATAATTTAGTTTACATATATTATGTTAAATATAAAAACTGTTAGATACCACACACAAACATAATAAGATAATTATTTTTAAAAAGTAAAATAGATATGTGTAATACTATCTATGATAAAGTTAGCTCTTTATACAAATTGTTTTCACTGTAAAGATTTTCAGAACATATTAACGATTCTTACCAATGTTAAATAATTTGGTTTACATGTATTATGTTAAATATAAAAACTGTTAGATACCACACAGATACGTAATAAGATAATTATTTTTAAAAAAAGTAAAATAGATATGTGTAATACTATCTATGTTAAAGTTAGCTTTTAATACAAATTGTTTTCACTGTAAAGATTTTCAGAACATAATAACGATTCTTACCAATGTTAAATAATTTGGTTTACATATATTATGTTAAATATAAAAACTGTTAGATACCACACAGATACGTAATAAGATAATTATTTTTAAAAAAGTAAAATAGATATGTGTAATACTATCTATGTTAAAGTTAGCTCTTAATACAAATTGTTTTCACTGTAAAGATTTTCAGAACATATAAACGATTCTTACCAATGTTAAATAATTTGGTTTACATTTATTATGTTAAATATAAAAACTGTTGTATATCACACACATACGTAATAAGATAATTATTTTTAAAAAAGTAAAATAGATATGTGTAATACTATCTATGTTAAAGTTAGCTTTTTATACAAATTGTTTGCACTGTAAAGGTTTTCAGAACATATTAACGATTTTTATCAATGTACAATAGTTTGATTGACATGTATATGTTAAACATAAAAACTTTTAAAAACGAAACACATACGTAATAAGATAATTATTTTAAAACGATAAATAAACATGTGTAATATTATACAAATTATTTTTCACTGTAAGGAATTTTTAAATTAATAACGATGCTAATCAATGTAAAATAATTTGGTTCATTTATACATGAATACATAACATCACACGACTAGTTACAGAATGAATATTTATCTAAAATGAAAAGTAAATAGATAGAATATTAAAAAAATTAATCGGCATCTTAAGTACAAATTCTAAATTACTTGATGATGATAATTAATGTGAAATACTTTAGGTTACATGAATATGCTAGATATTAATATTACACATGTACTGAATCAAAAACATATAAATAATTGTTTATCAAAACAAATAAGATGGTTTTACAGTTTATGTTAGGGTGATATTTTTTTTTCATAATTCCTGATTTCACTGTACAGACCCTTTTTTCCCCAGGTCTTTACATCAACATTAAGATGTTATATAATTTTCTGCTATATTCGTTCCCAGTTTGTTATTTTTCTCTTCTATTTTCCTCTATAACCAGCAGCTACGCGAACATACAGGTCTTGAAATGTTGCGCTTTCCCATTACATGTCATGAATATTGTCATCTAACACAAAAATGAATATTAAACTATGCTCAATGAACGTCCGAGGAATTGGGAACAAAATAAAAAGGGAACAAGTGTTAACTTGGCTCAAATCTCATTCATTTAGTATGTGTCTTTTACAAGAAACTCATGCAACACCTAAACATGTCAATAGCTGGAAAAAAGAATGGGGTGGTGATATATATGTAAGTGGAAATAGCAGTAATAAAGAGGGTGTATCCATTCTTATTAATCCAAACTTCACTTTTAAATTAATTTCGTATACTGATATAGTTGTTGGCCGTTTACAAGCAGTGCACATACGAGTTGACGAAAGAAATATCATAATAATAAATATTTACGGTTCAAATAACGATGATCCATCGGTGATAAAAAAATTAGACAATTTCATATTAAAAAACGAAGAACACGATTTTATTATAGGTGGTGATTTTAATACTATACTAGCTGTTGAGTTAGATAAAAAGAATGGTCGTGCCAATACTCATTACAAATGTAGAAGTAAGTTAACGTCTTTAATTGACACATACTCTCTCTCCGATATTTGGAGACAGCAGCATCCATCAAAGCGTCAATATACATGGCATTCAAATACTTCACCACCGATCTTTTGTCGATTAGATTATTTTCTTATTTCGAATAATATTTCAAATTGCATAACATCTAGTTGCATAAAAACTAGTTATAAATCGGATCATTCAATTGTTACAGTTTCTATTGACCTAGTACGTAAACCTAGAGAACCTGGATATTTTAAATTAAACAAAAGTCTTTTAATACAAACAGTTTACCAAGAAATAATTCGAAAAAACATTACTGAGATAGCTACAATAAATAATGAAGCAACCCCAAATGTTCTTTGGGATATCATTAAAGGTGTTATAAGAAATGAAACCATTAAATATGCTTCTAAAAAAAAAAAACAGAATTAAAAAATAAAAAACAACTATATTCAGACATTGAAAAAATTGAATCAAAAATTGGAAATAAGTGTAATCAAAACGAAAATGAATTAAAACAAGAATTAGATCAAAAGGAAAATGAACTTAACAATATACAGGAAACAAAACTAAACGGAATTATCTTAAGATCAAAGTCAGAAAAAGTTGAATATGATGAAAAAAATTCAAAATACTTTGCAAGTCTTGAAAAAAAAAGATCAGAAGCTAAAATCATATCTAGGTTAAATGTAAATGGACAAAGTATTATGAATACAAATGCTATTTTAAATGCTTAGAAATTATTTTATACAAAATTATACAATAAAAAGATACAACCTACTCTAATATTAACTTTTTTACCAATCTATGCCAAAGTTGAATGAAATTGAAAAGCAAAAATGTGAAGGTTCTTTAACAGAATATGAATGTGCATGTGCCTTAAAAGAAATGAAAAATTGTAAAAGTCCTGGTTCAGATGGTATTACAACTGAATTTTATAAAATATTTTGGAATGATATAAAACCTTTTCTTATCAACTCTTTGAATTATTCTTTTAATATCGGTCAGTTAAATGAAATGCAAAAACAAAGTTATATTACACTATTACCTAAAACAGGAAAAGATACAGCAAATCTAGAGAACTGGAGACCAAATTGGTCTCCTTAATACAGATTATAGAATTGCAACCAAAGCCATTGCAAACAGAGTCAAATTAATTTTAAATTCTATAATAAATAATAGTCAAACTGTATTTATTAAAGGAAGGTATACTGGTGAAAATATAAGGCTCTTATTTGAAATTTTGGATTATGTCGAGAAAGAAAATATACCAGCACTATTATTTTTCTCTGATTTTGAAAAAGCTTTCGATAGCCTAAACCATACCTTTTTAATTGACGTTTTAAAACACTTTAACTTTGGCAACACCTTGATAAGATGGGTAGAATTATTTTATAAAGACGCCAAAAGTAGTGTTATAAATAATGGTCATGCAACTGATTTTTTCCCTATACAAAGAGGTGTTCGACAAGGCTGTCCTACTATCACCTTATCTCTTTATTATATGCATTGAGTTGTTGTCGTTTGAAATTGTAAATAACAAAAATATTAAAGGAATACACATGGCAGGTTTAGATATAAAAAATACATTTTTTGCAGATGATGAGACTTTCGTCACCGATGGATCAAAACAATCATTTGAAAACTTAATTAATATACTTGATTCGTTTAGTTATGTATCTGGGTTAAAACTCAACCCCTCGAAATGTAACATATTAAAAGCCGGTTTATTGAAAAATACACGTATAAAATACTCAAAAGAAATTCTGTTGGTCATCAGATAAGGCAAAAGCATTGGGAATGGGTTTTAGAACACAAAAACAAGATATTTTTAAACTTAATCTGGCTCCTAAAATAGAAGAATTCAAAAACTGTATTAAAAGCTGGCAGCATAGAAAATTAACACTACTTGGTAAAATTACAGTGCTAAAAACGTTTGCTCTCCCCAAACTAATTTACCCATAAACAGTTTTATCAAACCCTCCAAAAGACACAATAAAACAGCTAATCGAATATATGTATAAATTTATATGGAACAATAAACCGAGTTAAATAAAACGATCTACACTTATACGACAATTTGAGGAGGGGGACTAAAAATGTTAGAATTGGAAAAATTCATGTTTTCTCTTAAAGCAAGTTGGATCAAGCGAATAACGAACAATAGCACAGGACTATGGAAAAAATATATCTAAATCAATTAAAACATTATGGTGGTAACCTAATTTTTGAATGTGATATAAATTGTACTGATATAAATAACTTATTTCCAAAAAACGCTTTTCTCCAAAATATTTTAACTGCATGGAGGACAATATGTAAAGATGATACGTCTGAAAATATAAGTAAATGTGTTATTTGGAATAATTCGAATTTGAAAATAAGCAACAAAACAGTTTTTTTACAAAGGATGGTTTGACAAAGGGGTAAAATATATTGAACATATATATGATTATAGATTGAAAACGTTTTACACTTTTGACTACTTTTCATACTTATATGATATACCAAGAACAGATTATCTCAAGTATTTATCACTGATATCGTGTATTCCAAAACACTTTAAAGCTAAACTAAAAGACGAACAAACAAATAACAAAATTGTTAAACAAATAGAATAAAACAGTCTAAACATGTCAATAAAATTTTATACAATTATCAACTTCATAAGGAACCTACCTACATAAACACACAACAACAACAATGGGAAAAAGAATTTCATGATGCAATTATTGACTGGAAACATATATATAGTATACCATTAAAATGTGTTTCCACTAAACTACGCAATTTTCTATATAAATATATAATGAGAATAGTTGCAACAAATAAAAAGTTATTGAAATTCGAATTAGTTCATTCAGAACTATGTGATTTTTGTGCTATGGGCACAGAGACCGTTAACCATTTATTTTGGGAATGTGTTCATACACAAACTTTCTGGTCAAGTTTACAAATTATTTTGCGTAAATTTCACATTGATGTGACATTTAATTTATTTAACATAACTTTAGGATATTCAGCCAATAATACAAATAAAGCTGTGATAAATTTTATAATAATATCAGCAAAGTATTATATTTTCTTAAACAAATGTAGAAAAACCATTCCTAATGCCATTGGATACAAGTTATACTTATTCAAATGTATTGAAATTGAAAAAATGATTGCCTTTGAAAATGACAAATTGCATTTACATAATAAAAAATGGAGATATTTTATCGATTAATGTTTTATTAAAATCATTTTGATATATTTATGTTGTTAATGGGATGATGCAAACAATTTTATTTATAATATTGCATTGCATTGCACTTCTTTACATGCATGGCTGCTGGCTATCCCCACTTCTCTCTGTGTCTGTCCACCTCTGTTTCTCTCTCTCTCTCTTTCTATCTCTATCTTTATCTCTATCTACTCTCTCTCTTTATTATTTTCACAATACAAAGACAATTTTATTTTGGTTCATTAAAAAATCTATGTATATGCTGTATGTGAAAATGTAAATAAATGTAAATAAATGGGTTACCATAATAATGGTAACTGAAAATTAAAAAAAAACAAAAAACAATCATCATCATGAACATCATCATCATTATCATTTTCTCAGATAAGATATGTTACTATTCGAATTATTGTTATTATAAGAAAAGATTGTTTAAAAAAAAAAAAAAGTTCAGTCAAACAACATTCGGACCCAAATCAAGAAAAGGCGCTGTAAGATTTGTTTTATCCAAACTCAAACTCCCATTGCGCGGATCATAATGAAAGTTTAGCAATGAAAGTTTATACATATTATTGATTATAAAGCCGATTTTATTTTGAACATTAACAAAAAATCACATTAATTTCCAACCATGTCGAATAATGGACAGGGAAAGTGTTTATTTCAACATTTGTGACTATTCTTGAGAATCAGCATTCAAAGACACTCGAAATCGATTTGGTATACTAAAATATAGAAAACAAAAATAAAACAAGTATATTCGAAATATGTCCCGATTTTATTTTTGAAAAACATATCGTAATAACAGAAAAATATAGTTAAGTCAATAGTAATACTATGTTCAGGTTGTTTGTCAAAATGGCCGACGATGACGCAATAATTTGATCACGTGATTCCCGGAGTGCGTGCTTGCGTTTATAAATAACTACTACTGCAGTAGAAGGACCTGTCTCTGCTATTATGTCACTGTATGTACGCAGTATTTTTTTCGAAACTTTAAATTTGACGCTAAGAAGTTCCATATATTAGGAACGTTAGTGAAACCAAGGACTTTCTATATATTAAGTCCTTGGTGAAACGGGCGCCAGGTCTAATCATCTCCAGTGACAAAGCAGGGAATCCTATGCCTGTTTTACATATAACTATATTACTATATAACGTTTCCCAAACTGTGACATTATTCAACTTTCGTTGAAGCATATGACCAATCAACGTCTCAGTACTATCCGTAGCACAGCGATCTAATAGACCCAAATGCTCGGGGCCTGTACATACTTTTCAGAGGCAAGTTGTTTTTTTTAACAAGTTTTTACTTAATGTCAATTGTATCAATGAAATGGGCAAAAAGAGTTAAAGTATCGTTAAAAGTGAACTGATAAATATACATCAAAACGCACCAAAAACATTCTACACACAGAAACGTTTATCGGGGTGGTGAAGATGCCCTCGGACTCACATAGTTTTTGCCTGTACATAAGTTATAGACTCACTACATCCCTGACTATGTGACGGACTCAATCGCTGAAAGCTGGGTCAGTTCTACAGTCTACTTTGACACGAACAAGCTTTTCATTTGGAGAAGTTCTAATGCAAATATAATTCTCAAATTTCCCTATGAAGCAGATAAAAACTTCAGCTTGAGTACATGCTGTCATACATCACAACTTATTGCATTCACGAAGGCGCGAAGTTACCAGACGATGTCGTGATGTCGCGACGTTAGAATATCTTTATATTTCTATTGCGAATATGTTATGAGTTGTTACCAACTTGCAATTATCATCGTTTTGTTACATCGTATCCTCAACTTCATGACGTCGCACCTTAACATCGCTCTTTCGGGATCGCAACTTCTTACTTTAATTTCACACACTGCACGCACGCGCGATATTTATTCAATATTTTGGTAACGTTCAATTTAGTAATTATATTTATTAATAATCATAATCTTTCTTAATTGAAGCAGAACATACAAAAAGTTGGACAGGTGAACAATGCACATTTTTATCAGTTTTGAAAAATAACTGTTTGCCGGTTATTTAAAAAAAGTGTCATCGACTACCTGATAAATATAGATCGCACGTTTTCCATTATTTATAGCGTGTTTGGTGTATATTTATCCTTTATTTGAAGTAATTATTTAAACTAACTCACGATCTTGATATTCTGCAACTCTTTAATTATGGTTTCCATGACAATTCTGAGATGTGAAGGAAGATTTATATGTTTACAAGTTTTTATTCTTTATAATATAAGATGAGAGCCACTAATAATAGAATAATCATTGCACACGAAAAACATGTTAATATTTTAAATTTATGTATCAAATTCTTATTGCAATAATAACCAAATGACTAAATTTTTAATACTTATACATTTTAATGACATTTAGTGTGTTCTATTAAGTAACTAATAAAGTAATTAAATAAGCGGGGTGGTAATTTAAATGATAGTGTTGGCTACTCACGCAAGAGGTTGCCGGTTCGATCACCCCTCCACCCGATGCTTCTCACAAAACAACACTCAGTACTGGTTTTACCCAGGAAACTGACTCTAGAGCAGTTCATAATTATAAGCTCTGAGCTTTCCTCGCAATCGAGCTACAATAAACAAGTATAAACTAATTATTCATAATTGGTTCAGTCTTAATTATGCTCCCCCAAAGGGGGGAAGCATATAGTCGCTGCTTCGTCCGTGCGTGCGTGTGTCCGTCCGTGTGTCACCAAATTCTTGTCCGGGCTATTTCTCTACAACCTCTGGTTGGAATTTTATGAAACTTGCTAGGATGCATAACTACAAAGTTGACGTGCGCATAATATCTTTGTGTTCCGAATCGATGATTTTTCACGGAGTTATGGCCCTTTAATTGAGTCTGTGTCCAAATTCTTGTCCGCACTATTTCTCTACAACCTCAGGTTGGAATTTTATGAAACTTGCTAGAATGCATCATTACCAAGTGCAGATGCGCATATTGTCTTTGAGTTTCGGTTCGATGATTTTTCACGGAGTTATGGCCCTTTGATTTTGTCTGTGATCAAATTCTTGTCCGCACTATTTCTCTACAACCCCATGTTGGAATTTTACGAAACTTTCTAGGATGTATCACTACCAAGTGGAGATGCGCATATTGTCTTTGTGTTCCGGTTCGATGATTTTCACGGAGTAACGGCCCTTTCTTCGAGTCTGTGACCAAATTATTGTCCGTGCTATTTCTTTACAACCTCAGGTTGGAATTTTATGAAATTAGCTGTTTCTGTTCCACTTCGATGATTTTTCACGGAGTTGTGGCCCTTTCATTCTGTCTGTGACCAAACTCTTCTCCGCTCTATTTCTCTACAACCTCTGATTGGAATTTTATGAAACATGCCAGGATGCATGATTACTAAGTGGAGATTGTCTTCATGACGCTATTTCGCTACAACCTCTGGTTTTAGTTTTGTAAAACTAACTAGGATATGCACATATTGTCATTTTGTTCCGGTTCAATGATTTGCAAATGAGTTCTATCAAGTGCAGAGTCACATTGTTCCAGCTATGCAGTTTACTATTTTTCAACCAAGTAGCCATCAGCACTAAGGGAATATGGTACAGAGTCAAACACTCATGTGGGGAGCATCCATCGGTTCCACCAATATTTTTTTTAAAACCGAAAGGGACAAAACCCTTTTAATCCAAATGAGCAGTCGAGACACCAAGCACGATCGGGTTTACTGATGGAGAGATAAACGGAACAAAATTAATATGACATTAATTTCTTAATTACGAAGCTTCAGAGACTAGTTTTTAAGATATTTCCTCCCGAGTATGCGTACACACGACAAGAGAATAAATGCCATTAATAAAGATTGTAATTGGCGTTTCTATTTATTTTATTTTAAACTGTTTTAGTTGAGCTCAAATGCGAACAAGTTTAGAGATTATGTGAACCGATCTCGAATCTGCTTCGTTGGTAGAACCAGTACTAAGTGTCGATTTTGAGAGTCATCGGGTCGAGCTGGGGATCGAACACGTGACATATGGCGTGGGCACTATATCCACCAAACTATCGCCGCTAGGCAGTTGTGATAAAATATTATATTAAGTCAAATGCTTTGCTATATCACTGAAGACAGCTTGATGAATATCGGCGCTGATTGGCGGTTTGTGTTTCTTTCTTATACCGACATTAAATAAATAAATACTCGCTTAGCGACGGATTAATAAATAAAACAGAATTAGACATGAGAGAATTTCGCTAAAGATATCTTCAGTTCTAATCTTTATGCTAGCTTCCCTGATGTGTGTTTGAGGCTGCATGTTTGCCGTTAATCAAGATTAAGCATTTACAGAAATTGGAGAAAGTTTCTAATAATCCTAAATGCAGATTTTAAAATATGAGAAATAATGATCCTTATAAAGACACTGACGACGGCAGCAATCATTAAAACAAAGCAATTTGGTGTTTTATTACGATTTCCATTACAAAGTACGACACATTCTAATAGATAGTTCTTTCTTCTTTAAATATATATATAGACAATTATCTGCAAATAAGTATTCTTTAACTATTTTCAATTATAAATAGTTTGTCTTTAAACATGTTTATTTTACATTGACTGTGAAACAAGTTCTTAGAGATCTTCCATATCGATGGCTCAGCGCAATACTAGGCTAACTCCATATTTTTTCAAAATTGGTTTTATTATTAATTCTGTTAACTTATCAAACTCCCCTTAATCCCTCAAAAGATCTTGAATGTATTTTATGTATAAGAAAAACATGCTAAGTCAAACTGTTCATTTGTTTGAGTGCAAAACTATGTCTAAGTAGAGTTAGCTATAGTTTTGCACTGACAGTGTCATCATTTGTTTTAAAAAAATCGGTGCAAAACTATTACTAACTTGACTAAGACATAGTTTTGCACTGAGAAATAATATGAAACATGTTATATTTTTTTTTATTTTAAAACATAAAATAGGAAAAAAAAGTGTGTTTTTCAAGCAACAGCAATAATATAAATAATAATAATTTATAGAAAATTAGAAAAAAAGTCAGTACTTGTTCTTAACCTTCAGACAGATTTTTTGAAGTTTGTTTGCCACCAAAATTTGAATTTTACAGAAGAAAATAACAGACTTAAAAAGGTGAGTAACATTAAATTGTTTTATCTATTAACTTAATACTAATACTGCCTAAGTATTTATATATATATTATGCAGAAGTGAAATTACTTGAGGAAGGTCGAAAAAACACATGTTATTTTTGTAAATAATCAGTGGGTGGGGTAATTTGGAAAAAATAAATAGCCTCAGACTTCAGTATTATATGATCAGTTCATGGATGTGTAAAGTTAGTTAGGCCATATTGAATTAATTAGAAGATAATCATCTCCGCCTGCCCCCTTATTTTCATGCCACCCCGACCATTTTTATTTTCATAAAAAAATATATAAAAAAAAAATTAAAAAATAAAAATAAAACCCTTCCCACACTCCCCGTTTTTAAGAAAAATTTAGATGATAATCTAGCAATTAATTTATCATGTTTACAATGGCCTTAATAGAAGTCAGCAAGGATATGTAGTATTGAAATTGTTAATAAATTATATATTAAAATAAGCTAACATAAAATGAGGTTTCCTACATCATTGTTATTTGGGTTGTTGTCCACTGCAAGAATAATTAATGTAGCTGCTATCACTTGCAGAATTATATTGTAATGCATTAATGTAAAATTCCATTTATAACGTGCTGCTGAATTTATAGGGGAAACACCGCCAACATTTTCAATTTAATCGAAAAATAATTTATTATTTTCCAAAATCTTAACGCCATGACTTACAGATGACCCTCTGCCAAAATTATTTATTTAACAAAGAAATATCATAGGTTCCTTAAAATCCTGAAGGACTTATGATTGACTGTTAAGCCTCAATTTTATATCATCAAGGGTGTACAGATGATCAGTTAACCTAACCACTCTTTCCAGGGATTCTAGACGGTTAACCAGTATGTGAGCACGCCCACCTAAGCAAGTAACTGATAACTTTCCCATTTGAATCAGAGGTGAGAGACAAATGATAATGAAACCCAATGTTGTATATCAATCATCACGCAGACTGTGACCTAGTGGGGATTCAAACTTGTGTCCACTGGATCGATAGTCAGCCAAGTTACCAACTGAGCAATTCGGGCTTTTTTTCCAGTGAGGGTTGGAATACTAGAAACAGTTTTGATATGCCTTGTTTGTAACAGTTTTCACATAATTTCTGTTATTGCATCCAGTTGTCAGTTCCATCCAAAGTACTTTGGACAAGGAAAGCAGTGTGTAGCAAATAGCTATGCATCTATGATACATCATTCAACTGTTAAGAAAGCCTCAAAAGGGACACAAAAAGACCTGGACGAGATATTACTTGAAGGTGATAATACTTATAACAATATTATAATGGGTGGACAGCAAGTGAAATACTTGCTAGTGACTGATCTTCCAAGTAAGTGGAACAATTGTGAACTGAAAATAAAACAACCTGATGCCGGTTCAATTTACAGCGTTAAACCATGCAAACCTTATGTGAGTTTGAATCAAACCATAAGAGAGATTGAAAATTTCCTCTTCTTGACAATAAAATGCTACACCAAAGCAATCATCAAAGAGATTGACATGTATTATGTTTTTGACCCACATTCAAGGAACAGAAATGTTATGGTAAAAGATGATGGAAAAGCGGTGTTAGCATCACACAGTAATTTTGAAAACTTTATGGTGTTTTAATAAATTGTCATAAAGTTTGGTTGACGCAGAAAGTGAATGTATACCGTTTGAAGCCACGCATGTAGAAATTGTAGAAAATACTGGGGCAAATAAATCCGATGACTTTGAAGGATTTTCTGACATATCAGAATGAGAATATTCCTGTATTTTGCAAATCATTAAAGATGCCAAGAATGAGAAAATAAAAAAGATTGAAGAAGAGTTAAAGCAATCTAGTTCAGGTGATATGGATGATAACATTGAGAGTGATCATAGTTTAATGTCTGTTAATGATGACCATGAAATATCTAACACCAAAAAATGTACCACTGAATTATCCGAAGATGATATCCCATTATCAAAACTCTTAAAATGTGATACTTTCAGTTCAGATTCTGAGCACATCTCTTCTGGGAGTGAGTACCAATTCTCGCACTTGTTAAATGAGAGTCTTTCAGAAACAAGCTCATCAGATTTGGACTCTGTCAAAAAGAAAAAGAAATGAAGTATGAAACGCAAATGAAAAAAAAGGAGAAAGTTGTATAGCATTAGAACAAAATTTAATGATGTTGATAAATTAGTTTTAACCAAAGGAATATAGCACAAATATTGTTCGAAAGTAGAAGAGGTGCCGAGTGGTATAGTTACTGTAGAGGAGACACTAATGGCCGAAGATATTGATAAAAATATTAATGAGAATGAACAAGAATGCATTAATATTGGAATCGATGGCTAAAAGACGATCAGTTAACCTAACCACTGTCTCTTGGGATCCTGAAAGGTTTACCAGTACTTGAGCACACCCCATCTCCACAAGCAACTGATAACTTTCCCACTTGAATCAGTGGTGAGAGATGAATGATAATGAGACACTATGTCGTATATCAATCATCACGGAGACTGTTGCCGGGCGGGGGATTTGAAGAGATGAAAGTGAATCAGAAAATATAATAAACTGTTTTTTCTCAGAATCATTTATGTAGTCCAATGCCAAATCAATGGCTTGAGTTCAGCTTAAAAGATGGAGGCTCCGTTTGGTAATCGGCTCTTTGAGGTGTGCTGTCCTGTAACAGCAGCTGCAGCCACGGTTTCTCCATCTTTAGAACCATCTGTATATATGTCACAATAATGATTGTAAGACGATTTGATTTCATTAAATTTACTCTGGAAGATAGTGGAGTCTGTTTCAGATTTTTTGTCTCTACAAAGTTCAAAAATGATTTTTGGCTTTTCCAAAGTCCATGGTGGTATTTCTGAGACTTTGTACTTAGCAATTAAATTAAGATCAATATTGGCTTCGGTTAGTTTTGGTTTGATCCGGAGACCGAAAGTTCGAATAGCTTTAGGTTTTTTATCAAAGAGTTTCATAATTTGGGTCAAAAGTAAGATTAAAAGCAGGATTAGATGGATTTGAATGAAGTTTAATTGCATATTGAAGAGCCAGTTTTTCACGTCTTAAATACAGTGATGGTTCATTTGCCTCTACATAAAGACTGTCGGCTGGGGACGTACGAAAGGCACAAAGGGCGAGTCGTAGTCCTTAGTTGTGCACAGGATCAAGCATCGCTAAGTAAGACTTGCGAGCTGATCAATATACAATAGAGCCGTAGTCCAATTTTGATCTGATTAAAGATCTGTAAAGTCTAAGCAAAACTTTACGATCTGCACCCCAATTAGTATTGGCAACAACTTTTATTAAATTTAGTGCTTTATTACACTTTGTCTTAAGATATTTCAGATGAGGAATAAAATTAAGTTTACGTTAAAAAATAAGACCTAAAAATTTGTTTCCTCAACAACAGGTTTACGTGTCCCGTCTAAAGTTAGATTGGGATCATCGTGATGTTTACGTAGTTGACAAAAATGCATACACTTTGTTTCAGACTTAAAAAATTTAAAACTGTTTTCATCAGACAAAGTCTGAAGTTTATTAAGGCATTGTTGCAGTTGCCTTTCAATAGTTTTCATATTTTTTGAACGATAACAAATTACAAAATCGTCAACATATAAAGAGCAATCCACACCAGGATTTATGCTCTTAACAATATTATTAATTTTTATATTAAAAAATGTGACAGACAGAATACTGCCTTGTGGTACGCCCATCTCCTGTTTGAGAACATCAGAGAGGGTCGTGCCCATTCGGACTTGAAACTGTCTATCGTCTAAAAAGTTTAAAATAAAGTTAGCTAAACGGCCACGAAGGCCCATATTATGAAGATCTTTCATAATGCCATACTTCCACGTGGTTTCGTAGGCTTTCTCAGTCAAAAAATACAGCGACTAAATGTTCTTTCTTTATGAAAGCCTTCCTATCAAACGATTCAAATCTAACTAAATGGTCTAAAGTGCCTCTTTGGCGTCGGAATCCACTTTGATACTAGTAATTAAGTTGTTGGAATCCAAGAACTAAACGAGGCGACCATTAATCATACGTTCCATGGTTTTACAAACACAACTTGTCAAAGCAATTGGACGGTAATTAACTGGATCCGTGTTACCTTTCCCAGGTTTGGGTACCGGAACAACGATAGCTTCCCTCCAAGACTCGGGGAAGTTAAATATATCAAGTAGAATTAATAAGGATGATTCGGGTAAATGTTTTAAAAGTTGATAATGGATATCATCAGGGCCAGCTGATGTATCATGTGCCTTCTTTAAGGAATTTTTCAATTCACTCAAAGAGAATTTCTTATTATATTTTTCTGAATTATTTGATTTGAAGTTTAGTTTCTGTTTTTCAGTCTGGTGTTTATGTTTTAAAAATTTTGGATTGCAATTAGTAGTAGATGAATTTTTTGAAAAAGTATCTGCTTAAGTATTAACGATGTCTTTGGCAGATGTGGCAGTATGATTTTCAGATTTTAAATGGTTAACGCAACCTGGAGTACCCTTACCGTTGATTTTTCGGACCATGTCCCACGCTTTCTTAACGGAAGTACGAGAATTAAGCCTAGAGACGTAATCTCTCCAGGACTTTCTCTCACTTTCCTTAAGAGTACGTCTTGCTTTTGCACGAAACAGTTTAAAATTGTCCAAATTATGTTGTGTAGGCCGTAAGTTAAATTTACTTAATGCTTTTTTATGATCCTTGACTGCATTCTTGCAGTCATCATCGTACCATAGTTTTTGAAGGCGTTTTGGATTTGTCGAGGTTTTTGGGATAGAGTTTTCTGCTATACTGTATAATATTGATGAAAACTGACCAGCAGGATCATCCGTATCGTTAAATAAATCAGGCTTTAACTGTTCTTCGCAGAGAGATTGGAACATAGGCCAATCTGCTTTGTGAAGTTTCCATCGTTGATATCTATCGAGAAGTGGAGGTCCGATATTTGTAAGAACTATTGGATAATAGTCACTCCCGCAAAGGTCGTCACCAACACTCCATGAAAAGTCTTAACAAAAGTGATGGCTCACAAACTGATAAATCGATGGAAGTTTTCGATCCTGAAGCAGGATGTAAATATGTATGAGATTTATTGTCATTATAAAGACATAGGTTATTTTGATTTAAAAAAGATTCAACTTTATTACCTGTATCATTAATGTCTTTACAACCCCATATGTAATTGTGGGCATTAAAATCCCCCAAAAGCATAAAAGGTGATGACAATTGTGCAATGAGTTTATCGAGATCCTTCGGATCAAGGGTTGCACTTGGTGGTAAATATAAAGAGCAAACTGTATGCATTGTAACACTTACTGCAACTGCTTGCAGATTAGTGTCTAATGCAATACTACTGTGTGGGACGTTTCTATTGACAAGAACAGACACCCCACGAGTTGCTTTTTCACCTGTATCACAAATTGTGTCATATAAAGAATACTGTTTAAAAGTAGTTTTATCATTTGACTTCAAAAACGTTTCTTTTTGCAATAGAGTTATGTTCATTTAAAAGTAAACTAATTTCATCATAATTTGGTTTTAAACCTCGACAATTCCATTGTATTATTTTATTTGAATTTGAATTGTTCGTTTAGGTGGAAGTATAGGTGCTAAAGGGACTTTTAACTTAACGACCTTGGAGGAATCCGATGATGCAATCATCGGTTTCCATAACAAGGTAGGAAAATTTATTATGTATCTTAGCCTTATGCTGAGTAGTTGGAATCTTGGTAATACCAGAGCCGGATGGTTTTGGGGAACTCGGGACATTCCCCGAGATCTCCAGTTTTAGGGTACTCGGGACATTCTCCGAGTTCGCCGATTTCTTATCAGAAATAGATGTCAGATTTTTCTTGTTTTGTTTCATATTTGGTTTAGGTTGTATAGTTGGTTTAATTACTGGTGTTGAAGTCTGAGTCTCAGATGAGACTTTGGAATTACCAGGAACGACAACAATATATGGTATGGGATTATCATTATGCCAGGTAATATCGGTTTGTATTTCCATACATCTTGTTTTGTTCTCAACAATTTTTCTCACTTCAGCATATGATTTGCCTGAAGGAGCAGATAGAGATTGGAGTTCAACAATATGCCTGACCTCCGGGAATGATACTTTATTTTGTAATTTAACTTTTTGTATTTCGCGTTCTAGTTTCCATTTTTGACAATCCCTCAAGAAAGCCCCGTGCAATTAATGCAAAGGGCGGGTTTGGTACAAGACACAGCGAGCACACAGGGCATCTCGTCTACATCTTTCTCGATGGTGTCCAAACTGTTGACAGTTAAAACATCGAAGTGGGTTGGGTATAAAATGGTCAACGGGTAAAGATATATAACCGATTTTTACGGATTTTGGTAGGTTTGGAGAGTTAAACGTAAGGATAAAGGTATTAGTCGGTTTTATATTGCCATCTGTCCTGGTATTAATTCTGGTCACCTCTGAAACTCCCTGTGGTTTCAAATTGACACTCATCTCTTCAACAGTACATTGTTCCAGTTACCTGGAACGAATGACTCCTTTGGAGGAGCTGAGTGTAATATGAGGACAGTCTTCTACAGGAATATCAACAATTTTTTTTATTGAAAGGAGATTGTACAGAATGACTTTTTTCTGACATTCAATCAAAATCTTATCAGATTTGAGCTTTTTCACCTCTCGCGGCCCACCAGCAATACCAAGTATTTGCTTGTGAATCGCAAAAGGTGAAAGCTTTGTTACTGGTCTGGATGGATCTGTAGATGTAACTGTTAAAAATCTTGGCCAATTAATAGAAGTCAATAAATCGTCATCTGATTCAGTCTCCACTGAATCGTGTCGAGCACGTTTCAGAACAGACTGAGTAGGTGTAGGTCGTTTTGTAGTATCGTTTTGGTGTCTTTTTTGGAAGCCATAATGAGTTTGTGTTTGTTTCGTTGTTCGCGTTTCTCACCCGCCTCGGAGCCCAGCAAGGGGACACATGCTGTGGATATCCGACAGACATGATGCCAAGAATACGTGAACACTATACTCTAGCAAAGTAATACATCAGATACTGCATACCACCCGATGGATGTAAATTCAAGTTCCGACAAAACAAGAACAGCACCAACATCCATCTAAAAATGGCATACGTATAACCATATAGCATTTTACTTTACAAGATTAGCCCATAAGCCATAATAGTTTTCAAGGATTTGGAATTTAGATAACTGGAAGTATATTCATTGAAAATTAATATAGACAAGTATATGAGAATGGAAAAATATTAATGGAGGTGAAATAATGGAGAAAGGATGATACATGATAAAATATAATCCAAGAAAAATATCATGACAGACCGATTGATCAAGACTAGGCCCATCCGACCTCCCGTCTTCACTTGAAATCCGGAACAAAGTGGTATGTTGCGTCAGCAGACTTCTGCGGCGCTCAACCACCAGGACTCCTTCATCCAACCGCACGGGTCGCCACCCACGGTCAACAGGTGGGTTCCTTTTCGGGGAGGATCTTACCCATCTGCTTGGAACGAGCAGTCGGTAAATTCTAATCCCTACCGGCAGTGGGGGATTAATATTGGAAATAATGATCATTATACAGCTGAAAAAATTGATATGGTCTTTGAAGCCTTGGAGAGGATTTAGGTATAGCTGGGAAAATTTCTATAGAAGGGGTCTTTGAAGAATGAATAGTTTGTCAAAGTGAATTAGTATGTAATAAGTTTGAAAGTGGATATGTTATAGAGGTGGATCCGAATTTGGACATAGGTAGGGAAATAATTATAGAAGGGGTCTTTGAAGAAGAAACAGTTGGTCAGAGTGAATTACAATATAACAATTGTGAAAATGGATATGATATAGAGATGGGTCCAGCTTTGGACATAGAAGGCGAAACTGTTACTATAGAAAGTGCTGGTAACAATATGGAAGAACTGTATGACAATAGCATGGAGAAAAGAGAAAATACATTTATTTGGACATTAAATGGTACTAATGTCAGGGTGTGCAAGACCTTTTTTCTCCATACTTTGAATATTTCTCCTAAGAGAGTTCACACAGCTTTGAAAACGTCCCAAAACAGTATAAGGACTGTAAAGTGAGACCAAAGAGGCAGTCACAGTAATAGGCCAAATCGAACCCCACAAGATAAAGTTAATTTTGTAGTGTCCCACATCAAGTCATTCCCGGCTGTTGAATGCCATTACTTTAGAAAAGATAGTAAAAAAAATATCTCAGTCCAGATCTCAGTGTAGCACAAATGTATCGGCTTTATTTAGAGCAATGTACAAAAACCGAAGTTGTTTCTCCAGTCTCCCTCAATCTGTACCGATATATATTTGATACTCACTTTAACATTGCTTTTCAAAAGCCTATGAAGGACCAATGTGATTTCTGTAACTCTTTCAAAAATGCTACTGAGAAAGACAAGATGAAAATGAAAGAGAAATATGACAGTCATGTTAAAAACAAGATATTAGCAAGGGAAAAACAAAGAACAAGATAAAAAAAGATGCAAAAGAAAATAAAGACTGGTACATTTTTAGCTGCATGCTTTGATCTTGAGGAGGTGCTGATGACTCCAAAGGCATTTGAATCTAGTCTTTACTACAAACGTCGTTTAAATACTTTTAACTTTAGTATTTATGTTTTGGGGTCAAGTGAAGCTTACTGCTACCTTTGGAATGAGTCAGTTAGAGGAAGGGAAGCCTGTGAAATTTCTAGCAGTGTCTTTGATTTTTTGGTTTCAATGTCTGAAAAGGGGATGAAAAAAATTGTATTCTATTCTGATAATTGTGGTGCTCAAAATAGAAATAAACATTATGTTTCGATGCTGTGGTATGCCATTTGAAAATTTAATTTAGAATCTGTAGAACAAAAATATTTAGAAAAGGGTCACACTCAAAATGAAAATGATTTAATCCATGCATGTATAGAAAGGACAAGTCGCCAAATTTGTGTTTACACAACTGACCAGTGGGCTACTGTAATTAGAACTGCCCGTCGTAAAAATCCATATCATGTTAAAGAAATAGACTTACCAAAATCTTTTTTATTTCAAGTCTGTGTCAAAAATGCTCAAAAATTTTGATTTGGATTCTGAAAGGAACACAGTTCGTTGGACAGATGTAAGATCATTCGAAATAGAATCTAGCAATCCAAATACAGTAGCCATCAAGTACAATTACAATGGTCAAGTGCACTACCTTGATCTTGCTCAGCGGTTGAGAAGGTCACATACTGTTTTGTATGCGAAAGACATTGTCCTACAAAGACTGCATAACGAGTACCCCATGATTTCATTTGAGAACTACAGCGATCTCATTTCCTTATGTAAGTCGGGTGTGATACCCCATTCCCATCACATGTTTTATGCAGTTCTATCTCATGAGATTCCTAGGCTAATTCAAAGTACAGCATTACTGTATTTAGTGGGATACCAACATGCGCTAAATTTCCATGTAATAATGTACTTTCGGTATAATGATTAGATGGTCACAAACATGTTTTGAATGAACTAAATGATCAGTTTGTATCATTTATAAAATTTATCAAACATTTCTTACAAATGTTCGTTTAGATAGATTTACAATCTTTAGCATTTTGTTTGAATCAGCAAATTTAAATGAGAGTTATTTAGTTTACCGAAAACTATCATATCATTTAAATGATTGATAAAACAGACATTTCAAAGTTCTGTGTTGTATTTTAACCTCAAAATAATTTTGAAATTAAATTTGTGAAATATATCTAACTTGACTTAGTACTTTTTTTTATCCCATTTGTTTCAACATTTCTATAAATTTTAGTGCAAAACTATAACTAACTTGACTTAGTCATAGTTTTGCGCAGAGATTTTTTTCAACAAATCATTGATTTTCAGTGCAAAACTATTGCTAACTCAAATAAATAATTTTAAAATGTTAAAAAATCTATGATCATTAATTTTGAAACATTAATTAACATACAGAGCAGAAAAAATACTTATAAAATATCAAAAGGGAAAAAAAGTAGACAGTTTTTTCACTCTCCTGTAAAATTTCCAAAAATGGAGTTTGCCTAGTATTGCGCTGAGCCATCGATATGCGGATAAACTATTTTGCTCACCACACATAGCCGTGGCGGAGGATCGAACCCATGACATTCGGATTCTGGGTCCGATGATCAACCGCTGGACCTACTACTCCACCGACTACATTATCATAATGAAGTGTATTGTTGTGCACTGCAGTGAAGTGTATAGAACGTCGTAGATTAGTAATGTGTCGCACTGCATTGCACATTACCATATCATGTCATTATTATGGTACTGTTATGATTAATATTTACGACAATTACATTACCTCAGAGAAAAATGACAATATTTGATTGATTGAATATTTAGTGTCATTTTTATGACATCGAGGGCTAACAGACAATCAGTTAACCTAACCACTGTCTCTTGGGATCCTGAAAGGTTAACCAGTACTTGAGCACACCCCATCTCCACAAGCAACTGATAACTTTCCCATTTGAATCATCGGTGAGAGACGAATGATAATGTGACACAATGTCGTATATCAATCATCACGGATACTGTTGCCGGGTTGGGATTTGAACTCACGACCCCTGTATTGATAGTCAGATGCGTAACTGACTGAGCTTATTGGACCTGGCAATATTTGAAAGAACACACGATTTTAAAATATTTTCACCTAAAAACGTTGTAAATATTATATACATCTTAGTGATACAGATATGAAATGAAACTGGCACCTTCCTTGCTGTTGGTGTCACACATGACCTATGTTTTGGTACGCCGTAAATCCTTATCCATGCATGCATTCATTTATTAATTCAACATGGCTGTGTTATATGCTACAAGAACGAACAGACGATTTTGAAATATTTTCACCTAATATTATATATACCTTTGTGATAGAAATATGAAGTGAGCCTGGCACTACTCCTTCCTGTTGGTGTCGTACAATGTATGATATATAATGTTTTGGTATGCCGTAAAACCCATTTCAACCACTCATTCAATATAGCTGTGTAATATTCAACAACTTTCCCCGTGATTTATCTTTGTAACAGTACATTGTGTTTACTTCATTTGACTACGGTGCGGTATCCCAGAAGAATTGCCTTGACATATGTTTTGTTTTACGTTTTAACAATTAAATCACTTAAGACTACACTTACGATATTAATCACTGTTAATTAAAATGGATTGCCAATTGCTGTACCCAATAGCATTGCTCGGAACCATGGCAACGGTTTTTATCTAGTACAATATTTCCATTTTCAAAAATAATAAAGTAATAAAATTTGTTTTTATAGTTCAGTATAATTTTAACATTATGTTTCGTTACTTAATCGGATTAATTTTCTAGTTGAATAATAAAAAACAAAATTTCATTTGTTCAATGGATCGCCCTTTTGTTCATTTTATTGAGTCATTCATATATTTTCTCCTTTATCAGTGAGCAAAGATTTGTTCTGAATGCAACTCAGTGGTTATTTCATGTGTACTAAGTTCAAGTTATCATTTAGATATGTAGAGATTTTTGAGTTGCGTAAAATTCTTCCTTTTAGATGTTTAGTGAAACCGGTCTTCAGATCTGCAGAGCAGTTATAGAATAACAATAACGGTTACGAGACGCGATGCAAATTCGGGCAATTATCAAGCGTCTCAATCTGTTAAAGACTTTAGGAGGAATTTGGAAATTTTGAGTCCACTATCCTTGTGGTTGTAGCACAATTAAGTTACAGATGAGTTAGACACATCTGTTGAATTAGAAGACTTGCCCTATTAAATTATGCAAAATTGTTTAGAAAATTTGCAATAAAGCATCCCATAAACTAAAAATCCTATGCAACTGAATACAGATTTACTGTATCTTGTGGCAGATATAGATGGTGCCACCCTATTTGCCAAAAGTATATGGAAAGCCTAACAATAAATAAAATAACACAATTTATTGTTGAACAAGTAACTGTAGAAAACAAACGATCTACAAAATATTAAAAATCAGTTGTTCTAATTAGCAACTGAAAAGTATAAAATAAAATAAATGCAATTATTTTTTCCATAACTGACATATCAATTCATCACTTTCGAGCTGTAGAGGAGCTGCGAAAAGGGTGATAATGCAGCAACACGGTCAATTGTACAAAATTATGACATTATGTTAGATGGAAAGAGTTACCAAAAACCCAGGGGCGGGAAGAGGAATATAAGATGATACATTGCTGGTTGGTGCATTGCTACGTTGAACCATAACAAGAAGAAATACAAGAAAAGTAATCTCTATGAAACCACAGCTAGGGATCAAGTAACTTTAAAGGACAAACAAGTAAGACTTCTAGAAGATTCGATAAGTATCTTAATATTTTACTTCTGTAACAGTCTTTATAATATTCTATTATTTACAGAATATTGAGAAAAGCATGAATGTAAGACAGAGGGATGTGGTAATTGTGTTTTTAAATAAGTATTTTTGTTTGTTATTTGCTCTATCTGTTTATTGTACGGTGTGTAGATTGACTGTCCTCGCGGTCCGCTCAACACACACTCACATATATATGACGGGGGTATTAAAAGAGTCGCCTGCATGTACGTCAAGAAAATTATGGGTTTTTTTTATGTGTCATTTCATATATAAACAATAAATCAAATGGGAAAAATAAGCTGACAAATTGCTATCTATAATTAAGAAGTGAAAATAACTAGACACATCATACATCGCATTATATTAAAAGGATTTGTCATTTGTCGTACACAGTGGAATTGCTGATAATTGTTTTCATCTGAAGTCGCCGAAGTAATTGCTTCGGGATGAATGATGATAAAAGTAAAACATATACTTTATTGCTATTTTACATCATCTCCCCGTTAAAAGCTATTTTATTAATTTGTTCAACACATTTAATATGCATGATCAAACGCATTTTCACTGTTTATCAGATAGAGGATAAGTGATATTCAGGAGACTCCCCCTTCTTGATCTTCAGCTCGGCAATGGTTTGTGAGAATTATATTACGTACTGGTATCTATTATACGAAAGAGTCTCTTTATAAAAGTGCTCACTTATAAGGATAGCTGTCATCGGTGCGAGACATTTCTATTTCACCCTCGGGTCGTCATTACATTCATCCGATTATAATATGCATGTACGAATATTTCACGCTACTCTCAGAAGACGATAAAGCAGTCTATTTTGTTTAGGAATATAAAATGATATAACATATGAGAGATAAGCAAAAAACATCGCGGGCATAAGATTCTAACCTTCAGCACCAGTGTTTTGATAGAACACTCGGCTCGGTTAGATAACACTCATATAATATTCTTAAACAAATATTGAAGTGATAGGACACTCGTCTTTGTTGGAATACCCTTGTTCTATCACAACCTAACACTCATAAAATATTCTTAATACAATATTGCAGTGATAGTACACTCGGCTTGGTTAGAATACCATTGCTCTATCCCACCTAACAGCATCCATAAAATATCCTTAATAAAACCTTTAAGTGATAGGACACTCGGCCAGGTTAGAATACCATTGCTCTATCCCAACTAAGAGCATCCATAATATATTCTTAATAAAACCTTTAAGTGATAGGACACTCTTCTGGGTTAGAATACCATTGCTCTATCCCAACTAACAGCATCCATAAAATATCCTTAATAAAACCTTTAAGTGACTTTCTGATACGTGTACATACGTCATGCACATACCCAATACAAGTTAAACAAATGCTTTGACACTATTTCATTGAACATTGAGTTTGTCTTCTTGCTTTTAACTTATATATATAAAGTCTATAAAACAGACTGATTTCTTCTTTTTTTATTATTATTAATGATAATATTAAAGTATTTATTTAACGAGAGATCTCATTTGAATAAGCCAGTCTTCTATGAGGCCCTCAAACATATATACATTATTTACATCAATGTGCTAAATAGCAGTCATCTGAAAAACAAAAGCAATAACAGCATAAGAAAGAATTCATCAATTTGACGTATAAGAATATATATTTTTGACAATGCATTTAATACACTATTTATTTTATCTCTATTTCAAAACTAAGCCCGTGTGGTTGCGGCTAAGAATAGAATCACTACCGATCTCTGCAGAGGGGTAGGAATCCTCCGAATGGGTGTCATGTTCATTTTATTATTTTTCGTCATGTTCACTATTGTGGTTCAATTATCAACCCCTGTGTGGTTTCAGGGAGCCATTTGGGTGATGGCAAGAATAGGACCACTGTGGCTCGTTAGAAGCGGCAATTTGAGTAATACGATAGAATTTGCTGAAACTCTGCAGTTCTGCTGGTATCAAGGTTCTAGGTTCATTCTGCATATTCATTTGTTGGTGTATTTTTTTAAATCTGTATGTTAATTTGTTGTTTTTGTACATGTAGAGTGAACCTGGAATCTTCCTTCCTATTGGCGTCGAATAACCTATAATGTGTTGGTACGTCGTAAAACCCTATTTATTCATTCAAAACTAAGTTGAATCTTAAAATATTCACACACGTGAATATGTTCTGTAAATGTTAATTGATATCATGGGTATGTTCTATTAGAAATACATATTTGAAAAACAAAATATATTAATTAAAGACAAATCTTCTATTTTCTCCCTTAAATATTTGTAATGTGAAAAAATGTGGGTTAGAAAACTGTTAATGTCAATGCATGGTTAAATAAATAATAGACAGGTCGGGGTGTATATTTGTCACGGTGGCGGTAAAGGGTGTGGGCGGTTTGTTGGAACATAAGAAATAGAAGTAAGAAAAGATAAACACAAGGAAGCAAAGTAAAACGTTCAAAAATGATAGGTGATTCCAGTGACATTGAATTTTGCGGTAAATGGTTCTCAACAAATAAAGGTAACCAATTTCCTTAACGTTTGTTCCCATATGACGTTCATTATGGTGAGGGTTTCTGCTCACTACTTATAGACTCGGGTCAAAAATAGTGGGAGGAGTTGCGTCTGTTGGTACAAAGTGTGACGCCAAACTTAAAAGACCAGGAATCAAAGATCAATAACATATCGCAGGATCGGAACGCTGCGACCACTGGCTCGTGTTCAGACCATGTTTATTAATTAATGTATTTGTCAATGTAACACCTCCTACCAGAATTGTGCAGTCAGCAAATGGGTGGTGTCCTTGAGCAAGGACACTATTCCGCATATGCTTAGTACTGGCTGTACCCAGGAAGACTTCGAGCGTGATTTGTCTACGTTGTAAGAACTTGTTTCATAATCCAAGTAAAATAAATACGTTTAAACTACAGTCAACATTACATTTTATTAGTTGATTTCTTTATTCAACTGAATAATGTGCAACGTAAACGCAAAATGTGTGTACTTCTGTGACGTTTTTGCGTGATTGCAAATAATTTCAATTGATAAAACAATAATAAAAAAACAGAATAAATTGTATTACATGTTATAAATATTTCATAACTGTTCTAAAACATGCTATAGATGCATAATCCAATACTTTCAATCAAATATTAAAAAATAGAACTGCGGATTGTTGTATTGATAGTGATGTAGTGGTAATGACAAATATAACTGTTTCGAGTGTTAGTTGTTTGGCTGATAGGGAAGTTATTGAAGGCCAGGTGACATTTAAATGTTGGCAAAATGACGAAATAATTATGGTGATAATGATCAGGAGTTTGAGAAAAGTAATGGTTGTGTAGTTGGGAATTGTTTAGAAGTCGCTGATGCTAATATGCAGGATGATGATGAAGATGAATATAGACATGATGAGTATATCAGAGATTTTGATTATCCAGTTAGGGGTGAAAATAAAGGTTTTGTTGATGGGAATTTTTTAGATGTCGCTGATGTTAACGAAGAGGGTGATACAGCAAATGAATATAAACATGGTGAAAAAATTATCATATATATTAATCTTTTGAGCGGTGGGGATTGCTTAGGTGTCGCTGGTGATAATGAGGATGATAATGAAGATGAGTATATCAGAAATATTGGTGGTTCTGTGAGTGTGGATAGCAAGGGTTTTGTTGATGGAAATTATTCGATATCACTGATGTTAATGAGGACAATGATAAACAAGAAGATGAATACAGACATGATGAGTATATTATACATATTGATGGTGGAGTGAGGATAATAAGGGTTTTGTTGGTAGGTATTGTTAAAATGTCGCTGATGTTAATGAGAACATGATAAAAAAGAAAATAACCCGATACGATGAGCGACTTTATCGCAGGCCTCGATTTAGTATTTTATCAACAAAATTGAATACTTTTTTCACTACAGCGACAAAATACAATATATGTTATTGAACGGAAAATCCGTAATATATATGATGTCTGATATAAATTTGAGGTTTTACTGCTAAGATAGAAAAAAATATCGGCAATATAAGTGGGGCATCTTTAATGGTATTTATATTTGTAGAGCATCGGACCTAGGATTGTAGGGTTGCGGGTTCGATACCTAGCCACGGTCATCCATAGTATCTTTGAACAAGACACGTTAACATAATATGAACAATACTGGTTCAGTCAAGTAGATTTCCATTCTGATACATCTGAGTTGTACAAATGGGCTTCACACTCGATGTGAAGTAAATATATATGAAGTAATTGTATTTAAAGAACATTAATTTCAGAGCAGAAATATTAATACAAGTTAAAGGGATTATATTGGCATATTACCGTCAATTCCTTATCCTAAATACAGACGCCCAGCACGAAGATACACTTATAACTTAGAGATATACGCGACTTAAGTGTCTTATTGCATAACCTCTTTATTACAAACATCGGGTTTCTGAAGCCACGTTTTTGTTTTTGTTTACATTTGCCATTTTCAACGAACAGCTTTCGGGTTTCCGATCAATCATCGGATAACAGCGCGAAGACTCGTTCCCGATCTCGTTTTCGAGGCTTTGTTCGGGAAGTTTACGGAGTTCAATGTAAACATTGCGCAATACTTTATTGCGGGACGTATTAAAGTTTTGGCCAGTATTCAATTACTGTTAATTTGATAACTTTCAAGTAAATAAAGGTTATACGTCAATACATAAGCATTATTTTGTGCACACTGCATACAGGAAAAGTCTGGATTGACAGCGTGTTTGTGTCACTTGCCAATATAATCCCTTTAAAGTAATAAGTTAGCAATGTTTCCAGAGTCATCTTTCAGGTTGCACTTCACTGGTATGTTTCTCTAAATGTCACTGTACAAACGTGACAGCCTTCAAAAGATCTAGATATAGACCTGTTATTATTTCTAATTCAGTGAAATATTTCTGCTGTCAGCTCATTTATTGTCAAACTTTCACGCATATTTTCTAGCGGTTAATTCTTTAATGGGTGGGGCACGTTATTTCATTCGTTTGTCAAAAACATGCAGCAGTAACCCAAGCTGCAAAACAGGTCGGACTTAAGATGTCCATATATATGATGAATCGTTTGATTGCACTAGGTTACTAAAAATTGATATACAACCTGATATTTAGAAATAAATATTCGGAAATAACCGTTTCGAGTCTTCATACGTTACTTATCCCTTAAATTAAAAACTGGGGTTATGGTCTCGGAGATCGCGATATAGTCCTTCAAATGGATGGATATTAATCGAGCATGGCCTATTTTTAAGGTATAACAAACAGTAAGTAATAACAATGTGATTAACTTTAAAATTTGAGTGCTGTAAAATGTGACAAATTGTAGTAATATAAAGTAGGATTCTAAGTAAATAAGTAAATTATAACAGTATGAAAAAGGTTCCTTGGCAAATTGTTAAAAAAAAATATTTACACGTGCTAGAACCGCAGTGAAAAAATGACCCGACACTCCCTGGGGTTCAATTATGCAAAAGAAAATGGCATGTGTCGTCTTAACATTGGCGTTCTATAAGTAGCAAGAGTTTAAACCTGTCATTGTTATATGAGGTGCGAAATAAACTATCACACATACCACGTGAGAAATGTATTGGTCCCCAACCATCTTGAAGGTTGTTGCCACAAACAACATTCACCGATATAACTAATTTATCCGTGAGACATTAAGTTCAGTAAAGTAGCGTATAATCAGGAGAAAAACTACATCACTGCGTCGTTGATACCATAGGGTAATTACTAATCCTGTGTCTTTATTTCCAGTAAATTATGATTGTAAGTAATTTTATTTTCTCTTCGCCAAACTATTAAATAACAAGATGATTGATTTAGTCACCAAACAAATCAACAACAACTAACAAAAATGTATCACTTTCCTCCCAGCCCTTTCCGAATGTCAAAAACTTTAGGGATTTCATGGAGCTGACACATTTTATTACATACGTACAAGTGGACATACAGAAGAACGCATGCTCTGCTCATCATCCTGATATTAATAACAATTTTGTCAAAATAATTACAACATTCTTTAGTGGTGAAATAAGATGTGGAACGAGTTCAAAACGTTGCGTTTTTTATTCTCTTGACCTCGAGCCTGGCAATTGCGCTCCACACATCACCTCAATTCGGCAACAATCCTATTATGCGTTCCAAATTTATGCTTTAGACGATTTGTGATGAAAATCACAATGGGCAATTTCGATTTAAGCATAAAGAAATCAACAACAACACAAACGACATAAGGAGGCGTCGTCCCTTGTACATTGAACAAAGCAGGAAGCTTTTGTTGTGGGTGGGGTGGTGGTGACAGGCTTATCTTTTTTTATATAATGGTAAATCCCTTTTTTAGTTCTTTGAAAGATCAATAATGAGGACAACTCGCTCAAAGTAATAAACAACATAGTTACCACCATGTTGTAAGGTTTATAAAGATGACAAAATAGGACTGGGGGGAAATAATGGACGATATAGTATAGCAGTAACCCCACCAGAGCAATAAGCCCGATCAATTCCGCAAGAAATCTGTTTTAATGAGAGCGAATAGCAGAGTATCGGTGAAACAAGTCTGCAGTTCTGCGCCGGTATCGTAGGCCTTGTGATAATGCCGATATAGTCACATAGCGGTTACCGGTTAGGCACAGCTGCCGATAGTTAATCTCATTTTTTGTTTATTTCATCATCTAACATATCATAGAGTTTCGCCTGTCTCAATTATTCCAATAATTGCACAGAGCGCATCGCATTTATGAGGGGATTCTGTTGAGAAATACTAAGAAAAGAAAAGTGTCTTGTGATAAATGCGGACCCGGAGTTGTAATTAAAAACAAAACAACACCAACAAATGAGCGCATCTTAATAATGGCAGGATTTACTGGAATGATATAGGGAAGAATGTCACGTGGTTAGAGCTGATCCGGAGATTTACTTATTGTAAAATATACAATATAAGTAATAATTAAAAGACATTTATTAGAAAGTGTTATTGCTAAAGACTATTTCAATGAATCAGATAAACAACACTGCCACATGAGGAGATACTGAGCTGCCACATGAGGAGATACTGAGTGGGATACAGGCTGTGGAATGGAGACGACAATATGGCTTTTTTATCACATATTGTTAAGTGATACTTTGCCTCATTACTAAATAATACTGGACAACGTGTGACATTATGATTAAAATGGTATGACATAAATTGCCAAGTGTACTTAAAGCGTTCAAATTAATATATAATATTGATATTACTACATATGTCTAATTTTGAAACGCTTGACAACTTGTTTTAAATAGCATAATAAGTATGGCAAAATATAATATTAAGAGATTATTAGAAGTTGAGATACATGCATAAAGTATTTTTATTGTTCCTTTGTTAAATCTTAAACACACATCATGAACCAAACGGGAAGCCAAGCTACGATGTCGGACAAGTACATACCTCTTGAGATTCTCCGAGAGATGAACTTCTCAAATATAACGCTGTCAAACCTCGGCAACATAACCTTACTTGATATTATGAATGACAGAAAATATGTCATTTCAAAAAACCGAATTATATGGCCTTGCTTTTTCTGGATTACCTTCTTCATCGGGATGATTGGGAACTGGTTGGTTGTGTACATCCTTCTGCGGAAGAAGAACCTGAGGACCGTCACCAATGTGTATTTACTGAACCTTGCCATTGGAGATATCTTGTATTTGATTATTACGATACCGAACACGAGTTTCTGGACAGACTATTGGCCCCTCGGCGAATTCATGTGTGAGTAGAACATTGTATTGTCCTAATAATGTTAAATTATTTTATTCTGATTAAAACCTAAATGTTTTGTCTGTTGGTATAGATGTCTAAGAAAGTAAAGCAATTCGAATCTTATAACAAAGAGAGTGTTTACAATTAGTAAAGAACACCAAACATGTTTAGATGATATTTATTATAAAGTTCAAAATTAAGCAAATTGTTACATAGCAAAACTTGACCATGCACGTAGATCGAGACATACATTCCTCAGGATGTAAACAGTTTTAAAAGTTTAAGTTACATGTACAAGTAAATTCACAAAAGCAAGTATTTGTGGTACAGATATAAAAAAGTAAAAATGATTGGTCAATTCTATGCGAAACATGTTGAGGAAGAATTCTGATTGAGTTAATATACGGTCGACTAGAAATAATTACTCCCGGCTTTTGCAGCCGAGACGACCGACTTGGTATCCTTCAAGAAAGGAGCGTTCAATCAACACATTTTAAAACACTCAAAGCCCAATATGTAAGTAATTAACGAACTGAAAAAATGTACCTGTTTGATTTGATACAGGCACCGGTTAAATAGCCAAATTGGTTTTGAGCTGAAAAGAAATAATGAAAATGCTGTTTATGAAACTTTTCCTTTATTTCTGGATTTCATTTACATAATTTCTCGCTATTCTACTATCCTATATTGTTTTTTACTGTCTTGCATGAGGAAAATGACAGATTCTGTAGGCATTTGTTTAGATGATTTTTACTGTGTGAGGAGTTTCTCGATCTGAAAATACAGTTTGCACGCCGGATATAGTTATCAAACTTGTAAACTATGTACTGCCGGGTCTAAGGATTGACTAATTTAAACATATTTTATTGCCTTATGTGAAGTAAAGTGCAACTGGGTCGGGCAACAAGTGATACCATCATTAGTTACGGCCCTTCCCTAAGACCTAAGATACAGTCAAACCTGTCACTAAGGCAGCCAGTAAAGGGAAGGAGCAAAAGTGGCCTTTTAAGACAGGTTGTTGCTTAACACAGATGAATATGCACTGAAAGCATAACAATGGGGTATAGCAAATACGGCTGCTAAAGACAATTGGCTGCTTAATAGAGGTGACCGCTTACACAGGTTTTACTGTATATTATTTAATAACATTTATTAACATAGAGTTGAGTTAACTGAAGTTGCCTTTCACAAACATACATGCACGCACGCACTCACACACAAGAGAAAGAAAAAAGATAAAGAAGACGAATGAATGAATGAATGAATGGTGTTTTACGGCACGTCGACACATAAATAGGTCATTTTGTGCGCGCAAAGATTAATGAATGTGATGACAAAAATAATTATATTAAATAAATATGGTTAAAATTTATTAAAACTATTTACAAATAAATAATTGAAATTATTTACAAATAAATAAATAAATGAAAACATCAATTAAATACAGGGAAATCAACGATATACTAAATCATTTAACCCGTCAACGGGTTTTAAACTAAAAATGTTTAAACAGTTTAACCTCTTTTAAAAAGGCAAATATACTGGTTACATTAACTTTATCAAAAAGCTCTTTCATACTATCAACCCTGTAGTACTTCGCTCTCACTGGAGCAAAGTCAACACAGTCGATAAGTATATGCTTAACAGTAAGCGGTGCAAAACAGGGCACACACTCTGGGACAGCTTCACGCATTAAAAGATATGAATGGGTACAGCGGGTATGCCCTATTCTGCACCGAGCTAAAATAACTTCTTCTCGACGAATAATCCTATTGCTAGCATGCCATTCGCCAAGTTTTGGTTTGATATAATGTAACTTATTATGTATGGTAAAGAAGACGAGTACGATTTAATAAACGAATACAGTACATCGTTAAAATGAACGATTACGTGAGTGAGTAAATTTACGAAGCTATAAATTCCTAAATTTGTCAAAATAAAATGAAATACCCCCCCCCCCCCCCCCCCCAAACATGAACGAACAAAAAAGACGTTAATATCTTAACAGAACTGAAAAACATATTTTGTTTTTATTATACCTATATTTAAGAAATATCATCTTGTGAAACGGATCCCATATATTTTATCACATTTATATTACAAGTAATTCGGTTTATACAAAGCGTATTTATTAACCAGCCGAAAGAAATGTACGTGTATGTTTCATAACGGTTAAATGTGAAAGTTAGAAATTGCCCTTATTAAGTTAAAATACAATCTGTGTAGTTCCGTGAAAAAATAGAGTCACAGTCGAAATATGTGGATAGGATTCCCCAAATAGTTGTACTTTACTAGTAATATGTATCATGTTTGATTGTGGGCATATAATCAACATCCACAGCCGGACCCGGTTAGTTCAGTCGACAGGGGTCGTGAGCTCGAATTCACTCCCGCTCGCAGTCTCCGTGGTGATTGATATACGACATTGCGTCGCATTGTCATTCGTCTCTCGCCGCTGCTTTTAGTGGGAAAGAAATCTCTGTGAAGGAATTCTCAAAATGGGTGCAATATACTTTTTTAATAAATTAACTCGTGTTCATAATAACCCCACAGCCGGGCCCGTCTATTGCAGTTATTACAGATTTACTTTTAATTTGATACCAAATGTTTTTGTTTGAATGGTTTCACATATGATGACATACCTTCAGGAGGTGATAACCATTATTTACTATGGGTCAATAACCTTAATGGTCAAGGTAAGTTGGGTCACACACACCAAGCAAAATGTCCACACAACTCATCTGTTTCTTCACTTATTGTTTAACTTTCGCATGGTTTTATTTCAACCCATGCATGTCCTCACTCACAAAATAATTTCTTTTTAACACAACACTACTTTTTTCTGTACAATCATACACTGCTCCAGTCATATTTATTTTTCTCAGCCCAAGGCCTTTGTGAGCGAGGGATATGAACTTATTGAATTTCTTATTTTATTCTTTGTGCCGATTCGGCATGGTTACGTAACTTTAACGGAGAACATCTGGGGATGTTACCCTAATAAATAAATAGGCGCAAGAAATCATTTTTTTCTGTATTTTAGACCCGACATAATATTATATATGCATTACCTTTAAAAGAAACAAATGGCATAGATCATAGTGAATGAGATAGGGACTCATTTATTCTAGTTCCCTTCGATAGTGATTATTATTAGATTATTTATCTAATAAGGGTTACAGGTACTCTCCTCAATAAGTAATTAATATACTCTACACCGACAAATACGAGCATATTCTCATCATTATAACCCACAAGTAGCATCTTTTCCGAGTCCTGGACCTTTTTGAATCTAAAACTTAGACTCGGATTGAAAATATCAAAAAGTAAGAGTAAAATAATATCTATTTAACAGGCAAATTACTATACTTGTTTATAAAAACAAGCAGATTAGCTAACGGAAAATGCTACAGGATCACAATTCTTACCTTAAGTTGGATGCTTACAGTATTATTCTCAGACTCAAATGACTGACGAATTTAGATACTGGAAAGTTAACTAGTACTCCGTCACAATTATTTTTTGAAAATAACTGATAACTTTCCAACTTGAATATGACTGTGATGGAAGACGAATGAAAATGAGGTGCAATATCGCATATGTTTATAAATCATCCCGGTGACTTTGGCTGGGCGGAGCGTGGATTCGAAATTTAGAGTCGGACACGATACCGACTGAAACAACCAAGTCTGTATCTAGCGGCAATTGTGGTCTGGATAACATGAACGTATCGTTACTTACTGGAAAAATATGTTGATTTTATTAGAATAAAATAGGCTTAAATATCATGTAACACGTGTTTTGATTTTAAAAAAGACAAAAAAGCTTACATATCGGGAATGTTTATAACAGAAAAAAATGTTTATTCAGATTTGAACAATTTAACAAAGAGTATAAAAGTGAATCAACAAAATTCAACACATATATTTGTACAAAGTACATTGTCAGTTATACAAATTACACAATAATTAAACATTTAAGCCATGGCATTAATCGAATAATGAGGTAACCCAACTCCTCCATATATCCTGTCGATCAAATCAATTGATGATAAACCAGATAACATATTAAGATAAACATAATAAATTTACACATATCATATCGTGTGAAAATGAAAAGATTTAGTAATAAGAAAGAGTACCCTTGAAAATATGATTGTTTCCCAAGAATAATATTCATGTAATGTGTTGTTAAATGTGTTATGTATGCTATGTACTGTTTTTTTTCCCATATTTCTTCGTAAAACTTTGTAAATGGCCAAAGGCAAAATTTGCCGATTGCTGAATAAACTTGATCTATTATATAATATTGTTTAGAATAGCGTATCTAACAGTTTAGATTGCTTCTTAAGGTTAATGACAAATTTACACAATACATTTTTATTGCTTATTTTAAAACGAATTCAAGTTAAATTAATGATATGTATATGCGTATATATACTATGCATGGGCACCGTCATGGTGTTTGTGTCGTATATATACTATGCATGGGCACCGTCATGGTGTTTGTGTCGTATATATACTATGCATGGGCACCGTCATGGTATTTGTGCTGTTTATATTTACGCTGTCAGTGATTCACATAACAAAGCTTTCATATCTCGCCGGCATTCGAATGTATGCATTTGTTTTGAAGATGTCTGCACACGCGTTTCGTCATTTTCTATATATCCGAGAAAAGTATTAGCTCTGTTCTGCTCTGCTAATTCAGAGACCTGCAAACTACTGAAAAGTGAAACGTATGACATAATTTTCAAAAAAATGATATTGGAATATTGCCCGTATTTCTGCACTCTAATTTAGAAACCTAAATACTTTGTAAATTAAACCATAAAAAGTAAACTTAAAAGTAATGAGCTTAACCTTTACAAACACACTCTTGTATCATGTATAAACCAGAAACTTACACATAAAATCTAGGAAAAGAGACATTCTATGTGTGCTGAACACACAATATAATGGTTATGTACCATATCAGTACATTAATCAACTTAAGGGTAATCTAATATTAAGGCAATACTTAAAATAAGAGGAAGTGGACAAAATAAATTTACATTATTTAGCTTTTAGCATTATTTTAAAAGGAGTACAGAATGATTATGTTTTATATGTCAAAGTTTATGATGTAATTATAACTGTGTAAATATTGAAGCAAGTAATAGAGGGAAGTTACATGTGGTTATGGAATACGCGTTAATGCTGCTGACAATATGTATTGGTTATAAGCCGCCCACTGTGATAATAAATATATTAAAGTTGTATTATATTTTCGTAATATCACGAAAATGTAATATTGCTAAAAATGATATATATCCCAAAAAATGTATTATCGCAAAAAATGTAATATTGCGAAAAATGTAATATTCTAACAGTATATCTAAAAATGTAATATCCTGAAAAATGTAATGTCGCAAAAAATGTAATATCGGTAAAAAATGTAATATCGGTAAAAATGTAATATTGGTAAAAATTGTAATATCGGTAAAAAATGTCATATCGTGAAAAATGTTATATCTCTTACAATGTAATATCGCTAAAAAATGAAATATTGCGAAAATGTAATATCGCTAAAATGTTATATCATAAATAATGTAATATCGTAAAAAACGTAATATCGCGAAAAATCCAAAGCTTGCACAAGATTGTAATTAAATTGCTATTAAAACTAAACCATTCGACACTGCAACTGTCAATATCTAATGCTTTTCTTATTTTACAAATTATTTTAATTTCTAAAGGTTTATTCAGAAATAGCAAGTAACGGTTATTTGGAACACTGTTAACTAATATAAAATTTGTTGACTCTAGTTTTACAATTGAATTGATGTATTTATGGAACACAATTTAAAACACGAAGGAATGTTCATGACATAATTTAATTAAGTGCCTGTAACAAGATATATACTTAAGCGGTGAAGTAACTAATTGCAGTTGGTTATGAGTTCTATCAATCGATTATTATAGCATAATTCAAGGACTCGTATAGATATTATTGCAGTTTTAAACGGAAAGATATTTTAGGTTAAACTGAATGAGTAATTCAAATCAGGACACACTTTTTTCAATCTTTCAAACCTTATGTAATCTATTTGATGTACATCTAAGCATCAAATATTGGGGGAATAAATTGCTATTTCTAAACTTATGAAAGTAGTGTATTCGTTTCAACAAAAATCAATTGTACATCTCAGAAAGAATGTATTTTACAAAAATACACAAAATATATACAAGAAATAAATGTTTTGGCGTTGACATCACTAAGGCAAAACAATAGCAGTACCACCACATTTAGTAATACAACGACAGTGAAATTATATCAATAACAGTACATTAAACATTTAAATCCGACACTATATCAAGGTTACGTATAATAGAAGAAAACCTCGATTCCGTAAAACAACAACAATAATACAGATATGTCTCTGTCTCTAGTTGCCATGACAAATATAGATGATAATACAACAATACATTTATTAAACATTTACGTACGTATCCCAGGGTTCAATAATCTCGTTTGCATTTTTATTTGCAATTCAAATTACCGAGATATTGTTTTTGTTTTGTAACTTGGCTAAATGGTGTATATTTATGCTACTTAAAATAAGTCGAATTTTCTCGTTTTGGTAACTGATAGTATAAATGATTATTACCTTGCAACAGGCCCGATTCGCTGAGTCGTTAGCACGCCTGACTATCAATCCAGGGGTCGTGAGTTCGAATCCCCGCTCGGCCACAATCTCCGTGATAGTTGATATACGGCATTGCGTCTCATTACCATTCGTCTCTCACTGATGATTCAAGTGGAAAGTTATCTGTTACTTAAAGGAGATGGGGTGTGCTCGAGTAACCTTGGTTAACCTTCTAGGACCCCAGGAAACAGTTGTTAGGCTAACTGATCGTCTGATAGCACTCGATGGCATAAAATGACGTTAAATATTGAATCAATCAATTGAGACAATTAATATTGAAATTTAACCTTTTAAACTCAATGTGTTACCTCTGGTGAATGTGCAGCTCCTGGTTGATCTGTTTGACCGATTTTTGTTAGTTTTTATAACGCGGAACGGTTAGAAGGCATGAACTATTTTAATAGAAAAATGATTAAAGATTGTCTCTTATTTGACATTTCCTTGAAATAAATGTTAACAAGCTTCACGTAAATATTTTGAATAAATTTTAATATTTCTCAATAATATATGGTTCATGAATTTTAACAAACATACACACCTCGCCCTGAACCATTTTCGTTCCGGAAATATGGCTGACCATAATAAGTTCTCTGCAAGTGGCGGCACCATCTCTTGGACTCGCCAAACCTCTTAAATTAGAACACATTGAGTGTGTGAATGCCGTTTCAGAGGAGAAACACTTCATTGCGGTTTTACTGATTTGTTACGGGTAAATTTCAAAATAAAATAGTTCTTGAGAAAACAATTCTCAGGGCTCATCCGCTAGAACGCAAATCAGTGCTTAAGCAACACCTAATGGTAACAATTGTTTTAGCTTGCGAAATTCAACACACATATACACAGTAGATTAATTTACAGCTGAAATGAATATATTGTCTTAATCACCATATTCAGCAACATTTAAAATCTTTATTTATCTTTGTTTAGTAAGATAGACAATCAATGTTAATTACTGAACATAATTTACTAGTTTTATATGCAATTACTTGCAAGTCGAAACACCGCTTAATGGTATGCGCCGCCATTTGATCATCTCATTAGAGATAAAAAGTCATTTGATCGTCTCGTGGAGGTACATATGGGCAAACCGAAATGCGCAATAGAATAGAAATTAGTCTTATTTTATAGCATTGTGTCGTGGAATAAAACATTGCGTAAATGTTGCGTGTCAAGTAATGACTCGACTAAATATTTTGACATTAACGTGGCTCAAAGTTGTTGAAGCGACATTGTCTTCATACTTATTCTATGTACTTGTCACTGTCAATAGCAAACTTCCGGTCAATCTCTCCCAGAGTGCGATGCAGTATTTACTTCTGTCTAAACGTTGGCAAATTCTTGTAATACTAAATCTACCGGCATACTCGTAGTTTACAAAACCTTGATCTGTCAGTTTTACATTAACTTGCTTATATTAAATCGGCATCTATAGATCCACATGTCCTTTAACAATGTAAAAGCTTAACATAGATTTATGAGGTTATTTTTTTTGGCGTGGAGGTTAATGTAGGTAATCTGGCGTGTTAAAAAAAACTGTTTTAATTAAAAATGGATATTTTACTTAAATGGAATGCTTAATTTATCTTAAAAATGGCCGTGTCTTAACTTGTCCATGTATGTATCAGTTTAATATTGCGAGAGTTAAAGAGGTGAATGAAGTGTGCTAGAGTTAAAGAGGTGAATGGGAGAGAATTCTGGGAGAGATTGTCTTTCGGTATAAAATTCGATGATAAGATGCGAAGGTCAACTGTACAATACGGTGTCGGATTGTGGTATTATGCGGGTGCCACTGGTTTGATGTAATTAATTCAGTTTTAAGTCAAATGTTGTTAAGACTTGTAAGATAGCTCAGAGAAAAACATTGAAAATAATAAGATATTTATTTCAAAATTAAGAGGCTTTTCCTGGCGTGTGTTCTGTACCTCTCGCAATTTTAATGCCATCTTGCTTTTGTCTCAAATCGTGGATTTGTTCCAAAAATCTCGTCATTATTGATACAAATTCATAAAGGCATCTGCAAATGTACCGATTACAATTTGTTAATATTACCGTCTGAGCTTGTTTGTGTCTTTCAACATGCACATTCAATTATTTTGATATCCCCTTTGTGAGTGAAATATGCACCTATCACGAATAGAGGAAACTTTCTACACTTAAAATAACCAAATTCAATTTCCATTGATAATAACTGTTTAGACATATGCGTTTTCTGATCCAGACTAAATGAACGTCGTTGATTGGTTTAAGAATAAATAATATTTGCAGAAAAAAACAAAACAAGAAATGTCACTGTTAAGTGTCACATGTCCCCAACATGTCATGATGTTACGTTGATCATTTGTAGCAAGTATCATTAAAATTCATCTATGCATGACAAAGTTACAGGCCAGAAACGAAATCTCACATAAACTCAATGTGTTGTCAAACAAACTCAAATTGTGACCTTGACCTTTGAGGTACGTGTGTGGGTCTTACTCGCGACACGTATCAACAAAATCCATCTATGCATGACAAAGTTATAGGCCGGAAACGAAATACCTGACGGACGGATGCTGCGATTTCTATATGCCACCCAAAAAATCTTTTTGGGGGCATAACAAATAAAAATATAAGTCTAACACATCTGTCATAAAGTTAACATTTATTAACAAACACTCGTTCACACTCGTGAGACATAAAGAGAAAAGTTAAACAACAATTGCAAACCAAGCGAAGCGAGATTGGAACATCCGAAATCAATTAATACGTACTACAGGTTCGTCATATACATGTTCAAATTTTAAAGAGTCGTTTCTTCTGAATATGTGTAATCAATCTGATTGAAATTACTAACACAACTTAAAGTATTGGAAAACTTTTTCACAACAAGCAATTTGAAATAGATAAATTACAGCAGTAAGATGTAGTTATCGTCATCACTCAGTTTCTTGTTTAGGTTTTGTAACTTTGCTTATGTCGAATTTGCAGTGTTGATTATGGCCAAAATGATCATACGAGACACGGACTACTTTTAATTCGTCGAATTTTAATTTTTAATGTATGTTATACAACAAATCAAACATATAATATTGTGAATATTGTTATATATGTCATTATTAAAAAAATTGCATAAAATAAACCAAACACTACAAAAAAATTTGATACAACGTCAATCCTTGCGTTTTTAAAGGGAGTATATCAGAAAACATTGCTAAAAATTAAAATAGATAAAAAAGATCTCATTATAATTAAAAAATAAAATCCGAAAGGTTTCGTATGTCAATTCCACCAAAGCGTGACACAGTCAACATTTGAATTCGAGCGGTAAACGAAATCCCCATTCTAAAACTAGACTAAAATACTGTTTGACGACCTTTGCATCTTTCTACGATGAAGCAATTTGTTCTACGTGTCAACATGTATATCGCACCGATTTGAAATAAAAATGAAATCATCACGTCACTCATTTAATACGTCACAAAACATGTTGCCTTTTTAAGCCGGAAATCTATTTAAAGTTTAACAAAGGCGCGTAGCCCAAACTAGGAAAGCTCCTTTTAATATAATGTTTGTGGCATGTTTAAATATATATATATATATATAAATATGTTTGGCAATACGGGGCCAGTGATTATATATATAGTCATGGTATATTGTGAATAAATGGTTTTAGCCAATTCTAAAATTTTGAAAAATCCTGATATATTCCCTTTAAAGGAGTTTATTGAATATGTGTATACTAATTGCATCTATTCTGATCAATATGTATGACAATGAGGTTTATGGTGCTGCGTGTCAGTTCAGGGTCACTTCTCCTATTGGGCATATATTTTAGCTGTTTTATGACTGAACATGCATACATGTATATTAACTATATTGTCACGATCGGTTCAGCTGTTTAAACCGAAATCAAAGAAATCGTTTATCCAATAAGCGATCAATACTGTTATTTGGACCGCCATTTCTCTTAGACAAGCGATGCTTTCATCTCCTCCGCGTGATCCCCCCCCCCCCCAGTCGCAATCATCATTAATTGTTTGGAATAAGTGCATAAACGGTACATGCCAATGGAATCTAGTAACCCGTTACAAAACGATTTAAATCATCTTCTTGTCAAATCTCTGCGAGTAATGATTTTCTATTTTATATATAGATTGTTCTGTGTACCATATTTTGTTTATTGGTTAGATCGCATGAGCGACCGAACCCTATATAAGGGCCAGTTAGGAAATTGACTCTGGGCGCTGCCATATTGAAACGTCATGATCACGTGTTAAAAACACAGCATTCGCCACATGGAGGTCGCCATTGTTTTTCCAAACCGACACCACTTTCTGGCTTAAAGGAAAATGCAAATGCGGTGTGTGTGTTATAATTGATTGTGTCGTTTAAATGCACTAATTGAGACCAGTCACTATGAATTGTTCTTTGCATATTTAATCAGGAAAAAATTGATAATGCCTTAAATCAAGGAATTTTCTAAAACTCATTGTTTAAATGAGGTCTTGAAACTTATCTTTTTTGACAATTTATCGCCGTTTCTGACAGATTCCTACCGAGTTAATGTAAATGATTTTCAAATAACGACGTATTTACTCAATTATTATAATATGCTGAACATAATGCATAACAATGGAAACAATAACAAAATTAAACAGCTACAGTTGTTTATTTTACTAGATACATCAGAAATATAAAGATAGTTTACCGGTGTGACATATTTTCAGCACGTCGTCAGAATCAGATATATCGCCGAACATGAACACGTTTTGGAAAAACAGTAATTTTTAACTGTTGTTTTTAAAAATAATAAATCCACAAATTAATTTAAAATATGGATACGAATTATTTTAAGATATATTCTGATCACAGTAGTAAATTGTATAGAACATAGCAGTAAGTACGTTAGACAATATATAAGGTAAGTTTCTTTTTAGATATGCAAATGGTAATACATATTGATTGAGATCAGTACATTTAAACACCAAAGTTACTATCAGGTACAATTGCAGCCTGGAATTCGCTGTGTCAGCCGGAACCTTGTCGGGATTTGGTATCACCCGTGTATTTAGTACCCTGTACAAGGAAAAAAAACTTACACATTCATTCACTTTAATTACCACGTCGTTTATAAGACCTAACCATTGGATGCTTTGTAAAAGCAGCCAACTTGTTTTTATAAATGATGTTAAGCTAAATATTGATTTATAACGTGATTTATCACTCTGGAAAGTCAAATCAAATTAAATTGCAGATTCATGTATTTCTTTAATTGAGATATGAAAAACATACATATATTGTATCACTTTAAACAATGATGTATGCACAATAATACAGTTTTTCATTAATACAAACATTTCGATACAAATAAAATCTCCGTATAGGTTCTGTCACCTAATATATTATATTAACACTTATACTTAGTAGATCATCGTTAGTCATAAGATCATTACCATACTCGTAAGTTAAGTCAGTACGTATGAGTCAGTAATGCAAAATCAAGTATTCTATTTTCTATTCATTGGTACGTTTTTTTGTATGTTAAATGCATCGTGCCACCATTAGAAACAGGAAATGCTCCCGCATTGTGGCGGTTATAAATAATTCTTGTTTTTGCTTCTTTAAAAATGTATTATCCTTATTTAAATGCAAATTTGAATAGAATTTTATGTATTGTTAACATTTTGTAAGCATTGCCATGTTTGAATTGTGAATTTAGCAAAAAATTGATGTTTGGAAATTGGCGTATGACTACATGATTTCGGAAGTCTACTTTCGCTTTGTCAAAAGTGTACACACTGGTCAGAAGAAAATTACATATACTACACGAACCCTAATTTTCTCATCATATTTTGGTAGTGCAGAGTTTGACAAATATTACCATGTAAGTTTTACTTCTTTCATTTGGGATCTCTCTATGAATGACAAGCACGCAAACTTGTGCTGACACAAGTAAACGGATCTTTGTTAGATTTAATCTAAGCCTGATGAGTCAATCCACGGCTATGACATGTTTGAGAGCTACATAATTTATATTGACGTCATTCTGCAGAACATTAGCTGGCGGACTAATTCTACTACTTAAAATCAATTAAATTTGTTACGGTTGGTTTCTCACCTGTGTAGTACTTGACATAATAAGACGACAATTTGACCTGATGGATTGGTGAGTCCTTGTATAATGTCTAATGTAAATTTATTGCGGTATGGTACCGATAAAACCGATCATTAATCAACAGTGTAAAATAGAAACTTTGACTGCACTACTAAAATATATTTTGAAGAAAAAATAAAAGAATCGTTACCTCCTGTAACGATTGTTTAATTTATTACCCAAGATTTGTGTGTTTGGTGTTCCCAAACCAAAATATCTGAAAAGACTAAAGATCATAAAGAGGGGAGTTGGGGGAGGGGGTTGGGGTTTGTGAAGTGTATAGCGTGTTAGTCGTTTATTCCCGTTAGAGGTTATTTTATTCATGGGTTCGATCCCAAGCTCTATCCGATGCAAGCAAATAACAGTACTGGTTCTACAATGTACCCAGGAAGCGGACACGAAATCTGTCCATACAAGCTTTGGGCTTTCATTAACTACGAGTTAAACTTGTGTAAGCGGCTACCTCTCTTAAGCAGCAATTTGTCTTCAACAGCCATATTTGCTAATTCCCATTTCTATGCTTTCAGAGCAAGTTAACATGTATTAAGCAACAATCCGTCTTAAACGGCCGCTTTTTTGCTCACTTCCTTGACCTTGACTTATCGCTTAAGGCAGGACAGGTATAAACAAATAATTATGCTTTATATAAATGTTGGCTTTAATCAGGCCAATTACTTGCGGAAAGACAATGTTTCTACTCAGATTTATAAGATTAAACTTATTTATTCTACTTCGATTGTGAAACAAGTTCTTACAACTTATACAAATCACGCTCGAAGTCATATTCTCAGACATTGCCCCACTAATAAAACTTGTATGCCATAATTAACCTGAAATGTGTTGAAATGGCGTTGAACCCCATTAAAAATCGTGCCAGTGCAATATTGTTTTGAAGAATTTTAGTATTTGAAATTATCATAATATACTAGTCATTGACGGATTTAATATGTATGTACAAAAAGCTTAGTCTATCCCAGAACCTGATATCTCCCAAATCAGTCCCACAATTCATAGCAATTGAACGCTTACTAAATTATGACGTCATTCAAACTTTCCCTGAAGCAAATGACCAATCAGCGTGCTTGTAACAATTGCTATTCAACAGACCTAATCAGGAGAGCTTGGTTCGTTCTAAAACTATGCTAATGTCTGCTATATAAAAGATATTTTGGAAAAAACATCCAGAAATACATGTAGTAACAATTTGATATTCAATATAAAACCAACTAACACTTTTATTCTGATGTGAATACTCCCAATATAACAGTTTATGTAAATGTGGGATATGTGTTGCCCAAAATGGAAATGTGAACGTGCAATACACGAGCTTAAACAACACCCGGCGTATAGTTGATATTCTATATCACTCTGCTGCATCAGGCAAATCATATGCTGATACGAGTAGAAATGTAAAGAATGTGTGGGAAGTTAATCCAGCCGCTGCAAGATTATATGCTCCAGAGAGGCAGCTGAAAGAGTCTGATGACCGGATCAAGTTACACAGCAGGATTTCACGCCTTGATAATGGAGGCAGATGACGCATCATAGGATGCTTTCACGGCCGTCAAACTTAAAACCGTTTTAGCACCTTTGATACCACGCGATTAATGAACAATTGAAAAAAACATATGGTGGATACCGAACTGAAATGAAATGAGTTTATTTTCCAATGTAACACCAGATGGTGCTTCTGCTGTTCATATGTATATCACACGCAGCAAAAACGCCGTGACATCTTACCTTCAAGTTATTTTAGTTACAGCTACAACTATTTAGTACAAAACTTGATCCTCAGGATCGTGATAATACACGTGTATATATAAGTGTATTTTTATTCTTGCTGTGAGGTAACCGGGACCGTTTGGCTCAGTCTATAGCGCGTTTGACTGTAAATCCAGGCATCGTGAGTTCGGGTCCTCGCCCGGATATAGTCTCCTTGATTGTTATACGATGCTGTGTCCTACTGTCACTCGTCTCTCACCGCTGCTTCAAGTAGGAAAGTTGTCAGTTACGTACAGAAATGGATGTAATCGAGCACTGCCTAACCTTCCAGGATTCCAGGCATGCAAATGAGATGAATATTCAAACAAAAAAAAAAACCTTTTGGCGAGGATTTTAATTTCCGCAGTTGCTAATATAAATCGAATTGAATGATAAAACGAGGAGGCTGAATTAATGTTTAACACAACACAATGTTTAGTTTATACGTATTTATTTTAACTTGATTGCGATGAAAGCTCGAGCTTATATGAAACGCTCTCGAGTCCGCTTCCTGGGTAGAACCAGTACTGTGTGTTGTTTTACAAGAGGATTGGGGGATCGAACCCGCAACCTCTGGCGTAAGCGGCCAACACTCTATCCATTACACTACCATCCCGCAGTGTTTCTGTCCGTTTACAAACATATTTACAGGTTAGAATAATTCCACTAAGTGATGAGTGTGCTCCGAAACGCTTTTTTTTTAAAAAGAAAATTAAAGCTTTAGATATTTTTCTTTGAAATCTATTCTTATTTTGTATTTACTATTTTCTTATAATCTTATTTATGTATAATTCTCATCGAATCGTTAAATAATCAATTTGTTGACAGTTTTAACGCCATTTACGAATAACAATATTTATCTAAAGCCGTAATGATATCATTTAGAGGTCAATACACGACAGAGCCGAGCTAAACAGTCTACCAAATTAGGAAATCGTAGTTAAGCAAAAACAAAATGGCGGACCTAAATTTCAACCGCTGTTTACAAAGAGTTTTAGAGAAACAATGCTTCGGAATCCAGCTTAAAGAAGAACAACAGCACATTATAAGCCACATATGTGTCGGAAAGGATGCTTTGGGTGTCCTACCAGCTGGTTTTAATAAAAAAAAAAAATGGGAACTGCGTGTGTATCCCGCCATCATTCGTAACAACAATCGTAGTAACGAACCAAATATGGAAATTGGAAGTCTTATTCCATTCTCGCGGGATCCCGTTACTTTTTTTTTAAATGGCCGTCTTCAGAATGTTTTGAAATGATAGAAAAATAACTTTGTTGTTTTTTGTTTTTTTATACAGTTTGACTTACTAAACAATATAACATTACTTTCTGAAGCGTATTTATACTAAATATATATATATCTATATAGGTATGAATTCTTAAACCGAACTATTTGTGTAAAATTATTAATCAAACCATTGATGCAGCTCCTGTTTGTTATATCAACATTGCTTGTCAAACTATTAAATGCTGGTAATTACCATTCCGGTTCTGAAAATCAGTTTATTATTTCACCTAAAGCACGTGTCAGTATCGACACCTGGCTTATTTGTAAAAAGCGTCACAACGCAATGAAAAGGATATAGGTGCATGGTCACTCCATGCATTAAATGACTGGACAGTAAAATCACGAATATTTGTAAAATTATGTTCAGTTGTTAGTAAATAATCAATCACGAACGCACTCTGCCGTGAAGCATATGTAAATGAGCCACAATTGTAGTCACTGCCGAGGCGTCCATTCACAATACGCATACACGTGGATTTACAAAGATCAAGTAGCTTTACTCCAAACGAATTACCGTTCGTGTCAAGAGAGGCCCTAGGTATAGGATTATTGGGAACATAATTAACACAGTGAATAAAATTGTTATATTTGTCAAGTACAATAAAATCATGTTTTAAACCAACTCTTCTATTCCAGTCACCAATTAAATATAATGAACCAAGATTTTCAAACTCTGAAATATCCTGCTGCAGCAAATAAAACAAATCAACATAACAAATAACATATATATACCACACAAATAAACATCATTTTCAATATTCAAAAAATGTTTGTCTAGCTTTAACCAAACTAATGTGTCACAATGATTACGTGGTATTGCAATACCATCCCTTAACGATTCCTTATAATGAACGGCAAGTCAACTTCTTGAACGTTTGGCGTCACGGTGTTGAAATTTTCTACAAAAATTGTGCACCACATAATTAGTTAAGCCAATGTCACTGTCTGCATTAGACCAAATTTCATACAAAAACACAATATCGTTACTTGATATAATACCAATAAAATCGTCCGTTTCTTTTTTGGAGCTGGTTAGTCCATTTACGTTCCAAGATAGAACTCGTAAATCACCCTCAACGCGTTCCTATTTCATCTCAGTTACAAATATGGCGGCAAAATCAAATAAACATCATATAACATAATTATATACGATATCATAAAGCGCTTAATATATTATATTATAAACAAATTGGCAGATTGGAGTTTCAAGCTTTGGTCGACTGTATACAAATTTAAAAAGATAATAAAACAATGACAAAATCTATATTGTTAGACTTGACATACAAGTCGTGCAACATGCCTTTGTAGGTTCAATCTATATCCATTTGATCATATCCGACATCAAAACATACAATTACAAGATCAAACAAAGGCTGTAACAAGACCAACTTAAAGAAACATGTTAATAACATGTTACAAATAGCCATATTTATCTAGTTGAAGGACACTAGTATAAAGTCGGGTGGGAATGCAGTTGATAGTGTTGGCCACTCACGCCAGAGGTAACGGGACCGATCTTTAGCTCGACCCAGGGCTCTAAAACCAACCTTATAAACCAAACCTATATCACAACTTTCTTATCAAACAGTCCCATTGGAACATGAGAAAGTTTCACTAATAAGTGAGAAACGCCCTAATCATGGTCTGTGAATGTATTTGGTGACTGTGTTAAGAGTTAAAGTTAGCAACACAATATTTGTTATTATTACATATTTCAAGTTGCTCATTCCACTAATTGGCGTCCGCTGTGCCAATTTCCAATAAAAAATGATATACTGCTCCAAAATATGCTATGGCAAAGGAAGCCATAGAGTGCACAGTTAAGTTACGTGAAAGAAAAATTGAAGTGTTTCATTTCGTCGTCTGATCACCATCAAGATCATTTTTTTAATTATCTGAAAGTGAACATCACAGTTCTTACTTTCTGTATTTGTCAGAATTTGTCCATACGTATGTCTATATATACACTCTGAGGGACATTAAAAACGCATTAAATGTCGGAGTTTTCCATTAATAGCGGGTGTAATTACAAAATAATTGCAAAGTTTATGATTTGCGGGATGGGGAGTGGGTGCTGTTTGACACGTCCACTCTCAGATAATTTGTAGGAATTTTGCGTTAGTACGAAACGCAGGGGTACGGAATTTTCGGTAGTTCGAAATACTAGGTCATTCCCGAAACAACTTCCTATACCCTCAATGTATTTGTGGATAATACAGTTTAAGTGTGATATTACATGAGGTTTGTCATCTATATCAAAGGGTTAACAATAAGATAACAGGTTGTAGAATAAACATATTGTACAAATATATCTCTTCATACAGGTAATAAGTATGCGATACATCATGTATGTTTGAAGAACAGAGGTTAACAGCGAGGTATATTTAAAAATGCACGATATCGACAGTAAAATATGCCGCTTTGAACAAGAATTCGATAGCTCGAAAATCGCGATAGTTCGAAAAAAATCACAATCTCGTCGATTTCAAGCCAACGCGAAATCAGTGTATTTTCCAATACAATTTGTTTTGTTTATGTATAAATTATATTTATCGTTGCCAAGTGTTATTTTAATTATGCAATAAGCTTAATTTGTTTATTTTGCCTGAAGTCCGACTTTCGCGTTTTAAAGTCCTTCAGTGTTTTATCAAGCATTTACGAATATTACAGAAAACACCCATTATCTTATCTTGTCAGGGAGTTTTTGATTGGTCTGCAGTTTTTACATTGTCTTTGTACTTAAGATAATTTTTACGTATGGTAATGTTAAGTTGGCCATACAATTGTCTTCTGTTAATGCCAATAAAAGTTTCAACATTAATTTATTGAGGAAATCCGATAATACGCATAGACAGCTTCGCAAATAGCTGCAAGATGTTAACAGCTCTTTGCACGGCGATTAAAATGTGCTGGTTTTTTTACAATATAGTTTTGGTTTTGGTACCCGTAACATAACTATAATGCATTTATTAACTTTGTGTTATAGTAAAATGGGAATTTTACATATTGTTAGAGGTAGCTATCAAAAACTTTAACAAATATGTAATATAAAATCATAATCACATTCATGTTTCGGATTCCTTGAAATATTGGTGGTGGGTGTGGGGGCCGTGCCTACTGTTCCCGATTCCTTGGAATATTGGAGCTCATGCCTACCGTTCTTTTTAATATTGGTGGAGCTCATACCTACTGTTCTTTGTAATATTGGTGGAGCTCATGCCTACTGTTCTTTGTAATATTGGTGGAGCTCATGCCTACTGTTCTTTGTCATATTTGTGGAGCTCATGCCTACTGTTCTTTGTAATATTGGTGGAGCTCATGCCTACTGTTCCCGATTCCTTGGAATATTGGAGCTCATGCCTACTGTTCCTGGTTCCTTGGAACATTGGAGCTCGTGCCTACTGTTCCCGATATCTTGGAACATTGGAGCTCGTGCCTACTGTTCCCGATATCTTGGAACATTGGAGCTCGTGCCTACTGTTCCCGATATCTTGGAACATTGGAGCTCATGCCTTCTGTTTCCTTTCAATATTGGAGCTCATGCCTACTGTTCCTTGGAATATTGGAACCTACTGTTCCTTGTTCCTTGGAATATTCAAGCTCATGCCTACTGTTTCTGGTTCCTTGGAATACTGAAGCTCATGCCTACTGTACCTGGTTCCTTAGAATATTGGAGCTCATGCCTACTGTTCCTGGTTCCTTGGAACATTGGAGCTTATGCTTAGTGTTCCTGGTTACTTGGAATATTGGAGCTCATGCCTTCTGTTCCCGATATCTTGGAACATTGGAGCTCATGCCTTCTGTTCCCGATATCTTGGAACATTGGAGCTCATGCCTTCTGTTTCTGGTTCCTTTCAATATTGGAGCTCATGCCTACTGTTCCTTGGAATATTGGAACCTAATGTTCCTTGGAATATTCAAGCTCATGCCTACTGTTTCTGGTTCCTTGGAATACTGAAGCTCAAGCCTACTGTACCTGGTTCCTTCGAACATTGCATATCATACCAACTGTTCCTTGTTTCTTGGAATATTGGAGCTAATGCCTACTGTTCCTTGGAATATGGAGCTCATGCTTATTGTTCCTTGGAACATTGGAGCTCATGCCTACTGTTCAGGTTCCTTAGAATATTGGAGCTCATGCCTACTGTTCCTTGGACTATTGGAGCTCATGCCTACTGTCTAGGTTCCTTAGAATATTGAAGCTCATGCCTACTGTTCCTTGGAATATTGGAGCTCATGCCTACTGCTCCTTGGAATATTGGAGCTCGTACCTACTGTTCCTTGGAATAGTGGAGCTCATATCTACTGTTCCTTAGAATATTGGAGCTCATGCCTACTGTCCAGGTTCCTTAGAATATTGGAGCTCATGCCTACAGTTCCTTGGACTATTGGAGCCCATTCCTACTGCTCTTTGGAATATTGGAGCTCATACCTACTGTTCCTTGGAATATTGGAGCTCATACCTACTGTTCCTTGGAATATTGGAGCTCATACCTACTGTTCCTTGGAATATTGGAGCTCATGCCTACTGTTCCTTGGAATATTCGAGCTCATGCCTACTGTTCCTTGGAATATCGGAGCTCATGCCTACTGTTTTTTAGAATATTGGAGCTCATGCCTACTGTTCCTTAGAATATTGGAGCTCATGCTTACTGTTCCTTGGAATCTTGAACCTCGTGCCTACTGTACCTGGTTCCTTGGAATATTGGACCACATGCCTACTGTTCCCGATTTCTTGGAATATTGGACCTCATGCCTACTGTTCATGGTTCATTGGAATATTGAAATTCATGCCTACTGTTCCTGATAATTTTGAATATTGGAACCCAAGCCTACTGTTCCTGATATCTAAGAATCTTGGAACTCATTCAGTACTATTTCGGAATCATATGAAAACATAGTTTAAACTATTTCTTTTTTCAAGAACATGTACTTAGCATATGCGGGAAAAGGAAGCCATACATAGCCTTTGCGGAGAATAAAAACCCACGACACACCGATCAATGGGCCGATGTGCCGCTGTCCATGTGCTCCGCAAAAGGAATCGTACTGAGTGTACTGTTTCCTAAACGTTGGAATATTGTGATTTCATGCATCCTATTTTCTCGTAAATAATTTTAACTTCCCGGGTGGCGTTATTTTTCCGTTACCAGTAACAAAGCGGTTCATCCACGTCTTCTTTTTTCTCGCAAACGTTTGCATTTTACACTTATTCAGTAGTATGCAGTGTTAATATATTTGTGCTGATGTTCTGGTTGTGGTTTAATGCTTCAAATGCTGTTTGAAGTATGCTCTTTTTCAAATATGAAAAGGGATGTAAATTATTGGTAATGTTTCTTGAGTGCAATTAAGAATGAACACGAACAATACGGCTCTATGCAATCTGCACGGATTCTTAAAGCTTGTCAACTGTCTTTATTTTATCACAGGTGTAAATTAAACATTGCGCATGGTAAATATACATTTGAAACATATTACAGGTGAGTTTTATTTACAGGTTATTTTTATTTACCTGAGGACCGTTTTAAACATAAATAGGCATCTTAATATTGATTTGGGGGGTTGCAGGTTTGAATACATACTATATTCGCCGGGCACGATTTACCTAGTATACTAAAATGCAGTAACCGTATCTCATTTGCATTCAAATTTGAATCGACCGAAACTGAGAACTGTTGTAAACGTAAACAGGTTTCTTATTATTTACTTGGGGGTTTGCACGTTTAAATGCATATGTTAGAATGCCATGCACGATTTCCTTACTTTATCTGTATCAAAATACAGTGACAGTTTCTCATTTGAATTCAAATTTGAATCGACTGTAGATTCCAATAACATGGCATGATAAATACGGGTTACATATGCCAGCGAGCTTACACATGATTTGCATATGATGCACGAGCGAATCGAGATGTTATTGTACGTCACTCGTGTAAAAAAGAGTCATGCCACATATATTCGTACACTGAACATGTGCAATATTAATGGTTTCGTAGTATATAGTTATCATGCGAGCTGTTACTAATAAATGAAACATAGTATTCTTGTCAAATTTAAATATGCTCATATATTAATCATCTACAGGGAAGAATACATAAATAAATAACTTTCTCCCCAAATTTTTGGCTTATTCATCAGGAAATTAGCTTAAATTATTAGTCATTTTCTAAATAATTGACAGATGGATGTGTTTTTTTTTTGATAAATGGATGTCATTCCCTATCAGTTATTTTACAGATGGGCATTATAAAAAATGGACGACATTTCTTGTGAGTAATTTTAGAGAGAAAAAAAAACATTCATTTCTTGTCAGATATTTTACAGATGGTTATTTTTTGTTTAAAAATAGATGTGACATATTAGCTAATTTCCTTATGAAGCCGTAATCCGAAAGTTTATATAAATATATTTGTAACATATAAAGTAGTATGTTTATTATTTTATATGCTTTCCAGGCAGAGTGTTTTTTTATCAAATGATACTTTGATATTGGAATCATATACAAATTAGTATAATCCTCTATCATTAAGGATATTAATCAAATTATAATCATATCTCAACAGTACAAAATTATTTTCATGGTTTAAATATATTCTCTTTATTTCCTCCATTAAAGTGATTATAAACATTGAATGTTAATAAAACAAAATAAAATGTACAAATTATATAGCATTCAATGTGAACAAATATATATGTAAGGAATATAAACACATATATCATGAAATATTATGATACATGAGAGAGAGAGAGAGAGAGATTAATTCAAGACAAGTGTAATATTTCACACATAATTATATTCATGGGTATATTTAGCAAAGTAACTGTGCATATAAACAGATTAGCTTTCTATTTTAACTTTTTCTTGATTTTAAAAGTTTGGTTAATTTCATGCATTTTGCAACAAATCTGATTTCAATTTGGAGAAAGTGTTTGTTAACCTTCTTACTTGATAATGACAGTAATCTTCGACCAATTAACATTTGCAGTTTAGTCTCATTTGTACGTTATTGAGTTCATTTATGACAGAATAGCCAAATTCTGATTCTATTATTCTGTAGAGATTTTGTCGCATTATTGTTGAGCGTGAGCAATCAAACATGTGAGAAATAATATTATTGAACAGTATTCCGCAGAAATGACATAGACACAATTTACTCACTGTGTGTGCACAAGCTAGTGTTTCTGGATCAGTACTGCATTCCCAAATTAATGCATGTTCAATGTTAGTGTGTAAGAATCTAAATCTGCTGAAAGTGTCATCGCTTTGCAGACGAGAACGCGAAGGTCCAGTTTCGAATCTATGTACGCTAACTTTATAAATGAATTTCCAAAATAAATTAGTATAAACTAAACTAATATAGGGCGATGGCACAATGACATACTTCTGTCATTAGTTATTTCAAGGCAAACTTAATTTTATCATCACCTAATCAGTCAAATTAGTAGCGTTCGCCATCGTGCACATTTCAAACTGTCAATCTCCCATTCTACTAATTACAAGAAAGCCAAGTCCAAAATTGTTAAGTTCATTAGTGATAAAAAACATGTAAAGTCATGTATTAGTTCTAATTTACCACGTTCTTGTACTAGTACTAATTAAACAAGTTCATTACTTTAATTGTATTACTGCAATTAAACCAATTCCTACAAAAAAGTATATGAATTAATCAATAAACTCCGCAATAACTTCAAAAACAGTTTTGTTCATATGAAAAATGAAAAACTTTGATTAATGATAAATTGACTTTATTACAGACACAAACAGAAATACTACTCGATGTTTTTGAATTTTGCTAAGATTTGAAAAACAAGTTTCGAGTCCATGACATTTCATTACTACAAAGCAAACGCATCATAAATGGTTTTCAAATTAAATTAAAAAGTTTCTTTGTTCGGAGAGTCAAGGTGACCTTGTAATTGTTTATACTGTTTTTCAATACGTTACCTTGACCTCAACACCAATCTCTTTTTATGTTATGAATCAATACACGTGTCATTAAAATAGCTTATGACAAACTGACGTTTCTTATTGAAAAAAAAAACTTTTAAGGACGTACATGGAGTAAAATAGGGGGCCTCCCCTCATTCTCTGACGAGAGGGATATATTTGGATAGTTTTCTTTTCGATCACCATATTATTTCGAGAAAAGCACGGCTATTATTGAATAAGGTTAACAGTGACTAAAAATCTTGGCAAGCTCTTGTGGTTTTATGTAACATACCCAACTTACAGCCTAACTATAATCTAACCAAGATGATACATTTAGTAATTGAGAGTTTTGATATGAAATGCAGTTAATATAAAATCAATTTAGATTACAATCCCCATTTACTCCAAATGCTGCAGCAATAAGTGATATAAGCTAACGAACACGGATGAAATAATAGAGTGGTGCCAAATCTACGTAATTACGTAATAATCACTTCCGTTTTTGGATCTCAACTGCGATGGAGACAATGAGACTGAATAATTCATTTGCGATATAATACTTTACGAAAATGTCAACGCATCCATTGATACGTTACCTAATAACGTGAGAGACAGTCTATCGTAATCATATAAGCTTATATGTTAAACGTATTAACTGACTTCCGTACGAATCTGAAGCAAGCTGTTATATCAATATTATTAATATCAAAATTTGCATTTTTTATCAATCACAGATATTACTTAAAGAGAAGTATTTCGTTATTTCACTTTTCAAAAGAGTGAAATTATGACTGCTAATCCATTTTGTCCATCATAAAATAAAATCAAAGTACTAAAAGTACTGCAATGCGGATGAACGCAATAGTACATGCAGTGACACAAAATGCGAAGGTTCAACTTTCTGAAAATGGAATTATGTTTCATTTTTACTGATATGTACGTTTAACTTCAAATCGTGAATGAATATACGACTTTCTGGTTAGAACCAGTACTAAACCAGTACATAAATGTTTTGTGTAGGATACCAAAGGCATATAACAAATTACCTCAGTTATCAAAGGTATATAGCGGGATACAAATGGACTTACTTGTGCAGAAGTGCTACTTTTGTGTCAAATCTATTTTTGTTTAGGGAATAAATTTCCCCCAAATATTCTAATGCGTTTCATAAATTATATATCAGTGTTACAGTCTTTTTAAGTGGTATACAGTAATTCTTATTTTTTAAAATTCGGTTGAATCAGTGACATAAACCAGTCACTGTTGAATAATCCTCTTTTTGAAATATCACAAAAAGAATATGTATATGGGGTATTGTTTTACTGTTTAACCATAATAAGAGATATCACTTATTCAAATAGGTGATATCACTTATTTGAATAGAGGATATCGCTTATTCATATTTGAATAAGTGATATCACTTGTACGAATTAATGATATCACCTATTCGAATATGCGATATCACCTATTCTATTAAATAATATCACTTATGGTTAAATACCCGGTAGTAAAACAACAACACATAAGATGTACATATTTGGGTGCAGTCCTTAAAGAATTATTTGGTAAAATAATTTGTACAGAATGTTTTATACAACACTTATATTCATATTATAGTTCTGGCTGACAGAATCCAGTGTCTAGGTTGTGACTGTTTACAACAAATGGTTTCTTAATAAAGGTGACCACTAACACAGGTTAAACTATATTTTCAGTGACTTAATGTATATGTGTCTCAGTTATCGTAAACAAACAGATCTTGTTGTATTTCTCTATTAGCTTCCTCTCTTTTGTTTTAATTACTTTCATTACTACATGATTTTAACATTTTGAGACTGCTTTTGAGTCCAACCTGGTTGTCTATAATATGTATTCAGGTAATAATTCTAGCTGCCACATTCTATTAGCATCATATAGCTTTAAGTCCATACCAATTGTATTGTCTTATATATATTAATTATTACCTATGTTAATTGGCTATTGGCACTCATGTGTACAGTCTAAGTAAAGAAATGTCAGCATTGTATTTACACCATCTATTACACTTTTATTTAAATTTTGACCAATATAATGGTACATTTTTTTGAGTTTTTAGTTTGTACTTTGTGAAGGTGTCAAGTTCCCCACAAGGACTTGAACCTGGAGCTCTTTCCAAACAGAAAAGTGTATTAGCTTACACTATAGAGATGTACCCCGACACCACAAACCAAGTGTACACTATTTTTTCTGAATATGTGATAACTAAGTCCACCCTTAAAAATTGTTTTAATTCTACATCCAACCCATACTAGATAGGAGGTGGGTAGGAAGGGGATTATTTTTTATTTTTTAAAGGATATTGACAGAGAAAGGACAGACAAAGACCTAGAATATATTGTATTGAATGAACAACAACCTTTTTTTAAAGGAAGGGGTGGGGGGGGGGGGGGGGTACAAAAAAGGTATCCAACCAGCAGTATCAACTGGAAATGTAGGACTTTAGCAATATATTGAAATCGCGTTATATCACAATATGGTACATCGTAACATGCCTTAATCAACTGTATTTACCAAGTGTATTGCAATACAGCGTTATCAACTAAAATCATTTTCAAACACAGAAGTACGCATGTTCAGTACGGTGCTTGCTTTAACATACAATCGGTGTTGAAGAGAAGCTAGTTAAGTATTTACTGGAAATCCTACATCCTGTAAAAACGCACCAATGGTTATGTGGTAGAGCATCCGCCTATTACATGAGGTTAGTCATCTTTATTAAAGGGTTCACAATGATAATAGGTTGTAGAATAAACATATTGTACAAATATATCTCTTCATACAGGTAATAAGTATGCGATACATCATGTTTGTTTGAAGAACAGAGGTTAACAGCGAGGTTTATCTAAAAATGCACGATATCGACAGTTAAATATGCCGCTTTGAACCAGAATTCGATAGTTCGAAAATCGCGATAGTCCGAAAAAAATCACAATCCCGTCGATTTCAAGCCAACGCGAAATCAGTGTATTTTCCAATACAATTTGTTTTGTTTATGTATAAATTATATTTATCGTTGCCAAGTGTTATTTTAATTATGCAATAAGCTTAATTTGTTTATTTTGCCTGAAGTCCGACTTTCGCGTTTTAAAGTCCTTCAGTGTTTTATCAAGCATTTACGAATATTACAGAAAACACCCATTATCTTATCTTGTCAGGGAGTTATTGATTGGTCTGCAGTTTTTACATTGTCTTTGTACTTAAGATAATTTTACGTATGGTAATGTTAAGTTGGCCATACAATTGTCTTCTGTTAATGCCAATAAAAGTTGCACCATTAATTTATTGAGGAAATCCGATAATACGCATAGACAGCTTCGCAAATAGCTGCAAGATGTTAACAGCTCTTTGCACGGCGATTAAAATGTGCTGGTTTTTTTACAATATGGTTTTGGTTTTGGTACCTGTAACATAACTATAATGCATTTATTAACTTTGTGTTATAGTAAAATAGGAATTTTACATATTGTTAGAGGTAGCTATCAAAACTTTAACAAATATGTACTATAAAATCATAATCACATTCATGTTTCGGATTCCTTGAAATATTGGTGGTAGGTGTAGGGGCCATGCCTACTGTTCCCGATTCCTTGGAATATTGGAGCTCATGCCTACTGTTCTTTGTAATATTGGTGGAGCTCATGCCTACTGTTCTTTGTAATATTGGTGGAGCTCATACCTACTGTTCTTTGTAATATTGGTGGAGCTCATGCCTACTGTTCTTTGTCATATTTGTGGAGCTCATGCCTACTGTTCTTTGTAATATTGGTGGAGCTCATGCCGACTGTTCCCGATTCCTTGGAACATTGGAGCTCGTGCCTACTGTTCCCGATATTTTGGAACATTGGAACTCATGCCTACTGCTCCTGGTTCCTTGGAATATTGGAGCTCATGCCTACTGTTCCTTGGACTATTGGAGCTCATGCCTACTGTCCAGGTTCCTTAGAATATTGGAGCTCATGCCTACTGTTCCTTGGAATATTGGAGCTCATGCCTACAGTTCCTTGGAATATTGGAGCTCATGCCTACTGCTCCTTGAAATATTGGAGCTCAAACCTACTGTTCCTTGGAATATTGGAGCTCATACCTACTGTTCCTTGGAATATTGGAGCTCATGCCTACTGTCCAGGTTCCTTAGAATATTGGAGCTCATGCCTACAGTTCCTTGGATTATTGGAGCTCATGCCTACTGCTCCTTGGATTATTGGAGCTCATGCCTACTGCTCCTTGGATTATTGGAGCTCATGCCTACTGTCCAGGTTCCTTAGAATATTGGAGCTCATGCCTACAGTTCCTTGGATTATTGGAGCTCATGCCTACTGCTCCTTGGAATATTGGAGCTCATACCTACTGTTCCTTTGAATATTGGAGTTCATGCCTACTGTTCCTTGGAATATTGGAGCTCATGCCTACTGTTCCTTGGAATATTGGAGCTCATGCCTACTGTTCCTTGGAATATTGGAGCTCATGCCTACTGTTCCTTGGAATATCGGAGCTCATGCCTACTGTTCCTTGGAATATTGGAGCTCATGCTTACTGTTCCTTGGAATCTTGAACCTCGTGCCTACTGTACCTGGTTCCTTGGAATATTGGACCACATGCCTACTGTTCCCGATTCCTTGGAATATTGGACCTCATGCCTACTGTTCATGGTTCCTCGGAATATTGAAATTCATGCCTACTGTTCCTGATACCTAAGAATCTTGGAACTCATTCAGTACTATTTCGGAATCATTTGAAAACATAGTTTAAACTATTTCTTTTTTCAAGAACATGTACTTAGCATATGCGGGAAACGGAAGCCTTACATAGCCTTTGCGGAGAATAAAAATCCACGGCACACCGATCATTGGGCCGATGCTGTGCCGCTGTCCACGTGTTCCGCAAAAGGAATCGTACTGAGTGTACTGTTTCCTAAACGTTGGAATATTGTGATTTCATGCATCATATTTTCTCGTAAATAATTTTAACTTCCCGGGTGGCGTTATTTTTCCGTTACCAGTAACAAAGCGGTTCATCCACGTCTTCTTTTTTCTCGCAAACGTTTGCATTTTACACTTATTCAGTAGTATGCAGTGTTAATATATTTGTGCTGATGTTCTGGTTGTGGTTTAATGCTTCAAATGCTGTTTGAAGTATGCTCTTTTTCAAATATGAAAAGGGATGTAAATTATTGGTAATGTTTCTTGAGCGCAATTAAGAAAGAACACGAACAATATGGCTCCATGCAATCTGCACGGATTCTTAAAGCTTGTCAACTGTCTTTATTTTATCACAGGTGTAAATTAAACATTGCGCATGGTAAATATACATTTGAAACATATTACATGTGAGTTTTATTTACATGTTATTTTTATTTACCTGAGGACCGTTTTAAACATAAATATGCATCTTAATATTGATTTGGGGGGTTGCAGGTTTGAATACATACTATATTCGCCGGGCACGATTTACCTAGTATACTAAAATGCAGTAACCGTATCTCATTTGCATTCAAATTTGAATCGACCGAAACTGAGAACTGTTGTAAACGTTAACAGGTTTCTTATTATTTACTTGGGGGTTTGCACGTTTAAATGCATATGTTATAATGCCATGCACGATTTCCTTACTTTATCTGTATCAAAATGCAGTGACTGTTTATTATTTGAATTCAAATTTGAATCGACTGCAGATTCCAATAACATGGCATGATAAATACGGGTTACATATGCCAGCGAGCTTACACATGATTTGCATATGATGCACGAGCGAATCGAGATGTTATTGTACGTCACTCGTGTAAAAAGGAGTCATGCCACATATATACGTACACTGAACATGTGCAATATTAATGGTTTCGTAGTATATAGTTATCATGCGAGCTGTTACTAATAAATGAAACATAGTATTCTTGTCAAATTTAAATATGCTCATATATTAATCATCTACAGGGAAGAATACATAAATAAATAACTTTCTCCCCAAATTTTTGGCTTCTTCATCAGGAAATTAGCTTAAATTATTAGTCATTTTCTAAATAATTGACAGATGGATGTGTTTTTTTTTTGATAAATGGATGTCATTCCCTATCAGTTATTTTACAGATGGGCATTATAAAAAATGGACGACATTTCTTGTGAGTAATTTTAGACAGAAAAAAAAACATTCATTTCTTGTCAGATAGTTTACAGATGGTTATTTTTTGTTTAAAAAATAGATGTGACATATTAGGTAATTTCCTGATGAAGCCGTAATCCGAAAGTTTATATAAATATATTTGTTACATATAAAATAGTATGTTTATTATTTTATATGCTTCCCAGGCAGAGTATTTTTTTTTATCAAATGATACTTTGATATTGGAATCATATACAAATTAGTATAATCCTCTATCATTAAGGACATTAATCAAATTATAATCATATCTCAACAGTACAAAATTATTTTCATGGTTTAAATATATTCTCTTTATTTCCTCCATTAAAGTGATTATGAACATTGAATGTTAATAAAACAAAATAAAATGTACAAATTATATAGCATTCAATGTGAACAAATATATATGTAAGGAATATAAATACATATATCATGAAATATTATGATACATGAGAGAGAGAGAGAGAGAGAGATTAATTCAAGACAAGTGTAATATTTCACACATAATTATATTCATGGGTATATTTAGCAAAGTAACTGTGCATATAAACAGATTAGCTTTCTATTTTAACTTTTTCTTTATTTTAAAAGTTTGGTTAATTTCATGCATTTTGCAACAAATCTGATTGCCATTTGGAGAAAGTGTTTGTTAACCTTCTTACTTGATAATGACAGTAATCTTCGACCAATTAACATTTGCAGTTTAGTCTCATTTGTACCGTTATTGAGTTCATTTATGACAGAATAGCCAAATTCTGATTCTATTATTCTGTAGAGATTTTGTCGCATTATTGTTAAGCGTGAGCAATCAAACATGTGAGAAATAATATTATTGAACAGTATTCCGGAGAAATGACATAGACACAATTTACTCATTGTGTGTGCACAAGCTAGTGTTTCTGGATCAGTACTGCATTCCCAAATTAATGCATGTTCAATGTTAGTGTGTATGAATCTAAATCTGCTGAAAGTGTCATCGCTTTGCAGAAGAGAACGCGAAGGTCCAGTTTCGAATCTATGTACGCTAACTTTATAAATGAATTTCCAAAATAAATTAGTATAAACTAAACTAATATAGGGCGATGGCACAATGACATACTTCTGTCATTAGCTATTTCAAGGCAAACTTAATTTTATCATCACCTAATCAGTCAAATTAGTAGCGCTCGCCATCGTGCACATTTCAAACTGTCAATCTCCCATTCTACTAATTACAAGAAAGCCAAGTCCAAAATTGTTAAGTTCATTAGTGATAAAAAACATGTAAAGTCATGTATTAGTTCTAATTTACCACGTTCTTGTACTAGTGCTAATTAAACAAGTTCATTACTTTAATTGTATTACTGCCAATTAAACCAATTCCTACAAAAAAGTATATGAATTAATCAATAAACTCCGCAATAACTTAAAAAACAGTTTTGTTCATATGAAAAATGAAAAACTTTGATTAATGATATATTGACTTTATTACAGACACAAACAGAAATACTACTCGATGTTTTTGAATTTTGCTAAGATTTGAAAAACAAGTTTCGAGTCCATGACATTTCATTACTACAAAGCAAACGCATCATAAATGGTTTTCAAATTAAATTAAAAAGTTTCTTCGTTCGGAGTCAAAGTGACCTTGTAATTGTTTTTACTGTTTTTCAATATGTTACCTTGACCTCAACACCAATCTCTTTTTATGTTATGAATCAATACACGTGTCATTAAAATAGCTTATGACAAACTGACGTTTCTTATTGAAAAAAAAAACTTTTAAGGACGTACATGGAGTAAAATAGGGGGCCTCCCCTCATTCTCTGACGAGAGGGATATATTTGGATAGTTTTCTTTTCGATCACCATGTTATTACGAGAAAAGCACGGCTATCATTGAATAAGGTTAACAGTGACTAAAAATCTCGGCAAGCTCTTGTGGTTTTATGTAACATACCCAACTTACAGCCTAACTATACTCTAACCAAGATGATACATTTAGTAATTGAGAGTTTTGATATGAAATGCAGTTAATATAAAATCAATTAAGATTACAATCCCCATTTACTCCAAATGCTGCAGCAATAAGTGATATTAGCTAACGAACACGGATGAAATAATAGAGTGGTGCCAAATCTACGTAATTACGTAATAATCACTTCCGTTTTTGGATCTCAACTGCGATGGAGACAATGAGACTGAATAATTCATTTGCGATATAATACTTTACGAAAATGTCAACGCATCCATTGATACGTTACCCAATAACGTGAGAGACAGTCTATCATAATCATATAAGCTTATATGTTAAACGTATTAACTGACTTCCGTACGAATCTGAAGCAAGCTGTTATATCTATAATTAAGTAATAGTATTAATATCAAAATGTGCATTTTTTATCAAGCACAGATATTACTTAAAGAGAAGTATTTCGTTATTTCACTTTTCAAAAGAGTGAAATTATGACTGCTAATCCATTTTTTGTCCATCATAAAATAAAATCAAAGTACTAACAGTACTGCAATGCGGATGAACGCGATAGTACATGCAGTGACACAAAATGCGAAGGTTCAACTTTTTGAAAATGGAATTATGTTTCATTTTAACTGATATGTACGTTTAACTTCAAATCGTGAATGAATATACGACTTCCTGGTTAGAACCAGTACTAAACCAGTACATAAATGTTTTTTGTAGGATACCAAAGGCATATAACAAATTACCTCAGTTATCAAAGGTATATAGCGGGATACAAATGGACTTACTTGTGCAGAAGTGCTACTTTTGTGTCAAATCTATTTTTGTTTAGGGAATAAATTTCCCCCAAATATTCTAATGCGTTTCATAAATTATATATCAGTGTAACAGTCTTTTTAAGTGGTATACAGTAATACTTATTTTTTAAAATTCGGTTGAATCAGTGATATAAACAAGTCACTGTTGAATAATCCTCTTTTTGAAATATCACAAAAAGAATGTATATATGGGGTATTGTTTTACTGTTTAACCATAATAAGAGATATCACTTATTCAAATAGGTGATATCACTTATTTGAAGAGGATATCGCTTATTCATATTTGAATAAGTGATATCACTTGTACGAATTAATGATATCACCTATTCGAATATGCGATATCACCTATTCTATTAAATAATATCACTTATTATGGTTAAATACCCGGTAGTAAAACAACAACACATAAGATGTACATATTTGGGTGCATTCCTTAAAGAATTATTTGGTAAAATAATTTGTACAGGATGTTTAATACAACACTTATATTCATATTATAGTTCTGGCTGACAGAATCCAGTGTCTAGGTTGTAGCTGTTTACAACAAATGGTTTCTTAATAAAGGTGACCACTAACACAGGTTAAACTATATTTTCAGTGACTTAATGTATATGTGTCTCAGTTATCGTAAACAAACAGAACTTGTGGTATTTCTCTATTAGCTTCCTCTCTTTTGTTTTAATTACTTTCATTAATACATGACTTTAACATTTTGAGACTGCTTTTGAGTCCAACCTGGTTGTCTATAATATGTATTCAGGTAATAGTTCTAGTTGCCACATTCTATTAGCATCATATAGCTTTAAGTCCATACCAATTGTATTGTCTTATATATATTAATTATTACCTATGTTAATTGGCTATTGGCACTCACGTGTACAGTCTAAGTAAAGAAATGTCAGCATTGTATTTACACCATCTATTACACTTTTATTTAAATTTTGACCAATATAATGGTACATTTTTTTGAGTTTCTAGTTTGTACTTTGTGAAGGTGTCAAGTTCCCCACAAGGACTTGAACCTGGAGCTCTTTCCAAACAGAAAAGTGTGCTAGCTTACACTATAGAGATGTACCCCGACACCACAAACCAAGTGTACATTATTTTTTCTGAATATGTGATAACTAAGTCCACCCTTAAAAATTGTTTTAATTCTACATCCAACCCATACTAGATAGGAGGTGGGTAGGTAGGGGATTTTTTATATTTTTTAAAGGATATTGACAGAGAAAGGACAGACAAATACCTAGAATATATTGTATTGAATGAACAACAACCTTTTTTTAAAGGAAGGGGGGGGGGGGAGAGGGGGTGGGGGTACAAAAAAGGTATCCAACCAGCAGTATCAACTGGAAATGTAGGACTTTAGCAATATATTGAAATCGCGTTATATCACAATATGGTACATCGTAACATGCCTTAATCAACTGTATTTATCAAGTGTATTGCAATACAGCGTTATCAACTAAAATCATTTTCAAACACAGAAGTACGCATGTTCAGTACTGTGCTTGCTTTAACATACAATCGGTGTTGAAGAGAAGCTAGTTAAGTATTTACTGGAAATCCTACATCCTGTAAAAACGCACCAGTGGTTATGAGGTAGAGCATCCGCCTCGCTCGTGGAAGATCGTATATTTGATCCCCAGCCCGATAATCACCATTTCTTAAGTAATACACAGCGCTACAAAATATTTTAATTAAACTTAAACAGCCAAAAGTATCAATGAATGGCATGGTATTACAACTGTTTAATCTAAATGTTGCTTTTCAAGTATTTAAACAGTTCCAACCAATCTGTCTACTCCGCATTTTAAAGAAATTATAGGACCATAGGAATGCATATATATATATATATATATATATATATAACAAGAGTTGTCAGAAGACAACAAAGCTCGCCGATGGGATAAAACTTTCAATGATGATGGTGAACACACATGCAAAGTTTCATTCATATCCAATGAATGGTTGCATAGATATCTTACCTGATAAAAAAATTTAACCTGAAAAATTAAATCGAAAAAGGACCATAACTGTGCCAAAATGCCACCCAGAGTTATGGTTCTTGTCTGTGTGTGTTTCATTGATGATGGTGAACACATATGCGAAGGTATATTCACATCCAATGAGTAGTTGCATAGATATCTTAAACTTAAACGCAACTAAACTCAAAGTTTAACATGGGTGTCTAAAAGAGCCACAACTGTGCCAAAATGCCATCCACAGTTATGGTCCTTATCTCTGTGTGTTCCATTGATGATGGTAAACATACACGCAAAGTTTCATTGACATCCAATGAGTTGTTGCATAGATAACTGAAACGCAAAAGTTAAACCTGGGTGTCTACACACGACGACGCCGACACCGGAGTCATGACAATAGCTCTCCTAAGGACTTCATCCCGGCGAGCTAAAAAGTAAGGAAATGTGTGGTTGCTAAATAGAGGTGATCACTTCGTATGTTCTACTGTTGTAGCTATGAGAAAAAACATGCTGTTCACTTTCATTTCGAATACAATGATTGAAAAAAGATCACTGTAAAATGTACTTAAGAAGCAAGATGCTATTAGTTGCCTTGGTATTTTCATACAGATAATAATAAACATTTCTATAGAGATATGTTTTCCCTGTCAGCAAGTCTGTTACTATGTTGTTAACTGGTGCATCACTAGCTGTTGCAATAGTCTGATATTATATTGTCAACCGATGTATCACTAGCTGTCGCAATAGTCTGATTCTTTGTTGTCAACCGATGTATCACTGGCTGTCGCAATAGTCTGTGTCTATGTTGTCAACCGGTGCATCACTAGCAGTCGTAATACTCAGTCACTATGTTGTAAATCAGTGCATCACTAGCTGTGGCAATAGTCTGTCACTATGTTGTCAGCCGATGCATCACTCACTAGCTGTCACAATAGTCTGATACTATATTGTCAACTGGTATATCACTAGCTGTCCCAACAGTCTGCCACTATGTTGTCAACCGGTGCATCACTACATGTAGCTGTTGCAATAGTCTGTCACCATATGAGAAACAGTTCTAAAAAGAATGGAAAGACTGAATTAAGGAAATTCTACCTGGCATGATAAGCATGCAGGGCCCAAACGACAGCACCAATCAGTTCAGAGTCCTACCCTCCCAGACTCGTGGGCAAGCTTGGGAATAGTGGGCATTCTACCGACAGCACGGCCCTAAAGTGTGTGTGTGTGGGGGGGGGGGGGGGCAATTTTTTGCGTAAATTGTTTTGTTATCTAAAACATAGCCTTGAGCACAGACCTAGATATAGATCTGTGCCTGGAGTAATATTGGGTGTTTATGAGGGATTTAAAGGGTGAAACCACATGAATTGAAACACCAACACCCTGTGTTTCAACACCCCAACTGACATTTCAGTTGTAACAGTAGCAGGAAAGACCAGGACTCGAATCAGGTTCTTCCTCGTTCCAGGCAAATGCTCTAACCACTAGGTTAATATACCTGCAGACTGGTGTATTTACACACAGAATCAATATTTCCTGTGTAAATTTGCAACAGAGAAAACACTCTCCTTTTAGGAAACACTCTAGGTATAAACTGAAAATAAAGTTAATTGATGATTCAATGTTATCGCCGGGAAGACCCGAGCGCAATTGCCCAAAGATAACTCACCTTCGATAATTGTTACAGCTGTCACTGTGGCAACTTCTTTGTCGACAGTGCCTAATAATGGACTCTGTAGTGCAATACCCTTCCACTTTAGGCACTCATGACCTATGACACAGAAGTATTTGGTCCATTGCTCTGAACCTTTACATGAACCTGTCGAGTTGTAGGCTACATGCTTTGATAATCACTGAATATTCGGAAAGTAAGAACAGCAAACTTAAGAAAAGCAACAACTGGTTTATGTTGCATAATCATTTCCTGTCCTAAGGCAAGAATTTGGTACTATCAATGCCACACACCGAAACTGGGCCAAAGTTGTTTGCGAAACAATTCTATTCAATTATGTGTAAATAACAGCAAATAATCTACAGCTTGAAATGGAGACCGTTTGAATATATTGGATTATGTCATATACTACGTATATAAAAGTACAGTTGGCTATAATTTTCTCACCTTTCGTATTTCTTTTGTGATGACAATTTTCTGCAGCTTCTTTTTCCAAAATAAATGTCCGACCTAGTGCTAATCTTGGATACTATAACCAATAAAATGTTATGTTGTTTATGTCACATGCAAATATTAACCAATGGGAAGTCAGAATAAAATAGTGACGTGTTCAGATTTATAACGCATTTCTATAGTAGGGGTCTTCTCAAAGTAAATAAGTTTATGTAGACAAATTACATCTAAAATATTTTGTTAGAAAAAGTAAAACATAAACGTTATATGCAAATTGAACTGCATTATGAAACGTAATCTAGGTACTTCTTGCACAATAAAAGGTTAATTAATACATAGTTCATGTAATGACTATTTATACGTAATGGTAAATTGCTCCCTGAAGAAAAATCTGTAAGGTGGTTCACCAGATCTTCACACAAAAATATTTCCGGCAAATCGTTTCTAATATGCAGCTGTTACTACATCACATCCGCATAAAAAATCATTAATTTCAAAAAATTTCATTTAAATATCTCTTTTTCTCTCAATATATTGGAGTTATTTTAACTCAAAATTATATAAAATATTCCAGATGTTACATAGGTAACGCTACTCTTTCACTAAAGATATATTGTGAATTTTGTAATTCATTTTCCCGTGCAAGGGATGTTTACATAAGGTGTTCACCTATCCGCATTATTCATTATCATTTTGCGTATACTACGTAATTTCCCTGAATCATGGGCAGAAGAATTTATTATTCCTTTACACAAAAATTATGAACTGATATTGTTTTATTTTCTGCAACTCCGGAAGGACTGCAAATAGGTTTTGATATTCTTTAAGATAATTGTAACAAATGGAAGTTCGTAAATGCATGTATTTAAAATAAAATTATTGTATTTAGAAAAAGCAGGATTACTACCAAGGAATTTGCGTTGTTCAATGGAATGCAAGTAAAAATGATAATGTCCTTATCATACCTCGGTGATGTTTTCACCCAAGACGGTTCTTTCCGAGTAGTTAAAAAAACTCTAACTGGAAAAACTGAAAAACGCACTTTTAAACGTTATAAATATCTTTCTGATATCTCTATTAGTCACAGATTATACCTTTGATAAACTTATTTGCCTTTTTTAAATCATTTAAAAAGGAAAATGTACAACACAAAAATACTTTTTGTTTATTGTATATGAGGGAAATCGGGTCTTATAAATATAAGATATTTCAGAATTGTTAAATATTGGTTCAAACTTATATAAAAAATAATTATATATTACATTTACCCAAATACCGTTTCCTAGGTTAGGTAACATTATCACCTTTTATCTTCGTTTGTGGTTTTATTATGTCTGTCGCAGGTTGATGATGTGAATATTTTCTTAAAGATATCAGACAATTAATGACATTAGTCTACAGTCTTGGCACGATTACTTGGGGGAATTGCACAACGTCAAAGGCACGCTTTTTAAGAGAAATTATCGCTTTTGATCACATCTTTCTTAAATGCAAACATTGAGAACATCAATAACTAAATTAATTGTATCATCGCACCACCTTAAGATAGAATATTGTAGATGGGATGGACCGAGAAGTATATCATTTGAAGATATTAAAAGCATTTTTTGTCACAAACTTGAATAATTTCACTTTAGAGAGCCGGGCCCAATAAGCTTAGTCGGTAGCTCGTCAGACCATCAATCCAGCGGTCGGGATGATTAATATACGACATTGCGTCTTATTATCATTTGTTTCTTACCGCTGTTTCTAGCTGGAAAATAAACACTTGCAGAGATGGGATTTGCTCGAGTAATAATTAGCTTTCCAGGATCCCAGGAAACAGTGGTTAGGCTAACGGTTTGTCTGTAAACCCTCGGTGGCATAAACTGACGCTTAATATTCAATTATTTTAGAGAACTCGTTATGATTTATGTAGATTAATGCAGACTATGTATAGAAAAACTACTTTTGGTGTTGGCTTACTATGTACAAACTCATTCAACATTTTGACGGTAAAGATGAAAATGCAGTAACAAATTTAAGCATTTATATTTTCAAATCATTTGAAAGAGTAACAGCATTGAAAATGCATAAACATGGTTGTGTTAAGCGTGTCTCTGACTTCAAATGTATTTGATATATATGTATATCTACATGGTATATATATGTAGACACACATGTTTGTGTATGTGTGTACGTATGTATATATATATATATATATATATATATATATTGACACGTGCCTGTGTTACGGAATGTTGTATTGAATACATAAATATTGTTAAACATGTTCGTATTAATTTCCTGAAAATGTATTGTTTCCAATAATCATTCTGTAAATAAGTATTCGTATGCAAATATTTTGATAATTTGCCTAAAATGAAAGTAATAGAAAACAATTCCATTATTTAACTTATCGATATACAATGTGCATGTATTAAGGTTGCATATTCTGATTATTCTAAAATATACAGACTTGTGTATAAACGTCATACGTACTTTATTAGTAAAACAGAACATTGGCTGTATTTCCCTTGCTGGAATTATTACCAAATGTTGATGTTTGAATTTGATTAAATTTCACCTCAAAATAAAATATGTATTTGGTATTTATGTACATTTTGTATTAATGTAGATATACGTATTTAGTTATGTATTCATGATTTGCTTTTTATTTTGAATGATACCTCTCTAAAAAAAATGCAATATAAGATACAATATTTGTTAAGTCATGTATGTAAATGTTTTTCTGTTTTGTAGAAGTCTAAACGTGCCTATGAATTTCAAACAACTCTTCTATGTCGGCGGTGACAACAAAACAATTTCAGTGTAGATGAGGAGTGTTTAATCCTTTGAAGTGTTGTTCTGTCGTGTATAGGCAGGAATTGTGTTTCCCTACTAAAGTACAGCAATAACTCCCGTTCCTTTAAATAGCTCTTTGTTGAGTGTAGGTTTCACCTAATTCAAATTGCTGGTCTCCGTGGTGACTGTTCATTAGATGTTTTTGTAAACATATCGGTAATATATTTTTGTGATATGACAGCATTCTGTTTAATGATACTGTTTATATAAACTTTGCTTTTGGATGAAATATTCTGTTAGAGTTAGGCAGTAAATTTAGATTTCCTGCCATTACGAAAGACGGTGTATTGTTCGACTAAATTATTTAAAATGCACGTTTTTGTAGTATGGAAATAGCAAAATATGTTGCAATTTTCAGCGGCAAATTTATTTTAGTCTAACCTATCCGCGTAGCCCAAGTTAGGAAATTCTTTTTTATTATACTATTATGGCATGTTTAAATAGATAGCATTAAAGCATTACGGGATCAGTGAGTATACACTTTAAAAAGTTTGAAAAATCCCGATAAATTCCCTTTAAACAAATAAAAATAAAATAGTTAACGGTTTCACGGCATTTATGAAATATATTTGTATGTTCACATATCAAATCAGTCTCTATTCCAATGAATAACCACATGGATATACTTTAAGATTATGAGAATTATGACAATATGAATTTGGTGATCACTTAATGAAATATTATTTGATTTTACACCAAGACCAACAAGTATCCCCTGTGTCTCCCAGTATTACTTGTAACAACATCGAGTTTGTTTTCTTGTTTTGAATTTATCATTGTTATTATTATGAAAGAATTTGTTTGAAATATAATGACATCAATCAAGATTTAAAAATACGAATACACAGTTTTTAAACATAATCCACAATCATCGATAAAAGTAATAAAGGAAATGTGTGTTTGTTTGTTTAAACATTGATAACAACTACCAAAAACCTGAAATTTGATTGGCATCATTTTGAGAAACATGGATTTTATACAAATTGTCCATTTAACTTGTATTGCAAGGCAATCTGACAGCCCAATGATGCATTAAATGAAGACTTCTTTGAGATTTTGCACTCATTTCCATTTAAGGTACTATAGTTTCTATAGGATATTTTATTGTGATAAATCAGTAACATGTTATACTTTGGATTCTGTCAAAACAATTATTTTAAAATTGCATTCTGTGATACTTTATATTCAATAATTTGCAATACTTTATCAGTTTTATATAGTATAGTTGATAGTTAGAGATTTACGGTTTAATAATTCATTTCATTTTTTTGTTATTCAGTATTATGTAGTCTGTATGTGTGTTTTGACCGGAATAAACATCAACAAATCAATTTAAATATCTGGGCTTTAATACGAGGTTATCATGTTATATATGGCATCATATTTAAACATAGATAATAAAACACAGGCTGGATAAATTGTACCGAGTAGACATTCTTATATGTTATGCCCATAAGAAGAAGTCACGTCACCGCAACATTTCTTTTAAACATTGCCTTTAAGATCGAATTCAGGCCCGGCCACAGTCTCCAGGATGAATGATATACAGTATTTCGTTTCATTGTCATTTTTTCTCAGAATTGATTCTAGTGGGAAAGTTACCAGTTTGGAAATTGGTGTGCTTGAGTACTGGCTAACCTTCCCAGGAACGAATAGTTATACCATATGTAGGTTTACTGATTTTTGTTAGCGCTCGATGGCATAAGAATGGTCCTAAATATTAAAAAATCAATATGACAGGTATTAAGGTTCTATACTGAACCGTAAAAGTTAATATTCTACTTTTGTATGTCTAATTTCTTCATCAAAATATTGAGTAGCTATTAAATCTCAATACAGCATTAACAGACAAATATTATTGATTTTACATTGCGTTAATATTCTTTCTTATTCAAGTCTAATTTTTTGAAGAAAATTATTTTGATACTACAGAAAATGTCAGGTAGCGAGCTAGCTATTACGTTCAGTATATATTATGTTAAATAAGTCGCAAACAACAATTCGGGTGCTCAAAGCAAACCTAGTGCACTTAATATTGACATAATATTGCACAATGTCCTCGGGATAAAGATGCTCTGAGACATTTAAATAGACTCGGAATTATTTGTCGCTTATTTGATTTGACTAAAACACAACTGTTGACAGCTTAATGTAAAACCTAACACTGTTATTAATTCAGTGTTCCGCTTTAATTTTAGTGGTTTGTTGATTAACACGGATTTCTTTTCTACCAATCCCTATTAATGTCATCAGTGGCGACACTGAATTGATCAGTCTGAGATACGATTACGTACACAACCTACACTCCTATAAGGACTGGTTTGTTTGTGTTTTTTTTTGCGTCTTTAAGTTTCACACCGTATTGAATACTGCTATTTACACAATAAATTTTCTCTCTCTTGTATCGAAGATCCATAATTTCCAACTAAAGCAGACACAATCACACATAAACCAGTTTGATCTTGCAACGCAAAGCCCTATATTACCTTTGTTATAAGATTTACTACTGGTTTTAAGAGTATATTTTTGATGTATTTAAGACAGACGTTGAGGTGTTTGGAGTTAGATCTATATTAGTCTTTTTTTAAATCAAGATAAAAAGATGGCTACCGTTTATTTCTATTCCACATAGTGAAGTCCCAAAGGTTTAAGAAATAAAATCAAAAGTTGCGGAGTTAAAAATTAAACAAAAAGAAACGTTATGATCATGAGTGCCTGCCAGCAGCTTATTGTTGATAGCTAATTACTAATTAAAAACCGGGCCCAGTTATATAAAGAGCTGTTAGCTTCAACGTGGTGTTAAATTAAGACTTAACGCCATGTTAAAGTTAGCATGGCGTTAAGTCTGTTGTATAAACTAATGTTGGATTTTTAACGCTGGTTTAACATGGAATTGTAGCGTTCAAGTTAATCGAGGTAAGAACCTCGATTAACTTTTATCGTAAGAGTTAACGTAAATTCAAAATGGTCTTTTTTGTCAACCAGAGATTTCGTGATCCTGGGAACTTTTGAACATCACACCGTTTAGTTTGATTATCGGATGATGAGATTGTATCTAGGTATATATTTAGTGAACAGGTTTGGAATTTTTGGAGAATCGTTTATCTGTAGACCTTTCTCAGCCGTCAATGAGGAATAAGGCATTGGCTGCAAAGGAGCAACTTCTGATTTGCTTGTACTATTTCGCAAGTGGAAGTTTTTTTTAGAATTAATTGGTGACACGCTTGGTTTTAATAAGGGAACAGTAAATAGAGTGATTGACAGTGACAGAGGCAACCAATACCCACCTGCATGATTTTATCTGTCATCAGCTGTCAGATGGGAATGATGAGAACCGTGAAGTTTTCTTCAAGTTGGGAGGTTTTTCGAATGTGATGGGGGCCATTGATGGATAATAATAATACCTCTACAAGATCAGGCGGCATCATATGTGAACTGAAAAAGATTTTCACAGCATATCAGTTCAAGCGACGTGACCATGAAGGTATGTTGTTCTTCTTGGTCACATGCGTTTAGTAGTTTTATTGGATCCATTATGTCCATATAAAAATTATCTTCTTTTACTTAGAACATGTACTGCAGTTTGGGTTTGCTTTCTAAATTGGAAGCAACTAGAAATTAATTTCCTTTCCCGATTGTTAATCATACTTCGATTATAGTTATTATTAATTTCAGTACAAAAACAAAATTGTCACAACACCTACATGTCAATTTGCTCTCTCTCTCTCTCTCTCTCTCTCTCTCTCTGCATTCAAAACTATGAAAAATAGGAATCAGCGGATGTCTTCGAATATTCATCTTGTATATCATTCTCGATTCATTTCTTAAACGACTGTAAAGGTCATAACGTATTTCAAATAAAAAAACAAAATTCTTCGAAAACTCTTTCTTATTTTGAATAAGTCATTCCTGTTTGTCTTAAAACATATGGTGGCAGTCAATAATTTCTAAGTTAATCTTTTTACATAACTTGAATTATTGTATTGGAAAGAGAAAAAAAAAAGTTAAAAGGGATTATATTGGCAAGTAACACAAACACGCTGTTAATCCAGACTTTTCCTGTATGCAGTGTGCACAAAATAATGCTTATGTATTGATGTATAACCTTTGTTTACTTGGGAGTTATCAAATTAACAGTAATTGAATATTGGCCAAAACTTTAATACGTCCCGCAATAAAGTATTGCGCAATGTTTACATTGAACTCCGTAAACTTCCCGAACAAAGCCTCGAAAACGATATCGGGAAAGAGTCTTCACGATGTTATCCGATGATTGGTCGGAAACCGAAAGCGGTTCGTTGAAAATGGCCAATGTAAACAAAAACAAAAATGTGGCTTCAGAAACCCGATGTATGTAATAAAGAGGTTTTGCAATTAGACACTTTAGACGCGTATATCTCTAAGTTATAAGTGTATCTTCATGCTGGGCGTATGTATTTAGGACAGGGAATTGACTGTAATATGCAAATATAATCCCTTTAAGACGCTCAATATTTTCTATGAACTCTATGTGTTTCACAATGTTTAGTCTTGTAAATAGCAGGTACTGATACGAAAAAGGGTAGGGGGAGGGGTAGTGCTACCCGTCACATAACTTTGGAATAACTTTGGTTTGCATGGCTCAGGGGCGGCGGCAAACTCAGCGCAATAATTAGGTCCAGAATTTTGAGTATTAATGGAGGGAAGGCGCCTACGCCAATATTGACTATTGCTAATTGTCATTTAAGGGCTCTTTTGCAATTTCCACATTTCTATCTCATCTTAAATGATCTTAAAAAATGCAAGGAAATTTATCAGTTTCAATTCCAGTTTGCCTGGAAGTTACCATGACAGCCATATGTTTAGGACATCAGGGCTTTGTCAGCTGTTAAAGAGGTAAAATTTAAGACTTTCAGATGGCATTCTTTTGGGAAACAGTGGAATTATTTATTGTTTGTGGCAGATGTTTAACTAAGGAGCCTTTAAGATATGCTTATAGAAATACATGCTAATATTCAACAGAAAAAAGACATTATATACATTATCAGGTACGGATGTCACCATAAAAAGAATGCATGATTGCCACAACATGCGCAATCCTGCACTATTTGGCAATGATGCTAAAAGAGGCAGGTTTGGGGGATGGTATTGATAATGATGACAATATGGATGATGCCCAGGCAGATGCGGCAAAGGAGATGCCATTTCATAGGCAGGATGAACAGGCGGTTAGAAATCACATTGTCCAGCAGTAATTTTCATAAAAACAAGACAAAAAAAATACTAAAGTATATATGTTGTTATCTATGTTTTTTATAGCACACTTTTATTGACCGATGAACTCCTATATAAAGTAAATTTGACTAATAGCATTGTACAGTGAAACGATAATTGCTTTCGATCAATCTCGCATTCAAAATACCGTTTTTTTGTACTTCTATCAACTCTATGTGTTTTTCTTTCTGGCTGTTTTCTGTAAAAAAAAGGAATACATTTTATCATGTTAATGCATTCATTTCTGTTGGTAAACTGCCTGTCTGATAAACATACGTTTATCACGTCAATGTAAGTTTAGGCACCTGGTGTCATTATGTACAATTATATATTTTGACAGAATGAATCTCTACAGGGTGTAACAGATATTGCTGAGTTTCAACTTCATATAAAAGACGAGTGAGAAATATTGACATGAGAATACCATGTTGGTGTCTAATACCATCGACTTAATCAGGTTTGGAACGTAAAAAAACAAAGACTGGGCAGAGCCTTGTCTTATTTTTTTTCTAAGCCTCACCTGATAAAGTTGATAATATCAGACACTAACATGGTATTCTCTATATTAAAGGCAAGTAGCGGAGTTTGATGTGAATATTTTAAAAGTAAACATTTCATTGAGGTTATATAAAACAAAAGATAAAAAAAAATACGGCATAAGTACAAAAAATATTAATTAATTTCAGCACCTGCCTTCTTAATTAAGTGGCACGGATAGCTTAATGAGTGTGGCATTCTCCTTATAAGCGAGGTTTAAGAGCCATGGTCTGGTTGAATGCTTTTCTCGAACGGTTACACAACCACTCTATATCCTGTGACTGTATAATAATAAGTGTTCTAGTTTACTTTTCATCTTTATGAAAAAATAATTTATTGTATTCAAAGGTTGTTACCTCTCGATATGCTCTTGCAGTTTAACCTGCGATAACCTCTTCACCGGTTGCCCCATGATCGGCTCAGTAACACTGCTTGAAGCGTCGCCACTTTTCGCTATGTAGTTTAATACATCAATAAAATAAATCAATAATTAATAAATTATAAAACATCAAAGAGTGACAGGCCATTAAATTGTGACCCACTTATATTTAATACTATAAAGTAAAAAATTCAATTCTAAAAACCAAATCATTTTCATTTTTTATAAAGGTCTATTCTGGGATAAGAATATACACTATATGAATATATGCAGGGTACATGTTGTGTTCCTTTAATGATTAATACTATATATCCATATAAAGAAAACTCTATCTATATAAGAGCACATTAAATAAATGTTATTCCAATTGGGTCCCTATTGCACCATGAATATACGAAAAATAGTGAAAGCGTAATAAATCAGAAAATTAAAATGAAACTATCCGCTATCAATTATTGAATTGATGTCTATTTTATAAAACACATAAGCAGCATTAGCTGCGGAAATCTATGGATTGAATGTGACAGAAGGGTGGAAATGTGTAACACGAAGATACCATTTAAGGTAATATTTATAAAGTTGTAGTATTGCCTTCAGGTATGTTCCCATATATGCTCTGCAAATGTTTTTATACAATTCCCAAACACCAACAAGTGCGATCTTTGAAAATATACGTCAGGTTCAACATAGGGAATCCTCGAGTACTATAAATAGAATCGGCTTATTCGTTTACATCAATTGAATTACCATTAACTAAGGAATTGATTATGCATGTAACTCAGTACATAATTTGACAAAAATTAATATAATAGCCGTTTGTTACAACGAGGGTCTGTGTTGTTGTTTTTTGCATATGTCATTGGCCCATTAATTTTTTTGCATAAGCCATATAGGCGAAATATATTTTGGCAAATGCATATCAGGTTCTTGATTTATTCAATATGCTATTCAAAATTTTAACTAAAATTCTAATACTTTTTTCTTTTTTGAGTCTTGATTATTTTCAAGCCACTTTAAGATCTTTACACGATATTAGAGTCGCCAGCGTACGCCAAAAATCTTACTGATCCTTACTGCAGTAACATTGTGATAGTTTAAGCATATCGCATTATTATAACTGCAGATCAGTACATGTGCACCGATACACAGATAAAAGCGTTACAAGATTAAACGCATTACCTTTTATGACCTTAAATGCAGATTAACCATTTCCTACTCAACTCACAATCTTACACTTTATTTTCTCCATATAATTTTTTTTTTTTTGCATATGCCATATGAGGTCAAATAAAATCCATAATTTATGATGTTTTATAGTAATATGCAGTGTTACTGCTAAAATCCATAATATATGATGTTTTATATAGATATGCAGTGTCACTGCTAAAATCCATAATTTATGATGTTTTGTATAAATATGCAGTTTTACTGCTAAAATCCATAATATATGATGTTTTATATAAATATGCAGTGTTACTGCTAAAATCCATAATATATGATGTTTTATATTAATATGCAGTGTTACTGCTAAAATCCATAATATATGATGTTTTATATAAATATGCAATGTTACTGCTAAAATCCATAATATATGATGTTTTATATTAATATGCAGTGTTACTGCTAAAATCCATAATATATGATGTTTTATATAAATATGCAGTGTTACTGCTGAAATCCATAATATATGATGTTTTATATAAATATGCAGTGTTACTGCTAAAATCCATAATATATGATGTTTTATATAAATATGCAGTTTTACTGCTAAAATCCATAATATATGATGTTTTATATAAATATGCAGTGTTACTGCTAAAATCCATAATATATGATGTTTTATATAAATATGCAGTGTTACTGCTAAAATCCATAATATATGATGTTTTATATAAATATGCAGTTTTACTGCTAAAATAAAAAACATTGGCGATATAGAGGAGGCTTCTTAAAATAAAACATAATTAAGAAAAAAAAATACAGACGTAAATTGAATGAAAGATGTTGAAATCTCAATCTCTATTGTTTCTGCCAACTTAAATTTTTTAAGGGTCATTTGTGACTTCCTGTATGAAATTCTGGAGGCCATCTAGAAACGTTAAGAAGGTATAATAGTACAATTATATTATCATCTAAGTTTTATTGAACTGGAATATACTTTCATCAGTTTCAGTGTTCAACCATGTTGAGCATGTGCTAAAACTCAGTTACTTACTGAGGGTTGCATTAAAACAAACTTATTTCTATACTTAACTTCCATTTTGTTACAGCACTGACACAATCAAATTCCTCAACTGAAAGGCCAAGAGAGGTTTGCATCAGTGGGTTCAACCTGTCAGAAGACAACCTGTTTCTTGCAATAACCTTAATATTGTTCTTTACATTAAAGCCTCTTTCATCTGGAGTCTGTAAGGGTGCAAGCATTGCTACCATGGCTAGTTTTGTCAGGTTTGGAAAAGCACCAAATGGTTAGCTGTCAACAGTTTCCAGGGTGACTGTATAGTGACAGGGATAGTTATGCTGAACAACTACAGCATTGCACTTTTCTGCTATAACAAGTTTCAGCTACATCAATGAAAGAAGCAGGGCAGGAAAAATATTTCATATCCTACTCGTCCTTCAAAAAATCTACTCGTCCTACAGATTGAAGTTATATCATGACGAATGTTTATTAACAAAACCAACACTGTACAGGGTTTTCCCCAGGAATTTCTGAAGGCATGTTGCACAAAAAGTGCTTGGGTGGGTACGGGAGAGATATCCCCTATTGTGTTGAAAAATTCATGAATGGTATTTTTTTTAGGTATGAGTTTCTATTTTATATTAAAAATATTGATGCAATAGATCAATATAAAGATTTGAATTAAAGTTTAGCCATATTTAAAATTTACAATTGATATGCATTTTCAATGTTTGAATCATATAGTTATAAGAATTATACTTTTCATTAAGTATTTTTGCATTTCAAAATGAATACCAATTTTATAAACGCAAGCATAAGTAGCTTATTAAAAAAAAAGATCTTTCCAAAGAAACGGGATCGCAGAAAAACTGATATTCTGATGTGATGGCGCCGACATTTAGTACGTCTTATCATCCGGGTATTTCGATATTTCCAATGAAAGAACAGGCTTTAATTTATGTAAAAAAATAAACCGTTTACAGTGATGACTTTACAGAGCCCAACAGATTTTGTTACATTTGTTTAAATGGTGTCCCTGGGGTTAAAAATGACCCTGCCCCGAAGGTTTAACTAGGGACACATGTCATTATAATATATTTGTTTAGAAAGGAAATGATTTTGCCTATATATTCACAGAAGCATTGTTTGGTGAAGGAGGTTCAGATTTGTAAAAAATGACTGGGTTCCACTGTCTTAAGGGGTGAGGAGAGGCCTCAAAAAGATAAAAATTGAGAATACTATGGGAAAACAGAAAATTCTCTTTTTTCATCTTTTCTGAAATTACTAGGCCAATTAAAATAAATCTTCACATGGATGTTTCTATTACATAGGAGACTATAATGAAGATTTTATTTTCGATCTGAAATTCAGGGTGGCCGCCATGACTAAAAATAGTCCAAAACTTAAAAAATCCTCTCCTTATGAACGGCCCAACAGATTTTCGAAATGTTTATGTAGTAATGATAACCAACTGTATAGTTTTGTTAGATTTGATAAAATGGTGTCCCTTGGGTTAAAAATGACCCAACCCCGTGGGTTTAATTAAAGGAAACATGTCATTATAATCAATATTGATTTTTAGGGGTTTGCTTGTAGATTAGAATTTAGGGGTAATATTTATAGGGTCCCTGTAAGGAGACTTAGAATTTTACATAGGGATACTATGGGAAAACAGAAAATTCTCATTTTTTCATCTATCTAGGCAAAATTATTATTCAGTATGAGTTCTGAAGTATCATCTAGTCATAGGAAATACGATTTTGTTCAGTAAGGATAATTTACTTTCCATAAGGGGCCAGAATGGGTAAAAAAAAGGGTCAAAACAGAAAATTTTCAAAAGTCTTCTCAACAACCGGTCAGTCTAATTTGTTCATATTTGATATAGATTATCAGTTTGTTCAAGCTATCTTGATTTGTAAAAGAAACATGGCCGACAGGGGGCGGGGCAAATTTAATTAGTTAAAACTTACAAAATATTCTTGTCACAAACTACTGGATCAATTTATAAATAATTTCACAGAAATGTTCTTTGGAGGACCCTTAGCTAAGTTTGTTCAAACCGTAGTGATTCGTCAAAAACATGACGGCCAGGGTATGGGGTTAGTTTTCTAAATAAGCTATAAAAAACGTATAAAGTCTTCTGGTCAGAAACCACCGGATTGATTTTAAAACAATTTCGCAGAAATGTTCCTTGGGTGACTCTTAACCAAGTTTGTTCAAGCCGTTATGATTTGTTAAAAAACATGACCGCCACAGTGAGGTGCTAGTTTAATATATAGGCAGCTATAGTAAAAACTTCAAAAGCTTTCTCGTCAGAATCTACTGACCTGATTTCGATGTAATTTCACTGACATTTACCATGGGTGAAGCTCTACTAAGTTTGTTCAAGCCATTGCGATTCGTCGAAAAACAAATTCGCCAAGAGGGGAGGCTGATTTTCTTTATATGGATATAAAATAGAAACTTTCTTTTGATATCTGATATCCAGATATCCGCACAATGATACTATTATTATCGCACAACTCTTCTTCGCATCTGTTACATCTTCAAAACATATCAAAGTTCTAACTACTCACCCATCTCGTTTTTCTTGAATTTTGAGCGTAAATGTATTATATAATCTACTTAAGTTGGGTGACTTTAGGTCACTTAGGTGAGTGATATAGGACCATCTTGGCCCTCTTGTTTTATTCAGTTTGACTTTTGAAGCATTTATAAGTCATAACAAAAAAAGATTTTTGCTCGATACGAAGGATTGACTTTCTAAAAGGGGCAGTTAGGGGTCAAAAATCGATAAAATTTAACATTTGTCTTATATCCTTTTCTCAACAACCGGTCAGTCGAATTTGTTCATATTTGAAATAAATTATCCCTATAAGTAAGAGTTTCAAGTTTGTACAAATCAAGGGGCACTGGGATGTATAGAGGCCCTGTAAGAGGTGTTTGAATTTTACATAGGAATACTATGGGAAAATAGACAATTCTCATTTTTTCTTCCATTTGTGTAAATATGTTGTTTAATTTGAGACCAAAAGCATTGTCTAGTAACAATACTTTTGATTTTATTCAATAAAGAGGATTGAATTTCCATTAGGGGCCATGGGGTTGGATGGGCAATAAGGTTAAAATTTGGAATTTTCACAAAGCTTCTTCTCAATAACCTTTCAGTCAAACTAGTTCATATTTGATATAAATTATCCTTACATCAGCAAGGATTTAAGAGTCTGCATATCAAGAGGCTGGGATATATTGTGACCCTGTAATGTGTTCTTTACTTTTACATAGGAATATTGTAGGGAAAACCGATTATTTTCATTTTCGCATCAATGTGTACAAAAAAACTTCTCTTTAAATCTAAAGCATTTCTGCTCATAACAAATCTCTAAGAGTGGGTGATTGAAGTTCTGACAAGTCAAGGGGCTATGTTGTATAAGTGTTCTGTACATGGACTTTATTTGTTTAACAGATGAATGGTATGGGAATATAAAGTATTTCCTTTTCAATGCAATTAAGTTTTGTTCAGTATAGGTGTGTCGGGAGTAATTATCCATAAGTTGTTAAAAGGACCCCAAAAGAGGGTAAATATTGTGAAATTTCAAAAAGTGCTATGGCCACTATGAGTCAGTAGAGCGTCCTCATGCCCTCTTGTTTCACTTGCCAGACAGGACAACCAGTTCTACTGAATCATTAAAGATGCGTATCCAATATCGCAAAAACAAGCAAGCTTCGAGACATTACCATCGGTAAATGGAACGTCGTGCAATGAACTGTCAAAGAGAATGCAGTGTAACGTGTCATTGACATCACGTATTGGCTGATCTCTATCAGAACTATGCCGATTCAATTCATTTAGCATTGATGAGAATCAAGCATCTCTTAAAGATTTAAAAGTCAGCAGATACTTTTATAAATTGGAATATTATACACAATAAGGAAATGCATGTCTTGTTTGTCTGAAAGTTAGCATTTCAATCACAATATCACGCATTACCAACATTAACATGTAACTATTATGATAACATCACGACAGCAGTTTTACCTGTTGTGTGGCATAACCGACTCAACATTGTTGTTTTTGTAAAAGTGATTTTATTATCATATTTATAAAGTTCGCATATAAGTTCAGTCACAGAGCTAACATTTTTCACTCGCTTTCGCTCGTCTAAACTAAATCTACAAGATTCGCATCTACTTTCTAATTGACTGCCCTTCCTCTCTAAAATATGGCTCTGAATGAATAACCAACTATGCTATGCTTGGTCAATTCATTGCTGCCTTTCAAACCCCACCCTTATCAAAACCTACAGTCAACTACACATCATGATAACCCTAAGGCTATCATTTATCTCCAGTAGCATGTCATCCTATCTGATGGAGATTACCATAGTATCTCAAATGAGTATCGGTTGGATGTTTATTTCAATAGTCATTATTTTTATATTATTAGATATTTTCTATGACAAATATCTTGTACAAGATAACTGCCATGATTTCCATCCGAATAAATATTTTTAAAGTTTATTATAACATAACCATTGATGGGGATGGGATGTAAGTGACATTTTGTTACAATGTATGGGATGTTACATGGTTATAATATATGATGGCATATCTCTGAAATGTATTGGTTCGTTGAGACCTTGTTTTGCCATTGACATTTTACATTATCTGATGTTTCTGAAGAACACAAATCATAACTAGAAATGTGTCTGTCGTCTCTCGACATAAATGATAACGCTATTGCTTGGAAACCACAAACATCTTTTAGCTCGACTATTCGTAGAAAAGGGGGGAGGGGGGGGGGGGGCTATTGTACTCGCCCCGGCGTCGGGGTTGGTTTTTTCAGGTTAAAGTTTTTTTATCAGGTAAAATATCTATGCAACTATTTATTCAATATGAATGAAACTTCACATCTGTATTCAGCATCATCAATGAAACTCAGACACAAGAACCATAACTCTTGATTGCATTTTGGCAGAGTTATGGCCCTTTTTTTAACTAAATTTTCAGGTTAGAGTTCACCCGCCCCGGCGTCGGCTTTTCAGGTAAAAGTTTTTTTATCAGGTAAGTTATCTATGCAACCACTCATTTGATATGAATGAAACTTCACTTGTGTGTTTAGCATCAACGAAACTCGCAGACATACGAACCATGACTTTGGGTTGCATTTTGGCGAGTTATGGTCCTTTTTGGACTTAATTTTTTAGGTTAAATTTTCTTATCAGGTAAGATATCTATGCAACCACTCATTGGATATGAATGAAACTTCGCATGTGTGTTCACCATCATCAATGGAATACACAGACAAGAACCATAGCTCTGGGTTGCATTTTGGCACAGTTATGGCCCTTTTTAAACTAAATTTTCTGGTAAGAGTTCACCCGCCCCGGCGTAGGCTTTTCAGGTTAAAGTTTTTTATCAGATAAGTTATCTATGCAACCACTCATTTGATATGAATGAAACTTCACTTGTGTGTTTAGCATCAACGAATCTCTCAGACATACGAACCATGACTTTGGGTTGCATTTTGGCGAGTTATGGTCCTTTTTTAACTTAATTTTTTTAGGTTAAAGTGTCTTATCAGGTAAGATATCTATGCAACCACTCATTTGATACAGACCCTAAACCGCTCAAGTACCCCATAATTGCACTCCGTTTGCGCTCAGTTTGCACTCCGTTCGCGGTCCGTTCGCGCTTAGTTCGCACTCCGTTCGCGCTCCGTTTGCGTGCACTCGATTGAACGCGGTTAATTTAATGCACTCACAAACGCAGGTATTCGCTCACGAGCGCTGTATATCTGAGTGCTCTGTTTAATACTCCTCTTATCGTTCGCTTCGTTCAGCGTTCACTCAACGTTCAGTTCGCTCAGTTCGGTTTCCGGCCAATAACCAATCGCAACATCTCAACTCTTAAAATGATTCTATATTGACTTTTTAATTTAATCTGTTCCAATGGAGCAATAAAATGTATCCATGGGATTTAGTCAAGGTAAATTAATTCATAATCCGATTGTTTGTCTACATATTATGTCACCCGCTGGGCGAAAGGTTGTAAATTTCCGATAAGCTAGTATCGATAGTAGGCATGTTTAACGGAAATGTCTATGTTTTGATATGTGATCAGTGGTCTGGATGATCAAAGAATATCGTAAGTTATACCGGCGTCTGTTATCCAGACCGACATGTGTTTGCGTCAGTATCTTCTTTGATATACCGTAAGCCGTTTGTAACAGGAAAGCAATAAAGTTTTTCCACAAAATTTACACATACATCATCAACATAAACTAAATATATTGTTATTAATAATTAAATTTAATTAATAATTCCATACTGTTGATACCTCGTTGGCCTTATAATAATCCATAAATCTGCTCAGTGTAAGCAGTGACTTAACAACATGTGGATATATCACTGGTTTTGTTAATGTTCAAACTAAAATAAGCTTTATAATCAATAATATGCACTGCAAGGGTGATGAAAAATTTATTATAATCCGTGCAATGCAATTCGACATTATAATAAATGATTTTTGAAAAATAATAATCTTGTAGTGTTTTTCTCGATTTGGGTCCAATTGTGGCTTCACTAGACTTAAAAAATATATTCTGATATTTTAAGTTTTTATAATAATTTTCGTTATCATTATGTATATAAATATATTAAACTTGTTTGAAACTACACCCACTGTGCTATACCGCTAATTATATGACACGCAGCAACACACCCGTGGTGTTAATTACGTTATGTCACATGCCAGTGAGAGCCGTGTCAATTAGGTTATATGCTAAAGCGGTGACTTATCGGTCTATTGACCACGGAAGATATGTATGGTTTCATTTTGATTGTAATTCGTGCCAGATGGATGAATCTTAATTGAGCCAACATTATGTGATTAAAAAGAAAAGATAAAAAAGGAAAACTGCCAGCCAATTAACAACAAATAAAAAAATTATTTAAGATATTTGTTATTCGAAGTTTCAGAACGCTTTAGTATGTAAATATCATGATGTTAATATCATTAAATTAACGAACCGAAAACGCCAGTTCTGAATGAATGGTGGAAAGTGTGACATACACGTATTAAGGGATGTGTATTCAGGGCTGTCATTTTACCACAGCTGCCTTAGCGACCTCGTATAAAAAACAGATACAACTAAAAATCAGAATTGTTAATTTACAAAATAAAACAATCCTACAATTTTAAAACTAATAAAAATTAAATGTCTCTAAATAATTCCTTGTAAAAATGTAGTATTTTATTTGTTTTATTTTTTACTTTCATTATTTTTTTTATTTTTTTTTAATATTATTATCATTGGAGCTATTATTATAATATACATATTGACTTATTGATTTGTCACAGCTTTTATATTGGAGACGTGCATCTGGTCAGTCGTTCACAATTAATATAACAATTTAATTACTGTTATGAAGGCAGAGTTGCATGGCAATCATCAAAACAGATACCCATGGTGAGAACCACATGTGTGTCAATAAAAAAGTTAATTGGTGATTTATCGGTCCATTGATCACGAAGAACCCTGCCGGTGTGTAATTTTCATTTTGATTATATTTAATGCCAGATGAATGAATCTTAATTTAACCCGCGGCATGTGATTGGATAAGAAATATATAGTCAAAATCAATACTAAAATATGCATATTTTTTTTATAATATTGTTATTATCATCATTATCATTAATATCTATTATATATTTTATCATTATTTATTACTATTATTACTAATATTATTTTCATTATTATTTATAGTATTGTTATTATTGCTATATTACTTTATTATTATATTATAATATTATTCTTCTTCTTATTATTATTGTCATTTCTTACTTGTTGCCCCTTTCACAGCTTTTATATAATGGCTTAATTGTTACGTGCTTACGTGCACGTGATCAGGCGTATCGATTTTGTAGGAAAGCGGGAAAACAATATATTTACTATTTTATAGGCAGTGAATACATGTTCTTTTTTGTTTATTTAAACCTTCCCGATGATCAAAAGCTGTTCTTTAGTCAATATAAAATCACAACCTCAGAAAGGTCACCTTGAAATTTACGTTTACTAGTTTTTATTTCCTGTGTCTAATGTGTTATTTCGGTCTGTCGTGTTAATTTGGCATACATACTTTTATTTTACATTAATTTAATTTAGCTTGATTGTGAAGTAAGCTCGGAGCTTATGCATATCGTTCTCCAGTGCATTCCCTTATTAGATCTGGTACTGAATTGTGTTTCGAGAGGTCGGGTAGAGCCTGGGTCAAACTCGCGACCTCTGCCTCCTGAAGCCAGCACCCTATCCGCTGTACTACTGACCCACTTTATATTTTAGAATACAATTAATTTATTACTATTATTTTAATGAGATGTGCACGAGTATAATGTTTCCACTTTAATTGCAATATAACAGTTTTACGTACATTTGTTCACAACTAAGCACAAACTCAGTGTAACTATGTTTGGGGAAAATATAAAACTAAAGTCCAAATTAAATTGAAAATTGGTAATTTTTATTTTGCCGAAATACCCAAACAAATAGAATCATAATCATATAATTTTCCGCATATCTATGTTTGTTTGTTTCACGCATGCTTTGATATTTTTGTATTTGGAACGGTATACGCTTAAATCGAAATAAAGTAAATGTATTGTATGTTCTATAACTAATTTATATCGAAATAACACGGCAAATAGTGAATTCATATTACATCTTTTCGAATTGTTATTTACACAATATATATACATTTTATTACATTTTTAATTATTTATATTTTTGTTGCGCAAACCAAAACATGCTTAAACATGCAACTAAATTAACCGTAGATAACCGTTGATGTGTCGTCTATTGTATAATAGGTAGTTTAAACATTATTGTATTGATCAGCTAAATATTGATATTTATGCTATAATTGATAAATTGTTGACAAAAATAAGTTTTATCATGCGTTTTACAATAAAACATTTATATAAAATACATGGTTTATATTTATGTGAAAGAAATTTTCTTTTTAATCTCGATTTTAAGTATCGATTTCACGATCAAATGATGAAAAAAGAGTGTATCCGAATGAACGAGTGCACTCAGTAGCGCACGAATAGTTCTGTTATCAGTTATCTTACTGTGTCTAGCGTATACTGCATATACTGCGCATCTGAGTGCACTCAGCGTATCTGAGTGCATTCAGCGTGTCTGAGTGCACTCGATCTATTCCATGCGTTCAGGAGTGCGTTTATTATTAAAAATTCAGCGTTTGCTTACGGTCCAGGTCCGCTCCGCCAGCGCTCAATCTGCGCTCCGTTCGCGCTCCGTCTGCGCTACGCTCGCGCTCCGCTTACGCTCTGAGTGCACTCCGTTTGCGTGCATTTGGGGTACTTGAGCGGTTTAGGGTCTGTATGAATGAAACTCTCAGACATTAGAAGTATAACTCTGGGTCCCCTTTTGGACTTAATATTTCAGGTTAAAGTGTTTTTTATCATGTTAGATATCTATGCAACCATACATACGATATGAATTACACTTTACATGTGTGTTCAGCATCATCAATGAAACGCACAGAGATAAGAATCATAATTCTAGGTTGCATTTTTAAAGTGTTATGGCTCTTCTGGACTTAAAAAATTTGGTTAGAGATTTTTAAAGGTTAAAGTTTTTTATTTGGTACTAATTTCATCATCCTATCATTTGACTTGAATGAAACTTCATAAGTGTGTTTAACATCCTCCAGGAAACTCATAGAGACCAGAATCATAACACTTTGTTGCATTTTGGCAGAATTATTTCCCTTTTAGATTTAGAAATTTTGTTTATAGCAGGTTAAAGTTTGTAGTAAAAGGCCTTCATCTTAAAAGTTTGGCAAAAAGGGTCAGTTTGTGGTCCTCTCTCAAATTTGTTCAAAACCATGACCCTGGGGGTAAACATTTTTTCCCCTTCTAAAAGTTTAAACTTTTGTTGTGTTTTACCCACCCTGAGCGATAAAACATTTTCACTTTTATTTTTTTTTTATAATAATGTTTAATCTTTTTTTCTTTTGTTTGTAAATTTCAATTTTTTTTAGATTTATTTTCTTCATTTTCATGAACGGTTTTAATGTACAGACAAAGATTAACCAAACGCCTTGAAGTTAAACCTTTATAGTATTTAATGCCATTTTTAACACATATTTATATATATGGAATCTTGTTGAATTCATTGCTGGAGGAAGACCTCACAATGTTCTAGATCGGACCATGTCATTTCGCAGTTTACTGCCAGCTTGGGACAGAATTGGGCACGATCTAACGGCAGTTATAGTTCTAGTCGTTGAATTTGTTCTCGTTACAAAGGCAAACGAGTACAAGCATAAACACATATATGTAGCTAGATTGATTAAGTTAGGTACAAAAATGATCTAAAACAAATTTGATCAAAAGTCACTCTAGCTAAAATTATCTTTTTAATCCTAGTTTTCACCATGAATTATCTGGTTATATTGGAATGTACACACATGTGTATCTCGTCCCAATAAAATACAACAACTATTGTATCCGAATTAATTGGATGAGCATTTACGTGTATTTTTTTCCTTCCCTCCGTAAACTATTTTAATCTCTTTGATCTAAATTGGTTTTAAACGTATTAACATTCGTGACGTAACACCTTTATTGAACCTGTGTTGAATGTTGTCGTTCGAGTACCAAAAAACCATACCCTAATCGTTCATAGCTTATATGTATAAGATTAAAACTGTGTTTTTTCAACGGATATTTCGATAGGTTTAGATAAATCCGATTCCCGTTCCAGCCCAACAAGAAGACTCGGGCGCTCAGAATATGCCTGCTTTTTGCTGTTCCATTAGCCGGCTTATACGGATACAATTAATATTGACCTGACGCGAGCTGTCAATCAAACAAGACGATAATCCAATCAGCGATCAATGTTGTTTCGACGGCCGCCAATTTTTCTTAGACAAGCTAACGGTCTCTAAGTAATCACTACATAACAGTTACTCCAGACCAGTGGGCAGAGTGATAGGCACTCTCGCATCAGATCAAGTATTAATTTGCTAGTCTAAAGTGCTGGTTAATTGATAAAGTGGACAGGTTGAAATTGACTAGATGCATTTATAATGTTAATACACGGAATTAACTTCCTTTGTTGAGCATTTATTAGTTATAAACTTAAATGTAACGAGAACAGTTTAAGTTAATAACTTCTGTATTCACATACTTTGCACGTGGTATAGGCAAGTTCATTTATCATGAACATAGGACAAATTAAAAATATACCTTAGATGCATACTTTCGTAGTACAGTCAAACCTGTATAAGCGGTCATCTTTTTAAGCACCAACCTGTCTTAAGCAACCATATTTTCTATTTCCCATTTATATGCGTTCAGAGTAAATTAACCTGCATTAAGCAACGTATCTTTAAAGGCCACTATTGCTCATTCCCTTGACTGGCAGCTTAAGACAGGTTCGACCTTAATAGTATTACTACACAATTTGGCAATGGTTTACAATGTTTACAACTGTATCGTCAAAGGCGATGTTTTTGATTTTGCTTTCTATCTGAGTAATCTTGGAAAAGAGCCAGCCGACTGAGGACTCAGAACGGTTAATTGCAAATTTTATGAACTACAAAAGTCTTGTTATGAAAATTGATGACAATTAAGTGCACGTCAGCCCAATGTCGAAAACATCACTGTTTTTATATCTTAACTCGTTAAGTTAACAGCACACTGTAGCTTTCTGTCATTTGTATTCGTTCGAGCAGAGTCAACTTAAGTCAAGGGTACGCTACTCGCATGCAACTGTTCTATAGGGTTAAGTACACTATAATTATGAGATTTGCGACCGTATGTGAAATATCAAATGGTTTCATTTTTCTAACGACGACACCTAAACATTAACAACCCCGTCTACGGTCATTTATGTCAAAATGTCAGTATATTTAACTCTATTATAACGCACATATACGTTTTATCCTTAAAATTTGCTCGCTAAACCCGAGGGACTAGTGTTCATATTGAACCTTTCCGTTCAGCCAAATGACGCATATCAGCTATTGATGCGCTATAAAAAACGTTCCTGGTACAAATGAAACTAAATCGTCAAACTGTTCATAATACTTAATACGTCTTTATATTTTTGACATTTTACAGATAAATAGCTAATTTAAATCGAACACAAAGATAGCAATATATAAAACGCGCAAACGTTGTGATTTTGCACTATTTAATTCCCGCAAGTTTATGAGCGTATGAAATCACAGGAAACTTCTGTTAGATGTATGCAATGATACGGCTTTGTGTGGTGTCCTTGAGCAAGACATTTTTTCCGCATATGCTTTCGTTGTTATTGCTATATAGACACATATTACATTTCATTTATACATAATTCTAACACTTTACAATTATAGGCAAAAGGGTTTGCCAAAAGCTCTGTGAACATACGGCCATTCCCTAAAATACGTCACCAGGGAAGTGTAGGTCTGTTAACTAGACTATTGAAAGGTACAATGTTTGACATTACCAGCTGTTTTCCTCGAGGCTACAAATAACTTAGATTGTTTTTAATATTCACTTTAGCCCTGGCTGCTGTCTATGATTGTCTTCAATAACACAATGCATTTGTCCTCTTGACACCAGCACAGGTATATCCATTATGGTGTCTGGTATAGCAAATCAATGCACTTACTGTCTGTGGTTGCCATGTGGGCATCAGAATAGGGTGTTGTTTTAATGAAGCAATTCATTGAAGTATATGGTTGCAATGTGGGCAGTATTAATCTTTGGATCTATTTTCCCTAATGAATTATGTGTTTATATATATGTTATAATGTTTCTTTTAAAAGTCTGGAAACCATATTAAAACACCAAATATCTGCAACAGGAAACATATCAAGGACACAACCACAGAAATAAAATAAATGCAACTAATGCATATTTGTAATAATCATTATAAGTGCATTACCGAAGACCTGACAACAGAGTGTATCGCCTCGTAACGACTAGTATATAATCAAAGTAACTGATAGCCGGCCTTTGATATATAATCTTATGTCCTCCTAATTTGACTGATACCATTGCAAAGCTTTAAATATACAGCATAATACAATGTCCGCAAGTTTGATTTGCTGTTGCTTGCACATAAAACACATGACAAAATAGAAATTCGATGAATAAAAAGTAGTCCCTGTCGCGTATGATATTTATGACCGTGATCAAGACTGAAACATGTCACCATTCCACAGCTTTTTGCTGCTGTTAAAGATACAGAGTATTAGTACAATGTTTAAACAAATAATATTTCAAAACCTTGGAGGGGAAAACTACCAAGTTCTTACTCTATTTACTGTCGCTCTTCATGTCTGTTTAATGGAGTTATATATATTGTTAGTCTGGTTGTCTCTGGTCAGGAGAGATGGGATATATTGCTATTTGATTAGTTTTATAAATTATCATGACAGATAAAATTACATTTGTGTCCATGAATGTACAGGGTCTTGCTGATAAAAACAAGAGAACAGATACATTTAATTTTCTTAACCCCCCTGTCGGTAGGGATTAGAATTTGCCGACTGCTCGTTCCAAGCAGAGGGGTAAGATCCTCCCCGAAAAGGAACCCACCTGTTGACCGTGGGTGGCGACCCGTGCGGTTGGATAAAGGAGTCCTGGTGGTTGAGCGCCGCAGAAGTCTGCGACGCAACACACCACTTTGGTCCGGATTTCAAGTCAAGACGGGAGGTCGGATGGGCCCGGTCTTGATCAATCGGTCTGTCATGATAATTTTCTTGGATTATATTTTATCATGTATCATCCTTTCTCCATTATTTCACCCCCCATTGAATGTTTCCATTCTCATATACTTGTCTATATTAATTTTCAATGAATAAACCTTTCAGTTATCTAAATTCCAAATCCTTGAAAACTGTCATGGCTTATGGGCTAATCTTGTAAAGTAAAATGCTATATGGTTATACGTATGCCATTTTTAGATGGATGTTGGTGCGGTTCTTGTCTTGTCGGGACTTGAATTTACATCCATCGGGTGGTATGCGGGATCTGATGTATTACTTTGCTGGAGTATATTGTTCACGTATTCTTGACATCATGTCTGTCGGATATCCACAGCATGTGTCCCCTTGTTGGGCTCCGAGGCGGGTGAGAAACGTGAACAACGAAACAAACACAAACTCATTATGGCTTCCAAAAAAGACACCAAAACGATACTACAAAACGACCTACACCTGCTCAGTCTGTTCTGAAACGTGCTCGACACGATTCAGTGGAGACTGAATCAGATGACGATTTATTGACTTCAAATAATTGGCCAAGATTTTTAACAGTTACATCGACAGATCCATCTAGACCAGTAACAAAGCTTTCACCTTTTGCGATTCACAAGCAAATACTTGGTATTGCTGGTGAGCCGCGAGAGGTGAAAAAGCTCAAATCTGATAAGATTTTGATTGAATGTCAGAAAAAAAGTCATTCTGACAATCTCCTTTCAATAAAAAAATTTGTTGACATACCTGTAGAAGTCCGTCCTCATATTACACTCAACTCCTCCAAAGGAGTCATTCGTTCCAGGGAACTGGAACAATGTACTGTTGAGGAGATGAGTGTCAATTTGAAACCACAGGGAGTTTCAGAGGTGACCAGAATTAATACCAGGAAAGATGGCAATATAAAACCGACTAATACTTTTATTCTTACGTTTAATTCTCCAAACCTTCCAAAATCTGTAAAAATCGGTTATATATCTTTACCCGTTGACCTTTTTATACCCAACCCACTTCGTTGTTTTAACTGTCAACAGTTTGGACACCATCGAGAGAGATGTAGACGAGATGCCCTGTGTGCTCGCTGTGGCGAACAAGGACACACAGACTTCTCGTCTTGTAAAAAACCCGCCCTTTGCATTAATTGCAAAGGGAACCACGGGGCTTTCTCGAGGGATTGTCCAAAATGGAAACAAGAACGCGAAATTCAAAAAGTTAAATTACAAAATAAAGTATCATTCCCAGAGGCCAGACGTCTTGTTGAGCTCCAATCTCCATCTCCTCCTTCAGGCAAATCATATGCTGAAGTGAGTAGAGTTGTTGAGAAAAAGACCACAAGATGTATGGAAATTCAAACTGATATTACCTGGCTTAATGATAATCTCATACCATATATTGCTGTCGTTCCTGGTAATTCCAAAGTCTCATCTGAGACTCAGACTTCAACTCCGGTAATTAAACCAATTATACAACCTAAACCAAATATTAAACAAAACAAGAAAAATCTTACATCTATTTCCAATAAGAAATCGGCGAACTCGGGGAATGTCCCGAGTACCCCAAAACCGGAGAACTCGGGGAATGTCCCGAGTTCCCCAAAACCATCGGGCTCTGGTATTACCAAGAGTCCAACTACTCCGCAGAAGGCTAAGATACATCTAGCCACTGCAAAGTTATGCGTAACAGGGAAGCAACCGGAAGAGTCTGATGACTCTATACGGTTGAAAAATAAATTTTCCTACCTTGATATGGAAACCGATGATGCATCATCGGATTCCTCCAAGGTCGTTAAGTTAAAAGTCCCTTTAGCACCTATACTTCCACCTAAATGAACGATTCAAATTCAAATAAAATAATACAATGGAATTGTCGAGGTTTAAAACCAAATTATGATGAGATTAGTTTACTTTTAAATGAACATAACCCTATTGCATTTTGTCTTCAAGAAACGTTTTTGAAGTCAAATGATAAAACTACTTTTAAACAGTATTCTTTATATAACACAATTTGTGATACAGGTGAAAAAGCAACAGGTGGCGTGTCTATTCTTGTCAATAGAAACGTCCCACACAGTACAATTGCATTAGACACTAATCTGCAAGCAGTTGCAGTTAGTGTTACAATGCATAGAGTTATTACAATTTGCTCTTTATATTTACCACCAAGTGCAACCCTTGATCCGAAAGATCTCGATCAACTCATTGCACAATTGCCATCACCTTTTATGCTTTTGGGGGATTTTAATGCCCACAATTACATATGGGGTTGTAAAGACATTAATGATAAAGGTAATAAAGTTGAATCTTTTTTAAATCAAAATAACCTATGTCTTTATAATGATAATAAATCTCATACATATTTACATCCTGCTTCAGGATCGAAAACTTCCATCGATTTATCAGTTTGTGAGCCATCACTTTTGTTAGACTTTTCATGGAGTGTTGGTGATGACCTCTGTGGGAGTGACCATTATCCAATATTTCTTGAAAATATTGGACCTCCACTTCTTGATAGAAATCAACGATGGAAACTTCGCAAAGCAGATTGGCATATGTTCCAATCTCTTTGCAAAGAACAGTTAAAGCCTGATTTATTTAACGATACGGATGATCCTGCTGGTCAGTTTTCATCAATATTATACAGTATAGCCGAAAAATCTATCCCAAAAACCTCGACAAATCCAAAACGCCCTAAAAAACCATGGTATGATGATGACTGCAAGAATGCAGTCAAGGATCGTAAAAAAGCTTTAAGACAATTTAATTTAAGACCTACACAACATAATTTAGACAATTTTAAAGTGTTTCGTGCGAAAGCAAGACGTACTCTTAAGGAGAGTAAGAGAAAGTCCTGGAGAGATTAAGTCTCTAGGCTTAATTCTCGTACTTCCCTTAAGAAGGCGTGGGACATGGTCCGAAAAATCAACGGTAAGGGTACTCCAGGTTGCGTTAACCGTTTAAAAACTGAAAATCATACTGCCACATCTGCCAAAGACATCGTTAATACTTTGGCAGATACGTTTTCAAAAAATTCATCTACCACTAATTGCAATCCAAAATTTTTAAAACATAAACATCAGACTGAAAAGCAGAAACTAAACTTCAAATCAAATAATTCAGAAAAATATAATAAGAAGTTCTCTTTGAGTGAATTGAAAAATTCCTTAAAGAAGGCAAATGATACATCAGCTGGTCCTGAAGATATCCATTATCAACTTTTAAAACATTTACCCGAATCATCCTTATTAATTCTACTTGATATATTTAACTCTGTTTGGGTGACTGGAAACTTCCCCGAGTCTTGGAGGGAAGCTATCGTTATTCCGGTACCCAAACCTGGGAAAGATAACACGGATCCAGTTAATTACCGTCCAATTGCTTTGACAAGTTGTGTTTGTAAAACCATGGAACGTATGATTAATGGTCGCCTCGTTTGGTTCTTGGAATCCAACAACTTAATTACTAAGTATCAAAGTGGATTCCGACGCCAAAGGGGCACTACAGACCATTTAGTTAGATTTGAATCGTTTGTTAGGGAGGCTTTCATAAAGAAAGAACATTTAGTCGCTGTATTTTTTGACTTGGAGAAAGCCTACGACACCACGTGGAAGTATGGCATTATGAAAGATCTTCATAATATGGGCCTTCGTGGCCGTTTAGCTACATTTATTTTAAACTTTTTAGATGATAGACAGTTTCAAGTCCGAATGGGAACAACCCTCTCCGATGTTCACAAACAGGAGATGGGCGTCCCACAAGGCAGTATTCTGTCTGTCACACTTTTTAATATTAAAATTAATAATATTGTTAAGAGTATAAATCCTGGTGTGGATTGCTCTTTATATGTTGACGATTTTGTAATTTGTTACCGTTCAAAAAATATGAAAACTACTGAAAGGCAACTACAACAATGTCTTAATAAACTTCAGACTTGGTCTGATGAAAACGGTTTTAAATTTTCTAAGTCTAAAACAAATTGTATGCATTTTTGTCAACTACGTAAACATCACGATGATCCCAATCTAACGTTAGATGGGACACCTATACCTGTTGTTGAGGAAACAACATTTTTAGGTCTTATTTTTGACCGTAAACTTACTTTTATTCCTCATCTTAAATATCTTAAGACAAAGTGTAATAAAGCACTAAATTTATTAAAAGTTGTTGCCAATACTAATTGGGGTGCAGATCGTAAAGTTTTACTTAGACTTTACAGATCTCTAATCAGATCAAAATTGGACTACGGCTCTATTGTATATGGATCAGCTCGCAAGTCTTACTTAGCGATGCTTGATCCTATACACAACCAAGGACTACGACTCGCCCTTGGTGCCTTTCGTACGTCCCCTGCCGACAGTCTTTATGTAGAGGCAAATGAACCATCATTGTATTTAAGACGTGACAAACTGGCTCTTCAATATGCCATTAAACTTCATTCAAATCCATCTAATCCTGCTTTTAATATTACTTTTGACCCCTATTATGAAACTCTATTTGATAAAAAACCTAAAGCTATTCGAACTTTTGGTCTCCGGATCAAACCAAAACTCACCGAAGCCAATATTGATCTTAATTTAATTGCTAAGTACAAAGTCTCACAAATACCACCATGGACTTTGGAAAAGCCAAAAATCATTTTTGAACTTTGTAAAGACAAAAAATCTGAATCTGACTCCACTATCTTCCAAGGTAAGTTTAATGAAGTCAAATCGTCTTACAATCATTATTGTCAAATATATACAGATGGTTCTAAAGATGGAGGTACCGTGGCTGCAGCTGCTGTTACGGGACAGCACATCTCAAAGAGCCGTTTACCAAACGGAGCCTCCATCTTTTCAGCTGAACTTAAAGCCATTGATTTGGCATTTAACTACATTAATGAATCTGATAAAAAACAGTTTTATATTTTCTGATTCACTTTCATCTCTTCAAGCTATAGACGGCATGAAAGATGATAATCCTCTTGTTCTTCAACTTTTAAATAAATACAATGTACTATGTAAAGAAAATACTATTGTTCTCTGCTGGCTTCCTGGTCATACAGGAATAAGTGGAAATGATAAAGCTGATAAGGCTGCGAAAACGGCCTTAAGCTTGAATATTTCATTTTTTAAACTACCTTTTACAGATTTAAAATCTAATATTAATAAGTATATTTTTAGTTCATGGCAGTCCTCTTGGGATCTTGCCATACATAATAAGTTACATTATATCAAACCAAAACTTGGCGAATGGCATCCTAGCAATAGGATTATTCGTCGAGAAGAAGTTATTTTAGCTCGGTGCAGAATAGGGCATACCCGCTGTACCCATTCATATCTTTTAAAGCGTGAAGCTGTCCCAGAGTGTGTGCCCTGTTTTGCACCGCTTACTGTTAAGCATATACTTATCGACTGTGTTGACTTTGCTCCAATGAGAGCGAAGTACTACAGGGTTAATAGTATGAAAGAGCTTTTTGATAAAGTTAATGTAACCAGTATATTTGCCTTTTTAAAAGAGGTTAAACTGTTTAAACATTTTTAGTTTAAAACCCGTTGACGGGTTAAATGATTTAGTATATCGTTAATTTCCCTGTATTTAATTGATGTTTTCATTTATTTATTTATTTGTAAATAATTTCATTTATTTATTTGTAAATAGTTTTAATAAATTTTAACCATATTTATTTAATATAATTATTTTTGTCATCACATTCATTAATCTTTGCGCGCACAAAATGACCTATTTATGTGTCGACGTGCCGTAAAACACCTTTCATTCATTAATTTTCTTAAGGAAAAAAAATACTCTATCTACTTTTTACAAGACACGCATTTTACAGATAAAGAAATTAATTACATACGTATTCTGTGGGGCTATGAATATTATTTTAGCAATTTTACTAGCCAGTCTAGAGGAGTTGCCATTTTTTTAAATAATAATTTTGAATTTAATATTCACTCCAAAGAAACGGATCAAAATGGAAACAAACTCATATTGGTAACAACTATAGCAAATAAAAAAATTACTCTTATTAATATTTATGGTCCTAATAAAGACGAGCCCGACTTCTATAATCAAATTAAAAATAATATTTTAGCTAAAGATTCTTCTTATATTATAGCAGGAGATTTCAACCTGGTTTTGAATCCGGATATAGATTGTTTTGACTATATACATTTAAATAATCCAAATGCTCGAAATACTGTATTAGAATTAATGGCGGAATGTAATTTAATTGATTGCTGGCGGGATCAAAATTTAGAAAAAAAAGAATATACATGGTTCAAAAAGAATACGCAAAAGAAAGCTAGATTAGATTATTTTTTAATTTCTGAACCTCTTATGACAGACATTGATAAAGTTACAATTAAACCAGGTTACAGAACAGATCATTCGTTAATATTATACACATTTGAATTTGGAAAGTTTAAAAAAGGTAAATCGTATTGGAAAATGAACAACTCATTATTAAAAGATACAAAATATGTTGAAGAAATAAAAAATACAATTAGAATGGTGAAATCTCAATATGTGAAAGAAACTCATTTCGCAGACATACATACTATTGCAAACAAAGATATAGAATTAAGCATAAATGATCAATTATTTTTTGAAGTACTTCTTTTAGAAATCAGAGGAAAAACTATTTCATACTCATCTTTCAAGAAAAAACAACAAATTAAAAGGGAGGAAAATTTATATATAGAAATAGAAGAACTAGAAAAAAACAATATACTAGACCATACCGCTATTGAATCAAAAAGAAAAGAACTTTACGATATAAGAGAGAAAAAAATGGATGGAAATAAAATTCGATCACGAGCAAAGTGGGTACAGGAAGGAGAAAAAAATTCTAAATTCTTTTGTAATTTAGAAAACAGAAATTTTATTTCGAAATCAATGATAAACATTAGAACTAGTAATGGCAAATTATTAACTCGCAAAAAGAAATACTTAAAGAAACACAATTATTTTATAAAAAATTGTACTCGTATAATGAAACCACCAACATAGATTTAAAGACTGTCCTCTCAAACGTTGATGTCCCTGTACTAAATGAAAATTTAAAATCTTCACTCGAAGGCCCCGTTACTTACCAAGAAGTGTTGCATTGTCTGAAAAACATGCAGAATAATAAAAGTCCAGGTCTAGATGGTTTTACTGTTGAGTTTTTTAAGTTTTTCTGGTATGATATAGGGGATTTCATAATTCGTGCTATAAACGAAGGTATTATCAAGGGTGAACTGTCCATTTCCCAAAGACAAGGAGTCATTACATGTTTACCAAAAGGAAATAAAGATAAACAACTTTTAAAAAACTGGCGTCCAATATCTCTTTTAAATGTGTCATACAAACTGGCATCAGCAAGTATAGCACAAAGGATAAAACATGTTTTACCACATATTATTAATGAAGATCAAACAGGTTTTTTATCTGGCAGATATATAGGTGAAAATATTAGATTATTGTATGACCTTATGTTTTATGTTGAAAAACAACATTTACCTGGAATGCTTCTTTAAATCGATTTTGAGAAAGCGTTTTATTCCGTCAGTTGGTCTTTCATTTTCTCAGTTCTAGAGTTTTTCAATTTTGGCACTTCAATTAAAAAATGGATAAAGTTATTTTATACAAATGTTGAATCATGTGTAATTGTTAATGGGCATTTATCTGAGTGGTTTTATCCACAACGCGGTTGTAGACAAGGTGATCCATTATCCCCGTACATTTTCATCATATGTGCAGAGATCCTTGCTGTCTTGATTCGAACCAACCCTGATATAAAAGGAATACAAATTGGTAATACAGAATTTTTGATTTCACAATATGCTGATGATACTTCACTCATGTTGGATGGGTCTGAGAAATCTTTATTAAACACTCTTAAGGTATTAAAATTTTATGCAGAGATCTCCGGCCTTAATGTAAATGTCGAAAAAACAAAAGCAGTCTGGATAGGTTCAATGAAAACAAGTGACTTAAAGATATGTGAACAATGGAATCTATCTTGGGTTAATGAGTTTACGGTATTGGGAATACACTTTTCTGTTGATTTAGATAAAATTGTTAACATAAACTATGAAGATAAAATACAACAGATTAAACAACTTTTAATAAATTGGTCAAAGAGAATCCTTACCCCAATAGGAAAAATTACAGTTTTAAAAAGTCTGGCGATATCGAAAATAAATAATTTAATTTTAACATTACCGAATCCAAAAGATAATCAAATAAAAGAATTAAATTCATTATTTTTTAAATTTTTATGGAAACGGAAACCTGATAAAGTCAAACGTTCGGTAGTTTGCCAGTCGTACTTGAAAGGAGGTTTAAAAATGGTTAACTTAGAATTATTTATTTCCTCTCTAAAACTGACATGGATAAGACGTTTATTAACAACTGACAAAAAATATTTGGATATTTTTAAAACAATGTATCCGTTTATATTAAACTTCACCGCATTTGGTTCAGATTTTATTAACAACCACATCAATAGAATTCATAATCACTTTTGGAAAGATATTTTCATGTCATACAAAAAGTTTTCATCAAACATCGAACCTACTACATGGTCTGGTTTACAAAGTTCATACATTTGGTACAACCCTAATCTTAAGGTCGGAGACTCGAGCACTTTTTATAAGCATTGGTTTTCTAAAGGAATAATAGTTATAAATGACCTAATGAATAGCGATGGCAATTTGTATACCATTAGAGAATTCATCAACAAGTACAATATTAATACAAATTTTCTTGAATTTGAAGGACTAATTGCATCAGCAAGACAATACATAAATAAATTTAAGTGTCAACACTTAGCCAGCAATTGCAAGAACCCTATATGTCCACTTCCAGTCTTGACTATTGTTAAAGATAAAAAGGGTTGTACAGCAATATATAAATCATATTTTTCAGAAAATAGTGAACCTTTTTTAAAATGTAAGTGGGAAGAGGAGTTAGATGTAAGAATTAATTTAAGATGGTCAAACTATTATGCTCTACCATTTAGTTTCACTACAGATACGAATTTACAATGGTTTCAATATAGAATCAACCATAAAATATTGGGTACAAACTCACTCCTGAAGAAAATGAATATCGCTGTTTCAGAAATGTGTACATTCTGTCAGACAGAAATTGAAACCATAAAACATCTATTTATAGACTGTGCAACATCAAAACAATTTATGTCTAGTCTTGTTGACTATATCAAAGAAAAGAACAGTGCTATTATTACAAACTGGTCAATTACTGATATTTTATTTGGAAACAAAGAGTTTGACCCTGTGTTGAATAAATTATTACTGATAACAAAAAAAATCATCTTCAACCATAAATTAAATAAAAAAGAACCCTGTTTAACAAACTTTAAACATTATATTCGAAATCTTTATAACACAGAAAGATATATAGCAAAAGTAAACTTTAATTTGGTAGGATTTGATGCTCTTTGGGAGGTCTATAAACCTCTTGTAATCTAAGATACATTATTGATTTCCCTCCGGGTTTTTGTGGTTAAATTGCTTTAAATATGTATACAATCAAGTACAGTAGACTTGATCTTTCCAATCTTTTTTTCATACAATTATTATTATTATTATAAAAAAAATGCTACTATTTAGTATTTAAAGAACATGAATAAAAACAAGCAGTTTTATCAGTCTCAGATGATTTTAATGTCTATAAATAAGTAAATGTTACATAATTCTTTAAATTGGAAATATATAATGTTACATAGTCATTCTTCGAGATAATATATAGTGTACAAATATGTAACATACAACATATATGTATATGTTGAATACTTCAATGAAGTTATCTTATTTTGTATACAACGCACGGAGAGCGGGTTTCTGTTTTACCAGTATTTTCTTTGGTTTACCGTTTTAACCGATTGTAGAATGCTGATTCAACTTTTAAAAGTAAAGTAAAAGTAACGCAGTTTTTTTGTTTTTGTTTGTTTGTTGTTTTTTTTTTTTTTAATCCAGTGCAAACCATCACGGTTACATAAATTTCTTTAAACTTAAGTTTATTATTGATACTTCTACGAATACCCGAGTGTGTTGTTGAAACATAAGCCTGTTCTCTGTTGTTGGTGTTTTTTTTAGGGTTTTTGTTTGCGAGGATTTTTTCTTTTCACAAACAGACTAAAGAGCAAACTTTCCTTGTAAATAAATTAAAAAAAATGTTAGTACAAAATGAAACAATATGGTATATATAGTCATTGTATAACTTATTTGATATCAATAACAAAATATATATATATATAAAGAATGGGAGTTAACAAACTCACTAAGACTTGGAAAGTTTGCCCTTAATTTTACAAATGTGAAATTGTTGAATTCTGCATATATTATATTATAATGTGTTTCTTTACATCTGGTATTGTTAAACTGTTACAATGAAATAAAAAATTACAAAAAAAAAAAGACTGAAAAACTTGATCACGATGATACCAGCAGGACTATGCCACTGGCTAACTATAACTTGGCGTACGGTTCCATTCAAGTTCGATCTTCACACGTCGTTACATCATAAAACTTTGTTGATTAAAGCTTACATTATAAGACATGCAGCCGCGGTGATTCCAATTCACCTAGACTTAGTCATGTCATATTCATATATTTTTAAACTTATTTAATTTACATTGATTGCGAAACAAATTCTTACAACTTAACCAAATTACGATCGACGTATTCCTGGTTTGAACCGGTACTAAGCATATGCGGAATTATATTGTTCAAAAACACCACACAGTCGTTGCGGATGATCGAACCCCCGGCAATAGCTTAAACGTAACTTCACATTTGCGCCCAACATCGCTCTCCACTTACTCGTCAAATCCCCAAGCAAGGCCATGTTATAGTATTAATGCAGTATCATAGGAATAATATAGGTTAATAGGGAAACTGTAGAGTAATAGGAAAAAAAGTGTCAGTTGTAGGGTGGCGAAATTACTCAACGTGGTGTCAAGCATAGCCATCTATTCCTAAAATATACATGTTTTAGTTAGATAAGATTTGGCTAATTCACTTTTTAACACCGAAAATAAATTCACGCAAATACTCTTAATAAACAGGGTCTTCATTGTAGGGTTCCTCCGCGGCCGAGAACGTTTGCTAGTTACTTGCGGAAGGACGGTGGTTTTACTCTGACTCATTCGTCGCCAATTAAACTGGATGTGACATATATAACATGAAATGTGTTAAAAATGGCATTAAACCCCATTAACAAAAGTACCACGTTATATCCTTGACATTTACAAACGTCAAAATATATAAGTGCTTTTCGTAAACTCTAATGAACTGTTTAAATTAAGAGGTTTGGTTGATTGAATTGATTGGATTTTAGCATCTTTTTCATGCCAACGAAGTCTTAGTTATTCAGTGCCCGAGCACACCACATCTCCGCAAGTAACTGATAATTTTTCCACTTGAATCAACGGTGAAAGACAATGATAATGAGGCGTAATGTATATCAATCATTACGGAGACTAGCCGGTCGGGGATTCGAACTCACGACTCCTGGATTGATAGCCAGGTGCTACCGACTGAGCTAATCGGGCCCGGCTTTAATTAAGAGATATGTCATAATAGCGTTTAAGTAGATCTAAATGCCAGACAATCAGTTGATCGTAGGGTTCTTAAAAATTATTGAAGAGATATGGATAACTATCAAGACACTGTATTTTTTTTTTCGTATCGAGAGATATCTATTTTTAAGAAAATCTGTGTGAGATACCGAAATTGTGACGTGGGTTAATAATCCTTAAGTTATGTTTTTTTAATACAAACTGTTTACGAAGTACGAAACCTAGGGAATGGCATGATAACGCAATCTAGTGTAACATTTCCTACTTCAGACATTGCGTTATCACAAACGTTTTCATGTCAGAATATAATAACTAGTTATGGGGAGGTTCTTTCAACATTTCATGGAAAGAAATAAACACGTTAAAACTTATATGGAAGGATAGAAACTTGCATCTCTCTATTAAATGTTGATAAAAATAACACGCGAAGAATTATTAATTTGGCATATTAATCATCCAAATCTCACAGGCAACTAATTTCTTTTACGTAAAATGTAAGTTGTATGCAACCTTAGATGTGTTGCATTGGTTTAAACACGCAAAATGATCTAGAACTTAAAGTAGTACAGTTTAAAGTAAAGTGTCAAGTACTTTACCTGCTTTTAGTTGCCGTATACAAATCTTTTAATCATAAGTACTTCAACAATTCTAAACTTTGAATGGAATCGTTTTGTGGGGAATGTCAATGTGCAAAGAAAAAAATGAATTTTGGTTTGTACTTCTGAGATGAATACAAGTTGAAATATTTGAAAACGAGATTTCGCGTGAATACGCGTGCGTTCATAACATCTCAATCAGTTGTTTTTCATTATTTCTATACGCTATATGTTATAACACTGTTTTGTTGACAGTGAATTCGAAATTGGTTTGAAAGAAGTAAATATGATTATTAATTTACTGCTCTTTGTTTTGCATGTTTTTATTTTCATACTCCAATACCTTTAATATGACACTATGTTTCAATAATTCGAAATTACACCATGTATATCATTAAAGAGGCCTCACCTGTATCGCCGATATTTTTTCGGTCTTCGCAGTAAAACTGCACATTTATATCAGACATCAGATATTATGGATATTCTGTATAATAACTAATAATTGTATTGTGTCGCTGTAATGTATAATTCTTTAATTTTGTGGACCAAATAATAAATTGCGTCCTGCAATAAAGTCTCTCAATGGCCAGTATCGGCTATAGTAAAAAAATGTGTATTAACGAATTTCTCATAAATGAGATAAACTTAAAGGATGGAATCAACCATAATCTTCGACTTGGGCCTACCTCTTTTCAATAAACTTTCCATCATTTACTGAACAGAAATGTATAGGTGATTTTTAACACAAACAGGTAAATAAACATTTATCAGCAAATGTTAACATTAGTAACGTGCTCTTATGTACTACTATGGCAATACTTAGAACAAACATGTGTTTTTATAAATAGTACTTTTAACTCTTAGCAACAGATAGCAAGGTGCCAAGCTACAGATCAGAGTGAGTGCCCTCTCCGTAAGAGACTCACTTTCTCTGGTCAAAACGCCCAGTTTATATCGGCCCCACACCACATACAACAATATTTCACTGTAACTTTTAATGGAGATTTAACTTGTTAAGAAAGCGATCAAGCTTTCATTATCTCCCTGAAAATACGCACGAGCCCTTTCATGTGGATATTTGATTTACTGCTTCGAGCATGGCGGTACATGTGTTCCATTAAACACATCGGTCAACTAATCAAACTATACACGAAGGTTAAAATCATGCCACTTTCTAGCAACATGCTGGGGTTACGGCTAAAGTGATGACGTACAGCCTGGCCCACATGGAGCAGATTGTTATGGACCAGTTTCAATACAAATAAGTAACATGATGACCGATATTAACACACTTATATAAAATCAATGAAGCTCTGTTAAAACTTTATATATTAGATTTTATGACGATAAAAACCTTTAATGTTAATTTTATTATCAAATGGATATACCAACTGATTGTGTAGCTGGTGTTTCACTCTCTTTATGGAGTCCTGGTCATTTGATTAACAACTTTACACTTTCTTCATAATACATTTTTATTCGTCACATATTTTATCCGTCACATTTTTATCACTGAAAATACATATGACATTACATTAATACAGAGTAACAATTTATCATATATATATTACACATACAATACACATTTAAAATACATTATGATAAACATTACAATGATTTTAATAGCTTGCTTTTTTTTCTTATATTTAATGAATTATGCTGATTGAAAACTGAATTCATCGTTTGCTTATAATTCTTTACATTCTTACATAATTTAACATTTTATTATATTTAAATCATCATTATGGCTAAATGCAATAATTCATGGTACAATAAATAAGATAAACATTGCAATAAAGAATACATGTCACTTACAAGTTTATGGTATTATGATGGTGAACTGTTTAAACTTTTTCACACACACACTATATCTTTATCCTATATATATAAAAAAAGAAACAATTGTCATATTTGTACATCATGTACCTATACAAAGTAATCTACATTTGTCTTATAAATTTTATATGGAAATACAACATTACAACATATAAATATTTACTCTATGAATATTTGTCACAGATTTCCATCAATGTCTTAAAATTCAGATTCGCGGACGCATGAACACACAACAATTATAATTACTTCGTTATTTACACAGATATACGTACTGACACACATACATGTTAAAAACTCACATTTACATATATTCTATGACACGTTTATGGTAAAACAATATTCAAGCTTTATCATTTTAATGAAAGTGTATTAACAAACTGACTTATAACACACATCCGGTAATATTCATTCTGTTTCACTTACATGCAACAATATATATCAACATAGACATAATTTGATATGTACTTTACATTTGTCATCTTTATAATATTAAAACATAAAAATATAATTTGCACTCACCCCAAATTTCCTAATCCAACATCAACACTTATTTATTTTGTCACGTGGTTCATTTCGAAATTTCACTCTAGACTGCCTAATTACTATTTAAAATTTACTATTTATACTCTTTTTGACCAATGAAATTTTGTCACTGACCTATCAACATGATTAGTACATAATTTCCAATATTCAATACCATATTTTGCAAGTTACACAACACACCTAAAATAAATATACACATATCTTCTAAAATTTCAATAGCTCACCGAAATAGGCATTTAATTCGAGAAATCAAAAATAAACTACGGATTTATCAAAAGAATACATTTCATTCAAAACTAAGACAGTCTTTAAATATACGGACTTATTTTCAGACATTAAATTCGTTTTAAAAAAGGTAATCTGTTGTTGACAAAAAAAACCGTTAAAATTTGCATTTTCTCCAGACATTGAACCAAATCAGGAAACCAATCTTGATTATATCTAGGAAACACGGTTTCCTAAAATAATGAATAAAAATGAGTTTCTTGAAAAATCTTGCTAGTGACATTCGCCAGTTTCTCGGAGAAATTATCACTTTTTTGTTACATACCAGACTATTTGCTGTTATCTTCGTGTGCATGCAAGGGATGCAACTCTACCGATAATATTATTTTTAACAGCTCGTTTAAAGTATGTAAACAACAATGGTAAAAATGGACTGTTTACAACAAAAAATAAACATTTACGTACACAAATGGTAGATGAAAACTGACGGCTTTTGCGGACAGTGTTTTGGAAGGCACCTTTATTTTTGGAGGAATGATGGGTCTTCGTTTTGAACACATCAATCTAGGTGACACTGTTCAATTTTCGTTTGTTTATGAATTGAGGTAATTTGGTCAATAAGTATTTGCAAATTATCCATAGACTGTGATTTCTTACTGCAGGTGAGTTGAACAAAAATTGGCATAGCATATGTATAAAATATAAGCAGATACATTACTGCTGTGAATAAAATGCTGTAAAAACTCTTATAAACTTAACTTGCGTCTTAATCTCCACGCAATGAAGAACTGCAAGAACAAGCACAGTATGCACAAAACATTTAATTCAAGTATGAATATGTTAGATATTTGAAATATTGAAAATATCTAATTAGAACATTTATGAATATATTTTGGTTTAAAAGGCAACGCATGCGTACCAGCATTTTAATAGACAATGATAAAGATACTGTTCAGAAACAATAATGATTAAAATATGAGTTTTAGTGTATGCCAAAGTTGAGCTGTTTAATACAACAGTACTTAGTTACAACACCTTTTCCAACCTGGACGTTGACCTACACATCCTTTTTATCTCCAAATAAAAATATATCTGCGTATGTAGATATGTACAACATTTTCCGAACCAAAAACTGATATACAAGTTGACAGCTGCTCGTTGCACGCCAAACTCCTCGGAAGCAAAGATGAAACCCCCCAGAAGATATCAAGCCCGAATAATGGTGACGTTCGCGGGAGGTAATGAAATGTATTAAGACAACTCGAATTCTTTAGCAACTTACGACATAAGAAAAGTAGACTCTGGTGGATCTGTTTTCTCTCTCACATATTGGCAATAAAAATGTGAATGTGCCTTATGAGTATTACGCAACTAATGGAGTTTGTCCATACAATGAAGCCGGTCGTAACCAGCCTGTCAAGTAGATTAGCCAAAATCAGCTTTTAAGAAAGGTTGTTGCCTTATACAGGTTAATTTTCTATGCATGCATAGAAAAGAGAAAAAGCAAATGTGGCTTCTGCTTAAGACAGGTGGCTGGTTGATAGAGGTGACCGCTTACACAGGTTTGGCTGTATATATAGCTATAGACACAATAAGCATAATTTGACATTTCTCTAAAAGCTTCGTAACAAACGTACAACCATTACCTTTTTCAACGCAATTTCTCATATTGCTATATCGAGGGATTTTAGTTGTATTTTATTTTTATGTTACTTAAACAATCTCAACTCAGCTATTAGTAAAACCTACGTACTATTTGTCGCAGACATTGATGGTGCCGATTTTTTCCTTTTGCCTTCAAAGGAAATGCAAAAATAAAGACAGCATAATCACGTTAATTATCATGTCGGAGTCTGCGGAGACGCAAACTTGACAATGAAAGGCTACAAAGTAAAACTGATACGATGATTAGGAATACAGTAGTGGTCGTTGACCATCTTAATGTACTGAATGTATATCAAGAAATTTGTAAGTGGGTTGAAGCGGTAAGTACGACTTCTTTAAGACCCAGCAGAGATCAGCGGTTTATTTCTGCAAGGTACTACATGGGAGATCTGAAGTCGTCAGTTTCGTGTTCAGGGGAGAACAAACACCGTAAAACATTTATTTTCAGAACTGAACTTGTATTTTTAACAGTAAGTGGCCTTAAATCTTAGAAAACGAGGCAACTATGTATGTAACAGTGATTATAAATAGATAGTTTTTTATTGAAAAGGCATGCATGACTATAACCGTCAATAATGTATTTTATCACTCGTTAATATGTAATAAATTTGCTCTTAATATGACAAATATTTAAATCAATATCTGCCTTGGGAAATCTTAGGTACATATATTGGACGTAAATCTGAATATAATTATATTTTTAAGTTGATTGGTTTCTGATGTTCTAATTAAGATGTGCCTTCCATATTTTGTATATAATTTATAATTTGTACCTTTTGTGTAATATGGTGTGTCTTTATTAGGACTTTACTCTTTTGAAATTTGATGAGAACTCGCTGTCTCAAGATCACTTACCTCTCACAGTTAAGGTCGTATGTTCGAGTCCCGCTCGCGCCAAAGACTTTATGTGAGAAAGTTTTCCAGTTACTTATAACCTGAAATGTGTTGAAAATGGTGTTAAACCCCATTAGAATAAAAGATGAGAACCCCAGGGATTACTTACCCTTTATAAAATAATTTACCAACTTTTCAAGATTACAAGACTCTTTCAGTCCCCGTGGTACAACTGTTTTGGCGGAAATGAGATTCTATCGAGTTACCGCCAAACCAGTAATCCATGGGGACCGATCTTTTTATCCGATTTGATAAATCCATGAAAGATTCAATTTTTCTTTAGTACAAACATTTTCTGATTTCTTAATTGATTAAATTAGTTCAGGTCATTTTTCTCTATATCTGTGGTTAATAGCATTTAATTTTTGTTTTCAATTTTTATTAATGGTGCAAAGGGATCAACCGATTTGCATATTAAGTACTTTAATTCCACATCACACAATTCTTTAACATAGGTTTAATGCATTGTTTAAAACAAAATTTGTATTTATCTTACACATTTTCGATTGTAAGCACACCGTTGAATTAAATGTACATATTTACGACGACGTCATAGTGCGTATAGGAACAGTCGTGTCTATGATGCCCAATCCCCACCACCCCAACCAAAATGTTATTTTATGTTATTTGATATTTGTTCATTTGAAAGAGATCAAGATTTTGTTTATAAATATGATGACAAGGTTACCATGATCAACCTCAAACGAACACTACAGTCGTTAAAACAACATTTCTACACAGTACTTTTCTTTTAGATGCGTGTTCTACCTAAGATAGCAATTTTTCATTAACTTATTCAGCGGCACCATGATAAATTGTTTCAGAAGGTATTCGGATATGCTCTATTAAAATCGCAATACAATACATATTCTTATATATCTGAATAACATTTGAAACGAATCATCATGGCGTTGATGTATATGTTTATGCACGGAGGGGATGACCTTTACTTAATAAGGGCTAATAATCTCAAAGGTCAAGTTCACTTGGACCGCACCCAACCCCGCCTTCAATTGTTTTTTTTACTTTATTAATTGACTTGATTGTTTTATTTCCTATTGCTTTTCTCATATTCCAAAATGCCATCCGCAACATCCATCGCACTCTGCCAAAGTTACATCATACAATCTGTTTCATCAATTATTTACTTTGATTTCAACCTAGACATACACTGAAAGGAAAAAGAAAGTATACGTTTTGGTTTTTAAAATCATTTCATTATTGGCTAAGTTTATTCATATGATGGAAAATGAACTGATTTTTTCTTGTTTTACTTTGAAATGAATTAAATGTTTGTTTTTTTATTCAACAATATGATGAAATATAAATATACACAATTTATATGCAATACATTTATTGTTCCTTGACCTGTCGACGTTTATAGGTATGTATACTTTCTTTTCCCTTTCACTGTGTATAGCCACCCATTATCAACCATAATGCACATGGAAGTTTTCTGGGATGTTCTAATCCGTTTATTTTTTCTGGCTTTCAGTCAGTACAATGTCATCTGTGTAGTACTATTGTTACTAGTCAGAATACATTATTTTTATGGTATTGCTACAATACTGCTACAGAGACACAGCGGGCGCATTCGTGTCATTTCTATTTTTATTAATAATGTAATTAGTTTATTGATAAGCGGATTTATATTTGCTCTCCGGATGTGCATTGGACGCAAACATAGTTTATTCAGTAATAAAGAACAAAGACTCAAACTAACATATGTATTGTATTAACAAACTGCAGTAATAATTAGGTAGAACGGAACGAACACTATAAGAATGGGGTTTAACGCCATTTTCAACACATTTCAGCTTATATATGGCATATCCAGTTTTACTGGTGGAGAAAGACCTCAGACTGAGTAGGACCATCGTCCTTCCACAAATAACTGGCAAACTTTCTCACATAATTTTTTTTTGAGTGAGTGGGACTCAAACCACCTAAGCGATGTGAGGTAAGTAATCTTGAGACGGCGCCTTAGACCACTCGGCCACGGAGGACAAAACACTATCAGAATATATATCATATTCAAAAAGTACATTTTCTAGTTCTAAATTCACTAAAATCGCGATTAATTTTAAGATCATGTCTATTGTCTATTTCATAATACATTGTATAAGCGTTATACTTGCAGTTCTTATTTTGTAATGAATATTCAATAAACGATGCAGGTATAAAAGTCTATGATGAGCTCGTTCACGAGACAAGTGTCAAGCCGACATTAACGCATTGGTAGACAAGAGATTACAGCAGATCACGGGATAAAATCCAGCAAAGCCACTTCAAACGCGTCGTAGACAACGGCAGATATAAACTGAAATGGAAAACATCAATACTGTATATGGTTTCAAACTTTTTATCGTACACCTATTGCACCGCCCAGAGCTGATGGGTGTTAACGTATTCTTGCTAGCCAGGAGAAAGAATATCATTGTCAGATGTGGCGAGCGTATGTTGCTCATTTTGAACGACGTTGAAAATATGGAAACTGCCTTGTTAGTTGAATAAAGTTGAACCAGCTAAAGTGTACTGACAGATGATATAGTTAAAAACACAGCGTCACAATAGTTTGATTTGACAATGTTTTACAAAAAATAATTTTGGTGATAAAGATCTCGGGATAAAGGTGAAATTTAGCATATGTGATACGTGTTATTATAATTGACATCTAACTGTTCTCGAAATGTAAAACAATTTATGTTTAAATTATATAAAAAAAAAATTCATACACATCACTTGATCAGTACCTGTCTAAAGCATTAAAATAAGGAATGTGTATATAGCACAACAGCGCTCAAAATACATGACACCATCATAACTAAACCGACGTCAATGCGCTGCATCTATACACGTGTTCCGTATATTTATCAAATGTGACCGCATGCCTTACACAAGAGTTATGTTACTGACTAAATTATCGCTACGTGTGTTCGGTACATGTTTCAAATGTGACCGCATGCCCTAAACAAGAGTTATATTACTGACTGAATTATTGCCACGCGTGTGCCCTAAACAAGAGTTATATTACTGACTGAAATATTGCCACGCGTGTGCCCTAAACAAGAGTTATATTACTGACTGAATTATCGCCACGCACGTTCGGTTCATGTATCAAATGTGAACGCATGCCCTAAACAAGAGTTATATTACTGACTGAATTATTGCCACGCGTGTGCCCTAAACAAGAGTTATATTACTGACTGAATTATAGCCACGCACGTTCGGTTCATATATCAAATGTGACCGCATGCCCTAAACAAGAGTTATATTACTGACTGAATTATTGCCACGCGTGTGCCCTAAACAAGAGTTATATTACTGACTGAATTATTGCCACGCGTGTGCCCTAAACAAGAGTTATATTACTGACTGAATTATCGCCACGCACGTTCGGTTCATGTATCAAATGTGAACGCATGCCCTAAACAAGAGTTATATTACTGACTGAATTATTGCCACGCGTGTGCCCTAAACAAGAGTTATATTACTGACTGAATTATAGCCACGCACGTTCGGTTCATGTATCAAATGTGAACGCATGCCCTAAACAAGTGTTATATTACTGACTGTATTATCGCCACGCGTGTTCCGCACATGTATCAAATGTGACCGCATGCCATAAAAAAAGAGTTATATTACTGACGGAATTATCGCCACGCATGTTAGGTACATGTATCAAATGTGACCGCATGCCCTAAACAAGAGTTATATTACTGACTGAATTATTACCACGCGTGTGCCCCAAATAAGAGTTATATTACTGACTGAATTATCGCCACGCATGTTCGGTTCATGTATCAAATGTGACCGCATGCCCTAAATAAGAGTTGTATTACTGACTGAATTATCACCACGCATGTTCGGTACATGTATTGAATGTGACCGCATGCCCTATGTTACTGAGATAGACTTAGTTGGTTTTATAGATATCGACATTTTACACTAACACAATACAGTTTTAAAAGGAAAGAACTTTGTAATTTTCTTAAGATCCAAGTATGTACTCAGCAGTAAAGCGGATTGAACGTGGGAAGTATGTGTAATATAACCGATTTTCACACATATTTGCTTTGGACAGCCACGTAAATAAGAAACAAATCCCCTGAAAACGCACTTTGCATTGCATTCATTCACTCAAAATAATACGTTTTCTATTTCCAAAAAATAAGCCATTGTTATGATTCTATTCAGAAAGACAAAAAACCATTTAGACTGCAATTATTACCAACCAATCTTGATATAAAAAACACAATGATAAATAGTAGATATTAACAAGAGTTCAGCAAGATGAAGACACTCAATATGAAAGAGGCATCTGCACTTTGTCTGATTTTAGCTGAATAGCACATTAAACACTTAATAAATAACAGCGTGTACTTAATGCGGTACTGCATTATTTGTGATGTCTTACTCGTTAGATCTCATGGTGTTCTTGTTCAATACTCTTAGCCATATGAGCAAATAAAGACTAGGCGGCTTTTTTATGCCCCTACCTCACAAAACAGTGGGTGGCATATAGTTATCGTAATGTCCATCCGTCTGATATTTTGTGTTCGGACTGTATCTTTTTCATGTACAGATGGATTTTATGAATACAAAAATATAAAATGACGACGTGTCGCGCGTAAACCCAGATTCACACATCAAAGGCCAAGTTAACTTTGATTGACACCACTTTGAGTCTGTTTGAGATTTCGTATCCGGTCGGTAACTTTGTCAAGTATAGATCGACTTCCTACAAATGATCATCATAATAGACGACGTTTTGTGCGTATCACCAAGACTCCCAATTCAAAGGTCAAGGTCACACTTTAACTTTGTTTGATAACACTCAGTCTGAGAGTTCGTGTAATTCATAAGCATGCGCTCAAGACTCACAGCCGCACCTTAAAAGTCAAGGTCACACTTTGAGTTTGTTTGAAAACACTTTGAATCTGTCCGGTCTAAAACTTCATCATACATGGATAGATTTTAAAAACACTTCGCTCATTTGATCAACATAATTTTTATCGTGATGAAGTGTTGGTGTAAGACGCAGAACCTTTTCTCAAAAGTCAATGTCACGTTTTCAATTTGTTTGATATTTCGTGTCTGCTCTGTAACGTTGTCTTATATGGAGGGATATAACTTGGCTCGATTAATCAAAGTGATATGACGACATGTCTCACGTAAAACCAATTTCGCACCTCACAAGTCAAGGTCAATCTGAGTTTGAAAAAAAATTGACTTCGAGATATCAAGTCCGATCTGTGATTTTGTCATACATGAATGGATTTCAAAAGCACTCGGCTTAAATCATCAATATGACATGACGACGTGTCACGTGTAAAACCAAGAACCTTACCTCAAAGATCAAGGTCACGCTTTCAGTTTGTTTGACGTTTCATCAGATGTCAAGGTCACACTTTAATGTAAAATAAAAAGAGTGAAATTGCGTGTCTAGTCTAAAATATCAGTTCATTGCTATTGATATTTATGGATACATTTTAATCGCTACCTTTTATAATATCGTTACTTTCACCGACCATTTCGATGGAATGTGACACTTGCCAGTGACATTTCTTGTTTTTAAAAGCTTTCGATGAACTTATTTTTTTAAATTTATACATAAACACAGTGCAAATATAAAACAACCCAGTATGTGGGTCCTCCGTGGCCGAGTGGTTTAAGGGGCTGTCCCAAGGCCACTCACCGCTTAGGTCGTAGGTTCAAGTCACGTTTGCTCCAAACACTTTTTGTGAGAAAGTTTGCTAGTTACTTGCGGAAGCACGTTGGTTCTACCTAGATTCTATTGAGGTCTTTCTTCACCAATCAAATTAGATATATTACATGAAATATGTTAAAAAATGACGTTAAACCCTGTTAAAAAGGGGTCATATCTCTCGTAAATGTTAAAAAAAGCATTAATTTTCGCAGATTTATGACACCTACATAAGACGGAGGTAGATATTAAAGTTTGGTTCTATTTTTTTCTTCTTTTTTCAAGGCTTTGTATTGCACTAACTTTTTTTGGCCTACCATTTGTTAAATGGTCAGTATATAGAAATATACAACTGTTCATTTGATGCTGATACCAGATTTCTGGGCAATTGTGTCATTTCAGAATTGTTGGTTCAACCAGCATCGTGGGCGAATACACATATTATTACTCTGAAAATCAATCGGTATAACAAAACTATTAAGTTTATAAAAAAAAAAACTGGTCATGGTACGCTTGTTTTAACCAGTTAAGAATTTGAGCCCAGACACATGCTGCAGATTTCGTTTTTTTTTACACTGTTTTTGAAATATTACAATAGAGCCCTTTGGAAAATGTAATAGTGGCGAGACGTTAATCGTTATAACTAAGTCTGTGTTAACTGGAAGATAGCGACAGTTTAGGTTTAATATTTCGTCGATAAACGTTCTGGTGTGAAGCAACTAATGATACATTTACTGGTATAACAACACTATTCAGTGAATAACCTTATTTGTCAACTACTTGAATCGCTCCAATTTTCCAAATTGTTTCGCTTGTATTGTTAAAACGGCCTACAGAATATTTTTTTATAATTTCGTTCCTCATTATTAAGAAGTTCGTCATCACTGCGCTTGCGTCAATGGTATTGCAGAATCCGCCTTGGTTTAAATTATGAACGAGTCATATACAAATTACAAAGCAGCGCGAGCTATGCTTAGAAACCGGCCTAAGAAATATTATCTTTCAAACGTCAATCATCTCAGCTTTCATAGTAGCTCACACCCGAAGTCGGTCAAATGTCGACAAACTGTCGGTCATACAGTGTTTATTAATAAAATGAAAAAAATAACTATCATGAAATTCCGGTCGCTCCCTTTGGGTTTCTTATTTGTTAAATTTTTACTTTTTACTATTACGTAGAGACTAGCAGTTAGGTATCCAAGAAGTATGTTTCTCACTCGTTATATTATTGGAAATATGTACGAGTGAAGCCCTCCTAGTGATTTTGGACATACGGGTAACATGGATTACTATTTTTGTAGATACCTTGAGAACATTGGGCATTGTTTTCAGGGATCCAGGGATTAAAGTCCTTATTTTAGAGCTCTGGGGAAAATACTTTGTGGGATCTGGGGAAACAATGATCATTACTTTAAAGAGATCCATGGAACATGAACCCCCTCGGCATAGTATTGGAAATATGTACGAGATAAGCAATAGAGGCCCAGCTCCAGGGGTTTTGGACATGTGTGGAAAAGGCTTCTTCATTTTTAGAGACCTTGGGAACATTGGCCATTACTTTCAGGGATCCAGGGATCATAGTTCTTATTTTTGAGATCTGGAGGAAAAACATTTGGGATACTATGGCAAATACTTATGGGGATTTGGGGAACAATAGCCATTACTTTAAAAGATCCAAGGAACAGGGACCCCCTCGATATAGTATTGGAAATATGTACGTGAGAAGCAATTGTGAGGCCCTTCCAAGGGTTGTTAAGATATGGGGAACAAGGCTAATTATTTTTTTAAAGACTTGGGAACATTGGCCATTACTTCAAGAGATTAAAGTCCTTATTTTAGAGATCTGGAGGAATCACATTTGAAAAACTATCGCAAATACTTTTGGGGATCTGGGGAACAATGTTCATTACTTTAAGAGATCCAGGGAACAGGGACCCGTTGGGAGGGCCTTAGTAGTATACATATTATTAAAAGATACATTTATACTCGATTACACGTTCTCCCTTTCATCCCTACATTCTTGTCACTGTAGGCAGAAGAGAAAGTGTTTGAATATGAAATGTTTCTATGTTGCCAAACACACGTCAATAAAAAACTAATAATGTTGTTATACCTTATACGAATCTCATATCTATAGAACAACATGCAAAAAACAAACGCATCCCTTGATTGAAAACTGGATTTAAGACAATACAATGCTTTGTTCGTCTTCTATTCGTCTCCAAATTTGAGATCTTACAATCAGATACATCAAAGACCTAACTATATTTATCAACAAATAATAACGCCATGGGGTATTTAAAAGAAGTGATAACAATATTATAGTGTTAGTTTGCTCATTTATCATAATGACTATTATTTACTTATCATATTTTGTACGGTGTAGTGTGGGATGATCTTGACCCATCAACACCTATTACGAGGAAATGAAATCTTCTACTATGTAGCGACTCTAATATTAATGAACGCACTTCTTCCAAATAAAAATGTATTGAAAAAGAGTTCTTCTTTATTATGCAATAAATGTTACTGTAAACCGTGAAAATATTCATTTAACCATTAACCGGATGCTTAAATAGAAAGAAACGGATTTGTTATGACGTGTGTAAGTATTTAATTTATTTTGTGTATAGCTAGCGCATTTGTACCAGTTGGATATGTGACATTATATATATATATATATGACATCCTCTTAATAAATCAGTATATCCAATATACACTTATTAGAAGCATTTTCAGATGGCGCATTTTCTAATTTAAACCTTGTTATTACAATGAATTGCCAAGATCTTGAATAAACCATAAGAAGTTAATGCTTTTAATAAATAAATACGATTTATGTTTGAAAAGGGTGTTTACGTATATTATGATATGGTATTTAAACAATTTATTAATATGATGCAAAACATGTGTTAACAGTGGCGACGTACCTTTGTATAATTGTTCTCTTCTTTTATTGTTTTTGGAATGAAAACTCGTACTACTTGTTCTTACTTTCACTGTCAATTTTTGGATATTTATAAAGCAAACTGCAAATTTTGATTTTACTTCAACGTTAAATGAGTATTAACGTATGTACTTCTAATGTAAAAGGTTTAAGTGATTCATCAAAAAGAAAACATTTATTTTACTGGCTTGAATTACATAAATACTCTATTTGCTTACTACAGGAACTACATTGTCAGGAACAAACTTAAAATATTTGGAGAAAGGAATCGGGCGGGGATATATTTTTAAGCGGAAATAGTAGTAATAGTATTGGTGTGGACATCCTTGTTAATCGTAATTTTATGTATTTAGTCCAACAATATAATAACTAAATCGAAGTTAGAATACAATCATTAAAAAAATTAATTAATGAAAAAGAATATATATTTTTAAATATCTATTGACCAAATAATTCAACATATAATTTAAACTTTTTTACAAAAATTGAAGATTTCATCAATCTAAATGATAGTGGAACCATGATAGTAGGAGTGGACTTTAATACAGTGATAAATATTGTGTTAGATAAAAAAACCATGGCAATGTTAATAAGAAAAACAGGGGAAAACAAACAATTTGATACAAAATAATAATACAAATGACATGGAGAATATTAAACCCAAGCACTGGCATTCAAACAACAAATCAGCAATATTTTGTAGACTTGATTATTTTTTAGTGTAAAATAATTTAGTAAATGCAATAGCAGTTTGTAAAATTACAACAGGTTTTCGTTCGGACCATTCTCTCGTATATTTTAATCTTATTATTGACAAACAACCATGTGGGCCAGGGTATTTTAAACTCAATGTCACACATAGGTGTGAGTCAGATTCTTTATTATTTGTTATTGACCTTTGTAAGAAGAAATGAAGCTTCAACAAAATGGCTACAATCAATGATGTTTTATTGCATGTAATATAATAATATATTGTTCAAGGTAATACACTCTACCACACTAATTCTAAACATATTTATATCCAAATAGTTATAATGTAGACATTCTCAATATGTTCCGTAATGTTTAAAAATTCACTCAACGTTTTAAAAATGTACAACGATAAAACACCGCTATCATATTCTTCCAGATATAGCTCTTTGCCCGCTATGATTCGTCGTTAAAGTAGGTTTGGCGAGAGATGCTACTCAATATTTTTATTAATCACATCTTTATTACCACATAGGTCTCCATCATGACGACTAAATATTATGCATATATTACTACGATATATAATATTAAATTCAATACGATGTCACATTATATAATCACGTGTACCACTCAGGACGCATTATATTTTACACATAGGTAGACATCTCATATTGTTACCACTCAGGGGTATCTCTATCATGACGACAACTTATAATACATATATCACATAGAATGTATAATATTAAATTCAATACGATGTCACATTATATAATCACGTGTACCACTTAGGACGTTTTATATTTTTCACATAGGTAGACATCTCATATTGTTACCACACAGGGGTATGCCATGACTTCTTCTCTACATATATATTTATCTATACTGTTGATTCGCCCATAAACCACCTACAAGTATACAAACACACTCTTACAAAAATGAATATTTAGTACACACTTTCAAGATAGCAACATTTCAGCATTTCAGAAATATAACTTAAACAAATTAACTACTCACAGTATCTCTCCTTTTTGATTCTTTGAATACTATATATCTGTCAACTTCTCTCTATCTGGCCATATCACCGACTGACCACTTACACACTCTCACTGTACATGTCTAATTGGCATGTGCTTTGCTTATTTCACGGGTGAATAGACAAGCTAACAAAGGAATATAAAACCCAATACTACAGGTGCGTATGAAGCAAAGGGTAAAATAAAGGGGTTAAAATCATAAAAATCTGTATTGTGACACTCAACAATAGTGTTATATTGGATAAACAATATCAGGATAAAGTCAAACAGAAATAAAGAATCTAATCCAAATGATTATGGCAACTAATTAAAGGTACTATTAGGAATGAGTCTATTAAATACAAGTCAAATATAAAAATAGAATACATTAAAAAATGAAATCGATGATTTAGGAAAATAATTAACTGAACATCCAAATAATAAAACAATCACAAAAAAAATCCGAGTTTAATCAAATTATTGAAACACAAACGAATGAAATTATATTAAGAGCAAAAGCAGAATGGGTGGAAGGAACCCAAAGAAATACAAACTACTTAAGTAATTAAGTAATTATGAGAAAAGAAGATCTGAGAGTAAAATTATTAATAGACTTAATGATAAAATGATAGAGAAATAACACAATCTGGAGACATTTTAAAGGAAACAAAAGGATATTATGAAATGTTATACAGAAGTAAAAACAATGATTAATGGAAATGACGATTTTTTTCCCAAACATTAGAGAAACTATATTAAATGAAGAGCAAAAACAATGATGTGAAGGTGCCTTAAATGAATAAGAATGTACACTTGCTTTAAAACAAATGAATAATGGAAAAATCTCCAGGATCTGATGGACTTACAACAGAATTCTATAAGATATTTTGGAACACGATCAAGTCATTCTATATTAACTCTATAAACTATTCTTTTGTAAATGGAAATTTAACAGAAATGCAAAATCAAGGTACAATATCTCTTCTTCCCAAAAAAGATAAAGATTTAACGCCTTCAAATAACTGTAGACCGATAAGATTATTGAATATTTACAAATAAGAACTGCAATTGATTAGTTTCTAGCGACTTTGACACGGATTGTGAAGTCATCCTGTTCGTATTGCCCGAAATTAGCACACACCGCTTACCACATCTTTCCCCCCCCCCCCCCCCCCCATTAACTTTTATTGCATTTTAACTTTTTTTCACATTAAACTATTCAGTTTTGAAAATGCTTAGGTACGCCCCCGATATTGAACGAACGCCTGGACCTAAGCTTTATTATAGCTGCATTATATGTACAAGTATGTGTGGATAATTTAATTGAAGCATTGGAACGTTGTTATTCAAAAAAAGTAGTGTTAGTTTAAATACACGAAAAGAAAATAAATTACTTTATCCACTGTTATTTTCCGTTACTGGAATACAATTCAAGAATAACTCGCGAATTATCAAAAACAAACAGTTCAATAAACTCTAAACTACTGTACCTAGAACTGAAGACACAATTACTGCAAAAAAAGCCGGAGGGATTTTGTAGGATTGGTGCAAGTTACATTTTGTAATTCGGAAGTATATGATAAGTTGCAGTTGAACTCAGTTCTTTTCATATCCTGACTAAATCGAAGAATTAAATTACACGTTGTAGTTTGTGATTTAACGTAATGTTTTGACGTTTCCTCCGATTCAGTTCCGAAGTTTCTCGGTTTAGTTTGAAATTGTATTATACTTTGTGGGAATACTGTACAATGCATCTAGGCCACGTCGAGCATTTTTCCATTGTGGTGTATCGTGTCTGAAAATTAAGTTATGATCCATACAGTATGCTTCTGAACCTTTATTGGAAAAGAAAATTTGGAAGAGGATGGTATTCTTCACTTTTATTTAGATTTTTTTAATGAGGTTTAATGCCAATTTTAACGCATAGCACGTTATATAATACATATCCAGTTTATTGATTGAAGAAGAACCGCCATTCTTCGCAAGTAACTGGCAAACTTTCTCACATAAAGTATTTGGAGCGAGCGGGACTCGAACCTACGACCTAAGTGGTGGGACCATTTTACTGTCAGGAACTTACAAGAACATGTAATTATCTTTAACCTAATTTTTTAACGTGAAAGTGTATATTTGATTATCAAAACTTGTCATAGTTACTATAAACTTCAAAAATTGTTAAATTACTGTACACTTCGAGATACCTTCACTCTTCCAATGGCAGCTGACACAGCTTTTCCTGTATTTGCCTCCGATACTTTGTACCTGTAAATCGATAGCTAAAAGTTTTTATATTTAAAATTAAAAGTGAATTAATGGTGATAAACTTGAAATTTATTGTTACGTATTTGAATGTATCGGAAGTGCTGTTTTTGCACTCATGCGTATATCCTGTATAGTATTATAACCGTGAAGTAAAAGTCGGAAGTTTTCAATCCACCATGCCTTGCAAGATATTTCCTTGGAATTTTGACAGGAACAGTTTATATAAATGTCTTACGTTCCTATACCAATAACTGATTTGTGAATCAGAAACGTAGTCTGTTGACAGGTCTTGTTTGATCTACAGGGCTCATTTATGAAATTGGTCATTTATTCTGTGGAATGTCTGGAACAATATTTATTTGATTTAGTTGAATTATGTCGGACAAGATCTGGAACGAATAGAGTAAATAAAACAACACACTTCCGAAAGTAAGGAACGTTATCATGTCAAATGTGTGGAGACGCATTCAACGGCAACATCCACAAACAGGACTGAACTATGGTCAGAGATACAGAACACATTTACACGTTCTGTAGTCCGTATGTCCTCTCCTGTGTATATCGTGATTGCCGTTCTGTTTCCATTGCATTTCAACATCAAACGTAATTTTCAATTTTCATTTCAACTTGAACCGTATTTTTAATAACTCGGTTTTCGTCCTTTTAATGTATTGACGGAGCAACTTTTCATTTCATTTCAACTTGAACCGTATTATTTTAATATTTATCTTCATTTTAGTATTTCAACATGAACTATAATTTAATATTTCTATCGGGTTTTCGTCTTTTTAATGTTTTGACATCATCTTTTCACGCGTGCTGCGAACTATGAAAATAAACAAAAATAACGACTTTGTCCAACATATCTAAAAATACCCTGTTGATCGTAAATTACATACACGGCAGGCACACTGAAGTATTTCGCAATAATTATATCACAATCCCGTAAATTAGCTATCGAAGCCAGCATGCATTTTCCTCCTGGAAATATTCAATTTCCTAAATCTAAGATATTTTGAAGAATCTGACCACTTCCTGGAGAACTCAACGCTTGCGGCAGATCATATATACGTGACAACTTTAAACGTAAATACACGAGTCACGTGTTCGTGTATACGAAAGAACATTCGATTAACAAAGTTTAAATAATGTTTATGCCACCACCCATCAGCCATTCGTCGAATGGTGAAAGGGCAATAAGTTAAGTTTCAACAATGTCTTTCCGTTTCTTCGTTCGTCCATCCGAGGTAAAACAGTGCTATCCTATCCATAACTTCTTTTGTATCTAATATATAGTTGTATACTTATAAAAATACAGGTCAATTTCGATATTTGTCAACGTCGGTCTAATTTTAAAGCAGTTAAATGCCCCTCTTCGACTTAATATTATTCGGCAAAAAATTATTACCGATCAATGGCGAGGGGTGAGGATTCATGTCTTCAAATATATTTTTGAATTATAGAAGACATAAGTATTGTCAGTGTTTAATTGGCTTTGACCATGTATTACGACCATGCGTTCGTGTAGATTCGCAACAATATATTAAACGCAGAAATTCATCTTTATAATAAACTGGAAAAAGTTGTTTGTTATCAAAATCACTGTCCTATATGAAGATGCCCAATACGACTAGTCGTCATAACGTCTTACCCCACGCATTCCGCAACACGTTTCTGCATTGTCCTATATAAACAATTGCATATGTTCAAAAATTCTTTATTTAATTTTTTGGCCGAAACATTCTAAATTTAAAAGTATAAATATTCAATAGTTTATAAATACAGTACCTTTACATATCGTTGACCTTCCGTAGCCGAGTTGTCCAAGATCACTTACTTCTCAACGCACAAGTTCTGCTCGCACCAACCACTTTATGTTAAGAGTTTGCCAGTAACTTACGGAAGGACTGTGGTTGTACTCAGTATGCGACCTTTTTCCACCAGTAAATCTGGATATGTCTTATATAGTCTGAAATGTGTTGAAAATGGCGTTAAACCCCGTTTAAAAACCAAAAACAACACTTTTACATGTACATGTTTCTCATTCAATCGACAGTGCGCTTATTAAGGTACTTGTATAACTTAATATAGTGCATATCGTACAGATAGTGTACAGGAAATACAGTACAATGACTGCCGTAAACAAATTGCTAATATAACAATTATATAAAATACAGTAAAATTATTGCCATTAACAAAATACTAATATAACAATTATGTAAAATAAAGTAGAATGACTGCCATAAACAAAAATACTAATATAACAATTATGTAAAATACAGTAGAATGACTGCCATAAACAAAAATACTAAAATAACAATTATGTAAAATACAGTAGAATGACTGCTAATTTAACAATTGTATTATATACCTCCACAGTATGTCTTACGAGATTACTAGAGTAGTATTTTCTGTTTCATTTTCATCATGTAGCTATTGACGATATCCACGGAATAAAAAATATCTTCTTTTTGTCGGCGGTATTATAGTTGTTTATTGAAGTTTATCGTGGCTATGTAAAACTACTTAATTGACTGTTGATGTCATATTCACACTTTAATTAAGCTACTCCATATTTTATAATGTAAAAAGTGGCGGGTTAGCTGTTTCACTTAGTATAACTATCGATATGTATTATGAGTCAGTGTGTATTGTGCTACTGAGACCTTTTCAATTGTGTCTGACAATATATATACCCAGGAATACCGAATATGTAATTTACACAAAAAATCTGATATCTAAAATATTAATACAAAACCTAAAATATGGCAAGATAACAATTAGATGTATATTGAACAAAAACTGGAACTTCGCTACGCTTTACACAAATTTATCGTAACATGAAGACAAAGTTCGAATTATTTATAAAATGTATCGCCAAAGTTCCTTTTTTCAGTACTGGTACGTTCACGTAAATGTTTTTGAATTTTAGGCATATTAAAAGATAGAAAAACTGAACAAATTTCAATATTTTCTTCAATGTTTTTTTTGTCTTATAGACAGTAAACTTTCTTTAATCAGACTAAATGTTTACTTTCATACTCACTGGAACACACACATGGAAATTGACTTCCTTCCTTCTTTTGTCTAATTTTATTATTGATTTCATCGGACACTTTAATTGTTTGCCCAACTATGTCAATAATTTATAACATTAAAAATATATATGTGAAAATCGGAGGTTTCAATTTTTTGTAAGTATATATAACCCTGCAAACATTCCCTTTGGAACTGCCATGACGTGGTCAGTTGTATATCCACGTGTTGATTTAATATTACGCTGTTGTTGATTATAGCCAGGTTCCTTTTTGCTGCTAATATCATTACATTATTGGTGGAAGTTTATTGAAAGAAATGGCATTAACATACAATTATAAAAAAATTGTCAGTGATAAACAATACCGCAAAGTGATAAACAATATGGGAACCGTTTAATTACCAGTTATTGGATATCATATGCTTACATGTCATAGCAAAGTTATAACTAATAAGAGTTATTATCAAATAATATTGTCATAATTTATCACGAAAGTCTCAAATACAAGGTTTGATTTTTATTATGGTTTAACTAACTGTCATAGGATGAAATAAAAGTAAACTTTAAAACCGTATCATCAATTGTGTTTATGTCATTTGAAGTAAACAATTCGTTAAGTCCAATATTATAGATTATTATATCATAAGTAAGTAGTTTTAGATTAGTGTAGTTTACTAAATTTACTAAAGTTACCTCCCATAAACCAGCTCGAGCGTGATATAACTGTACGACACATTTTGTCCGCCATATTGATTATCAAGACGCTTTTTATATGTGTATAATTATAACAACCATCTTACCAGGAAATATCTAAATATGCCTGCAGGTAATTAAACATTCATTTTCATACTTGTTACATGTTTGAATTATTGTTTTGAATTATTCATTACTCAATACTTAAATAAGATATAATTGTAAAGGTCAAATTTGTTTACATTTTTGCTTTGCTCATTACACACCATCACATGTATATATAAATGTTTTGATATGTATGTATGTATTGTTATTGATTGCATGTTTTGTTTGCATTGCAGAATACCGTATCAGAATGATCGAATAAATGAAGATTTATGAGAACCTTTTGACTTTTATCAGTTTATGTCATACTGTCACCCATGCCTACCCCCGACATTGCGGGTTGAGTTAACACCGGCGACATAACCGCCAGACTATACTAGCAACCAGAGTATACACTGAGATACTTTAAAAACGCAAAACTCCGATTTAGTATGTCTGAAATGAGTTGGGTTGACGCATTAACGCTCGCCAGCCACCACCGAGAAACGATAATGAGTTTTCCCGTCGCCGTTGGTCAGGAGTGGAAAAACATTTCTCGACACTTAATTGCAAATATTTTCTTTTATCGGAGTGGATATATGTTACCTGCATTCTGTAAATGGTAGTTACAACCGCTACTCATTGCAAAATTGGTAATTTATGGTATCACCGTTTGAAACGTTAATTCTCAGGGAAATGATAATATTTTCCAATACAATTCACACAATTTGTTTGGCTTATATGTATTTCTATTTTTGTCAAATTTGATTTAAATTAATAAAAACGAAACTTGTTTATATTTACGAAATCCGAATTTTAAAGTCCCTCGGTGTAGTAACCAAGTAATTTATCATTTTGTCTGATAGTATACAATTTCACATTTTCATTGTAGCAGTATTACCTGCTCTGCGACTGACGTTACGTTAAAGTGTGTGTGCTATAATTCCTCGTTCCTTTTTCAGATAATTTTCTAAAAAAAACTCTTATCTAGGGCAAATATTCAAAGTCTTTTCAGCTTTCATTGCTGGGCCATCAGTACGCAGCATCAACAGGATAGTCTCTGTGATATTGGTACTGGTTAGCCACTCTGCGACTTCCAGGACCGATGTTCAACAGTTATGTATCACAATATATAATGCCAGTAATATAATTATGCGTCGGCTCAACGGTTTTGTATTCGCTTGTATTAATTCTGTAATTACATTTGGATTTAATATTTTTTAAGCATTTTTTCTTTCAAATATAATTATTTTATTGTCCTATTTTTGTAAGAAAACCTGTTATGACATTATAGTTTTGATAAATTATAAATACACGCGTTTAAATACAAACTTGTACTGTCTGGGTAGTAAATATTTGTAAGAGGAGACTACAAAATTACAACGCTACACTAAGCTATCCGCTGATGGTGAATTACAATGCTACACTAGGCTATCTGCTGATGGTGAATTACACCACTACACTAGGCTATCTGCTGATGGTGAATTACAACGCTACACTAGGCTATCCGCTGATGGTGAATTACAACGCTACACTAGGGTATCCGCTGATGGTGAATTACAACGCTACACTACGCTATCTGCTGATGATGAATTACAAAGCTACACTAGGCTATCTGCTGATGGTGAATTACAACACTACAATAGGCTATCTGCTGATGGTGAATTACAAAGCTACACTAGGCTATCTGCTGATGGTGAATTACAACACTACACTAGGCTATCTACTGATAGTGAATTCCAATGCTACACTAGGCTATCCGCTGATGGTGAATTACAACGCTACACTAGGCTATCCGCTGACGGTGAATTACAACGCTACACTATGCTATCCGCTGATGGTGAATTACAACGCTACACTACGCTATCTGCTGATGGTGAATTACAAAACTACACTAGGCTATCCGCTGATGGTGAATTAACACTTATTCATGTGTATTGCTAGTGCATATCCCTTGAATTTAAATTTTTTGGCAGTTAAACTTTATTTTCATATACTTTTTGGAATTTTTCTTTTGTTAATTAAATGCATTAACAATAATTTCGTCGTATGCAACATTAAAACGAAAGCAATACATTGATGTCTGAAATTTAGAAAACCGGTTCGCTAATGTGAATCATGTACTGACTTAAATAAAACCTGCCCAAAAGCCATATTGCGGCTTTTATATTAGTCATTTGGGACTTGTAAAGTATTAAGCAGCGTTTGTAATTATGATTAGCGTATAGGTTTAAATGTTTTAATATATATATAAGCCACATATTTTGAAAATGTCCTTATCGCATTTCAAACTTTGAACGCTACACGTATTAATATTAAACTCAAATTTATACGACTAAAGTTTGAAATTCGAGGTTTTGCAATGAAAATTTATATGTTCTCCAAATATATAAAATGCAGGTGGCTTGGGTTAAGTTTTTATTTTTCTTCCCAAAAATAATTATCAAAAAACACGTTCAACATTAATACACTGGTAAAAAACTTTTTCAGCTATATAAATTCTTTTTATTGGCCTTTACATGTCCTGTATGAAAACACACAGTGAAATACATCACACAGAAGCAGACCTTCAATTTCATACAAACTTTTGCTGTTCAAGTGATTGATCAACTGAAGTGGTCAGTAAAGCTTAATTTAAACAAATATGATTCAGGTTAGAAGCAGATCTCCAACTTCATATCAATTGTTTGCCGTACAAGTGCTAATATATTGGCAAGTAACGCGTAATTTAAAGAAATAGGATTCAGGTCATGGCCGTACTTATGTGCCAAGTAAACTGTTGATGAAATGGCACTGAATTTAAAGTTCTCAAAGGTTTAACATTGAACTAAAGTTTTCTGGGTGCCACGTATTAGATGGTCAGATTGAATTAGTACGTGCTGTTTCTTTTAAGGTTACTTGTGATTACATCTTAAAGAACGTTGTAGTTATTACATGCTGACGTGAGTTAAATGTATGCGCTTGTGCAGTTGCTTTTGTGGTTACTTGTGATTACATCTTAAAGAATGTTGAAGTTACTTCATGCTGACGTGAGTTAAATGTATGCGCTTGTGCCGTTGCTTTTGAGGTTACTTGTGATTGCATCCTAGAGAACGTTGTAATTATTACATGCTGACGTGAGTTTAATGTATGCGCTTGTGCCGTTTCTTTTGAGGTTACTTGTGATTGCATCCTAGAGAACGTTGTAGTTGTTACATGCTGACGTGAGTTTAATGTATGCGCTTGTGCCGTTTCTTTTGAGGTTACTTGTGATTGAATCCTAGAGAACGTTGTAATTATTACATGCTGACGTGAGTTTAATGTATGCGCTTGTGCCGTTTCTTCTGAGGTTACTTGTGATTGCATCTTAATGAACGTTGTAGTTATTACATGCTGACGTGAGTTTAATGTATGCGCTTGTGCCGTTTCTTTTGAGGTTACTTGTGATTGCATCCTAATGAATGTTGAAGTTATTACATGCTGACGTGAGTTAAATGTATGCGCTTTTGTGGTTACTTGTGATTGCATCTTAAAGAAAGTTGAAGTTACTACAATGCTGACGTGAGTTTAATGTATGCACTTGTGCTTTTACCTTTGAGGTTACTTGCGATTACACCTTAAAGAATGTTGTAGCTACAATATGCACACGTGAGTTAAATTCGTGCACTTGTAACAGTTAAAGAAACTTTATTTTTCCAGTAGTTAAGGTGCGATAAATGCATGATTTTCTTTAAATGATTCAAATCTGTTACCTTCCAATGCTGATTTTATTACGGTACGTCATGCTGTAATATAATCCCATCAATGAATTCGAAAATGATTGTATTCCCGCTGACTTGGAGACACGAACCTTCTTAGTTCGAAGAGGTACAGTAGTTTCCTACTGATTTGATTGTTCCTTCGATTCTGGTTCGTATAGAACAACCATATTTTATCCGTAGTTATGATTGTGGCAGAACTATGTCGCCTTCGTTACGATACCGCTCTAAAAATATTTTGGGCGCATTCACATGATTGACATTAGTGTCATTTTATATATCCGCTGTATCAACTGAGCCTTTATTTTGTTAAAACAGTTTGACAACTGTATCCAGTAACATCAAAAATGTCTTAAAGTCACACGGCAGTCTGCAAAGATGGCGTCCTTTCAATTGAATCAACGTCGCGTCTATTATTGTCTTTCTTCCTCTTACCGATTAATCTTTTAAACCAAGTGGTCCATACTTAAAGCGACAATTCCATCTTAAATCAATGCCCGTGAAACAGATCATTTCATAAATATTCTCTGCAGCATTACGTACTTTTATGTAGATGTGTTTCCCAGCTCGGTTAAAAATCTAGTTACTGCGCAATTTTTTATCGAATCTTTAGACGCCATTTCTTGTTATTACTTCCGCAACGGTTGCTTGTGTGTCGGTTGTTAAATAACGGTCATGGATATGAAGTCAAAATATTTGAAACACATGCTTACGACGTCATGCAAGATGCAGACGAAATTGCGCTTCATTCCAGTGTTGATTTTTTAATTGTTTTTTTTTACGTAAGATCTGGTCTACTACTTCTCGTACCGTGCTCTTCTGTTCATTGGTTACTATAGCAACGTTTCAAATGAACATTTTCAAACTTATTACTATTTAAAAATCGTGTAGATGATTATTTTAACTTTATGTACAGAAAGTACCTGGGTATAAAAATGTTTTAGAACGAAAATTTCATTAAATTTAGATTACCCTTTGTACATATATCTTTAAATGCCTCAAATGTAACAGTAGAGAGATAAATGCATAAGGGGTCCGTTTCACTAACGTTCTCAGTGCAAAACTTGAAGTTACGAAAAAGCAAATCGAGAAAATCATTTAATGTTTTTTATGAACTGCCGTAAGCCTTGTGAATATTAATCTTTTTTAGATTTGCAAGAAATACAGCTTAAATGAAACGTTACTAGGTGTCAAAATTAGAAATTCCTAAGACTACTATAATGTTAGCAAAACGGTCCCTTGGTGTTTAAAGGTATCGAAGTAACGCATAATAGCATTTAAAGGCGTCGTAGTTATACAAGAAGATAAAAAGTATGTTATATGTGCATTAACACATTTAAAGGCGCCGTACTTATACACGAAGTTTAAACGTATGTTATATGTGCATTAACACATTTAAAGGCGCCGTACTTATACACGAAGTAGAAACGTATCTTATATGTGCATTAAGACATTTAAAGGCGTCGTACTTATACACGAAGTAGAAACGCATGTTATATGTGCATTAAGACATTTAAAGGCGTCGTAATTACACCCAAATGTATAGAAAGGTGTTGCACTATTAAAAAAGGCATATAAATGCGTTAAGCCTTTTAAGGTATCGTACCAAATACATTTAAAGGTGACGTAATTGACACGTTTAGACATCAAATGAAGACGTAGTTAATGCATTTAAAGGTGACGCAGTTACACGTAAATACATCTAACTGTGACGTTATTACACATTAATACATTTAAAGGTGACATAGTTACACGTAAATACATCTTAACTGTGACGTTATGACATGTTTATGCATTTGAAGGTGACATAGTTACACGTAAATACATTTCAAAATGACGTAGTTAAACGCAAAGGAAGTTAAACCTGCCGTAGTTACACATAACGTCATTTCAGAGTAGCGCTGTTACACTTGAGGAGAATATATTTTTCAACAACATCATATCGATAAATGTTACTTATTTCATCCAGACTTAAAAATCGTGTATCGTTTCACTTATACCTAATTATCGAAATTATGTTGTTCATTTACAAAACTGTAATATCGAGGGATTCAGGTTTACAGACGAGTCTCGCCAGTGAAGTTTAAACATTGAGCTTATTAAGATTTCATAATAAAATGAAGTGTTATTATTTCTCATAAAAAGGATACATCTGGAGAATGGAAACAAACCAATAAAGAAGTATCAGATTTAATGTTATTGAGTCTGTTTGCAAGGGATTGTAAATTATAATGGAACTATTTTATTAGCAATTATGCTGTTACAAACTGTATTTAATTAAACGCAACACTAATTTGAAAGATAATTTAATTTTGGCAATTCAATTAAAATACTTGCTTAAACTGAAATAATAACTAGACAGCCTTTATGTGCTTTCTTCTAAATAGGTGAAATTAATTTTAATAGCCGTTTCAGTAAATGATATATATATACAACGTCGACATAATGATATATATTGTCGACTGAATAATATAGAATATCTTTTAATACGTGTGAAAATTGTCATACGTCGTTTATGTCGACCAAATAATAAGCATTATCATAATTATAGTACTAAAATAACTAAATATAAGTCACCGTTGATTTAGCGCTATGTGTCTATGTCGACTCAAGTGTAAGCACTATATCTGTTAACAGTTATGTCGGATATTTGAAGTAACCAATTAGATGCTATAAAGTAAAGTTATTTCTTGACTTTATTATTTATACATATTAACATTACCTTTATTTCAATATAAATGTCACAAAAAAATGTTTATGAAACCTGTACTGTAATTATCTAAGCAACTTTAACGTTTATTAAGAAAAAAATCATTATCTAGCACAATTTCCCCAAGAATAATTGCTTTGTTAACGGAAACGTGCTTATTTTCAACGTGACTGTCACAAAATTATTATCGTTAAATGATTCACAAAACACAACACTTCAAACAAAAACAAAAGCAATCTAGTAATATTTCCAGGACATTAACGCAGCTGCTATCTGATACTCCTGGATGAAACCTGGTGGCAGCTAACCTTTAACTGCTATATAAAAACCACACGACGTCTTGGTGCTCTGGATATATACACGAATTCAATTTAAAAACGAATACATTCGACATGAAGTCAGAAGGGAATTAATACGTTTCAATCTTCCATTGACACACGGCATCAGAAATAATAGTGCTTAAATTAAAACAATGATAATGGTGGCGGAGTCTCATTAAATCAACGGCGTTTTGGCATCTGATTGGTCGGCGAGCAGGGACAGTTTCGAAAAAAATACTATATTATCATATTTTACTAATATTTTTCTTTTGGCATTACTTGCTGATGACCTAACAATATGTGTGCATCAATGTTGGACATAATAGAGTCTGCGAAAGTGTACAAATGATTGGCAAGTATCTAGCAATTAGTGTACATTTGAATATAGAATAAATAATATTATTTAATTCGGCATATGTAGTTTAAAGTACGAAATATGAAACTAAATCTGCGTTAATTTTAAAAGGAAAAATACTGTGTGGACATATTTTACTTTACCAGAATAAGCAATTTTAAATTTATAAAACAATGCTGCTTTCTAACCTACTGACTATACTTATCGAATCAATAATAGTTTAAGAAATACGTATTGAATTGTAAAAATAAAACTGTGACATGAGCATGCATATTTTAGATAATATTTACGTTTTTTGATTGGGTTAAATATTCCCAGATTTAATATAAATAAGGAAATAGACGTATTGAACACGACTACCTGCAAAGAAGATACGGCGTTATTTAAAAGACTGAATCTGAACATCGATTAAAATATGTTGTATAACGAGAAATTAAAAAAACGTGAGAAATGTAGTCGACATGTTTAGGAACAAGGAGTCACGTGCAATTGTTGATATGGGAAATGAAGCTGAGACTAGATATAAAAGGAAGAAGCAGTTAAATGAAAACGGTAACGTGAGGAATTCACCGGATGAGCTGGATTGGATCATATGTTTGCAAAGGGAGTTGAATATGTACAAACGAATCCTGAACACATTTTGATAATTCATTATAGAAAAAACACACTATGGATGATGACTACATCCCTTTCGATATTTTACAGGAATTGCAAAATGCAAATATATCACTGTCGGATTTTGTTAATATAACCATGTCGGATATTTTAGATGACACAAAAACGTCAGTTATCGTATCTAGACACCGTATATGGCCCTGTTTTTTCTGGATCACCTTCTGTGTAGGAATGATCGGAAACTGGTTGGTTATCTACATATTGCTGCGCAACAAGAACTTGCGGACTGTCACTAATGTGTTTTTACTTAACCTGGCTATTGCAGACATCTTATATCTGTTCATAACAATCCCAAACACAAGTTTCTGGACCGATTATTGGCCACACGGGGAATTCATGTGTAAGTAGAAGTATTATATGTTTATGTGGTAGTTTGACAGCTGTTTGACCGAACGGGACTGGTATTATTCCTACCCTCGTATGATAAATGGGATCTATACACATAGGGGATTGTGATACGAGCAGCGGTTGTTCACCAGTATTTGTAAATGAGTATTGTTTGAGAGTTTAATGACAACACGTTGTATCATTTTTTTCATACACAAAAATATGGAACTTGCTCCATGACTGTTTTATAAAATTTGAAGGCATGCAGTTTTTATCAAAGTTTGTACAGAAACAACAAGTGAAATTAATGTATCGATTATTTAAGATAAAGCTGTAAAGTAAAGCTAGCTGCCTATTTAAAAATATTGACGCAATTTATGTTATATAAACAAAATGGTATTTAAAGTGATTATATTGGCAAACTACACATTACAGATGGAAATTAAGACTTCCTTTTTATGTTTTGCACATGAAATAGTGTTTGTATACCGATTAAGTGCCATAATGAACCTAAACGTTTTCAATTAACACTATATTGACAATACTTTATCGCTGGACGCGTAATGTACTATCAATATTTACATATATCTCCGTAAATATCCCGAATATAGCTCCGCATTTCCGAAATTATCCGTGCATGCACCTGATCACAATTATTTACACTCTCGCGGTTTATTATGGTTTATCGAAATACCGAATGCAGTTCGTTCAAAATGGAAAAGTAAACAATTTAAATTATTTAGCATCTGAAAAACGACGCATATGATAAATTATATGCCTTGCATTTATAAATATGTTAGTGTTATGTTTATCTTTATATTTGTAATGTTATTTATGACACCATATTGAGAGTTAAATGCCATTATCTCCCTTTACTAATGCGTCATGATACGCGAGGTTAGGTCCGTACTAGTTAATTTAATGTAACCTACAGACACATTTTGACCAATTATATCTATCTTTACATCATCCCTAATTGGGTTTGCACGAACCAACCAATAAAACAGCAGTTAATTTCTGGAACATAATGGTGTACTCGATTAGTGTGACCCAACGGTCACTAACGCCTTACATTCTGTCCGCAATTTAATACAATTTTATCATTTCCGACAAGCGTTCGTAATTTTTCTCCTTCAAACATTTTTAATCCCAACCATCACATAATATGTCTTTTATTAGATGAATCTTATCTGCTCGAGACGCTGCTTTAACACATAAGGTATGTTTTGTTTACATTGTTTAGTTGATAAAACTGCACATCAATCATTGAGCATCGATTACTTATGCTTCAAGCGGACGCCAATTTATTTCCACTTGTTTCCGTTATGTTCTGAAGGTTTATTATACAATGTAGACACATATACCTGCACATAGAACATGTTTTATCTTGTCTTATTCGTTGTGCGTTCTTACAAAACATATGTCTTTCAGTTGTGTCTTTTAGTATAATAATTTACTTTCTCATAAAAAAAAAAATATGCGTCCATCTTGAAACGTATTATTCAAATAAAGCAGCCATCACAGCAGCATGTACTGGTAAACAATCATAATACTTATATCATATTCATACAGAAGAAAAGACGTCTGGACTTGGTAAGATGCACCCAACCTCTCTCTTTACCCGTAGTCATATTATAAAACAAACAGTAAATAAGAGTAAATCCACCAGATGATTCTCTTAACGGATGCATTAAACGTCCCTCTTCATCCGTCATCGAAGCATAAAACGAACAATAAAAGAAGTACCCCCACCAGATGATTATCTTTTCAAATGCTCCAGACCTCACTCTTTTCTGTCGTCACATCAAAAACTGAGTGCAAATAATTACCCCGTCAAACTAATATCTTACACGGTTCTACACCATGCATACATGTATGATAAAAATACTGAAATAAATAAATTTCCAAGCACGACGAGCAAATCGGTTAAATCAGACTATTTGGTATTGGTCTGGGACAACACGACCGTGAATTATTACATTTATTTGTGTAATTAGCGTCGTGAAATAATACTGGAAATAGGCTGAAACAAGATTAATATACCAAAACTCCTATAACATTGTTTTATTAGACGTCGAGGACAGTAATTTTCCAACGTTTCAGTGGATATTCAGAGCACTACTGAAGGCATTTTATTATACCGGCATTATTGAAACGGCATTACGATTTATCGCTGTCCGAACATAGCTGAAATGCCACGTACATTAAACAAATGTTGGACAAAACATATGTTAAACACACGTTTAACATGCGTGGTACTATTTATGAATGCGTACGTTTTTCATATAAATAGTACCAAGCATGTTAAACGTACGTTAAACATGTTTAACATGCTTGGTACGAATCCTTATAATTATAAAATACAGGTAAAGTTCGATATTTGTCAACGGTCGATCAAATTTAACAGAAGTTTAAAATGGCCACTTTTCCTTTTCTTAAGTTTCAGTAAAAACAAATGATTTCGGATCAATAGCTGGGGCAATCATGTCAACAGACACATTTCTATCTGTTCCCATCATTTACATATACACCATTGCTTTCAAATTATTTCTAGACATAATATAAGCTGGACATTATTTTGGGGAGATACGTGTTGTACATGTGCATAGTTTAAGATCAAGAATCTTTGTCACATTCAAGTCCTAATTTCTAAGTTTACAGAAAAGGGATTCTAGCATTTATGTTGCTTTGTGATACAATGCCGAAGTTCAATGCCCATTCTCTTAGTATTTAACGTTTCTATAATAATATATTCTTACACTTTATGTTTGTACATGCATATACATTTCGGAGAATACACGTGCGTACGACACAATTCTTCGCGTATGCACTTTTATTTGCGACTATTCGTCCCGATTGTACTTGTTAAAGTATTTGGATCTCTGAACGATTTAATCACACGGCTAGCACTTTGCTTTGATACACAAATAAAACTAAAAGAATGGAAGAAACAATTGTGTATTGTAATTCTAAGTTACCTAATTTAAATATTTGTTTGGTCATTTAGTGAGCTGTTGACATTTACGGTCTTGGTCCAAACATGGAAGACGGGCCCGATTAGCTCAGTCGTAAGCGTGTCTGACTATCAATCCAGTGGTTGCGAGCTCGAATCCCCGCCCGGCCACATTTTCCGTGATGGTTGATATACAATATTGCGTCTCATTATCATTTGTCTCTCGCCGCTGAATTTAGTGGGAAATATGTCACTTGCGGAGATAGGGTTTGCTCGAGTACTGGTTAACCTTCCAGGATCCCAGGTAACAGTGGTTAGGTTTACTGAACATATATTAGCCCTCGAAGGCATAAAAATGACGTTAAATATTCAATTAATCAGTCAGTCCAAACATGGATGTCAGTCAAATATGTGAATATAAGGCCATTATAAACCAATTGCTCGAGAATGTATTGTTACATTCATTAAATATGCATACCTGTTCATGACAATTATTTATACTACGTCATCCTATTTGGTGTCAGGAGCGTTAAAAACTGGTTTAACATGTTAACATTGAATATGTTGGAAAGAAGTGAATGACTTGCAAAGTTTATATTAACTGAATCTTGTACTGGTTACCCGCCTAGAGATCACTATACCGATGATTTCTCTATTCAGAAACAAACGTCACAAGTGGTGTGCTGTAACATTCAACAAGTAATGCAATTACTATTTGCGGTAAATGTCTTATCTAAAGATTACTCCACATACAGCATCTGTTTGTTTTGGATATAAATACTTAGAATCTGGTGAAAAGGCGTATTATGCGCTTATATTAATTTTAGGAACACTTTTGTGTGCCTATTTTTATTAAGAGCTTATATTTGATGTACGTTTAAACATTATGCTAACGGGTAGTTGTTCCGTGGTAAACACATAATAAGTGAATTTTTTTAAAGGTTTCGTCGTGCGTTTTACAGTTTTGTAAATAATGAAAAGCATTTAATAGAAAAAGTAGTCCTGCCCATATGTTCTAATTATTAAATTTGTTGTTTCATGTATAGATATGAATTTAAAGTTTGTTTTATAGTCTCCGATATTTCTGCTTAGAGACATTTGCATAGTTTTTATGATATATATCATTTAAAATGAAACTGTTGTGAATTTGTTGTATTGCATTTTGTCGTTTTCTTCAGTAATGCATGTATCAGGTGAGTGTCATAAATACTATAATTATTATTATATTGATTGTCAACTGGCGACAATTGGCGATATTATTACATAGTATATAAATTATGGATATTAGTAATAAAGACAAAACCATCCCGTCATGCAACAATGACTCTGGGGAATAATCAGCTATGATGAGATGGCAATTTGTATTATTAAATGTCGACAGTCTTATATTGACTATTAATTTGTAATTCAGGAATTAAAACGGTGAATCGGCAAAACTGCTCTTCTTGCGTACGCACCATGTGATTAGTGAGGAGATGGGGAGATAGGAGGCATATTGTAGTAGCTCTGTTTGTCTGGGGTTCGGTTCATTACCCAAGTTTCCTTAGTCTGTAGAATGGATCCAGCTCTCCCGATAGGGTTCGTTAAATAACAATGTTGGGAAAGCACCATTTGAGCATGTTGATTGATCAGTTGCTTCAACTGAACGTTTTAATTACGTCAAAGTTTAGTAAGCATTCAGTTGCTATATTGTGGGGCTGGCATAGGATTCCCTTCTTTTTCATTGATGGTTAATATACATGATTCTGGAGATAGCAGGTTCTGGGATAGACTAAAGTTTTCTCTAGGTAACCTGATGCAATAGTGGTCAAAAAATGAAAAATATTATTCGGATAAGTTGATTTGTTTTCTTTATTACGACGCTTTACTATTCATATATAAATTATGGTCTGTTTTTTTCAATTTTAAGCAGTATTACCAAGTGTTTAGTTTTAAAATTAAATACATTGATCATAGTTAAGTTATTGCTATCGTTAATGTAAAAGCTTTTATTGAACTCATTTCTTTTGAGGTGGCGGATGGTTCATTCTCCGTGTGCTAAGTTTGTATTGTATTTCAGTATATTCGCGGTTGTTTGGTCTGTGGATTTATTTCTCGTTTTTGATACAAACTCAATATTTACCATACCATATGAACTTACATAAATATTTATTAAATTATGATAAACAACTACATTTCATTTGATTTTTGTTTTTAAATGTTTTTTTTCTCATTATACATACATGTTAATAGCAACACATTGTTCATTACACAATAATAACGATCAGAAGCATGTTTAGATGTACATTTTTATATTAATAATTGCCTTCATACTATGTTTATACATTCTAAAATTATATATTATAGCCGTTCACAATAATGACATATAACCTTCTAAATAATATAGAATATGAAAGTAAACACATTATTTAGTTGTTGAATATACAACTGATACGTTCACTTTTTATAACTAAAAGTTGTCACAATGTGAATTATTAATGTATGTATGTATGTATAACAAGAAACAAGTTTGATTATGTAGAGAGTAAAGAAAGGATAGAGTATAAAGAAAGTTTTAGTGTTAAAGAGGAAACGTACTTGACTCCAAATCTACAATCAGCATGATGCTGTCCTTAAATCAGTTAAACTTTATTGTTAATTGTTTGGCATTGAGATATACTTCAATATTTGTCAAAAATGCTCTAGAATATTGACATTCCCAATATAGATGTCTATTAGTTTCTACATTCATGAGGCCGATCACATAAACTTGTATTACATATGTTGTGTTTATACAAAAATGCGTTATTAGGAATAATTCGCATTATATATTTGTATCGAAAGGCGCGCATCTTTGCATCTATTAAAGATATAAAAGGTATTTTGTGTATAATTTTCCAGTTAATATTCGTAATTTCTAATTCCCATTTAATATGTGGTTTTATTACAGTGTTATTTTGAGTATTTTTTAATTGTATGTTGTATAATAATTTATTTGGACTCTTGAGCTTTCATGTATTTGACACATTTTGCATACCATTATTTATAAAATAAGGTTTTGTTATTGTTTTTAATTTCCGAATTGTTCCATAATATCTGGTTATGTAATGCTTCTGGGTTATCTTTAAAGTTTAAACTTGACCATGATTGTAATATTTCTAATAAAAACTTTGGAAATGAATTGATTGCGTATTAATGTAATCGTTTTCATTCAAATTACATTCAAGTATTAATTACCTCCCTACTTTATCTATTTTTAATGTATTTAAGCTTCCAATCTCATCATTTTCGTAATTATACCCCCGACAAACGAAGTTTTGAGGGGGTATATTGGAGTCTCCCTGAGGTCGGTCTGTCGGTCGGTCTGTCCGTTGCAATTTTCCTTGTCCGGAGCATCACTTGAAAAGTACTGGATGGAATTTCATCAAACGTCATACAATGGTAGAATATAATGACAGGAAGTGCAGTGTACAAGAAACATAACTCTATTTTTGCTAATTACAGAGTTATTGCCCTTTGATATTTTTTCTTGTCCGGAGCATAACTTGAAAAGTACTGGATGGAATTTCATCAAGCTTCATACAATGGTAGAATATAATGAGAGGAAGTGCAGTGTACAGGAAACATAACTCTATTCTCGCTAATTACAGAGTTATTGCCCTTTTATATATTTCCCTTTGATATGTTTTCTTGTCCGGAGCATAACTTGAAAAGTACCGGATGGAATTTCTTAAGCTTCATACAATGGTAGAATATAATGAGAGGAAGTGCAGTGTACAGGAAACATAACTCTATTCTTGTTAATTACAGAGTTATTGCCCTTTGGTATATTTCCCTTGTCCGGAGCATTACTTTTAAAGTACTGGATGGAATTTCATCAAACTTCATACAATGGTAGAATATAATGACAGGAAGTGCAGTGTACAAGAAACATAACTCTATTCTTGCTAATTACAGAGTTATTGCCCTTTGATATATTTCCCTTGTCTGGAGCATTACTTTTAAAGTACTGGATGGAATTTCATCAAACTTCATACAATGGTAGAATATAATGACAGAAAGTGCAGTGTACAAGAAACATAACTCTATTATTGCTAATTATAGAGTTATTGCCCTTTGATATTTTTTCTTGTCCGGAGCATAACTTGAAAAGTACCTGATGGAATTTCATCAAGCTTCATACAATGGTAGAATATAATAAGAGGAAGTGCAGTGTACAAGAAACATAACTCTATTCTTGCTAATTACAGAGTTATTGCCCTTTGATATATTTCCCTTGTCCGGAGCATTACTTTTAAAGTACTGGATGGAATTTCATCAAACTTCATATAATGGTAGAATATAATGACAGGAAGTGCAGTGTACAGGAAACATAACTCTATTCTTGCTAATTACAGCGTTATTGCCCTTTGATATATTTCTCTTGTCCGGAGCATTACTTTTAAAGTACTGGATGGAATTTCATTAAACTTCATACAATGGTAGAATATAATGACAGGAAGTGCAGTGTACAAGAAACATAACTCTATTCTTGCTAATTACAGAGTTATTGCCCTTTGATATATTTCCCTTGTCTGGTGCAGTACTTTTAAAGCCATCAGTGATAACAGTTTAATAAAGTTCATGAAAGAACCAAGTTGATGAATACATGGAGTTCGAGCAAAGCAGGTTCGATATTGTATTCCTAGTGCTCTTGTTTGTTTCTTATCCATAAAATTGTTGTCCCTCAACATAACTCGAAAATGTATAACATTTATTGATTGCCATGAAAGCTTGTACACTGCACAATAATTAAAAAGACCGTTTTTAATTTTAACAAAACCATAAAAAAAATTAACAATACAAAAAACTCAATCCATAACATTCTCTTTTATTAAGATTTTTTTTGTCTGGAGCATAACTTTAAAACTATTGGATATAATTTAATAAAACTTCATACAATGGTTAACCATTTTCTGTCATGGCGGCGTTCGGGGTTATTCATCACCTTCATTGATAGTTCTAGTTTAATATTCTTTTCATCCTTCCTGCTTTTATAAACATGTTTAAATCGATTATTTTAACACCTCAATTTTCGTATTCCTGTATTATTGTTTTTCTACTAATTTTATCAGGTTTACTGTCCCACAAAAAAAATCGTAATATACATTTGTTGCTTATATTAATTAATTCTTACTTCGGATTTTTCTAAAATTGTAAGGGGATATATAAGTTTGGGTAATGCAAATGTTTTGATAACAGTAATTTTGCCATTTATTGATAATTTGTGCCTCTTCCACTTTTTTAAACAGTTTGAAAATTCCTCTAGAAATCCTGGTCCTAAAATTTGATTATCAACATTTATATTAAAATATACTAACTAATGAGCTGAACGTAAACCCATTGTTTTTTACATTCTGTAATTGCATTTATTATGTTTGAGACGAGGAAAAAGTCCAGCCTACAAAATATTGGTGGTTTGTGGTTGGAGTGCCACGTATACTGTCTTATATTTGGATTCAAAATTCTCCATATAATCATCTTAAACGTTATGTTGTATATTATTATTTATTTTATCCCTATTTTTCTTATTGTTTATATTTCCATTCCTTTTATCTTTATAAATGTCAATAATAGTATTAAAGCCCCCTCCAATAAGTAAACTATCACTATCGTTCAAAATAACAATATCTTCCATTTTCGTGAGAAAGTTAATATGTTCTGTTGCATTATTTGGTGTATAAACATTTAAAAAATCATAATCTTTTTCTTTTATTAATTTTATCGATTGCATTCTACCGTCTATAATAATATTATTATTATGCCCACCCCTGTATTTTTCCTTCTGTTTCCACTCAAAATATTTCATCGTCCCACTATTTTTTCCATTTGCTATATCATATTTATTTGCAGTGTAGCTCTTGTAAAAGACATTTGGTGTATTTGTTTACTTTCAACCATTGAAATAATTGCTGTCTTTTAGATTTGTCACTTTGCCTTTAACGGTTAATGTGCACATTTTTATACTCGTTGCGTTTGGGAGAAGGTACTATGATATTCATTGTGTGCATTTTGTTGCAAGCTAAGAGTGTAAGTATAAAGAGATAGAGAGAAGACATATACATAAAGTTTGTGAAGTGATACATATAAATGAAAGATTTCAAAGATTCGAAACTTTTTGCACGATTTAAGGTGATTTGGACACAAATTAATAATATGTATATATGTATGTGTGAAATGTAATGTATTTTTTTAAGTTGACCGTTACACTCTTTTTCGATTAACCTTCAATTTTGTTTTGTCCGTTTACATGTAATATGTATGTCCACTTATGTGTTTTTACAATCCTACAACAATATACAAATACCATCGAATTAAATGTTTTATTTCAACTTTCAATTTTTGCAAAAAAAACTTTAAAATAGTAATATATAGAAGCCTGACTAGCAAAAACACTGATATTGATTATCCGTTTAAAAGTATTGTTTCACCAAAATAAACACAATTACCCACGACTGCCTCTCCTTTTTTCAACACTTACAGATATAAAGCTATGTACCATAAGTGCTACATAATTACGACACATTTCTTAATATATGGACAAACAGTTGTTTTATCGTATCATTGATAATAACTTCTTTACAATTACATTTGTTCATATGTCCTTGTTCTGTGTTCTTATTTTACTACTTAATTATAATCTAGTATTAAAAAATGTAAACTAAATGTTCCTTTAATGCTACCTTCTTTTCATTTTGGGATGTATTTAATTTGTAAAAGGAAGTAATAAATATTTTTAAAATAGTGTTTTGATGATACATTATTATGGCGTTCTCTTAGTTTCATACGTCATTCCGTATTTATAATAATTATAACTTAATAAAAAATCGAACAAACAAAAAAAACATTTGTTTATTTAATATTTGTAATCAAGCAATTTGGTTAATAAATTGAAATATACAGTAAATGCTTTGACCGGTGGATAATTCATATATAGTTTTGGTGTTTTAAGGATACATTGTATGAAATAGAGTGATTCTTACTTGTTTTTTTACTAAGTGTTCAAAAAAAATAAACGTAGGAGTATCCCTGGCGTTTTTTGTTACTTACTCAACTATGCAGTGAAGACATCCATATAAGAACACAATCTATAGGCTTGGGCTTAATTTGACAATTTACACACATATAGCAGCTACAACGGCAACCCTTTATCTCTTTCTTACCGAAACAAATATGTAAGATAAGAGAAGGGTTTAACATAATTTTATTAAATGAACGTGTGTGAGTATAATATCATGTAATTTCAAAATATCCCTTCCCTTGCAACTTTCGAAAAACAAAATAAAAATATAACTTTGCAAGGGAAGAAAATTATTTTTCATTCGTTTTAATTATATCTTTGCATTGTCTTTATATAATTATTTTGTACTTATTATGAATTGAAGATACAGTGATTTTACATTGCATGGTAATTTATTAATGGTATTTTAACTGAAATTATGAAATGGTAATTTCACTACTGAAATTCATAAAGCTAAAAAAACAAAGTACACCTATATATGATTGTTATTAGCTAATTATCAATCCTCTCTCATTAGTGCACATCGAACTGAACTTAAAATATAATAAAATGGCATCTTTAACTGGTATATCTTTATTCTCTGTTTAAACACATATTAATATTATTATCTCAACAATATGTTTTAACGTCCCCATTATTTAGTTTAATCAATATTTATTCGTTTTCAACATATTACATATAAATATATTCAAGTATACAGCGATACATAACAATAGAATTGAGTAGAAAGCTATTTCTAGCTTATACAAAGTCTCTCTTCTGAATATCTTGCAAGGACTATACAATGGTGTTACAAATGCAATTAAAACAAATTAATTACTAGACAAACGGATTATAAGCAACGCTTGAGATGAAAATAATAAATATGTGCAAGTATCTTGATCGTTGAGAATACAGATGTAGCTGATTTGGTATGTATATAGGCTGCGGCGTATGCGACGCTTCAACTACTGAGAGGTGTGTATACTAGCATTGAACATTAATTGCCGTATATAACTTAAATATTTTAAAAAAGAAAAAAAATATGTGAGTAGAAATAAAGTGGAAAGGGTAGATAAAGTAGATAGAGAGAAACAGGAAAAGAGAGGTGTGATCACAGGATACCTTTTGAGGTGTTGTGGGTCACTCTTATGGAATGAAGGATAGTTCAATTCAATGAATAAAACGCTTGGTCTTCGAAATGTATATTTGGACATGGTGAAATATTTTACGATTGACATCACCAGAAAGAGAGTCGTTGCCGAACAGTAGTGTGTTTAGGTCTAGACGAGTAATAGGACGAAGGACGTTATGGAGTAGAGTTCTTTGGCGTTGATATAAGGGCCATGTGAAGAAAAAGTGAAACGTATCCTCAATTTCTGCACAGATACAGGTAGGGCTTTCTACAATGTTTTTGGAAAACAGGTGCTCTTTCAAGGAACTGCAGTGCATCCGTAACCGCGCATGCTGAATTGCCGAATCTCTTCTACCATCGTAATAAAATTTTGGAACAGTCTTCTTGTTAGAATTTAGATCGTGCTTGAAAGGCAAGACGGAAGCAGCAGACCTGGTGGCAGGGGGTAGTTTGTTCCATTCTGATATAGTGGAGGGGAGGAAAGATGCAGAGAAGTGTTGTGTATTGAAAGAAACGTTCCAAATGTGGTCAGAATTGCGTAGGCCATAGGTTGCAACATTACCTACTGTTATGGGGATCATATTGGATAAGTAGGAAGGGGTAGAAGGACTGTTGAACATTTTATAGAAGTGGATCAATTTGTGTTTTCGTCTACGGGACTTCAAAGGCTCAAGAGCGGATTCTTTGTATACGTTATCAAGTGATACCAGGCTTGTTGCTCCCGTAATGATTCTAGCTGCTTCGATTTGGATTTTTTCGAGGTCTTCTTCAGCTTTCGTTATATTATCCCAAATGACGTCAGAGTATTCGAGAGTAGGACTAATGAAAGATGTGTAGATAGTTTCAAGCGACCGACGATCAAGAGTGAATTTGAGAGAGCGCAGATTGTTGACTCGATTCCAAGCTTTTTTGGTGATGTCTTCAATGTGTTTGTGCCATGTGCCATCGTTAGATAGAGTTATTCCAAGGTGTTTGTGATTGTCAGCGTCCTGTATTTGAATAGAGTTCATGAATATTGGCGGGTGCTTAGGTTTGACATGTTTGCGAGAAATAAATTGAGATTCAGTTTTAGCAGGATTAAAAGTTACTAGCCAGGTTGAAGCCCAGTCATTGATCTTTTGTAGGTCAGAATTTAAACGGAGAGCAGCATGTTGAGGATTATCGACAATAACATAAAGGGTTGTGTCGTCAGCAAAGAGGCGAATCGCAGAGCCTATTTCAGAAACAATATCATTGATATAAACAAGAAATAATAATGGACCAAGAATTGAGCCTTGAGGAACACCAGCCGATATTGGAACCGTGTCAGATGTGGACCCGGAAAGTAGTACACATTGTGTTCTGCCAGCTATATAGAATTATTTAGAATCCTCAATAAAAGTATAATAATAATATATCAAAAGTATATAAATTGAATTAACTAACTGATAAATGTAGATTTTACTATATAAATTTTAATCAATTTCCATTAAAATCAAATTAAATACAGTTTAAGAACACGGTGTCATCATGTCATCATTATGCTTCAATCATGTAGATACACATTACAGTTTGTGCAAGTTTTATTACTTATCATTCAGTTTGTATAGTTTGCCAAGTTTGTAATCTAGAGTTATTTATTGTTATTGTATTAATTGTGTTGATTTACTTACACTTAGGTTTCATAAAACCGTGTTATTGCCATGTTAGCTCCAACCATTTGCTGTAGTCTTTGTAATCTACTCGTTCTATCTTCGATGTGGCACTCCATTTTATAAAGATATTTCCGTTGGAAACCATGACTGGTCAATTTCGTCGGATAGTTGTTTCCTGATCGAGGCAAGAACCTCGTTGTTGATTCTTGTCAGATCCTCTAGAATCGTTATACCGCTTCCTTTAAAGGATTTTCTGTTTACCATTACATTCTGTTTTACGTGTCTGTGAACAAATTTGACTATTACCCGACGATTTTGTCCTGCTTAGAAGCGCCCCAGTCTATAGGATATGTCGATTTTACCTGGAGAGAGGTTCATATCCATTTTTCTATTGATAACACTTAATACTTTTCTTGTCTTTATCATCGATGGTTCATTCTGTTCATCATCTGGAACCCTGATAATTCTAATATTGTTCCTGGGGCTATATTGTTCGTGTTCATTTATTGTTTCGTCTATATGCTTTCTCTCTTCTTCTATCTTTTTATTATCTTTTATCATTTCTTTTGCCTTTTCATGTAGTTTTTTTAAATATGTTCTATTTCTTTTTTGAGCTCTTCGTTTTCTATTATTTTGATATGTAGGTCCCCTTTCACGATTTTTATTCTTTTTACTACAGATGCAAGTAGATTTTCTTTTAGTTCTAGACTAGTTTCTTTAATTATACTTTTTAAAAATGAGGTGTCGTATTTAGACAGGACATTGCTATGTTTTATGTTAATCTGCTGTAGGCTTTTATCAATATCTGGAATTGTTCCACATTTCTCATTGGTTCTCACATCTGTTAAATCAAGGTCAAGTTGATCGCTTTTGTAATCTGTATTTACCTTTTTTCCCTTTGTTTTTTAATTGTTTTTATTGTCTTTAATCCCTGTTCAGTTCCTTGTTCTAAGGTATTATATGTGTCGTGGCTGATGTCATGGCTTATATCAAGGGAGCTAATACTGTATACGGGACAGATCATTGTGTTTATGTTTATCCGTCATATTTCTGTCTAACAATTCAACTATAATTACTTTTACTTGTCACATTATGGTCCATAATTTTTTTTGCATGATTGGTGTCCTTATCTTCAAGGATTTAAATCATTTCTGGCTTATCAAACACCTTATATCTAATACGAAGTGGCTCCATTTAGGGTTATGCGCTTTGTGTGTTAATCCGGCCCTGTCTTACTGTGGCATTACGGGATGAATTGTATTCCTTATACTGTCAAAGGTGCAGTCAAGCGTATCAATTTTCCAGTTAGATAGCGTGGTTGGTATTTTAAATATAAAAGTACACACCCCATCCACATTAATATATATATATACAATAGCAGACAATGCAAAAAAGTTCAAGGTCAAATTCAGCACTACAAACTCACTTCCTGATTCGGCAAATTTCTAGCTAACACTGTGTATCAACGTTGTTAATGTCAATTGGTTTTAAACAAGAAAATTACGATTTTATCTCAACAGTTATTTACTTTGTTTACATGTGCCTGGTTCCCTATCATTTCATTTTGTTATCGTTCATTATCACTTTAATAAGACATTAGTACAAATATTCAAATAAAAATCTTGATGATTTTTTTCCTTTGCAATATAATATTCTAAAATCATCATATAGAGGACCTGTCATACATTATAAATTGATTTTGCGTTTCCTCACGCAAAGTGTCTTCCATAAGTAGGGAGTGAGATGTACTTCTAAGATAAACCAAAGCGTTTTTAAATTTAGAATGTAGTTAGAAAGACCAGACACAAACTCGGCGAAAGTGCTGTGTAGTCATGCAAGTAAAAGTTGTTGATTTTTTGCGCATCAATCGGGTTTGTTGAAATCAGAAAATTCCTAAATAGAATTTATTTCAAATGAATATTATTTTATGACAAAGCATTTTATACCTGTACTTGAGTATCATACGTAATAAGTGGATGTACGTGTGTATACCTGAAACCAATAGTATTGATATTAATGTCCGTGATTTTGGTACTTGAAAGTTTTAGAAGTTATCTCTCATGACATTCGCCATAACAATTTTCAGATATTTCGGCAAAGATAGTGTCGGCACGGGCCTGAATTACACAAATCGTCACCCCTTAAAGTATTGTTTTAGTATAATACATGGGTATACAGACGTATCACAGAAAAGGTATTTGCAAGAACATGTTACAGTAGTCAATTTCAAGCTTAATAGATTTTGAAGATTTCAGTCTGAATTCTACTTGCCATATTGGTTAGCGTAGCCACTATCTGCGGCATGCAATATGAATGCAATGACGCTGTGGTTTCGGCTGTTCATGCCAACGGCCATGGGATTGATCATTGATTTGACCCGATAACTCTATAAACAACAGTTGCATCTGTCATCGAAACGGACAAGAGTGGATTTGTGAAAGCTGTACGGTTTCATCTGTCCTGGAAACGGGCGAGAGTGGATTTGTGAAAGCTGTACGGTTTCATCTGTCTTGGAAACGGCCGAGAGTGGATTCGTGAAAATTGTACGGTTTCATCTGTCTTGGAAACGGGCGAGAGTGGATTCGTGAAAATTGTACGGTTTCATCTGTCCTGGAAACAGGCGAGACCGGAGTCGTGAAAGCTGTAAGCTTACTTTGCACGTGTGCTTAGAAACGATTATAAACTACACTTTTTTAATAGTCAAAAAGCAAATAGAACTCGAACAATATTACTGTTTAATCATTCGAATTTAATAAAGATAATAAATACTGACCACATTCTTCACCTTAAAAAAGATAATTAAAAAAAAAGAATTATTAAACAATTAATACAAAGTGTGAAAATATATTACTCACGTATATTATTTTATGCTCACATTTTATTGCAATTAATATATTTTGTTCCGCTTACCCAAAAAACCGTTCTGTTCTGTTGAAGAAGATTATATTTAATTACCAATTAGTTACTCTAGAACAAGAACCCTAAAGCCATGTTGTTTGCAAATAATTCGAAATCAGTAAACTGCTAAAATATTGATTATAAACAACATGTCAATAATGTTTCACAGCATTCAATAAAATGTACATTAATTGCTCACCAGAGCTGTACATACTTATTCTTCAGGCTAGATATAACTGATTTTAACCAGTCACTGTCATTGATTTAATTTGCTCCCCAGAATTACAAATTTACGTATGAAAATTGTGATTAAAATGGTGTCCGTTTCTCCAACGTTCGTGAGTTTATTTAATTTTACTAATATGACAATTTTCGAAAGCGCTAAATACCCATTCCGAAATGTATAATTGATTCCCGTTAATAAAACGGATGTGTCTTTTGCATACGGAAATCTTCGAGTTACGCAGGGTAGTATTATTAACTAACGCTTTAAGAAAATCTTAAAGAGAACTTGACAGGATTAATTGAATTCAAAAGTTAGCCAATAACATATCCCCCTATATATATTGCTTATATAGACTCACTGACCCCGTATTGCCCAGAGGATATCTATTTACACATGCCAAAATAATATATCAAAAAGGATCCTAGGTTGGCTCTAAAATAGATAAATACACTAAATTAAAATTGCAACATATTTTGTAACGTATTAAATGAGTCGCGTGACTTAATTTTGAGTTCAATTTGATATGTCAAATATATATTAACACGTAGTAAAATGTTTGAAGGTTGTCAATCAGTCTTTAAGTGCTATCTAATTTTAGAATGGGGATTTTGTTTCAAGTTTGCCACTTCAATTTAAATTAAATTTGTGGTGTTTTGATGGATTTGAAATACCAACATTTCGGATTTTATTTATTTATTAATGATGAGAGGATTTTATCCATTTTACTATTAGTTTATTTTTAAGACATTTATAGCAATGTTTTCTGATATACTTCCTTAAAAAAAAGAAGTTTTGATTTTAGGTAATTTTTAATAATTACCACTACTTGGATGACGGATATGAAACATGCGAATAAACTTGTCTCTTATGTCAAAAATGTCTCGTACATGTATGACAAATTAAGTTAAGGCGAAATTCGTCTTCTATATCGTGCTATGACGTGCTGACAGGTGTCTTGAAGCTGCAAATAGTAAAACCCACAACCGCGAAGTGTAAACCGGAGTTATGGGTGTACCAAGTTTTGCCCTACCTCCGACGTCTTATCATGAAACGAGACAGCGTCAATGCAGGAAATCCTGCCAGCTGTACTCTAGTTTTGTTCTGATTAATCGATCAATCGCCAAAATGTTAATAAAAGTCACAAGATCATAGATTATTGCTTTTTGTCAATGAATTACATGTATATTATACAAGAGTTGCCATTCTTCCTATTAATATTTAACGAAACGTAAGCCATGCTGCTAATCAAACTCGCCTACGCCGACCTACCAACATGACTAACAATCTAAGACAAAAATAAATGATTCTACTATCTATTTAAGTGAAAAATAAAAATACAAAAATACCTGAATCCTGAACATTTCAGGTTGTTATTATATATAACATATACATTAATCGCGTCGATTTTTAATTGGTAATCGGTCTTTTAAAATGTCCAATTAACCCATTTAAAATTTCTGCTCGGATTCTCAAACCTTTTGTACTCCTATCAATGCGAGAACATTCACACGCACATTGTATAGACGGTAACTATTATATATGCAGTTGTGCTCGATGTCATTGCTGAAGACGAAGCAGCAAAAAACAAAATGAGTATTAACAGCGCTTTGCCATCAACTATTACTGCTTACAAATACATTTGCTTCTTGTGTTATCGTTACCGTGGTGAGGTATGATAATACAAATAGGTTTTGTATCCGTTTGATGAATATGAGAACAAAATGTTGCTAAAACGACATTCGTTGCATAAATGTGTAAATATCTATAAAATCAACGAAACAGTAACTTTAAATATAGTAACAATATTCTTTACAGTTAACAGTAAACAAGTCACTGAAATATTGCAAACAACACATAAGTCCCCTACCGTTTTTACGATTACCAATTTTTTGGCTTGTATTCCGCTTTATTCACATGCTATATCTTAACAAATATAACTTGGATACTTTTTGTTTTATCCTAGGATCCAGTGCGTATCTAAACTAGAATTTCTGTTTGTCTGAGAAAATAAAAACACATGCACTCATTGTTTCCCTCTACCCAGATGCAATGTTTCACAAACCTTGCTTGGAAACGTTTTGATTTTTCCGGGCGGACATACGGAGGGAGGATTTAACCTTACCCTGAAAGACATCAAGTTTGATGTTGTCAATACAGGTCCGTTTTATTCTTTTTACATTGCACCAGTAAGATTTAATGTCGAGGCAATCAAATCAGTAAAAGTCAACATGTAATTCGTATGGCTTCTTCAACGGAAACCATAGACAGTTTTTCTTAATGAATCTTCCAGTTGCTTGAAATTCATCAAAAGCAATATTCTTTTCATTATTGTCAAACAATAGAAGCACTTTTCTATATTATGAATGACCGTTTTCTAAGCGCTGTTACACTGGAGTTTCATGCCGCAGACACGTGGTATGATACCCATTCCAGTCACAGTATACCGATACCGGCCGACCAGACCTTCAACTATTTTCAAGTATTGGATCATACAAACGACATTACGCATGCGTGGCGGTCAATATATCACAAGGTCACCACTGCAAGTCTTACATGTACCAATACAACCGTATTATATCCACTTGTTTCATATGTCCTTTACCATTAACCATTACCATCATCGTATTCACTTCTGCAAGCGAGCACAGAAGTACATTACTCTTTTAGTCGTTTTTGACAGTTTTATAATTTACTTTCGTACAGACGTGACCGGCTTTTTAAATTTGTAATGTAGTGCGACAAGAATATTGACGGCATGCTTTAAATAATTGTGACATATAATGCATAGTTATATATATACTAAGGATTTACAATACACTAAATGTATACTGTTTCGTATTAAATCAAACTATTTAAATCAAGAGAGATTTCCATGGAGCGTCATTTTTCTGCGCTATTTCCTCCCGCGCTTCTAACAGCCAATCACTGTCCAAGATGCAGATTGTGTAAGCAGAGTTCAATGAAGACCATGTGTAGATTAAGTAGTGAACAACAAAAAAAGCTGTTTCTAGACCAAATGTCATTATCGAATGTCACATAAAGCAACTATGAGACTACTATCCCAACCATATGAATGATATATTTAACAATAAAAACGCCAAATTAAAGTTTATGGCCCTTCAAAGAATTTCGAAGTATTGCAAGTTCAGACAAGAGGAGACAATCGACTACACTGGCGACTTTTAGCTACATAGTTATATTCATCAGCGCGTTAACATGGGCTGTATTCAGTTCGGTAAAAAGTTAGTTAACATATTTTCTTGGACACTGGCTCAACCTCATATTAGCACGCAATACGCGATACTTGTATTAAATCATGCATTAAACGTGTTTGCTGTTTAACGGTGCCTCGATGGAAATGCCAGTATGCTAGATAGTGCAAAGCGATTGTTTTAAAGCAACGCCTGTTCTTCCCTGACAAAACACTGACAATTTCGGTGCAGCAACCGTCAGTATAATAATTATGTGTCATAACGCGGCCTTCACGCGTTTACAACTTATAAAAAGACATTTTAAATATTTTGTTTTATTAATATAAATCAAAATATTACGTTGTTTTATTGAAATCTGATTGATATTTGTTTTACTTTATTTTCTAAATTTTCATTTATCTTCAGTTTTCATAATGCTATTAACTACATAATGCTTACATGAAGTTGTTTTTTGTAGTATGTCTTAAGGTGCTTAACTCGTAACATGCTAAATGTTTTCATCACCACTAATTTTGCAATATATGGTGCTTATTCTATTATTTAGGAAAACGTTTACCAGATTTAAATTTTAATATGTAACTCGAGATTTTAAAATTTGAATGTTACCATATGTTATAAGAGCTCACACGGTGCTATTAAAAAGTATCTCTCACATACATTTTTATCTTCAAATTATCCATAGCTTCAACAGCTATGAGCAATTTGTGATTAATCTATATGAAATTTTGTTACAAGCACTTAAGTTTGTTATATTAAGTATCTCTCAAATGCAAATTTAGTTGTGATAGCTCCATTGTTATAATTGTGTGTTACATTTGTTTGCAATTCATGTGGTGTGCAAAAGTTAAGTTTTGCTACTCAACAGCTACAACAGCTGCTAGACGTTTGCCATTGTTTCGTAGCATTCTTTTATTATGTTTTTATAATTATACTTTTTATAGTAATTTTTTATCGTAAAAGCTTGGTTAGTTTTTTAAAGATGTGCAGTGACACCCTGAGCTTTTTGAATAAAAGAAGTCCTTAAATGCTCATAAATACATGCATATGTTGAAATCCAATACAAGTCTAATTGCAGTATATGCTATGTTTATTTTTGCTCTACTTATCTGCAGCAAGAAATCACAACCACTATGAACCATTTTGAAAATATTTTAAAATCAAATTACATAAGTCTTTTTTAAGCGTTAGAATCATGTTACCGTTGGGAAAAGGGGCACTGTGTAGTGAGACGTTAAGAACTTTGCTCAAAACTAGGATATCTCAATAATTTGTCTATACTGAAATAGACTTGTTTTGTATTGAGCCGTTGTTATGTAAGAAAGTGACTGTGCCGTTTGAATGTTATAATTATACTTGTGTACATGTTTGTTTGCTGTTGTCTGGTGTTCAGAGTCGTTTTTAATATTTGTTTAGTCAAATCGTGGCGTTGTCTACTTCAGACAGTATTCTGAGCGCATCTACACTGGAGTATCATGTCGCAGACACATAGTTCGATACCCAACCGAGTCGCATTATACTGACACAGGGTCGACCAGACTTAAAACTAACCTCTAAATGTGTTTTGCTCTTAGTGTCTGACCCAAATCAAAATATTGTTTTCTCTCCGACTACTTACCGACAAAAACGATGCCAACTACTTCTAATCTTATATTCACCCACGCAATTACATGTGCGTTGGTGACTGTTAATGTATTGATTTGTAGGATACATTTCTTTATATTAAACATAAATCCTACTTACGTGTAGAATTTTATAAAATAAGGTCACACTAAGTGTATTACACTTAAGATAATTGTTTCGATTATAAAAGCGACAAACGACTATTGTTTCATTGAATCGGATCGTTTACCAAAACAAAGGCAATAACATAATGACTCCATGTCTATGTTAAAAGTTAAACGACTTGAAAAGACTATAACTTTTAACTGCCTAGATGCCGATCTACTTTTTCGTTCATTGAATATATTTATTGGCTAAGAAAGTAGGACATCTTACGGTGATATTTTTTCATTGAATCGATGTCAAAACATATAGTCATAGCATACATTTCTAAGTAACTGTTTAACCGGCTCAGATGTTGATCTTTTTTCTCTTTCTTGGAGCAATTCTTTTTCCAACCTCTTCTGACGGTAATGACCATCTAAGTCAAATGGATTGTTTTATCTTAAACAACTTGCGCAATTTTATTTTCTAAGCTGGTAAGACAACGTTTGATGGTGAAATTATCTTTGGTTTTATTCCTGATTACTTAATGACGTTATCAGTAACATTATCAAATCTTTAGGAAGATACTTTAGAGTCTCGTCATCAGCTGATTCCAATATGTCTGGCCAATTAAGCTCCTAGTGTTTTATATCCCAATCACTATCGCCACGGAAGCAAAAAATATAAGGCCATTAACGCTTGAATCATTACAGGGAAAAGTATCAGCCGAACACGAAAGGACATTTGATTTCTTAATTATTACGTCACGATTGCTTACATTTTATCACGATATCATGGTCCGCTACTTTCCCATTGGCCTCTGGCAGCATCTCAGGTTTTGCATGATCATTGTTATATCAAAATTGTTGGCCAGAATTTAGACATACTAAACATTTAAAGATTAACACATTGCTACTATCATAGTTGCTTTAATACGAAAATATCATTTTTAACAGAGAAACCTCACACTTTGCAGAGGTTTACTCTATAAATGTTTTTTTGTCTTAACGTCGTGCAAAAGTACATGTAAATGGACTCCAGAGATTCACCCAAACTCTGCTTGTAATACTATGCGCGTTTATTTATATCGTGCACGTTCAAGAATTGATATAATCCAAGAAGTCAGTGAGTTGCAGAGATCACGTGTGTTTATTACTGGTTTACAACCTAGCGGAACCCGGGAATGACAATAAGGTGCACTGCCCGCGCTGTTTAAAACTGACATATAATAGCAAATAAAAAAAAATAAAATTAAATGAAACATTTCAAAGAAAGTTAAATCTCCAAAATAGCTTATATAAAAAAAGATTCAATGTCGATGTTGAATTACTAAACCTACTAAACCTAGACCAATTGCCATCGGTAAAATTCGAATATTCTTATACAGGGCCACCTTTGATCATCTCGTCTCGTCTGGAATAAAGATTCTAACTAACAATGAATTATCCAAATAGATAAATCCCTTGCAGTATAATGAAGACCAGCTAATGCAATGTGAACGAACTATTATGTAATATCAAATTTCATTTAAGAAAAAACACTTTTCACGATATTATCATGTTGCATGTTACTGATATAAATTCGTTTCAAGGTGTGTCTAGCGAATGTCAAGAACTAATAAAGGTGTTAATGGCAAATATCGGATTGATTTCAATGATAGTAATTTCTATTTGGACGATTACTCTATTACATGGTGGAATCAGTTTTGTGAAAAGGGATCCATAATTTTCACATAAAAAATACATACACTTAGACCCACACATCAGCTCACAAGTGTTTCTTATGTCATCAATTGAAACAGATTTAGGCTAAATAATCGATTCACAAGTACAAATCCCTAAGATGAGATGCCAAGAGCTGCTACAAAAGATAAACCAGCAAATGAGATAACTACATATCTAGGTAAACTCAGTGAACATACCAAATGAAAATCAATGCCGTTGAGTTCTTAAATTGGTTAAGCGCAACTTCTTGTTTGCTAATAGTGTATTGGAAACCCAATGTATATTTGCATGTGGTCAGTCGCAGCCATAATTGCTTTTTTCAAAGACATACATTATTCTCTTTGAGCTGGTGTAATTGTAAGTGGCAAAGCACTGGACCTGCGATCAAGACGCCGTCAGTTCGATCCTCAACTATAACTATTTTAGTGTTCTACAGCAAGATTTTTTATCCGCATATACCTAGTACTGGTAAATCAGAAATTTCAGAAATCAAAATATCACTAAATTTATTGTTTAAACAATAAACGGGATCAGAATATGAAAACAGCGAATGAAAAAATTCATTTATGTCCAACCAGAAAAAAGCTTACTGTCAAAATATACCCTGAACACCATATACATTTAACCAGTCAGCAGTCTCGTTTAAAATGATGGTAAGTTGCCACATGGGTAACATTGACGGTCGCTAAAGAGGCTAATGATGTGCTATTTGCTATCACGCAATCTTTAAATACTTAGTATAATCACAATTTCTGTGACATAAAATGGAGCGCAAAAATTAACATTTGGCTCTGGCGTTAATTGTTTCCACGCTAAAAAACATTACAAGGAATCAGATAATAACACAAATTAATAAGCAAACAATTGTTTCGGCCTCAGCTATGTTAAAATGTTATAATGCAGATTTGTAGTAAAGTTAACGGTATTAAGGACGATTCCTATAGTTTTCCATGCGCACCAATTCTGCGCACAAAGAGAAGCACTTTTGTCGAGACCAGCCAGTGCCACTACATACGATTATACTACAACTGACCATAGCACACTCATTTACGAATACGTTTGAAATTGGTCTCGTATTGTGATCAATATATAAAACAAGCATACAAGTATAAAAATTGTTTAAAGCAATTTAACCTGAATATCAAATATAATAGAAATATAATTTTGCAACTGCCGTTTATATAACGATTGCATACTTTAAGAGCTTTTTTTTCTAAAATTACGCGGTATTCTTTATTCTGATTGTAATTATAAAAGGTATCATAAAGTATATTGTGATGTTTTAAGCAAAATTTATCCATTAACTATCAAAATATGAAACAAACGCTATATCTTTATTGCAAATTTGAAAAAAAATTGACACTGTCGAAATGGTTTTGTTTTTAAAATCCCTAAATAGTTAAATTCAAGCTTATAATTACCCGTTCCATGACAACTATTAATACATGCATTCGTCTATGCGTTTGATTTAATTGAGTTCTAGATGTAAACAATTTTAAATATTTTTTTCGTATTGCTTGTAAAACCTACATTTTTTGCCAAATTTTAAAAACTTGTATGTTTATGAGGATGTAATACCAAACAATCTGTACAGTAACATGTTTTTTTCTGATATTGCATGATCATACATTTAACTTAAATACTGGGAAGTTTCATTAAAACTATAGAAAACATCCTTAACATGTATTTTGTTAGGAGTCATTTCATCGTATGGTTTTGGCATGAGGTATTGCGTGAAATACAGTTGTTAATTCTCTGGTTTTCTGCGTTGTAATTCCATCATCGTTTACAAAATGTTAATCTACTTATATAATATTTCTGATTAAATATGTTTTGCACATACCCCATTACTGTAAGTATATTCGGTCGAAGACTGGCGTGCTACGGTAAAACAGGTTTCAATTCCATTTAGCATGCCGTTATCTCCATTTAACCACATATTATAGACAACGTCAGCTACAATTACGTTGCAATGAATTACTTCAGTATTTACTGGTGTGCCGCTCGATAGTGCTATAACGACACCCTTAACAAGTAAGTATGTACGCAGCATTGTATAATTTACTTATTCGGGGTCTGCGCACGCACTAAACACATTTTAAACATCCTTGTTCGACACCGTTAAAGAAATGCTGTATATAAGAAAATGTCGGGTGAATTTCAGAGCCACATTATCAAATAGTTAGCTACAATTACAATTTTAGAATTTGTTTTGTAAAGGTATTTTATTAATAATTTTGTCAATGTTCATGGTCATATATCAAGTTACCTTAAACGATTAGTCATTTGATTTGTTTCTTTTTCTGTTGTTTACGGCATCGATAGATAAGAAGGACACATTGGGCATGCAATGGTAATGACCGCGAGAATAATAATATAATTAAAATAAACACTATAATGCATCACCTATAACTCTCGTTAAGTAAATGATGGAACGTGTATTGAATCACAAAGATGAAGGTCTTATTCGAAGGTGGCAGTTTATTCCTTGTAGTTTACCTTATTTATAAACATTCGTTAATACACAGGTCGACATTTTCCGTTTTATTCGTCAGTGTTTTATCATAACACAATACTGGCCAATATGTGATTTTATCGCGGGCCGCGATTAAGTATTTGGTCAACAAAGTTAAAGAGTTTTACGCTACTGAGAAAAAAAACCATCATAAGTTATTGACCAGAATATCCATAATATATGTTTGATATAAATATGCAGTTTTACTGTTACGATAAAACAATATCGCCGGTGTAAATGTGGCACCTTTAAGGCGTCAATAGGTTTTGAATTAAAAAAGATTGAAATGTTCAATATATTTCAAAAATTAAAATATACGCCAATTTTACCAGAATTGTTCCAGTCTATCGACCTTGCAGGGGAGCAAAACAAAGTGTACAATCTGGAATATGTTCACGTTTTGAAATATATGAATAGGTGCAGCATGTATGCGAGATTTATTTCATTAAACAAAAACTAATAGGCATCTTTGAATTCGTTACTACGACACGCACGAGATGACCTACATGTAACATTTTTTTATGTGTCGATGAGCTTTAAAACCATTATTCATTCATTTAATCGACAATTAACATAGCAGTACCCTAGAGATAAATACAAAACAAAGAGACAAAAATGAATTAATTAGCATAACATGGAATACGTTTTAGCGGAAAAACATTTCTATCACCGAACAAATATCTCGATGAATGTATTGCCGTTTTTAAGGCATTGACAAAAATATTTTGTGTTACTGTTACACGAAAAAGAATTTCATATGTGAATATAATAATTTACTTGTTCTTTACTCTTAAAAATAACAACTTATATGAAACAGTCCAAATAAAATTAAAAACAACTAGCAAATTTCATTTTTCCAAAACAGATTAAAAAATGATAGGAGATAAACAATAGTAAAATATTTTCTTTTTAAAATATGCAATTCTTTATGAAATATTCCAAAGTAATTTTTTAAAAAATAATCTCAATAAAGGTTAAACAATTTTGGATACGACCTTTTTGCATTGTGTACAATTTATTTTTTTTATTACTTTATCCGCTTACTAGCATGCCTTAATCCTTGTAACCTTTATCAACCGACTTAGCAAACAACTTGGTCATCATAAAAAGTAGTGTCAGTTAACCAGAAATGATGAATGACGTGAGCGAGATAGACGTCTGTTATACTTAAAGCAAAACAATAAATATAAGCGTAAATTGTCAGGCTTTCATTTTATGACAAGTTGCACGTTAGGAGCGGGAATGCAGAGCGCCATCTCTTGTAATTACTGCCACGATACTAGACATTTAAAGGTGCGATAAGATGATACACCTTACACTAAATATACTTTTAAACTGAAAATAGGCCGGTCGTCAAGGAGCCGGCTAATCATAACCGTTAAATAACAGGTTCAACACGGAAAATAAATAATGGCTAAATGGCACATGATCACATAATGAGAGTTTTTACGTTGTCTTTTTAGTTTTTTTTTTATTTTATTGACAAAGAGTAGAACTATTAGTGCGACCATGAAAACGCATTTAGTAGTTAACCTTTCTTTGGTCTATACAATCGATTAAAAAAATTATTGTAATAAAGAGACTCTAATACATACAATAATTATTTGAAAATATGTCTTCATTCCTGGTAATAAGATCGCGTATTCTTGACGGCTGCAATATTCGTTTGATAGTGATTTATTGTCTTGCAAAGACAATTACTTGCATATTGCTATTATTTCCATTATATAACATTTACTTGATATGGTGATGTGTATAAAGATAATTTAAAGAGAAGTTAATGGGTTTTTTTGCCCACAAATTGTCACTGTTCATTTTAATTTGCCATGAAAGGTGTTTTGCGTCAAGTCTTTCGCATATTTATAACAATATTTAATGCATTGTCTGTGAACGACTGCTGTTTAGTTTAATTGATTGATTGAATATTAAGCGTCATTTTTATGCCATCGAGGGCTAACATACGATCAGTTAACCTAACTACTGTTTCCTGGGATTAACCAGTACTCGAGCACAACCCATCTCCGCAAGTAACTGATAACTTTCCCACTTGAATCAGCGGTGAGAGACGAATGATAATGAGACACATGTCGTATATCAATCATCACGGAAACTGTTACCGGGCGGGGATTTGAACCCCTGGATTGTTTAGTTTAACCTGTTAAATTGTATATATATATATATATATATATATAAATTATACACATATATAGATAGCTAGGTTTTATTTTTTAAATAAATGTACATGTACATACAAAGTACGGCAACACAATGATATATGAACGATATGATAACAATAATATAGAAGTTATCATAATGATACACACATAAAAAAATTATAGACCATGAAATGCACAAATACCAAGGATAACACAAAGACGAGAAGAGGGCTTCCTCTTATATTCATTGTGGTCCTTGAATATTGATGGCATGCCATAGAAATTTATGTAATTATTAGTAATCAGTTTTTGATATATATAACAATAATAAATCAAACTTCACACCACAGTTGATTAGTCAATTGTCTTTGAGTATACATGCACTATTAACTTTACTACATACTTATTTACGAAACATCATGGGTATAGAAGCATTTCAATTACTGGGGGAGCGGGGTGCAACATGAGGAGTGTTTGAGGACGTATATGCTGCCCCCCCCCCCCCCCCCCCTGCATACCTGAACATTGGGCCACCTGCTCCTACTATGACATGCTTACAATGAACAATGAAATAAATACTGCAATCGCTAAATACATGAGTTGCGATCATCCCCTTGAAACGATAAATGTGCAATTAAGATTAACAACACAATGACAGTTTAATCTGACGGCTCCGTTGTCGAGTGATCTCAGACGGTGTCGTCTAACTTACTCTCATGGGTATGAGCCCAGCTCGATCCAAAAGCTTCATGTGAGAAAGTTTACCAGTTACTTTCGGAGTTCTGGGGTTCTAAACTGATATTTATTCTTGGGTCTTCGTCTTCCAGTTTAACAAGACATGCCATAAATAATAAGGTATCGTAAAACCCAGTTTAAACCAAAACATATTTACTCCGGTGCATGAGTAATGTATATGGTAAATATAATGGCATAATTATACAACTTTTAACAGCGCTACTCCATATTTTGACGAAGATATTGAACATACATTAGTTGCGGATTAGCTGTTCTGTTAAGTTTATGTACATTTAGCTGTTCTGTTAAGTTTATGTACATACTATGTGTGTGTAATACAAATGTAATTAAATAAAGAAGCTTTAAAGAGATTATGGGTAAGATACGTTAAAATGTAAGAAACCATACACTCAAATGAAAGATGTATCATCGAGTTCTTTATATATACTAAGGTATCCGCCTCAATTCCCGTAAGATCTCAAAAAGCAGACTTACAATAAACAATCAAAACAATACAGGACAACGCAATGCTTACTTCAAAGACTTTTGTAAGCAAACACATGTTACAAAACCTCTGTAGTTACTGCTGTACTGGATATTGGAAGTATTTCACTGTACGCATTCTATTTTTATCCTAATGGAAACAGTGTTGAGTATTCAGATGTCATGTTACAAAAAACGAATTAATGCTTTTAGGAAGTGGTGTTTCAAATTTCATCGGAACAATCAAAATGTATCTTTGACAGCATATTTTCCTAGTGATCTTTCTGATTTGGAGTCTCTACCAGAAGCCAGCAGCTGGTTCTTACAAATATATAAACATTCATACAAAATTTATTTTATTGTTGTGTAGGAATAATGCTTTCAAAATACTTTTGTCTAAAAAAAACGTAGATAACCTTGCGTATTTTCATTATTTTATATATATATGGCAAAGGTAAAATTCCATTCATTTAAAAATGAAAAAAAAGGTATATTTCTTTCATTATTGGATAATAACAATTTAAACAGAGATGTGATGCAGGCACCCTGTCAGCTATAGTTAAATATTGCAGTGCTGGTTTTGACAAAGACTGCACCCAGCCAATAACGGACTTTGAACACTTCCCCTGGTCGTTATTTTATTCTTAGCCACTCTATTGTTGCCATGGTGAAAACCAGATTAACTACAAGAACTTATGTCACTTTAAATTAACTCTTTCTGTGTAGTATCCATGATGATTCAATGCGTGCTGACCATGCACGACATTTGCTAGTAGACACTACAGTTACAATAAGTGCGGTATACAAGGACTTAAACACTGCTTTGATAAATCAGAGTGCTCAGAAACATATAACTATGACAATAGCACGTCGACCGTCATTACTTCCTCCGTCCATAGTGCTACCGTTTTCCTCCATCGCTTCCTGTGTAATCCGATTTCATTCATTCTTCCAAATGTCATTCAAAGTATGTAAATAAGAGGCAAATTGCAATTATTGCGTATAACGGTTGCTCTTTCACGCGTCAAAATAAGAACTGAAATATAATGTTTCAGTAGCGGCATTTTATACATATTCACGTTCAATTATACCAACTACATGTAATAATCGAGCATAAAACATAAAAAATTAGAGGATCTAATTAAGTCAAAGCTGGAAATGCTCTCAATTTTGCCGATGACACTAAATGTCTCGCGCAACACTTAATTTAGCACTGCTCTGCACAGAGAAATGTACTTCTGGAACACTGGATACATTACCAAAGGTTCTAAATACGTTCCCATAGTCCTCTGATGGTCCAACTATGCAGAAAACATAAGGTTGACTAGGTTGCTTTTTCACAATTTCGATGAGTCTTCCCATTTGTTGTAGTTTATCACTACGCATCTTTAAACTGTTATAGCTTCATCAAACAGTACCCAATTTCACCCAAATTTGGCAGAAATAATGAAAATGTTCCTATATTCTCATATGTACAGTATAAATAAGTATGCCGATATACATTTTTCTAATTTCTTGGGCGTAAGAATCTTGCTGCCGTCATGTAATGGAGGTAATTCTTAAGTTAGACCTATACTGTTAATGTCAACATTCTCAGTAAAACGCCGAAAACGCATTGTTGGGTTGGTACATGCATAGTAAACCTAGCCCTTCCGCTCGTCATATATATTAATAAACATGTTGAAGAGATTAGTTCGCCTGTTAAACAATGCAATTCTATTGACAAAAAGGATCCCTTGTCTTTCCCAAATGCTCCAATTTCCCTCACTTTATTATCATACTACTTTACATAATATAGTGGGGTTTGGGGCGGTTACGATAAACGTTTGCTTTATTGGCGAGAAATGTTTATCTACCAACTACTATTAATGTAATAACGTCATCATTTGAATGAATTTCTCCATACCAGTTTAAACCTCTGATATTTAATAAAAAAATACTGTTATACTAACATGTTTAATGAAATACCATGTAAATGTCAAGGAACATCATTTTTGCATCTCTGTCGGACCTGGTAAATTTGAAACTATCAGGCGGGCGTGTTTTTTTTATTCCTATTGTGCCGAACCTGACAAATTTGAGACTACTAACATGGTATTCTATATATAACGATTAAAAAAACAACATTACTTTATGAGTGCTCCAGATAAACACTATTTGGGGATATTTAAGCTTGTGCCTAAAAAACAGCTACGGCGCTGTTGATATCAGGGATGATGATATAATGATATCTTGTAAAGGCCAATGTTACATCCTTGTCCATGTTTATTGATTCGATTAATAATTGCAGACAAAGATGGAATCAGGGTAATGTTCCTGGTAGTTTGGATGCCACCGGACTGGTATTTTATCAAATTAAGTAGTACTGCCGGTGTGCGTGGAAGTAACGGGGAGGTGTGATGTATCGTTGATGTTCAGTCTGAAGCTACCAGTAATCGCCAGTCCAAACGGAGATGCAATAACAAACAGTGATTTAAGAGATGCGTGATTAAAGATAATTGCTTTATATAATGTCGCACATTATACGAGTCGGAAATAATAACGGTTAATTGTAAAACATATTTGTTAATCTAAAAGATGAATCACCTATAACTTACTATTCTGTAAATAATGGAAAGTTTATTGAATGAAATAGCGAAAAGTCACATTCGAAGATAATGGTAAATTCTGTCGTTGTAGTTGATTTTATTTCGAGAATTCGTAAAAACACAGGTCGGCATTTCCATTTTTATTCGTCAATGCTTTATCGCTAGCCACGATTGAGAATTTTGGTCAACAAAATAAAATAATTTTACACTACAGAGACAACATACAACATAAGTTATTGACAAGAATATCCATAATATATGATGTTTGATAATGTGCAGTTTTACTGCTATGATCGAAAAACTATCGGCGATTTTGGTGAGACCTCTTTAAATAATATTTCATTTAAAACGTGATAAAATAACAGCAAAGAGTATCAAAATGTCAATTAAGAAAAAATGATTGTTTTAGGAACATTTCATATGCTGAATAAGTCTTTAATTATAATTTTACTACTGCAATAAGCAATTTTGCTATAACTTAACGAAACTAATGTTGCAACTAATTCATGTATGGAATACAAATATCACTGGTGTGCGAGAGGCTTTAATAAACGACAGTTATCCGTGGGATTCTCTTTTACCAATGCATTTAGATGACTGTTTGACGATTGGGTCTAATGAAAATGTCTTGCAAGTAGTTGTTTATTTGTTAAAAAAACAATAATAACGGTTGGACGATATATTGTAATAGGTTTACGATAGAATTTACATATATCTAGTTCAATTTCCATTTTTGCTCAACGAGCAGAACAAAAATACGTTTAATTCACTTGTTTATGGAAATATAAGACTGTTGGAGCAATATTACCGACATCATCTGGAGGGGAAAATAATAACAAAAAATGCGTCCATGGGACACAGATGCCCCTTTTTTGTAACTACATTGTATATTGTGTAACTACTTGACCTGAGTATAGTTGATATAAAGCAAAATGTAAATTTTCGTCAAAATTGGTCCATAAATAAAGACTTTGGAGGTCGGAAACTGTCAACCAATCAGAGCCAAGAACACCTAATTAATATGCAGGGATTTTGACGGAAATCTAACTTGAGCTGTAATTAATCACCTATACATCTTTCTACCAAATATGAATTAAATGCATCCAATCCTTCAAGTGATATCTACCGGAAACCAATTTCTTGACATTTGCCAATAATATTAGTCCAAAAAGGCGCATAACTCCATCAAAAATCATCAGACCGGAACGAAATACGAACTTGACCTGTATTACCTGAATGTGAAGTCATACACCAAATTTGCTTTAAATTTGTTCATTAAAACTAAATATATAAGTCGGCAACCATTTTCGTTCGTACTGACAGCGGTAATACTATATACCCCCCACCACCACACACATACACACCCTTGAAAATGTTGGGGGCATAAAAATATTACCACTATTTTAAACACAAGCCTCGACATCTGATAATATAACTCATCCAGTGAAATTTGAAAACGCACCAACTGGTCGTTGTCATGCTTTACATGCGTCAATCATATTAATTTAACAGTCGATTAGAACTTTAATTTGTGTTGTCAGGAACGTGGAACTTTGAGGTGACTAATATATTTAAAAAAAAACATTTTTCGTCAAACTGATTTGCGCATCACAAGCGTTATACTTTATTATCCAAAATAAATTGAAAAGATGAAAAGCAAATGTTCAAATAATTGATTTTGACGTTTAAGTGTCGCGACTTTATAGGCGGTTTTATCCTCACCGTCTTTTAACGGTTCTGTATTCACCGTTTAAAGACATTTTTATCACCACCGTTTATAGTCTGTTTTATCCTCACTGTCTATATACGGTTTGCTGTCACCGTTTATGGACGGTTTTATCCTCACCGTTTATGGTCTGTTTTGTCATCACCGTCTATATACGGTTTTCTCTTACCGTTTATGAACGGTGTTATCCTCACCATTTATAGACGATTTTATCCTCACCGTTCGTTTATTGCTTTTTTCCTCACCGTTTATAGTCTATTTTATTCTAACCTTATATATACGGTTTGCTCTCACCGTTTATGGACGGTTTTATCCTCACCGTTTATGGACAGTTTTATCCTCACCGGTTATAGTCTGTTTTATCCTCACCGTCTATATACGGTTTGCTCTCACCGTTTATAGACGGTTATTCTATTTATCACTTTCCATTTTATGCATACGTTTTTGTGCTGTTTGGATTGATTTGTCCATCTAATACGTCTCATAATCGAAATATATTTTCAGATGTTTTAGAAAATATATATATATTACAGTTGTAGTTTTCTTGGTTTCGTGTTTTGCAGACGTTTATGTCATTTTATTAAGGTGTGGTAAATTTAACCTTGGGCCACAAATATATAATATACTTCAAACGCACACATTTCAGTTCATACATGGTGCTTAGCTTTTAACAATTGTTGAAACAATATTCTAAGCGCTGCCACACTGATATACCATGCCGCAGACACATGGTATGTTACACGTCCTAGTCAAATTATACTGCCACCGGGATTACCAGACCTGGAACTTTCCACTCAATGCTGAGCGCAAAACGAGGAATAGTTGAGTAACATTTTTTCAAAATCTTTGGTATGACCCAGCCAGGAATAGAACCCACGACCTTCTGCATGCAAAGGAGTGGCCCTACCACTAGACTACCGCTGAGGTTAACCATTTCTTGAAACATATGACCATACTGAAGATAATCTTCGAGTATTTCCATCTGAATCCTAAGACTTTATTAACACGTTTGCAAAACGACTGTTGTCACGTTAGTTTTGAAAATATTCAGTAAAATAATATTAATCAACCACCTGTGGCGAAGCAACAATAGTTTCTCCATAGAATAATTTTTTTTCTGTTTTTTATGCATGTGCAATGTATGTCGACTCATGCACAAATCGATTAAATTCGAAAGACTTTAATTTTATGGAGTTGTGCGTAATTCCAATCCTGACAATAATAAACATTTTTTCTAGTTTGAGACCCCCGCACCCGCCAAGTTAAGTATAAGACTGAAAATTTAAAATATCCCCTGGAGAGTGAACGCTAATTTATACATACCAGCTAGGAACGAAAGAAGTAGTTCGGCTCAAAGATCGAAAAATAAAAGCCTTAACACATTTGGCTTTATCAAATGAATATGCTTTTAATACAAAATTTATGTGGAAGTAAGATTGGAATTTTACTCTAATAAATTGTATTACAAGCCCTACTACATCAGCCACACCAAATTACGTACATATGTACAGTTAAATAGCTAAAATTGAATTCTGATAGGACCCTGACATCGGGTTTTTGCTTCATTGATATAGCGTTCCTTATGTCCATTAATAGAAGTTAATTACATATCGGCGTTACAGTAAAACATTAGTCTAAACCTGTTATCTGTCACGAAACACTTGATACCACTTTTCACAGCGTTATGCGAACTAGTTGTTGAAAGCTTAAGTAGTTGTAATGGGAAATCGAGGAGTAAATTGTGAACGGCATGCTGCCCTCCTTCTCTTACAATTCACTTATTATTCGAGTGTTGCCCTTATCGTCTTACACACAAATTGATTTTGTACACTTCTACATATAGAGACATGCATTTTTGAAACACTGAACACATTGCCAATGGTAAGTGTCTTGTTTCGATATATTGTCTTCTGTTAGTGCAAATATGCAGCAAGAAACATGGGGTTAATCTGATTGCTTTTTCACAAATTTAATGAAACTGTTTCATTTTTGACAATTCTGCCCATTTTAGTCAGTATATCACGCATCTTTAAACTGCTATATTTTTATCCAACAGTACCCAATATCATCCACACTTTGCAGAACTCATGAAAATGTTCCAATGTACTTATATGTACAAAGAAATATGACCATGTTAAGCATTTTCGACAAAAATAATGGCCAACCGATTTACACAGCTCTTATTTCTTGGGTGCAATAATCTTGCTACCGTCACTAAAGAGAGGTAATTGGTAAGTGATACCAACAGTTTCCACACGTCGCTGTACTATGCATGTATAAAAGACGAAATATAGTGGATAGCTATTTCCCATCAACATTTTTTTATATAAAAGTTGGTTTGTTCACTGATATAAACGTTAATTTTACACCTTTTGTCATGGAGTACCCCATATGTACGAAAATAATTATTTAATTATTCGAATGTTGCCTCATATTTCGAAACATGCTGTACTGTAAACGTTGATACATGTTTATCCTACATAACTATTTCCCATAAAATAATTTTTTGATATGATTTTTTTACCGCTTAAACAAATTGCAATGTTATTACACTGTACACGTGTTGTCATTAATGACCGCAAATGCACAAATTACAATGTATTTTAATCATTTGCCGGTGTTATGCCTTTTTCCGAAATAGAAACGAAATTAAAGGCTTGCATTCATACTGGGGCATTATTATTTCATGTTTTTGTTGTTTTAGTTATATCGCGACGGTGTCTACTTGCGAAAGTGTTCTCAACAATGTTAATACACTGGAGTCCCACGCCGTCTCATTATACTGACAACGGATTACCCAAATTTAGAAGTATCCTCTAAATGCTCAACACAAAGCGAGGTAGCTTCTAGTATCATTTTTCAAGTATTTCTCATTGCCTGGCTTTGGGTCGGAATCACGACCTTCTGCATGCGAGGAGGAAGCTTTACCACTTGACCACTGCAACGGCTTTTCTTGTTTGCATTCAAAGCATGTAAATTATAAAGTTTTCAGAAACAATTATGCTGACTAGACCAAATTTATCAAAAATATCGTTTGTTCTTTAACAATTTATTAAAGAGTATAAACGTTCCGACAGGAAATTACTCTATTATTATGTTATTTAATGAAAACCTAACTTCTATTAAGATCATTAGAAGACATATCCACTATGCCATGCCTTCAGAAGCAAAGACCACAATGGAAATACGAGACGAGGTGATTCTCTTTTTGTGTTATTCGTGGTATTTATATAAATGGTATGATATAATTTCATGAATGAATTTTTTATATATCATGTGTTTTATTTGGGGAACAGGGGGACACTCAAAATCCCCATGGTGATACTCCCCATGGCTAAAAAAGCAGTCAAAACCCCCTCGACAGAATGGCAAGTTGGTCAAAATCCCCTTTTTTTTACCATGGGGATTTTGACAACCCCTTTATCTTTACCATGGGGACATTTACCACCCTGTTAATTCTGTCGAGGGAATTTTGACTACTATGCCACCTTTGAGTCATGATAGTTTCACCGTGGGAGTTTCACCATTGGGAATTTGAAGTACTCATTGTATTCATGTATGCGATACCGAAATTAATTTATCGCCACAATACGTTTCTTCTACAGCAAGCGATGTCACAGACAAAAATGACATTGATTATAAATAAAACATTTTCTTTGCCTGCAGAATAGTCATTACGTTTTATATTTGACAAATAAGCAAACATCGACGCCGTTTGAAGAAGTTATGTCCACAAATTAAAATGAAATATGCTCAACAATGTGTAAATGGTGATGATTTGGATTGTTGTAAACATCTTTTCTGCACATAATGTCATGGTTCAAGGACTACAATATCAAGCCAGTTGTGTTTTTATTCGTGCTGATGCTTTCTGTTGCAGACATTTTAACATACCTTAATTGCGTGTTCTTTAATTTAACACGACACAACTCATTATGTGTTTTGTTTTTGTGACGGCATCACGATACAATATTTGTCATGTCATGTTTAGTGTTTGCATGTATATTGTGGCATTTTCATTTCTTGTTTGCTATTGTTGTTTTATGTTGTTGCTTTCAGCAATGCTTTAGTCATATCGCGACGGTGTCTACTTGAGACAGTATTCTTATCGCTGCCACACTGGAGTATCATGTCGCAGGCACATTATTCTGACGTTTTATCAAATGTTATTGAAAGCATTTTGCACTATTTCTTACATTTTTGAAGAGTTACACCGATATTTGCCCTTCAAAATTTGACGATTTCGTAATGGAAGCCAAAAACTGCCCCGATGGAAAATGAAGATATGGTTCAGCTGTGACACTTATATAAAGTAGGCGTACGTGTCACATATGCTGTGACACTTATATTAAGTAGGCGTACGTGTCACAAGGGCATAAGTTATTTATTAGTTTTAAAAAGCTCATGCTGGGTCAGCACGATTTTTATTACATTAAGTTTAAAATAAATGAATGAATTGGGTATACAGCGTGCCAACACATTGTAGGTTAGTGGACGCCAACAGGAAGGAAGATTTCAGGTATCATGTACAAAAACAAAAAAAATAACATACATATTTTTACAAGAAAATGAATATGCACAATCAATTTAGTTTCGAAGTTTTATGAATGAAATTGTTATACATACATGATAGATTGATTTCAAATGAATATAAAGTTGTATGCGTATTTTTGTTTTCGGTATTAATTTGACGTCAATTAACGTTTAATCACATTGTTACTTTACAATCATTGTTGCTTCATCATAACCGACGCTTATCTCGCAATCTGGATTGTCCATGTTAACACGTTCAATGAAAACACTCACGAAGTATTTTGACTTGTGTTTAGATTTCATTCTTTGATAATTAAGAAATCTTCACGGAATCCCCCTTAGGCTAAACAAACATTTCCTTAAGCTGATTTGCTGATACATTTTTAGTGAACATCTGAATAACGCCTTCATCACGATCACTAAACTGGCCTAATATTTTTCATCACCCTGATGACAACTAATAATTCGGCTTTTAATCCTTAAAATATTTTTTTCTTTATTAGTTGATGATATATACCCAACCTAGGAACATTTAATTTATTCTTATATCCAGGTGCTGCAATGCATGTACATCAGTATTTATTTTGTTTATACGTATACATTTTTATGAATGAAGTTTTAAACGCACTATTTTGACACTGACGATTTATAACAAAAGGACGGACTATGCTTATTTAACAGTTCATTATTATAATCATAACCTAAAACGCCATTGTACTAATTTTTTGTTCCCCAAATTAAAAAAACAAAACTGGATTAATGATGAAAATGTAAACATGCAAATTAAAATGATGCCATGTTTGACTTTATTTGTGTTGTATGGTGTTTAGCGTCGCTTTCAACAATTTTTCAGTCATATCGCGACCGGTGTCTACTTGAGACAGTATTATGAGCGCTGTCACACTGGAGTATCATGCCAGACACATGGTATGATATCCCGCCCAGTCACATTATACTGACACCGGGCCGACCAGACCTAGAACTCTCCTCTAAATGCTGAGCGCCAAGCGAAGAAGCTTCTAGTACCATTTTTAAAGTCTTTGGTATGACCCGGCCGGGGATCGAACCAACGACCTTCCGCATGCGAGGCGGATGCTCTACCACTAGACCACGCTGCGGTTGTATGTCAATGTTTCTTAATTTATATATACGAGCAACTATAAAATTCCAATGGCGGATCTACTTTTGAAAAACACACGCACGCTTCCTTCTGAACTCCCATATTTTATTAAAATCTATTATATTTCTACTAAAAAACAAGTGTTCCCGTTCAGGATTTGTGTTGCACCGCCGAAATAAGTGTGCCCCCTCTAAACTGAAATTCTGGTTCCGCCACTGAATTTTGCCAGACTAAATAAACAAATGTACAAAGTTATGTTTTATCCTTCCCCCACCAGCTGTTTTACTACTTCCTTGTATTCGTATTCTGATAAGCTCAGGAGGTGAAACGCAATTTATTTGACAACTTACAGTTATAGAGGAGACATATTTTGTAGCAAATGCTGACACTTCTGGGGATTTTCTGACGTATGGTAGCAACGTCGCAGTTCCAAGTGTTAATTTATGAAAGTCGCACAAAATCATTGCCAGAACAAAAACAACCCTGTCATTATCAGATTCATTTATAAAATACAATGTCCAATCCTTTATCCTGGCGATACGTTGAGAAAGAGACAGACTGGTAAGGAAAGGAGAAAGTTGCCAACTATAATAAATATAGCAATATCAATCTAACTTCCCAGTAAACGACACGATAAAAGAATTGACTCGTAGCCAAACGCAGTCGTACAAACATATATTATAAAGTAATATATATATATATATAAGGCAGAGGCCTTGATATTGTATCTATGGTTTGCATTGTAGCTAGGCGTACTCGCCGTAGTCTGGTCTGTACATTTATGTCTTGGTTATTCACAAATAATTATCTCCATATATATATATATATATATATATATATATATATATACCTCAGATATATATCAGAGAATTATCTATGGAATGCTTAAGAACGCAGGTGTGTTTATTGCAAAGTGCGTATATACATATACTGAACTGAACAGCTCAGCCGCCACTTTTGTTTTCCAATATCTTTGTTAAAATATAAAGTAGCGCTATTTAACGTTGTATATGTCATTAACAGACAAGTATGTATTTTACGTAACATAAATTTCGTCTGTTAGCCCTCGATGGCATAAAAATGACGCTAAATATTCAATTCAATCAATCTTTCTTATTCAAGTCCAAATTTCATGGAAATTGCTTTGATACTTGAGAAAATTCATAAAATGCAAGGTACATAGCATGTCAGGTGGCGGGTTAGCTACTCCGTTCAGTATACATGCAAACTATACGAGACAAGTGTATCTTTAAAATATTATCTTCATTATGATACCATTCTCAAAATTATTTAAAAAACGAATGTATGTATTCGTGCGTATATGTCAAATCGTTCAATTTAGGTTTCTTACTAGATTTACAGTATTGTAGGTTACGGTTAAGCTGATCTTCTCCTAATTGACGTATTTGTGAATGTGACAATTCATGTATGAAACCTTGTGTTTTATCTCATAACTGACGTATTTGTGAAGGTTTTATTCTTTATTATAAGTCTTATCATGGTTCCAACATTAAACATACATAAACATAATCATTATATATACAGAACCATGCCATTCTGTTTAGGATCATAAGCGGCATTGTTATTATGATAATTCATATATAAAACCTTGTGTTTTATCTCGTAATTGACGTATTTGTGAATGTGGTAATTCATTCACAACACTTTTTGTTTTATCTCGTAATTAACATATTTGTGAATGTGATAATTCGTGTATAAAACTTTGTGTTTTATTTCGTGACTGACGTATTTGTGAATGTGATTATTCGTGTTTCATTTTACAATATTGATGTTTTATCTGATAAATTAAATTGATTAATTTGTGATTGTCCCGATTCATTAAACAGATTTTAAGTTTTATCTCTAGAAAAATTTGTGAATAAACAATATTGAACTTTTCTCTGATAATTGATTAATGTGATGCTTTATTTTGAATTGTGGTGATCAATTACGTAACCTTGAACTTTTCATCTTAAACTAACAAAGACGATTAAACTATTAATGGATGTCTCACGGCGACAGGAGGATTAGCATTATGGTTTTCGTCTCAATACAGTTTACATCGAGTTGCTCTATCAAGTCTCTGCGATCTGTCTTAAGTCAAGAACACGCATATCAGTCGTAAAATCCCTTGGTATTTTGCAGGGAAACTCTTAATTAAGAAGTCACTTTCTGTGTGTCAAATTACCACGTGTTTAATTTCGAATAAAAACAATACGAAACGCAAAAGTAGTTTATTTCAATTTTTGCTTAATATTAGAAGCAAGGATGGTTCCCAAAAAAAAAATACAAAAACAACAATTTCTCATTCATTATGGTTATCTGGTTTGTATTCAGTCGGTGTTGCATGTAGCGATTGGCTATTCAACACAACTATTATAGGGATTTTCGTCAAAAGAAAGTCAACGGCACTGGTTGAATTTTCAAACGAGGAGATAATTTTTGTCTTTAGTGCAATAGACTAGGCAGAGCACAAACTGGTGACAGAACGTTATTAGTACAACGAAAAGGAAATCGATAACCTGATTATTGCAAACTTTCTTAACCGAGGGAACATGTCATGGACTTGTCAGCTAATATCCCGAACTAATAAAATACGTTTTTTTGTCAGTTCAACAATAATATGTTAGTCAGTAACCTTTTTTTTTAATACGATCAATCTTCAAAACAAAACAAACAAATAAAAGTATAAGCAAGATCTAAGCTAACATATATGATAAGCGTTAATTCAGTTATCAATATTAAAATCGCGTGGTCCAGAGGTAGAGCATCGAATCTATCATTGGAGGGTCGTGGGTTTATCCTCCGCCGCAGCTATGTGTGGTGTTCTTGAGTAAGACGCTTTGTGCATATGCTAAGTAACTGGTTATACACAGGAATACTTCATGCGTGATTTGTCAAGGTTGTACAAACTCATTAAAAACAGTTTTGACCATATATTCGAGGTCATACATTGCAATTCATTTCCACTCGATTAGTTCAATCGGTAAAGCATCTAACTATCAATCCAGGGTCGTAAGTTCGAATCCTAGCCTTGCAACAGTTTCCATGACGATTAATATACGACATTGTGTCTGAGTATCATTCCTCTCACCGCTGATTCAATTGGAAAATTATTAGTTACTTGTGGAGATGGGGTGTGTTCGAGTACTGGTTAACATTTCAGGATCCAAGGAACATTGGTTATAATTATTGATCGTCTGTTAGCCCTCGGTGGCATAAATGACGCTAAATATTCAATCCACCGCTTTCTCGCCTTTCCCCCTTTGATTAGAGAAAATTCGATAAAAGTTCACACAATGATAGCAATATTCTAACCCGTATATTTGGCGATAATCCCTTTGTGAAACTTTCTGTTAAGGTCAGTGATAACTAAATTAAATCAAGGAAAAGACGTATGAATTGTACGAAAAAAAGCGATAAGCATTCAAAATGTAATTGAGCGCTGACCGCATATTTATCAAGGGCATACGATTATATATGGAACTGGAAGAATATGACAAAAAACATTGATGAAACTAAATTACATCTTTGTTCAAAAGTTCACAAGTACTGAGATATACAAAGAAAAACATTACAACATACAATGAAGCATTAACCCGCTTTCTACTGGGAATTATATCCAATTATAGCTTGAAAGAAAGTCATCGAAACTGGCGGCCATATTGATAAAGGACCGCTTTATTTGTATTACGTGCAATCGACTAGACATAGTACGATATCGTGACAGGGCAGTTAAACAATTTAGGAGAGAATAGTATGAGAATTTGCCATGACGGAATATTAACGGATTTCCACCTGACATACATATATCACAGACATAACAAGATATTTTCCGCTTTCATACACCTGTGTGAATAATCTTGAATGTTATTGCTAATGTTCAGAACTGTCGATTATTTTAGGACTGCAATTGCATTGACAAGCAAAGTGGATACGTACATCGGGGTTTTACATCGATCATTCTCAACAAGCTATTAAATATTGTCAAATCAAAACGTGATCGTTGTAGACGAAACGCATGGGCAATATGTTTCATTGCGATAATTTAAAGGACCATTACTCAGCCACTGGACCGGAACGCAAAGGGGGATAAGCATATAGGTTTTAGTGAAATACAACTGATGGTTCAAGTGCGTAAGATCTTCATCCTAACATTGAATAAGACTGTAATGAGGCCGAAACCATGCACCGATATATTCTATACTTATCCTTCTCAGCAAATACCATTGAAATGCGCGCGTTGGTTCAAGAAAAGAACCATAGACAAAATGTTAAATTCCGAAAGCGTAACGGGCTACAACTCTGTCAAAAACCATCAAACCGAAATATTAAAAATCACAAGACTTCACACTGATCATTGCCAGCAAATTCCGACCGTATATTCGATGGATTCTCCGGTCAAGATTTCCAAGTTCGACAATACAAAGGGTCGTAACTGAGTCAAAATTCATTGCACAGGAAAAAAGGGGATTTGCGAGACAATACCAAACACTGATCCGCTCAGCAATTGTTCGGCTAAATCGAACTAAAAATGCCGGAGGGTTTATCCTGGCATTTTTTTTACTTTCGGAAATGCAAAAGGCCGTTACTAAGCAAATACTTATCGAACTGGAACGCAAAAAAGATATGGGCAACTATATCTTACACTAACCCTTTCAAACAACTTTTGGCTAAATCCATCCGATCATAGATGAATTATTCATACAGTATTTTCTAACAAACACACGGAAAACGAAAAAAATATGTCTCCTCAAGAAAGGAACAGAATTTTTTTCGCAGCATTTTGGCTTACTCTTAAAATATACTGGTCAAGGTATGTATCTATCTAAGAAATTTAAATCGGGAACTAGTGCGGATTATACGTATCGAATCCATTTACGTCAAAGGCGACACATTTATGTCAAAATGAGTCGATGCCAACCCATGAATATATTTTACAACGAAAGTTGTTAAGAACCAAAAGAATGTTTGAAGAAAAACGAAAGAAAACTAATATTTTATCAATAGAGAGAAATCCTTTGGTGAAATTGTCCACCCCCTTTTCCATAGTACATTCACATACAAATTATAATTACATAAAGAAATAAAGTTTAGGATTAGTACAGAATAGGTCAGAGAAAATAGAAAAATAAGGTAGAAGAGCAAAATATTTTTAGAAAGGAAAGGTGAATTACTTCACACTTTGACTTTATAGATTAAATTTAATTTATTTAGAAAAGTTGCAGGTTATTCCATTTGTTTTTCTTTGATCAGTGCAATTAAGTTAGTATAGCTACTCAGGTCAATATATCAAAATGAGATCAATGAATAATTTAATTATATGTATATTCGTTTTTCATTTAAAAACATTTTAATTTATGTACAAAAACTTCTCGAGATGACTTTCCCAAAAAAGGTGTTTATTAGATTCCATATGCATATTGCAGAAATCAAACAAACGTGTGTTATTAATATAACATTTAAATAGAAATTAGTTGTAAGTTTTGTAATATTATTTATGGGGTAAGTGACAACGAGCAATGCAGATGGCCGCTATCCGCTTTTTAAATGAAGATATATAAGGATAATCAAATACTGGATAAGGCTATTAAAGTCGGATAATTTGATTTTAAATTGTGTATATATGAGTACATACGACTATGAAAATGGAAAAATAATTTGGTTGCCGAGTGTAAAATATATGTAACATAACTATTGGTTTATGTAAGTTTGGGATGATCCAACTTATGGTATTATTAAAAACAATATGTCAATATTTTGCCAAAGAATAGTAACTTGTTTTATTTAAAACTGGAGTGCAGCTCTCATTTTAAATAGTTCTCAACGTTTTATACAGAAATGTAAAATAAACTTTTGGTTATGAAAGTTATCTTGATGTGTATTAAAACCTAACGCAGCATGTTAACTAAGTTACGACTGTCTTCTCATTCACCAGAATCGAAACTGGTAGATATTCCAGGGATAGAGTAGACAGAAACCAACGAAAGTGCCAATTTTGTAACATTAACGATATTGAAGACAAGTTTTGTTTTATTGTGATAAAGATATAATGATATTAGAAGTAGATTTATAAATGACATATTATATTAGAAGACCAAGAGTAGTTAAGTTTGTAACATAATTACAATCTTCAAACAAAATTGAACTTGCCAAACTTAGCAAAAACATATCGAAGCTTTAAAAATTAGAAGCACTTGGCAAATGTTATGTTTGTGTTGTTAATTGATAAGCTGAATTAATTTATTGTAATTGGGTGGGTAAAATACTAAGATTATATGTGTAAATCATATGTTTTTGTTACTTAATATATTTTGTTTAACAGATACGTCTATAAATTAAACATTTTATACCTTTGATGTTTATAATGCTTATATGTGTCGTGCAAAATTATCGTCAATTGTATGTAACTATAATGATGAGAAACTGTAAAGTTTAAGTCAATAAAATATGTCTATATCATAATAATTCATTCTGATTTAACCATATTGCATTTGTACATAGCTGATCATCATCATGATTAATAACATATATATATATATATATAAACCGGCTGATTCAAATCGATATATATGTTATATATTACGACCGTATTATAAATAAGGCTTACATTTAATGAGATCATAAAAAGGAAAACTTATCTTATATCAATAAGAAAGAAAATTTTGAGCTAAAATGTGAGACCATATAAAAATCTGATACAAAGATAGAATATCATAGATATATATTCATGATAATCAAGAGGCTTTTGATAGCAACCTTGAAATAATCAAGATTATGTGTGGAGGTAACATTTTCCATAAGGTGGATCCAGCTTAAACAAAAGTTTTAACCCAATACCTTTGACTTTTGGAACTATATAAGAACCTTTGACCTTGATTCTAGTATGAGAATATACAGTTGAAGCAGATATAAAATCATTTTGAGTTTTTGCCGTTTGTAGACTGACCACACAACATACTCTACACCTTACTGATGGCAATCATCACCGTCTTTCCAGACAAATTTTCTATTACGAAAACACAATTTAGAAATGATATCCGAATTATTGCTGTTATAAATAATGTTGTTTTGCGTAATTCTATATTCACTGTCTCATTTTCAGCCTACTGTTAGCCTGAAATATGATAATCCCCTGAATTCCCGTGTAACTGGTTATTTATGAGGAGAAATGCGAGCCCGTTTAATGGCTTCTCTGCTATATAGGAAATGATGAAACTGACTAGTAAGGTTTTAAATTCCAGTTATACAAATTGAATATAAATCACCATAATATATTTAGTTTGTCAAGGGACGCTCCTCTATTTCTCTACTGACTCGATGATGAAAAAGAGTTCATCGTATGACTGCAGAAAGAAAAAACAGTATAAAGGTACGGTATAGGAAGAACGGTGTTTAGTTAAAACAATATTTTATTCATATTGGTTATTCAAAGTACATATATTTAGCATACATTAAACAATAAAGCAAAAAGACATATGTTTAATGAATTATGTGAAAAGGATACAAAAAAGCTTAGAAGCTTGTGTAAATCTGCTTCCATGACAGTTATTTTACATTTCTTAGACTTTATCATTTTGTTCCGAAATAATTTCAATTTGGCCAAATGTGCAAAAATTGATAAAAGAAATAATAGTTTATTCAGAATATTTCTAATAAAAAAATGAGTATTGGTTGAAGAGAAGGAAAGAGACTCCACTGATTTTATTTTCTTAATCGATTCATTCCGATACAGGTGTTTAGTGAACCTCATTAACCAGGTTGTAGCTAGCGGTTTGTTACAAACCAGTCAAAGTGATGATTGTTTTGAAAATTCCAGCGAATTTAAAATACAAATATTCTTCTATTCAAAATTTTATATTGTGTACAATATATAAAATTGTTTTACACGAAACATGTCTGTATAGTTATATCCGATTATGCTTTGATTGCTCCCCCCACCCTCAACCCACCCCTCTCTAAAGTTGTATTTCTTAACTAAATAGTTGTCCTTAGCCCCAACTCGAGTTATATTTCTTTATTAAATAGTTGCCGTATGTCTCAAGCTACTATATAAGAAAGCATACGTTTTCTTAACGATTGCATCAATCGTTTTTGTTGTTGTTACACAAGTTATCTGAGATAGTAAATAAAAGGTTCAGTTAATGTTGTTGCTGTTACATGTGTTTTTATCATGTGCACCGTCACAATTAATTTTTTTTTCTTGAGTTGCTTCTGTTCCCGCACCGTATTCTGACTTACCTTAAATTACATCACTCTTATTCGTGATGCTTTCTTCTCTTCATTGTGCCTCATTAAACAGAATAAAATTTAATAATTAATTTACGCAAGGGTCCTCCCAGTCGGAGTGGTTATCTCATGGACACTTAACTCTCGCAACTGAAGCATTTCGTACCAAAATAAAATGGATATATGCAGCTAGTTTCCTGAGTTTGAAGGTGTGATTTAGTTGTAGTAGCTGATAAAAATTATTTTCACCGGAATACCAAGACTGTAAACATTGTAGTCTCAGATCCGCATATCTCGGACACAGAAAAAATACATGATATTCATCTTCTATAACGTTTATATTCGCATGAATATAACAATATGTACACTTTCGGTCTTGCCTTTCAATATTTTCGTGGCGACCAGTTTGTATTTTGAGCTTGTGACTAGAACATCGAAAACGGGCAAGAGATTTGTTTATGTAAAAAGGGAATTTCAATACAAAGATATTTTTCTTGATTTAATAAAGTTTTGAAATACTTATAGGTGTCACCACGTGTGGATTCTGCAATACTACCATGCCAGTACTAGGTCATGCAATCTGATAGTCGTTTTTTTAATGCTAAAATAAACATATTAATATCCCCCACTTCATGTGAAATCCAAACATACCCGAATCCATATCGAAACAATAATTTCTGACACTTGAAGCCCAAGTTTTTCTTTCAACATCAGTTAGATCTTTAAGCATTCTATAACAATGTTTTGGATATCGGTGATTTGGCATGTTATATTTTACACCAGTACTTAATTTGTATGATAAGTAACGCACAAAGGAAGCCTTCCGCACTCGCCGAGCGCTACGCTATTATTTGCAGAACTATTTACACCTAAAAAGTATTTACAAAAAATATTTTGAACGGACTCAATTGCACTTGAACATTCGTAACCCCATATCTGTGATGCATAACACAATATAGGTTTTACCATTGAATCAAACAATTTAAATAGTTCATAATGTAAAAATCGTTCAAATGGCCTTTGATAATTTCGAATAGAATATATAGCTTTTTTGGCTATGTAGCAAGTTTGCTTTTGGCGGTCAACAGAATGCCCATGAATATATATATACGATGTTGTTTTTATGAGATTTCCTCTGTACGACTACTTATGGCCCACTGTCTCGTTCCAATATTATATTGGAATGGATCAGTAATGACATTTGGCGTACGTATGGAACATTTAGTTTTATTATACATAGATTTAAATACAGATAAAATTTTACCATGAATGCCTTTACGCGCAATACTATTAAATACTTTATTATGAATTAAAGTGTCAAACGCTTTGCTTAAGTCTACGAAAAGACAGTAAAACGCCCTTCTTTTTTTTAATATATTTCTGCACAAGTGCTTGTAAGGAGAAGATGTTATCTATTGCAGAATAACCAGATCTGAAGCCAGCTTACGCCTCATCAATCTTATGTTCACGTTAAGTCCTAACTGTAAACTCTTTGCGTAGCAATATTAGAAAATATTTTGTACATAATGCTTATTAGCGAAATTCCTCTGTAGTTATTTGGGTTGTCTTTTAATCAGGATTTGTGTATTGGGCATAGAATACTTTATGACCAAGCAAATGGATAAATACCGCTATCTAAGATTTTGTTAAATATTGTATTTAGATATGGGACAACTTCAGTTTCTGTATTTTTAAAAAAGTCTGCTCCGATTCCAGAAGTGCCTGAACTCGTACCGGATTTCAATCTCCGGATTCCTGAAATAATGTCTGCGTCTGTAATCGGGTCATTTAGCACGTCTGCGGTGATGTCAATATTTATCAAAGCATTATCATCTTGTAAATCAAGTTCAATATTCGAGTTGTCTTCAATGTATAAAAGTTTACGGAAACAGTCAATCCATTCTTCATTCGATATTTTATACTTTTGATGAGAAAACTGTTTTGATTCTTTAATTTTTCTTCCAAAAAGAAGAGGGATCGGTACGCGAATCTATTAGGTCTTGTCGTTTTTTTTGTTTCATATTGTCGTTTTTTTAATAAGATCATTTTCTTAACTTGTTCGGAATTTTCACAGTAATTAATATTTTCTTTATTTAAGTGTTTCGCAATCTGCATACCACCATGGAGGATGTTTGTTATGGTTATAATGTTTCTTTTTACTACGCATTGATTCAGCTGCAAATTTATATGTGTCTGTAAGCATAATTACTGCTTTATTTATATCAGAGTTTACATAATTCATTATATCATCACGAGATGTGCGTAAAAGTTCTCGGATGTTTTCTATAAAAGTATCTCGGTACCTATCTTGCCATCTGTATTTTGCATATTCTTTCATATTTACAGTAGGTATATTGATCTCAGGACCATTTGGAATATCCCTTTTTGAAGTAAACTTCAACTGACATTTAATTGGAAAATGTAACCGAATCGTCACGATATTCAACGTTAAAATCAGAAATACTTGCAAAAATATCGCTTGATACAATAGTGTAGTCAATCTACACTAGCGCCATTATAAGCTATACATGTAAAATTACCGTTTACATCACCAAAAAGTCTACCATTTAAAATATGCATATTATTACAGCTGCATAATTCAACTAGGGATTTGCAAAAATTGTTATATCTTAAAGAATCCATATTATTTCTTGGCATATCAAAGTCATCTCCATCATAATCAGTGTCTCCAACAAAATTTAAAGTATCGTTAGGTATATAATCACGAAAATCTTTTGTACTAGAATTCAGATCTCCTGCCAAAAATATATTACAATCTGGATATATTGATCTTAATTCAAGTATGCTATTCCCTAACAGCAAAATACCATTGGAATCAGCTAAATGATTATAAATACTGGAGTTTTCAGGTGACACATATGCAAAATACATAATAATATCTGCATATTATGTCAGAAAACGTTGTTTCAACTCAGATTCATCCTACCAAATCAATAAAAGTGGGACGCCATTCGTGACATGTACTTTTATGATTGTCGCTTTACCTTTGCTTTTTTTAAACCTGACCTTTCCGAGTAAACTTTAAATTGACAAATATAGACTATCTATTTAGAATACGCACTAGTTAAAATAAAGGCGGGCACAACGGTTCGTACATGTCTAGTATTTCAATCGGATTTGCTCAGGATATAAAAAAGTTCTCTGAAATTATGAAATAACATGGTAAATGATTAATTAGAAGTTTATATATGTATTTGGCAATGAAAAATACTAATATGTTGCTGTTTATCTGAGTGTTTCCAAAGTGTTAAGGTGTATATGGCAACAAGAATTTACGTCTCGGAACGGTTGGTAACAAAGACGCGTATGGGGAGCTTAAACATGTTTAACATGTGCACCCAACCTCGCTCTTTTATCAGGTACAGTTCTACACATACAAAACACAGGAACCTTGTCAACCTCACTCTTGTATCAGGTACAGTTCTACACATACAAAACACAGGAACCTTGTCGACCTCACTCTTGTATCAGGTACAGTTCTACACATACAAAACACAGGAACCATGTTAACCTCACACTTGTATAAGGTACAGTTCTACACATAGAAACCACAGGAACCTTGTTAACCTCACATTTGTACTAGGTACAGTTCTACACAAAACACAGGAACCTTGTTAACCTCACACTTACACTTGTAGCAGGTACAGTTCTACACTTAAAAAATACAGGAACCTTGTTAACATTGCTCTTGTATCAGGTACAGTTATACACATAAAACCACAGGAACCTTGTTAACCGTACATTTGTATCCGGTACAGTTCTACACTTAAAAAATACACGAACCTTATAAACCTCGCTCTTGTATCAGGTTCAGTTATACACATAGAAAACACAGGAACCTTGTTAACCTCACATTTGTATCAGGTACAGCTCTACACTTAAAAAAAAAGGAACCTTATTAACCTCGCTCTTGTATCAGGTACAGTTATACACATAGAAAACACAGGAACCTTGTTAACCTGAAACATTACGGTATTTTGTCAACATTCAACATGGGATCGCCTATGAATAATAACTCGCAGTTTTTTACACCACGACTTCGCAAATCTCTCGAAATACGTTTATTCGTGCAATTAAAATATATATTTATTTATTTAAAATAGTACAACATATACTGCTGATTCTGGTGGTGGAAAAGTCATCAGTTACCTGCGCAAATTGGTGTGCTGGAGTACTAGTTAAACATAACTTAATCTCTGCATGTTACTTACTTCCACCAATAACCAGGTGGGAAGGGTAGTTTGATCTTAGAAATCCCCTTACTAAACGTCAGAAATTATGGTCGGACGGTGATTGGAACCCACGATACCTGGTACATCTGTAGCTCGCGTAATAAACTAGGCGTAGAACAAAACCCCTTACTAAACGTCAGATTATGGTCGGACGGTGATTGCAACCCACAATACTTGGTACATCTTTGGTTCGTGTAGTTGACTAGGAGTAGTACAAACCAATGACATAGCAATATTACAAATTCGGATTTATTCATATGGATATTTGCTAATAAGAATTAGTATTATCAAATTAATGCCACATGCCCTTAATAACATTGGAATGATAATAAATTATCTCCATTTAACTCGCGCACTGTTCCATGACATATAAAATAAAAAAGAAGCAATTTTGATTTTTAGAAAGTTATGTTATTGAATATAGCCTTGGTTATGACTCCGTTTTTTTAGTCATAATTTCCCTTAAACCTGTCAATAAGCTTTGGTTTCTTAAACACACTGCTTTATTAAAGCCTATTCTCGATTTCATCTTAACTTATATATAATTTCAAAGGATTTAATTGCGATTGAACAAGTCAATATTACCTGAGTTTACAGTGATGTTACAGTTACAAATCGGAGACGCTGTAATAATAAAAAATGTAATCATGAACAATGCTAGATCTTAGAGCCGTAAATAAAAAAAAGTATTAAATGGTGGATGGCTAATAAAAACGACACTGTGGTAGAATCGAAACTGAATCACTATACTGAAAGTATATACCAAACACAAAACGTGGCAGTTATAGCTAATCCTTGTTTGTTCTTTTAAAATGCATTTTCCATATTTAAATACTTATTTTTTTATTTGAAAGGTATTATTGGTGGATTCTGAAAGGATTGACATGTGTTTACACTGAGCAGAACAAAACCTCTTATATGACCCCTACTTTTCTAATCATAATGTGGTGGTTGACAAACAGTAGAATGCAAATTTCGCTCGTTTCATTAGCAAGCCTCTTGATTAACAAGCCTTCAAACTATTATTATTAACTATAGAACAAAGAATAAAAACTAATGGTGGGCTTACACATTTGTGATGAACCAACTTTAAAAATATGCAGTCAATATAGCGGATTAAATTAAAATTGAATTAAAGGCACGCGATATTTTTAATATTTACAAAATAAGTGAGAAATTTATTTTTGGAAAACCTGGGCGCGTTTCCGAAGTTAGGAAGTCTCTCTTCAGTATATTTCAGGCATGTTTTGATAGATATCGGTAAGTCATTAAGAGTTGAGTTGTTTCGCATGCATCTTAGAAAGATATGTTTATTTATAAATTGTTGCCAGTTTTAACATTTTTAAATGGAATTGACAAACTGCTTTTAAGTTGAAATAAATCCTGTAACAGTTATTGTCTCTCGGCAAATTAGATTTATGATTTATAAATCAATATTCAATTTGAATCCGAAATTTTCTTTATGTATTTATTTAAGGGGTTTGAAAAGGCAGCTAATCGAGAGAACGAAATGAAGTTAAAGCTCCAACTGCGATAGAAAAGCCACAAGATGGCTCTGGGACAAGTGTTTCCCTTTTGAGACAAAGTATACTTCTTCAGGTTTTTTAAGACATGCATTAGATTTTTTGATTGAAGGTAATGGTGAAATATGTACACCAATAACCATGTCGAGCACGGTATGCGGGAGAAATGGCGAGATATCTAGAGAGAGAGATGAGGTACACAAATGAAATCTGACCAATGTTTGACAGGTTCTTCTTAATTATATGTATGGTTTTGTTGTACTAGACGTCTCACTACACAGTTTACATGATTACACGATTCTATGTAATTTGGGTCGAAATATTTCTAAAATGGTTTACAAGGACTTTGATTTCTTGCTGCAGATGAAAACGCCAACATCGCACATACTACAACAAAACATCACTGGAAATCAACTTGATCTAATTTTGGATGTATATAAAAGCCTTTGGGAACTCCTTTTTTAAAAAAAAAACCCAACAAACTAATAGTTGTCGCTGCATTGTTTTTAAAAACTAAAACTCTTCAAACCACCAGTTATTATACATGGTTTATATATTCCGACAAATAATAGTATGGAAATATACTTTTAACTTTGTATAATATAAACAAAATTCAACTACGCAGTAGATACCTGAATTAGTTGAATCTTCTTTTTTAACAATATGTATTTTAATAATTTTAAATAAACATACATGTATTATATAATGTTTTCAAAATTCATTTCTAAAAGATATTAATTGTCGGCTAGGCCCTACTAAGTCTGAAATAACACGTGTGTAGTGACAAATTGTAAAAAATGATCAATATTACACCAATTTTTGTATTAGCAGAAACCGAAAAAAGCTGCTTTTCGCCAGACATGTAAAACAAAATTATTGAGCGTGCAATACAATTATAGTTTAGCATCAAGGATCAGATGAGCAGAGTTTCAATTGAGTAAAATACTTTTCACACGTATGCTTAATGCTGATTCTAACTAGGATTTTGGCTAGGTTGTAAGCTTTTGTTTCACAAAAGTTGCTAAAATGATTGTTTAAAAAGATACATTGTCGATAAATGGAAGTGACCGATGTGTTTAGAGAAAAGTGGACTTGTGCCCTCCCTTCATTACTTACTATAACCTCCCATTTATGTATTTCGGTACTTCCTTAAATGTGTCCTAATTGATTGAATAAGTCTAGTCTTCCTTTATTATCCTAAAACCCCAAAATATTTTGTTATAAATATGCCGGAGCAACACCGACTTTGCACTGAACAACCCTTGATGCAAGTGCCAGACAGTACATACAAGACATACATCCATAAACTATTGAACATTCTTTATATGAGAAGATTTTACAAGATATTGCAAAATAGTTGATGTAAACGTCTAAACAACCAAATCAATACAACCATAACACTCATCCTACTGGTATGGGCCGCAAAAAATACTTACAGACAATGTAACCATACTTTGTAACGTTCTATAGCTAATTAAGTTATACAGGTGTCTTCAGTCTCGCGCCGTTTAAGAACGAGATATACGTAAGTCAAGTCAAACTATTTTTTTATATTTATGACCAACTTTGTTAGTTCTCGATGGAAAAACTACCTGTACTTAATTTCATCAAACTTTTTAGTCTAAAACCAAGACTCAAATTCAAATGTAGTGATGTTTAGATATTTTTAATAGCGAAATATTCAGTTCGAAATAATATAAGGTTATTTTACAGTGTTCTGTACAAGTTCAGACTGCATTGCACGAGTAAGTATTGTGGTGAACACCATAGTGGACGAAACGACGTATACGAAGGGAAACACGAGGTTAGGTACATCCGTTAAACGGGTTCAAGCTCCTCACTGTTATGTATTACTGGTTACCGTTCCAAGGCAGTGAGCTTAATTGTTATTTATTCTGAATGCACTACATACATATATATATATATATATATATATATATATATATATATTGTACTTTTGCAACTATACAGTTATTGCGTAGGCACTGTCGCTCGAATGCTACGCATGTTGTTCAACTTTACATAGTTTGTGATTGCCCAGGAAATTGATGACCGTTTCCCTTGAATGTACGTCTGTTGTTGATGATCTTGACCTAGTTTGTCACTGCAATGGGAATTGGTGATTGTGTAGCTCGAATGCTACGTATGTTAATCTTTACCTAGTTTGTTAGTGCCCAGGGAATTGGTGGTTGTGTCCCCTAAATGCTTCGTATGCTGTTGATAAACTTGACCTAGTTTGTCATTGCCCAAGAAACTGGTGGTCGTGTCCCTTGAATTCTACGTCTTATGTTGATCTTGACCAAGGTTGTCACTACCAATGGGAACTGGCGGTCATGTCTTTTGAATGCTACGTCTATTGTTGATGATCTTGACCTAGCTTGTCACTGCCCAGTGATCTCCTTGTTGTGTCCCTTGAATGCTACGTCTTTTGTTGATGAACTTGACCTAGTATGCCACTGCCAAGGGAACTGGTGTTCGTGTCCCTTGAATGCTACGACTGTTGTTGATGATACTGACCTAGGTTGGTACTGCCCAGGGAATTTGTGGCCGTGTTGCTAGTATGTTGGGCATACGTTGTCTTCATTAATAACATTCTCAATTGTACATACATTGTCATACGTTTTGCGTTATTGTATATACATGTCATGGGAAAATATCAGTTATTTTAGGTGAAGTTGCATCTTCTCGTCCAGGAACGAGACTTTTATGTACTTAATCGTTGCTAAGGGAACAATAGCATTTTAACCGATGACAAAAAAAAATATTTAGTTTTGTAATTGGACACTTAAGGAAGATCAGTCAAACTAGTGTTTATTGAAAGCTGTGATAAAAATAATATAAAACATTGGGACATTGCGTGACATTTACATTGTTTAAACGAAAGCTAATGATTCTCGAAGAATACAGAATATTTTAGTGTTCATTAGTTATGTTCTAAGAATTCACTAGCAATGTTGTACAATAAAAGAAGAAAATGACAGATATCAATTGCAAAGGCCAGGAAAATGAAAAGCCGGAAAGAATGTTTTCGAAAATTCACCACACTACATATTTTAGATATCCGATCGATGTCCAGTAAAACAAACATTCTTTACATTTAAATAAGAACACATATTGTATCCGCATTATATCGAAACTAGTTTTTATTGGTTCTTTATTAAATTATGTTTGTCACCGGCTTTTAGGTAAGACGAGCGTGATTAGCTTATCTAGGACACCATTGAAGATTAGATTACTCCTTGTGTTTTTGTTCTAAGTGCATATTTCAGTCGAATTCCAGTCCAACGATTTTTCGTTTATACTCCAAAACGTTTCTTAATTCGTCTATCAGGTTGTGAAGAAATATTGTAGAGAACAACACTAGAAATTGCGTGTGCTCCTCTTAACCTCGATCCGCTACAAGGAGGACACAGTTATTGCCTTTGATTTTATTTCAAATCCAAGTCTTGATCCGGCCACTACAAGTAAGTAGCAATTATGCTTCGCATCATTTCTCCTAAAAACTTTATCGTTATACAGTTAACTTGTATTTATAGCCTTATCCCGAGGAAGTCAGAATTTGAAATATGTAACAAGAACAATATCAAAAATCATGCTATGAACAAATGTTTTGTCAGGCATTAAAATGATAAATGTTGTAACTACCCCATTGAAAGTCTGCTATCAGAAATCGTACTTTGTCAGCCATTACAATGATAAATGCAAGTAGCCTAGTTAGTAACAAACCCGCAGATACATTGTATTGTAAATTGTATTGGAGAGGTATGCAACTAATCCGGTTACACAGAAAGCACTGAATCAGACAGATTTTTTGTCATACTGACGACAATGCTAGATTCGACTCTAGCATGCCGGATGTGAGCGCACTTCTGTATCGCTATGAAAGTGATTTATCGTACGTAGTACAAATACGTTTAAGATTTCTTTCAATAAAACAATGAAATCCCGCTGATAGTTTTTTTGTAAACAAGGAAGAAAACAATATCTTTTGTTTGTTTTATTGAATGAAATCAGAAACAATTTTTTTCTGATTACATTCAAACTATTTTTTTCTGATTTTAATTTATATCGAATGAATTAGGCGACAAATCCATTTTATTTAAAGATACATCGACCTATAAATAAATAGGTCATTTTGTGCATGCAATAGGTTAATTATTTATCTGACGTCAATAACATCAACATATTGTTATAAAGATACTTAACACTATTAACCAATTTATAATGAAAGAACTAATTAAACATATTGATGAGAAATGTACATGCATCAAATACAAATATAAATAAAAAGTCACAGGACTGTACAAAGTATATAATTTAACATTTCCTCAAGTTGCTAAAGTGTATTTAAATCTTACGACCTTAGATGAATCCGATGATCAGGTGTGATATCCGTCTATAATGAACAGGTGTGTAAAGTTTGATTTTTCTAAATAAACGCAGAGGAAGGCTTTATATTCTACGCGGTTTCTCTAGAGAATGTCCAAACTGGACTTCAATTTCAAGAAGCAAAACGCCTTGTTAACATCCAATCTCCATCTGTTCCTTCAGGAATATCATATGCTGAGGTGAGTAGAAATGTAGAGAAAAAAGTAACAAAGTGTATGGAGATACAAACTGATATCACTTGCTAAATAATAAACCATTGCCAAATACTAATTCTGTACCTGGTAATTCCAAGGTCTCATCTGAGACTTAGACCTCTACATTGATATTAAAACCTCTTATACAACATAAACTTAACTTTAAAAATAATAAGAAAAATATTAAATCTATTTCTGATCAGAAATCTGCAAACTCGGGGAATGTCCCGAGCTCCCCAAAACCATCGAGCTCATGTAATACCAAGAGTTTGATTTCCCCACGCAGGGCTAGAAAGATAAATCTGGCCTATGCCAAATAGTGTGTCAGATGGCCCTGTACGGTTGCACAACAAATTTTCACACATTGATATGGACAGCAATGAAGCACCATCGGATTCTACCAAGGTCGTAAAAACTAAAGCCCCTTTGGCTCCTATACTTCCATCTAAATGAACGATTCAAATTCAATATCCAATTTGTGACCAATATTTCTTGAAAGTAGTTGACCTTCACTTCTTGATAGAAATCCACGATAGCAACTTCGCAAAGCAGATTGGCATATGTTCAAAATCCGTAACGCCCTCAAAAACATTTTATGATAATGACTGCAAGAATGAAGTCAAGGATCGTAAAAAAGCGTTAAGTCAATTTAATTTACGACCTACACAACATAATTGGGACAATTTTATGATTTTTCGTGCGAAAACAAGACGTACTCATTAGAAGAGTAAGAGAAAGTCCTGGATAGATTAAGTCTCTAGGCTTAATTCTCGTACTAACCTTAAGAAGGCGTTGGACATGGTCCGAAAAATCAACGGTAAGGGTATTCCAAATGCGTTAACCTGTTTAAATACTGGAAATCATACTGCTACATCTGGCAAAGACATCGTTAATACTTTGGCACATATTTTTTCGAAAAATTCATATACTAATTGCAACCCAAAATTGTTAAAACAAACATCAGACTGAAAAACAGAAACTGAATTTTAAATCAAATAATTTAGAAAACTATAATAAGAAATTATCTTTGAGTGAATTAAAAACAAATCTTTAAAGAAGGCACATGATACATCAGCCGGTCCTGATGATATCCATTATCAACTTCTAAAACATTTACCCGAATCGTCCTTATTAATCATACTTGATATATTAATCTTTGCGCGCACAAAATGACCTATTTATGTGTCGTACGTGCCGTAAAACACCATTCATTCAATTTTATATTATTTTGGTTTTGTCAGCGTATTTTTCTCTATCATACTATGACTGTATCAAACATTTTTGTTATTTTTTCTATTAGTTTGCTGATGAGACTTTTTGAATTTGCTACAATGTTTATAGGGAATCGTTGGTCATTATAAAAATTGGTACGCACTCTTGGTTTGAATCTTGTATCAAATAATTCGCTGTATACAAAATTAAAAGACCACTGCCCTTCTTGACAATCTTGTATCTCCACAGTTCGCCACGATGGAATTGTTTTTCGGAGGTTCCATATTTTATGGATTTACTTTGTTGACATATGCGTCAAATTAGAACAATATTTCGGGGAAATATCATCACTGTCCTTTACATCGATAGAACTACCCGTAGTACACAAACAAAAGAAAGCAAGTCCATCCTGCATCGTAACAAACATAGATCATAACCCACCACCACATTATTAATCAATACATAATTATGATAATGATATAATTTATACGAAATAAGGTGAAACAGTTTTACCATCTCTGATCAGTCATTAGAAACTTCGTCACTTGGAAGTTAACACCTGGTTTACGGGTGATGTCCCTCTTTTGCCTCTCATAGTTGAGGCATTGAACAACATGTACCTGTACATCTTCATCCGACTTGCAGTTTGCCAAGAACGATGAACATTTTGACATACGTGTGTCATTTTATTTCTTAAACGAAATGACCTTTAAATTCCCTAATAACAAAGACTGTTAAGTAAACTACAACAGTTAGTTGAAAGTCGGTCAAATTAACAGAATAGCAGAATGACATTTTCTCATGCTGCCAGCAGAACAGAAAAATGAAATAAATTAAGTCTGCAATTCTGCAATCTTGGCATTAGTTAACATACTGGATAGTAATACCGTGACAGCAGTCTATTTAATTTAACCCATCAAGTTTGGTTAAAACAAACGCTCTCGGTTCTTGTGGGCAGACTATGCCTACTTCTGGCTTCGAGTTTAAAATCTAAATATTAAATATATAAAAAACAAGTTTTGTTGAAGTAATACTTCACGACATTCCAGACGACAAGCAATCTGAATATACGTACACATAACGAGATTTGGTTAGATATTTCGACTGTGGTAAGTAACTTTATTTTGTGTGTGTTCACTTCCATACTTTTAATTCTTTGTCTGCCTGAAATAAGGATAAACATAAATGTTCATTTTTGCATGCACGTTTGTCTGAAGAAATACGCTTGTTATGCCACATAACGTACAAAAGGACAATGGGACATGTATCTGTCTTTAACATGTTACATATAATTGTAATTGACATATTCACGAATTTCAAAGTGATGACGTTAGAATGGCGGTCCGATCCGAGAGATGAGTGTTTTCAAATATCTTATTTGTATTTATTCAAACGCAACCTAGCCGGGCCCGATTATCTCAGTCGACTACGCGTCGGACTATCAATCAAGGGATCGGGAGTTCGATTTTGGTAAATTAAGCATAAAGTGAATATTTCGTGAGGGGGTATATTAAATGCAACACAGTTCACTATTCTGTGTTATTGCCTTAGTAACAGTCAATGAATAAAACGGAACCTATTAACCTGCTTGTATGTAAAATGAGTAAAAATGAACTACTAAACCAACCTTTTTTCAATAATTTCTTTTCATGATTAAAAATATCATTATTTGTATGCTTACTAAAAAGTTATTCGTCTGTAAGCCCTCGATGGCATAAAAACGACGCTAAATTAAAAAAAAATATAGGTGTTGAATCTCTGAATTATGTTATAGGTTTCTAATCTATGCAGTGTTATACCGAAAGGTTCTCTCAACAGTCTGATCATTTATTGTATTTGTTACCTTTTTACTGTATTCAGAGATACTTCCAAACACTCTACTAGAAAAGACAAAGATGTCGATACAGACAACGGAACAAAGAAGTCTTCAGATTTTAACCAACAATATCAAAGTAAAGTAAAAGTATAGTGTTTGTTCATTATAGTGTCACCCCTATTGAATGGGCCAGCCACACTGGGCTTATGTGACACCTTAATGCTGTACACAGTTACATCTCGAAAGCTATCATTGTCAGGCGTCAGGCTGTTAGACATTCGGTACCCCTTAATTTAACGACCTCCCGCTTCTGAAGCAGGACGCCTTAACCACTAGGTCAAATATATTTGTTAAAACTGATACTTTAGAAACACATTTTATTTAAGAAACGTTATGAAATAGCGATCATAAACGGCGTTAAAGATATACATGTACTTTCGAACATATGTACTTTTACGTAATAGAACATGCCTGCAGTTTAATAACTTTTTTTTTTTTTTTTTTAATCAATTGATGTATTAACAATATTCGTCGACTTCTTTACACACAGATACACACACGTCATTTACCAGCATAGCATATACCGTCTCTTTGGTAGAATATACATGTACGCTGATAATGGAAACTCAAACATTTTCTGGTAAAACGGAATAGATGAAGAAAACGGTATGAAAGATATTTAATATAAAAAAAAATAATTCAAAATTGTACGTGTTCAAAACATCAATTTGTGGCACAAATAAAGAATATATTGCAAAAGAGTAGGGTTACAAGTTTACACATTAGTTCCAATTCAGACGAAAAAATTAAGTCCAAAAGGTCCATAACTTTGCCAAAATGCAACCCCGAGTTATGGTTCTTGTCTCTGTGTGTTCCATTAATGATGGTGAACACACATGCGAAGTTTCATTCGTATCCAGTGAGTGAATGCACTGATATCTTTAAATTTAAACGCAAAAGTTTAACCTGGGTATCTACAGACGACGCCGGAGTCATGGCAATAGCTCTCTCAGCATTTACATGATAGTTCTGGGTATTGTCGGCCCGATGTCAGTATTATGTGTCTGGCTGGGGTAATCATACCATGTGTCTGGCTGGGGTAATCATACCATGTGTCTGGCTGGGGTAATCATACCATGTGTCTGCGGCAGGGTATTCCAGTGTGGCAGTTCTCAGAATACCGTTTCAACTAGACAGCAAAATTATTCAAAGCAAGGCTAAACACCATATACCATGTCTTAATTATAGTAATTGTAAGAGTATGCAACGAATTCAACACCTTTTATTAGACAGCTGCATTAAGTTGATAAATGGGTGCCTCCCAAATAATTAAGTAAAAAACAACAGTCTCTGTATACCTGATGCGTTAAGTTGTAGAAAATTACTACTTAAGCCGTGATCAGCAAACTGTTAATGTCGGAGAGATGCCCGCTCTTCCTGTTACAAAGATGTTATCCAGTTTATGTTAAACACTAGGGAGTGCTTTACCTAATGTTTTAATGTAACTGAATCGATTTAAATGGTGCGTTGCTCTTTGTGAAACATTTTGGTATTCAATTTATGATCCCATTCGGATACTATCTCCTTCCTATACGATGAAATTATTGCAGTGCATTAGTGTTATTACCTTCATTAATGCATTTTAAGAACCATTAAAACCATTTAACAAATACAAAACAGTCTGCACTGTGTCTGATATAATTGCTGTGTGCCAGTTTAGCGTATCTTAAATTAGGCGAAATGACATTTGAACATTCTGCTGGTGTTGTGTTGATGCTGAGTCATATATTGAATAAAACAAATGCACTTTGTACGTTTCTTCAGCAAATTATAAGCAATATCCAAATCTAAATTGGAAGCACAAAATGCAAACATTTTTTTCATTTGATAATTTTGCACTTTTTTCTATTTCTGAGAGATATCATATTACACCAAGCAAATGTGATATCTTAAATCTAGTTCTACTTTACAAACAGACGCAACTCTCATAAATGGTGAAAATGCATCCTATTTCGCATATTCATGCGTAATATAAGAAAGAAATGTAACAAATAGTTAATTTTCATTGCTATATATGACGAGACATATTCCTCGGAAATATCAGTTGTATTTTACTTTAAAGACGTTTCTTCGAGTAAGTTCTAGCGCGGAGATTTTTTTTAATTTTGCACACAAGGAATTAGTTAGACAAGTTTCAAACACTAAAAAAATATAGGTCACCATGCTTGTTTTTTTGCTATGACTATTTTAAACTAGACCGTTTTACATTTTTTAAAGAAAAAACAGCAAATGGGCGTAAGTTATAAATCTTGTTTAATTTACTAACAAAGTGATATATTTCAGCAAAATATTGTTGTCACTCATGTAACAAAAGATAAAGTATCTTAAACAGAAAAAGTCATGATGCTATTTTGAGTTTCACATTTCATACAGTGATTTTCATGTAATTTCTACGATTAAAGAATTTGGCCGTAAACGATGTGTTTTTACACTAATTTAAAAATAAAAAAAGTTCTAACGCGGAGAATTGTTTCATTCTTTCTACAAAGAGGCATTATAACAAACTTTATCGGAAAATAAAATATAGATGTCCCCATGCTTGTTACTAAGTTACAGAAGCTAAATGTAACCTCCCTTTTCATAAAATGGCCGTAAACGATGCATTTTGACACTTAATTCAATAAAAAAAAGTTCTAATGCGGAGAATTGTTTCATTCTTTCTAAAAGAGAAAACTATAACCAATTATTTCAGAAAATATAATAAAAAAACATGTTGCCTTACTTGTTACTAAGTTACATTGCTCAATGGTACCTCCCATTTTCATAAAATGGCCGCAAAAGCTGCATTTTTACACTAATTCAATAATGAAAAAAGTGCTAACATGTAGAATTGTTTCATTCTTTCTACAAAGAGGCACTTAAACAAACTTTATCAGAAAATTAAATAAAAAATAGATGTTCCCATGCTTGTTACTACCTCCCTTTTCATAAAATGGCCGTAAACAATGCATTTTAACACTAATTCAATAATAAAAAAAAGTTGTAACGCGGAGAAATGTTTCATTCTTTCTACAAAGAGGCACTATAACAAACTATATAAAAAAATAAAAAAACAGGTCACCATGCTTGTTACAAAGTTACAGTGCTAAATGTTACCTCCCCTTTTCATAAAATGTCCTAAAATTGTCAAAATGGTGAAAATTATCTGTTGTAATTTTTATAAATGATGTTTCATTGCAGAGGTAACTTTCATATTTGTAAATGATGCACTAAATAGCAATTATAATATTTGTATTTTATAATGTTATTACTGTTATGTTGCTTTTATACATTTCATATATACCAGGTAATCGATGAACATCAATATTTGTAATAGTTTGAAATGTTAGAGACCTAGTGGTAAAACCATGTACTGTCAATCAAGGTTGGATCACCAGTGACCTGCTACTCAATATAATATCTTCAGAGTTTTATCTACGAGTCCATTCAAGTCATTTTTCTGGTATTTATCTTGGCTATAGTAGTCGCAACGTCATCCATTATTATTACATTAACTTGAAATTTTTATTCCTGTACTGGGCTACTTCCAACATGGTGAACTGGTAGTGATTGTTCTTAATTTTTCATAATATGTGCATTTCCTAGTATTTCGAAAAAACATCATATGTTTTTCGAATACTTTTTCATGGTCCCAATATCTGATTTACTGTCGTAATTCATGCTTCTGGCAACACATATTGTAATAAATTGGGCTGGTCCTAGTGTACTACTTGACTGACTTCATCACTGAAAATTAAAGAAAGCTTATGTGAGATAAAGAAATAAATGACAATGTTTGTATGTAAGCTTAATTTACATCACCACAAGGTTCCCATTTGGGTGATGCACCCAGTAAGAGTAAACAGTTTAGTCTTTTTAGGTTTGTGGGGGATAGTGCAGGAAATAAATATCATAGAAACCTAATCATGTTTCATCTGGTTCCTTTTTCTTGGTGTAAAGCACCATCATAAAGGTCTTCAATTTAAAGTCCCATCTGAATGACTGTTAGCACTGTAAGTTAGCCAGCCTCAGGTATCAAACTTTCAACCCTGAGCTAAGAAGTATCGTGCTCTACCGTCTAACTCATCGGTCTAGCTTAAAAAACGACAATGTACTTTAATAAAACAGGACAATATATGGGTATAGTTTGATAACTCAAGGGCTATAACTGAGCAGCAATTCCTGTTATGATATCTATGTTCAAACCATTGAACAAAATATTATGGTTATAAACTTGCATGTATGTGGACATTTTTTACTGAATGAAATTGTTATTTTGTGTAACAAGCAGTCAAGGGGTTGCAAGCTCAAATCCCCGCTTGGCCAGTCTCTGTGATGATTTAAAAATATGCAAATTTCAACATTGTGTCTCATGTTCAATCATCTTTAATCGCTGATTCAAATGGGAAAGTTGTACAGTTACTTGCACGGATGGATATCGGGTGTGCCAAACAAGTAGTCACAGGTTTGATCCTCCTCGGTTCATTTGTTGTGCTCATATTTTTTTTTTTTGTATTGCATAGTAGAAACTACATTTATAATTACCATTGGCCTCTTTTGAATATTTCCACTCTTTCATTTAGTGCTTCTGTACACGTTGTCTATGTCACGATATTGATTATCTCTTCATAGTTAATGAAACCAATACAGGTATTTAAAGCACCGACAGCTCAATCCATCTGTAACCTGAGCGTCTTTTTAGCATTCCTGAAATATGTTGAAATAGTTTCTTATTTACATAATTCATGTAACGATTTTCTGTTTAACAGGAAACACAGAACGGTGATGGTGTATAAATTTATTTTTAACATTTACTCAGTGTAAGAATACTGTTCGAATCCCCGCCCGGCAAGTCTCCAGGATGACAGATATACATTATCAATCGTCTCAACGCTGATTCAAGTGGGAAAGCTATCAGTTACTTGCGGAGATGGGATGTGCTCAAATACTGGTTAATTCCAGGAAACAGTGGTTAGGTGATCGTCTGTTAGCCCTCGATGGCATGAAACTGACGCTACATATTCAACCAATCAATCACTTTTTATAGTTGTTCATCTCTAGAAATCATAAAGTAAGTTATCTTTTTATGTGATACATCGATATTGATCAGTGAGTTATGATAAAGCATCAACTAACCTTATACTCTATTGCTCTAGTGTTGATGTCAAATGATATTGGACTTTTCCTGTTTAATCGATGCGTTTTGTTTGTTTCCACTGTTCTTATACTTCCACATATACAGTTTATGTATAATCATTGACGCATATAAGTGTCTTCCATAATGTCCTTCAATACTTAACCTTCCTTGTCACCATCCCGGTATGAATAATATTGTTTCAGTTAAATTCATTATGTATACAGCGCTTTGGAACAAATTCACAAATGATTCATATCCGAAAATGAGTTATCCGAAATATTACCACTACGAGTATTGATTATATTTTCGTAGTTGTTTCTTCGTCTTCGTTATGTACAAGCACTTCTGGTGGTTTAGAACGAAAAATAATATACATTTCCATGCTTTTCGATCGCTTCCTTGACAAAATTTACATTTCTGACATCGCGAAATGAAAATACTTCGCTATGTAAATATCCTTATGCAACTCGACTTTTAATTAACCAAACGGCGAAATAAGAACCTGAAACTTACAGTAACAGAAAGGAACTATGCGCGTAGCGATGCGCAGTAACAACCCGCAGAAACTACTTTAAGTTATATTGTCAAAATACAACTACTGACAAAATACGTATATTGTCAAAACTATCAAAACGCCATTAGTTTCGTCTATCTCCTGAATCAGGTCTATTAACCCCAAATGAAAAAAAGCAGAGAATCCAATGCCTGTCCCACAATTCATAGCAATTGAACACTTACTAAACTGTGACGTTATTCAGACTTTAAATGGAAGCAACTGACCAATCAATGTGCTCAAATGTGGCTTTCCCAACCAACTGGCCCAATCGGAATCGGAATAGCTGGGTCCATACTAGACTACCATTTACTACTTATTTAAATGAAATATTACAGTTATATTTCGGAATTTAATATTTTCGTAAAGATTGAACTGAAAGTTTAGCATATTTGAAATCAATGTTAGCACTACTTACTTGTCTGATAGGATCTTGATTTTTCTTAACTCTCATGATGAATTCATTCAGTACACGAAACACAGTAAAATCACTTTATAATCACAACCGCAGCTATTCCATATAGATAATAAAGTCAATGATCATCTCAAGATCGTTAAGTGTATAAAGATATAATGATTTAAATGGATTAAAATTGATTAACATTCGTCGGATAAACAGGAAAATGTAACATAAAATATAATACGTGATTTCCCAAAAGCTCAATTATAGTAATGAAAACACAACACATTTGCTCCTATGAAACTGAACATAATGTGAAAGGAGACAACCCAGTAAAGCAGAACCCGTCAAAATAAATACAGAATGAATAACACGGACGAACGATTGTTTTTCAGAAGTAATTGGAAACATAATGCATAAACTTTGAAGTATTAAATTTGATTTCCCTAGTGAGGCATTCCAATAAGATTTTCTGAAGGATTTAAACTAGTATTATCTTTTAATAAAGCACACAACAAAGGTTAAATATAAGTCTTTATTACTTTTCTTGGCGATTCTAGGCCATTGCTTCAGTAAGTTTATGAGAATAATACTGAAACAAATAAGGGCTGAGCTAGGCATTTTTTTTTCATTTGCGACGTACATTGCGATACTTCATTTTCAGAACGATATGTATCACGATATATATTATCTGTGAAAATAAAAGGTCATGCGTATTGCAATATTTAAGTCGCGATGCAATGCGCATCACGATACTGATTTCCAAACTGTACCTTATGCAATCACCTAGATTAGTTTAAGATGTATGTTATAACTATGCTCGTACGCAACTTAAACACATCTTTAATAACATAGAACAACATAACTTATTACATTGCTTAAATGCGACAGTAATGAAACTGACCTAGTAGAGAGTATCTGATGGGAATGAGATGCTTTCCGGAATATCCGGCACTTGTTTAAACAGTTTTTGTCCGAATATTTGCCTTGTTTTTTTTTAAAAAAAGCACGCCCTTTTTTTGTTTGTTTATATTAGCTAGTTTTTTTATGTTTCATCAAAAATGAAATAGCATTGCACGACACTCGTATCGATGCATCCAAGTTCTAAATAATACATTGCATCACAGTGTTTAACACCCGATACACATCGGCGGAAATGTGAATCGCGATTCATCGATGAATCGTTACACCTAATATAAATATTTATCAGAAAACAATAAAACAGACATGTATCAATATTATTTAAATTGACTATTTGCAAATAATGTAGTAACAGCAATTGAAACTAATTAAAAGTGATCTCTTGGAACAGGCGATCACCCGATCAGCTTGAACTGAATTTACAAAACAGATAATGCTAAATATAAACACAAATTACATTCAAACCATGTCTGTATTGGTTAAACTGTTTATTGGCACTGATGGCAAACTGTTAAGCTCGCCCGATGGTATGTATAAACACACAATTCAACTATCCACAATGCCTTTATCGTTTACTATGGAACTCATGACGAGCCGCAACTCCCACTTTCACCGGTGCGAGCCATATGTTCTATCTGGTACTGAAGCCGTTACGGAGTGAAATTGTTTATATGTGTCTGAACTTTCTGTTTAAGTATGGTGAAGATTAAAACAAAGTCGGTTTCTGAAATTATAAAATAAAATATTAGCAGAACATATTTTATATGGGAGTGGGTGTCGGGTAACTCAATTTTCTGTTAATTTAAAAGTTGGTAGTGAGTAATTTCTATATTTTTTGTTTTTAAAATTGAATAAGGAAACGTTTCTTTAATATATGATTTAATCTTTAAACGATCAAATCTTATTAAAACAGAAAACAACAGAAGTTAAATATAAGCTTTATGTGATTGCTGTTTTTGGCGAATCTAGGCCATAGCTTTAGTAAGTTTATGCGAATAATAATAATACAAATTATTTATCAGAGAAATAATAATGCAGACATGTATCAATATATTTAAACTATTTAAATTGTCTATTTGCAGTTAAATGTAGTAACAATAGTTGAAACTAATTTAAACTCTGGGAACAGGAGATCACCAGATCAGCTTGAACTGAACTTCAAACACAGATATTGCTAAATACTAACACAAATTACATTTAAACCATGTCTGTATTGGTTAAACTGTTTATGGCACTGATGGCAAACTGTAAATCCCACCACAAGACAAGATATGCACTACCACTCGGGCCCTGCAGATCTTGTTACCGCCACAAGTACCATAAAAAACAAGCAGATCAAGAAATGCCAATTATTTAAATGCTATACATGGTAGTTAGTCAGTCATCTGACCCTAGATGGCGAAACTGAGCAGCAACCTCTTAGGAAACACTATAAAGCGTGTTGCAAACGAAATAAAAAATTAATCATTCCCTTATTTGGTTATTGCCAGTACGGTTACATCTGATCATAGGATGTGAACCTGATGAGTTAGTGCTTGTCGTAGAAAATCACACGATTCCGACAAGATTGACTTATCTTAGGGAAATGATACAGGAATCGGCTAGTTCCCCGCAGGGGGTTCAATTCCTTTAGAATAACCGCTGGTGTAAAAGACCCAAAACATGTTTTCATTTATTGACAAAGAACTGCTAAAGAAAATAGTCAAGGACAAAATCCACGTACGTTTGATACATTTAAACTTAATTCTTATAATTTAAATTTTTATTTACACTCTGCTCGATTGGAAGTTGGCAATGGAGAATATATCCAGAAACAGAAGAGATCATATTTTAAGAATATTTAGAGATGTTATTAATTATTCATATAAACAGAATGATAAAAACACCGGCTCACTATTGAACAGAACAAATTTTGAACACTTATTTGGACTTATGAACTTTAACCTTAGGTGGAAGTTACTGTTGATCCTAAACAAATCACATTAAGTTGTAAGTTTCATGTTCCGCCTGCTGGAGCTTATAAAATCTACGCAATTAGTATGTCCAAAAAAAACAAAACGTAATAAATGAAGTAGGAAATGAATAATTCTAATGTAAATATATATGACATACATTTTACATCTAGTAAATTTAACAGATGGACAGAAGAATAGCCTGACAAATGCTTTTGATAAAAGAAGCGAATTAACATTGAGGTTGAAAAATAATCAATTAAATGCGGGAGCTGCTGGAGCTGTGCCGTTGATGTTTACTAATAACCAAATAAAAGCAATTAGCAAAGCAGAACAGTTAGGTGTTATATGAGATTTAAATATTTCTAAGACACAAATGTCCGCTCAGGCGAAAAATGGCGGATTCCTTGGTACATTGGCAAGCTTGATTGGTCGAACTATTTTACCTTTATCCCAAAAATTGTCGCTCCGTTTGCTACTGGGGCATTAAGCGGTTTGGCATCTACCGGAATCAATAAAATATTTGGGAATGTAATGATTTCGATTGATGATAATAATAAGAGAAAACTAATCAATTCTGGTTATTTGAAAAAGGCTCAGATTAATAACTTTGGAAAATCAAACAGCATCAAAATGACTAATAAGCAATTGCAAAATTGAGGATTCCTTGGTTTGTTGGCTACGTTGGGGATACCTCTTATTGGAAACGCTTATTTTTTGTTTAACCGGAAAGGGGTTACAAATGGGGCCTCCTAGAGGACGGGAGCTTCAAATTGGGCCCCGAAATAATTTGTGGATAAATCCATTAGTTACTTTGACATAGAAGAGTGGGTTAAGATATTAAAAATCCGTAATTTCGCTGGGGTGTTTAGCAGGGATGCTATTCCATTAAATAAACATGTAGCATTAATTTGGATGATATGGCTAGTCCTGGCAGTAATTGGGTTTGTTATTAATGGTAATTACTATTTTGCTCCTTTTGGTTTACCACACCAGTTGAATTACGTGTTACTAAATGCAATGCAAAATCAAGATAAGACCAGTGTGTTATGCGGTTACTTCTGCTTGTATTTCATCAAGAAATTACAAGATGGGTATGATATATTTGATGTTTTGTACAAAATGTTGAAGCCATTCAGAACCAAAGAAAATGAATTAATTATTAAAAATTATTTTATTAATATATAAATGAGCAGTTATTGCGTGAAGGAAAAACACTAACACAAGATGAACAACCTAGAATGATTACGTACTTAAAATGGAAGGCTAATACGGAAGAGTATTTGTGCGTCTTGTGGAAAAACAAAAACAAAAAATAGTAAATGTTGTAAGGGATAGGGTTTTGACATTCATAGAGCTCTGTTGTCCTTGCTTCCTAAAAAGGGATTGACACTTCCTGGATACAAATATTGTGGACCACGCAACCCCTTGGAATCTGGAAGTCCGGTGAATGATTAAGATTATTGTTATGAAATGGCGGTGAAACAATCTACTTGTGATAAAGAAATGCTAGAGAATTTGAAGAACACTAAATCAAAAACATTTGGCGAAAAATTGCTAAACAATTTTATTGTTAATCCATCTTTTTGCATGAAAACATAAACTTGGTTTTAGTGAAAATAATGGAAAGGCCGGCGTCTTGGAGTAGTAAATTAGCGGATGAATTACATAAGTCTATTTAAAGAAAATTTCCGAGACGTCGAGATATTGTAAGTTATGTGGATGATGTATGGACACTGATTTGGTTGATATGCAAACCTTCTTAAGATACATCAAAGGATTTAGATATTTATTTAATGTAATTGATGTCTTGAGTAAATATGCTTGGAGTGTGCCGTTTAAGAATAAAACTGATTTTGATGTAACTAAGGCATTTCAGGTCATTTTAAGCGAGATGAATGCGATGCATCAAAAGCTGTGGGTTGACGAGGGAAGTGAATTTTATAATAAGCATTTTGAGAAATTGTAAGGCGATAACAATATTAAAATGTATCATACCTTTAATGAGGGAAAAGCAGTTGCTATTGAAAGATTTAATAGAACCATAAAGAGAATAATGTGGAAGCACTTCACCGTAAATAATACGAATAATAATATTGATACTCTGCCTGAAATAATCTAAAAAAATATTAAGACTCAACATAGCAGTATTGTTATGGCTCCGGGGGAAGGAAGAATGAAAGCGAAAAAGGAAAAGGTACTACAGATTTTATTTTTTTCTAAATCAAAAAAATCCCAGACATCTAGGATAACTTTCAAAATTGGTGATAGTTAGAATAAGTAAATATTTTTTTCTAAATCAAAACAATCCCAGACATCTAGGATAACTTTCAAAATTGGTGATAGAGTTAGAATAAGTAAATACAAAAATCAATTTGAAAAGGGTTAGTTTGACGGAAGCATAATTGCAATACGTTCTTGTACAAACTGCTGAATGATTGTAATCAAAACAATGTTTCTTTAAAGGCTGTGAATATGAGAATAGATTTTGGTGTAGCAGCATCCAAAACTCCTGGTCAACTGTACCTCAAGAATCCTTAGTCTTCTTCAAACGAATTGTTTCATCATACTGTTTCCAATTTAACCCCCCTCCAACCCTCCCCCCCCCCCCCCCCCCCCCCCAATGCCCGCTCAGCCCCTAGGCGTACTATGCTCATGTATTTTAGCAATCCGGCACAACTTAATGGGTGGGCAGATGTATAAATAGAAATAAATACCATAAAGGCATTTGTCCACCGACTAATATCCTGTATTTTCATGGTATTTACTTTCTGTTGCGATATCAACTGCCTATCTATGACAGAAAAAAAAACTAATGGAATCCTTAGCAGATAAAGGCAAAAGAGTTCCGAAGTCGATGTATTTTCCGTTAATAATTTTCCCCCGTATATTTTGCTTACATGACGCCCCAAATCCCCAACGTCACCTATGACATTACCTTATCAAGATTCAAGTGAACCATCACCCTGCTGCATGCTTTGTGGGTCTACCACTGCCGTCTGTTCCTGCCTATCCCCAACATTCTTCACCACCTTGTTAACAATGGCTTCAAGGTCTCTGTCCGTAAGAGTTGGTTGCGGGTCCGGTTGGGTGACCAGTCTCTATGAACCCTGTTGTGTTGTATCCAGACCCTGTTGTACCGTATCCGCCTGACGACGTTCCTAATTTGCGCGCCTCTTTGCCACCTGCCTGACCAGCGATCGCCTTGGTTTTATTTTAGACATAACTATTAAATGTACCATAGCACACATTGAAAAAATTATTTTATAGTATACAATAAATTCGATCACAATGTTTCAATCTTCTAGTATTAAAATAGTTATTTTCAACTTTGTTGTAACTTTATGTAACACTTAAACAGGTAACTGTTTCGACAAAAGGGGTGACTATATTAACCTATACAAAAACAATACTTATTTTATATGTTACTTTAAATATGTTACTGTTCCCACAAAACGGATGCATTAGAGCTACCTTACAATAAAAAAACAATACTTATTTTATATGTTACCTTAAACATGATACTGTTCCCACAAAATGGATGCATTAGGGCTACCTTACAATCAAAACACAATACTTACTTTATATGTTACTTTAAACATGTTACTGTTCCCACAAAAGGGATGCATTAGAGTTACCTGTCACTAAAAACAATACTTATTTTATATGTTACTTTAAACATGTTACTGTTCCCACAAAAGATTCAATCTTTAAACAATCAAATCTTATTATATCAAACATATTGTTCACATCCCCATGATAGGGTAGCATCTTAAATATTCAATCAAATAATCAATACTCCTATGATAATAAATGGAAGATGCAAGTTTTTTGTCATCATTAAAGTTATATTCTATAATGAATTCTAATTCTGTTTTTTTTTTCAGACGCGACATGAGGATCTCACATTCTGTTCATTTTCATATATGAATGTTTTATGATTTTTAAAACGCCATACCTTATTTAAAATATTTAAATTGGTAACATATTCTTATCTCAATCCTTATTTTAGTAGTTTTTTACCATTTTTGAATGCGTTTGCTTTATGCATTGTGAAGGCAGACTCGTAGCTATTAAATTAGGATTCAGTAGGAATGTGTCTGTTTACAGAGCAGCAATGCAATTTAAAGCGACACACAGCAATATTTGTAATGTTTATGAGTCGTGCAGTCATACGCATATATATTGAAACAAGATATAATCAGATGTGTTAGTTTACCGAGAGCAATGCAATTTAAAAAGACATAGAGCAATGTGTATTGTTTTATGTGCCGTGCATTCATACACATTGCTATCGAAACAGGATTCAGTTAGATGTGTTAGTTTACCGAGCAGCAATGCAATTAAAAAGGACACAGAACAATATGTGTATTGTTTTATGTGTCGTGCATTCATACACATTGCTATAGAAACAGAATGTCAGGTGTGTTAGTTTAAAGAGAGAAATGCAATTTAAAATTATACATAGCAATATTTATATTGTTTTATGTGTCGAGCAGCCATACACATTGCTATTAACACATGATTCAGTCAGATGTGTTAGTTAACAAAGCAATGATTAAATGGACACAGAGCATAACTGAAAATGGTTTAAGTATTGTGAAGCCATATACATTGCTATTAACATTGGATTTAGTCAGATGTGTTATTTTACAGATAAAATAATTAAAAGGACACAAATTGTGTCAAATTAGCATTTATCACCCAAAGAAGGTCAAGGTGTTCGCTGCATTTGGTTATAACAATTAAATTACTAAATACATATCGGGTTAACAATGGTTCATTCTTAGTACCTATCATTGACGTTTTGACAACTCCAGTAAGATAGATTGACATGACAAATGCCCTTAAGTTTTGCACCTAACGGTAAGCAAATATTGCTGCTACAATAGCTTAAATATTTGGGGACACACTACTAATGTCCTGGGGTATTTTTATTAGAGTATGTCACAACGGTTTCTATATTACAACCTCTATGAGCTTTCATCCTTTTCTAGCTGCTTCCTTGAAGGACACACTTTTGTAGCACCTTAATTTATTTGATTATCACAAGTAGCGAAGGACGGTTTTATGTTTAAATAGTGGAATTTAGCCTTTGGGGAACTCGTGATATTATCACATATGTTGACGACTTACGATCACGGGCTGATAATATCGCTTTCTTACTCGATTTAAGAACGTGTCATGGTTTTTTAAAACATGTTTCATTACTGATAATAATGCCTGTGCCGGAGAAATGGCAGCAATATAGGATATGGGCTTGTTGATAAGCCATGTATTATGATTGTTTAAATTTCCACACGTACTGTTGACTTTTTCCTTAATGCAAATACGAAAACTAACCTCAAAAAAATTATACCCTCGTCATGGCTGAAATAGAGGACAAAGTGGTCAGGTGCGACCCAGAAGGTTAAATATCTCTACCACCAGGGCTGCGTTTCACAAAATAACAAAAATCGACATAAGTCTAAGTGACAAATTCAACGTTGTGTGTTCAAATTTGGATCGATTTACATAATGATTGTATTTTCAGAAAATGTGTTACTTTCTGCATGATTTGAGAGAACTTGGCTTCATTTGGATAAAAATAAAAAGAAATGATACATAATTGTTGGTTTACGCTTTTGGCGTTTTTTGTCGTAAGTTTTTCTGTTAAACACATTCCAGGACTTTTTTATCTTACCTATCTCAAGGATCAACAACAGAAATCGTTATCCCTCTGCATGGAGGCAGGTTGAACATAAGACTAAATAATCGGGATTTCCTAGGTATTTTTTAGTCTTTCATGCATATACAAAATGATGAAATTAAACTAAATTAGCACACAAAACTCAAAAAAAAGCCATTCAAAGTATGCAATTCCTAAAGCATATGACCTATTTTGTATTCTAATATTTACGGATAACACATACTTATACACTTATCTAATTCGGAAATCAGGGATATTTGGGAGTGTAACGTTACAATGCATAATGAACTTACTATATACGGTACGAGGCCAAGATACGAAAAACGGTCAATAGCTGCTTTTGGATATTGCGATAACCTAGCATGTTATAATATTTCAATTATTACTATCGCAACTAGTAATTGCTTTAAATAGCGTATTTCTCTTTTTAATAAGCCACACACTCCAGTCATCTTTAACAACCACTAGATGTCGGCTGGTTTGGTCATTTTGAAGCTGCTAGGAATTCAGCTTGTCATTGCTTCATCCATGAATCAGGAGGTTGTTTAGATAAGAGAAAGTTTCACTCCACTTTTATAGCTGACATACGGCTCTATTGTATTAATGTCCAAAGAACTGTGCAATTGCAAAGTGTTAACTGCAATGAAGTTGGGTAGCTGGTAAAATAGTTACGCCATATACGTCTCACACCACTAATACATTTCCATTAGGACTCCATTGTAACACATATGTTCCAAAAACACAATGAAAAAAAAATCTGCAGCTTGTGTCTGGGTTCAAATGGTTCAATGGCTCAAAATATGTAATTATAAACAATCAAACCATACACTTGACCAGGTTTTTTGAAATTCAATGGTATTGCGACATTTATCAAGTCAACAATCCTGCTAAGGAAGATAACAGTGCAGACTTGAAGTTTATTTCTTACAAGCAATTTGCATTGTTTCCAAAAGATAATGGCATACATATATTTAACAGAAATGCGGTAAGAGAAGTCTACGTGGCTTAAGTTTCCAGGGTAATGAGGAAACCCAGGTTGAATAAATAGTGTTGCCAGGTCCCAGTCAGAGAAATTCCTGCAAGATAAAGGCAGAATGTCAGGTAGAATCAAAGAACTTGACAATACAGATAGCCTGGCTTTAGTAAATATTTAATTATTACGCATTCACAATTTTAATTATATTATTGTAGCGTTTGTTTTATTTTATGCAACATTTTTTGTTAACAAATCGCATAATATAACGTTCTCATTATAATATACCTGTATTGTTTGATTTGTTTCTGCTTGCGTCTATCAAATACATGAATAAATAAAATCTAAGGAATAAAAAGTAGTCCAGGTCGCGTATGATCATTTTGGCGGTGATCAATACTACATAGCTTGATCAAAACGACATAAGCAGGGCGATGCCTTTGGCATGAAAATCCTGCTTAAATATAATAATGCAGAAAGAAGAGAAATAAAGTTAAATAGTTGGAAGAAAAACAATAACAGAATATGTCGTTTTGGATAACGCACACACTTTAAAGGAAATACAAGCTGAAAAAAGACAATAAACATACAGATGGAAAATACGATATTCTAGGAAGTATTGATTGTGCTTATGATGATGATGCTATACTGCAAACACACAAATGCAAATTATGTAAACAAATTAGCCCTATAATAATATCTATACAACTTCCTTAATCGATAAACCTATTGAATATTACTACATTAAATAATTACAGTTACTGTTCTGTTTGGTATATTAAAACATGTTTACCATTTATTTGCCATTTAAGCGGAATGTAGTTACTTCTGAATTCATTCAAACTGATGTTCATTATTGTGTGGATTTAATTATTAATTCAGAAGTCTAGTTGCCTATAAGTAGTAGAAATAGGGATCTTAATTTTTGGTTATAATATACATTGTAAGTAGGTCAGTCGCTAAAAAGGCGTTTACGTAACACACATGCAGCTAATATTTGTCATTGTTGGTTTTGTGGATTTCGCATTTGTCAAATAGATTGTCATAGATTACCATAACAAACGTAGATGCGCGTTGATTTATTTTTCGATTGTTGTTCCCTGTAACAATAAATACCTTCTGTCACTACACTAGTCAAGTAAACATTCATAAAACAAAGTTACTAAGAAAAATAGAATAATATTTTGGATGTCTCAATGAAAGAAGCAGTCACCATAAAAACGGATGTTCCGTTGCTATTACATCAATATCATGCTTGCTATACGATTCCTATAAAACCATTTTCATGCCATCGCCTTTTAAGGATGGAAAATTCTGATTGTTTCAATGAAAAAACGTAACCAAAATCAATGATGGTTCATGACTATTACACAAAATATAAGGCTTGCTTAATAATCCCTTTCAAGTAATTTCCATGGTTTCGCCTTTTGAAGGATGGTGAAGGGATATTACCAATGTCCGTTCGTTCATATGTCCGTTCGTCATATTGGTTTATTTGTGTAACTGTATACTTATTAAATAAGGACCAAGTTCGATATTTGTCAAAGTCGATCAAATTTTATAGGAGTATCTGCATATCATCCGGAGAGCTATTAAAATGACAATTCTCTGGTGATGTTCCTGTCATTAAATTGGAGAAATATATTTATTTCTCCTTTGTGGGCATAAAAAAAGAAGATCAAAAGTAAAATCGTGCAGTTTTATTATACCATTTGCATTAGGTTAGCTGGTAAAAGAGTCTATACGTCTCACACCACAATAACATTTCCAATAGGACTACATTGTAACATGATTTATGTCCACACTTTATTTGTTTAAGATATGCAATTATTAAAGGGAAGAAAGCATACCTTGACCAGGTATTTTTTTACATTCAGTGGTTTTGTGATAACTATCAATTTTCACAGTAATAATATGCTAACTATTCGCCAACTTTGCAGTTAGAACCAACAATTCTGAAATAACACAGAATTGCTTCAAAATAAAATGTTCAGTGGTAATTGCTTCAATGTTAACCATTTAACACTGGTAGGAAAAAATGAACCACTGCAATACAAAGCCCTGGAAAATGAAGAAAAGAGAATTTAAATTATATGTCTACCTCCTTCAGATACTCAAGGAATATAATAGTGATGTGAGTCCTATAGCTTTAGAATTGAAAATATGCTGATAACTTGCATACTGAAATGACATTGTCATATCTCTAAAATATTTTTAAATCAGAAAATGCACTATATTACAATTACACTGCTGTACCGCGACACATGCTAAAATGTTTTTACATTATCCATTAATTTTAAGAGATGAGTAATATATGCCTGTCAGTTTGGCACCATTTCTTTGATTTGCAAATATCGTCATGTTCTTCGACTATCGTGAACAACTTGGAGGACTTCAAAAAAAAATAAGATGAATAATTCTCTGCTCACGTCAGACAAAAATGTTATGTCATATGTAACCTTATACCAACAAAAAGTAATGTTCTAAAGAACATATCGTGTCACGTGTGTTCTTTTGTTATTATTATGACTGTCATTTGTTCCCTGTTGGACGTGTTTCTTCTATTTCTTTTTCGTCTTGATAAATAAGTATATAATTATTGAACATTCGTTCAGTTCTGTAAACAACATGGTTAAATATATATCTAGCGGCGGCTTACGACTCGGATATAAGAGACGTCACTCGAATTAATCTTCCCATCAGGAGCATCCGAGGGTCCGTTTCCGTAACAGACTAGCCGAATAATCTTTTGACAAGTATAAAAACACAACCAGGAAATGAAAATGGCAGACTCAGTGTTGTATCGAGTGGTAATGAAATATCAAACGCCACCACTCGCGTCTCCTTGAACCGCTTTTAGCTGGTATAATTTCATTATGAAGCAACACTATGTGTAACGATTCCTGGGAACCAGAATTAATAAATCACCGAGCAGTACGGAAGTACAGGATACAGTTTACCGATGCAAACATTAAACTCATCATTTTGTCATCGAGTGTGAAACGAAATATCTTTCGTGACAATTCTAGACAATCTGAGTATTTAATTAGCTTTATTGTGAGGGACTAATTTAATACATAAACATCACCTGACAGACTTGCTCTTTCACGTAGAATAGATACTCATTTCTTTATCATTAGGCGAATTATATATAAAGGGGCATTCATAGGCAATGTTTAAGTAAACATTAGTATTTAATTGGTGATTATTTTAATTAAATGATTAAATTATATGTAAGTTGTTTTTTTACAGTGACATGTGCATTAACAAAACAATAAAAAACATATAAACAATGAATATGAATGAGGCATCCAACCCCATTGGGCTTACGAGTCACTATCGTCAATAAAGAGTATCATATTTCATGATATAAACAGTTATGGTGATATAAAATACATATAGATATACAAAATGGTTATATGCTATTGTGGAAACTGCATCGTTTTATTTATTGTAAGACTTGTCCAATACAGGTAACACATATAACGCATTGAATCTATTGTATTGCATAATTTATGTAACAGATACATTTGCTGTAATGTCTAATATGGTAGGTTCCATCTAAATATAGAATGTCGTAGTTTCAAAATAGCATTTTGGGTTTATATATATAAATGTTTGTTGTGTTTGTCTTTTTAACAAATAACACTGAATAAATGAATGTAATTATGAGTTTGTTCTTTTTTGGAATGTTTTAGTTTAAAAACTTGGCTACTTTCTTTCGATCACTAAGTATGAAATGCTTAAATTGCTCTGTATAATTAAGTGTTAAATAAGCTATGTTACTTATAGTCACACTAAATATATTATTTCTTATATAATCATGGAAGAAACAGTAACATAAAAATCTGATGCGTTTTCAGTCAACTTGTATCAGTCTGATTTGGGTTCACGCCAACATATCTGTGAGCCCTAAGAGGTAAGTACGGCGCAGCGAAATTTGGCTAAAGTAGAACGTTCACTCTTGTAAAGTGTCATTTTGGACATACTCTTCAGTAACAAAAGTGTTTTATGAACAGAATATCAGACCTTCATTTTGGGGGAAATTTCTAATATTTGGTGTCCAGATTGTACAGTTATATTCTCGTACAATAGCATTTAATGATGAAAGTTTAACGGGAGGTTTATTTAGAAAATGGTTAAATCAAACCGAATTTCTGCATTATATATTGAACACCACTTGACCAGCTATTATCACAAATAATCAAAGTTGAATGTGCACTTTCATCGCAGTTTATTATTCTTTTTCCGAAATCGTAGAATATATTTCCATTTTCTTTATAAACATTGTAACCACTGATTACAACGGGAATTAGGAACAACTCGATTGACCCTAAAAAAGTATCTCGAGGCACGATTCTCGGATATTATCAATGGACCGGTGCCATTTATGGCCCCAAATAGATGACCCGTAGCCAAGGACAGGCGCAACACAATTATAAAATAGTTTTCCATACGACTTAAATCCAATTTCTTTAAATCTATGTATTGTGGATATAATATTCTCAAGGGCCTGACAAGAGCGTCACAGTTATATGAAAAATCCAATTTCTCATGAAATAGTATCCCCAGGTGTTTCTCAACCGTTTCTAGAACATTATCAGCGGTTTTAAGAATGAAGTTACTTCTGTTTTGACTTGGTAGTCTACAGCGAGCGCACTTGTCTGTATGTATTAGTACACGCCACCTCGTACACCAGCTATGTAATGTATTTAGCATTCTTTGTAGATCGGCTTCACAGCTAGCCATTAACACATCAGCGTATACAGATAAAAAACTATATGCTATTTTATTATATGACATTTGAGCTGTTTAGATTTAAAGCATCATGCTTTCATTTGTCGAGAATTAAAATTAATCCTGAGGAATAAATCAAAGTGTATGGTGCTGATTTTGATGAAGTTGTTTAATATATAAACATTTTCATACTAATGTGATAATGGTCTGGCATGTTGTTACTATCTTTACTGAAAGACGGACCCGATTAATTCAGTCGGTAGGGCATCTGACTATAAATCTAGGGATAGTGAGTTCGAATCCCCGGCCGGCCAGTCCCCGTTATGACTGATATAGTCCCTGACTAGACTGATATAGGGCATTGCGTCTCACCGCTAATTCACGTGGGGAAATTATCAGTTTCTTAGATGATGATCGACTACTGTTCGTCAAAATAGACGTGAGACTAGCTGATCGTTTATTAACCATCGATGGCAAAAAAGTGACGTTAAATATTGGAACAAATCATTTATAATTTTACTATTGGACAAGAAACAATATAGTTTGAATTCTAATTTTGTCGCAATGATCTAATATTTAAATTTCATTAGACAAATACGGGCATTGTCTAATATAATGTTGCCATTGTTAGTTTTACCGAGACTAACCTCATGTATAATGTGACACATGTGTAATTAATTGAACCATTGGAAGGCTTTTATTTAAAAGGTTCGAGACATGGCGCTATAGGAGTTAAAAGTTTTTGCCTGTTAAATTAAGCGAATCTTATACGACCGTGTAGGCTGTGTTAATTTCAAACAAAACATCACCTTTCATTTACTTATCAGAGTTTAATGTTAACGACTTAAAATAAAATGTTACTTGTCAGGAATAATTGCATGGCTTTTAGGCAACTATAAATAAGTGCGTTTGTGCTGTGTAGCATTATAGTGTTTCAGAAGAGAAACACATTATAGGGATGAATTATATGGGTGAATTAAGCAAACATCAACAAGTTTTATAGCACGGGCACCTTCTATTATACTTGGATAACCATGTTTGATTTTCATGCTATGATATTAACGTTCATTATGTGTCAATTACTCATTTTGTCCCTGCTTTGCAAAAAAGCGAGATACACTGTTTAAGTATGTCCGTCAACAGCTCAAACTACATTCTCAGATTCCTCGGCCTATATTCTAACAAAACAACTCTCAATACCGCGGGTGTGAAATTATATTACAGACATTCTCGTCGGAATGGATATGAACAATTTACACAACTTTACTTAGATCCGATAACGTCAAAATATATCTGTCAGACATTTAAATAACTCAACCATATACAACATAATATAAAACTCACATACCTATCTGTCGTTATGTAATGGGACAGTAACATGCTCAATCCTTCTCGTCACAACGATTCCGTAAAGATATGCTTTGCTTGACTGGACCAAGTATCTATAATACAGTCAGATATATATAGTAAAACACTCCATATACTTTAGTGAATTCTGAGCAAATTATATATTAACAAGTTTCAATATATATCGTCGTTTACGCTATTAGGCTCAATGTAAATTAGTTTTACAAATAATAAACCCGTTTTATTGTTCTAGCTTTCTTAATCTTAATGAATTTTCATGAATTAAACGTCAAAATGATATATTCTTAAATCAAAAAACGAATATGTTAAAAGATCTTAAAAACGTTACTCCTATCGATCTATCGATACGTTTTAACAACCTTACGCTACATGCTCTAAATATAGCCTATATCGTTCCAATAGACACGTACAAGCTGACACTACTAAGTTGGGTCACAACAACATAACTATTTTGTTACAGGCGATCATTGTATCTATGTTTCTATCTTTTTCAAATATGCTTGTGTTAGCTGAACCTGTCAATAAGTTAGTGAAATAGGCGCCTGTTGTCAAAGCATAAATTGCATATCATTGTCTTCGTGGCGTTTGCTAATTCTTGTTTAAATTGGGTTATTCATACTTATTTCTTATTTTACGTAACGCTTCTTTTTTTATTTCTGATATCAATAAGAATTGCAATTAAAACTACAGTAATGATGGTACTGCCTTATCGTTTATGTCCAAAACCTAATGTGTTACAGACACATTTATAATGTATAAAAGAAATTTCACGGATATTAACAAACTAAAATTTCGTATGAAAATAGCTGATTAAACAAAAAAGTAGTATATTGTAAATATGTTGGATAAAATGAGGTGAACGCATTTGTATTAACTCAATAAACCAATCCAGGGGGGTGGGGGCGTTAATCTAATAAATAGAGTGTTGGCCGCTAACGCCAAAGGTTGTGGGTTCGATTATGAGCTCGACCCGATGCCTTTCATAAACTGTGTGACAACACTCAGTACTGGTTCTATCCAGGAAGCGGACTTAAGAGAGCGATTCATATACGCTCCGAGCTTTCATCGCAATCGAGCTAAAATAAATTAATATAAATTTACCCACGTCAATGTTATGAGATGTTTTAAGTACAGCCCATAATTATGTCTTCCAAATACTAAAGTTTTCATTTTTAATACTGATATATCTTACATAATTCTATCGACTGTTGCGTTTTGGAGATACTGGCTTATGTACGAGGACAAATTAGTGTCATTGATAAAGGTTATCTTTTGTAAATATTACTTCCCTTATTTGCAAAGATACAGATATGAAATAGCGGGACAGTAGTGTAATGATTAGGGTTTTGGCCACTCACGCCTGAGATTAAAGGTCCGGTATCCTGCTCGAGAGCGGTTCAAATAAACTGAGCTTTCGTCGCAATCAAGCTAAAATAAACATGTATAAAACGCTAGAGTAGTCTCTTAAAAGTTACTTCCCTTATTGCCATCGATACATCTATGTATACTATAGTCTGGATAATATAAGTTACCTCCCTTATTGCCATATACATCTAGATATATTATTGTCTGGATATATACAAGTTACCTCCCTTATTGCCATCGGTATACATATAGATATAATATAGTTTAAATATATATATATGTTACTTTCTCTATTGCCATCGGTATACATGTAGATATAATATAGTCTGGATATATATAAGTTACCTCCCTTATTACCATCGATATACATCTAGATATAATATAGTCTCGATATATATAAGTTACCTCCCTTATTGCCATCGATATAAATTTAGATATAATATAGTCTCGATATATATAAGTTATTCCCTTATTGCGATCGATATACATCTAGATATAATATAGTCTGGATATATACAAGTTACCTCCCTTATTGCCATCGATAAACATATAGATATAATATAGTTTGGGTGTATACAAAGTATTCCCTTATTGCAATCGATATACATTTAGATATAACATAGTTTGGATATATATAAGTAACCTCCCTTATTGCAATCGATATACATCAAGATATAATATAGTTTGGATATATATAAGTTACTTTCCTTATTGTCATTGATATACATGTAGATATAACATAGTTTGGATATACATAAGTAACCTCCCTTATTGCAATCGATATACATCAAGATATAATATAGTTTGGATATATATAAGTTATTTTGCATTGCCATCGATATAGATATAATATAGTTTGGATGTATACAAGTTATTCCCTTATTGCAATCGATATACATCTAGATATAACATAGTTTGGATATATATAAGTTACCTCCCTTATTGCCATTGATATACATCTAGATATAATATAGTCTGGATATATACAAGTTATTCCCTTTGTTAAAATCGTACAGCATTTATATGCGTTATCGTAAACATGGCGAGTGGCTGTTTGGAAAAAAGTTTTAATCGAGAAACTTCATTTTCACCTGTCATTTCCAAACAAACATGTTGCTTTCTACCTGCCATTAAGTATGTGTATTTTGAGAAACATGTTAAACAAGTTCTTCAAAATCTTAAATATGTACCCATCTGTTCAAGAATATAAATAAAATCAAACCGATATAAATTTACAGTTTGCACATGTTGCCGGATAGGAAAGATAACCACAACATTTAAAATAGGTCATGGACGTGTAAAGAGAAACGTTTTCTATATACGTATTGTTGTTTTCTGATCTATAAAGCAATAGCTGTAAATAAGCAATACAGATGTGTAAGCAGCGATTAAGATATTTGAGTTACAGGGATAAATATCCACTCCCTAGGTGTTAATATATTGGTATGTTTGTTTATACGATCAATGAATTTAATTAGCTTGAAAACGCGCCGCGTTGCGCCTTCAACAGCATATTTGGAGAAGATGCAGTTGTCACATTGTATACATGTGTCTTTCTGTTTAAATATATTTGCTCTAGTTAAACGTGTTAAAGTATTGTTTTAAGTTTTATCAATACTATTGGTAAAGTATCTTTTGCAAGAATAAAGTCTATCTTTGAAAATGGCTTAGTAAAAGAAGTCAGTATATATACTGAGTGGAACAGCTATTATGTATTTTCTCAGAAAGTATCAAAGGAAATTCCTTCAAATTTGGAGCCGACTAAGAAAGAACATCTAAGCTAATTGATAAATACATAACTGTTTGTAATGCCATATACACTTTGTTATTAGCGCTACTCCATATTTTGAAGAACATATTGGAAACATACAAGTGACGTGTTGGCTGTTCCGTTCAGTATATAAACTACTTTCTCAAAAGTATAATATAGATCTTAAAACTTGATATGGTACATGTAACTCCGAACAAACGTTTATTTTCCGTTTTGGTTTACATTAATGTGCCAAAATATAACATTTACATCATAGAGTTAAACCAGGATGGTGTTTACTAAACAGATTGGTCCTCCGGCTGAGTGGTCTAAGGCGCCTCTCAAGATCGCTGACATTTCACCGCTAAGGTTGTAGTTCCCGCTCTCTCCAAAAATGTTATGTGAAAAAAATGCCAGTTACTTGCGAAAGGGCGATGGCTCTACTCAGATTCATTCTCATGTCTTATTCCACCAATAAAACCGGATATACCATATAGAATCTGAAATGTGTTGAAAATTGGCCTTAATTCATAAAATAAATAGTGATATAAAATATGGTATTTAAATATAACCAATACGGAAATATAAAAGAGAAAGCTAGACGCAGCAATAGGTAATCGAAACATAACATCGCCATAAAACGCGAAGATGGGAATATATATGACCATCAGGAGACGTTACATTCAAAGGGCACCGCCACCAAATATATATAGAACAATAAAAGTACGTACAATACATAGGTAAAATACACCGTTGGGGACCAGGTTAAAGGATGTATCACCTCGCTTTTGCCCCGTCATAACACAACAAGACAAGGCAGCGCTGGTAAAAATATCCCCGGTAGCTTACTCTCATGCAAAAACGTATTTGTATTCCATGTAGATGCGATAGCAAATTCGTATCGGTATGAAGGCACAAAGCCATGTTTGTATGTTAAAACATTTCTGGATATACTGCACCTGTCATTTATTATTTTGCAATGGTATCACATGTATTATATCCTAAAATAAGACAATGTACGTCCAACAGTTTACGTGGGATTCAAACAAGATGGTCACCACAATGTATAAATTCAAACAATACAATTCATAAACCTCGCTTTTCTCCCGTGGTCACATCATAAGACAGTACAGATACGACACGTAGATGGAGTACGTACATAATATACAATACAATCATCAAACCTCGCTCTTTTCCCGTGGTCACATCATAAGACAGTACAGATACAACACGTCGATGGAGCACGTACATACTATACAATACAATTATCAAACCTCGCTCTTATCCCGTGGTCACATCATAAGACAGTACAGATACGACACGTAGATGGAGCACGTACATAATTTACAATACAATTATCAAACCTCGCTCTTTTCCCGTGGTCACATCATAAGACATTACAGATACGACACGTAGATGGAGCAAGTACATAATATACAAAACAATTATCAAACCTCGCTCTTTTCCCGAGGTCACATCATAAGACAGTACAGATACGACACGTAGATGGAGCACGTATATAATATACAAAACAATTATCAAACCTCGCTCTTTTCCCGTGGTCACATTATAAGACAGTACAGATACGACACGTAGATGGAGCACGTACATAATATACAATACAATGAATAGTACAAAATATAAACAGAAGTAGTGACAAAAGTGTTCGCCGCATTAGAGTGCTTAATAGCACAACCTCACCCAATGATGTGTGCCAAATATGGTGTACGGGTACGTCGGACACTCCTCCTGTAGTCAAATCAGAACGAGACGGCGTAAACAAAAAATATCGGCGGACTATCCTCCTACATGTACAAAATACAGCAACAATTCAATACGCATCTGTATCCATATGATGTTTAAGTTCCTGAACAGTGATTTTAAAAAAGGGAAATTCCTTTAGTCTATTTTGATTGATGAGCTAGGTGGCATTTTTATCACTCCTGTGTAGAACAGTAATTGCCATGAGACTAATTTATCACAATATTATATGGAATATGAAAATGTATTATATATACGATTGTGTTAATGGTTCCATCCTCTAGGCGTTTCGGTTTACAGGAACAAAAAACTAGAGACATCTTGTATTAGGTCTTAAAAAAAAGATTTCACTCATATATAGAAAAGGAGTTATTATAAAACTTTGTGGACTATTAAAATGCTATGTATATGATATTGTTAATAGTTTCATCCTCTTCAGGTTGGATAGCAGGAATTAAAAACTCGAGAAATCTTAAATTAACTAAATTTTGTCAAAAAAATATTTCCTTCAATATGTGTTCCAATTGAGTTATGCCATGTGTTTTATTTCACACTTATACAGAACAGGAGAAGTATCTATCTCAATAATGGAAATTTATAAAATACACGATCGTGTTAGTGGTTTCAGTTTCTAGCGGTTTCATTAATTGAACAAGAAACCAGAGAAACCATAAGGTATATTCCAAGACTTGATGTTACACGTTTGCAGACCGTCACAGCGATTTTATCGCCAAGCTGGTCAAAATTGATACTCCACTAGTTAACTTGGCTATTTCATGATCCAGCATTAATGTAGAGATAGTCGTCTGTCAAAAATTGAAACAATCGATGTTTAATATTTCTGCTCGAATAATAGAACAAAGCTTAAGCCGTTATTGTATTACCCCCTCACGAACATACTTCATAAATGGATTAGAACAGAGATCTTCTCCATGACCTATATTGAGAACAGATTTGGCAGATTATTAACACTTTGATTTATGCCCTTGGTATTACGAATATAACATAGTTCAAAATCATTTAATACAAATGTTTTAACATACTTTTCGAATGATTGATTCTGATATATTTAAGAAACTTAGAAAATAAAGCGAGTAATAAGAAAACAAAGAAAATTAATTAAAATGATTAAAGAAATGTATAATTTATGTGAATTCACATAATAATAATAAACATTTTTGGACAAGTTCTTAGCAGCATTGACGAAATTGGGAGACGGGCTGACCTCACCACGTGAATAGAAATAGCCTTTGTTAGTTCTTCAGACTTACATGTTCAGGAAAAACGATTAGTCGATAACGTATATTTGCGAACTGCTTTAAGTATTTTAACATTTTTGTCATTAGACAGTTGCGGTTCACCAAAAAAGAAGTATATTTAAAGAAACTCTACATAATTCACTGACAGATGTCAGGAGTAGTATGCGTGGATGCTGGTAAAGGTGACAATTTTTAAAGAAGTGAGCTGTGCTTTCTATTTGTCCACATGCACACAGAGGGAAAGTTTTCAATGTGTTTAAGAAATAAATGTTGCTTAAGTGCACTACAACTCGTTCGGAGGAGGACATGCAATAATTGGCATTTCCTAATACCTATGTAAACAAATTAGGTTCTTTTGGCTCGTTACTTTCAAGTGGGAGAATGTTCTAGTCACGGACAATGGAAGTAATTAAGGGATTTTAGTACAGAGCTGTACTTGAAGTAGGAATTTGCATATTGTTTTTATTTCTGAGGTTGTACGTGGAATTTGCATTTGTAAGAGGAGGAACCAATGAACATAGATATGGTGGCACCATTCCGTTGATCATTTTATAAAAAAGAGCGAATTTGTGTTTAGTTCGACGCGTTTTAAGACTTTCCCATCCTACTTCAGAACTCGGCTATTGATAGGTATTAGTTTTGTAACTTCAGTTATTATACGTGCAGATTTGTTCTGTATTTACCTGTTTGGCAAATTATTCGTTCATTATTTACAGGCAACCGATTCATTGTACATAAAATGTAAATTATATGTCATCTAAAAAGTTCAAAATGTTTCGGTCACGCAAAATGATCTTGAAGATATTGAGGTTTGAAGTAAAATGGCTCGTGATACTGTGTTACGGGTAGAGATATCATCGTCTAGTATAGACGCACATTGACAAACGCTTATCTTCATACGGGTAGAGATATCATCTAGTATGGACTCACATTGACAAACGACTGTCTTCATATGGGTAGAGATATCATCATCTAGTACGGACACACACTGACAAACGTGTCTTCATACGGGTAGAGATATCATCTAATAAAGTCACACATTGACAAACGACTGTCTTCATACAGGTAGAGATATCATCATCTAAGTACGGACACACACCGACAAATGTGTCTTCATACGGGTAGAGATATCATCTAATAAAGTCACACATTGACAAACGACTGTCTTCATACGGGTAGAGATATCATCATCTAGTACGGACACACATTGACAAACGATTGTCTTTTCGCTAGTATACATGCACTTTTTGTTTACCCAAATAAGGAACAGACGTGTCTCTGGTGCAATAATAAATACAGGGCTGCTCTTAAGGTTATTGTCAACTAAGATTCGCAAATAATGGAGCAATTTAGGGACGTCTTCGCAAAGTGATACTTACGTTTGACCGAATTGTTATGTACTGTTTTGCGGAAATTCCACTTGGCCTGTAATTATCGAGATGAAGAGTTAACATATATTTGGTATATATATTTGTCGGTCAGCAAACTGAAATAAATTCGTCTCCAGAAAAGCTGTTCTTCAAATGAATATTTTAACCCTTAGATTTGCATGCAATGCTTATTTTCAAAATGTTAAAGGTAAAAATTAACATACTTATGAAATTGCCATCTAATCAACGCTGAAATTGAGAATTACCAATGCTTATTTTACCCCTTTATTTAAATTCCAATGCTTTATTCGGAAATTGCTTAAATACCCCCAAATAGTGCTTATCTGGGGCACTGTTTACATTATACTATTATAAAATATAACAGCACCGCTTACTTCATCATTTCGTAATAACGACTCTGAGTTGTTGCCGTCATCATTACTTAATATATAATATTGTAACACAAGTTGGTCTGATCATTTGAGTTGAAAATAAAGGTTCAAGTACATATATACCTTTCTGTATTTGTTCTGAACTAAGAAAAATACGGGTTTTTTAAGAAGACGTGATTCCTAATACCTGTTTTAAATAATGACAAAAACACCTGAGCATAGATGAAACAAGATTGTTTACCTAAGTAATAACTGTCCGTAATTCAAATCTTTAAACAAAGTTTGCGCTCATCGACAGAGAAGTACTGTTTTATACACAGTCAGTTGCTGAGTTCACCAAGCGAATGCAGATGTATTCACAAAATTCTAACTGACATTTTGAAATGGGTTCGTAAGAGAACGCGCATTAAATGGTCTGCATATATCAATATAATAACTAAATACTCATACAAATCCGAAATATTTTTTATAAAGTTTGAATCCATTTCCGACACATTACCGGTTCTAGTTGGCATGCCAAGTTTAGGAATACCTCAGAACAAATCTTTCAAGAACTATTGTACTTTCGCAATAAATGGCGATTTTTCTCACATAAGTTTAAAAAACCGAGCGCTTTGCCTGTAGCATATGATCTCCTTGAAAATATTATTTTCTTACTCTGTTACATGTATTAATTATGTTTATTCATCAGCATGGATATTTCTTGTGTGTAAGTAGTATATCATGTAAAATTATATACTTCTATTTCAGGGAAAGAAATGTTTTAAAATGTTTATTTTTATTTTTATATCTATTGTTAAATAAGTTTTTACCATTTAGCCAAATCATGCTCAATTCTTTCCTGGTAAGTACTAAGAATATACGGATGAAATGTTTTGTCCCAAAAACACTACACATAGCCTTAGCAGAGGATCAAATCGTCAACCAACCGATCAATGAGTCCGATGGTCTACCACGGGACTACGCGCTCAAAAGAAATTTTATTCTATTTCGCGTGTGCAATAAAGCACCTCCTTCACACTATTTCACAGGGATAATAAATGGTTGTATAGTAAAATACTTAAAATCAAAATACTTATGTATACGTGCTACGAAAACAAGCCTAATTGGTTGATTACATATTTAGCGCCATGTTTATGCCATCGTGGGCAAACAAACGATCAGTTAACCTTACCACTCGCCTAAAACAAGCCTAGTACAATGGAAGTGTTTGTAAATCTTTTTTCACAATTTTGGATAAATATACTTCACGATTTTAAACTGAGATGCATTAGTGTCAGCTTTAATCCTGAAATTAAGCGCCAGTTTTATTGTCGGACACATGCACACGCGGAGAGGCAGTCGCACCGACCTATATATACACACGAGTAATAATATTAACTGCTGCTTTGTAGACAAATCCACTTTTCGCGAGATACCAGTTAGACTAAGTTGCTTAAATTGTATGTATTTGCATACGGCCCTTATAAGTATAACTGACTTGAGTACAGACCATTAATATAAAACATGAAAAATATGAAACATGATGGGAATAGATGCATTGACAACCCGGCAAAATGCAGACTTGCTACGCAAACACGGTTTTGCATAAGGTTTTTATTTGTTTTCAAAGTGAAAACAATGTTTGCGTTTGTTTGTTCCAATATTGCCTAAAATTTACACATTTTTGTGAATTAAGGGCTAGTACAAACTTCAGATAAATATTGCATTTTTTTGTTAATCGTAAAAAATTATAACGCTTTTACAGTTAGTTTTTTTCATAAAGTTCATTTAGATTATTAAATACAAACTGAAAAAATGTCTCGACGCTGAAAATAATTCAATGACGCTTTGTCAAGCTTTCTCTTTAGCATTCGTTTTTGCTGTTAAAAGCAGTTGTTAAAATGTTACTGATAAAGTGTCTAATGGTACATTAACGTTTCCAACTAGTAGAGAAAAATTGAGAGGAATTGATGCAATTATTGCGTGCGGATCAATTCGCGATATTGCTCTGAAGTTGCTATCAGTTACATAATTGGGAGATATTGTTTAAATAACTCGACGGTTAATTCAACGTTCTTTGTATTCGACACTTTTAATTCTAGCAATTTTCCTGTCAAAACCTTTTTCTCGATTCCTCATTACTCACGGAGAGTATTTTTTGTTATGTTTTATTAATCATTGCTCAGAGCTGTAATTGTTTTTCGAAGTAAAGATAGTTTGAAAGCCTCTTCTTTTGGTCTCCGATCTAATTATTATAAACGGGTTACGTGAATAATTGATTGATGCGGTAAAGTTAAAAAGTAGAGATTTAAAATAAAATTAAATGGTGCATGTACAGCCAACTGGAGATGTGGCATTTAAATGGCACAAAAAGTAACAAAACTGCATCTGAAAACATAACATTTCCTAAGGGAAAAGTCAAAGATAGAAAAAAACGCCATTCTTCGATAAAAAAAAGAACAAGATGATGACTGGCTAAATGTGAACATACGTCAATAAAATTGATGAGGAAAATCATGCGTACATTCATAAATACTAACGTGACGGAAATTAATTCTCTCTCTCTCTCTCTCTCTCTCTCTCTCTCTCTCTCTGTATTAGAAATGTCAGCTATACATTTCCTAATAGTACCAGCTAAGCTATATAAACAAGGATAAACACTATTTTTTCATTGACAGTTCTATAAATTAAGTAAATGGAAGACACTGCTTAAATAACTCGGCTCTAATGAAATGCTATATTTTTTTTGTCTTCGAAACGTTTAGTTCCAACAATTTCCATGCCAAACCTTTTACAAGGTGTTAATAATAATTCACGGGTGGTATTTTCGCTTCTTTTTTTATGTATTGCTGCTCCCGACTTATAATGGTTTTTCGATGCAAAACGTAAACGCTTCTTTTTTATTGTCAAATCTAATGAATACATTTAGTATACATTTGTAAAGCAATTAACTGATTGACGCGACAATTGTCTCGCTATATAAGTTGAATCATTTTCTATATAAAATAATGTACATGATATCTGCTGCAAAACTTAGTCTATATACCAGAAAATTAGTCGCTCCTAATGTTCAAATCACTGGTATATTAACCATTATCTGCTAGTTTTGAAAATAAAAAATATACGGTATGCGTACACAAAGAAACAATGTGCGAAGTGAAACCGCAATGTTTAGGCAGTATTTATGAGACAATATAACAATAAATACAGGATGATTTTTAAGTAACAATTCCAAACATATTTCAATATCAACTTCATTGCAAAATCACGTAACGGTCTTCCGAAGCCATAAATATGTCTATCTCTCAGCGCTTAGTTAGCTGATTTGGAGTATCAGTTTATTTACTTTGATGTAACGTCATTAAGATTATTGCTGGTAGACAACCGTAATGAACATGAGTAGAACAACTGTCCTTCCGCAGGTAACTGGCATACTTTCTCACATTAATTTTAAGACCGATCCTAGGCTCGGTCCAGCTAACTAAGTGGTGGGAGGTAAATATATTTATTATCATTCCCATTTCCAGCTGACGTCTCTCAAAAAAAAACAACACTAAGTACAGGTTTAATCCATTAATATACATGAATATTAATAATTATGTTTTTATTCAAAGATGGTAAACTCATTAAGTTTTATATAGTAATAATACAGTATAAATCATATATTCAATGAGACCGTTTGAATAACACATTCAAAATCAATAATATAAATTTTACATTTTTTTACATATACAATATTTGGATCATATACTAGCTAAAATCACTACAATGTTAACATTGTATGCTTGATGGAGATATATGTTCTATACTTCCACATGAAACTGACTCGAGCGCTGTTGAGCTGTAAAGATGCTTCACCTATAACTTTATTTTCAGTAACTGACGGAAAGATTATTGAATCACTAACAGGAATGTCCCATTCGAAGATAATGGTTAATTTGGTCCGTGTAGTTTATTTTAATAATGATAAATTTGTTAATACACTGGTCGGCATTTTTCGTTTTATTCGTCAATGTTTTAGCATAATTGAATAACTTTATCGCGGGGTGCGATTTAGTATTTAGTCGACAAAATACAAGATAAGTTATTGAATATAATGTCCAAGATATATGATGTCTGATACAAATATGCAAATACTGCTAAGATCGAAAAAATATCGGCGATATAGGAGGCCCTCCTAGGGGTTTTGGAGATCTAGGGAACACTGCCAATTATTTTTAGAGATCTGGGGAACATTAGGCCATTACTTTCAGGGATCCAAGGGATCAAAGGTCTAATTGTACAGATTTGGGGGAAATAATTTTGGGGATCTACGTCAAACAATTTTGGAGTTCTGGGGAACATTTGCCTTTAAGAGATCCTGGGAACAGGGACCCCCTTTTAGTGTCTTATATAGTTGAGGCCTCTTTAAACTTTCTTTGCAATCGAACTAAAATTAATCAGAATAAACTAAAACAGAAAACCATTTGAGGATGCGTGAGAAACGTTGCAAGTTTTGTAACATCTCAATTTCAGATATTTCTGTTTTTATTTGGGTTCTTTGCTTTCCAGGCATCCGTTTGTCTGATTTTAATTACCTTCACAGCATCAGACGTGCGTGTATTCTGTAATTTATGGATATTTATTAATAGTTCTAATTCCTTCAAGTCATGGCACTCGTTATATTAGACGACCGGTCGGCTGTTCTGGGATGAAGTAATATAGGGAGCAGTAATTATTTGAATAAGTAAAGATTATATTGTTATTATGATTAGTTTTTATCCGCAAGCTCATCGAAAATCTAAATTTGATTTTTGCTTACTCATATATTCTAAAATATTGTGACGCCAGTAGTTTGCTTGTATATGTCAACATTGCAGCTTTTCCTTTATCGACTAATGAATTATTGTTCAACATGGAACATCATAATAATCCAAACTTACGATTTCAATCTATGAGGACACTACAGGTATTATATCAGGATTTTCAAATTTGTACAAATAGCTTAAACATTTTTCCAGTATACCAGGCTTACATGTACTCACTCAATCCGTTTTTTCAAAAGAATATCTATTTAAACGTGCAAAAACAATATATTGAAAATGGATTGCTAAACTCAGGCAACGCCCCCAGGTTATACTAAAATAGGTTTTAATGAATTGAAACATGTATCCTGACGTATTAATTGAGTCACGTGATTTCCTTTTAATCCGTTATATATGTTTACACGTAGTAAAACTTGTTTCAACTTAAAAAGAGACCAAATGACAATGTGAAGGTATTTAAGTGTTGTCTATTTTTAGAATGGGGACTTCGTTTCATGTTTTGCACTCCAATATAAATAACGAAACTGTCACGTTTTAATGGATTTGGCACACCAAACCATTTGGATTTTATTTTCTAAATGATAATGAGATGCTTTTTATCTATATTAAAAATAATTTTATTTTTCAGATATTAATAGCGTTTTTTATCCTGATATAATCCCTTCAACAGTACTGACGTCATATCATGAAGATCACGCATGTGCAAGTCTGCTTGCAAATAATATATATTTTAAAGATTATGTTTTATTTTGCAGGTAAATTTATTCACTACCTGATGGGCGTTACCATGGCAGTGAGTGTCCTGTCCCTGACTGCAGTTGGCCTTGATCGTCATTATGCCATACTCTACCCAGTATCTTCACGCCAGCACAGGTAACACAAAATTAATATATTACCTACACAAAATTTTGTTCTACGATATTATAACTATAAATAAGTTACATCTCAATACGGTGTTTGCCGTTTAGTTGCCAGTGATATCGCGACAGTGTCTACTTGAGACAGTATTCTGAGCACTGCCACACTAGAGTACCATCCCGCATACACATGTTATGATACCCTCCCTCGACAGTCGCATTGTACTGAAACTGAGCAGACCAGACCTATCCTCTAAATGCTATGCGCAAAGCAAGAAATGTCTAGTATCATTTTTTAAGTCTTTGGCATAACCAGGCCGGCGGTCCTACTTACGACCTTCCATATACGAGGCAGACGCTCTACCACTAGACCACGAAGGGGTATAGCTCAATATTAATTAAACATTAACATGGCGAGCGTAATCAGCGCATGCAATTTGGGGAAGAAGTAAACGTACAATGTTATTATGCATAATATGTCCTCAGTATATCTGCGTGAGTGTACCGTTATATACAATCATATATTCGTTTAACTCGTACACTAATAAATACTAGTATGCTATAAAAAATGTATAAGTGTTATGATAATAGTGTATACAGACATTTATGCGTTAGGCACAATCAAGTATGTCTGCTAGAATAATGGACTTTTATATGTGTGATAATACTGCAGATATGTACAGATACTAGTATGTATGTTGCCACTGTGCACTTAAATATTTGTTATAATACTGTTATGCACAAAGACATATAAGTGTTGTGTACAATCAAGTATGTATATTGCCACTGTGCACTTAAATAAGTGTTATGATACTGTTATGCACAAAGACATATATGTGTTGTGTACAATCAAGTATGTATATTGCCACTGTGCACTTAAATAAGTGTTATGATACTGTTATGCACAAAGACATATTTGTGTTGTGTACAATCAAGTATGTATATTGCCACTGTGCACAAGACATATAAGGAATGACGAGAAAACTTGTTCAAAAATTAGTTAATTGGACAATTGTCTATATTTAACAACAGCTTTGTCGGAAATGCAAATCCCAAGGACGATGTCATTGTGAATAAACTTCATAAATAGGATGCTTGGAGCAGGCGATCTGCTTATGACAAATAAATAGATTGATAATGATTGCTTTCAAGCTTAAAATAAATATGGAAGCGTTATTTGTTATTTAAAGAACAATGCAATTTACAAAAACATTGAGGCTACAATGTATACTTATGACAAATGAATGGTTTGATAAAATTTGCTTTCCATTTAATTAACAATATTCAACACACATAATCATCTTACACAACAATTGATTTTGCACCATTTTACATCTCGAGAAATGCGCTTTTGGAACACGGAACACATTACCGATCGTTAAAAAAGTGACTTTTTTCCATAGATCGGCCTCCGCCCAAATATGTAGAAAACTACAGAATTGACCAGATTGTTTTTCATAATTTTGATGTTTTAACGACACCCCTCCATTCTGTTCATTTATTGCAGTGTATCACTACGCATTTTGAAACTGTTATAGCTTCATCAAACAGTACCCAATGTCATTCATACTTGAAAGAACTCATGACCTAATCGTCGCTAGGCGGTTAATCAGACATACCTTATTTATGCAAGTTTTAAGTCACAAGTTTCCTTCTTTTTTATTTAGTATATTGAGGAATATATTCTTTACACGACATGTGATAAAACAATGTTTAAAGCAAATAACTGGTACTTTTCCCACATGGTCCGTTATGGTCGTGGCCGTAGAAAGACGTTTTGAGTAATTGTCACAGATTAATAGTTATATGGGCTTCCAATAGAATTATAAAAAATAGTTTCCGATTGAGGTCTTCAAGAGTTTTGTCGTTAAGGAGCAAAATTATCTAAACTGTTTGAAGAATATTCTTGATACAATGTGTACATGTTATTTACTCTTTCGTGTCTTCACGGGTCCTGTTAATCGGTAGCCCATTTAACTATCACTCCAGGGATCGTGAGTTCGAATCCCCACCATCTCCGTGATAAATGATATACGACACCACGTCTTATTGTCATTCGTCTCTCGCCGCTGATTCAACTTAGAAAGTTATTAGTCCTTGCGCAGATGGGTGTGCTCGAGTATTGGTTTACCTGCCAGGATCACAGGAAAAGGTGGTTAAATTAGCTGATTGTCTGTTAGCCCTCAATAGCATGATAATGACTATATATTTAATAAAAAGTTCGTAACTCAATTCGTCAGTTATCAGCTATGTTTACTTAAAATTAATCATAGTATCAGTGAATAAAATGGGTAAAGTACGGAAGAACTACTAAAACCGGTATTCTCTCGTCTCTTTGATCGACTTTTCTGGCAATTGTTATGCTTTTTAATTTGTTAGAGTGAAGTAGAGAAAAAAGGATTGTCTAAAAGTATAATAGAATATAAACTTAATAAAAGCGAACATACGTCTGGTAAATCGAGAAAACATAATATAAGTAATTATCAAGAAAAATATCTGGACAAAATCGCACCACTTGCATTACAGTCATTCTTAATATAAAGTTTATATTATACAGTGAAACTATCATTTATTTGAGCGCCATTAGAAAGGGTAAACATAAGTAGAATTAATTGATTTTTTGAGAATATTAAGTCCAACAAGAGACACAGTGGGCTCAGTCATTGTAATATAACAATACATTATCATAATAAGAACATGACATATTAACCGGCAGTGCAGTGCATAAAGTGTTTGCCGTTACCGCCAGAGGTCGTGGGCAATCCGATTACAACTCAGTACTGGTTCTACCTAGGAAACGGACACGGGAGTGTTTAATATTAGCTCTAAGCTTACTTCCCAATGGAGTTAAGATATCTTGATATTAACTAAGCGATATAGAAGATATTTGTTTTATCACCAATAGGTGGCCGAGTGGTCTAAGGCGCCGTCTCAAGATCATTTACTTCTCGGTCGTAGACTCGAGTCCCGCTCGCTCCCAAAACTTTATTTGAGAACGTTTTTAAGAAAGACGGTGGTTCTACTCAGATACATCCTATAAAACTGATTATGCCACATATAACCTGAAATGTGTCGAAAATGGCGATTAACCCCACTCAAAAATTTGATAAATATATAATGTTTGAACGTAATGATTTAATGATGTATGTCCCGGTTTAATGATGTGCGGTTAGACACAATAATGAAATGTTAGCGGACAGATTTAACGATACACTCGAGGACTTGCTTACAAATGTATTTTCTCATGGGCAATATTCATTTCGATGATTACACTTATTAGGGCAAGAAAAAAACATGGTGTCTTGCTTTGCATAAAATATAATTTGGGCATCGGGTGGTGGGGGCAAAGTTGTCAATTCAAGGTGAATATATTTATGACACTTATTCATAATTATACATAGTTCAATATACAGTCAAACCGGAAAGTAACAACCTGTCTTTAAAGACCCTCTTTGTTCCTTCCCATGACTGGGTCTTAAGAAAGGTTGGCCTGTAAAATAGCAGGCGAGAAACACCTCAATAAAATATAGATGGATGAAAAAAACATCAGTTATTTTTTATTTTAGATATCATTTGTGGTGATTTTCTAAACAAAAGTTCATATTTGTATGTGCGGCGAGGTATTCTAAAAAAACTTAAACATACATTTGTCTTTAACTAAACTAATACTTGTCACACTCAAGGGCGGGGCTTGTGTGGTTTATTCAAGGTGAAAGTTTAGAACACTACACATTATACATTCGAAATTTTAAATAAAATGAATTAGGTTTACATAATGGAATATGTTTTTAAACAATAGTCTTAAAACAGAACAGTGACATGCTGGAAACTGACTGTTAATTTAAAATCAAAACAATCACAGCACCGAATCTGTCATTTTAATGTTCTATAACCTAATAAAGCCTAAATTTTCTTCTCTTTTTTTCCAAACTAAACCGCGCACTGTCAAGAGATACCGCCAACTTGGCGTGTAGTAAGTGCATGCATGCTAATCAAATTATCAAGAACCTATTTCCAAATACAAGATTTTGCATTGATCAACAATTATTTCCCTCATGCGAATAGCATTTGTGGCGTATCCAATGTTGAGTCCCAAAAACAAACATTAATTTAGATGAGTATGAAGTTTTATGATGTTATAAGCATGACATCGCAATGAGACGAATTTCAAAATCACATGCTAATTCTAAATAGGGAATTAAATAATATTGGTTAATTTCCACCGAATGTATCCACTAAAGGTTATTGGCAAAACATTGGCGCGTTTCGTGCAAATGACATCCATTTTTATTTATTTTTGTTTCCAACACATGATAACCTTATACCTTACGAACAATTATTTGATATAATAAAGGGATGACTGGATAAATTTAAGTTTATTCGGCAGGTAGCAAAATTAACTTTCATTAGGAAAACATGGATGTTTTCTTCAAAATAATGTTCAAGTTACAACGATTGAAACCTAAAACTGCTATGTATTGTTGGTCAGAAGGATATATAGAATCCTACAATAGTTAGCTTTCCTAGATCGTTTATCATGTTCGACACGAAGACCCAACAATAGATCGAAAGAGCCACGCCTCGTTGCATTTTATTTACATCAGCCAGTTAAATTGCTAGGGAAAGAAACTAACTAGCTAGTATTCTCTATTTCTTTTGCGTTTCGTTCTTGCTCCGATACCCCAGTGCTACCCGTAGGGGTTTCGTCCGTTTTTTTTCAAAAGTAACACCACAGTGCTTTATTCGGTAAGGTGATGTGAAAGCATGCAATCCTTCGGAATGGATTTAAAACAATTGACCCGTATTTAGGGAAAGTGATACCCAGCGCCCATAAAGATCCCACTGAACTTCTATGTTAATCGGTGATTGAATATCCAAAAATCACCCTCGGAAACGAGGTTTCTTATAAGTCAAAACTTTATTGTTGCAAGTATCGGAAGAAAGAAAACTCGTCCAGTTTAACAAAACAAAATACTCGTAAAGATAGTCATACATTTATATGTGTAAATATATCAAAATGATAAACTGTTATCGTTTTAAAAATAACATAATACAGTTACTATTTCTTAATGTACACACATTAAATACATATTTATTCGAATTGTAACACCCTGTATTGCTATTATATTTCTCTTTTGACAGGACGCTTAAGAAAACCGTGGTGATGATCGTTATATTTTGGTGGTTTTCGTTCATCATCAGCAGTCCATCCATCATAATCGCGAAGAAGCTTGACGTATTTGGCGAGGACGTCTGCGTGAGTTATTGGAAAGAACCTTGGGAGCACAAGGCGTATTCTGTGTCAATGTTCTTATTGTTGTACGTGATACCGCAGCTCATCCTTGGTGTTTGCTATTTTCGTATCGGAAAGAAACTGTGGTTTTCAATGCGCATGCGCCCTCACGGTAGAACAAACGCAAAATCCGTTCAAACGTTACAGACACGCAGGAGAGTTGTAAAAGTGGTTATTATCGTCACGGCATGTTTCGCTGTGTGCTGGTTACCGGTCCACTTAGTCGAGTTATACATAGCTTATGGCAAGCAATTGAAGAGCAAGGTGTTCTACGATATAAAACTATTAGCGCCATTAATACCGCATCTGTTTATAGCTACAAATCCAATTATGTACTGCTTTATGTCAAAGACGTTCCGTTTGAGCTTTAAAGCTGCTTTCACGTGCAACAATAAGTTGTTTTTAATCAGCGCCGTGGACAGCCATGCTATGAGCATGAGCAGGAACTACACGGAAAATCGATGGCATCGTTCAAAAAGTGGCAGCGAAGTATCTTACGACGTCAGCAACCATGAACTCATGGAAAGAGTCGTTTCCGTGGACAAGGCTGTAAACACTTCTCCAAGGTTACAGAAAATGGAAAGAAACGGGAACCAAACAAGCTCGTCTAGCATTGAAAATAATAGCTCAAATTCGCAATTAAGTAGAAGTGAAAACGTGTAGATGCTGATGTAGCACTCTATATTTAAGCGTGTTACACACACTTATTGTTTTGCGCGTAACAGCCAGACATCATTAATACTATGCGTTTATAATGAAAGTTGTGTAAACGTTTTACACGTATACGTCTAAAGAATGGTCCATATGGAGTTTGTTAACAAAACATGTTATAACATGTTACATAACATGTAACGTAATTGTTATATGACCACGTTTTTATGAGAAAGAGTAAACATATTAAAGTGGTGATAGTCTACATAATCGAATCATAAAAGGAATCCTGTTTACAACGGAAGTATGATGGAAGCGACCAAACTAGTACAACCTGGTTCCTGTAAATATCTTGAGCTAAAATTATTCTCAATTAAACCTAAAACTTCTCTAAATTAATACTTTAACATATTATCAAAATGTTTGATAGTGGAACAAAGACCGGAATTGCTTCTATAAAAGGGACACACGACTGGTTTAAACTAGTTCCGTCTTGTATATTCTACAAAGCATTTATAAAGTTGCCTTATATCGTTTGTAATGTTATTCTGAAACACCAAAAGTTATCTAAAAGTCTCATGTATTAGAATAGTTTTTTCCTTTCTTTGTTTTTCGGTGTAAGATCAAAAAATTTTGAAGCACATTTTAGTCATACTTGTAACGATCGATATCCATGACAACTATTCTATGAAATTAATTTGATTTGCTTTCATCTATTGCCATACGCGATTGACCGATTCAGAGAAAATGAAATAGTGTTACTGTACACGTAATAATCTTCACGGTCATACCCAAATTACTTCAACTGACTGATAAACAAACATGACAATTTAAAAGCAATTATTGTCAATTATATCACTGGGCTGGGATTGGGTAGATAACTGCGCGGTGCTGCTTTTTGATGTTTGAAGAAATGTACACTTACAAAAGAAATTGATGCACTGTTCCATTATATATATTTTTCAACGTGTGGGACCAAGGCCAAAACTATGCCATAGGAAGCAAATTTTAGTGACTTCGTAAATGATGTTTTATTTGAAAGTCATTGAGCATAATATAAATGACTGAATGAAACTTGTCCAATCGTGTCGTGGATCTCTTCTATTGAAAAGAAAGTATTTATGACCATTATTGAGGCACGGATTCAGACAATTGTACTGTACCAATAATCAATCGGTTTCATTAATGTTTTGTTTGTATTACTCCGTATGTGTGTCTATATAAATTCACTGTTACGAACACTTCGTCGAATGCGTGCGTATACGCATGAGTGCTACACTGTCTTGCCAGCATGTATGTACATGTATAAAGCAAAACTGTGGCAATTTCAATAATTTAGAGTAATTATATAATTACAACAAAGCTTTTATTTATCAGTCAATCATTCTAGTATACTTTATGTACATGTTTTGGTTATTTATACACCGAAACACTTTAGAAACGCAACTCTCAGATAAACAGCAATATCACTTTGAGTTCTTTACCGTATTTTGATGAATATCTTTTTTTTTTATTCGATAATATAACATCTGTTTACCTTTCCTGAAAATTTTCACTAAAATCTATTGCGATTATCACTTCTTTTTATTGACTTGAAACATATAATCACGTTACCTAAATTCACAAAATCAGTATCTTGTGCAGCCCACATTGCGCATTCATACACGCATGATAGCGAATTTACTTGTGAATATAGTAAACGGAGATTACATGTTTCAAATCAATAAAAAGAAGTAATACTCGAGTGAGATTTTGATGAAAAAGAATATATTTCAAAAATATCGATAAAGAACTCAATGTTTTATCTAAGTGTAGCAGTTCTAAAGTTTTTAAGTGTATTTAAAAATGTTACTAGTTACATCTAACACAGTTTTGTAATAAATTCACGCTGTTGAAAGGACAAGTCCATAAAATATCCGTATTACTACAAATTTTAAACTTACTTGTGGACCATCATCATATTTTTATCATCACTGCAGAACGAAGATTTGTGTAATATTTGTGTTTCAGAGGAAGAACTATCCAAATGTATTCAAAGGACATATATGAAGGGATATTTATATATATATATTATGTGTGTGTGTGTGTGTATTGAAAAAAAAAAATATATATATATTGAACTTTGAGAGGATTGGCTTGCGAGACAAAAAGCAGCAGGATTTTAAAAGTTAATGAATGAATAATACTGAAACAATAAAGATTTTGAAAATAAATATGTCACAAACCAGGTCAAAATCGATACTTAAAGATAATTATAGTACAAATATACAGAAGAAATAACAAACATGACCGTCTTTGGAAGATACCAAATATGCTTGAAAGTTGCGCACAAGTGTGCCCCCATATCGCCGTCATTCAAAAAGGTGTAAATAAAAATAGCCCTACCAGACTATCTTCTTACAAATGCCACACCATGAATTAATGTGTCTCCTACTGATTTCACCGGAGAGGACTAGGTTTACCCTCCGACCTTTTGTCCAGAAAGATTTCTCAAACAATATATACGCTAGGTTTGTGTGGTGGATAGAGGGAAATAGGGTTTTGCAGGTCATTTTATTTTTTTCAGTCGGACGAAATATTTTATTGCAATGGGAACGCCATTAAGCTAATGTATTGCTTGCAATATTTTAGAAACACTTATACATGTGTTAACAACTGCAAAAATAAAACAGTGAGAGTAGATACAAAATTAAATCGTTCATTTGACAATTTGCATCCAGTTACGGCAGTGATATTATAAATGGCTTTTTAAGACAATTTGCATCCAGTTACAGCAGTGATATTAATTATGGCTTTTTTTCGGATTTTACAAATGTTTATTCAATTTTGAGGAGGGGGGATACGGCGACGTCTGTGCTTGTCATTTGGTTTTATCATATCAATGCATTAATTTCTGTTGGTAAAGTTTATCAGTCACATAATGTCATTATGTATAATTATACACTTTGATCAGTCCTTTTAACTGAATTTAAACATAAAAATACAAATTACAAATATTGGCATGATAAAGAGAATACCATGTTAGTGTCTAATATTATCAACTTTATCAGGTGTGGCTTAGAAAAAAGGACGATTTTGTTCAAATTAGGACCATCAACATTACATAAATCAATCAAGTATGAATTAACAAAAAATAAAGATATATTCGTGTATTTATTGAAATTTAAATACTTTTCACGTATGTTGTTTTACAAATATTTGATTTTGACATCATACGTTGTAATATACCTAATTTAACAAACTTTCCGCCGACAGTTTGTTTGTTTTTGACGATATCCTTGACGTATTTAAAGGCATCTTTCATAACAAAGAAATGTTAAATGTGAGCCAATATGTGTTGTTGTTTATTTAAATGGATTGTAATTATAACGAATAAACTATGTCTTAGTCTGTTTTTTTATCCTTTGCCAAGGTTAAACAAGTCTTAAAGATATGCCGAGCAGGAGAAACCAGACACGTTCATCACAATGAGATACAATGTAAAACTAGCCTACTATTTATACAATCAAAACATATATAAAGCATAAGTGACAACAGAAGACACAAGAACACTCATCAACGAGTTTGTAATTTACAACACATTTAAATTGTGTTAAGCGCATTTTTTTTCAACAATACTCGTATTTCAGTTATGTTGGCTAGTAAGTTTTGAGATTTTTATGTTAACGAATTTTAAAATGCTAATTGCTTTTTATATTATTTGAATACAGTCGATTAGAGATTTATAAAAATGGTTTTGTTTTAATGAAATTCGCGCTCGTTCATCGGTAAATCACGGAAACAGTAACGCACATTACACCTCTCACGGAAATACACGAAAGAATTAACGGAGTTACCCGAACGAGTTTACCTAGGACGTCATACTCATAACGTACTCTAATTCAAGATGGCTGCAATGGACGAAAACATTTTACGAGATAGTTATTTCAATTAGGATTCCAACGACATTTTATCGGATTTCTCAGGCTCAAGCAGTGATGAAGAACAGGAAACCCTTGATTATGGCATCCAACCATACCCATTCGAACCGGTGGTACTCGATGGAGAAACAGATTATTTACAATAATAATTAAGAACTATCTTTACTACTAATACTAAATTATTTCTACCTTATTTATAATTAAAACAACTTCTACATATTTATCATTAGATCTATTATTATGAATAATTAATAACAACAATAGATAGTGGTAGTTTGAATTATAATAATGGTAGGTAGTAACAATTTATCAGTTAATGTAATAGTAAAATATAGTAAAAATAGAAATGACTTATTCTATTATGTGTTCCATTAACATGCTTCAATTTTACCTTCTTGCACATTTTTAAAAAGAATCCCCATGCTATTATTTTTACATGTAGATCTACATATATGTAAATCAATGGTTTCTGTCGTCAGATCAGATCAGAAAAATCAAAGTTAGAATCGGACATAAATTCAAAATTTATCTAAATCGGTAATGCGTATAATATTTATAAATTAATTAGAACGGGATCTTTCACAGACGAACATATAATTAAACAAATAATTACCTTATTATAATGACCAGCAGACAGCATGCTGATCTGCGACGCCTTATGGTTGTAATGCCCCTTGATGGTATAAAAATTCCGGTCACAGGTGTCAGCTTGCGAAAACAAATCGGTATTATTAAATCAGCGTAACGATGGAGAAGCTGGTGGAGCTGTTTGAAAGTTGCGTAACGTTGGAGGATGGTGGGTTTACTAAAAGCCTTTTTTTTTTTTTTTTTTTTTCGATATAAACACGAATCTTCTCGATTGCCAATATAATGTAAAACTATTACAAATATTACGACGATGAAACAGGCTCATATAAGGCAAATCAAATTAAAAATTGCCATACATGCTTATATCACACGAAACACATCGATTTTAACAAAACATCCACACGGAAGGTTCTCAATATATTATGTATGTATTGAGATCGTTTTGGGAGTATCACAGTGCTTTGTCTTTAATACTATAGTGAATAATAGAGAGGAAATGAACTATTTGTTTTTTTTATACGGCGAATTAAAAGCAACCTGCATTTTTCCCGAGCGCAGGTCACGAATAAGTGCGAATACGAATGGCCATGATCGTTACTGACTATCCTTCCAGTGCCGTAATGTATAAATTAATGTCATATATATATATATATATTCATAAAATTGGGGCATAATTTAAGAAAATGTGTAGTAAATGTTCAAAAAAGCAAACTAGTAGTCAAACCTGTATAAGTGGTCACCTCTATTAAGCAGTTACTTGTCTTAATCAGCCACATTTGCTATTTCCTATTTCTACGCTTTCAAAGTAAATTAACCTGTCTTAAAATGTCACTTTTGCTCCATCCCATGACTGGCTGCTTAAGACAGGTTTGACTGTATTATGTTTTTCTTCTATCCAATATTGGGTATATAACTATAAAAGCTATTTTTAGTAGATAATACGTCAGACGCTAGGGTCGAACAATAACTACTGACCGTTTAAATTTCTTTATTTCACTCTGGACATTTTCATTAATTTCACTTAATTTTTTTTTCTATAATGTATGTACAAGACATTAAAATAACACAGTACATAATTTCACTCACGGTTTTGGAAAAGGACAAATTTCAAGAAAATGGTTAAAAGACTGAAAATCATCAGTGACAAAACGTTTGGAACTGTGTGATAAAATAATAATAGCGATCACTTTGTATTTTTAAAGATATTTTACTCAATGTTTCAGAACTTGCAAGCCAGCACTAGCTTTATAAAATAAATAACTTATTTTATTAAACTATTAAGGTGTGTATCGCAATGATAGGAGGTTATCATTTTCATAGAAGAACAGATTGATTTATATGTAGACATGGAGAAATATTAATTTCAACATAATTTTTTTTCAGCAACTAGGCCCATTAAGGCATTAATCATATAGGCAATAGATTAATTCACATGAAATGAACTACATGTATATTATACAAACAGCGGCAGAAGCACAGTGACTAGTTATAAACATTAATATCAAACTCAAGGAGCTGACTAGTATGTATTGACTAGATATCAAACATTAAACATATGAATTTACATGTCACTAATACGTGGACCACGTGGTATAGTGGTAGAGCACCGAACCAATGATCGCAAGGTATGCTTTGTACTGGTTCTACCCCAGGAAGACTTCAAGCGTAATTTGTCGAAGTTGTAAGAACTTGTTTCACAATCGAAGTAAAATAAATAAGTTTAAACTAATAATCTTATATCAGTATTATACTTTTGAAAACACATAGTTTATAATATAAGGAAGGTGATATTTTCTTTAGAAAAACAATGCTCTTTATCAGAAAGTCTGTATCACTACCATGTGTCCCTTTAACACCAATATGTTTTATAAAGTTAGCTCCCCTTTTGTATAAATAATCTAAAATAATTTTGTTGATAAAGGGGATGTGGTTGCCTATTTATTTCGTATTTTATATTACTGAAGTTCAGTTTTTGCCTTAAAATGGAAAAAGGACTGTCTTTATTTGCTGATTTTTTTTTCAAAAAGTCCAGAGTAAACCTCACCAATCCTATTAAAATATTTAAAATTCAATGCCAAATCTTTTAGACTGGAGTATTTTTACCTCGTCTTTCATGCGATGTTGTCTGACTGGTAATAGCCTTCGAGATAGTGCTGAAGACGCAGATATTGTCCCAAATCGAATCTTCCTTTGGGCTTTTTTGCGTGCTTTGTCGTCAAATACGTGATTTCTGAAAAGATACTATAATTTATATTTACTCCGTTAATCAACAGTGTTTTAGTTAAGTACGACGGTCAGTGGATCTAACTATTTCCTTGGTTTAAAACAAAAAAAAAAATAGAAGATTTTTTATTTATGCCATTCGACACTGTTAGTAATAACTTTGATCGTTTGTGTAAGGTAACTTATTGGATTCACAAATTACAAACATTGTATGGATAATTCACTATTTTATAAATATCAATCTGGGTTTATGCCTAAACATTGTGCAGTTTATCAACTTATTGAAATTTATGATAACATATGCAGAGCTCTTGAAAACAAGCAGATACTTGTATTGTTTTCTGTGATATATCAAAGGCTTTTGATAGAGTATGGCACAAAGGACTATTTCATAAATTATATGCTTATGGTATAAGAGGAAACCTACATTCATGGATAATAAACTATATGTCATTTAGAAAACAAAAGGTTCTGGTAAATGATGAAACATCATCTCTTGGTGACATATCAGCTGGAGTGCCCCAGGGTTCTGTACTTGGTCCACTTTTATTTCTTATGTATATAAATGATATAGCTGATGATCTTAATAGTCTGTCACGGCTTTTTGCAGACGACACATCATTATCCTTCTCTTCAGATTCTATACAAATAATTGAAACAACTATAAATTCTGACTTAGATAAGTTAAATACTTGGTCAAAGGATTGGTTAACAACATTTAATCATAGTAAAACAGAAGTACTGTTTATCTCAAACACTACCAGAAACCCAGCATTGGAAATTTTGTTTGATAACACAAAACTGAAATTAAGCAATACACATAGACATTTAGGAGTACATTTTGACAATAATGGTAAATGGGTTACACATATTAATTCAATATTTACATCATGTATGAAAAAAGTTTCTGTTCTTCGCAAACTTAAATACGTACTCAACAAAAATACTATTTTAAAACTATATAAGTGTTTTATTTTTCCAATCTTAGAATATGCTCGTGAACTTTGGGACGGTTGTACCGTGGCAGAGTCTGAGTTATTAGAATCTGTTCAACTTGAAGCAGTCAGGATAGCTATTGGTCTACCTATTTTCTGTAGTAAATATAATATCTATAAAGAATCGTCTTTAGAACCGTTTTCGCAAAGACGTGAACGTAAAAAACTTATATTATTTTATAAAATTCATAATAACACTGTTCCAGATTATCTTAAAAACATAATACCGCCTCTGATAGGGGAAAATTCACATTATCGTCTCCGTAACTCTGAAGACTATATAATAGCAAATAACAGATAAACATTATCAAATAAATCCTTTGTGCCGTCAACTATAAGAACATGGAATAATTTAGATCTTAATGTTCGAAAATTATCATCATTGGCACAGTTCAAAACAGCTATAACAAATGATAATAACTCGTTATTTTCATTACCTGATTATTACAATCACGGCAAAAGAAAATTAAATATTATACATACACGCTTAAGGTATCAATGCAGTTCACTTAATTATGATTTGTTTAGAGTTAATATTGTAAATGAACCTAGTTGTAGTGGAAATGCATGTGAAAATGCGTATCATTTTTTCTTTGATTGTAGTTACTATACTGCTCAACGTCAACAATTGTTTACATCTCTATAAAATAACGGTATTATTACTTTAGAGTTGTTGCTCCGTGGAAGTGCAAACTTATCTCACGAGGAAAATGTGCATATATTCAGATCAGTTCAAGGGTTTATTGCCGCGTCTAATCGCTTCTAGTATGTGAACTTTAATTTTGGCAAGTTTAAACTGAACTTAAACCACATTTACCCCACCCACAATACTTTGTTTTTCCGACTCCGAAATCGAGCACTTACTTACATAATAATTCTCTCTCTCTCTCTCTCTCTCTCTCTCTCTCTCTCATATCATCTCCTTTTTCCTTTTTCTCTCTATCTTTTGAATGTGTGTGTTGTTATGCGATTGTGTGTGAGTGATGGCGTGCGTGCGGGCGTGCATGTATGTCTGTGAAAGGCACCATTAGTTAACAGTTAACTCAACTCGATGTTAATATATGTTATTATACATGTTTAGCCATATTCATGTTATTTGTAAACTCAATTTTAGGGAAGGGCCGTAACTAATGTGGGTATCACTTGTGGCCCGACCCAATTGCAATGTACTTGTACACATTTGGCAATAAAATATGTTTAAAACAAACATTGTATCCATTTGGACTAAATGCAAAACAGCTATATGATATGTAGAGATGTTTTCATTGAACAGTTATATGTACTATCGTTTATTCCTATTTCTCTTTTTTACTACTATTTATAGGAATTTAAGTATCGTTTCGATCCGATATTTCATGTACTTGTATTTGCGACATATTCTATATGAGCCGCGTCTTGTCGCGTGTTTGGCTCCTGGATGAATAATTCTTTGAGTCGAATTTCGCACGACGCGGTTCATTTGTTTTTCCCGCTATTTTAACGTCATCTTATGTGACGTTACTTCCGGTGTTTATATATTTATTATACCATGATTAAGGCGATATGCCGAAACGTCGGTATTAAATTTTAACTAACGGTTTTTACGTGTTGGTGTTTTTTTAAAACTGTATTATCTTGGTTTAAAACAAAATTTAATGTACTTTGAACCAGAGGTGGTGAACAAATTACATAGAGTACTGGGTCCAATGATGTTGGCGGATGTGGCCAAACTCGTATTCAGACTTGCCACGTATCATATGCGCTTTCGCGATTCGACAACGCATTGAGAAAGGTTAGTACAGTAGATCAACAGTTGTATAGTAAGTTAAAAAATGTGGTCATCTAATCTTAAAAGCATATCCTGATTTTCAAACAATATTTAGTATAAACCTTAGAAACTGACAATTTTTCGTGTTGAAATGTGAAAAATTCAGATTTTTTTCAAAACATCCGTTTTACTGGATCTCACTTATCGAAGTCATGAATTACCGGTTATGGCACTACGTGATCAGTCTGGAGAGAAAAAATAATTATTTAAGTAAATTGACACTTTTTCAGGTCCTTCATCGGAATCAACAGCTATATGTTTAAAAATGAAAGCCTTGTCACTATAGGACCATCGGTTTCGTCCTGTGCACTGCATTGTTCGTTTTCGTGGACTGGTTATAACCGCTTGTCCTTGTTCGCATAAAAAATCCCCTGTGAATAATACAAACATACTTTAACAAAAGAAAAGGAAGTAAATATTGTGTATCGTTATATTATTGTACAATAATAATTTAAATTAGTAAAATTATACTCAAAAGGAATATCATGATTTATGATCTGATTCAATACTTTTCTGTAGGACCGTATGATGTGTCTAATATAAAGAATACAAACTTATAAATGGGAATGACTGGCACTAACTCACATCAAAAGCCTACCGGGTAACTGATTTCACTTAACTGTGCTTAGAGTGTTAGTTGTGCATTATTTCATACTTATTAAAATCTATATGTCTTTTATACAGCTCATAACGGCAATAATCAGTTTGATTTTCTTTACAGTACATACATACACCATAGTAACATTTTTGAAATATATTTACAAGAGCAACAACCGAAAAGTTAACCGCTTGCATGAGAAGCCTTAGAAAAAGTGCTTTTAGTAAATCCACCATCCTCCAGCATTACGCAACTTTCAAACAGCTCCAACAGCTCCTCCATCGTTACGCTGATTTTTCGCCATAAAACGGTCACTAAATCAATTTAACACTAGTAAAAGATCGAATTGGGTAAAATATAATGTTGAGTAGGTAGATGCTTATAAAAGAAAATGATATATCAAATTATGTACGATAGCAAGACAGTTTTCGCACTTTTAAAACACTCGTGCCAATGTTTACACAAAATTCCTTGTATTTCCCGAATGATCAACCTTGTCAATTATTATCACAGTCAGCACGCATGGTTTTTCAAAAATATAAAAATAGAACGCTGTACATTTTCGGAAAATAGAGTTGACCTATATATTTCCGTTAAATTCCACGACCTCGCGTGATATCACTGTCATGGGTATTTACGATTGGACGCTATTTTTAAATGTTAACTATGGTGTCATGCATAATATTACTGCGCGGACTGCAATGCTACGTGAATATAAAGTAAAACAACCGGTCCTTGAAAAATCAATATAAAAATATATTGTTTTTGCGATTTAAAATGGGGAGATTTTTGTTATTCCCGCGTAAATCTTGACAATTAAATGACCTCGCGTGATCACTGATAAATTGAAATACATTGTTTTAGCGATTGAAAATGTGGAGATTTGTCTTATTCCCGCGTAAGCCTGGACAATTCGATGACCTCGCGTGATCACTGATATAACCCTATTTACGATTGGACGCTATATTTAATTCTTATCTCTGATGTCATGGATAATTGAACTGTGCCAAATGCAATGCTACACGAATATAAACATCCGTAACTTGAAAAATAAAATTAAATGTGTTTCTTTTACGATTAAAATTGGAGATATTTGTGCTATTTCCGCATGAGTCTGGTCAATTCAATGAGATTTTTTTATGCAAACTAACTGTCTACATTTGATTTCCTACAATTTCTGATCGAACACTGTTTTGCATATTGGAGTGTGTAAGCGTTTAATTACGGATTTTTAATAACCATAAACAAGCAGAGCGATGCGATCAGCCATGTTTGTTTACAGCGAATGACACGATGACAGTTCGGCGCGGTAGTGTGTCGGTTATTCTGATTGGTTGACTCCCGGTGACGTCATTAAGCCCCCATATAGATTGGCAAATTTATTTCAGGTGCGCCGATATTTTACCTGTGTAAGTGTGCTATATGGCAACCGGTGTTGGTGTGCACTGGCGGATTATATTTAGAAAACCAATTTGAATTGAGTAAGCATAAATTATTTTTGCATTAAAGTAACCTTTTAAATGAAGATGTATAAATATCTATGTTGCAGTCTTCTGGCTATAAATACACTGAACCATTTGAGCCACACCATGGCTATTTTAAGCTAGCAGTATGCGACATTATAACAAAAACAATGTGAAATTTTTAAAATGGATTCTCTGAATTATATAAAACCTGTCCCAGTGCTATTTTGCGATTTTTATATGGCAGTTGGTGCTTTAAATATTGTTATCATTATATAATATTGTTTTACTTTATAACCTATACAACACTTCCATTTTTATTTCTAAAAATTATATATTATCATATTTTCGACCTATTCAGAAGTGGGAAACTTATATCCGTAGAGAATAAATTATAACATATAGTTTGCCAGACGGGGATACAGACTCGCGACCCTTAGATTGTTTGTCAGCCGGTCCGTCATGATTTTTAATGAGGTTAAACGTCATTTTCAGAACTAAACAGGTTATATATGGCATATTCAGTTTATTGGTATATGAAGACATCAAAATGGAATTCAGAAGAACCACTTCCCTTTCGCAAGTAACCAGCAAGCTTCCTCAAATATAGTTTTTAAACAACGACAACGTCTTAGATTCGGCCAAGCAGAATACCAGACCCATCAAAGTTTATAAAATACGCTTAACTATCGTTTCTAGAATTAGTAATTTGGTTTTATGAAAATGATGCCTTATTCTGCACGTTATGTTATATTTTTCTTCAAGAATCCAGTGTAAAAGAACTTTTAATTCCAGGTAATTTGAATATTATTTTAAGCATATTAGTAACGACACTATAGTAAATTAGCCGATGCCTACACCCATCGTGAAATGATTGCTTGCACTGTGTTGATAATATACACTTGGACTGTTATGTCGATATGCCGCTCAGTGAATCGTGTAGTAAAGACCTCTTCAGATTCCTCATGGTGACTACCGTCATTAGCGGTTACAATACCTCTGCTAAAAGAGAGATTTAGGTTCATTTACAACTTGGCGACCGACTCAAGTGAATTATAATTACAGACGTTTTGTTTTGCATTTTCCCTTATGTTTCTATCTCATTGTACTTAAAATGCATTGTGTTCGAGACACGGGTCTTAGATAGTTGACATTTGCTTTATTGAATTGACGCTTTGACAACCCCGCTCTATTCGAAATAAACTTTGCCTGGCACACATGCTTCCAGTTGTCGTTAAAAGTGACATTTAGTTGATAACTAGTTTAATTGAAAGTGAATTTACGACAGCCTTGTCCTGAGAGGTTTACTGGGAGTCTGAAAGGAGTATACAAGTAATAATTTGTTTTGGTAGGGTTTTTTTAAATAAAAGGATTAATGTTGATAAATGTTTCGTAACATGCACATATCAGTGACTTCAACAAAACGTTGACTAAAAGTAAGCCATATGTATTTAAAATTCATACCTTGATTTAAGGCTTAGGCATTGGAAGCAAGTGTAGGTAATTACGCCAGAAAAAACAACAAACTCAACACCATTAACCGTTAATTTGATGTTAAACGATCTATTCTGGAAGTTGATGCCTCCCAACAATAGATGCAAATGAACATACTATCTTTATAAAAGGTTATTAGAATGCTTTTGGAGCTAATTTTATGATGCAACACGATTATGGTATTCTTCCTATACGACAAATTTATCACACGGTACCGATTTCAAAACATTTTATAATGCAATTTGAACTCCCATTACCACTGTTGCGGAAACAAAATTCGTTTTAGTATGTTTTCACTTTGAAACAAGTATTTTGAATCAATTAGATTCAACGTATTTTAAAAGTAATTGTTTGCTTATGATGCTAATGCATTATGGTTTGTCTCCAAATCTATTTGAACGACCCTTCAAGCAGAATGTTGAACCCATGAGAATCACTTTTACTCGCATTTGAAATGTGTAAAGTTTTAAAGCGAAATGATGCAGACTTAGACTGGAAACAATGTAAATATGGTTGAAACACCCAGAAATCAGCCAACTTGAGCTAAGTAACCAACAGCACTAAAATATATAAATTCAGAAACACACGTCAAATAAACAGTTTGTTGATGTCCAATTGTAGGGTTCTGAGGACGCCGTACATAGCATTTTATTTATTTTTATAGCTCTTACCCTTTGGGTGATAAAATAATTACTCTTGACAGTTTTCTTCCTGTTTTTAGACATTTTTCGAAAATCATAAATTTGAACCGGTTGGGTGCCCCACCTGGCTAGTTTTGGAAATTCATTCCAATTTTTTTAAACCAAATCTAATTTGCTGTGACAATTGCACAGATGAACACAATAATAGGTTTACGTTTCTTTCCATTTTATTACTTTGTAAACACAAGATCCACTGAAGCTCTTAGTCATAAGAAAAATGTAAGCCAAATGTGAATAGATTCCACAACTGGTAATTGGGAAGAAGATATTTGTTATTTTAAACATTCCAACCTTTTGGGACATGTGAATTAAATAATTAAATACTTCTTATTGGACAAAATATTTTTCAATTGGCTTTAAAATGCTTCAGAACTCAAACTGACTTTGCACAAATGGATGAGAATATGTGTTTTTTTTCCCTATGATATTCCTACATGAATCTAATGTCGCCTTAAGGTCCCCTACTCACTGGGTTAATTAAATATGAATTTTGACTTACCGGATTTTAAGAATAAGAATTTTGAAAAATCTGTTTTTACTCCCTAATGAACCCTTTAGACGATATAACTCAATGATTTCAACAAATCTCTTAATCATTTGCACTCGATTATGCTTCTATAAAAATAAGCACAATCGTTTTTATCTTAAAGCAAAAAATGTGAAATGTGTGTGACAAATGCCGCCAACTTAGTAATATCAAGTACAAAAGTTTTACATGTTACACCAATTTTGCGAATTCAAAATTGGTATTATGTCAATAAATGTTGTATGGTAAAGATTGAGTTTCACTTACCATAGTTAGAGAAGGGACATTGCTGAGGCTATCGGGTTGGTTATCAAACATATCCCAAATATTTGGCCATGCGCACTGTAATCCAATTTAATTGAATATTAGATAAAATTTATCCGAGTTGAATTTTGAATTGTTTAACACTACAAGGGCAATAACCTAAACATTATTCCTGACAGTCTGACCAAGTCTGATACAGACTTGATTTAAATGGAAGAAAAATATTTGAAACGACCGACTAAAATCTCAGATCCTTCAGATCGGGGTCATGCAAATCTTAATATGCTCTATTATTACACGCGACCCATTATGAGCTGTAAGAGCGGTGTCATATTTTTTTTTATTTCAGTGACACGGTTTGTATAATTCTGAAGCGCATAAATACAATGGATTTTCCAAATCTGTTGAACGGTTCTTGCCAAGTATAATTTAGAGGCATTAAGCAATGCGACCATGTTGAATATAGTTTCACACGCATTATAAACATCCATATTAAGTTTTAGTAAATGGCCTAATTGTTTGAGAAGGGGTTTGAGGCACCGTCTAAAGATCACTTGTCTCTCACCGCTGAGGTAGTAGGTTTGAGTCCCGCCAGTAACTTGCGGTAGGACGGTATGTCTACTCGGATTCATTCTTAGTCTTCCTCCACAAATAAAATTGAATATGCCATTTGTAACCGGAAATGTGTTTAAAATGGCTTAAAACCCTATTTAAAAAAGTGTTTCAGAGAAAATGCTACCAACGGATGATGATGGACAAGTGTAATCAAGTAAGCTCGTCTAGTAGACCGTAAACAAATATTGAAGTTCTATTAGTAGTTATTTTGTGTATGTTTTTAAATGTAATCAGCAAATATGACAGTCTGATAAAGTATGTATGTAGTGAATATGCATATTCTTAAAATACTCTATCCCAAAACCTGATACACCTTTAATCAGGTATATTAACCACCAATGAAAAAGCATGGATTTATATGTCTGTCCTACAATTCATAGCAATTGAACGCTTACTTACCTTTGACGTCATTCAAACTTTCATTTAAAGCAACTGATCAATAAACGTGCTCAAATGCGGTTTTCCTATTATTGCTATTTACCGAAACCAGTGGGAAGAGCTGGTTCCGTACTAGGGACTATTAAAAAGGCACACTATTACCTGTGTGACTGCGCAAAAACGCTGTATTAGTGTGACTATACATACATATACTGCAACGTTAACACCTTAATGTATTATATAGGGCTTGAGTATAATGCTCATGTGCCTTATTATCAGAGCTGATTGTCTTGAACGTCTCCCACAAATAATTTGTACTGTTCTTCATATAGAAAAATGCACTTCTTGAACACTGAACACATTTCTAATGGTTCTAAAAGTGCCTTTTTTCCATAGATAGTCCTGTGTTGGTCCAAATATGCAGAGATACCATGTGTGGTAGTGTATCCACTATTCATCTTTAAAACTGTTATAGATTCATCAAACAGTACCCACAGTTTGTCAGAATTCATGGAAACGTCTTTTCTCATATGAACAAAGAAGTAGGACTCTATTATATAATTCTTTCAACAAAGATAATGCCCAACCGATTTACACAATTATTGAGCGCAGCAGTCTTTATTCTTAAGAAGCCGGGACACTTATGCTTACATCATTTTCCGAAATTTCGTACGTCTTGTAAAAAGTGTTTTTTTTTAAAATTAGCAAAAACCACTGCGCAATGAAACGTTCCTAGATGACACAAGATGTTGGTACGAAAATCATAAAACTTACGAAGGTTATTGAAACGTACTCCTGATATATGTGTATGCATACGCATGAAATCGAATTGGATAAGTTTATTTTAATCAATCATTGGCCCGTTTTCACTAACGTTCGTAACTTTACGAACTTCTTATAGTAAAACTTAAAATTAAGGAAAAAAGTCGTGAAATTCATTTAGTGCATTGCTTACTTATTTTACGATCTTTTGTAAGCCTTATAAAAAGGATTTTTTTTCTAAATCTTGCGAAGGTTAGTGAAACGGGCACAAATGGCCGTAGTGTTGCTAAGGGTAGACTAAAAGTGAAAAATGTCAAACTTTCTATAAAACCAATCATATACATATTTCATGTGAAGACTTTATGCATTTAACATTTTTAAATTGTACTTCCGTCTCCTTAATTTAATTCAGATAATGACCACAATGCCGCATTTTTGCTGTGTATCAAATACAGCATATTTTATAGGTACTATTTAATAAGTAACCGCAGCTGGCGTTAGTTGGTGATGTATACTAGTAGTTAAGATAAAAAAAATGTTTTGCTTCGGATTAGATTTGTTTTAATATGTTTAGATTTGGTGTTGTTATTGTGGACGCCTTGGTTTTTTTGTTTGGTTTTTTTTTCAAACATATCCATCGTTTGTTTGTATCTTGTCACATTTAAATGAATATGGAATTGTTTATTTATATTTTTATGAAACTACGTTAAAGGACATTTTTAAAAACTCTCAGTCAAGTTGATCGGCCTTTTTTTTTTTTTTTTGGTTAGTATATATTATTTGAACCCACGACTTCAGCAGTGAGAGGTTGGCTATCTTGAGACAACGCTTTGGACTACTCGATCGCCTTAATAATAAATTATCATCGTTTCAATAAATGTCTGTAATTATAATTATAACATTCAGTATAGTGATTGCTGTTTTTTTTTCATTTTCCGAATAGAAATGCATGCGTTTAACAAACAAAATGTACATAAAAAAATAGTTTGCTTTTTTTTCATAAACCTAAACTCGTTTCCAGCACTTATGTTTTTATTGTCGTCTATGTCTCTTATTTTAACTATAACATCTGCGCCATGTTTATGATTTGTGTGAATTTTGTCATTTAGAAGGATAACAATGTATTGATGTACTGTATTTAATATCAAAGGAATTTGATCTAGATGTAGCAAAAAGGTCAGACAGTTAACTGCTATTTTAGTGTTGGTGTTTAAGCGTTATTTTCAACATTTATCAGTCATATCGCGACTTGAGATGGTATTATAAGTGCTGCCACCATCCAGGCAAATTATACTGACACCTGGCCGACCATACATATACTTATCCTCTAAGTGCTGCCACCATCCAGGCAAATTATACTGACACCTGGCCGACCATACATATACTTATCCTCTAAGTGCTGCCACCATCCAGGCAAATTATACTGACACCGGCCGACCATGCATAAACTTATCCTCTAAGTGCTGCCACAATCCAGGCAAATTATACTGACACCTGGCCGACCATACATATACTTATCCTCTAAATGCTGTATGAATGTTGCGTCTCCTACTTTTACACATATTGTCTTAATTTTAAATTCCACAGCGACGATGCTATATGAATGTAACGTCTCCTGATGGACAAATTAATCCGTAATTATAAGTTTTATATAGACAAAATGCTATTGTTTTACTGTTCCAGTGTTAACCGTGTATTTTCATCTCCTGTCTGTTTGTATTGGCCATGTTAATTTCGTGTTTTCTGATATTGTTGTAGTTTAAGCTAAAACCCTAATTCTGACATTGGGAATTTATACTTTAACACCATCTACCATACACGAACTGGCGTGCATGGCGTCATGTTTGGATGGTGAAGGAAGTTGTATGGGCGTCATGTTTGGATGGTGAAGGAAGTTGTATGGTATCATGTTTGGATGGTGAAGGAAGTTGTATGGTATCATGTTTGGATGGTGAAGGAAGTTGTATGGTATCATGTTTGGATGGTGAAGGAAGCCAAGTCCCAACTATTTCTCTTCCGCAGCAACTAATGGTAAACTTCTTAGAACCAACGATCACAGTAGTGGTAGACAAGCAAGCACGAGCGAGAGAACACCTTTGTACACAGCATTTACATCTGATATACTAAAAAAGCAAAGACAGCTGTGATGTAGATCATACCACAATACCAGAAGAATTGAGAGGTCACACGCTTTCCATCAAGCTGATTATTGTCATGGGTTCTTTTATTGGCAACTGTTCCATTTTCTTTTATTAAATTTCATATTCCCAGAAGTAAAATTCATTGCTATCCGTCATAAATATGTTTAAAGAGATGCCCTGAAACATTGCCGTTACATTTGTCAGTAAAATATCAATAAAATGCAAACATACTATGTCATTAAACGGAAATAGTGCTTTGAAGATTTTTTGTTTTAATCTTATATTGCTTTTACAACAATATGCGCGAGGCGATTTTATTGAAATCTATTTCTATTGTTGTATCCTTTTATTATTATGCCTGCTGACTGAAATAAATTAATACTTTTAAAATAAGGTATTGCATTTTCAGCAAACGTTATCTAAAATAATTATTTTTGTTTGAATACATATAAAAACGGATATTTATGTCATTTAAATGGTCGATATGTGTTTTTAATGTAGTTAATTGACGAATATTCTACCTTCTTATTAAAAGTGCTTTTATACAAATAAATGGTTATTTGATTTGGTGTCTGGAATACGGTTTGTTTATTTGAAATGTAGGCGCCATTTTATGCTATCGAAGACTAACAGATGATTAGTTAACCTAGCCACTCTTTCCTCGGATCCTTGGTGGCTAACATCGACTCGAGCACTCATCTTTCTAGGAAAATGATAACTTTAAAACTTGAATCAGCGATGGGAGACGAATGACGATGAGACAAAATGTCGTTTATCAATCATCACGGACACTGTGACCGGACAGCGATACGCATTCACAACTTCTTGATTGATAGTCAAACGTTTTTGCAGAGATAGAGCGAATGAGTTAAACAGGACTCACACCGCTATTATCTCCCTTGAGTACTCCGGACCTACAGACGAAGGAGGTAAAATAACATTTTATTTCTTTTTTTCTTCTTTTTTCAAGACTTTGTACTGCAGTGGTTTATTTTTTCCAAGCACGAGTTAAATGGTTAGTATGTTAGAAATCACCACTGAAAATTTGTTGCTGATACCAGCTTTCTGGACATTTCTGTGTCATTTCAGAGTTTTCTATGACAATGAACATGTACAAGGTAACTGCCATGACTTCCGTCCGAATGAATAATTTTATTATTACATAACAATTGCAGAAGTGTGTTTGTTTCAGTCAATCAGATCTTACTTCCAAATCAAAATGTTTCTTCTGCACAACTAGTTAAGACGTTTTTCTTTTAGGAAAGCAAGCGTCGCATATGATCAAGACAAGGTGATATATTGTCTTATTTTTTACACAGGTGTATCGTTTGTTTGTTTTCCTCGGTAACATGATTCATGCACTTAAAAAGAAGTCCTTATGCCCGGCACATCATTAGATATACTATGGCCAATAAACATGAAAACAAGCAATCTTCTTTCTTTGAAAAGAGGCACCATGAAAAGGTAATTGATAGGAACAAAGTTTCCACTTAACATATACAATTTGATATAAATTCAAGTTTTACAAATTGTTTATCTTTATTACTTTAAAACCGTTTTCGCCCAGATGTTCCATTACTGTGTGTTTGAAGCAGTTCTGAGGAAGTTCAGCATGAAGTACGGACATGGGCAGCTCCAGAAAGTTCGTGATGTTTTTTTCTGTATATACATACCGCAGCATACGTAGTATGGTCATGTCACATGGTAACAAAAGAAAATGGATGAATGCTGAATGAAATATTAAAGGCTGCTATGCCTGTCTTCTGTAGGTCCAAATTACCATTGCAGTATTATAATGTTTTTCAAAGAAAATAAGCATTATGCTAATAGGCAAGTAACTGATACAAAATCAAGTCAAAATATGTTTAAAAATGCTACCATTGTTGATGTATTACGAACTTAAGGGTTCACATCACTATTATCTCCCTTGAATACTCCGGACTGATGAAGAGGGTAAGAATAAACCTTTATTGTCTCTTTCTTTTTTTTTCAGAACTTTGTATTGCAGTGATTTAATTTTTTTTCCTACCTTGTGTAAATTGTCAGTTTTTTTAGAAATCACCACTGAAAATTTGATGCTGATACCAGATTTCAAGACAATCATGTGACATTTTAGAATTGATGGTAAGAAGCGCATCGTGGGCGAATAGTTTTTATTTACATATTATTACTCTGGAAATTTCACAAAACAATTGATTAAAAAAAAAACTGGTCATTGTATTATTTTTTCTTTAAAATTGAAACTAGTGAAGATTTAAAACACAGACACATGCTGCAGATTCTGTTTTAATTCTGTACTAGACATAACTGTTACAATGGAACCCAATTTAAAATATAATAGTGGTGTGAAATGAAGGGTTGTATCCTAAAGTTATTTTAGATATGTATGTGTGTGGATTCGATACTATTCAGACCGTTTAAACTACCACACTCCACGGTTGCTTCCAGCAATGTTAAACAGCAAACAATTTAATGCCTGGTTCCCTAAAATTGTTGTGTACTGTGTACTATTATAAGGTTGAGCCAGTGTCCAGGAAAATATGTTCGCTAACGTAAGCAAACACTTTACCGAACTAAACGCAGCCCTGGAAAACAATGCTTGTTTAAAAACGGTTTTTGACTTCATTGCATATAAATAAACATTGAACGCACACATCGAGGGTTCACCGCAGCACTGTTGTATGTCCTTATTCGTTTATATGTTAATAAAACAGTGTTGCAGTGATACCACATGCTTACTTTGCTTAATTAACTCTTTTATTTCATGAAGCATGATATCTCAAAACATTTTTTGTAACATTTAATGTAAATATTTGATATGAACATTTGGTTCACCCCTCACTGCTGATTAAAGTAGAAAAGTTATCAGTTACTTGCAGATGTGGGTGTGCTGAAATACTGGTTAACCTTCCTGGATGCCAGGAAGTATTAGTATGCTGACTGATCGCCTGTTAGCCCTCGATGACATGCAAATGGCGTTATTTATTCAAACAAACATCAATGGCATACAAATGACATTAATTATTCAAACAAACATTTCATTGTTTTAATCCTCCTTAAACAAATACAAATGTCATTGCAGAATGCACGACCGAGTTTAAATAAAACATTTGGTGTTTAAGCGATCCCTGGTAGTAATCAGTCGTGCTGAAACTAAGTCAGTAATCTGCACTAGCACGCAATCGTATAACGATAATCAAATCAATTTGATGTCTTAGTTTGAAATAAAAGTATATGCCATAGACAATCAATTCATCTTTCTTTGGCAGAAGCTTCCATCATAATGTATATGATGGAATTATAATATATACTCATGCGTATGGGACGTAGATCAGTGTAAACACGCCATCTAGAGAGTTTAAAAAGAACTCACTACGGTAAGCGAGTCGGTAGTGTAATGGACAATGTTATGGTCGCTCAAACTGGAGATTGCGGGTTCGATCCACAACTTGGTCTGATACCGCTATAACAACATCGAATGGTAAATGTTTTACTTAGAAAGCGAACCCAATGCTTGCTCATAATGTTCTAAGCTTTCTTTGTAATCGAACTAAAAGGATTTGTATAAACTTAATTAACTCAGGCAACATTATAAGGCTCTCGCGGCACGATTATATATCGCTGCCGGCAGGGAAACCAAGCTGTGTTGTAGTTCTGGTGCCAAGAAACGAAAGACGCATGACTGATTGATTACCTTTTAATTGAACTGTGACACATTTTATATTGTAATTAAATAAGAAAATGCACAATCAGCACTAGACGAGCAATGACTAGCATTCAAAACAGTCATCAAAGTATCATGCACTTAATTGCTTTATATTACATTAATACCCAGACTTTGTACAAATAACAACGGAACTGTCAATACTAAAAAACGTCACTGGAAGACTTAAACCTATATAGTTAACGGTTGCACATGGCGTCGCCGTTGCCCCATCACACATCGTAAGAAAACTCAGTGTAAATAAAGGTTCACCCACCACACTGTACTCTACAAATACATGCACGGATAGTTGTACAATGTAAAACATATATATTATCCGGGTAAACTGGTTTTGGCTGTTAAATGAGTCGTGTGCTTAAGGACACTTTGGATAAAATTCACTTTACATTCGCTATTTAAGGAGTCAGGCCCCAGTTTCACTAAAACTCGCAACTTTTCTCAACTCAGATTTTTGACATGCTATATCTGCATTTACATTGATCATTTTTCATGTTTAATGAATACAGATTGTTCTGACTGCAGTTCTGTGAGTTCATTAAAAGCCTAAAGAGGTCGAGTAATAATTTTAGACATTTAAATTTTTTAGTTTAGGAATTTCTCAGCTTGAGATGTTTAGTGAAACCTGATCAATATTGTGTTGTGAGCGACCATTACCAAGGAAACATACTTATAATAGCATTAGTAAAAATACACTTTTGGTTTGGCTTTCGAAGAAAATTAGGGCTACTGTACTCGCCACGGTGTCGTTTTTGTTTCTAGTTTTGAAGGTTTTGCTGTTTCTTTTTTAACCGACATATTGCTCAGTTACATGTACGACTAGTCAAACAGTAATGAAACTTTTGAACATTTTGATTTTAGGCAAAATTATGGCCCGTGTTATTCGTAGAAAGGTTTTTTAACAATCGCATACCTCGGTAGCGTTATCTATTAACGAAACGTAAAGTACTACAAGGTCGATAATATGAAAGAATTTTTTGATAAAGTTAATGCAACGAGTACTTTTGCTTTTTTAAAAGTGGTTACACTCTTTAACCATTTTTAGTTTAAAACCCGTTGACGGATTAAATGATTTAGTATAGCATGTATTATATCAGTGACGTCTCTGTACTCAATTGGTTTTTTATCATTTATATATTTATAAATAACTTTCATTTATTTGTAAATAGTTAATATATTTTCATCATCATCATATTCATTAATCTTAGCGCGCAAAAAATTACCTATTTATGTGTCGAAGTGCCATAAACCACCTTTCATTCATTCTATTCACGAAACAAAGTCACGTGTCTTCAGACGAATGATGGGGATCAATGGAACACGTGGGATTCATTGTAGTAGTGCAAAGAGGTGTTCTACAAATGACGAGACTTCACGAACTTATATTTTCCAACCAGCACAATAGTTCAAACTATGGTTATTTGTTTTTGTGGAAGTATTTTGCAGATTTTTGAAGTAATGCATGAGCAATGACATCAAGTAATCAGTTTAATGTGTCCATTAGCTAAACGCCTTTTCGAATGTTGACGCCGACAGGATTATATATTCAACAATACCAGAATATTTTAACAAGTTGTCTCCAAAACGAGATTGTTTTGCTCTTTTATTGCACATTTATTTGGGGAAATGACGTTACGGTTTCAAATTTCGCTCAAAATATTTTGTTATTAAGCTTACTTGCCATAGAAAATGGTATAAAATGATCAATTCTGTCTAATTGCGTGTCAATATAAAATGTGTTTTTAATGGAGCTAATTGCCATTAACAATACATAACATGTTTAATACGACATTTCTAGTTTTATTGTTAAAGTAAGACACCAGAATATATCTGAGTAGAACTGCTGTCATATTTCATCTAACTGGCAAACTGGGATATTTAGATAATTAAACATTGCAATTGTGTCGATATTGCCGAAAGACGATATCACCTGGTTCAGCGCAGTCGATAAAACACGTATGACTATCAGTCAAAGGGTCATGCGATCGAATCTCCACCAGGCTGTGAAGATTGGACTTGAATTTGTTTTACGACAAGAATTTGTCACCGACGACTGCCATTACAATGCTGAACTTGAATACTGTTGAAAATATGCACAAATTCTATACAAATATACCGTATATTATTCTGATTTGTGTATCGCGTAAATTTGACTATGTCAATCGAAAAGCCTTTATTTAGGTTAAACGTTAAATATCATTTATATTTTCTTAAATCACTACTATACATTGTAACAATAGTTATTAATGAAACTATCACAGTTTTCAAAGTAACAAAAATAAGAAATAGAATGTTTATCAGTATCTGTAACGTAACGTTAAAATTACAACACCACAAACAATAAAAAAGAAACTATCAATTATTATACTTTTACACACACACACAAACATGCGTACGGTGAATCAAACAGTTGCAAAACCACCACTTTAAAATGTTTTATGGTGCCAAAAACCTCGCTCTTCCTCCCCCGTCGTCACATCAGCAAACGGCATGATGGAAGTAAACGAAAACCCACACAAGATGTTGCATTATTTGACTTATTCTACATGTAGTCGTATAGATAGCCGATGTTTATTTAGTTTTATGCCCAAAAGGTTTGAGACTTCTTTTATGAGGTATATTTTATACCGAGTCCGAAAATCCATTTCTGACTAACGGCTGTTGTGGGCATTTGGTCACAAATCTAAGATGACCGCCAAATATTGAAAATCATGTTATAATGAGGCCCTCCCAGCAGTTTTTGAGATCTCGAGAACATTACCATTTATTTTAAGAGATCTGGGGCAGTAATGCACTCATTTAAGAGATCTATGGATATTGTCCTTAAAGCAAAAAAAAAGAAAAAACGTACCTAATTTGATCAATTTATGTATAATTTGTATACTTGATCATAATTTTTTTTTAAATGAGATGTTGACTGCTTGAAACGGCTTTTGATTTATTTAAAGGTTTCTGGCAACGTGTAATGATGAAACCCCGCCCAACTTCACACAATAAAGGAAAGTAATTGAATGAAGTTGGGCAGGGTACCAGACTAACGACGTGTACACTTGATCTGCAAAACGCTCTTACTTCAGAGAAGATCAGATTATCTATTGCGTTTGAAGCTTATGTACGATGATGATCGATGTTGGTTTGTGTGTGTTTTTGTGACAAATGTAGCTAAATAATTCAATTACGAATAATATAAACGTTTTTATTTTTGCTTGAAGCCAAGCTTTATACAATAATAGACTAGAAAAAACACAGACAAATACACTTGACAGTGAGATACACTCTGTTTTGCTGTGTTTTAAGAATTGTTATAGAATCGAAGACAAGTCTGTTGCCCTAAGTATCGACAAGTTTGTGACAAAGATGTTATCTAAATACTTCAAGCCATGTCCACCAGAATGGCCGAAGGTACGAATTTTCGCAATAGATTTGCAGGAGCAATTGGCAGTTTTGCTTCCCAAAATCATGAATAAAAAAAGGGAACTAATTGGTGAGTCTGTGCTATTCGGGGAGGGATTGTACAGGTGGTCAGTCTTTACCCTGTATTCCACGGCCCCATCTTTCTTCCCATTTCAATTTTCTGCAAATTGCCAATGAACATCAGAGTTAAGCCGGTTCCGTAAGGTGACAATGCAAAGGTGCGGATATTCTCAAGTTCGTATAATAGTTATTTATGTTAATATTGTTTGACGCTTTAGTACTACCACGAAACCATTTTTTCATAGTAAACATAATCATATGCAACTGAATAAATTTCAGATGGTAATTCTGAACAAATTTGTTCATATTTGTAAGGGTATAATAGTGCAGTGGTCATCATCGTGGAAGAGTTAGATGCTTGATCTATTTTTTTTATTTTTTAAATCGTGTTTCGACCACAAATTTTTTTTTGTTTTGTTTATGTCTTGCCTTTTGTAAGTTGAACTGTTCAGCTGTTCATGTTCAAAATAGAAACATTTTTGACTCTACTTGCCAAGGGCCAGCAGGACTTATGTCGTAGTAAATTGTCCGTCGTCAGTTTACTTTTTCTTGTAGACGTGATAGCACCCCCCACCCCACCCCACCCCACCCCCACTTTTCAACGAATAAAAACCAAACTTGCACAGCATTTATATAACCACAAAATATAGTTCTTGAACCAGCGTGATTGAACCTTAAATGCATTATGGCTTATAAACACATAAATAAGGAAACTAAAAAAGTAACACCTTTCACAAGTTTTTCGAAAGTTCAAGCCATCAGTGCCGTCTCTAGTGAAGTCAGATAAGACTTCATTGAACTTGATAATGAGGATTACATATATACTCAAACTGCCCTTGTCAAGACGAGGCAAGAGAAGGTAAAAAAGGACCAGGAAAAGAAAAAAAGTGCATGAATTTTGCTTATTGTGATGATGTGTAAATAATAATAGAGAAGACTATAGCAGACGTTTGTCGTAAAGGAACGGATTTTGGTACTTTTGGGGAACCATGTTTAAAACTTTTGGAGATGTAGGGAACACTCGGCATACCTTTAAAGATCTGGGGAACATGACTATATTATATAATCTGATAGAAAACAGCAAATTATTGATTTATTACTGATTTATTGTGTTGTTTTCAGTTGAAATGTCGGGTAGCGGCTTAGCTGTTCCGTTCGAAACATGTGAGTTATTCATTCAGAAGCGTGATTGTGTTTAAAACTAGTACCCAACAAGCATCTGGACAACTCCTGCGGTATGGTTTGTAAATCTATGTTGGGTACTTAGCTAGAAGCGTTACAGAGTTTTAAAACTTTCGATACCAAAATATTTCGAATGCAAAAAGATAAAACTGTTGTATTTAATTTCAATTTTGCATTGTATCGCGTATGTGTATTCAGTACGTTCGTCAATAACATGTCTGTTGCTGAATATCAGACCTCGTTTAATACATACCCACTTGGGGAAAATTTCATCATTTTCTCTAATTAAATTTGAGCATGGGTGCTTGATGAGAAAAAATTGAGTTCTAACTGCAAATTCGATTTACAGTGTAATTTAGTGCCACAAAGTGGTGCCGGTCCATGTGCGTTTTAAGGCATTGAGTGAAGAAATGGTGTGCATTACATGGAATTTATAGTATATAAGTATATATCTATTTCAAACTAACGAGACAAACCTCAAAATGAATCGGAATCGAGGTCATTTAACAAGAAACTAGCAAGTACTAGTACTCTACAGCGCGGTTTGCTACAATCGTCACCTCACAACGACAGTGCATGTTACTGCAAGTGTTGCTACACTAACTGCCCTTTTTGTCATGGTATCAGACTATTCTACTTAAAAAGTCTTCAAGTAATTTGGTTCGACATATTTTCAAAAGATGTATTGCTGCAGATGAGTAGATGCATGCTCACATGCATATAGAGCAAAGGTTCACATATCATATACGGCAGTAAGACACACTTGGTGTTAAAAAAAAAGACTTTTATAGGATTTCAACAAATGCTAGTATTCATGAGCATTTGAGTGTTCGTTTTTAAAGAAAAAAGCGTATTGGTGTCACAGCACTTTCTATATGTTGGTCAACCTACTAGTTATTGTGCGTTTTTATGTGCTGAAACATTCCTGCTATGTGCATGTAAATCTCTTGTTTATCATTATCTGTTGTCATTATCTATGTATGTAAAATATCCATGAGGATTATTCTATGTAATGGTCGTGTTGTGTCTTTTACAAAGATACGTAAATACATTTTTGGTTAGGTCGCATGGGCGACCGAACCCTATATACGGGCAAGTTAAGAAATTGACTCTGGGTCATATAATATAAGATGCAAAGGCAACGCCGAGAGCATTTTTGGTCCGAGAGCCTGGCTAGTATTGATATTAAAAGCTGGTCATGTTCCGGCTGTTCCGACCACTTTCTGGCTAAAAAGGAAGTTTAAATGCTCTTGGTGTAATAATTGATTGTGACGTTTTAATGTACTAATTGAGATCACTATGAATTGTTCTTTGCATATTTAATCAGGGACTAATGAAAATGCCTTAAATCAACGAATTTTCGAAAAAGTTTTGAAACGTATCTTTTTTGACAATTTATCGCCGTTTCTGACAGATTTCTACCGAGTTAATGTTAATTATTTTCAAATAATAACGAATGTACCTAATTATTATAAAATGCTGATACAATAACAATTGGGAAAAATAACAAAATTAAACAGCTACAGTTGTTTATTTTACTCGATACAACAGAAATATAAAAGATAGTTTACCGGTATGACATATTTTCAGCACGTCGTCAGAATCAGATATATCGCTGAACATGCACAAGTTTTGGAAAAACAGTAATTTTTAACTTTTAAAAAAAATAAATATAAAATATGTATTCGAATTAATTAAAATAAATTATGATCATAATATAAAATTGTATAGAATATAGTAGTAAGATCGTTAGGCAATATATAAAATACGTTTTAAATATACAAATGGCAATACAATAACATAATGATTGAGATCAGTACATTTAAACATCAAAGTAACTTTCAGGCACACCTGCAGCCGGGATTTCGCTGTGTCAGCCGGAACCGTGTCGGGATTTGGTATCACCAATGTATTTAATACCCTGTACAAGGAACCAAACTTACACATTCATTCAATTAATTGCCACATCTTTTATAACACCTTACCATTGGATGCTTTTTAAAAGCAGCAAACTTGTTCTATTTGAGAAGAAGCTGAAGCTGGTTACCTATAATGAATATAATCTTACTCATAGTTCCGCCAGTCACACCTTTCGCATGTCTAGACATTGTTCTGAGAAATAAAAAAAAAAAAGGTTTAAAATGAACTATGACGAGAACCATGGCACATTTTTTTCTTCTTTATATTTTTTGATTAAGACAAGTGTCGCTGTTCGTTCTATTGTGAAGACAATTTAATTCATATTTAATATCATCACGTAACAATCAAACATTTTCTTGATTCTCGCGTAGGCATCATGTCTGGACAGTATAACAGCAGGTTACGTATCATCTCTGTTGTAATTAATACTCTGTAATGGTAACATTACAGGCAGGATAGACTGAGGTAATGGTGAAGCACCGTTTTCGACACATTACATGGCGTTTATTGCATCTAAAAGGACTTCGGCTTTAACAACATATACAATCAATGACCGTCCATCTCACTTTGGACGGCAATCTTTCTCAAACAAAATATTTGGACCGAGCTAGATTCGAACACACGTGTATGAGACGTACAGGAGTAGACAAAACAAATTATTTGAAATAGCTGTCTAACATATATAAACAGAAATAAAGACAGTATTTTACGAATGTCTGCAGTCGATTTTTAATGCTGGATTTGGATCATTTTCATAGTTATTCAATAAAAATTGGAAAAAGCGTTGGCCAGAACGGATTAAATTGTCTTTTCAATAATTTATCAAATCACCATATCAATTCTGACATAGGATACGAGCAAACCCAAACCATTTGTCCAATTATGATAAATCAGTTGTATTTGGCTATTCGTAATAGGCTGTGCATTAGCATCACATGATAAAAAACTTACTTTCGTGCTGCAATAACTTGAAAGGAATCCGCCCGGTGATTAAGCCATGGCTTGATATGTTTCGTGTTTTTGGCTGAAGCAGTAAATAAACACGCTATTGTATCGTCATATCACGCTATTATATCATCATTTCTGACAATGTCATAACTAAGATTTCACTATGACTTTGCTTGAAACCGCTGGGAATGGAGTGATTGTCACTATATTACAAAATGTGATATTTTTTCTGCAATAAAAAATGTACCAGTTATAAAGCTGATAGGCTAGACAGTCTTGATAATAATGCTTGTCATTACATAAATTGTGTTAGATATTACGCAATTTGTTTCAAGAAAAGGTCGATGTTATTTTAGCATATCATGCAGTAGTATATACTTTGCCACTTAAATCCTACACAAACATGTAATTTGAACAGCAGACTAGAATGGAAAACGACATCAATTCATTATATTATCCAAATATTTTCATTTTTGGATCCAGCAAGTGAAAAGCAATTTTCTAGCGAACTTTGATACGGACTACGGACTAAATTCGAGGGTTTTCTCATGACTCTTTTTCAATTAGGTAATAGCACGTTTAAAGGGGAACATAAAAAAATAAACAAATTGATATCACAACATTCACTTTAATAATTCAAACCTATCTAGCACAAATTCTAACGGTTTTACTTAACCATGCGCTTGAATTTTTCCACACTGAGCTTATGGCCTTGTAGGATTTAAAATATTCAATAGCATGTTCAACTGTGAATGTATAGGACTGAACATAATTGTTAAACTTTCTACATTTCCACAACACGTTTCCTGGCAAGTTGAGCCTTTGTGAATGTCGTTAAAATTGGGTAGCGGTTTGTTAAATTTTATCACCTAATATGCTTAAGTCATCTGGGAATTTAAGTTCTTCAGATCGTCGTAGTTCTTGGTTGCGTATAGGATCAAGCAACGCTACACAAGACTTGGTTCTGATCCATATACAGCAGAGCCGTTGCTAAGTCTTTGTAAAACTTTATGAATTTAACCCCGTTTATTGGCAAAATGCAATACATTCAGTGATGTTTTACACTTTGTCTTAAAATACTTAAGATAAAGAATAAAGAAAGTTTTCGGGCGTGAAACTTTGTTACTTCAACAACAGGTATTGGTGATCCATCTGAAGGCATATGAGAATCACCATACTGTTTACGGAGTTAACGAAATATACATCTCCGCAAGCAGCATTTTGACGATTTGATTTGATTTTGAAACTATTTTCTAACAAGTCTGAAGTTTATTTTACTACTGTTGCAGATGCCTTACAATAGAATTCATAGTTTAAGCTGTATAAAAGCAATCCATATTTGTATTTATGATATTTACAATAGAATTTATTTTTTAAATTAAAAAATGACATTCAGAAAACTGCCTTATAAAAGGCATAAAGTCTGGATTCGAGGACAATTGTTATAGTTTTTCATGCGCAACAACTCCGCGCACAAAGAGAAGCAATTTTGTCGAGACCTGCCAGTCATTTCATACCGCTATACTACAACTGACCATATTTCGGATGGCATAATCATTAACGGACAGCCTAAAAGTGCACTCATGCATTGTGTTCAATATATAAAATATGCATACTGGTATTACTTATAGCACTTTAACCTGAATATAAAATATAATAGAAATCTTAATATTTATACAAATATGCTCAATTAGTATTAAAACGTTTTATTTAACGATGGCATACGTTAAGAGCTATTTTTTTCTCAAATTACGCGTTAAAATGTATTTTTTATTTTGATTGTCACTAGAATAAGTATTAGAGAAGTATTTTGTGAAGTTTTAAGCAAAATTTATCCATGCACTAAACCAAAATATTTTTAAAAAAATACAATATTAAAAAAACACTCTGCCGAAATGATTTTTTTTTTTTTAAAAAAACTATAAACAGTTAAATTCAAAATTATATTTACCATTTCCATACCATTTCTATTATCTTATTATATGCATGCATGTATGTAAAGTTTAATTAAATACTAGATGTTAACAAGTTTAAATATCTTTTTTCGCATTACTTGTTATATATACATAATTTCGCTAATATTCAAAGACGGATGGAGATAATGAGGAGATAAAACCAACAAATATACACGGTAGCATGTATTTTTTATTCTGATATCGCATGAACATATGTTAAACTTAAAGTTTCATAAAAGTCTATCCATAGGAAAAATGTAACAAGAACTATAGCAATCGTCTTTTAAAAAATATCAGCTGTATAAAACGTTTAGAATAAAAACTGGTAAACAGTGACGATGTTTAAAAGATGATAAGTAACACCATCAAGACCATTTGATGTGTCTTATGCTTTTTTCAAAGAATCATTTAATCCTGCATTTAAACTTACTTTTGACCCTAGATATCAGTCCTGAAATTTTAAAATCAAATGTTAACCTTTGTAAAAAAAACAATGAAACGGACTTTTTTTTAACGTAAATTTAAAAAATTCTAATTAATCCACAGTGACTACTTTTACATGTATACATATGGATCTGAAGATTGAGATAATGTGGCTGCAGAACTCGATGCCATTGTCTTAGAAATGAACTACATTATTGAATATAGCAAAAACGAGTTCATTCACTCTGATCCACATTCATCTTTTCGAGCCACATACAGTCTGACAGAAGACCATTTCTACAACTAAATATCCGTTGTGTGCGGATAATACTTTAATGTCTTGCTAGTTTCCTGCTCCTACAGGAATTTTTGGAAATTATACAATTGCGAAGGCGGGCTTAATCTTGAATAATTATACTTTTAAATTTCCTCTTACAGATTTTAAATCTTATATCAATAAATACATTTTGTTTATGGCAATCATCGTGTGATCTTGCTATAAATAATAGATTTGAATTAACCAGATCTTGGCAAAAATCATCTTAGCACTTCTGTGGGATGATGAGTGCAATAATGTTAAAGGGGATAAAAGCCTCTCTCTTAGGCATTTTTGTATTACAAACAATAGCTATGATTTAACAATGTACAAGATATCACAGAATAAATTTAAATCTCTTTGTCAAGGATAAAAGCTATACAAGCTATAGCAAAACGTAAACTATTAATTGCCTCCGGGAAAGATGCAAAACAATTCTTGAATATATTGAAAAATGGCAATAACAGTATAACCAGTGATAACAAGAATGGCATGATTTTTTTAAGGTTTTTAAATCCTACTGTGAATGAAAATAATGCTGGCAATAACAATACTTTTGAAAATATGAATCGTAGTTATAATTGTGGTGACCTTAATGTACCTATAACAGATTCAGAAATACAGCAAAGTATGTGTTATTTACATTCAAACCGTTCACCAGGGCCATTTTACGAAAAACCATGTTTTTTTAACAGTCGCCATCACATTACGATCATCTTTGTCGTCATAAAGCTGCAAACAATTGATGTTCGATGGTAACACATACTTTTATTTTGATACAAATTAATTGAAATAAGCTCATTGCTCACGACATTTCGGCAACATGATGAGCATTTTGTAGGAACATGGTGATGATATATGCTATATTAATGCAGAAATATTCAACCAGTTTGAACATAAATATTGCCTGTCGACACTATCATCTTTCTTGCCTTTTAAGCTTGTATATCGTTACATTAAGATTTATTTTATATCATTCTCTTACGTTTGTAGTTTAATTCAACCTAACCTCGAATGATTAACAAACTAATATTCCATTTAACTTTGCAATATATGATGATTTCTGTTCAATATAAACCTTTCCGCGGCTTTGGTAAATACAATATATTGATATTTTACTGAAATATTGATACGTAACTTCAGAATAAATAATAAATAATAATTAATAAATAAAATATGTAAATTGTCAGTATGACGTAGCAGGCTCTAACAATCGCACATGCGCAAAAGTATATCAACACTTCCAGAAACTGTTAAGTCCCAGATAAGTATTTTCTATACGCAATTTATGACTTTTAGATGCGCGTAACATTTTATAATTCAACAAGAGCATATAGATATATTGTTAACTATCAAAATGCAGAGCGAACATTGTGTTTTGAACTGTTGTCATACGAGAACTGAAGTAAAGAAACGGACGTCTACTGTACGTTTTTTTCATGTTTGCGTTCAAAGCCGGTGCGATATCTAATTGCAAGTGCCTTTGGCATATTTTATTGTATATCCACCGAGATGAAAAGCACGTCAGATATCCAAATAATAATTATGGTATAAAAAGCCGTCCATCCTGGCATTGTTTCAAGAGGCTTAAACCGGTAAACAGAGAGAGACTTGTTGGAGGTTTCGTACCGGGTGGTTTTACCGCTTTACTTACAGTTATTTAATAGAAGCATATAACAACTTTTTAATCATCCACTAAAGCTTATACAATTCATATAGAACTTTACATTGCCCACATGTAAACCAATTTTATAGCCCTATTTTTATTATATATCTGTGTACCAACCTTTGTGTGTGTTGCAATTATATATATACATGTACTTATTTTCTGGTTCAAAAGTTTGAATCTGGGAAAGTAAATCTAGTATTGAAAGATGCACCATTTTATAACTTGAAATAATATGACATCGGTTTATATTCTATTTCTATTCTAGTCACACTTGACCAAGTGTTGTCTAAACACCAATACTGTTCCCTGTGGTGATGCAATGCTCTGGCATATCTGTATGCTGTACAAAACTGACCGGTTCCTAATATATTCAGTTTGGAAAAATGATGTTGACAAGAGTAAAAGGCATGTCAGTTATTGACAGTGACTTGACTTTGAAAACATCAGTGACTACGTATTTTGTGTGAAGAATATCACGGACTGATCCCGAGTTTTTGTGAAGAATATGATGGACAGATCCTGAGTCTGCAGGGAGAAACATATACTTGTTTGTGCTTAAAGTGCATCACCATATAATTGTCATCCTCGCACTATAGTTCAAAACTTTGGACACAGATAAAACAGGTTATATCATCGCTACTGACAGTCTATCGAGAGAGCAGCAACTAAACCCAGACTTTAATATGTTGAGGGAAATGGTGTTGACATTGCAATGATTTTATTTCTATAAGACTGAACGAAGAAAATGGAATAAACGATGACTGTTAAATGTTATTGTGGATGATTTTGAGCTCGTGGAGGCCACAAACTCAAGAGCTTTTCTGATCACTAAGTGACTGTTTGTCATTATCTTTTTACTTGTAACCAAAAAAAAACACACCTGTTTCTGTACTACATAAAAGGATCTTGTAACACAAGTGCTGGTTAATTATCGAATTTATTATGTGTCGAGCGTCGTAGTATTTTTGTCAATTAATACATTACATTGTGGTGGGACTGGAACATTTACAATGACAAATAAGTGATCTCAACGATGATTTGAACCTACATCTAGTTTGCCCAACGCTAGACAGTAGTAAGTTATAAATCAATAAAAAAGTATGTTCAATTCAAGTTCCTTTTTATCATATAATGCAGATAAATGTCACATTTACCATTCATTTTTCATATCACCTCTTAACCATACAGTGATCTAGTGGTAGAGCATCTGCTTCACATGTGAAAAGTCATCGGTTCGATCCCTGACCGTGTTGTACAAAATACTTGATTTTCAGAAAAATGAAACTAGAAGTGTCAGTATATCGTGAAAAGTTGGGTAGGGTATCATACAATGTGTCTGCGAATTGATACTCCAGTATGACAGCACTTTGAATACTGTCTGGTGTAGATGCGGTTGTGATGACTATAATATTGCTGAAAGCAACGCTAACTACCGTGCAATAACATCAGATCAACAGTCAGTGTTTTATGTAATTCCACCAAATAACGCCATTTTACCATGACAAATCAATGTCATTTATATGTTTGGACAAGTCGGAAAAATGCTCAGTATTTAGGTACGAGTGCACAGTTGTACGATAAAAGCCAAGCAATGATTAAATATTAGAGTTATTAAACAAGTATAATAGGCCATTGGGTTCTTGCACTCCTGTGCCATATGTGATTAGAATACATAGTTATCTAGTAAAATAACAGATGTGTTGCATGTATATGTAACCGCAAAATTTATACTTGACAATTTTTTGTATAGTTTGCACCTCTGTAAGGTTTATTCAAATCAGAAACCCTGCATTATATTTGACCATGCCCTTTGTATCAATATTAAGCTTTGAGGAGCCGGGCCCGATTAGTTTAGTTGGTAGCGCGTCCAACTATCAATCCAGGGGTCGTGAGTTCGAATCCCCACTCTGCAAAAGTCTCCTTTGATGTGCGACATTGCATCTCATTATCATGTCTCTCACAGCTGATTCAAGTGAGAAAGTTATCGGTTACTTGTGGAGATGGGGTGTACTCGAGTACTGGCTAACCTTTCAGGATCCAAGGAAAGAGTGGTTAGGTTAACTGATCGTCTGTAAACCTTCGATGGCATAAAAATGCCACTAAATATTCAGCCAATCAATTTGAAAACTGTTATCATGATAAAATCCTTACAGTTTCAGGTGAGCTATATGTATAAGGATCTCTTTTTTTTTTTTATTATTATTTCAGTTCATTGGTACATAATAAAATGTAAAAACAGTCAGCTATTTTTGCTTGAAATTGTTGGTAAATCTAAAGAAATGTTAAAGGGACACATGCTAAATTTCATAAATTAACTTTTCACATTTTTGGTCATTTAGAACAAAATGGTGACTTTTTTTAACTCGTTTCTTTCTAAAACTAACAAGACCCCTAAGTTACAGAAAAACTTTATGTTAATAGTTTTGTAAATATGAAATTTCAGATAAAGTGTATTTGGAGGTTTATATTCATATGAACATGTATTGAGAGTAATTAGATGGACATGGATTAAATTGATTCCAAGATTGATGTGTATCCCTTTTAATAATGATTTCACTAGTTTAGCTTGTACTTATAAGAATGGCTTAATCATATATACATGTATGCTATAGTGTTACATTCATCAGCGTCGGTTACCAGCAATACTTGACAAAACTATGGGATTCTTATGTACACCAAAGATCCTTCATAAAGAAGAGTAATTTCAATTCTGAATAATTTAGATACATTTTCTTACTTGAGACCGGGTTTGTACTTGGAACACACACTCTAACCTAAAGCTATGATGTAACTATATAGAAGGATAGGAAACTGGCGTCTTCCGACTAAATGTTGATCAAATAGCAAGCAGATTATTTGGCAAATTAATCATTCAGACTTCATAGGCTACTGGTTTCTCGTACATGAATGGATGTTTCTTTAGTTGCAGTATACACATTTTGTAATCAGAAGTACATCACTAATTTTAAGCACAAAATGTTGTGAATGGTCTTGTTTTGTTTAAAATTTCCTTCTGCAACGTAATTCCAATACTTACTCACAAGATAGTGTGTGAATATGCAAGCTTTTACAAAACCCCAACCACTTGCTTTACCATCTCAGTATAATTCTTTGGAAAGGGATATAAAAAAAAATGAAAAAAAGAAATTTAGTTACATAATTATTATTGTTTTCATGATTTCGATAAAATAAAAATAATACATTAAAGATCAAGACGTGTTATTAAAAGCATGGTTCAAGTCTTATTCTTCTACATTCCGTAAATGAAAACTTTCAATGAACCATGTGTAAATAATAATTGTTTTTTAAACAAAATTACACCATAACTTATTCTGCCAAACAGAAACTTCTTTATTATTCCTGAAAGTTATTTGTAGGAATTACTACTGGTTACACTTGAACAGTCAAATTTATAATTACTAACTAAGCTCACAGTCTATATAATTGTATGCTTCATTCCTTTAAAGCAGTTCAATCATGTCCATACCATCCCTCTATCTTACACACACAAAGACCATGTTAGTTTATGACTCAAGAGACGATGTTCTATTGCTTGAATAAAATCTTTGGAAGCATGTGATTGTATTTTAGTAACTAACCACAAACGTCTTTGTTTATCCATTGCAATGACTGAAGTAGATTTCAAGTCAGTTTCCTGGAGGCCTTTACAGTAGGATGTCCTTAATTTTGGAATGTAACAGCACTGTTTGCTTTCAAATAACACTGTAACGGGCTAGTAGTCTGTCACCTTGGAATATCACCTGTGATATCTGAAAGTGTTAAGATAAAATGCGTTTTTCAACAAGTAGTCAAAGTAATTAAAAAATAGAATTGTTAATGGCTATGCACCTTATGTAAGTTTATTAAGGACAAACACATATTTTTTTTTGTACTTGACAAGATATTGAGTTAAGTCGAGTTCTTCAATTATTATCTCAGGCGCTCAACTTGTTATGTCCAGCCCTCAGCTTATTTTATCTCAATATTGACTTATATCAAGTTATTTATTATGTTGAGCCCTTGACATGTTATCTTCACTTGATATCTAAATATTTTGAATTCATTCCATATTTCGACTTATTATCTCTAGACCTTGACTTACTGTCTTGCGCTCTCAGCTTATAATTTTATTATTTCAAGCTCTCGACTTACTATCTTTAGCGTTAGACTTGTAATGTCAAATTCTTTACTTATTATCTCAAGATTGTACTTATTTCAATATCTCACACTTTTACCATTTGACACGGACTAATTATGATGAGCTCCTCACTTTATACGTCGAGGGCTCAACATCTTATATCTTGCCATCACAACATATGTCTATTTAATATGTACAATACAACATAATAAGTATTATATACATTTTATGTTCAGTACTTGAGATAATAAGTTGAGCTTTCAACATCTTATCGGAAGAAGTGTATATTCTTAACATACCATGGTACCTGAGCATCAATCTTTTTTAAATTATCTTTTATAGAACAAATCATGACCGGTTCTCTTTATATATTAAGATTGTGCTTCATGACTTATAATATACTGCAATAGTAAACTAGTTAAAATCTGTATCGCATGCGAAAAGTAATTGGTTAAAACCCAGGCCATATTATAGCAAAAAATAAGAGTAATAAATACTGATGGGGTATCATGCTGTATGTCTTCATCATGATACTACAGTTTGTCAACGCTAACAAGCAAACCTTTGTGATATCACTGATACAATACAATTGTATGGCATAGGTGTGGGAAAAATCAAATATTCTTCATGTCCATATCCTGAAAGAAACAATGATTGAGTGTTGTTTTGAGGCCATCAGGTTGAGCCTTGGATCAAACCCGTTGACAATATATTAAATGCATTACTGGCCGCCCGAAAAAAATTATTGACAAACTTTTACAGTGTGTATGCCTGCAGTTATCATTTGGTCTTCATGTAAGACATGATTATGAATGAACCAAATTGGATACATGCAATTTGTAACAGAGTTATGACCCTTGACTTGTCTAAACTGGAACATTTATCCATGTATATGGGAGTTTGCTCAATACAACATTGCACTCAATTATCTCTCTACATTATGTGATGATGGTCATAATGTATTTGGTTCTTATATACATAGAGTCTAATATTTTAAAAAATCCTAACACATTGACAATAAAAATAACTTTATTTTCATCATACAACCAGGACCATGTCTGGTCAGCTCAGACGGTAGACCGCCTGACTATCAATCCAGGGGTCATGAGTTTGAATCCCTATGTGATGATTTATATACAACATTGCAACAAATTGTCATTCATCTCTCACTTGCAGAGATGGTGTGCCGGAGTACTGCTTTACGAGCCAGGCCCGATAAGCACAGTTGGTAACGCGTCTGACTCAATTCAGTGGTCGTGAGTTATAATTCCAGCGCGGCAACAGTCTCCATGATGATTGATATAACGACATTGTGACTCGTTATTGTTCGTATCTCACCGCTGATTCCAGTGGGAAAGTTATCAGGTACTTGCGGAAATGGGGTTTACTCGAGTACTGGTAAACCTTTCAGGATTTAGGAAACAGTGGTTAGGTTAATTGATTGTCTGTTAGCCCTTGATAGCGTAACAATGACACTAAATCTTCGATTAGGTAAACTGATCATCTGTGTTAGCCATCGATGGCATAGAATGATGCTGAATATTCAAACAAAGTGTACAACATACCATTCATAATTCACCATCACACACCTCAGCTCAACAACAACGACATATGCTTCAGTCGTAGCTTCAAATGATCATTTCCTCTACCTGATAGGGAAAAAAAGTGAAAATAAAACTTAACGGTCACATTAGCTCTAAACATGTATGACACATATATAGAGTTAGTTTTTCTTTATAGAATTCAGTTTATTCTAATTTAGGAGTAAACTAAGAATTATTCTTGAGTCAATTGTCAGGGCAGCACCAGTACTGACCTTTTAGAGGGTATTGGTAAGCTTGGGACCAAACCTTCAACCTCTTCAACATTCCATTCACTGTACTACTGACCAGCTTATATTATTTAAGTTACTTTGCAATAAGATCATCAGATTCGAAAATACTGTAGCGACACGTTTTCCATATACATGTATACTAGTTGCACTATTTGATCCTGGGACCGGGACAAATTCTAAAAAAAAAAAGTTTTTTAAAATAAAGTCAGTGGAAGTTTCAAAATACACTTACTGTGAAAAAATGCTGTAACAGTTTGCACAATTCTGAATCCATGCCATGAACCGTAACTGCATTGAGTAGTAGATTGTTGCTTCTCTATGAATAATGAAAAAATAAATAAATAAAATATAACACATTTTTCTTGAAAAAATCATTTAACTTTATATTCACCATATGGGTAAAATGCCATCAATTATGTACTTTTTACCTTAAAATAATGCTGAACATATCACATAGTTGCAGGTCCTTTTTTTTCATTTTCCACATTGTATGTGAAAGTAAAATTAAATCAGTTAGCAAAATTGTGGTTTTACTAAATTAAATACGTATACGTATAATGCATCTGAGATCTTCAAGTACCAATCATACCAGATGCAATGCATCAACTGAAATGTGTCTGGTCAGGTTATTAGCTTGGGGATCGTAAGTTTGAATCCTCGCCGGGTCGTAGTCTCTGCGATATTTTTAATTTGAAATTATAAGAACAATTTTTTGGTAAAGGGTATAAATAAAAGATTGTCTAAATTATTAGAAAACAGCGTTTAAGATGGAGTATTACCGTTTAAACCTTTTTTTAAATTGTAGTTCCAAAACTAGCCACTCTGGATTCATCAGTGATTTTGATACTTTCTCAGGTCTGCTGGCCCACACAAGTGTATGCAGAGAATGTGTTCAAGACTATAAAATTTCTAACATCTGACACCTGAAATATATGTTTCTAGAATAAGAACAATGATGGGATGATAGTAATTAAATTTATAACAGTAAGTAATTGTATTAATAAGATAAATATATATAAAAATAAGATGAGTAATAGTAGTTTAAAATATCCACAACCAAGATACCTGAAAATGTGATGGTCCAAGCTACAGAAGTATACAAAATAATAGAAATACAAATATTTTCTGCAATGCACACCCAAAGAACGTAGCAATTATCACTCAATAAATTATGACAAACAGCTCGTAATAAGAAGTTAAAATATGGCAGGTTAGCTCAGTTGGTAACACATCTGATTATCAATCGAGGGGTAGTGAGTTTGAATCCCGCTCTGGCAGTCTCCAAGATTATTGATATACAACATTGTCGTAAGTCTCACTGCTGATTCAAGTGTGAAATATGAAGTTATGTTTTAACACTCAACTGTCAACATATTACATTATACTTTAATCCGATATGCTTTCAACACATTGCAGATTAAATGGCATGAACAATATATCTAGACAGTCCAGAACTCAAACCCAGTCCTAATCTTTTGCATTCAATGCGTCGCATATCATATGCTGTCTGATATATGTTTCTGTCAAATCAGGTTACTAGTAGTATGGCTTATTTGCACATCTTTGGGTCCTGAGCTGTTTGAGATTTTTTTTAACTACAAAACTTCTAATACTCATGTTATGGAGTGAAGATATATCAAACAAAACTACCCTCACACACTTCTTATTTATTTTCCATTGATTGTGAAACAACTTCAGACAAATCACGCTCAAAGCCTTACAAGGTAGAACCAGTACTAAACATATGCGAAAAAAGTGTGTTGCTGAAGGACATCACACAGCCACGGCGGAGGACTCAACCCACAACCCTTCGATAATGGGTTTGATGCTCCTACGACTGGACTATGTGTTCCAAACTTTATTCAGTTAGTATACCGTGACCCAATCCACAAGGAATTTGTAAATATCAAAGCCCTCTAAAATTTTCAAAGACAAAAATATACTTATATAAAAGTTCATGAAAATTAATAAAGAAAACTGAATTATATTATTACTGCGAATATACAAATAACACTCTATTTAACGTATTTTCCTTCTTTCTCTCTGCATCTATTCACCTGTCAATCTATGATTTTGAAACAGTTAAAAAGGGTCCAACTCAGGACCACTAAGGACGCACATCTGAGGTAATTCAATTTGGTAACTGGTCTCTATCTAGGTTGATATTGAAATGTTTACGAATAAGTTAATAAAAAGGTGAGTTGTATGGTGCAGTAACCTGTTTTCGATCACTACAATCAACCACGTCTGCTTAAAACTGATGCAAGGACAAAAAGTGTCGAAACATGATGACTGCTCATGTCAGAAATTAAAGCGATTACGGAACCCCTCTTATATAATTTGTTAAAAAATGAGTTTAAAATCATAACAGGACCACATGTTAAATGTAGAATGAAAACAAGTTGAAAAGGTTTGTTATGTGAGGATTTGCATGAAAAGATGCACTAATAAAGTTTACAAAAATTTAAAAAAAACTTTTACATCAGTGTTTTAATTTCATGTATATGCACTTCTAAAGCCTCATGTCATTTTAGTTTGACACATTTCATCCATCGAAATCTGGTTACGCCATTTTTGTGTCTGACACCGTGATCTAGCGTGAATGGTGACAGTAATGTACAGGTATTTGTTATTCTTTTTGAATATAATTATTTAAACATTTTATACAAGCAATGAGTGTCGACATTCTTTTGTACTGATCTATCTAACGGCGAGTCTAAGTGATCGAAAACGGGTAACTAATTAAAATCATAATAATACAAAAAAACATCTACACGTTTTCGTGTGTAGCGTACTACATACCTGCCATGACGAACTCTTTCAGTCGGCTGAGCTTCAAGCTCATTTCACATATAACACAGGCTATTACATTGTTCCAAACAATTATACCGAGCTGTCGTTCTTTTATCAGATAAATTCCCTCGTGTAAAAATATAAACAGCATTTAAAACGGGAAACGGAAGTAACGCACGCGCATACTTGCATAATTCAATTCGAGGCTAAGTGGGAATCCTCGGCGATTATAAAATATTTTATAACGCGTTTATCACGCTTTATAACTTGGGCATCTTTTTTTACAATTCTTAAGCGTTTTGGATCGTGTTTATATGCACACATATAGTTCATTGATCATATTTTTGTATAAGAAATGTGCTCATAACTTAATTAAAATACTTTTTTAAAAAGTTCAAACTTGGATGTGTTGCTTTAACTTTCGTCACTATTTAAATTTGAAGAAATTTATTTCGTTTTCTCATATGCGCCAAGACGATGTTTAGCTTGTCTGTCTGTATAATCAAAGATTTCCTAATCAACCCGGCGTCGTTGTCATTTTTTTTATAAAAAAAAAACATCACACAACAATGCAAGTCACTTTCCATTTCTTCAAATAAAACTTTATGAGAATTTCTCCATTTACTAACATGCCCCATAACTCTAGCAAGATATTTTATTAATTCGTTATAATAATAAACAAAACATTCTTTACGTCTTTCATACCTATCAAAGGGTTATTTTGCACAATGAGTTCCTCGTTTGATAATAGCTGATCCTTTGTAAGTACATAACGCAGTAAATACATGAAAGTAGCAGACTCGGTTTGATCAAGTCTGTTCATGGGAATATGGAACACCCCTCATGCCCTCTTGCACCGACCTGAGCAATATTCTATGTTCAAGCAACACTGAATGAGTTCCATGATTCCAACGAACAAGAAATAGCAAGTGACAACAATAAGTGTAGTACGTTTACAGTGTATGAAAATACACAGTCTTCATATACCTAAGTCTTATATGCTACCTTGACTTTGATGTAGCCTCCCCCACCAAGGATTTGCATGGGACACGCAATCAGGTAATACCGGTATAAATTATTTGAAAGTCAATCTATGTACTAGTATAGTGAAGTTACTTGACGAACTCAACCACCAATACAGTAGTTTTGGAATTCACAGCCGCCATACACATTCCTTCACCAGGTGTTACGCTGATTTAAATGAAACTTGCTGTATTAAAGGAAGGTAAATGGTCCGGGCATGAGCCTATGATCTTGGTATTCCGATTCAATGATTTTATGAGTTATTACTCTTTGATGTTTTTAAAGAAATTGCATTCGTTGCAACTTTGCATTTCTATACACTTGTCAAGAACAGATCAGTTAATTGTGTTGGTATTTAGTAAATATGATCCCTGGAGTAGGAGTTTCAAGTTTGTCGGTCCAAATGGAAGGGTACATTGGGGCAAATATGCAGACTGCAGGAATACCATGGTAAAACAAAATATTCTCTTTTTATCATCTGTTTTAGAGACTATTTTAATTATATTCAGATCAGGGGTGATATTCACAAACCATTCTTAAGAATATTCATAGCCTTGAACTCAGGAAAAAATTTTGAATAGCACAATTAATGACCATTTTATAAGGCCAAAATTTGGAAGCTTGCAGAGACACCAAATATATAGCCAATTAAACTCTCACAATTATTATATCTGTCTTGGTAAACTGAATATCCAAGGTTGAAAATTGGATTTTCAAGCCCAAGTCTAAGAATATCTCAAGAATGGTTGGTGAATACGACCTCTGAAGTGTTCTTAAGTGATGTCAGTTGAGACTGGGTATGTCATATCCATTTGGAGACTGCATTTTTATCATAGGAATGCTAAAGGAATCAGACAATTCTCATAAAAAATGTTTGACCTTCGCATTGGTTTTATTTCAACCCAGACATACCCCAAGAAACAAAATAAATTTCACATTTATTTCCAATATTTTTTAATATCTCATTATAACGCACTGATCCTGTACCCACACCTTAAGGCAAATTCTTTGAACAGAATTTTTGGTTTATTAGCTAATGGTTAAAAACCAGGCCTGAACACGTTTAAAACTAATAAACTAAGTCTTTGTCATTTAATACCAGAATACGTTTGCTTGCAAACGTTTTTAGAAGACTATTAAACTGTTAAATTATAGAACTGACAACTGAGATCAGAACAAAAGCCGGCGTTATACAGGAAATTTGCCATACACACAGTTTAATATCTTCATAAATCATGCATGTACTCATTCTCAGTGCCATACACACAGCTTAATATCTTCATATATCATGCATGTACTCATTCTCAGGTGAGAGCTTTAACTAAATACGATTCGAAATGAACGGATAACGAATTGCTGTCATTTTGTCGGTTTAGTTTATAGCAATGTAATTTATTTCGGTCAGCGTTTATATAAGCCACAATTGAGTTCGCTTTCTGTATAAAAGTAGTAGTAGTGCTACGTTTTTTGAGAAGCCTACAGCATGAGCACGTGGTCGAACTGGCAATATATATACACTATATCCACTTAACTACCGTCCCTCTTTCTGTCATTTTGTTAAATGTCGTTTTACGTATTTGTCCAGTGCGATATAGTTTTATTTATTTACATACTGTCACGTACTGTCGTCGTAATGCCTTCTATTCCAAAGACGTTCGTGCCGCACCACCTAATACGGACTCTTGTGCGAGGTTGGTGTTTTTCTATATTTTATACCGTTGGCGACTTTTTTCGTTTTGTTGGTTTGGAGACTTCGTTGCTATATTCGGATTGTTATTGTTCACTCATGACGATGTCGTTGTTGGTAGACATACTGGTTCTAAATGCGACCATAAGATTAGGTGTGTGTGTGTGTGTGAAGTCATGACGTCACGAGGCGTAATTTAATTTATTTTTAATACTTGCTTTAGAAGACGAAAATATAAAAGTATAAGATACGCTATCCTTCAGTATGGAAGCGAAAATAAGAGAATACTGGTTTTAATTTATTTATCATGATGCGTAATGGAATATGTTACACCCCTCACACCCATGATATCATCGGCATTTTATTTTTTAGCAATATTGAGTGAACTACGAAAGACAAAAACATAACATATTCGAATCAAATAAAGGTCCGTCCATTGCAGAACCCATCACTTACCTCTCTCGCCATTAGTATGATTCCGATTAATCCAATATTTTATATTAAAAAGTAATTTGCTGAAAACAGTGGTTCTTTTGAAGATACATTCCGAGTTCCTCCACCAGTAAAACTTGACATATATTACCTTAACTGTGTTAGAATTGGCATTAAACCTCATTAAAACTCATTAAAAACTAAGGAAATGCACCCCTGATGCACTTTTATTTGCTAATCGTTAAAGTCCCAATATTTTTAAAAGAACCATCTAAAAAACAGGACTTGATGGAGCATGCAAAGGAAAGCCGTCAAAACAACACTTATCTTATTGAATTCCAGATTAAATTCAAACTTTAAGATTGATTCCATTTGGCGCTTCAACATTTGTTTGATTAACGCCATACGACATTACCATTTTAACTAATCTGTTTTATTCAAATCAAATAATTTTGTTTCACTTACTGTATTACACTTTGCATGTATGCCATTATATTTAGGATTCAATGACGCCAGATGCACGATAAAATATTGAAAGGTATTTCACTCTGCATGCTTGCTTACACGACATAAATCTAAGCAGGCTGTTTGAGATTGTATTCAAATACGTTCCTAGTACATAACAGTATGGAAATTAATTCAAGCTGCATAATAAAGCGTAACAAATGTCACCTTGCGGTTCTGAAGGCACGTGTTTCAGATAAATGACTGTCTAGTGTAAATAGTTGACTTCAGAACAGACTGAGCAGGTGTAGGTCGTTTTGTAGTATCGTTTTGGTGTCTTTTTTGGAAGCCATAGTGAGTTTGTGTTTGTTTCGTTGTTCACGTTTCTCACCCGCCTCATAGACCAACAAGGGGACACATGCTGTGGATATCCGACAGACATGATGCCAAGAATACGTGAACAATATACTCCAGCAAAGTAATACATCAGATACCGCATACCACCCGATGGATGTAAATTCAAGTCCCGACAAGACAAGAACCGCACCAACATCCATCTAAAAATGGCATACATATAACCATATAGCATTTTACTTTACAAGATTAGCCCATAAGCCATGACAGTTTTCAAGGATTTGGAATTTAGATAACTGGAAGTATATTCATTGAAAAATTAATATAGACAAGAAAAATGAGAATGGAAAAATTCAATGGGGATGTAATAATGGAGAAACGATGATACATAATAAAATATAATCCAAGAAAAGTATCATGACAGACCGATTGATCAAGACCGGGGAGGATCTTACCCCTCTGCTTGGAACGAGCAGTCGACAAATCCCTACCGACAGGGGGGTTTATAATAAAGCAACGCCATATTTTTAGCTTGTTTCTTCACTGCAAGAAGTCTGCTTGAGATTTTCAGTGTCAAACTGTACTTGAAATCTCGGAGGAGGAGCTTAATTGTGATGTTGGGAGAGTGTACTGCGACAAAGATTCTTTCTAGCGATATGCTTTGGAAAGGCTTGTGTTTGAAACTCATAGGAATATATATAGTGCAGGAACTGTGGATAGTTCCATGCTATATAGTTGAGTCTGATGCTTTAGTTTGAAACTGTTCTCAAACATAACAGGTTAGTTTTGTGCTGGAACTAGATTTTTTATCTTAGTTGGAAGACTTAGGTTTGGAACAGTTTCCAAACGTATAGGTAGCTATAGTAAAAACTTCAAAAGCCTTCTTGTCAGAATCTACTGACCTGGTTTTGATGTAATTTCACTGACATTTACCATGGGTGAACCTCTACCAATATTGAACTCTTCTGCGCATCTGTTACATCTTCAAAACAAATCAAATTCTAACAACTTGTTCATCTCGTCTTTCTGGAATTATGAGAGTACATGTATTATATAATCTACTTAAGTTGGGTGACTCAAGGTCAGAAGAAGAAATTGTTGACTGTTCGTCAAAGAAGTTTGCAAATTTATAGTGTGTATTAATTATCCCAACAAATGAGGAATCGCAGGTATATTGATAATCCATCACGCGTGTATACACTTCAATATTATATATCATTTTTGATAGATAATGTATCAAAGTTTTTTATATTTTCACCAAATTTCATGATTGATTATATATGTGTCAAAAGTTTTGCGATTTCGTTTGTCCTGTTTCTTTCTGAATACCCATCGTGCATCTAAAATACAGTCAAACCTGTTAAAGCGGTCACCTATAATAAGCAGTTACTTGTCTTAAGCAGTCAACTTACCATTTTGCATGTCTATGCTTTCAGAGTAAATTAACTTGTATAAATTATTTGACTGTATCAATATTACAATTATGATACCAAGGTAAAGGTGCAGACCATCAAATGCTTCTCTATTTTGAAAAGGGAATAACATCTGGTTAATGTTTGAAAGGCAATTAAATTGGCACATTTGTTGTCATCTACGACAAGGATATAGATCCACTCTGATTTTATTAGATTAAAATCCAAAAACATGTGAATTTGTTTTTTTGTGAGGTATTTATTTATATTTAAAAAGCGAAAGTGAATTACTTGTTTTATGAACCCCGTCAACGATGTCTTATTACATAATACTTTTAGATAATCGTTTTTAGTTTGTCATAATATAGACACACAGCATTGTTAAAATCGAATGAAATCAAAAGAAAAGTTTTACACTTATAAATGTATTATAAAAATGAAGGGTCTCCATAATCTGCACTGGATCCCGCAACGTTTCCTCTTTATCGATCTGGTTCAACACGTCAGGATCAGCGGTTGTGGCTGTACTGATTTGCACCGCTACTCAGCATGATGCCGTACCTCTCAGCATGATGGCGGTACCTCATTTGGGTAATGTGACTTCGATCTTGCTTGTAATGCTGCTTTCAGAAACCCTGTCACTTTGTATAAACCTAGCTAAAAGCCCGGATTTGTAATAAGCCGTCTAAATGATAATCTTTCACAAACGAATTGGTTACTCTTAATAAATTGTCCAACTTCCTGGATAACTGGCTTCACGGATTTAAAATAGCACAATTCCAATACTGGATAGGTGTGATGCTACATGCCCCTTAACTTGATCGTCTGGCTAAAATGTACCGACTAAATGTCGTTTATATTACAATGTAGTTGAGATGTCTGGGGTTGTATTCTGAAACCATTCGAAGACTTATGTTTGAAAATCCAGATATCGAGTTTACCAAGACAGATATACTAATTGTGAGAGTTTATTTGACTATATATTAGGTGCACCTGCATGCTTGCAAATTTTGGACCGTAACCATTGCAATGGGAACAGTAGGTAAGGAGAATGAGCTTCGATGATAATCTGGTTTACATCCATACTTTAAGCACTGCCATTTGTCCTTCATTGATGTGATGAGTGAACACAAGGTCGATTTTAACATAACCGTCGAACATATGATATGTGATTTATTTGTTATTTATCTTTAACGATTTTATAACTATTCGTTATTTTAGTGTTAAAGCATCTGCCTTGCATACTGAAGTTCGTGGTTTCGATTTCCCCGCTGGAGTTATACTAAAGACTTAAAACATGATACTGGAAGCTTCCTCGCTTAGTGCTCAGCATTTAAAAGAAAGTTCTATGACTTGTCGGCCTGGTGTCTGGATGGGATGTCATACTACGTACCTGCGGCATAAAACTGCAGTGTGACAGCGCTCAGAATACTGTCTCAAGAAAACACCGTCGCGATGACTGCAAAGTTGTCGAAAGCAACCCTAAAATCAAACATTATATCAATTAACGATTTAGTTATGCTCAATCACATCAACGACAAAGTTTGTTATTTAAATACCACTTTTGCGTCAAAAAGACAATTATGAATTATGACTGATTCGGTACTCTACCAAGGTCACTGTTTTATACTGTATGGAACCAAACCTTCTATGATCGTTTTATATCCCTTTTGGGTAATAACTGTTCCTATGAAGAAGTAATGGCTTCAGTCGATGTCAACCGTATCTTTTTCGGGCTGACTGTGAGAGGCTGCATGACAACTTTAATAACAGGCTTGTAGTTATGTCTTTAACCTTCATTAGCGAGGTCATTAAGTTGGCCAAGTGGGTGCGCTTTTATGTCTAAGAAAATTCAATCAATAGCCTCGTCTTTCAAGCGGTAAAAACCTGATTCTTTAACAAAAACAACAAGAGATGTATGACACAGGCAAAACACCTCATCAAGAGAGAGATATATATATAGAGAGAGAGTGGGTGTGACAACAGCGGCCACCTCTATGCGAGAATAAGTAGTGTGATATATATATTGAAATAGTAGGAGAGACAACAGCGTGTAGCACTCCCGTGGTTGCATCGATTAAAGAACTCGAATTTTCAAACACAACCATTTTATTCAGTTATATTTAACAAGTCCGTGTTCTAATATAAAAATAAGTTCCTTTAATTTTAAACATACAAAACGTTGTAGTATTAAACAACTAGTCTCCTTGATGTAACCAACATCCATCCCTCCAGATACTAAAATTCTCGAGTTTATATAGGTTCGAGGAAACAACAAAGCAATTAGAAGCTGATGCAATCCTTGTGTCACAAGCATGTGGTAAAATGTAATAAACAAACATAATGACAAAAACATATAAGTATTGTATGATGCACAGCATAAACAATCTAATTAATCTAAATGTGGTACCTTTAACTAATAAACAAAATAAACAAGTTTGATTTATAAATCTGTTTTGACAATTAAATGCTGAGGTAATTGATTTTACATGTTTAGTTGTTTAATCGGGGAACCATTTAATACCCATATTATGTAAATAATGACTAAACCACACCAACAATATGAAATATATATCGGAATAATTTAAGTAACTGCATTCTTTAACTAATAAACAAAGTAATTAAGTTTCGCTTATCAACCTATGCATACAACAGAGGGACAATTACTAATTAAGTAAATGCCGAGATAATTGATTTTACATATTCAGTTTATTTCATCAGTGAATCTTTGAAAAAATACATGATGGACATAATGACTAAAACATACCAATATTGTAAAATGCACATCATAGACAATGTAATTAGCTTCATTCTTTACTATTGATAATTAAGCCATGCTGAGATAATGGACTTCACATACCCTGGATATAACCCTTAAATTCCTGATCACCTGTTAGAGAGTTTATAACCTGCTTAATAATAAACATAATAATTACCTAATATCTGTAGAAGTCATTATCTCTGATGAGGCATTACTTGTACTGATGTCAGTGCTCAGAGGTCATTATGTTACACTTGTCGGAAGAATAAATGGTGTAGCTTTACAGTCGCCATTTGAGTGTGTGTACAAAATCATTTCAAGAAACAAAATACGAATTCATTCATTATAAAGTGATTTAAGACAAAAAAAATATTTGATAGAGAAATTATCTGTTGCTTTTATCTTATGATACGTATTTTGCTTCTTTTTTTTTTTTTAGTAATACATGCATTCTTAATTGTAAATGTAAATAAACCTATTAGTGTTAGTATAGAACTTTATGTCTTGTTTTTTATCTTCATGTCAATACTCTTAACTGGTATACAGTGAATTTAATTGTTCTCTTTAGAACGAAAGCGTATGTTTTGAGATGGAGAAATTACAATGACTGACTTGAATACTTAGGTTGTAACAATAGCTAATCCAATTAACATGATTATAGAAGCGTGTTGGAAACGTAATTTGGGAAGAATACGTTTTAATTGTTAGATAATGATATGAACATTTACAACATGTTTTACTGTAGTAATGACATTTAAGTCATGATCAAGGTTACATGCGTTGTTCTAATACATTGTTCGACTGATCCACAACCATCACACATAGTAAAATTTGGAACCAACCCAATCTGAACAAATGTATGCACTTTGTGGAATTGATAGTAAGTTCTACTGTAGTGAAGTATATTGAAATCAATCGTTTCTGGAAAATATTTTCAATTGATGAACATTATTGCACATGTTCATGTTTTATTTCTACACATATAAATTATGAAAAAAAAATCCTTGAAGACTATTTTTATTATAAATTTCTATAAAAGAAAAACACATTATTTTATAGATACAGACAATACCATATTCACCGTGGTAATAAATTATCGTTACGTTATATACAAAACAGAATAAAGGTTCAGAGAAGTCATCAACGAAATCAAAATCGACCTTGGCAAATATGACACTGCACGTGATACGTGTGCGAAAGTTAATGTCGGTGTAGTGTTTTTTAATGCTAATACATTACATCGCACACATTGAACTTATATCTCCGTTTTTCTACTTTATCTGCCCATCTGACCATTGCATCTTCATCTGCACTACTGAACTCAATATTTTGTTCTATACGATTTCCTTCTCGTATCATTTCGTCCTCATATGCGCTACTAAAGTCTATAGAGGTATCCATGTTGATGGTACAAAATACAGTGCGACATTGAGTACACCTAGCAATGTTTCATAAATTTATACTAAATAGTTGATCCATTTATCTTCACATTTGGTGTTTTTGACATATCGCTTGCTTGGTGCGTTAATTTCCGCTTCAGTTGATTGGTTGCCCGTCTTTGAGTTTGATATATTATCTTTTCCTTCTTCATTTTGGTGGGTTGATCTTGAGCTGTTCACTTAGTGTTAACTAATATTTGTGGTTCTGAATTTTTTCGTGTAGACCGACCTCGAGTTTCCCGCGCTACCTTTTCCTTTTTTATTTTGGTGGTAAGTTTTGGTAATGGTTTATCTAGCATACTTTGGCCTTAAGTTTGAATTGTTAAACTTTTAGCAGATTGAATTTTAGGTTTTGGAGAAAATAATTGTTCAAATGTTTTTTCCACATACAAATGCTGTTTTTCTTTATTGCCACTCATGTTTGGTGATTTCTCAACATTTTCTGCAGGTTTGTCTATACTTTCTATCTAATTCTTTCAATAAATGTTCATAATTTCGTTTTGAACCCACTGTCATTTCCTCTGCCATTATAAGTTTTTAATTACAGGTTTAAGAATTACAATAAATTTGTGTAAATATTTCACGAGAAGTGCAATTCTTTTCTTGGTAGACACTCTCTTTACGATAAATTTTCGAATGACTGTTTTATAATGAAGTAAATTCGTTTTAACATTTTCAGGAAGTGAACGAAATCCATAACTAACGTTGTACACAATCTGCACAACTGCTTGAAGTTGACGTTCTGTAATGCTCTTGACAAATGTCAATTGTTGTTTTCTAGTCGTGGTAAGTAATAATAAAATAAAATATTTTTCTTTCTTGCTAACTGCATACTTTTTTTTCTTGGGAACAAACACACTGACAACATGTCCTGGAAGAATCTGATTTCTTAATGAATAATCAGGGTTACTGTGTGGGCTTATATCAGCTAAAATGTAGGAATATCTTTCTTGTGTTGCTTTTTTGTATGCAAATATAAACTAATGTGCGTAAGAGGGAAATAATTGCCGTGCAAACGTGTTTATTTGCTGCTCATCTTTCCTATTCTTCAATAGAATAAAGCAGTGTGTTTGAAGCGATATACTTCTGAGATATTTTCCACCAGAAAATAAGCTTTGTACGATAAAAAACACTGAAAATTTCATGTGATTACTGTGTTATGTAAACAAATTGAGCGTGTTTTTATCACTTTCTGCAACATTCATAAGATCATCCAACACTATAATGCGATGCTTTCTAAATCGTGTTTATTCGGTTATCCATAACAAAATTCTATATTTTGAATAAGTTGTTGCATTTCTGTAAATTTAGCTTGCCAAGAACCATATGCATGTATCATTTGGACTGGTTGATCTGTGAACGTCACATCACTGTTTTTTTAAAATTTCAAATACTAGAGTACTCTTGCCGGATGAAGAGCTTCGTACCACAGTACAAATTGTTGATGAAATAAATTTAATAACCATCATGTTTTTAAGTAGATGTCTGATAAGAAATGATTAAGATAGTGAATATGCACTATTTAAAACCAATAGCGAAAACATATTCATTCTTATCTAATATACAGCACTGCTACTAGTCTGTTGAGCTTTATTAGTTATACCAATTTAGCTCGAAAGACTTGTACACAGCAAACGTTTTCTATTTTAAATGGAAATGCATTGAACAACAACAATAAAAACATTTCGATATGTTTGAAAATGTAATAGTTATCTATACAACCAATATACAACAACATAACATATTATATTGGTAAAGAACATCATGTTTTTACACAAATACAATTTAATATATTATATGAATGAATGAATGAATGAATAGGGTTTTACGGCATAATAACACATTATAAGTTATTCGACGCCAACTGGAAGGAAGATTCCAGGTTCACTATACATGTACACAAACAACAAGTTAACATACAGATTAAAAAAAACATCAACAAATGAATATGCAGAATGAACCTAGAACCTTGATACCTACAGAACTGCAGAGTTTCAGCAAATTCTATCGTATTACTCAATTTGTCGCTTCTTACGACATGCATAAGCCACAGTGATCCTATTCTTGCCATCCCTCATATGGCTCCCTGGAACCACACAGGGGTTGATAATTTAACCACAATAGTGAACATGACAAAAAATGATAAAATGAACATGACACCCATTCGGAGGATTCCTACCCCTCTGCAGAGATCGACAGTGATTCTATTCTTAGCCGGAACTACACGGGCTAATATATTATATTAACAAATATATAGTCACTACTTAAAACAGTTTAGTTTACATAATCACATCACGATATTTTGTGATCTCAAATTATCCGATAGACTCACTGAACACGATACAAATTACAGTTTCATTAATGCAGTTCCAAAATGTACTTTGAGTTTTATATTACTGGTTTGGAGTAATGGTAACAAATCGTTGAAATATGGGTTAAATTCAAAGGCAAATAAAGTTGAACCTCTCACAAACTGCTCTCTTGTAATGTTGTTGCCTTTATTTTGATTCCATTTATTTGACATCACAAACAAATTTGTGTATGCTCTAGCAAAAAAAGCTTCGATATTGAAATATAGTTTTAAAGGATTCCTCATCACAGTATCGATATTGAAATCTAGTTTTAAAGGATTCCTCATCACAGGTATATAACATCTGCATACAAACAAATGGAGGTGATGTGACGCCACAGTTAAGAAAGTCAAACGGGTCGGTGATATAATTATCCGATGAACTTGCAGATTTCACGAACCCGATTACAACTTTTCTTGGTTTCTGTCCTTAAAAAATGTTTTCCCAATGAAATGTCGTGTTTCCAGTAGAAATGCTCTGTACACATGTTTCCGTTTTCGGGTAGAAATATTTGGCATTTGTATGCTGTAACATTTCATTACGCCCATAAATCACGGAAGGTCTCACTTTCACTTTTCGTGCCAGCAAATAGATATCCAGTTAGTCAGTTTTATAAGCTAGGCTGGTTTCACCCGAGAGCAGAGAAAAAGGTGGTGATGTTCTGTACAATTTTAGTTTCACATCGACCTGGTTCAGCATATATCTCAGTAGCTGGAAGAAGTCGTGAAACAGTGGTCCTTGTTAATCCAGTATTTAGAACCAGCAATGAATGCAGATCTCAAATTAAGCCCAGTGTTACCACCTGCAGTGTTGGGATCCTCTGGATTGTCAACATCGTCTGCAACAAACAGCTGTGTTGCTGATGTAGAGTGGTTCATATTCAACAAAGTTTTTTTATTGCTGCAGTATACGGGTTGTTGATACATGTCACAGAGGATTTGTTTTGTAGAGTCACTTCAGAGGATGAAAACAATGACAGCAAAAACAGATTAACAGGTCCAACTTTTTCGTTCTTTGTAAGATTTGATCTATCGGCTTTTACCACTTTCAGCTTTACACAGAGCTGCGAACCTTTAAGTCGATGTAATCCACTGAATTACTCGAATCAATTCTGAATTCATTCGGACTACTATCTGTCACCTTAGAGGATGGCCTTATTTCTTGGTATGTATTATCTGAAACAACTACTTGTGTCTTTGGTAAATCAAATAACTGTAAAGCTCGCTGTTCAAAGCTGACATAATTATCCGAATTTCTCTTCAGGTTGGTTTCTTGATGTGGTGGATTTACCTGTTTTCGTATTGTTTTTTTTTACTCCTTGATTTTTTTGAGTTTTTTTACGTTTTACTCTACTGCTTATTCACTCTCTGTCTGGTTTTAGCTCTATTCTTGCTAATAGTCGAACATGTAATGATGTTATCGGTGGGTACCTGTGTATTTATACGCTGTAACTCCGACTTTGCTCTTTCCACCACGCTTTGAACTGATGATTTTAATTTTATAACAGAATTTTCGATATTAACATTTTTTTTTCTGAAAATAATTAATCCATTGTTATGGATCTGGTACACAATTTGTAATTCATAACTCTCTTACAAACTGTAACGTGATCAAGGTAGGCTCCTAAAATAATGAAGCATCACGATCATTCAAATCCTTTATATAGATTTCGAATTCTAACAACTCTTTTTCTTTCATAGGTAAATTAATGGGTGCGTCAAAGCATACATCCCACCGATTATTTCTGATTGACGAAACACGACGTAAAAGCGGTCTTTTCTAACAATTCACGATACTTTCATCACACATCATTGTCATGTTTCATTGACCTCGCTAAAAATCCATGAATTAAATGATTTCGGGAAACCTTCCCTCGACACTAAATACTCTGTTTTTCCTTGTTTTTTCCTCTTTTTCAAAATTTTGTCGATACACCATGAACTGTTTTCATCTTTTTCTATATTTTGCAATTCTGAATTGTAAAATAATCCAGATATTTTCGTGTTGTTCGGGGTCCTTTATTGAATACATTGGGAGCCAATCTTTATACTGACGACCATCCACTTTTAACACTTCACTAGTATATTGTTGCTGATATGCGGAATGGTTGTTTCATATTTGAAATACGCACAAGATCACCTTTCCTAAATTTAAACTGAGTTTTCCTTCGGATTTTTTGGACTTTTGAAGATACATATATGCAAAAATATCTGCTTAATTTTTTGTTTGTTTATGTCGTTCAGCGCTATGTAACCTAAACCCCGGTGTGGTGTAGCATTGTAATTGTTGACAAGATTTTGCAAATCATCAATTTACCGGTAAGATCTAATGTGTCTCATCATTTTGTACATCATTGCTTTGAGTGTTTTCTGTACCCGTTCAACGTAATTTGCTTTGGCAATATTTTGTGAAATAAAGTTATATATATATTTCTCTTTCAAATATTTTTTCAAATACCTGTTGTTGAATTCAGAACCTCGATCAACTTTAAAGGTTTTCTTTCTGCAATAACTTGTTTGATTGCTTGTAAAATAGATTTGACGTCGAGAGGTTTCACCCAGAGATTACGACTAAATATATCAATTACGAAAAATAAAAAACGAACTCCATTGTTATAAGTTTTCTACGGAAGTTAAATCTGCGTCAAAATATTCATCAATAGAAGACACTTATACTCTAGCTGTTCGAAACCGATGACGTAGTTATTTTGATAGAGAATAACTGTCTTGATTATTCAACTTTTTCTGTAACACTGAATACAGCTTTGCAGACCACCATAAGCAGCAGAATTGCTATTTTTGAAGTAATATTGTCATAAATTAACATATGTTGACGATTCATCATGCGATTAAACTTTAAAACACATGCAACTTGTTTTACACCAATTCAAACAGTGTTTTAACATAAAATCAGAAGTATTGCTTTGTAAATAATTTTAAGAAATTATCTGACACAACCCAACATATTACAATAGTTTAAATCACTGTGTCGTGACAAACAAATATGCGAGATTTCATGGGCTGTTTAAGGACACCATAACAAATGATAGTGTATACTGTAAGAAGGGTATTTAGATAACGCGGACGTGTCAGTAGTCCTGTTGCTCATTGATGACGCGAGCAGAAACGAATGCATCTGTCTCATATGTTACTGTGACAATCTGATGATCGTATCGGTTAGCATTGATTTTGACCCGAGCGGGAAAGATTATAATCTTAAAATGAACTCTTATCCTGCTTCGAAAATTAATAGGTTATGTTAACATATATATATATATAATCTTTATTAACCTCCAATACTGAAGAGTTACAAAAAACACATGAGAAAATGAAAAAGCAACATACAATTATACAAAACAATATATACATTACAATACAATACAATACAATATATCAATAAAGCAACACACATTTTCTCGCCCGAACACACGCACGAACATACACACACGCGTGTGCATTAATCAAAAGCGTGTTAATATTACCAGATGAAAGGCCTCAAATGGGGAAAAAAACAGAAGACAAAACGGAATAACGAAACGTATGAGGAGAAAATGGTAATACAAACGATCTTAAAAGAATAGCAAGGACTCGTCATTCAATCCATCATGCGATGAAAATACCTTACAATAATCTTTAAACATTTTACTTGTAATTCGTCACAGATTAGAAATTGACGTAGGCCAGCGCATAGATGAGTTATTTGGCTTTTCATGTTAAGATTGATAAAGTTGTTAAAAACAATCGACCCAAACTGTGTGTAAATTACCTTCCACAGTGCCTCGCGCAAATCTTCATTGGTTATACATTCAAATACAATGTGTATTGCTGGTGAGTTCACAACTGCACCGCACTTAAAACAATTCTGATAATAAGAATTACGAGAGTACAACATACTTAATAGCTTCATGGTACTCTGACATTCACCCAAAAGCAATGGATATCTTTTACTCAACATCCACAGTGCTGACGGAGAAAACACATCAGTAGCGGCATTACGAGATTGAGAGAGGTTATGTGAGTATAACAATATACCTAAGTAAAAATGGTGTTTGGAATATCGAACTGAAACAAAGACAAAATAACTTACATTCTTTATCAGCAACTTCAACAAGTTTTGAAATGCAGTTATACACCGGGTACATAAGACTTGTAATAACTTTAGATTGAACTTATAATAAACATCAGTTATCTCAGTAAACTTGTGAACTTGTGTTTTATGCTCATTACGCTACAACTTTGTGCATATCTAAATGTGCTTCTAAAACTTTGTAACAGTTCCATACCTCTATACAGTTACATCACAATCTAATAGTTGCACGACGATCCGCTTAAATGAAGTCCTGTATCAATTTAATCTTAGCCGTCCGTTTTTAAAGCATCGATGCCATCTAAAATCCAATACGCATAATTATTTCATAGACGCCCTCAGCATCATTTTATACGTATGTGTAGGTGACTAGGTGTGTTACTGCGCGATTTTCTTTCAAAACTTAAGACGTTATTTCTTGTGATTGTTTAGTTCAGCAACGGTTTAACTATTGTATACTTACAGTTAAAGATGTTAAAAACGTTTGCTTAACACGACATACTGGAAGCAGACGAAATTACAATACATTCGAGTGTGTTGATTTGTATTTGTAACTTTCTCTTCATTGAAGATATGGTTTACAATTCCCCGTGCCCCAATTTTCTGTTCATGGTTTACTACTTACTATAGTTATGTTTCAAATGCGCTTAAACTTATCATTATTTACGTATTGTGTGGATAATAACTTCAATTCTATATACAGAAAGTATCTTGATATAAAAACGACAGATAAATAGTATAGAGCTAAAATCTCATTAAATTTAGATCACCCTTCGTACATATACCTTCATACTATAATTGGTATACACATATTTCTAATTTTTTCAGGTTATGCGCCGATTGGGTCATCCAAGGGAAATAGGAAAGGCTTGCCTATATTTGGCCACCGATGCCACTTACTGCACGGGCGCGGAGCTTGTGTGTAGCGGCGGTGCCGATATCGGTTACGGTACTGCAATAAACAGAAAATGGTTTTAGGGCTTACGTTGTGCAAGTGGCATGGTAATTTGCCCGGCGTTCGTCCGTAAATGTTATCTCGTTTATCACAAAGAAGCTTTTTTTCAAAGTTGGAGATATAAGTTATAATCATAATACATAAGATAAGTTCGAAAACTAGAACTGATGATTACATTTGTGTTCGTAATCAGTAGGGTGATTTGGAGACCTTGTGGGCCACTTATTTTTATAGTTTTCAAAACTATTGGTATTTTCTGTAAAACGTAAATGATTGCAGATTTAGTTCATTACATTCAATCAAAGGATTCAGTTATTAATAGTGTTGTTTAAAATGCTTTACCAATTTTGTTTTATATATTTATTAATTATATTTGATTTAAAAAAACACACACCTTGTAAGCTTATAATGAAACCAAGAGAAGCCGACTATGATTGTAACGAGTCTGTTCATAATGGGTTATAAAACATGAAACACTCCTCATGCACGCTACCAACGACATAAGCGGTGACTTATTCTCGAAAAGACTGGATAAACTCCGTGTTTTCAGAGTATCAGAAACGATGACAGCGCCGAGTGCGCATGTAACCCGCCGATGGCATAAAATGAACGTTAGATATTCAAACAAACAAGTAACGTTAATAGTATTTAAATATTAATTGATTCTTCAACTTAGTTATGACTTATTTTTTCGTTTGAATGTTTAGCGTCATTTTCATGTCATCGAGGGACAACAGACGATCAGCTAACCGATCCACTCTTTCCTGGGATCCTGAAAAGTTAACCAGTGCTCAATCACATAATCACACCCTATCTTCGCAAGTTACTTATTACCTTACTTCTTAAATCTGCGGTGAGAGACGAATGATAATGAGACGCAATGTCGTATTTAAATCATAACGGAGACTGGCTGAGCGAGTATTCGAACTTGCGATCCCTATGGTGATAGTCAGACGCGTTACCGGCTGAGCTAAAATGGCCAATCAAAACATGAGTAAGAATCGAGTTCAACAGTGCACACAGCGCGTCTGACTATCACCATAGGGATCGCAAGTTCGAATACTCGCTCAGCCAGTCTCCGTTATGATTTAAATACGACATTGCGTCTCATTATCATTCGTCTCTCACCGCAGATTTAAGAAGTAAGGTAATAAGTAACTTGCACCTGTACAAGTGTAAAATTGGTATATGAAATACTTGACGATATCAAAACAGAAACGCACTGGTTAACAGTTTTTTAACTTATTTATTTCGACCCTTTTTTATTCATTTACATCATAATAAATTTTAAAGGCGGAATACAGTCTAGCGGTAAGGAAATGTGTGGACTGTTTGGCGTCCACGACAGAGCGGCACGGCTCGAGGACATCTCAAAACCAACATTCAGCATTGCCTCTACGCAGAAAACAAATTATAAACTCCGAGTTTATTCGCAAACGCGCTTAAATAGCAAAACTTATATAAACTGAAATGAAGTCACTCACGTAAAAACACATAAAACGTACATAAACCGTGTATAATTTATAATACGTGTGACTTTGTGTCCACTATATTGGGTAGGTTGTTACTACACAATAAAAGATTTAATTTTTTCACCTACACAATATTGATTACCAACTGTTTTGTCTTTAACTGTCATTCAACAAGAGTTAAAGTAAGGAGCGTCCATGCATGTAATTCGGTTTAACAACTGTCATTATAGAAAGTATAGAATCGAAGATTTTCTTTGATAAATCATACTTAACGGACTATTTTTACTTGTAAATAGGAATACGTTAAGGTATGTGCTGTTTTGATTTGTTTGTAAAATGTAATGCAAAAAAAATGTGTCTTATTGTTTTACATGTATTTAATTGGAGACTATTTAGTTTGATAATTCCGTTTAGTTGAATTGAAAGATTAGTCACCTGTGACAAAATGTTTAAAATATATGTACATGTCATAAGATTGTATCATATCGAAAGAAAAACTCCAACAAATATCAGTTCGTGGGAGGGAGGTTGGAGGGTTATACTTTTATCAATACATACGTTTTATCGGGGTTGGGGGAAGTGGTGTTAATAATCTGTAAAACAAGGTTTTGGAATGTATTACTTCTAGCCAAATATCTTCATATGAATATACGAGCAAAGGTCTAAATATTGATTTGCTGCTTGAATACATATACAGTCAAGAGCTATGAAAACGCAACGTAGAGTTTAGAAACACTTGGAAATGAAAAAAGCGTTTTCATGTCTTCATGCGTTGCGTTTTAATATATCTTCATGTATTGCGTTTTCATATGTCTTCCTGTGTTGCGTTTTCTTTTGTCTTCCTATGTTGCGTTTTCTTTTGTCTTCCTGTGTTGCGTTTTCTTATCTCTTCCTGTGTTGCGTTTTCATATGTCTTCCTGTGTTGCGTTTTCATATGTCTTCCTGTGTTGCGTTTTCTTATGTCTTCATGTGCTGCGTTTTTATATAGCTTCATGTGTGGCGTTTTCATATCTCTTCCTGTGTTGCGTTTTCATATATCTTCATGCGTTGCGTTTTCATGTCTTCATGCGTTGCGTTTTCATATCTTTCTGTTTTACGTTTTCATAACTCTTCTTGTGTTGCGTTTTCATAGGTCTTGGGTGTGATATAATACATATATACTCGATTTCAACATTACCGTAGTCACTTAATCGTAAGTGAAGATTATTTCCAATAAGTCAATCTGGTACATTATATACACTGTATATTTGCAGTGAGTATTGTAACACCTATGAAATGTTTGTGCTGCCTGTAAATGGTTGAAGGCGGTAGTGATTGAAGATACACACTGGATGTAAAGTTAAGCCATTGTATTTCAATTTGTATGTAATTATACAACATAAACATCCATTTAGTAAATAACAGTATATACACTGTCATACAATCATATAAGTGTAACTTGAATACATAGAATGTCCGCAGATATGCACTATAGTAATATAGTACAAAATTGCATAGCCACTGCTAATCAACATTTTTATTTGAATTTGTAATGGTTCCTGTTTGAAGTTAAAATGGAAAGAAATTAGTTTAGAAGTCCTGCATAAGCATAGGTGTTTTGCATGTCTGTAGAATCCATGCGTCGCGCCTAGCGACCGAAACCGCTTCACTGCTAAAGAACTACATTGAGAATGTTGAAACATGAAAACTGAAGAACAAAACTAAAGTACGCTTTCTGCGAATAACTCCCAACCCGTTAACTCCTATTCCATAACTGAAAAGAGTTTAATGCGCTTTAAGAAAATAACCATGTTACTAGCACTTGTGACCTATAGTAACCAATTAAAAACAATACTTTTTTGAGGGTCTTTTTAATCTTCCCCTAGAAATAAGTTTGAATTGATAATAGCCGCATGGATTAATTGTAAAGCAAGTGTCATTCAAGCAAGAACAGATAAGTTAATAAAGTTGTCATCACATGTACGATAAAGCGGATAGATTCTGCTAAACGGATTAACGTGTAGAAATATACCTGGCTGATAAAACAAGTACATTAAAACATAATTTTACATAAATAATAATTATTTTAAAATTTGACTAAAACGATTTCCATATAAGGTGTAAAAGTATGACAGACTGTTTTAGTAATGCTACATAATAGTCACTAGACTAGTTTCATAATTTAAAACTTACCATTAAAGTAAAAGTAGAGAAGTTGGTACACTATATTCAATTTAAGAATGCCAACAATTTGTAAGTATCGGAAAGCAAAGAATTGTTCTTCCTTACAAATATAGTGTAATTAAAAATGCATGTGTAGCAAACATATAAAGCTATTTTTGTAAAGCTTTTAATATAAGTGTATTATGTTTTTTGAATGTATGTTTATTAATTTATACCTTTTTGTACCCCCTGTCGGTAGGGATTAGAATTTACCGACTGCTCGTTCCAAGCAGAGGGGTAAGATCCTCCCCGAAAAGGAACCCACCTGTTGACCGTGGGTGGCGACCCGTGCGGTTGGATGAAGGAGTCCTGGTGGTTGAGCGCCGCAGGAGTCTGCGACGCAACACACCACTTTGGTCCGGATTTCAAGTCAAGACGGGAGGTCGGATGGGCCCGGTCTTGATCAATCGGTCTGTCATGATATTTTTCTTGGATTATATTTTGTCATGTATCATCCTTTCTCCATTATTTCATCCCCATTGATTTTTTCCATTCTCATTTACTTATCTATATTTATTTTCTATGAATATATATATTAGTTATCTTACTCTCAAATTCTTGAAAACTATCATGGCTTATGGGCTAATCTTGTAAAGTGAAATGCTATATGGTTATACGTATGCCATTTTAGATGGATGTTGGTGCGGTTCTTGTCTTGTCGGGACTTGAATTTACATCCATCGGGTGGTATGCGGGATCTGATGTATTACTTTGCTGGAGTATATTGTCCACGTATTCTTGGCATCATGTCTGTCGGATATCCACAGCATGTGTCCCCTTGTTGGGCTCCGAGGCGGGTGAGAAACGTGAACAACGAAACAAACACAAACTCATTATGGCTTCCAAAAAAAGACACCAAAACGATACTACAAAACGACCTACACCTGCTCAGTCTGTTCTGAAGCGTGCTCGACACGATTCAGTGGAGACTGAATCAGATGACGATTTATTGACTTCAACTAATTGGCCAAGATTTTTAACAGTTACATCAACAGATCCATCTAGACCAGTAACAAAGCTTTCACCTTTTGCGATTCACAAGCAAATACTTGGTATTGCTGGTGAGCCGCGAGAGGTGAAAAAGCTCAAATCTGATAAGATTTTGATTGAATGTCAGAAAAAAAGTCATTCTGACAATCTCCTTTCATTAAAAAAATTTGTTGACATACCTGTAGAAGTCCGTCCTCATATTACACTCAACTCCTCCAAAGGAGTCATTCGTTCCAGGGAACTGGAACAATGTACTGTTGAGGAGATGAGTGTCAATTTGAAACCACAGGGAGTTTCAGAGGTGACCAGAATTAATACCAGGAAAGATGGCAATATAAAACCGACTAATACTTTTATTCTTACGTTTAATTCTCCAAACCTTCCAAAATCTGTAAAAATCGGTTATATATCTTTACCCGTTGACCTTTTTATACCCAACCCACTTCGTTGTTTTAACTGTCAACAGTTTGGACACCATCGAGAGAGATGTAGACGAGATGCCCTGTGTGCTCGCTGTGGCGAACAAGGACACACAGACTTCTCGTCTTGTAAAAAACCCGCCCTTTGCATTAATTGCAAAGGGAACCACGGGGCTTTCTCGAGGGATTGTCCAAAATGGAAACAAGAACGCGAAATTCAAAAAGTTAAATTACAAAATAAAGTATCATTCCCAGAGGCCAGACGTCTTGTTGAACTCCAATCTCCATCTGCTCCTTCAGGTAAATCATATGCTGAAGTGAGTAGAGTTGTTGAGAAAAAGACCACAAGATGTATGGAAATTCAAACTGATATTACCTGGCTTAATGATAATCCCATACCATATATTGCTGTCGTTCCTGGTAATTCCAAAGTCTCATCTGAGACTCAGACTTCAACTCCGGTAATTAAACCAATTATACAACCTAAACCAAATATTAAACAAAACAAGAAAAATCTTACATCTATTTCTAATAAGAAAACGGCGAACTCGGGGAATGTCCCGAGTACCCCAAAACCGGAGAACTCGGGGAATGTCCCGAGTTCCCCAAAACCATCGGGCTCTGGTATTACCAAGAGTCCAACTACTCTGCAGAAGGCTAAGATACATCTAGCCACTGCAAAATTATGCGTAACAGGGAAGCAACCGGAGGAGTCTGATGACTCTATACGGTTGAAAAATAAATTTTCCTACCTTGATATGGAAACCGATGATGCATCATCGGATTCCTCCAAGGTCGTTAAGTTAAAAGTCCCTTTAGCACCTATACTTCCACCTAAATGAACGATTCAAATTCAAATAAAATAATACAATGGAATTGTCGAGGTTTAAAACCAAATTATGATGAGATTAGTTTACTTTTAAATGAACATAACCCTATTGCATTTTGTCTTCAAGAAACGTTTTTGAAGTCAAATGATAAAACTACTTTTAAACAGTATTCTTTATATAACACAATTTGTGATACAGGTGAAAAAGCAACTGGTGGCGTGTCTATCCTTGTCAATAGAAACGTCCCACACAGTACAATTGCATTAGACACTAATCTGCAAGCAGTTGCAGTTAGTGTTACAATGCATAGAGTTATTACAATTTGCTCTTTATATTTACCACCAAGTGCAACCCTTGATCCGAAAGATCTCGATCAACTCATTGCACAATTGCCATCACCTTTTATGCTTTTGGGGGATTTTAATGCCCACAATTACATATGGGGTTGTAAAGACATTAATGATAAAGGTAATAAAATTGAATCTTTTTTAAATCAAAATAACCTATGTCTTTATAATGATAATAAATCTCATACATATTTACATCCTGCTTCAGGATCGAAAACTTCCATCGATTTATCAGTTTGTGAGCCATCACTTTTGTTAGACTTTTCATGGAGTGTTGGTGATGACCTCTGCGGGAGTGACCATTATCCAATATTTCTTGAAAATATTGGACCTCCACTTCTTGATAGAAATCAACGATGGAAACTTCGCAAAGCAGATTGGCATATGTTCCAATCTCTTTGCGAAGAACAGTTAAAGCCTGATTTATTTAACGATACGGATGATCCTGCTGGTCAGTTTTCATCAATATTATACAGTATAGCCGAAAAATCTATCCCAAAAACCTCGACAAATCCAAAACGCCCTAAAAAACCATGGTATGATGATGACTGCAAGAATGCAGTCAAGGATCGTAAAAAAGCTTTAAGTCAATTTAATTTACGACCTACACAACATAATTTAGACAATTTTAAAGTGTTTCGTGCGAAAGCAAGACGTACTCTTAAGGAGAGTAAGAGAAAGTCCTGGAGAGATTATGTCTCTAGGCTTAATTCTCGTACTTCCCTTAAGAAGGCGTGGGACATGGTCCGAAAAATCAACGGTAAGGGTACTCCAGGTTGCGTTAACCATTTAAAAACTGAAAATCATACTGCCACATCTGCCAAAGACATCGTTAATACTTTGGCAGATACTTTTTCAAACAATTCATCTACCACTAATTGCAATCCAAAATTTTTAAAACATAAACATCAGACTGAAAAGCAGAAACTAAACTTCAAATCAAATAATTCAGAAAAATATAATAAGAAGTTCTCTTTGAATGAATTGAAAAATTCCTTAAAGAAGGCACATGATACATCAGCTGGTCCGGACGATATCCATTATCAACTTTTAAAACATTTACCCGAATCGTCCTTATTAATTCTACTTGATATATTTAACTCTGTTTGGGTGACTGGAAACTTCCCCGAGTCTTGGAGGGAAGCTATCGTTATTCCGGTACCCAAACCTGGAAAAGATAACACGGATCCAGTTAATTACCGTCCAATTGCTTTGACAAGTTGTGTTTGTAAAACCATGGAACGTATGATTAATGGTCGCCTCGTTTGGTTCTTGGAATCCAACAACTTAATTACTAAGTATCAAAGTGGATTCCGACGCCAAAGGGGCACTACAGACCATTTAGTTAGATTTGAATCGTTTGTTAGGGAGGCTTTCATAAAGAAAGAACATTTAGTCGCTGTATTTTTTGACTTGGAGAAAGCCTACGACACCACGTGGAAGTATGGCATTATGAAAGATCTTCATAATATGGGCCTTCGTGGCCGTTTAGCTACATTTATTTTAAACTTTTTAGATGATAGACAGTTTCAAGTCCGAATGGGAACAACCCTCTCCGATGTTCACAAACAGGAGATGGGCGTCCCACAAGGCAGTATTCTGTCTGTCACACTTTTTAATATTAAAATTAATAATATTGTTAAGAGTATAAATCCTGGTGTGGATTGCTCTTTATATGTTGACGATTTTGTAATTTGTTACCGTTCAAAAAATATGAAAACTATTGAAAGGCAACTACAGCAATGCCTTAATAAACTTCAGACTTGGTCTGATGAAAACGGTTTTAAATTTTCTAAGTCTAAAACAAATTGTATGCATTTTTGTCAACTACGTAAACATCACGATGATCCCAATCTAACGTTAGATGGGACACCTATACCTGTTGTTGAGGAAACAAAATTTTTAGGTCTTATTTTTGACCGTAAACTTACTTTTATTCCTCATCTTAAATATCTTAAGACAAAGTGTAATAAAGCACTAAATTTATTAAAAGTTGTTGCCAATACTAATTGGGGTGCAGATCGTAAAGTTTTACTTCGACTTTACAGATCTCTAATCAGATCAAAATTGGACTACGGCTCTATTGTATATGGATCAGCTCGCAAGTCTTACTTAGCGATGCTTGATCCTATACACAACCAAGGACTACGACTCGCCCTTGGTGCCTTTCGTACGTCCCCTGCCGACAGTCTTTATGTAGAGGCAAATGAACCATCGTTGTATTTAAGACGTGAAAAACTGGCTCTTCAATATGCAATTAAACTTCATTCAAATCCATCTAATCCTGCTTTTAATCTTACTTTTGACCCAAATTATGAAACTCTCTTTGATAAAAAACCTAAAGCTATTCGAACTTTCGGTCTCCGGATCAAACCAAAACTAACCGAAGCCAATATTGATCTTAATTTAATTGCTAAGTACAAAGTCTCACAAATACCACCATGGACTTTGGAGAAACCAAAAATAATTTTTGAACTTTGTAAAGACAAAAAATTTGAAACAGACTCCACTATCTTCCAAAGTAAATTTAATGAAATCAAATCGTCTTATAATCATTATTGTCACATATATACAGATGGTTCTAAAGATGGAGAAACCGTGGCTGCAGCTGCTGTTACAGAACAGCACACCTCAAAGAGCCGATTACCAAACGGAGCCTCCATCTTTTCAGCTGAACTCAAAGCCATTGATTTGGCATTGGACTACATTAATGATTCTGAGGAAAAACAGTTTATTATATTTTCTGATTCACTTTCATCTCTTCAAGCCATAGATGGCATGAAAGATGATAATCCTCTTGTTCTTCAACTTTTAAATAAATACAATGTTCTATGTAAAGATAATACTATTGTTTTCTGCTGGCTTCCTAGCCATTCAGGAATTCGAGGAAACGATAAAGCTGATAAGGCTGCAAAAGCGGCCTTAAGCTTGAATATTATTACTTTTAAACTGCCTTTTACAGATTTTAAATCTCATATTAATAAATATATTTTTAGGTCATGGCAGTCCTCTTGGGATCTTGCTATAAATAACAAATTACATGTTATTAAACCAAAACTTGGCGAATGGCATCCTAGCAATAGGTGTATTCGTCGAGAAGAAATTGTATTAGCTCGGTGTAGAATTGGGCATACGCGCTGTACACATTCATATCTTTTAAAACGTGAACCTGTTCCAGAGTGTGTGCCCTGTTTTGCACCGCTTACCGTGAAGCACATACTGATCGACTGTGTGGACTTTTCTCCAATGCGAGAAAAATACTACAGAGTCGACAGTATGAATGAATTATTTGATAAAATTGATGTTTCACATATATTTGGTTTCCTTAAAGAGGTTAAGCTTTTTAATCATTTTTAGTACAATTATTATATTATTGACCTTGTTCACTTATTTGTTGTTGTTTTTTTCATTTATTTATTTGTAAATAATTTTCATTTATTTATTTGTAAATAGTTTTAATACATTTTTAACCGTATTTATTTAATATATTTTTGTCATCATCACGTCCATTAATCTTTGCGCGCACAAAATGACCTATTTATGTGTCGACGTGCCGTAAAACACCATTCATTCATTCATTCATTCATTCATTCATTATACCTTTTTGTAACATAGTATACCTTTAAAGATAAAATTATAATCATCCTCTAATCTATTGCATACTCTACACTTTCGTTCATCGAATGGTGTTCGTATTGGACCTATTCAAAGGCCCGACTCAAGTTCTAAAGATGAGACGTGTAACTGAGCAAAAACTTTAATGAGCTTTAAATGTTTGAAACAATTTAAATTTGGCTGAAATGTAATGTAAACAAAACGTGTTTATTCAGTCCAACGTCTATGCACGTTTTTAATTAAATGGTTATTAATCTGTTGCTTTACTGTTAAATTATCTTTTCCCGTAGTCCGGCACTTTGATGTAGCTATAAATATCATTGAAATCTAAATTAAATGAAATAAATAAAACATACAATTCCTAAGCGGTCTTATTTTGATATATTTCTAGATCTTAATCAGTGTTTAATACATGTTTTGATGTAATTTAAATATTTAACATTCGGTATTTAAAACAATAATCAATGATATCCAAATATTTTTGACCATTAGCAACTGTATATAATGGTAATGGCAATTATATTGAACATTGATGACCGAGAGATAGTCTGACAACTTCACCAAACGCAAAACCATTCTGAGTTGGGTGTGTTTGCTATCTGTTGTAAATATGTTCTTTCAACACTTAAACCGTTATGAAATTCTCAGACAACATTGTCGTAATTTAAATTTAGTGTAATTGACTTGTCGCAATTATATTATTAAATGTAATACAATTCCCTCCGTTGTTTAAATTCGATACTTGTCTTATAGATAAATGTGCCAATATAATAGTTTACAACTCTGGGTCGTGTGAAAAAACATCCTGATTGAGAGTCATAAACAATACACCGGGTGTTGTGACTATTTTAACCAATTTTCCGGAAACTACAATCAATATCGTAATGCTTAGCAGTCAAGGCTCGTGCATAAATCTGTAAATTTGACCTTTGATTAAAACGATTTGGTATGACCGTGGCCCAGTGTCGAGTTGGTATGACCGTGGCCCAGTGTCGATTATGTCTTCTATATATCTAAAGCTATAACCCCTGTCTTCATTTAAAGAAAACTGAAACAATATTTATTTAAATATTAAACAGTTGAACTTTTGTTAAACAATAAAAATTAAAAATATAAGAGGTATGGGGAAACGGAGCTGTTATTGGGTGGTGGGTGGGTGATTTCTTTCTTTTTATAAGCCACTACTCTGAATAATTTTAAGAGTATCACGGCAATACTGGCATCGTTTTCCGTACCAACCAAATCAAGGTATAACATTATGGCGATATTGAAGAAAGTATACCTGTATTACGATTTTTCAACAAACGTTATTTCCAAATATATCATGAATATAATTATATACATATCCGTACACTCACTGATCCTGTATTGCCATGATAATATGACATTCTGTTTAAACAGGGCAAAAGGGATTTCACAACTTCGCTTATGTGCCCAGGTTAGACTAAAATAGATTCCACGCTTTTTATTGCAACATTTTTGTGACGTATACAATGAGTGGTGAATATATGAGTAATTTGCTTTAAATATGTAGTAATAATAAGATCACGTATTTGAATGCCTTGGAAGCAATGCGCTATTGTTTTATATGTATACACAAATTGTGTTTTGGTTAGGTGAAGTACTTATTATTGTGTAAAATCCAGTAACTGAAACCCCGTTTATAATTAATCTCCTACAAAATCTAGGTAAACACAGTTTGGATACTTTTATTAAGCTGTATAAATGTATTTGATAATTTGAAAAGTCTGAACCGTTATCTTAGTATACACTGTCTTTGTTTTACACGTTTTTGCCTGTTTTAAAAAATGTAAATACATTTGATATACATTTTAATGAAAAATGTGTTAATATATTAAACGGTTTGTGTTATAGTGGTATCAATAAACAGGAGAAAAATAAAGAATCTACTTATACTATTGATGATGTAACTATACATGTACATTTTTAATATCAAATTAATATTTCAAGTTCAAGACAAACTGTACAATTACCGTCTTTTGCTACTGACCTTCCCGTGCAGTGACCCCTGACCTGTTGTCTCTTCTTGTATATGATTATACCTTATATAAATTTACTATCTCACATGCCCAATATCACTGTCCACGTCTCAGAAAAATATCAAATCTACTCGTTTGACAGATTCAAGACAAGGAAGCTTTAAAAAAAATGTTTATACCAAATCAGCATTTATACTTTCATATTTGCTTAAATGTAAATGTTTAAACTGAAGTTTTTTGCATTGGTTTATTTTTTCGCGGATGTAAAACATGCTGTTTTGATGGAAAATTATAAAATCGCCATGTCATAATGGTGTCGATGGTGTGAGTGACGATGTATAGGTTTAGTACTGCAAGAATCTTACAAACTTTGAGACATTGCCTGAGGTAAAATTGAGTAAAATGAAAGGAAATCTGGACGGGAATGATGTTAATTGTCCGTATTCTATGCTAAATAGTTACCATTTTCATCGCTTGTTATTTAAATATGCGACCAGAATTATGAACACAAAAGTGACCGATTGAACCTCTCTCAGTGGGAGCATGCGTCATTTGTTCAATATTACCAGAATCTAACGAACTTTCAGATATTGGCAGACTAAGGTAAATAGGGTGTTTTGCAATGCTATTTATCGTCGTCATGCCTTGGAGAGTGTGACCTTTGAATGCTTCGACTCCTGTTATATTTTTGCACAATGTAGTTCAACAAATAGGCAGATGTTTTAACCGAGAATCATGGGCCCGTTTCACTAGCGTCCGTAAGTTTACGAACTTCTTAGTGTAAAGTTTGAAGTTATGGAAAAGGTCAGAAAATGTATTTTGTGTTTCACTTGCATCATTCTGCGAACTTTCGATAGCCTTGTAAATAGTATTCTCTTTAAAATACTGCAAAAATGATACCTTCCTGGGTGTCAACATATGTTAATACAGTCGTACATGTATTTGTTTTTTAGGACCACAATGTACGACAAGGAATACTATTGTATAGGAATGGTAGCAGCTCTGTTAATAGCAGCAGCATCATCACAGGATGGTATGGTGGTTGACTCATCCATGTTTATTGATTCTTGTATCATATAAAGCGATATTACGTATGCTAATATTATTTCATATGGACATTCTAATTTGTTTTTTGTTGGTTTTTTGGGGGGTTTTTTAAATGATACTGAAGAAAGTGACCAGTTGCCACGTCTTCATTATGTATACTGAACGGAATATCTAACCTGCAACCTGACATTTTATGTATTTTCTCAAAATCAAAAAATGTCAAAGTATTTTCCTTGAAATTTTGACTTGAATAAGAATGACCATTACTATGTAATATCAATATATACGTGTCTATTTTTGTCGTCTACAAATTTGATAACGTTTCTCAATGGAAATTTACGAAAAAAATGAAATGACGGGTTAGCTGTTTCGTTCAATATATTATACTTATGACCATAATGCCTATTGATTGTTTGAGCAATTCATTTAAGAAGTGTTAATTGGAATTCAATTAAATGGAATTCTCTGGGGGTCACGTACAGGACTAACACATATGGAGGCTGGGTTTTTCCATTATACTGTACAGACGCGTTCAGCACAGCATTTATGTCTAGCCAACTTACCTGTCGTATTTCCCGTACCTCATACAACTCTCAAAATATGGTCGGTAAACGTTCAAACTTACTTCAATATGTTGATGTCAAACGGTAGGGGACTTCGTATAATGCTGTATATTACTATTAATCGAGCCTTGATTAATTGTCAATACTTTTAATGAGTGTAAAGATATATTTGATAATTTGAAAAGTTTGGATCGTTTTTACAGTGATATACTTTCTTTTGTTTTACACAACATTTTTTTTTAAAGAATGTAAATTTACTTGCAATACATTGTAATGAAATATGTTTAGAAATTGTTAGCATATAAACTTTATATTAACAAATTAGTGAAATGTTTCAAATAAATACGCTAATAGTAGTGTATCATTACACTGTTCATTTTGTTCCTTTTATCTGTTACATACCGTCAGCAGGGTGTGGTGATGGATCGTTTATGCACAGTCTAAGCGAACCCTGTTCGGAGGAGACATGTACCGGTGACTGTGTGGATTCCATATGTTGCCTCGGTAAAGTATTTTGAAATAAATGTTAGTTTAAAACTTATTTATTTTACTTCGACTGCGAAACAAGTTAACACAACTTGTACAAATCATGATCGAAGTCTTTGTGAGTAGTACCAGTACTAAGCATATGCGGTAAAAGTGTCTTCCTCAAGGAGGACAGAATCAGTCCTTCTCTGATCCTGGGTTCGGTGCTTTACCACTGGACCACACGCTCCACTCAAATGTTAGATTTGTGTCATGTCTGAAAAACGTATAAAACATGACCAAATTAACTTAACATTTATGTTTATCGAAATATATGCATGTGTAACCTACCCAGTGTTGAAAATATCGTTAAAACTCATTTAATATAAAATACAAATAACGTATGGACTCATCCATTTGCTTATTTTTTTTAAAACAAAACAATAACATATGTTGACATCAATTTATAACATTATAATATACACAAGAAACACAGGTCCTCCGCGGCCGAGTGGTCTAAGGCGCCGTCTCAATATCATTTACATTTCACCGCTAAGATCGTAAGCTCACTTGCTCTAAAAACTTTATGTGTGAAAGTTTGCCAGTTACTTGTGGAAGGATGGTGGTTCTATTCAGATTCATTCTGTCATATATAATCTAAAATGTGTTGAAATGGCGTTAGACCCCCTTCCCCCCTTAAAAAGAAATATTTTACACATATATCGGACATATTGTATCAGTGTTTTATTCCTCTGCGGGCTATGAATTATGAATCAATGTCATGAAAAAATAAATGTCATTAATATTCAGAAACTTGTTTCGATGGAAGGAGTTCCGGAAAAGTATGTTCTAGTTATATAGAAAAAACGGGACCGACTACCGAACCAGAGGATGTATACAGGTGTAGGTGAGTGAAGTGGAACATTGTGATTGGTACATTCTCACGATTAGTTTATAATGTAATATTTACAATGTACATTCATGACGTAACCCACTATTTTAATCCATCGCCCCATTGTTGCCAAAAAGTACCAAGTACCTTCTTATTGCATATACACTAGGAACCAAATTCCACTAATTGAACGCTAAGTAAAATTAAGGCATAGTACCACCATTGGAAAAAGGAAGTGCTTCCGTGTAATAGTCGCATAATGGCGGTTATAAATAATCCTTGGGAAAAAACGGACATGATGGTGTTAAAGAGTATATTGGTAATGTAAATATAAGACATGAATGTCGTCAGTTGAAAGTTCCTGAGATATGAGCTTATCTGTAACTAGCAAAATAAACTTGAACCTTTCATGGCATGCTTGCACACATGATATATGTAAGTCTCATGAACGTTCAACCGTTACAGAAAACATACATTCCCTAAATAGCATCTTAAATTGTTCTATACTTCTAAATCCCAAATTCTGTATCGTTTCCGCCTGAACTTCTGAACTGTGCAATTAAATTCTCCAGGAGACAACAATAACTTATCTAAAAACGACATATATCATGTGGCTAACTTTCTCACGAGTTCATAGAACTGAACAATAACATCCCAATATCCGCCCTCAACAGATGTGGCAGACAAGGTCCAGATTGTATGGTTTAGTTACAGCAGATTATTTTTGTCATTGTACGAAAGTTCAAAGTGCCTGGCCTTCGTATTGATGTTCTGTTTCGACCTAGGTCCTTGAACCTAAAATATGAGAAAATGTAATGTGTTCTAATACAGGTTTCGTAGTCTGCATAACCGCATTGGTGGTCAATTGGTAAAGAATCTGGACATGTATAAGACTTAAAAATCATTCTAGAATTATATTTCTTTGACACAGCATTGAATGAGATAGTTATAGGACCGGTCGGCCCAAAATGTCAGTATGTATCATCGCTCATTGTTATATTTATGTATATATCTTTATATACATTACAGAAGGTTTGTTAGCGACATCGAGTGCATTGCTACGTTTTACAACAAAACTACAAGCTTGTGCAGACTACAGGTTCTGGAGCTGATCAGATCAGGGGTAGGACAAGTCAGTAAAGATTTTAATCCCCTGAACTGTAAGTATATTATCAACGGTACGCGATAACATTATGTGTCACATTCAAATTAATTTCAACCGCTACTTGCGGAAAAGTGTTGTATCTACTCAGATTTATTCTGAGGTCTCCTTTCAACAATAAAACTGGATATGCCATATACAACATGAAATGTGTTGAAAATAGCGTTAAACTCCATTAGTCAATTCAGTTACTTTAGCTAACATCATTACAGGAGTGTAAATCAAATTATTAACAAATCAACCAGACATCACGTGATATCGTTAAAATTGATAAACCGTTCGATAAAAGGAAATTTTAGATTCAATTTTATTAATCAAATATAGTATAAACGTCTCCCTATACATCTATATATGTAATAGTGTATCAAAACAATTACATATACAAAATATACCATTATAATAAGAAACTACAAGATACAGGCATGTGATTTAGTACAACTGTTTTTGTTTGTTTCTCATTTTCAAAAACAGTGCATAAACGAACTAAGGTTACGCAATATAGAATAGTTTATTTCAATGTATTTTAGCTCGATTGCGACGTTAGCTCAGCTTGTATGAATAGTGCCCGAGTCCATTTCCGAGATCGGACTAGTGTTGTACTGACATAGACTGGGATCGAATCCGCGATCTATGGTATCAACATTCCACACTCTAATACCCCTGCGCTACTTCGCTAAATGTCAATCTGCGACCTATGGCATCAGCAGTCAACACTCTATCCCCCAGCATAATTTCGCGTAATGTCAGTCTGACCTATGGCATCAGCAGTACACACTCTATCCCCCAGCATAACTTCGCTTAATGTCAGTCTGTGACCTATTTCATCAGCCGTCCACACTCTATCCCGCTGCGCTGTTACTTCGCTTAATGTCAAACCGCAACCTATGGTATCAGCTGTCCACACTCTATCCCTCTGCGCTGTTACTTCGCTTAATGTCAATCCGCGACCTATGGTATCGGCTGTCCACTCCACACTCTATCCCTCTGCACTGTTACTTCGGTTAATGTCAATCCGCGACCTATGTCATCAGCCGTCCACACTCTATCCCTCTGCGCTATTTCTTCGTTTAATGTCAATCCGCGACCTATGGCATCAGCAGTCCACACTCTATCCCCCTGTGCTATTTCTTCGCTTAATGTCAATCAGCGACCTATGTCATCAGCGGTCCACACTCTATCCCACTGCGCTGTTACTTCACTTAATGTCAGTCTGCGACCTATGGTATCAGCAGTCCACTCCACACTCTATCCCCCAGCATAATTTCGCGTAATGTCAGTCTGTGACCTATGGCATCAGCAGTACACACTTTATCCCCCAGCATAACTTCGCTTAATGTCAGTCTGTGACCTATGGCATCAGCAGTACACACTCTATCCCCCAGCATAACTTCGCTTAATGTCAGTCTGTGACCTACGGCATCAGCTGTCCACACTCTATCCCCCAGCATAACTTCGCTTAATGTCAGTCTGTGACCTATGGTATCAGCAGTACACACTCTATCCCCCAGCATAACTTCGCTTAATGTCAGTCGGTGACCTATGGCATCAGCAGTACACACTCTATCACCAGCATAACTTCGCTTAATGTCATTCTGCGACCTATGGTATCAGCAGTACACATTCTACCCCCTGCACTGTTTATTCGTTAATTGTCAATCCTCGACCTATGACATCAGCAGTCCACACTCTATCCCCCTGCGCTACTTCACTTAATGTCAATCCGCGACCTATGTCATCAGCCGTCCATACTCTATCCCTCTGCGCTTTTTCTTCGTTTAATGTCAATCCACGACTTATGGCTTCAGCAGTCCACACTCTATCCCCCTGTGCTATTTCTTCGCTTGATGTCAATTTGCGACCTATTTCATCAGCCGTCCACACTCTATCCCGCTGCGCTGTTACTTCGCTTAATGTCAAACCGCAACCTATGGTATCAGCTGTCCACACTCTATCCCTCTGCGCTGTTACTTCGCTTAATGTCAATCCGCGACCTATGGTATCGGCTGTCCACTCCACACTCTATCCCTCTGCACTGTTACTTCGGTTAATGTCAATCCGCGACCTATGTCATCAGCCGTCCACACTCTATCCCTCTGCGCTATTTCTTCGTTTAATGTCAATCCGCGACCTATGGCATCAGCAGTCCACACTCTATCCCCCTGTGCTATTTCTTCGCTTAATGTCAATCAGCGACCTATGTCATCAGCGGTCCACACTCTATCCCACTGCGCTGTTACTTCACTTAATGTCAGTCTGCGACCTATGGTATCAGCAGTCCACTCCACACTCTATCCCCCAGCATAATTTCGCGTAATGTCAGTCTGTGACCTATGGCATCAGCAGTACACACTTTATCCCCCAGCATAACTTCGCTTAATGTCAGTCTGTGACCTATGGCATCAGCAGTACACACTCTATCCCCCAGCATAACTTCGCTTAATGTCAGTCTGTGACCTACGGCATCAGCTGTCCACACTCTATCCCCCAGCATAACTTCGCTTAATGTCAGTCTGTGACCTATGGTATCAGCAGTACACACTCTATCCCCCAGCATAACTTCGCTTAATGTCAGTCTGTGACCTACGGCATCAGCTGTCCACACTCTATCCCCCAGCATAACTTCGCTTAATGTCAGTCTGTGACCTATGGCATCAGTAGTACACACTCTATCCCCCTGCACTGTTTCTTCGTTAAATGTCAATCCTCGACCTATGACATCAGCAGTCCACACTATATCCCCAGCATAACTTCGCTTCATGTCATTCTGCGACCTATGGTATCAGCAGTACACACTCTATCCCCCTGCACTGTTTCTTCGTTAATTGTCAATCCTCGACCTATGACATCAGCAGTCCACACTCTATCCCCCTGCGCTACTTCAGTTAATGTCAATCCGCGACCTATGTCATCAGCCGTCCATACTCTATCCCTCTGCGCTTTTTCTTCGTTTAATGTCAATCCACGACTTATGGCTTCAGCAGTCCACACTCTATCCCCCTGTGCTATTTCTTCACTTGATGTCAATCTGCAACCTATGGTATCAGCCGTCCACACTCTATCCCGCTGCGCTGTTACTTCGCTTAATGTCAATCCGCGACCTATGGTATCAGCTGTCCACACTCTATCCCTCTGCGCTGTTACTTCGTTTAATGTCAATCTGCGACCTATGGTATCAGCCATCCACACTCTATCCCGCTGCGCTATTTCTTCGGTTAATGTAAATTCGCGACATATGTCATCAGCCGTCCACACTCTATCCCTCTGCGCTTTTACTTCGCTTAATGTCAAGCCGCCACCTATGGCATCAGCAGTCCACACTCTATCCCCCTGTGCTATTTTTTCGCTTCATGTCAATCTGCAACCTATGGCATCAGCAATCCACACTCTATCGCTCTGCGCTATTACTTCGCTTAATGTCAATCCGCGACCTATGGCATCAGCAGTCCACACTTTATCCCCCTACGCTACTTATTTGTTTAATGTCAATGTTCATTATTTCAACTGCTTACATATTACAGAAGTAATCAAAATAATCGCTTATTTCGCTAGGATAAGGATGATTGACAGTGAATAAAAATAAACACGGACCCACACGAACTATTTAATAATAAATTGAAAGTACAAATTATTGTTTAACCCCTAGGTCCATGTACAGGGGAATACACAAGGGCGGACGGATGGTGTTCATCGCCATTCTGTCAGGAAAACACAGACTGTGTGAATGAAACAGATACGCTTACAGGCTCGGACGTTTGCTGCATGAAGAAAATTATTCTTCCTCATGGTAAAGAAGGTTTTTTTCGAGAACTGTATAGAAAGCAGTCATTGTATGTTGGTCGTTGTTGTTATGGTTTTTACATACAGTTATATGTAATAAATGAAGGATCTTATGATACATGACATAAATGTCGTGTTTTCATATACAGTACATATCAAATTGTGGAAAGATTTACATGATACAAATGTCGTGTTTTCATATACAGTACTTATGGAATTGCTAACATATTTACAAGATACAGATGTCGTGTTTTCATATACAGTTCTTATGGAATTGTTTTCACATACTTATAAACACTCATGTGTCCTTAAATTACGATGACACTACGAAGAAGCGAGCATATCAACATGCTATAACTATCACTTGTTCGTATGACTCTTAGCAAGTAAACATATTTGCATGATAATTTGATATTATTAATAGCAATGTGGTCGTGTAAATATTAACGTATGCACCATATAACCGTAATATGTTTATGTTTCTACGAATAAATGAAAGTTACATAATATTTTATATAAATATCAATGTGTTCAAATAACATGAACATATACACGATACTGCTATTGTGTGTTCATATAATCATGAACACGTGAACATTATAGTTAGATATAACTACCGTGTTAATACAACTATACACATATTCATGATATGAATACCATGTGTTTGTAAATAACAATGAACATATGAGTATGATATAACGTCCATGTGTCAATATCACTATGAACGTAGTTATTTGATAAATTGATATAACGTTCAACACTTAATAACTATGAACGTATCAGTACATGATATAACTAGCATATGTTCATTGAAACAAGTTTAATTATTTACATGATTAATTAATATAATTTGCAATGCATTGATATAACTATGAACATATACATGTAAATATAAACACACGCATAATATATATATATATATGTCATGTGTTCAAATGACTATAACTACGAACATATTTACATGTTATATCGATCATGTGACAGGTCACAGTGAACGTACTTGCATGATAATAAGATATACCTTTCAATGTATTGATATAAATATGAACATAAACATGATATAACTATTATGTGTTTATACAACATTATTATTTAAAACATTACTATTAACGATGGCCAAACTTAAACAAATTCGATATACTAATGAAATTTGTAGCAAAATGTACCGTTCTTAACTTAGCAAAATGTATTTATTTTCCTTTCCGATTACAAAACATAACTAAATATAAAGATTAAAAAAAAAAATTAAAAAAATGTTGTGCTTCTTGGTTAATCTGGTCTAGGTAGATGTTATAGGTTTTAACTAATAATAGGTTGAATTGTTCATTTCATATTCTCACAATATTCATATTTTCATGTATTTGTGTAGGCGACTATAAAACATGTTGTATGTTTAATTGCTGAATAAAGATATTTGTATTGTATTTGTAAAACAACGATCAAGTTAACATATGACAAAATCAAAATACCACTAACATGTGTTCATATAACTATGAATACATTAATATGATATTACTACTCTGAGTTCATATAACTATCGACAAGTGACCATATTTATATGATAAAACAATATCATGTCTGCATAGAACTGTAATAAAAGAGCATATTTAGATGTTAATGATAACATAACTGTTCATTTACTATGAACATGATACAAATCAAATATCAACTACAATATGACATTACCAAACGCATGATTAAGGTGCGTGCCTGTCATAGCTTCGTGTTTCACTTCCTTTTTGTTTAGATCATTTCCTTACATCACAAGTTCGATATACAGCGAAACTGTAACTTGTACAGAAACGAATTAGTAATTGATTTAGGAACACCAATCCAATATTTAATCTCCTCATAATTATCACTTGAGATTAGTTCCGATAAAATTGAAAATGTTACGCGGATGGAAGTGTTGGCCGATCATGCCAGAGGTTGTGGGTTCGATTCCTAGCTCGACCCGATACCTTTCAAAAATCACACTCAGTACTGGTTCTACCCAGTGCTCAGGAAGCGGACTCGAGAGCGTTTCATATAAACTTTTGACCTAAAATAAATTTGTATAAATCTTTATTGTTGACAAACTATGTACATTGGGAAAATCCAATAGTTAAAACGCTTATGTTGATCAATGTTAAATAACACGTTATCGTCAATGATTGAAATTCAAACTATACAGTTGACACTCTTTATCTGGACCAGAACTCATCAATAATTTGATTCTGAGAATCGAACTCAGATTCAAAGTCTTAAATTTTGTTAAACCCTGTAAACATACAATTGATTGTGAGAAATTCGATCATGTATTTTTTCTGTTAAATAAGCGTTAAAACTATTTGTTTCTGCCAATACATAAAGCAATGTGCTTGTTTCATAGATGTTATTTGAATCGAAAATTTTGTCCAGGTCTGAATTATCTATTAACAGTCTATCACTAACCTTACGCCTCCTGGAATTTGTCAACTGCAAAATAGTTTTCATGTTTAACAAGTATTAACTAAAGTAGTTTAAAAGTATATTATTGAAGATAAGTCAACAGCATAAGAGAAATATGAGCGACAAAGACAATTTTGTTAGCCTTAATGTCTTGGCATATGAAAGAAAACAAATGCTGGATTGTTTAATTTATGAGAAAAAGAAAGCTTCAAAAAACAAATTAGTATTTATGCAGATTTATTATATATCTTAATCTGTAAGAATATTATTTGTGCTGAATTAAGGACAGTACGCTTTGCTATATATTTCGATAGTACTCGTATATTGAATTACATATATCATAAGCACATATAGTTACACATGTCCTTATGTATGCATGAGTAACTCGCACTTCGATTTGTGTGTAATAATTGAAAACGCCAATGTACTGTGTTAGGTTGTTAAGTGCCTATGATCATAAAACCAAATACATGTGAAATAAGCAGTTTTAGTGTAAAGAGTGAATATAGTGTTGAAAATAGTCTAATATTGTTACACAATGCATACACATGATGGTGCACCTCAAATTGTTTTTGTTATGAAACAGTAATATATTTAGATTCCTACATTGCGGATGCGTCTTATGACTTGGTGTATTTTCAGTTAGTGGTGTAGATATACATGTTTATACATATACAGTCAAATCTCACTTGAGCAACCAGTCATACTCAACATAGCTTCGTGTATATTCGTGCATTTTCGAGTTGTGGTGGAGGTTTATAAATGCCGAGGTTGTTTTATTCCTTTCTTTTCTTTTGTATATGGCCATTGTTAGTATACGCACGATATGTTATTAATAACTCAAGTTTGATATTGAAAATAGTCTAATATTGTTACGGAAACGGTCATAGCGTTCCAAGTAACTGCTGTATGTAACAATATGGACATGGTCAGAGGTGGCCACCTCATATCGCCACATTTGGTGCAAAAAGGTACCAAGTGCCTTTTTATTTCATATACACTTGGTACCTTATTGCACCTTTAGGGCGAGATGTTATTTTAATCAGTTAACTGCCTTTATAGAACACATATGTGTATGTAACATTATGCACATTGCCATTTCTAGTCATCTCGTTTGTTATTTTTATCAGTTCAGTATCTTGCAATAAACAAATCCATTGATCTGGCTATCTCTGGTGCTTTGTCTCAGTACTTATTATCAATGGAACTTGTGTATTTCATATTGCCTTATAGTTCTGTCATTAAATTAGGTTGAGCTAAAGGGTATATGTTAGTAAATACTTTTTCTACTTACGGAAGGATCCTGTCTCCGTGGCCGAGAAGTAAAGCTTCGCTGTTTCAATATCTCGGTACAAAAACTTTATGTGAGAAAGCTTGCCAGTTACTGGCCGAATATTGGTTCATAATATATAGTGTAATAAATGACCTTAAACCTCATTCTACTCCTGGTATGGGATGCTTATATATAATATTGCTTATTGCTTCTGCAATTGCGTCTGACATTATACTATTGTAGACAACAGTGATGCTTTATTTTTCAGAGAGTGCGTGTAATAAATCTGAATACTTGGACCAGGCTGTACAGACGGACACTCTGTCTCAATGTGAGGATGTTTGTACAGGGACATGTAGGATAACAGACAATGTCACAAACAGTGTTATGCCGTCTTGCTGTAAACTCGCCAGGGTAGCAGGTAATTTTTAATTAAACATTTACATTTTTTAAAGTAACACTAGCAGCTCCAATACTAGTCAAATTCCCTTTTAGCAATTGCAAAAAAATCATCAATGCATTATCTAGGGAATTTGTCAGAAAAATGGTACCAATTTTTTGTTGAGCTCTCGGCTTATTATAAATATATAGTTATACTATAGGCGGGTGGGGACGTATGCCGTTTTTAAGGGTAAATCCGCCATTGATATCTTAGAAAGAGTCTAAATGTCAAGTATTATTTAAGTGTTGCCTATTAACAGAATTGCAATTTCGTTTCAAGTTACAAATATCGATTTTTTAATGATATTGAGGTGCTATTTATCCATTTTAATAATTATTTTATTTTTTAAGACAGTTATAGTTTTCTTTCCTGATATAATCCCTTTAAATTGAATTGTCTTTATTTTTAAAAATATCATTGTCTTATGAAAATATTGATAAACTGAACAATTTTAAGCCAGAAAAATGACTTCTTTTTTTTCAACATGTTTTTTTTATATATATGTTTTCAGGGATATTGGTAATATCGAAAGGATATTTTTTTCTTTTGAAAAGGTCTATAAGTCGGCAAATATTTTACTTTTTTAAAACTAAAACTTAAGACTTACTTCTGATGTTGTCCAATATAAAGTATTCTCAAATGATTCCAAGATATGTACTATTGAGTAAAAATGACAAATATTTCTTTAAACTGCACTCAGACCTTTGAATATCGATTTCTGTTGCATAAAAAGTGAAAGTGGTTGGGATATAGGCAGTTTTCGTTAAAACAAAAAATGTAAGGTAAATACGAAACGTAGTTTTCGGAGTATTTTTACAAATGTCAACATAATTATTTTTTTTATTATTATTATCATAATGCTTTTTTAATTGATTTTCAATCAAACATAACACATACGAAAATGCTTTCTACCGGTATGGTATATAATTAATCAAATTAATTAGTTGTTTCATATATAAGTGTTAATTTCAACTTGGTGTGATAATAAGCAATCAGTATCTTTAAATATAAAATATGTTTTTGTGTCGGTTTATCCAAACGATGTCTTATACATATAAAACCGTATTTATTCCTCAGTTACCATATCAAGAAATTAACAGAGAAGAATATAGACTGTGCATTTTCCCGACTATATGTCGATGTCTTATACATATAAAACCGTATTTACTCCCCTGTTACCTTATCAAGGAATTAACAGAGACGAATATAGAATTTGCATTTTCCCGACTACATTGTCGATGTCTTATACATATAAAACCGTTTTTATTCCTCAGTTACCTTATCAAGGAATTAACAGAGAAGAATATAGACTGCATTTTCCCGACTACATTGTCGATGTCTTATACATATAAAACCGTATTTACTCCTCTGTTACCTTATCAAGGAATTAACAGAGACGAATATAGAATTTGCATTTTCCCGACTACATTGTCGATGTCTTATACATATAAAACCGTATTTATTCCTCTGTTACCATATCAAGGAATTAACAGAGAAGAATATAGACTGCGCATTTTCCCGACTACATTGTCGATGTCTTATACATAAAACACAGTATTTATTCCTCAGTTACCTTGTCAAGGAATTAACAGAGAATATTATAGATTTTGCATTTTCCCGACTACATTGTCGATGTCTTATACATATAAAACCGTATTTATTCCACTGTTACCTTATCAAGGAATTAACGGAGAAGAATATAAAATTTGCATTTTCCCAACTACATTGTCGATATCTTATACATATAAAACAGTATTTATTCCTCAGTTACCTTATCAAGGAAATAACAGAGAAGAATATAGACTGCGCATTTTCCCGATTACATTGTCGATGAAATACCTTAAAACTTCAATGATTAATAAAAATGCACAGAGATTTATTTCTTGTACACCAAGCATTGACATTAAATTATTTTTAAATACTAGAAGTTATCATTTGTAAATGCTTGAAATGGTCTTATTGTGGCGTAAATACCACAAAACTTTGCGAGACAACGTATGTTTACATAAAACAAGGAGTTAATCTACTTTCGCTCCTTAAGACCTTGCATATAACATGTGATATTTATTGGTTATTTTCTTCACATCATATATCGCTACAAATGTTATCGAATAATCACCTTATGGCAGTTAACATATTGTACTAGCACAGAGCGTATTATCTCAAATACACACTTTTCTTTTCTATTTTATTTTATCTCTTAATTATATCCTTTTTTCCAGATCCCAAAAGAGAGTCACGTGGTCAGATGTTACATTCTGGAATAATAGTTTTGCTCGTCCTAATCGTCATTATAATCTTAGTGGCTGCTGGTTTTGGTTTGGTATGAATAAATGTTGTCATTTCTGATCATTTGAAGTCAACGTCACGGTGTATAAAAAATTGCATCAGACGATTCTACCAGACATGAAACTGAGGAGTGTCCCCTCAATTAAACTGCACTGTCTTGGGTTTCTTTCCGATCTCCAAACGAATATCAAATATCATTGCATTCAGTTTAAAATACCCACTTTATAAATATTTACTTCAGCAACTATTAATTAGCCAATAATATATAACCTTTGTTTTTTTATATAGCAACCAATTAAATATCAAATATACTTGACGCATATTTCTTTTGAAAATATAACTATCCGGAAATGAACAGAGTATTGGTACAAACACGTTTACCAACATTGTAAAAGCACTTCTTACAGAATGATTGCAAAACTGTTGTTATGATCAGGATCACAGTTATTTCTCATTAAGTCTGGGCGACCTAGCAACATAATACAACAGCACCACGTGTCATGCGCGTGTTGTCGATCTATGAATTGTGTACTCGAACGTTTTGCCTAATGATATTTCAAAACTTTTCAATATTTTGACTACTCGAGACGCTTCCTCATTTACATGATAACATTCAGAATGATGCAATATGCCAGTAATTGGTGGAGCATACGTTTGAATTTATATTTGTCATGTGATGTTTTAGTAACATGAATCATTCACTGGCAGATTCCAATACGTAAAGGAATAGTGCAATATCGCTGTTTTAGTTGTTGGTTATTTGTATTGATCTGAGTACTGTTTAACATCTCAATGTGAAATATGTCTCAATTCAAAAACTTCGATTTCTCTGAATGATTACTGTAACTTATTACACACCAAATGGCATCACAGCAATGATAACAAATGACCACACAACAATGATAACAAATGGCTAGACAACATTGATAACAAATGGCCACACAGCAGCATTGAAAACAAATGGCCACATACCATTGATAACAAATGGCCACACAGCAGCATTGAATCAAATGGTCACACAACATTGATAACAAATAGCCACACAAGATTGAAAACAAATGGCCACACAACATTGATAACAAATGGCCACATAGCAGCATTGAAAACAAATGGCCACACAACATTGATAACAAATGGCCACAACAGCATTGAAAACAATAGCCACACAGCAGCATCGAAGACAAATGGCCACACAACAATGATAACAAACCGCCACAAAACATTGATAACAAATGGCCACACAGCAGCATCGAAGAAAAATGGCCACACAACAATGATAACAAATGGCTACACAGTAGCATTGAAAACAAATGGCCACACAACATTGATAACAAATGGCCACAACAGCATTGAAAACAATAGCCACACAGCAGCATCGAAGACAAATGGCCACACAACAATGATAACAAACCGCCACAAAACATTGATAACAAATGGCCACACAGCAGCATCGAAGAAAAATGGCCACACAACAATGATAACAAATGGCCACACAGCAGCATTGAAAACAAATGGCCACACAGCAGCATTGAAAACAAATGGCCACACAACAATGATAACAAATGGCCACACAACAATGATAACAAATGGCCACACAGCAGCATTGAAAACAAATGGCCATACAACAATGATAACAAATGGCCACACAACAATGATAACAAATGGCCACACAGCAGCATTGAAAACAAATGGCCACACAACAATGATAACAAATGGCCACACAGCAGCATTGAAAACAAATGACCACACAGCAGTATTGAAACCAAATGGCCACACAACAATGATAACAAATGGCCACACAACATTGATAACAAATGGTCACACAGCAGCATTGAAAACAAATGGCCACACAACAATGATAACAAATGGCCACACAGCAGCATTGAAAACAAATGGCCACACAACATTAATAACAAATGGCCACACTGCAGCATTGATAACAAATGGCCACACAGCAGCATTGAAAACAAATGGCCACACAGCAGCATTTAAAACAAATGGCCACACAACATTGATAACAAATGGCCACACTGCAGTATTGATAACAAATGGCCACACAGCATTGACAACAAATGGTCACACAGCAGCATTGAAAACAAATGGCTACACAGCAGCATTGAAAACAAATGGCCACACAACAATGATAACAAATGGCCACACAGCAGCATTGAAAACAAATCGCCACATAGCAGCATTGAAAACAAATGGCCACACAACATTGATATCAAATGGCAACACTGCAGCATTGATAACAAATGGCCACACAACATTGATAACAAATGGCTACACAGCAGCATTGAAAACAAATGGCCACAGAACATTGATAACAAATGGCTACACAACAGCATTGAAAACAAATGGCCACACAGCAGCATTGAAAACAAATGGCCACACAACATTGAAAACATAACAAATATTTTGTCATAGATAAAATACAAAATGATCAATGTTAATGAAGACAAAGCGCTTCAAATATTTGAATTGAGGAAAATCTCAAGTTGAGATATTGAGTGAAACTGGGGACTGTAATATTTGATTTTGAATCAGAAAAACGCGTGTATTTGTTGAGAACCATATCCCTTTCTATGGGTGATCGACCGATTTTGACAGCGACAATTTAGAAGTTGATAATGATAAATTGATTTTATTATTTTTTGTAGTTGTATATAAGAAGAGCAAGAGGAACAAAACAACAGAAACCTGACGAAACATTCGATGTAAGTTAAAATAATGATTGATTGATTGAATATTTAGCGTCATTTTATGCCATCGAGGGCTAACAGACGATCAGTTAACCTAACCACTGTTTCCTGGGATTAACCAGTACTCGAGCACACACTGTCTCCGCAAGTAACTAATAACTTTCCCACTTGAATCAGTGGTGAGAGACGAATGATAATGAGACAAAATGTCGTATATCAATCATCACGGAAACTGTTACCGGGGGATTCGAAGTCACGACCCCTGGATTGATAGTCAGACGTGCAACCGACTAAGCTAATTGGGTCAGGCTAAGTTAAAATAAAGAAAACAACCTAATATGTGTGCAACTATGTCCATTCTAGCCAGACAGTGGAGGAAGAGAGTGAATTGCTTAATATAGATTTACCAAGTTTCTTAATCTTAATAATAAAGCAAAACAAACATTGTTTACTAGTGTCGTAACTTATTTTATGAAAGGTATATATAGTTAAAGTATACAATAAGTATTACCAAAATCCTTGTATCTATAAATACACATACTGTGTGTTGCATTATATTAAAGGGTATTGAAGAAATAAGGAAGACCAAATCGGAAGTTGAAGTTGATGCAATGGCGGAACAGGTATATAATTGTATAAGTAGACTAAATATTTAAATAGTTTACGAACAACCCGACTGTTATAAGGAGTAATATAATATTGTTCTTTCTTTCCTGCTATTTGTTTATTTTTCACTGCACAGATGCAATTAGTTCTGTTAGAAGCATGTCGCTGATTGGTCCGTTGCCGGGTCAGTGGAGATCCTTTGTCTTACATGTAGTCATTACTCTAGACACTTTTAGATCGCACATAGTTATATTGTTAACACATCCGATTAGTTTTATGATTTAATTACTTTCGCGCACAAACCAGGCAGAAAAAAAACCTGTTCGACACGAGGCCAAGCATTCAGATTACACAGTTATAGCAAAAACCCAAATGAAAGATATAATCAATGTATTGAAAAGTCATTATAATTATAAGCTCGCCACAGTTGATTAACATGGGGTTACTTCGCTCGAAAGGTCAATTGCAATAAATAAGTAGTGTATGTAAACCTGGTTGACACAAATCCAAGCCTATCACCGGATACAAGAGCATATCTGAGTAATTTGTTTTTGGCCGTGACCGTCATTTACAATCATAACATTTTGATATAACGACGCATGCCAGCAGAAAATGCTTCAGCTCACCATGTCGACCAAGCACGTGTTAGAGAAAAAACTTTAGATTAATCCGCTGTAGATAATGTTTAGTCTTACAATATTCCGTGTATGTTTATAATGTTTAGTCTTACAATATTCCGTATATGTGTATTCTTACAATATTCCGTATATGTGTATTCTTACAATATTCCTTTTATGCTTAGTTTTACAACATTCCGTGTATGTTTATAATGTTTATTCTTACAATATTTCGGGTATGTTTATAATGTTTAGTCGTTAACATACATTATTCCGTGTATGTTTATAATGTTTAGTTTTTAAGGTAGTGGGACCGTAATGGGCTATATTTCAAATCTTTGAAAGCCTTTTATTTTTATTAACTATATAATATCACTGACTAATTTCCAAATTTTAAGAAACTTTTACCGTCTAAAAAAAAAAGTTATCCACATTTACTTTACCATATCCTATTTTCAAAAGGCCGCAAAAAAATTTCAAAGTCCAAAATAGGTAAAATTGCTACAATTTTATTAATTTTCAATATTTTTTACATTTTTCACCATCAGTGTATTGTAAAAGCATATGTTTTAAGAAATAATATGAGCATGCAACATTAAATTGAAAAAGAATAATCTAAAATGAACTCATTTGTATTATAGCGGACAGGAGAAATCCATATTTTTGATAGTTTTGAAAAAAGTTGTTCTAAAATAAAAGTGTAGAGAATCCATTCTACTATTGGGGCATCAATACTACATGACTAACTGTTATATATATACTATTCCATAGATGATATCAAAAGATTAGGAAGTTTTACCATCCGTTTTTTTCTCAATAACTTTTTTAATATGATAGGGTCCAAATTTTATAATCGGCACTTCTATAGAAATAAATGTTTATCTTAAAAGTAATGTTAATGTTTCCAAGTTTGTATACAAAAACTATAATGACAAATATTATTGAAATAAAGATGTTCCCACATTATACAGAAATAGCATAAAAGCATTAATATGTCCTTTTTATGTGAAAATAGAACATGGAATCAGAACCCCACCCACCCCAACCCCATTACACGGATTCATTCTCGTACTTAAACACTTAAATTATTTATCTTGCGAAAAGTGTCAATTTCAAAACAAACATAGTATGACATAAACTATTAAATATTAATACTATGTAAAAAAGTTCACATTAACAGTATAACAGAATAGAACCCCCACCCCCTCACTTGACACACACACTTCAAGTCATAAAGAGTCATTGTTTGAAATATATAGCCATCTTTGATATAACCTCATCTAATACTTTTTTGCTTTGGTGACCCTTGGTACACCATCACCATTATTGGCAGGAAATCTGCCTCTCAGTCTATTCTCACCAGAATGTTTATAAATTGTTTTCATTTGGAGCGAAACTGTAGGTTAGGAGCTCTTTCAATGTCAATTATTTCAGGAGTTGCCCAAGTGACTACGAATCGGCATTTTGTGCCCTGTAGCTGATATCGCACAGCAATTTCACAAGGTCTTCCATTTTATGTGAATGATTTGGAAACAGTTTCCTTAACACTGTCAGGGAATAAATAATTCTGATACACACTTGACAATTGCTCTGTATTGTTGGTACGTCATATATCACTGGATAATAAAATCATCTTCCATTGTAAACGACTAATACGACTTTAGAATTCTTTTCCAGTCATTTACAAAGTTTCTGGATAGCTGTTTGAATGTAGACTGGTTTCACACTATTACCATTGACTCTCATGGTTTCAGAATCATCATCACTATACCAGTAACCTTCTGATGGTATAGGCAATCCTTGTCTAACATAGGTGGCATATGATTGTGAAGACTCAACTTCCACTGCAGCTATCATAGATGTAATGTGTGGCATCAGTCCACCACGTACTACAAATACAGAATAAAGTACTGTTATTATTTGAGACTGTTTTGAGCTAATATTTTCAAGAAGTGAATTATAATTGAATACTATTATTTTCTCTTTATCTTCTTCATATGTCATTTTTTGCTCATCCTAATGTCCCAAAATGACTGACCTCACTGTTGTAAACACAAATTCTCAAAATACTCAAAGTGAGACGGTAGTTTCGTGGATAATGTTGGCAGCTCACGCCAAAGAGTGCGGGTTTGATCCCCAGCTCGACCCAGTGCCTATGAAAAAGCAACACGCATGACTGGTTCTACTCGGGAAGCGGACTCAAGAGTGCTTAATAAAAGCTCAGAGCTTTCTTCGCAATCGAGCTAAAATAAGTTGGTATAAACAAATTCAATTCATTAAAGAGAGTTTTTCATAAACAGGTAGCCCAGAAGTTTTGTATTGATTGTTAATATGAAACTAAACATCTACACGGATTATCTGACTGCATTCTATAATAGAACATATGGCAGAGAGACAATGACAGATAATGGGTATCTAGTCCTGGTTAAACTATTGCATATCTACAAAAACCCGATGACTATATACATCATGGACTTGTATAGCTCTATATAATTCCTTGCGTACATGTAAGGACATCAATAACATTGTCACGTTAAAAACAGCGTAAAATTCAATGCAATTAATCAATTATAAATTATTAAATACATACATGTTAAACTTTCAAAGTCTTGTGTGTGCCATTCAGCGTCTACTGCACAGAACATTGCACTTCTTGCCTGACAGGAAAACATGGCTTACTCTGTGTGTTGACCTGACAGACCTCCAGACAGTAGAGAGCCGACAGTGAATCGCTGTCTTCAGTGTAACTGGATTACTGAAATCAACATACACAACATTCTAACTGCAATATATTATATCTTATATCATTGTATCTACATGTATATAAAAACAATTCTTACTACTTGTTTACATTTTAGTTTTATGTATTTTGTTGATATGAGACAATGTGTCTCATTATCAATATCATTCGTCTCTCACCGCTGATTGATGTGGGAAAGTTATCAACTACTTTTAGAAATGGGTGTACTGGAGTACAGGTTAAGCTTCCAGGATCCCGTAAAGAGTGGTTAGGCTAGCTGATCGTCCGTTTGGTCTCGATGGCACGAAAATGATATTCTATATATTCAATCATCAATCAAAGTCTAGCAAAAAAAAAATATATATATATATATATGTATCTCAGCATTTTTTAAATTCTGGATAATTAAACAGTTTCATCGCAACTTATTACTATCAATTCTAATAAAAAAATCAACGTTATACAACAGACAGTCATCAATACTATCTTACCTGGCCTAGTTTTGTGTTGGCTGCAAAACAGGGCATTCTTTTAGATCTTTGATGGTGTGTTTTTGCCATAGGCAACTCTGTTGACATGTCCACAGTCACTGTTCTGACGCACAACATACACATATTCGTCTAACCCTTTCTGAGCAATGCTGTCATAAGTAACTGGTACAGAGCTAAGTCTGCATAATTGACAACGTTTTAGGTTTGACAACAAAACTTCGAACACAATCAATTTTCGGTCACTTTTTCCAACGCACTTCGTCGATTCTTCATTTGATATTGATACACTGGCTCTGACACATTACAAGCGGTCTGATTGCTATATGTGTGATCAATATTCCCACCAATCGAAGGAAACATCGCTGTTTTTTTCTTTTTATTCGAACAAAAACATCTTCGACGATCGTAAAAATCCATTTTTGTTTACAACCGGAAGTGAGCAATTATCGTTTATTTATTTATTTATTTTTTACATTTAACGTTAATGACGATAAAATGATATTAAAAGCAATGAAACAAAACAGGATATGTGATTTATTGTTATGAAATAAAAAAATATCTATACATTATGTATTTATAAGTTTATTCCGATCTATACCGAGATGCTCCGAGATTGTTACGGAGGATACCGACATCGCACGAAAGTTAACGAGCCCATTACGGGTCCACTACCTTAACATACATTATTACGTGTATTTTTATAATGTTTAGTCTTACAATGTTTCGGGTATGTTTATAATGTTTAGTCGTTAACATACATTATTCCGTGTATGTTTATAATGTTTAGTCTTTAACATACATTATTCCGTGTATGTTTATAATGTCTAATTTTTAACAAACATTATTCCGTATACATTTATAATGTTTAGTTTTACAATATTCCCTGTATTTTTATCATGTTGAGTCTTTAACAAACATTCCGTATATGCTTATAATGTTTCGTCTTACAATATTCCTTGTATGTTTATAATGTTTAGTCTTACATCAGTCCGTGTATGTTTATAATGTTTAGTCTTACATTAGTATATGTATGTTTATAATGTTTAGTTTTTAACAAACATTATTCCGTATATGTGCATAATGTTTAGTCTTTAACATACATTGTTTCGTATATGTTTACAATGTTTAGACTTTAACATACATTATTCCGTATATGTTTATAATATTATTCTGACATTATTACGTGTGTGTTGATAATGTTTAGTCTTTAACAAACAATATTCCGTATATGTTTACAATGTTTAGTTTTTAACAAACATTATTCCGTATATGTTTACAATGTTTAGTTTTTAACAAACATTATTCCGTATATGTTTATATTGTTTAGTCTTTTACATACATTATTCCGTATATGTTTATATTGTAATCACTATGACTATCATTGGTTGTTTCTTATGTTTACAGGTGTACGACAACACAGCAGATGATTTTTTGTAGAGAATAAAGACAAAGGCATGCCGTTACGTTCCTTCGCCACTTGATTCTGCAGTCACTGTCGCTTGTTTGGCTTTACCTCTTTAGCGTTTATCATAACTACTTCTGTTCTTTTTAAATCATGGAATGTATTCATTGTTGTGCCTTTAAGCATATTTATGTTCTTTTAAATTAATGAAAAAACTGCCTATTGGTACAATTATAATATCTAGTATGAATTGTTACTAACTGGGTCATGTCTTATGTAAAAAAAACGTTGTTTATTGTCATAAAACATGTATTTAAACCCGCTTTTATTGCCGATATTTTGATTAGACATGATCCGTGGAATCGATTGTAATCAATCCGGTTGAGTGGTTACGATTCAAGTTAGATTTATACCGCTGGTTTTGGTATATTCCTACATAGCATAGTGGTTATATCTGCGGGTTGTCACTCGGTCAATACGAGTTAGAATAATATCGTAACAAGCATTATATTTTTTGTTCATTTCCTTAGAAACACTTTTTTTCTCTAAAGGTCTCCATAAACAGTTTCTTCTTTAAAAAACTTAGGTTCCAACAAAATGAAAAAACAAAATTTGTCCATATATGCATTTATTTCTTTCCATATATCTAGCGACCGTTCTAATACTAAAGGATTACGGAATTGGCCAAGTAGCGAGTATATACGTTGAATCGGAAAATTAAGTAATACTATTATTTTCGTCAGCTAAGCAGCTAATTTCAAACTAGAATTACTTACCAGAGCCCGGTTTCACTAAACATTTCAAGCTAAGATTTTCCTCAACTAAAAAGTTCAATTTCTCTAAATGGTCACTCATACTTGTTACACATAAAATGACCACAGAATTTAAGTCGGAAACCATCTTTACTCATTGGTGAAGGATTACATGCAAATGGTAAATGTAAACCAAGTTATAGCTGTTTAAAAATTTGAGTTGAGGAAAATTTCAAGTTGAGATGTTTAGTGAAACTGGGGCCTGTAAATTTAGATTTAAAACACGATTTATTCACATAAAAGAGATGTATCGGCTGTTATAAATGCATCGAAGGCCATGATAATTCAAGCTGTTTTCTGAAATATCTTTAAATACTGGTTATGTTCCATTCTGTACTTTCGAGATATCCTTTATCACATCAAGAACTGTGTGGGAACGTTTGCCATTTACTTGTGGAGCGCGTGGTCCAGTGGTAAAGCACCGAACCCATGATCGGAGGGTCGTGGGTTCGATCCTCCGCTACGGCTATGTGTGGTGTCCTTGAGCAAGGCACTTTTTCTGCATATGCTTTGTACTGGTTCTACCCAGGAAGACTTCGACGTTGATTTGTTTAAGTTGTAAGAACTTGTTTCACAATCGAAGTTAAATAAATAAGTTAAACTATTTACTTGCAGATGTACGGTTTCATCTTGAGGTCTTTTACCACCAACAACACTGAAGATGGCATATATAACATTTTACGTGTTTGAAATGGAGTTAAAATCAATTTTATCAGATATTAACACATTGTTTGAAAATTCTATTGTGTTTAACAATTTACTGCGGTCATGGGTTAGATCTTTTATTTCTGTACTTGTTTTTATTTCACAGAATTAATTTTCGAACACTTAAATCATGCTATAAACTGCTACTCTACTTATTTTTAACATTCTCATTATCTTTCTATGACACGAGATAAAACACGTGACCATTGTTTATGATAGGAACATTGGTATTGAATTTCACTGAGTGTTAGCGTGATAAAGTAATAACGGTTTTGAAACGTCAAACAACTTGCAGTGCCCACGCATCTCTGCTAGCCAGCCGGGTCAATGACAGGTGGCAAGGATATAAAGAGGCTTATCCACCTGTTGTTTTCAGTAATGATAAACAACAGTTAAATAAACGTTTTCTTACATTTCGTTTATGAAAGCTGACACGGAAATACGTTTTGTAAACTCTCAAAGCATACTGAACCATTTTTCACAGTTGTATCTATATAATGATATCTCTTTATGTACATGTATGCATCTCAAAGACGTATTTAAATATCGGTATCTGAGTAGTATGGGTATTATTTCTTTCGAAGACAATGGCTTCTTTCAACAAGATACAATTATACTGAACGACAGAGCTAACCCGACACATCTTCGTCAAACTATGGAGAAACGCTATTGAATTATATATGACATTAACAGACACTTATGTATTATATATGACATTAACAGACACTTATGTATTGTATATGACATTAACAGACACTTATGTATTATATATGACATTAACAGACACTTATGTATTATATACGACATTAACAGACACTTATGTATTATATACGACATTAACAGACACTTATGTATTATATATGACATTAACAGACACTTATGTATTATATATGACATTAACAGACACTTATGTATTATATATGACATTAACAGACACTTATGTATTTTTACATAGCCTAAATGTTCTTTCTTACACAATTCCAAATTACAAGGAAATTGCTTTGATACAGAAATATACATTAAATATCAAGTTCATAAAATGTCAGGTGGCGGGTTAGCTGTTCCGTTCAGTATATATAGGTATTTCATTGCTAGGAATGCAATTAAGAAATATTTCAACTTTACTTATTTATTTTACCTGGATGTGAACCTAAGGCAAATCCTGCTCGGAGCCCTCCTTGGTAGAACCAGTACCAAACATATTTCCTTAAGGAAAACCACATATGACCGCAGAGGGGATCGAACTTGAAATGCTCTGTCACTAGACCAAGCGCCCGAACAAGAATTTGTGTGAAAAGTGCATAGCATGTTTTGTTGTCTGTTATAAAATGTTTATATAAGTTGGCGGGCCAAAAAGTCGTATTATATGTTAAAGAACTTTCCTAGATTCAAATGATAATGTAAAACAAATAGGTTCAAAAGCGTCACTTTTTAATATTTTTTTCAGCCTGTTGTTGATAATCCTCATTTTCAGCATGAAGAAATCTAAATTTTACCAATTTTATTTTCTATAGTTTCTTTAAAAAAATTAATTATATCAGTCAAATAAATATAAATTAAAATTTTTGTAGACATAAAAATAATAATTATAAAAAAAAATTTGTGATCATTATAAACCTGTTTTACATTTTCATCCAACCAGAAATAAGCCTTCAATCAATATATATGCCCTGAACATTATCAACCAATCGTAGTCCCGTCTCAATGGTGGTAGCTGATCAAATATGCTTGAGGTCAATTAATCGCAAATAAATTATATTCACGTGTTAACCTATATTCGCCTGTATTCGACCACAGTAGGAAGCAATTAATTAATATATACATTGTCCTCTCTATCACACTCCTTCAGTGAGACAAATCTATTCCAATCATCGTTTTCTAACTGCGAAATAGGAATGAATGTAACTGACGCAAATGAAACAAAAACAAAGCCATAATTAAGTCATAAAGTATACTTGGGGTAACTTCTAACAAAGATGTATGATAATGTCGGTAAGGAAATAGTATTTAACGGATTTTATGTAATCAACATTGTTGATAATTTTTCAATCGAATAAAGACAAATGATATATCCACACTATAATATAACACTTATTGATATAAACAAGTTCTTGGCACTGCTATAAAAGAAATTATGAAGAAACATCTAAAACCATTTGAGACGAAATGGATATAAATCAAACCATTATGAAGATGGATATGGATAAAATACTCTAATGCCGTGATCGACTTAGTACCATTCTTCCGGGGAATTACTGTTTGTTTGGATTTCTAGTGTTTTTATGCCATCGAGGGCTAATAGACAATACGTTAACATTACCCCCCCCCCCCCCCCCCCTTTCTCTCCTGGGATACAAGAAGATTAATCAGTACTCGAGCAAAACAATCTTTGCAAGAAACTGAGATACAATCAGTGGTGGGAGACAAATGATAATGAGACGGAATGTCGTATATCAAACATCTAAGAGACTGTAGCGGAGCGGGCATTCGAACTCATGACCTCTCAACCATAGTCAGAGGAGCTACCGACTGAGCTAACCGGGTCCGGCCGGGTGATAATTATATACAGCCATGATGGGATGTTTCGTTATTAGTTAATAGCTATAAAGATTTTATTTTGCAGTCTTCAACAAGTTACACACAATTTTGGTCAATACATGTAACGGGAAACATTTTTACACCAGGGCTTTGAACACCTTTTGTACTGGAACTCATCACCTCCTTGGCGGTAAGAGGGGGTGGCATTGGGACACACACCTTAGGCAATTTGACCACGGAGGACCCCACAACGACACGTGTTACAGAATTATATTAATATTAGTTCTAGAATCACCCATTTATTAGCCATTGCTTCTGTATCACTATACACAAACCTGAGCAAGGAATGTCCCCAGTGGCCGCGTGGTCTAATGTGCCGTCTCAAGATCACTAACCTATCACCGCTAAGGTCGTAGGTTCGAAATTCGTTCGCTCCTAAAAACTATGTGATCAAGTTTGTCAGTTACTTGCATCATGACGGTGGTCATCCATTTGCAAGAGGTCGTTTGAACAAATTACCAAAAGTGCAAATTTTAGACAAACCATTTACTTAAAAAGCGATACTTATAGATGATTGATATAGTTTGTTTAATTTTGTTTGTTTTGGGGTTTTGTCGTCATTTTCGTTCCTATGGATACAATTTATAGCAGTTGAACGATTACTAAACTGTGACGTCCTTTAAACATTCAGTTGAAGCAACTGACCAATAAACGTTCTTAAATGTGGCTTTCCAAACATTGCTATTTAACGGACCGAATCCGGAGAGCCGGGTCAGTACTACAGACTGTCTTAATATTCTAAATAAATGTGTATTTAGGCAATAGCAGAAATAAAACATACAAATTACTGTATTGATGTTGTGTTATTACCTTACCAACAATATATCGTTACCATAGAAATCGTCCTTGTTTAACATTATGTCGCCATGCGGTCACAAATATACATTTGATTCAAGGGAGACAATAGAGTTGGTATGTTCTAAATGAATAAAACAAGAGTTGTGTCGCTTTTCGTTTTGAAATTATGGATACAATTATTATTTGCTATTGTCAATTGCATACTACACAGTAGTGAATATAATTATTCATGTAATAAAAGTTTCGGTCAAATCAATACACTAGTGTCACTATTTACTGTATTATTGATAAGATTTGAAGAATAAACCTAGCTTTTCAGTAGCTCTTTTCTTTACATGCATTTCATACAAGCTGTATAATAGCTGTGCTTGGCACTCATCATTTAGATGGTAGTTCTTGGTCTGGTCAACCGATGTCATTATAATGTGACATGGTGGGGTATCATACAATGTGTCTGCGGCATGATACTCCATTGTAGTAGCGCTTAGAATACTGTCTCAAGTAGACACCGTCGCAATATTACTGATTTCATTTAAAACAACGCTTACATCTTCAAAATTGAAACTGTCAACTCTAAATTGAATGTTATCGTTTATCATATACTTTTGCATATAAAAATCTGATAAACAATAAGCTATAAATTAATCTGAGCCCTACTCGTGTTTTAGTGAACGCACTATTGCCCCCTGCACAAGTTTGTTATTGTATCCTGAACACCTTCATTGCCGCCGTGTTCACTGATCCTATATATAGTTTATCTTCGTGCTTACTGTACACCACTGATTCCGGCCATATTAAATATTTGTCCTCCCACAGATGTAGAACTTTGTCAAGCGAACAGTCCGGATTGAGCCGGTATATTTTACAAGGGTTGTAACTACACACATAAATATATCCGTGTTGGTCAACAGTCAGTCCATTGGGATTTTTAATGGCGTTACTTCCTGTATACGTCACGTGGTCGTCAAGGGTAACGGACGCTACTGCAGTTGTGTTCGCAATATAGAGAGTTGAATTATCCGGACTAATGTCCACGTGACGTCCCCACATATTCATAGTCCAAACGACAGTGCCGTCGACCTCCATTATTTCAATTTTGTCTGGATTTTCAAAGGTCACGATCAGTTTAGCCTGGTTAAATAAGACACCATAGCAATTACCCTTCACTTTTAGTTTCTGTCCAGCCGACATCTGTGTAGATTGGATACCTAGATACTGGAGTGTCTTCTTATGAGGCACCGTAACGACCAACTTGCCACTTTGCATTTCTGTTATGTCCCAAGGCTTTCCTGTCAGTTTAAGAGATGATATTAGAATGTTACTTTGAATATCTACCAACTTGATACATTTATTGTCACTGTCCGCCAGAACTAACAAATTGTCAGACAAGAGCGACATGCCAGATATTCTCGGTCCACGCTTATCAGTGTGCAGTCCAATATCAATATCACCGACAAGTGAAGCGTTCATCTCCTCTGGCTCTTCGTAAGGTTGCTCTGTGTCTTTTGTTCCATTTACGACATTCCCGCCAACTCCCAGATAATCGTCTGATCTATTCAATTTAGAAGCCATTCTATCAGCGACTTTTTTATGAACTTTTTAAATTTCCTATGTATTACCAACTGATTTTCATCAGGGAAAAGAGCTTAATAAAGTATGCTTTCGTTTCGATCTCTTTTGTATACACAAAGTTGTATACATTTCATGAAAGAAATACGTTTAACCTATTAGTGACTAGTACACGTTTTCTTTACAGGTATATCCGTGCAGATATTGATATGAACTTAATTATACATATATATCCATATTTTTAAGTTGTGTAATCACCAATCATTTCCCCTCATTGAATCATTTCAAGTCAGTGACATTTATTGCAATGTAAACGTTCACTTCAGGTATACAAATACTATCTCAAGTTATTTCAATGGTAATTATCTTGATGAATGATTTAAATGTTTACACGCTGAGAAATTTTCTGTCACACGATTAAAACATGTATTGCATGCTTGGCTGGTGTATTCACTTTATTTGTAGTTTTAATAGTAGATGTGTTCACATATTTACACAAAATGTGCCAGGTAGCCGAATATATTGATCATGTTTGGTTAAAAGTACAGTAAAAGGCAAATGGTCTTATCTGTTTATAAATTAATCTTACTTAAAGTCTATAGAATGGTGATAGTGTATTTTTGATTATATGCACTGACTGTCATAACTTTAAAGTTTTCAACTATCTTGATATTTTCACAATATCAATCTGATTTGTTTGAATACTAAGCCTCATTTTATGCCATCGAGGGCTATCAGACGATCAGTTTACCTAACCATTGTTTCCCGAGATCCTGAAACGTTAACCGGTACTCGAGCACTTCTATCTCCGTAAGTAACTGATAACCTCCCCATTTGCACCAACGGTGAGAGATGAATGCCAATGAGACGCAATATCCTATATAATCATTTCGGTTGTTGGGGATTTGAACTCTCGCTCGAACCTGGTTTGACGCACTACTAAAGTAGCTTACCGAGCTCGGCATATTGTTGATTATACAGGCTAAGATAACGTTTACGTTTTAAACTGTCGGTTACAGGTCTGACTATCAATCCAGGGGTCATGAGTTTGAATCCCCGACTGGCAAGTCTCCGTGATGATTATTATATATACGACATTGTGTCTCACCCCTGATCATATAAGTAATATCTATTTTCAAAATATCGTCAATATCAACAACAGTTACACTGATATACGATATAATAAATGACGTTTGGACAACCAAACGTAAGATCTATATACTGTTATACCAACGTGTACACATCTATCTTATTTAAAAGATATATGTATCAAATCTAAGGCAGAAAATTATTTTTAAAGTGTAATCTTTGTTCCAGATCGCTAATCATCGTACTAAATATGAAATTTACGCAATCACGATAATCTGAAAGGTGTCCGAAAATAAAACTAACAACATTTAATGTAAACCACGTGATAAGTATCTATCGTGGGGCTATATCAAATGTAGAGGAGATTGTTACTGAGTTAATAACTGTAACGACACTGTTAAAGTACACCTCCCTTAGAAAAGCCTCATCTTTATATCAACTTACCAACATGTCCAGAATGTCAAACATTAATTCTATAATATCTGCTTCCTGGCAAGACATTTGGATATTATAACACCTTCTCCACGTTCAACCTTGCTTTAAGTTAATTATATTCGATCAGATTTTTATCACACTGTCTGTCATATGTTTTTATATATATCATGTACCAGATTGGCCTGCGTGTCTATTGGATATTGTAAATAAAACTTTACTACCAAGGTGAAAACGTCGGTTAAGTGAAAACACACCGGGTTGTGGTATGGGGATAAACAGGTAATTCCCCAAATATGGTATAAATGGAGTGTGGAAAGTGTAACATGAAAACAAAGCAATGATTAGTGAAACGGATTTTTTTAATTTCAAAATCAAACCATATAAATTTGTAACAACTTTTACTTATTATCACAGCTCTGTATAATACAAAAACAAATTCTTTAACGGAGGTAAAACAATAAATACTTGAAATAAAAAGCACGAGGACGGATATAACAGGACCTACAAGTGAACCGAATGTCCAATTTGACTTACATTCCCAATATCAAACCATTTAACTGGGAAAGAATTAAAAACCGTTTAAGTTAACTAAAACATATATTCACATGATTGCTTTAATTTAAGATTGGTACCCTATTAAACTGAAGCAACAGTAATCTTAATACTGCACGCATTGTCAATGCAACTGTGAAAACAGCTGATGAACAGCACATAATATATATATATATATACTCAAAGATATGTAAACACAACACAGGAAGAAATATGAAAACGCAACACATTTTGCACGAGTATATATATATATATCCATATTCTACAGCAAGTATTGCCTCATTTGTTGTTTATTTGAGCTGCTACTTAACAATTTGGTCCCACCTGCATTGGTGTTACTTTTCATATCTAATGAGAGTATTTATTATATTTAATATAATAATATATTTACATATGAGTCAATAACGTCCGAGTTGCTATCGGCGAAACTCAAGCCAAGTCGGAAACGATTTGAATGTTAAATATAATACAAGCTGGTGCATTTCTTCCCCTACACTATTTGATATATATTCATCATATTAAAGCACTAAGTAAAATAAGATAAGAGACACACGAGTACAGTTTCTTCATGAAAAGACAAGATGTCATTAAAGAGAGAGATAGAACAATAATAAAACGTTATATTCATATGATATAGTAAAATATGATTCCATGGATGCACAGATTGCAACCAAGTAAACAAGTAAAATGCACTACGTGGATTAACTGGTAAAACGGGGTACAAATGGATAGACTGTTTGTATGATATTTAAAAAAACGATTTCTGATTCGGTGCGTTTAACCTAATCATATACTTTTGTTTGTTTTCAATTATTTGATATTTATATATATGTTTTATTCTGCACTCCTAGGTTGATATAAAACAATTAAAGCAAAATGAAAACAAATGTCGTGAAGAAGAATGCAAGACAACAATGGTGCAATGGAGACATGAACATACAACAGAAGCACATGTACGCATTATGAATTGTCCATCAAGATAACAAGCAATTAAAACATATAGCAACACTCTGTGTAAAGAAAATAAATCAGCATAAAAAGAACATCTTATTAACTAACATGTTTCAAATGTAATACTTCAATAAAGGTTTATTTTTTTCTGTATTAGAGTAAAATGCTAATATCGTCTAAAACAACGTTTTGTATCCTCGTGCATTAACACAATACAAATTGTGTTAAATATAGAAATAGTTCCTTATTAATGGTAACCGAAGTGTCTAAAGTTCCTTTCTATCAAACCAGTCATATCAAAATAAACACATACCACAATAAACACTTATATCACAGTAATGTACAGGAGTTGAATATAGAACATTTAAGATTCAAACATTGCCAACATTGAGAAGGTATTTTTTGTATTAAGACACTTTGTTTATGAATAGAAATTGCTTCTTGTTTTGTCGTTGTGCGTTTTGGTTTTCTTTGATTTGTGGCGTCGATGAGAATCGTTTAATGGTTCTTAATGTTTTAAACACTTAATTTATCTTTTGAATGAAGCATAAACTTACAAAAAAATGAAAAGTTCGACAGCACTGCACTGTAGTTCCATGGCAGTTTCCTGAGACCGTAAAGATGAATCAAGATTTCAGTTGAAATAAATAAAACTAGATGACAATAACGGATCTGATAATTCTATAAAGATAATCTAAAATAACCATAGTTTATATTAATTTATGGAAGTTACCCCCAATCGGGGTGAATTACGAAATGTCGTGGGACGCCAGCGTGTGGTCGGATGTAGTGGGAGCTCCAGTTGTTGACGGCATCGTCGTCTTTATATTCAGGAAGGTGGTGCCATGTCGTGTTCATCCAGCGATTTTCCCGCGTGTTTGGTGTCAGCAGGCGAATGTATTTCAGATTTCCGTCGCTGATCGTGTCTTTTCGGCGACGTGATCGTTGGTAGTATTTCGGGACGCCGCCTGGTTTTGCACTGCACACAAAGCAAAACAAAACATATTAATCACAATGTTAACAATAATGAACGCTCAACATACAATAATGAGGAGTTAAATGAGTGCTCAACTGACAACGACAATGTGAAAAACGTTCTAAGCGAACAATTACACAATACAAGCAAATAGACAACTCCCTCCGAACACCGCAAAGCTCACTCACGAATGGAAACAATTTCAGAATATTTACAAACTACAAGTTACTTTCTTGACTAATCCAAATGTGCGAATTCTGTGTCACTGAAAGTAAAATAGTACGTGAATGTACTTTACATGTATGACTATAACACGCAAACTGGGCTTTCAAAGACAAGCGGATGCTTCTTAAAATGTCGACTTTGTTGAATCAATGAACGTGGGTAACAGGAACAACTCTGATCATTTTTATACCACTCGGTTTCACTAAACACCTTTAGCACTTTTAAGAGATTTTACTCAACTAAAAAAGTATTGTTTTAAATGATTACTTTAACACAATTCACAGTAAATGACCACACCGCACAAAATTGGAGTCGAAACGAAAATATTATTTACTCCTTAGTAAAGGATAACTTGTAAAATTATCAATGTAAATGAAAGAATGGCCTTTCGAAGATCTGAGCTGAGGAAATGTTGGAATGTTAAATGAATTTAGAGCTTGGTATTTAAAATGCGCGGCCCGGTTTCATGAAAATACTTAAGTCTGTTATATTACTTAAACTCAAATAGGGTGCTCATGTTCATACTAAAATAACTGACTTAGTATTTTCGTGAAATCGGGGGTTGGTACTTACATTCAGTTGTTTTTACCTTTGTTTGGATTGTTATTAGATTATAGCATTAATACAATTTATCTTTATTATCTGACATACTTTAAGTTTAAAAATGCATTTTTGAACATGCCTTTTTTTAATAAAGAATCTTTTTTTTTTCAACAAACCAGCCATATATGATAAAACTTGTACTTAAAGCAACAATTGTAAATTGAACGGTTGATCAATGTTAGCGCCACTCTGTAACACAATAACAAGAGAAGCGAGAGGAAGTGGCTATAGAAAAATAAACTTACTCTTCCAGAGTACCAATCACATCCTTCAAACGCTTTCTTTGACTCTCTACCGTCATGCCCATCAACTGACTTCCGGCCAGAGAGTTGAAGAACTGCAATGCCACCTGGCGCTCTGCAAAACGGAAGACACCATGTGTAAGAATTATATGAATTTTAAAATTTGCATGTAACATATCCGTTAACTACAAATATACAAGTCTTTCAAACATGCATACAAGCACCGACTTTATCCTTTCAACTCTTTTTATTTTGTGCAGATACATGTTATCTTAAAACTATTTGCTAATAGGCATAACACTATATAAAGTATTTCAGACAAGATACTTCTTCCCTACAGTCACAGCATTCTGAAGTTCTATAACAACACTAGCAAGTACATAGTTTAATTAGTGGCTATATATACACGCTACATATAAAATGCGTCATCAACTCCTACGTTGAAATGTTGAAAAAAAAATATATGTATGCAGAGTGAAGGTCAAGGGTAACACATTCCATGCAGTAGAAACAATGCACAACAAATGTATACAAATACACAAGATGTACGGCGACCAATGCACAACAATCACATACACAAGATGCGCGGCGACCAATGCATAACAAACAAATACACAAGATGCACGGCGACCAATGTGTTAAAAGTTAGTCAGAAAGAGAGAAGTATAATTTATCTTAGTGACTGTATACCTCGAGATTTATATTAACAAATGACTAGTGAGTGAAAACAATTGTTGTTACAGGTTAATGCCCATTCAACAAAAGTAAGTTAACACAGAATTCAATTTGTGCTTTCAATGTATCATATGGGCATATTGTTACAAAAACTAAATCAATACGAAAAATTCAATGAAGTAAAAATAACTACGATGTTGCTGAAGAAGTTATTAACATGCCCGTCTATGTATATACCGAGGTATGTGTTCTCCGGTACCATGTGCATGTTAGACATAGTTTATATCAGGTACTGATGCTGGAATAATTAGGAAGGAATGGGTCGTGTGTGGGATTTGGAATAAAACACAAAGATGCCAACAACCAATGCAACATCAACATTCGCCAGTATTTACAAAGACAACTCATAAAAAATGAAGGCATGGGGAGGAGGCTGGTAAGAAAGATGCTTTTTTTGCAAACAGTCACACAGATTCACAACACTCACTCGACTGTAATACAGAAACAATAGAACTACAGATTAAACATTTGTATAAGGGAAAGATAGCTTTAAAAATAAATATTACATACTGATATTTTCTGAAATATGTGAATACGTATAAAAATTGACATTTGAGACGAATTGATATATAAACTTGCTATCTCTAAATTTATATAGTTAACAAAACACTGCTTATGTGATTTATAACACATTAATATTTTTTGTTATTTACCTACTGAATACTTTTCAATGGCAAGTAATTTTCTCTTTGGAAAAAAAATATTGCCACGGTAGTCCATTTGTGAACTATAATATCTTATCGAATCTGTAATATTAAACTGAAGTATTTTTAATTTTGTGGTCATTAATGCATTAGTCAATGTATTTATTAAATACCCGGCGATAATTATGTTAATAAAATAACGAAGTAACTAGTATGATAAGTATACCCAAACACTTTATACATATTTAATATTATATATTCGATAAATAAACTGTTTGTAGAAATATGTATTTTTAGTGTTTCTATCACAATAAAACTCGTACTGCAGAAATAACAACTTGATTTAATTTATTCCTATACAAACCTAATAACCAGGGATACACAGCCTGGTGACTATCTGTGTGATTTATGTCCAGATGGTATTGTTGTATTAGCGTATTCGTTATAAGATTAAATGAAACAAAATAATTAAAGTTTAAAGTTTCAATCGGAATAACAGGTATGAAAGATTGCAGTTAACACACTAACATATACATACCAATTATCCCCTCCAAATTTTAGTATTTCTAGTTTTAGTTTGACATGTGACAATAGGCAGCACTATATTATATATGGAACAGTGGTTTGAAAAGTAACTAACTAAATTCGTATATCACTCATTTCATCGTGTAACTAAACTTGTATATTGTTCGTTTCACCAGTGTAACTAAACTCGTATAATGTTCATTTCATCGTGTAACTAAACTCGTATATTGTTCGTTTCACCGGTGTAACTAAACTCGTATAATGTTCGTTTCAACGGTGTAACTTAACTTGTAAATTGTTCGTTTCACCAGTGTAACTAAACTTGTATATTGATCGTTTCAACGGTGTAACTAAACTCGTATATTGTTCGTTTCCCCGGTGAAACTTAATTCGTATATTGTTCGTTTCACTGGTGAAACTTAACTCGTATATTGTTCATTTCACCGGTGTAACTAAACTAGAATATCTTTCGTTTCATCGTTGTAGCTAAATTCGTTTTTCGGTCATTTTATGAGTGTTCATTAAATATTTAAAGCAGTTTGCATATGTCCGCTACGAAATGTGATCGATCGCCCAAGGTTTATGGCGCCGATACCAGGTTTCATAATGATATATTTACTTGGATCTCACGAATTACACAATGATATATCAATTATTACATCATATGATAAAATAACAGTTAGGTTGGTATGAATAATATGTATGATAGTTTAAATATTTGACTGATTTGGAGTAAGATATATTTAGTTATTAATGTCAGCTAGATAAACATGCAATTTAGATATTAAACAGTAAATAGTAGAGTAACATGTAAATGTGTGTAGTATATATAGAACATCAGTAGTAACACATTTCCATTTTATATTGTTTTATGGTAATTAAGAATTGTAAACTGTGGCAAAAATATGTCATCAGTATGCACGACAATGAAAAGATAGATTAGAAAAACCAACAGAATATATTAGACGAAATGGTCAATTTTCATTTCAACATTTATAAATGTTAGAAAATTAAGTTATTTTCTAAATTCTACAGCATCCAAACACGTATTTTAGAAATATGTGAAATGCTGGCTGTGTCCCCTATATTCTATACCACATACATGTAGTAGTAGCAAGTACACACGTAACCCTATCTACGCTTCTTTACCTTTCTCCTTATCAGCACCTTTGATTTATACAACAAAACAACATCAATCATGATGAAAGCACTTAATGACATAGCTTATCAAATTTGCAGTGCCAGATTTTAGTTCTCTGGTACACTCAAACTATATGGAAAAAACATTGCATAGATTGGGTGTATGCTATTTGTATTGTAAATAGTATGCACTACATTATCACGATATTGCCAAATAACGGAACTAATGGTATGGAGTGCCCGTTTCAGGTAACATTGTTGCAGATACCTTCTTTAGAATTTCTTAAAGTTATGGTTGTGCAATTTTCCGCCTTTCCACTTTTTGTAAACTGTATGAGTATTGCTAGGCCCCTTGATAGCACCGACGGTGGTCATTTTTGTTTAGTGGATTTTCATGAGCTATTAAGGAGTTATTTGCAACAATGTTACTTGAAATGGACATTATTCCAAAGTTTGTATACACCACACCATACCATTAAGGCACGTGGATTCGCCACTATGACTGTACAGATAATATACATCAACAAGCGATAACAACATACACTACAGTGTATACACATGTACGTCCTGACACTACAGTGTATACACATGTACGTCCTGACGCTTCAGGATTCACGCAACTATTATCTCCCTTGAATATTCCGGATAAAGAAAGTAAAGTAAAACTTTAGTTCTCTGTTTCTTCACCATTCAGGACTTAATACTGCAGTGTTTTATTATTTTTCTACCATGTGTTAAATTGTCAGTAGTTAATAAAACGCTATTGAAAATTTGTTGCTGATACTAGATTTCAAAGCAATTCTGTATTATTTTATAACTGACTGTTCGAACCGCATCGTGGGCGAATAGTTGACATATTATTATTCTGTAAATTGATCGGATCACAAAATCATTGATTTAAAAAAACTAGTCAATGTATGAGTTTCATTCTTGATAATTGCAGGTCTGGAATCAGTGGAGAATTTGAGACCAGGCACATGCTGCAGATTTTGCTTTTTCACTGTGTTTTGGACATACATATTACAGCGGAGCCCTAAGGGAAATATATTAAAGGTGTGACACGTTACTCTGTAAAGGATGGATGGTAAAACTGTTTCAAGCAAAGGCAGAAAACTTCACGAAGAGGTTTGGAAAGCCATCTGATATAACTATATCTACAACAAGGGAAATAATAAAATTAGAGTCACTTTTTGTCTAACATGAATCGACTTGTTTGAATCAAAAGAAAATGTCAATTTCATCATTTTATTTGTAAAATTTATGTATATGTTCAGATCTTTCCGTATACTAGTTTTTGTATCTACAAGACTTGATTTTGACTTTTACGTATTTATTTGTTGGTACAACAGTTTTTTTTTTGTTTATTTGAAGACATAGTATCGACTATGTGTAACTCACAGCTTTATAATAAAAGATTATTACACTTTTGACAGTTTTACCAGTGATTCAGCTGTTAGCGTCGTTGTTAATTAAGCATTTTCTATGTTAAGTCTGCTGCAGACTTCTTTCCAGTACCAATTCCTGCCAGGACATTGCAATGTAAAATCGCCTTACGGCACATAACATGAAATTTTTATTGGGCAATAACAGTCACGTGTACTGAGCGTTATTAACATTACAAACAGATATGTAAAATTATAATAACCTCGTTTTGTTAGCTGTATTTTGATTTTCTAATGGAAAACAAGGTTTGCGTTTGCGGATTGATGTATTTTGTTATATTTCTCTAGAAACTGAAGTCCATATTTGTTATACTACCAGAACAGAGTTCAGACTAATATACACAGTACTATTTGGCAAATGGCAAGACAATGTATCAGGACATTCAATATCATACAATTATTTGAACGTAATTATCTTACCTCGATTGATGAACCAAGTTATTACAAGTTATTACAACTTAAAACAACTCAAACTTGATGTCTTCCTGTGTAGAACCAGTATTAATCATATGTAGATAAAATGTCTTGCCCAAGAATTGCACACATAGTCGTGGCTATCCGAGCTTATATATAACACTGAGAGTACGTGCAACTGTAAAGACGTGTATCAAACAACGGTAATATATATGTGTACTCACCTCCCTCGTTTGCGTCCTTCATCCATTTGTCCACGGTGTCCTTGGCGTTTGGCAGCAACGTTTTCTTCAAACTGTTGTCGAGCTCGTTCTTCTTGCTTGCCATCTTTAATATTCTCTCAATGACTTTCTTGTCAGCCTTGTCTGCGTGCTTCATCCACTCTTCAGCTTGTGGCACAGCTTCTGGCTTCAGCGCCATGCACAGGGGTACACCATTCTTTTCAGACAAAAAAAACAGAAAATGAAAATGGGCTGTACTAGACATAACCCTTTTTTCAAGTCTCTGACTACTTCTCCACATATTCAGATTTAGGAGTTGCATGGCCGTGTAACAAAGTTCATGACCTATCATCACAGAGACTATTGCCGATGGCTGGGATTCGAACTCACGGTGACCCCTGGTGAATTAACAGTCAGGCGATTAAACAGTGCTGCTATCATGGCTCGGAATATTGATATTTGAATACGATAAAATATAACACTTGTTTATAGATATTCGTACTCTGGCTCTGTTTGTCTTTATTTCTTTCCAAATATCTCCCGAATCAGGTCTATTAACCCCTAATAAAAAAATAGGAATACTATGCCTGTTCCAGAATTTATAGCAATTGGGCGCTTGCTGAACTGTGACGTTATTCAAACGTTCCCTTAAGCAACTGACCAATCAACGTGCTCAAATGTAGATTTCTCAACATTAATATTTAACGGACCCAAGCGAGAGAGTTTGATTAGTTTTAGTTTTAAGCATAGTTTATTGCTTTTTAACATATATATAAGATCTGGAGAGCTGCGTTCGTTCTACAGACTAACATAGACTGGTACTAGTGGAGTGAAGGGTGCTGCATATTACATAACCCTTTATGAACAAAATCAATAAAATCGAGTCTGATATTCTTTCCTCGGTTACTATTAATTTCATTGAATGAATTCTTTTATCAGATATCATTAAACCAAAGCAAATCAACGGTTCGAATTGTGTAGAAAATATGGATAATAAATACCTCATCCACTTGTACATTTTTCCTTCTGGAGTCCACAAACATGGTGTTAGCTCTCTGTGGGGCCATGGGGCGTGGTCTAGGGGTGACCATGCCGGGTCTTGGAGTGTGTGACTGGCTTTGCTGAAGGCCGTTTCTTGATTCAATTCTCGGGCTAGCAGCTCCAAGTTTTATATTTGGCACTGTAATATAACGTATATTTTGTATTGGCAATTTTCATTAACCGGCGTCTTTCTTGTCCGTAACTGCCCCAAGAACCACAACTATAGTGAATAAACGTCATCAATTGCCTTTTTCGGGGGAAAATAAATATTTTTTATATTAGAAATCAAGATAATCATTAAAGCAAGCTTGCCCTGTCATCTATCGTCTATAACCCTCATAAAATAAAAGTCTGCGAAAAAAATCATTATGTTCGTTTTAACACCATACAAACACATGCCAGATGTTTGTTTAACTATGCATATTTCATATGTATTTCAGTAAGGGGAAAATTGAGTTATTGAGCTACTTACGTGACATTTCCCTAGACATTCTGGAGGCGGGTGGAGTAGCTAGTTGTACCGGCATAGGTGTCTGTGCTGGTCGAGGAGTGGCTACTGAACCTGGAAGTTGTAATAAACTTGATTGTATTTTTATGATGAAGATCAACTGTCCAACATATTATTAACATCTTTTGAAAGTAATACCCTCCGACGACTTTTCAAGTTTACCTCTCGAACATTCACACCAGTCATTAACATATAACCTAGCTCCATTAACACGTGCTCGTGCCTGTCGCCATCTACAACTTACCCTCCAAACATGACCACATATGTTCACCATTAAGACAGTCATATTCTACAAACATCAACATATGCCTGTGTCTGTCACCATTTACAACTTACTCTCCAAACATGAGCACACATACATACACCATTACCACTGTCATACTCTCCAAACATCAACACATGCTCGTGCCTGTCGCCAGCTACAACTTACATTCCAAACATGAGCACACATACACACACCATTAACACAGCCATACTCACCGAACATCAACACATGTTCGTGTCTGTCGCCATCTACAACTTACTCTCCAAACATGAGCACACGTACACGCACCATTAACACAGTCATACTCCCCAAACATCAACACGTGCTCGTGCCTGTCGCCATCTACAACTTACTCTCCAAACATGAGCACACATACACACACCATTAACACAGTCATACTCTTCAAACATCAACATATGCTCGTGTTTATCACCATCTACAATTTGAGCACATACTTTCCCAGTAGTTACATACATTCTCATCCATTTACAGGCTAATATGATCACTATTTGAATCAATACAAAGGGGGACAACACAATGATTACTTAATTAAGTAAAATGTGCTAGTGATCTCCCTTCAAACACAAAAATAATTGCATGCTGTAAATTGTATGATCTAAATATTACTAATTTACTTCGTTTGCGAAACCAATTTATTCAATGATGCCACTACTGGGAACGATGTATTAAACAAACATCGAGTGTTTATGTTACCAAAGGGACTGAAAAGATAGCAACACCAACATACAGTGACAGTTTAATATATAACTAGTATCTGAATAATTTTTAATTTTGTAGGTTATACACAGAAAACACAAGATTATCCAGATGTGTCGATCGGTAGATCGGTCGGTCTCTTTGTCTGTTTACATTTTATTATATGATATTTTGAAGAACTGGTTGCGTTTCACCAAAAAAAATAGCCGTAAGTCAATTTGACAATGTTAAAATGTTTACTGACGTTTAAAATAATTGTATTTCCAAACAATATATCACTTTCTGTATGATTTGAGCTAACCTTCTTTATTTGGATGAATATTAAAAATATTATGAATAATTGTTTGTCTACGTTTACAACAAAGGTGTGTGTGTGAAACGCACCACAAAGAACGCACCATATGTAATTTTGAAAGAAAACAAAACGAACCTTCTGACGGTGTTGGCGGTTTCATCGGTGACGGAGCGGTGTCGACAAGACGGTCCGGAACTTTCCATCTGTTAAACATCTGGAAAATAAACAATAATATACCCGTTAACTTGAAAATATTTGTACGGTTCACTGTATTATTTATCTACCATCGCAGCTGTGGTCTATTCCTAATGGGTCCGTTCCTTTCTTGTTGGAGGTTATAGGTTTGATATCTGATAGGCAGATACCAAATAGTCAAATACTTTAAAATCGGCGTTACCGTTGTTGGGACGTCTTCTCTAAGTTTTGCAACGGCGTTATTAGGCGAGTTAAAAAATAAAGAATACATAATATTCGAATAAAGCGATACAATGGATCCTGTTTTTATCGCTTTCTTCGCCAATTTCCTGCTATTTATGATGTATTCAAATTGTCGACGAAAATTAAAGTTGACGAATGTCGCCTGTGTCTGCTATAATCGACTACGCCAGCTTCTGTAGTCTTTAAAATCCATCATGACTCTGTTTTCCAAACACATTAAAGATAAACACAAGTGTATAGATTGACTGACGAGGAATACTGAATATATTAAATACAAAAGTCACAAATGGGTTTACCATATTTGCTTTCCAACTGCGCTTGTTATGTCGATGTGTAAGCCGGAATGTGGCCTTTCCTATTTTTTTACGGAAATATAATAGAGAAATGAACACTGTTTTAGCCAGTTTAAATACTTAATGACACAGTAATAACACAGTTGTTTTGCCAATTCGGAGAATGTTAGCCAATTTGAAGACTGAATGATCACAGTTTCAGCCAGTTTAAATACTAAATGACACGGTAATAACACAGTTTTTTTTTTTTTTTTGCCAATTCGGGGAATGTTAGCCAATCCGAAGACTGAATGATCACAGTTTAGCCTATTCGAAAACTAAATGAACACAGTTTCAACCAATTTGAAAACTGAATAATCAGTGTTATCCAATTTAAAGACTAAAGTAACAATGGTTACACTTATCCACAATTAATTACAATTAGGAAATACACAATTTGTATGTTTACTGTTGTGGTGCGTTTACCTCAATGATTGAATATAAAACACAGGCACAGAGGCACAGGCACCTCTATTAGGCAAATAGGATCCACAATGCAACAGTTTAAATATGTATATATTGTCAATTCTGTTGTATATATTAATAAATATAATAATTGTGTATTCCACTGGTTGTTTTCAATTACCGCTATCTATGGGCGATTTAACTTCTTTATAAACATTTAAACATTTTGATATATGATTTATACTCTCTATACTCTGTAATATATGTAATTAAGTTTAGTATACATTAATTGAAAACCACATTCGGTATTTGAATTCAGGCTGACTGATTGTTCGTTCCATTTCCATTTATCAATAGTGAGGAATGCAGACGACAGTTTGGATATAGAATAACACCCGTGTTCGCGGCAATGTATTGAAAGCTAAATTCAAAGTCAAACAAAACATACCCTAAGTCAACACGGGAACACAGCCGTTCCGCTGACAGGTAAATGGAAATAAATCCTTGTGTTTACAGACGGACTACCGCTAAATTACAAAATCAAACTCAAACAAACTTATATTCAATCGATTGATCTACTATCCCAATTTCGTGGTTTTTGACACATTTTATTTTAAATGTTTAAATGGTTTTGGTGTTACTTTAGTCGTGAATACATTAAATAGATATGATTTTATCATTTAGAGTTGATCATGCAGTCAAACCCGTCTTAAGCATCCAGTCAAGGGAAGGAGCAGAAGTGGTATTTTAAGACAGGTTGTTGCTCAATACAAGTTGCTGCTCAATTGAGGTGACCGATTACACAGGTTACACAGGTCAAACGTTTTATAGAGGAGAAAATATGAAATTAATCGTTTAGTGTATATACAAATTACCAACAATGAATAGAAAGTGGCAGATTATTGATTCTATTTAATAATATAGGGGTAATTAACTTTTTTTTTGAATGGGGTTTAACGCCATTTTCAACACATTTCAGGTTATATATGGCATATCCAGTTTTACTGATGGAGGAAGACCTCCGAATAAGTAGAACCCCGTCCTTCCACAAGTAACTGGCAATCTTTCTCACATACAGTTTTTGGAGCGTGTGGGACTCGAACCTACGACCTTAGCGGTGATCTAAGTGACGTTGAGACGGCGCTTTAGACCACTCGGCTACGGAGGACTCAGTAATGAAATAAGCAATAAACTAATAACCCTTAGATCCGGATTAAGCGATAGTCTTTTTTCGGACACTGAATATATGGAGGAAATAAAGATTATATCAAACAACGATTTCAAAGAACCAGAATTACTATCAACACAGTGCACATAGAAACTTATTTCGTTTTTCGGCATTCAAGTAGATCTAATGTAGCCTGTCCCTGAACCTGATATCTCCCGAATCAGGTCTATTAACCACTTATGAAAAGCAGGGAATTACATGCCTATCCAACAATTCATAACAACTGAACGCTTACTAAACTGTGACGTCATTCAAACTTTCAGTTGAAGCAACTGACCAATCAACATGCTCAAATGTGGATTTCCCAACATTACTTTTTAACGGACCCAATCGGGAGAGCTGGATATGTTCTATACATTACAAGCAATGTCACTCTTCAATTTTGGAGGTTATTAAGGTATGAATTAGTGCTAGTTTCGAGCTGACTACCGGAATTCAAAAGACTAAAAATGAACTTCAATCACTTCGAAATCTGAGTCACCCAAAAACCAGAGCTACTAAACAAGCGTAAATCTATTTTCATTAAAAAAACGTTATACGATGACATATTAATAAACCTAGTAAAATACACAACCTAATTTGTGACAATGATTTATAATAACTTCGATAAACGTCTTAACCCAAGTGAGATTAAAGTCGAATAATTCATAACAATACATAATCTGATTGTGTGTGTGTGTGTAATTATTGGAGAGCTATAATGGACGTGGATAAGTTTAACCGTACATGATCGCTTGTAATCTATAACAGATCAAAGCCCGTAACTCGATATGTTCTTTAGTAATGCGGCAATTACATGGTGAGTTGTCCTTTACTTATCGAGGGCTTAGTCCAAAACTAGTGTAACTCAATAAAGTCTAATACCGCATATAGACTGATACAGCGTTGAGCCTCCGATATGTGCAATCCATTTTACCACTTTGACAATCGCGTATAAATGAAGAAACATTAATCAAAGATTATAGATTTAATTTCAAAATTGCCATGAACTTATTTGTGAGGTGATGGTCTGAAGTGAGACCATTTTTTCCATATGGAGATAAACACATGTAGAATGGTTACCGTAAGATCAATATAGATATAGCAATTCTGAAATGAAATATTTTACTCGTGCTTACGCATCGATCCAATGTTTATATCAATAACCAAAAAAAAAAACATAATTGAATAATTGATGGAGGGAAGCCAAAAATTCGAAAACACGTCCGTCGTGCAAATTAGTAAACACGCCCGCCGTGTAAATAGCTAAAAAAGACAACAGTCTGCGTCACTTTTAAAAAGTGAAATATTTGTAATATTTTTTTATATTTTAAATGGGAATATTTAGATATTTTGCAATAGCTTTTGATAGGCGTAATATAGTGCGGTAAGATGTTCAGCATCTCTCAATATAGACAGTTGACAAATATTAAATGAAGTTTTAAATTAGGTAAAAAGAATCAAAATTTTGATCAAACGAAATCATCTTTTGGGGATATTTACAAAAATATTTAACCGATTTAGAAACAGAACAAATGAAGTAATTGTAGCTACTATTAAATACAACATTGTTTTTTTTTCTTTTATAATTTGTGTTTACAAAATCAACAAAAAGATGGTTGAAACCAAGTGCGCCAAACAATAATGTGTCTCTTATAATAATATTTAATAAATTATTATTACCAGCAGTAACATATCACCTTATTACATATGTTACTAAGTCACTGTTTAGAAATAGGTTCAATGATGGCATTATATTTCACGACGCATTTTTGTTTACCCATTAAGGTTGTGTCCAACCGCCTTTAAAAGTTTAACCGAGTCCTGTTCAAATATGAATGTTCTAAACATTTCACACTTTATTGATACCGGATTTTATAACAAATATCACTATGAGAGAAACATCGATAGTGACGGTACAGTAAACACTTATGTAAATATGTCGGAACGTGCTTTTATTTGATATTGAATAAAAAATGTTTGTTTATGTCTTGGGTAAAAATGACACTATTAAAAACATGTAGTTCTTTTAATCACAAATGCGCATTCCCATAAACTTGGTCATCGTTTGAGGTGAAATACTAGAAAAGATGTGTCTATATACCCTAATGATGATGTCACTAAGGGAAGTAAACTCACTGTATTTTATAACAGGCTAGAACCGCTGCTATATCGGTATACATGGAATAAAATATAGTTGTAGAGAAGTTGTGTTTCTTACAAATAACACTTATTATACATTTCTGTCACGGTTTCTTTATATCCCAATATGATATTTTTTAAATCGTATTTTAAACATTAGACAAGGTCTCCCAGCCCACAAGAATAGACATACGGAAAAGGACATTTCGGCGAGCGAGCGGAAACAGCTTTACAAGCCATTTGCCTTTTTCTATTTTAAACACTTTAACAGTGTCAGTTCATAATGGAATACCAGTATCACTGGAGATGCAGAGAGTCAATTGTAAATTTGTGCTAGTAATAGAAAATAAAATGCAACATGGCATTTCTTAATGTTACAAACACAGACCTGTTCGATGAAGGAACAACATTATATCTTTTATATACAACGTCGAAACAGATATTTGAACCAAGGTTACAATAAAACATTTACAAGAAGCCAGCCAATCAGCAACCTCAAACGATATACCCGATGTCTCTAATTCTCTTAAAAACACTCAGCGCTGGTTCTACCCAGGAAGCGTTCACGACAGCAGTTTATATTAGCTCTGAGCTAAGGAAGCGTACACGGCAGCAGTTCATTAAAGCTCTGAGCTAAGGAAACGTACAGGGCAGCAGTATATATAAGCTCTGAGCTAAGGAAGCGTACACGACAGAAGTTTATATAAGCTCTGAGCTAAGGAAGCGAACACGGCAGCAGTTCATTTAAACTCTGAGCCAAAGAAGCGTACACATCAGAAGTTTATATAAGCTCTGAGCTAAGGAAGCGTACACGACAGAAGTTTATATAAGCTCTGAGCTAAGGAAACGGACACGACAGAAGTTTATATAAGCTCTGAGCTAAGGAAGCGTACACGGCAGCAGTTCATTTAAGCTCTGAGCTAAGGAAGCGTACACGGGAGAAATTTATATAAGCTCTGAGCTAAGGAAGCGTACACGACAGCAGTTAATATAAGTTCTGAGCTAAGGAAGCGTACACAACAGAAGTTTATATAAGCTCTGAGCTAACGAAGCGTACACGGCAGCAGTTCATTTAAGCTCTGAGCTAAGGAAGCGTACACGGCAGCAGTTTATATAAGCTCTGAGCTAAGGAAACTAACACGACAGAAGTTTATTTAAGCTCTGAGCTAAGGAAGCGTACACGACAGCAGTTTATATAAGCTCTGATCTAAGGAAGCGTACACGACAGCAGGTTATATAAGCTCTGATCTAAGGAAGCGTACACGGCAGCAGTTTATATAAGCTCTGAGCTAAGGAAGCGGACACGTCAGCAGTTTATATAAGCTCTGAGCTAAGGAAGCGTACACGACAGCAGTTTATATAAGCTCTGAGCTAAGGAAGCGTACACGACGGCAGTTTATATATGCTCTGAGCTAAGGAAGCGTACACGACAGCAGTTAATATAAGCTCTGAGCCAAGGAAACGTACTCGACAGCAGTTTATATAAGCTCTGAGCCAAGGAAGCGTACTCGACAGTAGTTTATATAAGCTCTGAGCCAAGGAAGCTGCTCGACAGCAGTTTATATAAGCTCTGAGCCAAGGAAACGTACACGACAGCAGTTTATATAAGCTCTGATCCAAGGAAACGTACTCGACAGCAGTTTATATAAGCTCTGAGCCAAGGAAGCGTACTCGACAGCAGTTTATATAAGCTCTGAGCCAAGGAAACGTACTCGACAGCAGTTTATATAAGCTCTGAGCCAAGGAAGCGTACTAGACAGCAGTTTATATAAGCTCTGAGCCAAGGAAACGTACACGACAGCAGTTTATATAAGCTCTGAGCCAAGGAAACGTACACGACAGCAGTTTATATAAGCTCTGAGCCAAGGAAACGTACACGACAGCAGTTTATATAAGCTCTGAGCCAAGGAAACGTACTCGAAAGCAGTTTATATAAGCTCTGAGCCAAGGAAGCGTACTCGAAAGCAGTTTATATAAGCTCTGGGCCAAGGAAGCGTACACGGCAGCAGTCTATATAAGGTCTGAGCAAAGGAAGCGTACTCGACAGCAGTTTATATAAGCTCTGAGCCAAGGAAGCGTACTCGAAAGCAGTTTATATAAGCTCTGAGCCAAAGAAGCGTACTCGACAGCAGTTTATATAAGCTCTGAGCTAAGGAAGCGTACACGACAGCAGTTTATATAAGCTCTGAGCTAAGGAAGCGTACACGGCAGCAGTTTATATAAACTCTGCGCTAAGGAAGCGTACACGACAGCAGTTTATATAAGCTCTGAGCCAAGGAAGCGTACACGGCAGCAGTTTATATAAACTCTGCGCTAAGGAAGCGTACACGACAGCAGTTTATATAAGCTCTGAGCCAAGGAAGCGTACTCGAAAGCAGTTTATATAAGCTCTGAGCCAAAGAAGCGTACTCGACAGCAGTTTATATAAGCTCTGAGCTAAGGAAGCGTACACGACAGCAGTTTATATAAGCTCTGAGCTAAGGAAGCGTACACGGCAGCAGTTTATATAAACTCTGCGCTAAGGAAGCGTACACGACAGCAGTTTATATAAGCTCTGAGCCAAGGAAGCGTACACGACAGCAGTCTATATAAGCTCTGAGCTAAGGAAGAGTACACGACAGCAGTTTATATAAACTCTGCGCTAAGGAAGCGTACACGACAGCAGTTTATATAAACTCTGCGCTAAGGAAGCGTACACGACAGCAGTTTATATAAACTCTGCGCTAAGGAAGCGTACACGACAGCAGTTTATATAAGCTCTGAGCCAAGGAAGCGTACACGACAGCAGTTTATATAAGCTTTGAGCTAAGGAAGCGTACAAGGCAGCAGTTTATATAAGCTCTGAGATAAGGAAGCGTACACGGCAGCATTTTATATAAGCTCTGAGCTAAGGAAGCGTACACGACAGCAGTTTATATAAGCTCTGAGCCAAGGAAGCGTACACGACAGCAGTCTATATAAGCTCTGAGCTCACTTTGCAATCGAGCTTAAATGAATTAGTATAAACTAAACAATAATTGGTACTTCTAAAAGCACATTTAGTCAATAAAAATGATGGTATTGGTGGCTTTGATAACGTGTTTAATGTTACATATTTGAAAACTTATTTCGCAAGAGCCGTCGTGAAAATGAAATGAAATACCAAACTTACACTTTCTTGTCTTGGTTTAATTCCTCTCAGAAGATAAAACGCCTCAAGTTCAGGACTGTCCCTATATCCATCCATTGTTAACCTGATGTTTTATAATTCCATACAAACTACACTAGCCACCTCAACACCGTCCTTAACAATGTTTGCACATACAAACAGGGGGAGGGGGTGAATGGTTTTCCGATACATAAACTACTTTATGACAAGTGGCCGCAATATAATCGACTGAAAGAAAAGACATTGAATGGAGAGAGAAAAAAAAGAGATATTTTAGTGTTTTGAAAAGAGAGTAATACCACAGGGATTTGTGTGTAAATAAGTTTGTTTCTGTACTGGAAATCGATGAAATCGATTACAGATTATTAATCCGTACCGCATGCTAATCTTCAAGTTGACCAATTTTAAAGCCGTTTGTGTGGAAGTAATATCTCTATATTATAAAGAAAGATTATGTCATGACATTGACAATATCTCATAAGAGTTTATCATAATCAGTATCAACTGTTATAGATATTCGCTGATTTATTTATAACTTGTCGCATTAGAGGACGGACCGAACCTAATGTTGAAAGAACTTGTGGCCCAACCATATTTCATGTTGAAATAAAATATGTTTAAACTATTACTTGTCGCATAATGACGGTTGGGACGGAAGAAGAGCCTTGAGCAAGAAAATTAGGACTGTGTCAGTTGATTATGCATAGTTATTTGATTTCTTATTTATTAGACTGTGTCAATTGATTGTGCATAGTTATTTGATTTCTTATTTATTAGACTGTGTCAGTTGATTGTGCATAGTTATTTGATATCTTATTTATTAGACTGTGACAATTGATTGTGCATAGTTATTTAATTTCTTATTTATTAGACTGTGTCAGTTGATTGTGCATAGTTATTTGATTTCTTATTTATTAGACTGTGTCAATTGATTGTGCATAGTTATTTGATTTCTTATTTATTAGACTGTGACAATTGATTGTGCATAGTTATTTGATTTCTTATTTATTAGACTGTGTCAGTTGATTGTGCATAGTTATTTGATTTCTTATTTATTAGACTGTGACAATTGATTGTGCATAGTTATTTAATTTCTTATTTATTAGACTGTGTCAGTTGATTGTGCATAGTTATTTGATTTCTTATTTATTAGACTGTGTCAATTGATTGTGCATATTTATTTGATTTCTTATTTATTAGACTGTGACAATTGATTGTGCATAGTTATTTGATTTCTTATTTATTAGGCTGTGTCAGTTGATTGTGCATAGTTATTTGATTTCTTATTTATTAGACTGTGTCAATTGATTGTGCATAGTTATTTGATTTCTTATTTATTAGACTGTGTCAGTTGATTGTGCATAGTTATTTGATTTCTTATTTATTAGACTGTGACAATTGATTGTGCATAGTTATTTAATTTCTTATTTATTAGACTGTGTCAGTTGATTGTGCATAGTTATTTGATTTCTTATTTATTAGACTGTGACAATTGATTGTGCATATTTATTTAATTTCTTATTTATTAGACTGTGTCAGTTGATTGTGCATAGTTATTTGATTTCTTATTTATTAGACTGTGACAATTGATTGTGCATAGTTATTTAATTTCTTATTTATTAGACTGTGTCAGTTGATTGTGCATAGTTATTTGATTTCTTATTTATTAGACTGTGTCAATTGATTGTGCATAGTTATTTGATTTCTTATTCATTAGACTATGACAATTGATTGTGCATAGTTATTTGATTTCTTATTTATTAGACTGTGTCAGTTGATTGTGCATAGTTATTTGATTTCTAATTTATTAGACTGTGTCAATTGATTGTGCATAGTTATTTGATTTCTTATTTATTAGACTGTGTCAGTTGATTGTGCATAGTTATTTGATTTCTTATTTATTAGACTGTGACAATTGATTGTGCATATTTATTTGATTTCTTATTTATTAGACTGTGTCAATTGATTGTGCATAGTTATTTGATTTCTTATCTATTGAAATGCTTAGAATTATTCCGTTTCTTTCGGCAGGTGAGAAGATTGGAACATTACCATACGTTATGCCAAGTTTTTATTGGATGCCGTTGTATGAAGATGTGAAAGTTTGAAGGCGAGTAGCGATAAACATGAAAAAAATACCAGAAACAACCTATAGAAAAATCTCTCTCTCAAATTCCTTGCCAAAAACAAGAACTTATAGAAGAAGCTTTTTCTCAAATTCCTTGCCAGAAACAAGTACCTATAGAAGAAGCTCTCTCTCAAATTCCATGCTAGTAACAAGAACCTATAGAAGAAGCTCTCTTTCAAATTCCTTTCCAGAAACAAGCACCTATAGAAGAAGCTCTCTCTCAAATTCCGTGCCAGAAACAAGTACCTATAGAAGAAGTTCTCTCCCAAAATCCTGGCCAGAAACAAGAACCTATAAAAGAAGCTCTCTCTCTCAAATTCCTTGCCAGAAACGAGTACCTATAGAAGAAGCTCTCTCTCAAATTCCTTGCCAGAAACAAGCACCTATAGAAGAAGCTCTCTCTCAAATTCCTTGCCAGAAACAAGCACCTATATAGAAGACGCTCTCTCTCAAATTCCTTGCCAGAAACTAGAACCTATAGAAGAAGCTATCTCTCAAATTCATTGCCAGAAACAAAGACGGGATGCTATTTAATTATTAAATTGCACTATCAGGCTTCTGTTTCAACTATACATTTAAATATTTATATTTATATTTAAATACTTGGAAGCTGTAATCATGATTTCAGACCTGGCTCCAGAAACACTGCATTCGGTTTTATTTTAATAACTACAGAATATTTACGTAACCAGTTAAATTCCGGTTAAATTTAACCAATCAAATTCAAGTTGACGTTTTTAAGTACTTAAGTAAAACAAACTTATAACATGTTGTCTTTAAAAACAGAAGCCTGGTCAATTCCATGCTTTGTTCTGCATATTATGTAGCTTGAGCAACATATGACTATTTTTGAAATCCGTTGAAGACATTTTAAGAGCCAGACGAAATGCTTATAGCGACCCAGTAGTGTATATTCCGGGTATTTATAAGTACATGTATGCAAAAAATGCAAAATTAAGTACTTTGTGAACCGAATACTGCGCCTGCTTAACAAGGTTGTGAGATGTGTGGTAAACCGCTGGCCGTCCATGGTCACAAGTATAAGGTCACATGTCAACATACAATACTAAGTTAACTCTGTCCTATCATATCGTTATAAAACTCTGATGTCAGTCATATGCTCCAAAAACTAAATATTTCGTTTAAAGTTAGATAGATTTTAATGAAAACGTTATCATACCTGAAAAACAAAACATATTTCGAGCATTTTTGAACAATATTTTCATCATCAAATTAAAAGCAAATTATCTTCAATAAATAATAAAAATGCATATTTATGCCTCCGCCATTCGAAGAATGGTGAATGGCTATCTGTTCGTCCGCCTGTTCATCCATCAGAGTTAAACAGTTGGCTTCCCATAAATACTTTCTATGTATATACTTAATAGTTGGATTGTAGCAGCATAGTTATAAAATACATGTCAAGTTCGATATGTGTCAACCATTACATGAGTTATGGCCCTTATTCGACTCAATTTTCGGTATATAATTGGTTTCCGATCAGTTGCAGGGACATTTCTTTTGTTTCGAAAAACACATTCAGTCTATTTTTGGTATTGCACCCTGCCCAATATAGGTTTTCAACACGACATTGACTCGTACAATACAAATCTATATTGTACACAGCTGACAGTATGACAGTATGACAATCGTATAGTATTTACGTTTAAATCATAAAACTAAAGTCGATAAACTGGTTTATGTGACTTTACGCCATCTATCATCCATATATCAGTGTGTACACAAATCGTGCCAAATTGAACGATTTCTTATCCCGTACAGAGCGCCGGCGTATCAGCGTGTGAATTAATGGGGAAATAAAATTAAAGGTGTACATTATCTGACATGATTAAAATAACAATAAATAGAAATTATATATTTAGATTTTATTCGTTTTGATTGGGTTTAACGACATTTTAAACACAGTGCCAGTTATATAGGACACCACCATGCTTACACGTGTATCTGAGAATATCATGTTATTGTCTGATATTATCAACTTTATCAGGTGATGCTTAGTTGATAATATTAGACACTAACATGGTTTTCTCTTTATCCTGTCAATATTTCTAATTCGTCTTTTTTTATGAAATTGAAAACAGCATCAAACGTTTGTTACAGCCTGTAAAGATTTCGTACCTGCCAAAATGTATGATTATACATACTGACGTCATGTGCCTGATAAATTTGCATTGACGTGATACACCTATGTTTATCCGGCAGGCAGTTTATCAACAGAAATGAATGCATTGACATGATAAATATGTATTCCTGAGTGTCTCTTATTGATAAAATATGGATTATCTTCTTTAATCATAACATTATCGAGCCATTATCGTACATGTGTAGGAATAAGATAAACACAAAAAGGGCTGTCAAACACTGGGTATAAGTTTAAATAGCAATTAACATATCTCAACGAGAACATGAGGTCTGGTTGTATAGTCTATGGCCTTTATTTCCATAAAATCAGGCACTGACGTATCTAGATGGAAAACCAGAGTCTTCGGAGACCCACCCCGCCTCTAAACACACATCTCCCATCTACCCGCACAGTAGCAGTTTTAATCCCGGATACGCATATGTCAGGCATTTTACAAAATTGATATTGCAATATTGCAGTAAATGATACATACTTTGCACTTTTCACCCAGCTTCTGTTAAGTATGTCCGGGGATACACGTGTAAATATTCACTTAACATAAACTTTTTTTATACAAGCAGTTAGTAAACGGACAATGAATGTAGAACTGGAACCATTTAGGAATAGATATTTATGCTTTTTAATTTTTTATATGCATATCATAACTACATATGTATTTTGAAATAATATAGATGTTCGAACAGTATTGGGGAAATCAAAGTATATGTGACGCAGGCCCATGTGGACATCAGCTTTAATGTCAACACCACTCGGTGTAAAGAAAATTGTCATGACATGCTGTATGCATTCAACGGGAGATTAAATGATATTCTTCAATTTAGAAGCACTAACTGACAATACGATCCATACATTAAAGCGAGGATTAAATATCAAGATTTAATTATACTATGTATGCCAGAACCTATGCAGAAGGCAGATGTTTTACTTAAAAAATGGTAACCATGGTCGATTAATTGGCAATTTTTTATTCATATTTGCGAAATTAGTTTCCATGTAAGATATATATATGATATATAAATAAACTCACACCATTCTCTGTTTGATTAATTAATTGTTCAATGAGGCTATATATATATATTTAAGTGTACAGTACTATTTAGGAAAACGCGCATAAAGTACAAATAACTTGTTAATATCTTATGCAATTTTTATAAGAATTACAAGAGACGAACATTTCATCAAACTTCGGTTCCCTTTTGTTTTAAACTTTTAATATGCAGGTTATAAAACACGATGTGTGTAAAGTGATACATGTATGGATGGTCGTTTGTAACATATATAACATGACATAGACATAGTCTGAATACAGTTATAATCTGTCTGTCTGTCTGTCTGTCTGTCTGTCTGTCTGTCTGTCTGTCTGTCTGTCTGTCTGTCTGTCTGTCTGTCTGTCTGTCTGTCTGTCTGTCTGTCTGTCTGTCTGTCTGTCTGTCTGTCTGTCTGTCTGTCTGTCTGTCTGTCTGTCTGTCTGTCTGTCTGTCTGTCTGTCTGTCTGTCTGTCTGTCTGTCTGTCTGTCTGTCTGTCTGTCACTATGCCGCACTATAGAAGCCATAGAACATATAAGATATACTTTATATAAAACTGTAATAGTGTGATCAAACACACAGAAGTAACAGATAGTCCATAACACATAGTTCAACTCCATAGTTACCTGGTTTTTCCTTGGAGACAGCATGATGTCTTCAATACACTCCTTTGGTCGGTTAAAACCCTGGAATTCACAAGACACAAATTTAAGTAAAAAATACGAGTACAATCCTAACGTCTACAGTCCGTCATACATCTGAGCAAATCGATCAACTACATTTGTAGGCGTCTTCGTACCAGACTAAGATCAATACTGACCAGTCGTGTCACTGACCAAACACAAAGTGTCAATATTTTTTTTTATCAAAATTAACAAATATGTTTGTCATTTTGAATTTAATGCGGTTTGCGACTAAACGAGTCAAATGTATATTTATTAATGCCTAAAATACAAAAACGGTAATACGGTATATAAATATAATTATAAACTGTAGAACTTCTTTGGTTCGAACACCACGGATGGTTGTAACACCACATATAGCTCGAACTAGTAAGTAGGTCCCGGTCAAATTCCTAGTTCGATGTATGTACATGTATAGTATGATGTTGAACAATACTTGGCTCGAACAATTTTGTTCAGTCACGCCGGGTTCGAGCCATTGAAACTCTACTGTTAATAATGATGTATTGTATATAGTACTTGAATGGCTCCGGATCACCAAGAAAGCACGTTACAAATTTGTTTGTCTGTGTAAATATATTTAATGTATTTTGATGCCATCGAAGGCTAACAGACGATCAGTTAACATAACCACGTTTTCCTGGGATCCTGGAAAGTTAACCAGTATTCGAATTCATCCATCTCGACAGGTGACTGATAACTTTCGCTCTTGGATCACCGATGAGAGACAAATGATAATGAGATGCAATGTTGTATATCAAACATCACGGAGACTGTGACTGGACGGGGATTCAAACTCATGGTCTCTGTATGGATAGTCAGACGCCGCACGATATCGTCTACTTGAGACTATACTCAAAGCACTGCCAAAATATCATGTCATGGCGCAGACGCGTGGTATAATACCCCACCCGGTCACATTATACTGACACAGGGCAGACCTTACTTAGATGCCAAATGAGGGAGCTTCAAGTACCGTCTTTCAACTATATTATATGACCAGGTCGGGGATCGATCCCACGACTTTCTGTATGCGTGGTGGACGCTCTACCACCAAACCACCACGGCGGTGTATGAATCATAGTAGAACCACCGAAATCAGTAACTGGCTCACCGTCCTCACATCAAGTTTTTTTTAATCTAGTTGGGCTCGAATAAATGTATACGAATGAATGGTGATCGAACCCATGACCTCAGCGGTGAGACTTAATATAATCTTTAGTCTTTTATGAATAACATAGCTTAGCGTGGGTCCAGGTGTGGTGATAGCTCGTCCGTCCTGAGGACAAGATCATAAATATCTGTCCCATGCTCAACTATAAAAAACGAATAGATTCATTATAACAATATAAATTGGAAATCGTTTTACTTTCTGCTGTAAATATGTATTAAAACTTTCAAATTCGAGACCGAAACAAATGTTTGCGCGAATACGAGTGGATTACGAATACGAGTCGAGTACGAATGCGAGTGGAGTACGAATATGAGTAGAGTACGAATGCAAGTCGAGTACGAATGTGAGTGGAGTACGAATATGAGAAGAGTACGAATGCGAGTCGAGTACGAATGCGAGTGAAGTACGAATATGAGTTAAATACGAATGCGAGTCGATTACGAATGCGAGTGAAGTACGAACATGAGTTGAGTACGAAAGCGAGTCGATTACGAATGCGAGCGGAATACGAATACGAGTGAAGTGCGAATACGAGTTGAGCATTAAAATGTGTTTTTATAACTTCGGACACAAAACTACCTCGGCCGAGATATTCATAGATTATAAAAAGGATGTTCATCATTCAAACAAAACAATACATATCCGTTAACATGTGGGAAAATATCAGTCAATGTGATAAAGCAAAAACAATATATCTATGTATTTATTTTACATGAAATAGTATGTACCTTATAAAAGATAAAAAGAAATATACCTGGTGACAGCCATGCATTGCAGCCATGCTTTTTGATAATCCTGTACGTGAATGACTTAACTCAGCACGACCATACCTTATCCAAGATTGTATTCAGCGAAAAGAATAAAGGAATCAAAGGCCCGCAAGCCACAACAACGGTGGCTTGATATTAATATTCGAATATTTGTAAGGAAAGTATATGTCGGTGTATACCGTGAATTAATAAGCACAATGGCTAGTTATATAAGGTCCTTTAAAACATCTTTGGTTGACCTGCATTACGGATCGTTATGGGAATTGTTTGGCTGTTATAGTTATGTATGACAAATTTGATATCTTGCGTGTGTGTGAGACCGCGATGGGGCTCGTAGCCTAAACTGGAATTGAATATTTTATCATTGTATTGATTTTTATGTGTTACTCGTTTCTACGTGTGGTATATATCAGAATGCATCAAAACAAACGTTTCAAGGTCCTCCTGGCCGAGTGGTCTTGTTCACCGTTCTTTGATGGTCGCTTACCTCTTATCTCCGAGGTTGTTGGTTCGAGTCCACCTCGGTAAGAAAGTATTGCTGTTACCTTTACTTGCGGACTGACGGAGGTTCTACTCAGGTCCATTTTGAGGACTTGTTTAAATCACACAAGTAAATCATCTCATGCAGAGACATTGGGTTCGAGCTAAGCTTGGTACAGAATATCTATCTGATAAGTTTCCCCGTAGTTACAAATGTACTTGCGGAAGGAGGGTGCTTCTACCGAGACACAGGTGTGTGCAGGTTATGTTTTTATCCATCAGCAACATGGGTTACCATGTATAAGATGCAAGGAGTGGAAAATGACGTTAATCACCATTACAAAACAAATTCCATTTAACGAATAATGCACGGAGCCTCTCAGATAATCATTATACTGATAATACATCAATATGCGGTACAATTTCTACAATTAAATTTCAATTCAAATCCAATTGATTGTAAACCGACTTTATGCTATCACTAATGGGATATGAAACGAGATCAATACAAACCCATTTATCAAAATAAACGTTTTAACACCACTAGCTGTCATTACAAACTTTATTTTATTCATATAATCGCCTCAAAACGTTACAAAAATTAAATGTGAATTTAACCTTCGGATCCACAAGGAATTATAGTGTGCAAAAACACTGGCGGGTCCAGATGAGGTGAGGGATGGTGCGCATGTGACGGGAGTGTAATCTGGCCTCCCCTGGGATTTCCGAAATATTCTAGAATGACAGCATTTCCAGCAAAAACTTGGAGTTTACTCAGTATTACAATCTTGGACATGCCTGAACTTTGCGGAACCCATATGACCAAACATAACCCTGTATGATGGGAGTAGTGTAGTGGTTTGTGTGTCTGTGTGTGTGTGTGGTGTGGTGTGTGTGTGTGTGTGGGGGGGGGGGGGGGGGGTAGTCTTCAAACTCTTTATATTTATCGCAACAAGGTCATCGATTTCAGGCAAATCACGCTCCTCTTTGGTAAAACCAGTACGACAGTGTCTTGCTCGGGGACACCACACATTGAAACACTATTTTGGATCCGATGCTAAATACCACTGGGCCACGCGATCCACTTTGCATTCGTTGATTTTGCTGCAGGTGGCACGCGTCATCGTTAGTTCGAATCCCCGCCCTGTCACAGTCTTCGTGATGATTGATATACGACATCGCATATTATTACCTCTCGTCTCTCATCGCTGATTCAAGTGAAACAGTTATCAGTTACTGCGGAGATCGATGTGCTCGATTACTGGGTAGCCTAACAGGATCCCAGGAAAAGACGTAGGAGCGTTTCAATTATGGGGGTTGGGGCAACCTAAGGAGAGAGTGTATGAGGATGTATACTTTATTGCCATTGGACCGAACGTTCTTAGACCTAAAGCCATCATATGATTAATAGTTAGCATTTACTATCGAGCAAGAAAGTGACTTCATTTTTACCAATATTGCAGTCAACCAAATTTCAGGATCAGATAACTCTGACTTCGTTTAGTTAATAACATTCAATGGGTTGTCTACCTTGGAGTGGTAAACTATAAAGTCACATCGCTTGTGTTTTATGGTCAATAGTATTTATCATGCTTGTTCTAAAATACAAACAGTTGTTAAAGTTATTTTAATAAATATTCTAAAAAGACTTTGAAAAACATACAAACGGCAACCAGCATGTCTCCAAGTACTTTATTGTTTAGCGGAAATTTATCGTTTGATGTTTACATTGTTGTGAATGACACTGGAAAAAAAATCTCGGAATCAGCTTGCACGTTGAGAAAATGTTTCTTTCTATTTTTAGTCCTATAAATGCTATAAATAGTTAACAATTAGGACACTTTCTTCGCTCTGCACAATTTGCGTGTTATGTGGTATCGATCAAATGTGCGTGGCAATCCGTCATCTTTCATTAAAGGGGCACGTGGCAATGCTGGAGTAGATCTTACTCACGTTCACTGACCAAACTGACTTTACTTAGAGGATCTTACATGGGTAGTTATCTATTATTGAATTGATTAGCGAGTTGTGGCTAAAATATTGTATACAAGGCTCTGCAAGAAAGCAGTTCGGCATTTTACGTACGAGAGCCGAGTAATACGGAAAACGCCGAAGTAATACAGAAAACGCCGAAGAATGCCTCGATAGTGAAATATGTCATGAGTTTATTACATTCCTGCACAGTACATTATGGACTACACCTTTATATATGAGAATATAACGAAATGGAAATATGTAATCGAAAACTACTACAGATTTTGAATCTAATGTTTAATAAAATTATCAACAGTTGCCATAAAACTACAGACGGACGTCAGACTAGTTTAGAAAATTTAAATTAACGTAATGCAATGTGCAAAAATAGATTTTAAATATTTCCTTGGATTGTTTCTATCTTGTAATACCGACATAAACTGTTTTTTATATACACGTATTGCACTTTATGTCAAAGTAAGACAATATGGTGCATTTCGTAATTTAGCGAAGCAATTCCCATTTTATCAAATAGAAACGAAATTAACGGTCTGTATAATTCGATTTAGACTGAATTTGCTGCCAAGAAAAAAAACGCTGCCTCACAGAAGGCATTTGGTCTAGCTTGTAAAATTTGCGGGGGGAATTTTGTCCAACTATACAAAAATGATTGGGAGTGATTTTGTCCGGGAGGGATTATGTCCGTATACCGGCTCATACCCGTATGTGTTTGTGTCTTAATACTTACAGTGCCTATATTTTCTAATATTTTTGACCATTTCTATACCGTATTTCCGCGTCTCGATGTATTTAATCAGGTATAAATGACACTCGAAAAACAAAACAAAACAAAATAAAACAAAGAATTTGCAACTGTATACATTGCTTGACGATATTAGCGCTTTTTACATTGGAAATACGTGAACCGTAGCCTTGTTCAATACGATCGTTAAACAAAATGTGAAAGGTCATCGACGGTTAAGAGTTACCCGGTGCAAAACTGTATACGATTGGGACTAATCGCTTAATCACACGTTCAGTTATCCAAACAACTTTTTACTTTAATGCAAAGAATCTGATGTGTCCATCAAATCTCGCAGCTTACGAGATGAGAGTTTCAAAGAGTTTTTTTATCTTATCACTAGATTGTGTGTTGTTTTTTTTCAATTGTGTTTTAACGACTTTTTCAACACTTAAGAGATTATATATTAAACTCCTTTATAAGTGCAAGTATGAGTATTGTATCAAATCTAGATGTGAAATGAATGATTCACTACGAAAAAACTCTCCTGCCTTGTTTATTTTTAAATTTCAATTCAACAATGTAAACAAATTTAACAAACTAATTGCGGTTGACAAACATGAAGCGATAAAAATGATAGAAGATCAGGAATGAAAATATATTCAATATCCAAACCAATCTTTATTACTAGGATTAAACGAAAATTTCAACATATTACACTTCCGCAGCGGTTGTCTTGAGATAGAGCGTTGGTGGGTTCGATCCCCGGTCGGGTCATACCAAAGACATGAAAAATGGTATTAGAAGCTTCCTCGTTTGACGCTCAGTATTTAGAAAATAGTTCTGGGTCTTGTCGGCCGGTTGACAGTATAATGTGACTGGGTGGGGTACCCTATACCATGTCAGTGTCTGTGGCATGATGCGCCAGTGTGGCAGCGCTTAGAATACTGCGGAATACACAGACAGACAGACAGACAGACAGACAGACAGACAGACAGACAGACAGACAGACAGACAGACAGACAGACAGACAGACAGACAGACAGACAGACAGACAGACAGACAGACAGACAGACAGACAGACAGACAGACAGACAGACAGACAGACAGACAGACAGACAGACAGACAGACAGACAGACAGACAGACAGACAGACAGACAGACAGACAGACAGACAGACAGACAGACAGACAGAGCGGGTACCGTGACAATGGTAATGGTAAATGTTAAACTGCATACCCACAAAGAAAGCTCGCATTTCACTTCATCTCCGTCTTAATAACTACAATAGGAATAGACTGCATCGATATCGCGTGCCAAAAATAAACTGATTAATTAATCACACATGTTTAGCATGGTGCATGGAGGAGAAAATCGAAATATTGAACAATGCCTCTTGTTTCGTAATCAATGTAATATAAACAGGTAAGAGACATTCCCGCATAGTGCCCAGGCTTTAAGACAGCACTACCCAAAATAGACATATATGTAACATATGACTCAGTGGTAGAGTAACCACGTGGCTTCGAAACCCCGATATGGTCATAGTGTTACATGTGCGAGTAGGACATACTTGATACTGGTTCCATCTATGGAAACTGATTCGTATAGTTGGAATTTGTTCCACAATCTATATAAAATACATATGTTTGAAAAACATATCCCATAATAATTGATTTTTCGCAAATTATTTAAATTAACGTAGATAAAGTTGTTGTATAGTGTTTAGCGTCGCTTTCAACAATTTTTCAGTTATCTACTTGAGACAGTATTCTAAGCGCTGTCACACTGGAGTATCATGCTGCAGACACATGATATGATACCCCACCCAGTCACATAATACTGGGGGTTAAGATAAGTGTCACATTTTTTATCGAAACACAGGTTCCAGTAAAAAAAAACGTGATATCGAAATAGTGTTATCTCAATCGTATACCCGTGGTTGTTGTTGTTTTTCGTGCCTATCACTAAGTATTTTTGCTCTGCTTTTTTTTTCTTAAAAAGTTCATGGATTCATTTCACGGACTCGAGAATTTTATCTCGACCTTAGGTTGAAATAAAAAAATAAAAAAATAAAAAACATATTTCGGCTAGCTAATATGGCCGCAGATATTTTATATATATATTTATTCATTTTTTGTTAAAAAGTGTATCGATTCATTAAAGTGTCGTCAGACTAGGATATTCATTTCACGAGCTCGAGAATTTTATCTCGAGCCTCGGAAGAAATAAAATAAAGAAATAGTTCACTCCGCCAGAATTGCAGATACTCATTGCCTTAAGTTGCTTGGTCAGCTAGTAAATAATAATTACACTCGCGTTATTATTGCCAGGCAACAGAACGTAACGGCGATACAGCAGACGTTAGATTAAACAAAGCTGAAATCAATAAAAAAAAATCAGATATAGATAAAAGTCATGATTGGTTACCATGTAAACAGGTGGTGACATCGGCGGGAACTTTGGAATGGTTGGCTGCCACTCATTCTCCGATCTCAGTTCGTATGGTAACACCATTTTGTGTTATATATTTAAATCCAAAAATGTCGAGAAACAATCACAAAACAACAACACATAGACACCCGAATGGTATTGCGCTTTTTGTTTTATTTTAGTTCCATAAGTTAACTTTTTCACCGCCTTGTTTCCATGATTGAAAGTGAAAATACTTAAGATTAAATGCTGTTTAATTACTCCCTGGATCATGTATCCAGCGTTAATCGGCTTACTTATAGCACTAATACCCGAATGTATTGTTCATAGAGCAGAACGTAACGCCCTACAAGACGTGTTGAAAGAATAGGAGAGAATGGGAGAGTATAGAAGTGATCAAAGATTAAAAACCGAGTGGTTACAATACCGCATAATTACATGTATGCTTGTGGAACTGGATAGAAAATGTGCGTATGGAGAGTTGTTGTTGTTGTTGTTGTTGCTGTTGTTGTTGTTATTGCTGTTGTTGTTATTGCTATTGCTGTTATCGTTATTGTTGTTGCTGTTGTTGGTACTGTTGCTGTTGTTATTGTTGTTTTGTTGTTGTTGTTGTTGTTGTTGTAGTTGCTGCTGCTACTGCTGTTGTTGGTATTGTAGTTGTTGTTGTTATTGTTGTTATTGTTGTTGCTGTTGTTGGTATTGTTGCTTTTGCTATTGTTGTTAATTTCGTTGGTTTTGTTACTGTTGGTATTGTTGTTATTGTTGTTGATTTTGTTGGTATTGTTGTTGTTGTTGTTGTTGTTGTTGTTGTTGTTGTTGTTGTTGTTGTTGTTGTTGTTGTTGTTGTTGTTGTTGTTGTTGTTGTTGTTGTTGTTGTTGTTGTTGTTGTTGTTGTTGCTGTTGTTGTTGCCAGTCAGTCAGTCAGTCGATAAGGACATAAAGGAATAAATAAATAAAAGAGCGAATTAATAAACGAGTGAGCGAAACGGACGGACGAATGACGAGAAAAACGTTATTTAAAAAGCCATACCATTAAAGAACAAATTAACATTTACTTACATCATAGGCAACAAAGAGTTTTATCAACAAACTTTGATGTGTAACACTATACAAGGAGACAGAGAAGGAATAAAGACTGAAAGAGTGAAATAAATGGGGGACAAGAGAGGGAACATGAGAGATAAAAAACGAGAGAAAACAAGAAATTGTGAGAGAGCAGTGAATGTTTCACGTAAAAGAGGCGTAACTCATTCATTTACGAATCAAGAAAAAATAAATATTAATTCACCTTTCGTTAAAGCAGTAAAATGTTGAAATGCAAAATAAGGATTCTTTTCCAGAATAGTTCTATATCTTAATGTATTATACATGTCACATGGACACATGTTCGAATACTATCTTATCTAACAGCAGTTAGAGGCTGGGTTGATATTTTGTATTTAATTGTGATTGTTCGTGTTTTAATCTGTTACTCTATAATACTGAAGGCCGAAAATATAAGCGTGAATTTCAAGTTGAATACAGACAATGAAACATGAATTTAAATCTACCATTAGCCTGTCCATTCAAACCCCTTTTGCAAATGTTCAAATAATATTGTTTTCAAATTCACAACTGATGTCATTTCATGGCACTATCTGTGCATACTCTATATATTGCACACGGTATAACACGTATATTGAACGATACCCTCTGAAGGTATAACAAACACATTAAACAGTACCTACTGACGGTATAACAAACACATTAAACAATACCTACTGACGGTATATCAAACACATTAAACAGTACCTACTGACGGTATAACAAACACATTAAACAATACCTACTGACGATATAACACACACATTACACAGTACCTACTGACGGTATAACAAACACATTAAACAGTGCCTACTGACGGTATAACAAACACATTAAACAGTAACTACTGACGATATAACACACACATTACACAGTACATACTGATGGTATAACAAACACATTAAACAGTATCTACTGGCGGTATAACAAACACATTAAACAGTACCTACTGACGGTATAACAAACACATTAAACAGTACCTTCTGATAGTATAACACATACATTGTACGGTACCTTCTGACGGTATAACACATACATTGAACGGTACCTACTGACGGTATAACAAACACATTCAGAAGTACCTACTGGCGGTATAACAAACACATTAAACAGTACCTACTGGCGGTATAACACATACATTGCACGGTACCTACTGACGGTATAACTCATACAATGTATACTACCTACTGATGGTATAACACACGCATTAAACAGTATCCATTTGACGGTATAACAAATTCATTGCACTGTACCTTCTGACGGTATAACACATACAATGTACAGTACCTACTGACGATATAACACACACATTACACAATATCTCTTTTACGGTATAACACATATATTGTACGGTACCTTCGGACGGTATGACAAATACTTTGTATGGTACCCTCTGGCGGTATAACACACATATTACATAGTATCCCTTTGATAGTACATTGAATTACACATACATTGTACAAAAACGTTGATGACAGATCCAATTTAAAAAATGCAACAATATGTTGTTTATTTGTTTGCACGCCAATACTGCCGCTGACCAAATCAATATGAAGCCGTGAGTTTGAGTCTCGGTTTCGGTTCCGCCAAAAGAAACATTACATAGACTGAAGCAGTTTAGGCTTTACTTGCAGAATGATTGTAGTTCAATTATTATGCATTACTATTATACATATACATATATAATGTATTCCGGATTGCCTAACATATGAGTACATGTATGTGCGTGTCCTCTTGAGTATTGTGTATATATATATACAGCATTAAGATTTCAGTATTATCAATCATAAATTGTCTTCTTTTAAACTAAGCATATGCGGATAAGTTATCTTGCTTAATGATAGCCTTGGTGGAAACTCGAGCCCATGACCCCCGATCATGTGTTCAATGCACGACCACTGGGGCCATACGTAATCAAAACTACGAGATCTAGTCTCTCCCTCCCTAAACCTCCCTCCCTCCCTCCCTCCCTCCCTCTCTCTCTCTCTCTCTCTCTCTCTCTCTCTCTCTCTCTCTCTCTCTCTCTCTCTCCACAAACGTGGCATTTAATTAAACACGTTACATAATAATATGACTATATAATGTGTTGCTTTTACAATGAAATAATACACATAAAGGTTTTAAACAAATCATACCGGCCAATTACCTACTTTAAACTATCAGAATATAGTAACTATCAGGCATTTGTGATCAGATCTTTAGTCAGAAGACACAATTATTGTCGGTTTATTATAAAGGCCACTGTGTTTAACGACGATAGTATCTGTTGTGTAGCCAATTACCGAATAATGCGTTTACAGACTGGTATATTTAAACATTATTGCGTCGTTTACAGACTGGTATTTTTAAACACTACTGCTGCGTTTACAGACTGGTATATTTAAACATTATTGCGCCGTTTACAGACTGGTATATTTAAACACTATAGCGCCGTTTACAGATTGGTATATTTAAACACTATTGCGCCGTTTATAGACTGGTATATTTAAACATTATTGCGCCCTTTACAGACCGTTTACAGACTAGTATATTTAAACACTATTGCGCCGCTTACAGACTGGTATATTTAAACACTATTGCGCCGTTTATAGACTTGTATATTTAAACATTATTGCGCCCTTTACAGACCGTTTACAGACTGGTATATTTAAACATTATTGCACCGTTTACAGACTGGTATATTTAAATATTATTGCACCGTTTACAGACTGGTCTGTTTAACTAGTATTGCACCGTTTACAGACTAGATTGGTCTGTTTAACTAGTATTGCACCGTTTACATACTGGTCTGTTTAACTAGTATTGCACCGTCTACATCCAAATATGCATTGTATCTTATAAATCACTGCATTTAGTAACGTTTGTTATATTCCATTTACCCGCCTTGCAGATATTTATTTATATTTAAAGTTATATTTTGATCGATGTTACAATAACGTAACTACACGTATGTATATTATATTTGGGAGCAATCTGGTCGGAGAAAGATATGCATATGGCCCGGGAAACGAACAACATGTACAGGGAAATAGATTTATACAATGTATAGATATTATATTCCTGGGTTGTGATATCATTTTTTAACCAGACTACTCGGTGTCCGTGTTCTTTCGTCCCGAACGAAACTGACTAATATGTAGTTTGCCGATGTACTTTGGTAAATGATAAAAAACATTGATTGAACGATGAATAATTTTGGCTACCGCCAAGGTATTGTGGTCTTAGTGGTACTCGGACCCGCGACTTCACATTCGGATACTATAGCCCGACAAGTTATACCAGTTATTAAGCACGAACATGTTCATGTAGTTACATAGCACTACCATTTTAATATATTCGATGCGATAACAAATGTAAATATAAAAAAACAAACACCTACCCCAGAAGCCTCTCCGGGCCGTATGTCAAATCCGTCGGGACCCTGAAACGACAAACCCGTAACGGTCTTATATTTGTCGTAGGACCGCTTAGAGCCGGCGGTCGACGGCAACATTCCTTTTGAATTCCAATGTATGGAACGGATAAAATGTGCTAGGTGGTTTCCGACAGGTACTGGGTTTGGTATTACAATTTTCTTTTTTACGTCGTCGGCGGGTTTTTGTCGAAGTTTCTCTTCCACGTCTTTTTGCACCTCTACCCAGTCCATCGCAGATGCCGCCATTTGTATTATCAAATCAACGCTGTTTTTATTTTCAAATTAATTGAACAAGCCGGACTGAATGAACGTCCAGAAACACTATGTCCACTGTTCTGATATCTCCTACAAATCCAAGCTCGATTTAATTTTACGCAATTCTTTAATGATTTATCTTATTTTATTTCTTATCTACCCTCCCATCCACTTTTTAACTAACACAATTATTCAGTTTAATTTTAAAAATTTCACTTAACAGTGCCACTCTGCATTGTGAACTATTATTCCTTATCAAAAAAAAATTACTTCTTAATATACACAGTAAAACAATACAATGTCTTTTTAAACTTTAAATCTATCCATATCTAACCGTATAAATAAAATAATGTATACCAATTTAAATTCAAATACAAGATCTTCAATTGAGCGGCGGTATCTTGTTACACCACGAGTATAGAGCAATAGGCCCTGCGTATACTTATAATGCAGCCTTTGCCACAACTGGTTGGAGATTAGAAGGACCTTTTATAAAATAAAGACAATGCTTGGATCATGTTAGATAACGTTGGATCGGTGAACCCAACATCTGATTAATTATCCCGCGCTGCCATGTCTTGTCTGGTCCAGCAGGGAGTCATAGCAACACGGGCGAGTTCCGTTTGTTGCGACCGTTTATATGTATTTACTCGTCATTGGTTAAGATGAGATTCCATGTCAGTGTTATGCATACTGCGTTGTTTAGTGAGTTGTTTGGAGCCACTTGAATAAAATCTGGTGACACTTGTAATACTTTGATACTTACACTCTGTCTGTCTGTCTGTCTGTCTGTCTGTCTGTCTGTCTGTCTGTCTGTCTGTCTGTCTGTCTGTCTCTCTCTCTCTCTCTCTCTCTCTCTCTCTCATATGATTTGGTTAAACTGTTGGGGAAGGACCGGATCTAATGTTGGCAGAACTTGTGGCCTGACCCAATTTCATGATATATAGAAATAAAATATGTCAAAACTATACTTTGATGTGCTAGTACGTATGGGGTTTATTTTCGCTTTAACTATATTTTTTATATTGTATTCAGGCATATCACAAAGGTGTCTGTTTGAGATCGAATATAAGGTATAACAACAATTGCGTATTATGCCGCAGACACATGACAAGATATCCAACCCGATCACATTATACTGACACCGGGCCGACCAGTCCTAAAATATATCGTAATGTTGAATGCCAAACGAGGAAGCCTCTTGTGTCAATTGTTTCAGTCTTTAATATGACCCGACCGGGAATTGAACCCAAATCTCCCATATGCGAAGTGGACACGAGACTGCAACTACAGAGTCCGTTGTATGTAATTAAATACATCACTAGTGTTTTTGTTCGCTCGTTATATGTGTGCTGCAGTTTTTTTTATATAACTATGTTTGAGTCTATGTTCTGGTGTTAATAATGCACCGAGTATTTATCGAGATTTAGCGGTTCGACCAACCGTTTAGCTGTTAACAAATACGAGTTCACAAATAGATTATGCATGGCAGACGAAAAATATTCGGCGTGTAAATAGATAGTCTTTGACAACAGCCTTTAACTGTATATTATTGTCAAACTGGTATTAGGTAAATAGAATGTTTGATTTATTTGTTTGAAAATTTAGTGTCATTTTTATGACATCAAGGGCTAAAAAAATATATTTTTTCTGGGATCCTAGACGGTTAACCAGCATTCAAGTACACTCAAATTCGCAAGGGACTGATAATTTCCCCCCACTTAAATCAGCAGTGAGAGGCGAATGGCAAAGAGCCGCAATGTCGTATATGTCACCACGACGACTCTGGCCGCACGGCGTAATACCGACTGCGCTAACCATGTCCGGTGTTTCGAAGGCGGAATACCTCAGATAAATCTACAAGTATGTGAATCTGAGAAGGGTCTTCATCCATTCTGAACAGAAACGGGCAAACTTTCTTTCTCAAATAAAATGTTTGGACTCACCTGGACTAGCACCCAAGCTAGTGAGAAGTACATGTTATTGGTATTGAGACAATTTATAATAACTTGCGAAAGTCACGTGATTATACTGTTCCACCTTACTGATGAATATCAGTCAAATCTGTTATTATAGTAGAAGAAAACCTGTGTTAGTGGTCACCTCTATTAAACAATAATTTGTCTTAAACATACACAATTTCTATTTATCATTTTTATAATTTTAGTTTCAATCAACTTGTTTTTAGTAGTTTTAGGGGGTCATTTTTGCTCTTTCTCATCAGTGGCTGCTTAAGACATATTTGGTTGTAACTGTATTGGACTAAGCCATAATGGGACATTTTGACGGATTAATGAGTTATATCTTACAGGTAGTGACGTTTGTGACCTAAGTTATATTTTACAGGTAGTAACACTTGGACCTGAGTTAGTGACGATAGTGACCTGAATTATTTCTTACAGGTAGTGACGCTTGGACCTAAGTTATTTCTTATAGGTAGTGACGATTGTGACCTAAGTTATACCTATATCTTACAGGAAGTGACGCTTGGACCCGAGTTATATTTTACAGGTAGTGACGATTGTGACCTGAATTATTTCTTACAGGTAGTGACGCTTGTGACCTAAGTTATATCTTACATGTAGTGACGTTTGTGATCTGAGTTATATATTACAGGTAGTGACGCGTGTGACCTAAGTTATATCTTACAGGTAGTGACGTTTGTGATCTGAGTTATATATAACAGGTAGTGACGTTTGTGATCTGAGTAAAATCTTACGGGTAGTGACGCTTGTGGTCTGAGTTATATGTTACAGGCAGTGACGCTTATGGTCTGAGTTATATCTTACAGGCAGTGACGCCAGTTAAATCTTACAGATAGTGACGCTTGTGACCTTAGTCAATCCTTACAGGTAGTGACGCTTGTGAGCTGAGTTATACCTTACAGGTAGTGACGCTTGTGATCTGAGTTGTATCTTACTGTAATACAGGTAGTGACGCTTGTGACCTAAGTTATATCTTACAGGTAATGACGCTTGTGACCTGAGATATCCAGGTAGTGATGCTTGTGACCTGAGATATCTTACAGGTAGTAACGCTTGTGACCTGAGTTATATCTTACAGGTAGTGACGCTTGTAATATGAGTTATATCTTACAGGTAGTAACGGTTGCGGTATGAGTTATATCTTACAGGTAGTGACGTTTGTGGCCTGAGTTATATTCTACAAGTTGTGACGCTTGTGACCTGAATTATATCTTACAGGAAGTGACGCTTGTGACTTGAGTTATATATTACTGTAATACAGGTAGTGACGCTTGTGACCTTAGTTATATCTTACAGGTAGTGACGCTTGTGACCAAAATTATATTTTATATGTAGTGACGCTTGTGATATGAGTTATATCTTACATGTAGTGACGCTTATGACCTGATTAATATCTTACAGATAGTGGCGCTTGCGACTTGAGTTACATTTTACAGGTAATGACGCTTGTGACCTAAGTTATATCTTACAGGCAATGTTGCTTGTGATTTGAGGTCACTTCCTGTCAGATATAACTTAAGTCACAATGGCAACTACTTGTAAGATATAATTATGGTCACAAGGGTCACTACTTGTAAGACAGAACTTTTAATATGCGCGAAGTTGGCTAGTTACTTGCACTTTAGCGTTTTTAACGTCTTGTTCATCCTCGACGCTAACTCAGTTTGTAAAAGGCAAACATTTTGACACTTTCTTCTTTGAAAAAAAAATAGAATGCTACGGGATTCTGATACAGTTTGTGATTGGTTGATTTCCATAGTAGTTTAGCAAATTATCGTTTAGATGTTTGTATTTCTATATTTAGTTTTGCATACTAGATGTTTTGTATGACAGGATTGCAATGGTTTTCGCCGTGAAATATTTCCTCATCAACCGGTTTGAAAGTATGTTTGTCCAACTTCTGCACATATTGCCAAGATGTTTGTCTTTTAGAAACGTAAACGTCGCAGATGATTAAGATTATATAAAACGTCGACCAGAAACCATGACCAAGAACAAACAAAACCGTTCTCTAATATACCAAAAAGATGTTCATTACAACTTTTACAAATCTAGAGCGATGTCTCCCAGGGTACAGCCAATACTACTGAGGCCCTCTCAGGATGGGTCCCTCTTTAAGTAATTGCCATTGGTCCCCAGATCCTCAAAAGTATTTGTCATAGTTCCCCAAAAGTATTTGCCCTAGATCTCTAAAATTAGCCCTTTGATCCCTAGATCCCTGAAAGTAATAGCCATTGTTCCCCAGGTATCTAAAAATGATTGGTCATGTTCCCCAGATCTCTAAAACCCCTGGGAGGGCCCCACTATTGCTTACTTCAGAACACTGCTACATATGGCCCTGGCAGTGGATCTAAACATAGTTTATAGTGCGCATGTAATCTATAAATACAGAAAAAAATACGCAGTAAGAAAAAATGTAGAGATGTGCCTGTTGACAAGAATGCCCTCGTTATTGATCAGAAACCGATTCTGTACCCGCAAAGGGGTCATAACTCCTGTAATTATACAGGTACACACAAAACATTAATAAATAAATACATAAATTCCTTCAGAAGTTATCAATCAGAAACCATGTTTTACCTCTGACGGACGATCAAACAGACGAGCAGACGGATAATTATTTTTGATTATGTGTAAAACTCATTACCTCTCTCCCATTCTCCGGACGACGGGGGCATACGTACATGGTTACATCATTTGAATCTGATATATTTAAACATACGATATAATGTAGATTACAGAAGTGAAGTACGTTTTCAGCATACCACCATCCCTTACTCGAGTATGTCACTCCGGCTTTATTTGTTTTAGAAGATTAACATGCGTCCGAAGGTTTAATCTATGGTCCATGAATTATCTGAACTGTTTGGTCTCGTGTCACATTATATACAAGTGAAGTTCATTAATAACCATAATGTTGTCGTGAGTGCTCATTTATTAAACTCGTTTAATAAAGGCCGTTCTCAATATGGGGCTGCTTGATTTGATAAAATTTACGATGTCTACTTTAAAAAAGAAAACCGTACCATATGTTTGTTTATCTCTTAACCATTGCTATCGTTGATGGCGGGGTTTTGGTTTATGAAGTTAAAATAAAGAGTTAAGAAAATATTATACTAGATTTTAATTAATCGAGAAACGGGCATTTGTTTCTTTTTGAGTATTTGGTTTGAAGTGAATTGTACTTGGTAATATTGTTTGATTTTGTACAGATTGCGTTTCAAGTAGTGACGATGGCAATTACAAATCGTATCTTAACATGGAACCTTTTTGTACAAGTGTGTATATGGCAGAGCCTAAATACTTACTGGTACTAACTATGATTGATTAACTGATTGAATATTTAGAGTCAGTTTATGCCTTTGGGGACTAACAGACGATCAGTTAACCTAACCATTGTTTCCTAGGATCATGAAAGATTAACCAGTACTTTAGCACATCCTATCAAAGCAAGCAACTGATAATTTTCCCACTTGAAACAGCGGTAAGAGACGAATGATAATGAACACAATGTCGTATATCAATCATCCAGCGGAGATTCGAACTCACGACTCCTGGATTGGTAGTCAGAAGCGTAATCAACTGAGCTTATCGGACCCGGCTGGTACTAACTAAGATATGTCTATATTCCTCTTGGATTTACTTTCTATTCAAGTAATAAGTGTCCATTGCATTTAATTGGATATGCCAATGATGTTAAAAGTTAAATACAAAGTACATGTACACGCATTGTCATCAAGTAAATATTGGACTTTACATCATAATCAGGAGAACAACATCATAACCGCTATGTTTTCGTTCTGATCCATTTTCTGTTGTTGTGTACACTTGTTTTATTGCATATAAGGTATGTAGATCGAGAAACGAAACGTGTGTAAACTGAACTAATTACAAGTGCGCAAAGCTTAGTGTGTGTTTTGTTCTATCTTTCAATTAAACATATAACTATGATGTATCATACATGTAATTGACAAGCACTGTTATTATAATTATGTTTCGATAGATGTGCCACGATGAAAAAAAAAAAAGTGGACGGGAGGGAAAATAAAAAAATATACAACCATATCAGTAAGTTCAAAATTCCGCCAGTCAGAAAAGGTCGTCACTGTACTACAGAAACAGCCCTTAGCTAACTCTCCACACGCTGTGGGCCGTTCAGTTGGACAGTCGGAGAAATCAACAAAACGCTCATCCCACGTGACAGTATGGTTTGATAATATAGTCGGACGCTTTGGAACGTTTCAAAGAAACAAACTGAGCTGAGAAAAATCTCAAGTTGACATGTGTACTGAAATTTGGGCCTGAACCATTAGTTGCGAGGGATTGAGAGTAGACTGGGTCGCCAACTATTCGGAACACCTCATCTAGTTTACTATTTAAAGATAGCGGAATTGACTGAGTATGCACGATTGAGTCGTAATCGACTGCAATCGTATGCACTATACACAGCAATATATTTTGAAAAAAATATATCAAGTTTACTTCAATAACCAGCAAAGAAAAATGAACCCCTCCCACCCCCATTTCAAGTCTGTATAGTCGATCAGATGCACGACAAGGTGTTTTGTGTTTGTAAGAAATATGCTGAGGTGTTTTTAAATGAATAGAAGAAAACGACAAACACTAGTAATGGCTTTTGAAGGCTATAATGGGTATAACATCCAAATGTGTAACTGATATTTTTATTTCTCTGAATCAGTTGGCAACAATCCCTTATAATTTAAGAAATACCACTGCCTTTATAACAATTTACACGAGAGATCAGATACTCGTATTCAAATAGTCATTTATTCAGTCATACATATCTGTGTGGAATACACCAGAATATAATATTACACGAAACACAGAAACTATTACATATTTCAGGTATATTTTAATAAATATCCTTAATGCTAAAATCACATATATATCTTTTGGTTATTCTATAATTTTGAAAACATCTGACACACTGCATATTATGCAGACAGTATTTCTGCCAGGACAAGTTATACAGTGTAAGCGTTTTACCGGCGCATTAATCATACTATGATGACATTTTCATGATGTTGAGTTTCAGTATGAATAATCCGTAAAGCAAGCGTAAAATCTATATTTTTCACAAGTATCTAAAGGGCATTGACTTGACTGCAAGTTACAGTACAGTAACTGACTAACAACAATCAAGAAGTAGTACAGTAGTCAAACGTGAAGAACAATGAAATCCACGAACTTTGGCACAAATTAGCATTACACTTTAATTCACTGAGCATCTAAATCCTATCAAACTACAGTGAAACAAATCCAAAATATAGACGCGATTGGCACTATCATACTATTTATGGGATTGGGCGACTTATTTTGAAAAATGTTTAAAACCGAATCTACCATTTTCTTGACGCGCTCGGTGCGTCCAAATCACGTGATCCTTTTTCCATATGTTAATGACTGTCAAAGTAGTAGTTTTGCGTGCTGTGTGTGGGCCTAACATATTTACTTATTCATATACATGTAATAATTATGTGCCAGTGGATTGTTCGATTGAAATTTTCCGGGTTCAGCTGTAGACGATACTGCGTTGATTCTACTCCGGTTTTAGCCCGTACCCGATATTGGTTCCCGCAGTACACAGGAGTTCTGTCCCGGTAGTGTAAGTTGCATCAACAGCCAGGTACAGACACGCCAGACCTATTCTCGCGGCTCCCCAATCCTTCGCAAAATCTAAAAGTGTAGAAATATAGTTGACAAACAGTTTAGTGAAGATTTTTGGTTAAAGCAATGTATATTCCAAATATTATTACGTAGACGTCTACCGTTTCAAAATTCCAAACTGACTGCCTTTAATTCAGCTTATATGTTTTGATATTGGTGTAGACTGCAAATATAACGGTTCCTTCCCAATCTAAAAAACGAAAATCCAATGACTAGTATATTAATGACGTATTATGTATTTAAATAATTTATTTATACTGTACCCGTACATATACATTTAGAGTTATAGCAAATGTGACTGTCTAACATATTTATATTTATTAACATTGGGACGGTCCTTCTTGGCCGAGTGACCTAACGTTATATCGTTTAACGATCACTTACCTCACACCGCTGGGGTCTTCGGTTCGAGCCCCGCTCGGTAAAAACAACTGCATTTAAGAAAGTTTGTGAGTTACCTACGAAGGGACGGTGGTTCTACTCAGAATCATTTTAGTGTATACTAATTTATTTTAGCGCGACTGCGATGAAAGCTCAGAGCTTGTATGAACCACTCTCGAGTTCGCTTCCTGGGTAGAACCAGTACTGAGAGCTGCTTTATGAGAGGCATCGGGTCGAGCTTGGGATCGAACCCGCAACCTCTGGCGTGACCGGCCAACACTTTATCAGTTACACTACCGCCCCCGCAGAACCGTTTTGAGGCATTCGTCCACCAATAAATCTTATACTGCCAGATGTAACCTGTAATGTGTTGAAAATCGCGTTGAATCCCATTAAAAGGCTTTAGGCTGACAACATACTGTCTGGTTATGGTGGTGTGCGGAAAGGTGAATCTGAAGACGTAATAGTGTCTGAAAGTAAATTCCAGTTAACATTGATGAACCTGTTATTTTTTTGTATTACAATCAAAGCCTGCTTGGACCATTGATTTGGGATGGCCGACCGATTCTTGTGATTTGGAATATTGTAGTTTAACCCTTTACTCCATAGATACACGTTTTTCCGCACCAATCACAGAAGGCTTTTGAAAACAGTGCAGGAAGAGTTCAGAGCAATCTGAACATTTCCTGCACTGTTTTCCACTCTGTCAGTTTATATAAACATAATTCACCCATTACTGATACGTAGTGAATTAATGCTTTCGATATTAGAGGTGTCCAAAGGCGTCTTTATGAAGTAAAGGGTTAAAGGAGGAATGGCCACGAGTAAAATAATAGTGACAGGTAAAATATGTCGTTAGACGGATCTTAGGTTGGTGCCGTGACCGTATGTCTTGTCTGTACGCAAGGTTTCGTTGGTATTTCTTCTAATTAAATGTTCTTTTTAAACCGTTTACATTACAAATTATACTTCAAGTAATGTATTTTTGAGTCCGGTTCGTAATTTGAACAAGTAAAAGTTGATGTCGAGCAAATACCTTGTAAATGACTGATACGTACCGTATAGTTTGAGAGCGAGTCGACATATTCTTTAGGAAGATCTTTACAAACTGCATCAAACATTGGTGTACGAATAATTGAAGGAACAATCCTGGAAACAATTAAACACAACCAAATGTATTAACCCTCTCGCCAAGGTAAAATATAATGATGGTTCGAGTATATGCCCATAGGAGAGGCAAAAGCCGTTTCAATGACAGGCATTGTACAAAGGGACTCAATATATTTCTTAAAACAACTTTTTGCTTTAAAAAGGAAATGGAAGGCAGAACTATTGACTCCCATCGCAAATACATGGACATGCCCGTGTAATGGATGGATTGTGGTATTACACATAGGCAATATTACGCCAACAAGAAGAAATACTCCAGGCCCACTCTCCATGTAAAAAAATAACAGACGGATTGAACAAAAATACTCATCAATTTATGAACCTTGACATCTGCAGAGACGCAGCGAATTATATCAAAATACTCAATTTCTGACACGAGCTGCAGTATCTCTGCCAGCACGCAATAGGCACCCTTGAAACAGAAATATTGTAATTTAACCACAATATCGATCATGAAAAAAATGGACACGACATACATTTGGAGGATTCCTCCTACCCTCTCAGCCATCGCTCCTTTCTCGATCTTCCTGTATCTCTCACTGTTGACCAAAGCGATGGTCTAGTGGTAGAACGTTCGCTTCACATGCGCAATGGCATGGGTTCGATATCCGGCCGGGTCATATAAAATACTTGACAAAATAGTACAAGAACCTTCATCGTTTGGTGCTCAGCACCGATAGGAAAGTATTATGTTTGGTCAACCTAGTTTAAGTATAATGTGACTAGATGGGGTATCATACCACGTGTCTGCGACAGGATATTCCAGTATGACAGCGCTTAGAATACTGTCTCAAGTCGAAACCGTCGCGTAATGACTAAAACATTCCTAAAGGCGACGCTTAACAGTTTCTTCAACAACAACTCTCGTTATTAAAAGTGTGTAGCTTTTCCATAAGCTTTTCTTTCTGTTTATTTCCAATAAAGTTTAGTTTAAACGTAAAGTCTACGTTATGGTAAGATAAACATACGACACCAACTTACGTATTTACACGAACACCGTATTTAGCCTCATCTATCGTCATTGCCTTTGACATTCCAGTGATGCCGGCCTTTAGACAAAAATAAAAAGCAAGTATAAATAATAATAATAATTTATTTAATATTTATTTAAGCAAAGTCTCTCTATGAATGACAAGTCTTCAAGCTTTTATTATTTATTATAGAATAAAGAAAAAAATCAATGTTAGGCTTAAACCTATACTTACATACTTTAATCCAAGAAAAGCGTCCAGAAGATCATGATTTCTACTGGATCCAGAACAATTGCATATGGTTTTAATGTCGTAGATGACTTAGATTAAATTACTGATAAATAACCAGTCAAAACTCAAGTTTTTAAGTAGTTTAATAAAACGTATATTCTAAACCACTAGACAGAATTTAAAACGCATGACACAAAAGTTCACCTTAATCAGAAGACGTGTTGCGCGCAAGACCCAGGTAGGTCAAGGTCACACAAAAAAGTTCAAGGTCAGAAATAAGTACAGTATGGAACGTCTTGTAAACAACATAATTTGAGATAACGTGCCACAATTGTTCGCCCTACTGTAACGTTCACGCACAGGTCCGTACTTACGACCTCGACGAGCATTGCGGTCATTGTGCGTCTAATTTTCAGTTAAAGTAAATGTTGCACGCAGTATGGGTTCTATTTGTATATAGAATATGAGTGGAAAGCTCTCTCTCTCTCTCTCTCTCTCTCTCTCTCTCTCTCTCTCTCTCTCTCTTTCTCTCTCTCCTTCGTTATTATCTTTGAACCACGAACGCATGCTCACACATACACTTTCAGTACCTTTGTTGCGCTATAAGCAGGACAGTTCTCTGTACCAAATGTTCCACCAACATTCGTGATACTGACAACGCTACCCTGGACTTTCCGGATGTGTGGCAATGCAAACTAAAAACGAGACAAGCAATACTTGTAGAACGACATTTATACACTGACAATTACGTTTACAAATAGCATTGTAAATAATTTTCATTACGAACTTATTTTTATTTGATTGATAATTGATTGATTGACTGATCGATTATATCAATGCTGTTTCTTTTTCTCCTAGCATTTCAAACAATGCCATTGAAAAACGATGCCAAAAGAATGCCGACAGGTCTTTGTTAAAAAAATCCAAAATTAGTACTAATGTATATGGAAAATAAGTTTTGCCGAAAACTGATCAGTCTCTAACCTTATTGTTTATTGACTGACTGAAATATGTGAATATATAATCAACAGGAAATTTAGAAAAACACAACAGAAAAATCATAATGCGCCACTACTGAACCGTACCATAGCACGTGACAGCAGGGGCTGCGTATACGTCCTCGGAACCGTCAGTGGCAAAACAAGCAATGTAAAAACTAAAACGCAAACTGACCTTCATTGCAATAAAGTGACTGGTGAGATTCATATCCACAAGTCTACGGAAGTCTTCAACTGATGCGTCATCTACAGGCTTGTGTCCTGGATCTGAAATAAAACAACACGTTCGATGTGAGATTCATGTCCACCAGTCTACGGAAATCTTCAACTGATGCGCCATCTACAAGCCTGTGTCCTGGATCTGAAACAGAACAACACGTTCGATGTGAGATTCATGTTAACCAGTCTACGGAAGTCTTCAACTGATGCGCCATCTACAAGCCTGTGTCCTGGATCTGAAACAGAACAAAACGTTCGATGTGTGATTCATATCCACAAGTCTACGCAAGTCTTCAACTGATGCGTCATCTACACGCCTGTGTCCTGGATCTGAAACAGAACAAAACGTTCGATGTGAGATTAATATCCACCAGTCTACGGAAGTCTTCAATTGGTGCGTCATCTACAGGCTTGTGTCTTGGATCTGAAATAGAACAACACGTTCGATGTGAGATTCATGTCCACCAATCTACGGAAGTCTTCAACTGGTGCGTCATCTACAGGCTTGTGTCTTGGATCTGAAACAGAACAACACGTTCGATGTGAGATTCATGTCCACCAGTCTACGGAAGTGTTCAACTGATGCATCATCTACAGGCTTGTGTCCTGGATTTGAAATTGAAATAACACTCGGAAACACACAACAATTATTTGAAAGTTATGTTAACGATCCATATAACAACACTATCATTGTATAATCCAACATAATGGTTAAACAGTCCAACTTTGTGATACTGCCGCCCAAAATAATCTTACCATTACGCATACATAATGGAATTAAACATAATGCTACAGTAATAATAACCCAATAATATGGTTCTTCCATCAAACACAATGACTTTTCAACGCAAAATAATCATACCTGTGGCCCAATGTTTAATGCTTTTATATTAATGTTCATTATCGTCCATTTTTGTTGTTAAGTTGTATATTGTGTTTGTTGTTTCTATTTCCATGTTCTTAATTTTATTCTGATTGTTCTTTTTATAATTTAACAACACATATGTTAGGTTTGAACAAAAAAAAGATTTATACAATATTGCAACGCAGAACCTGCCATAAATGTATACTATTAAATAGGGCTGTTGTAAAATATACAGGATATTTGTTTCTTTAGTGTAAGATCGAATTATATTATGCGTTGAAAAGTCATTGTGTTTGATGGAAGAATCATATTATTGGGTTGTTATTACTGTATCATTATGTTGAATTCCATTATGTATGCGTCATGGTATGATTACTTTCATATATATTTTAATTTTTATTTTTTAAAATAATGTGCAAGGACAAAAAAAATAAAACTTTTATTTTCATAATTTCACTGTTTGAAACAGTGGATTACCATAAATAATCCACTGAGAAATCTCTATAATTCATCAAAAAGCATAAAATAAATTGAAATATCGGTATATCACAATACGCTTCATAGCCATACGACATATCATATCGGCTGTACCAGTATTGGCTATAATGCAATACAGCAAGTAACTGACTTAATGTGTTTTCCAACACAGAAGTACACATTTTCAGTACTGTGTTTGCTTCAATATACAATGACAGGTATTATTTGTACAAATCACCCATCCTGAATACTGAGTTTTTGTAACGATGTGTTTAGAGGGTGACACTGTATATTTATATTACTTAACCCTTTACTTCATATAGACAGCTTTGGACACCTCTATTATAGACGCCTGTGGACACCTAATATAGAAGGCTTTTGAATTATTGGGTGAATTATGTTTATATTAACTGACAGAGTGGAAAACAGTGCAGAAATTGCTCGTAACGAGCAAACTGAACTCTTCCTGCACTGTTTTCAAAGTCCTGTGACTGGTGCGGGAAAACGCATATCTATGGAGTAAAGGGTGTTATTGATGCTCTTGAATTTCATCACATTTTCAATAATAATTAAATGTATCGTACAGTATCGCGTATCAGAATATCTGTATCGTGATACGTATCGTATCGCCATTGGTCAAGCAATACACAGCCCTGCTAATAAATGTTATACTCACGGAAGCCAATGTTGTTTACCAGGCAGTCGACTCTACCGAATTTAGCTATTGTTGATTCTACAGATCTCTGAGTGAGAAGAAGAAAAATGCAGGTTATCTATATATTTCAACCGTTTGGTCATAACAATAAATCGACAAGTTGGAAGATTACAGGCACATTAAAACGATTCACACAGCAATTAATTATGCACTGTTATACATATGGAGACATGCATTTCAGGAACACTGAACACATTACCAATGGTTCTAAAATGCATTGTTTCCATACATAGTCCTCTGTTGGTTCAAATATGCAGAAAAAAAACATGGGGTTGACCAGGTTGCTTTTTCACAATTTCGATGGTTTGATGACACCCCATTTTTTGACAATTCTGCCCATTTGTTGCAGTGTATCACTACGCATCTTTAAACTATTATAGCTTCTTCCAACAGTTTAAAATTTAATCCAAACTTGGCAGAACTCGTGGAAATATTCCAGTGATCGCATATGTAATGAAATATGGCAATGTTTCAACAAAAATAATGCCTAACCGATTTACACAGGCGCATGAATCTTGCTACCGTCATTTAAGGGAGGTAATTCTTAAGTGAGACCCTATGATGTTTGTCTTAGAGTACAGATTTCACAGTCATTAAAGAGAATCGTGGCAATTTGATAAAAACTAAATGTATCCACGTAACTATGAAATTAAAATACAATATGTGCGTAGACACCTTTTTAAAGGGGCATTACTCTATTTGCACAATTTCAGTCGTTCTATGAAACTAATGATAAAATCATCAAATGATATTGGTACGATAAGAATTAATAACAATGTCAATTTGAATGTTAAATAGTTTCACTCCTACTTTCAACACTAGCAGTCGGGTCCGGTTAGCTCAGTCGGTAGCACGTCTCACTATCAAGACACGAATCCTTAGTTCGAATCCCCACCCGGCCATAGTATATGCGATGATTGGTATTGTCACTCGTCTCTCACAGCTGATTCAAGTGGGAAAAAGATAAGGTGATGCAGCACTGGTTAACCTTCCAGGATCCCAGGAACGAGTAGTTAGATTAACTAACCGTCTGTTAGCCATCGGCGGCGTAAAATTGACGTTAAATATTCAATCAATCAATAAATTAATCAGTCAGTCAATTCAACACTAGCATGATCTTGTTAGTGTCATACAAAGTTCTAAGAGTAATTCGTAACATAATAATTTGTTGTAGGTTTCAGTAATTTTTATACAGACTTAAAATGTTCATATATAAATAGTGATTTGATACGGAGAGGATTTCAACATTGGCTTTATAATTTTGAAAAATCCTGAATAATTCCCTTTTACTTGTTATTTATATCAAGGTATATTTTACCATGACGTCATCTTCTTTCGTTGCGTCACATTTGATAAAGAAAACTTCACCAGGGCCGTCGGTTGTCATTTCACGACCCGCTTTGTCTGAAATAGGTTATATTCACCCCGTTCAACGTATTCGTTACATAAACGGCTACTAGGCCGCATTTACGGTGAGAACTGCACATGACTAACTGTATTTCCTGTTATTTTTGTATTTTTGTGCACGTGGTCGAACAGCGAGAAAAGAGGTAAATACCGGTTTATCGTGTGTGGTTATTACCGAAAATGCGGCGTAGTAGCCGTTTATGTAACGTATACGTTGGACTGGGTGATATTGCTGTTGACATGCGCTCGTAAGATATAACTGTATTAAAGTGATTTATCCTGCTTTCATTGCTAAGTTTTATTTTTCATCTCTGGAAGGACTCACAAATGTATTCTGCGTAATCAGTGTGAGCGGAAAACGGATTGGTGGGTAAAAATACAAAACGGCGAGGTTCATGAATACCAAATATCGGCCCAGTAAAATGCATTTATTTTAAATACTTATTTTTCAGCGAATCCTGATGTATTTGTATTAAATGCAATTTATTTTTTTAAAATATGCATATTTTATTTATTAATTTCATGTTTTTTTATATTCATAGAATGACTCTAAAGACGGTTGAAATTAAGGAAATATGTCATATTTGTCGCATTTGAATAGTTTTTTTTATTACGAAGGCGTTCTTGTCACACAAAAATATTTATTCTGATCATTGTTTAGTTCACTCTGAGTAATGTGTGTAAATATATTCTTGTGGCAAAAATGCCTTCACTACTAAAACCATGATATATTTACGCTTAAATATAGGAAAATTGCTGCATATTTTCGATGTACGTGTACACGTGAATGGTATTGTATCAAGCGAAACACGTAAACTTGAAAAACAATATTTTTTTAAAAAGAATAAAGTATAATTAACATAAAAAGCATCAAACTTTACAAAAATCTAAAGTTAAATTTTATTGCAATAAACAGGGCCATTTTGGAGGATTCGAGAGCCTGGTTACTTAAAAAATGTTCTGTTACAATGTCTTTTAAAGAATATCACACTAATATTCCGAAAAAAAACATTGTCAAACGTAAATAACCAACAAAATAAAAGCTATCATAAGACGGATAATAATCATAAAGGGTGCTGAATAATGTTCGAGATAATAACTATAGAATCTGGAAAACAACTGAAGGATGTTGACTAGGACGTTGCTAGGTTTTCACGTTTATCATATTTTATATCGTATATTGAAGTCTTTTTTTTAAGAAACTATTATTCTTATTGCAGAATATATTAAACATTTTAAGCCATTAACATTTTCATTCTTCAACTATAGAAATCGATATTACAGTAGTTTTTACTATTTTCTAAAACTAAAACTTTATTATCTATGTTGTTTTTTTGTTGTTGTTTTTTATGCTATCAAATATTAATAATTTCAAAATATACTATATAAGGTAATTTGGCAATGCACGCCAACCTGCTTTGCTTTGTACTCTGGAAGTGCTAACAACAGCATATTAAAATGGTGGATATGCATTATTTATCTATTAAAGTGACAGATACAATGCATGTTTTGCAACATTAGCAAAAACGTTGATATATGTTAAGAAATACACAGCCTAATAACGCGTATCAATCACTATGACATCAAAATTGCAATTACTTTAATACATAAATAAAGAACAACAAAATAACATGAATAAGATATGTGCTTAAGTTTGCATTGTTTTATGTGCAATTTTTCTAATCTTTCCGCGAGATTGTATAGCACTTTTATTTTGTACCTGTATATCAATGTTACTTATAATTTATATGATTGATTTGTAACACATAATTGATAAATTCATGTATATGCGTTCATATTTTCACGTTGTTTGTCAAATTTAGGATAACAAAATATGAAATGTAATTCATCTTCAACATTATTTAAATTACGCTGCTTACAGGATGTAGTATGGACAATTGATATCATGAAATCAAGCAACACTAAAACGAGGACAGCCACATACTTTTTTCGTGATCATTTTCATGTTAGACAATGTTTACAGCGGCGGATCCAGGATTTCAGTTTATAGGCGCATACCCAGGGGGTGCAACACAATATCTGAATGGGCACACATGTTTTTTAGTAGAACTGTAGTGAATTTTAATAAGATATGGAAGTTTTAAAACATTAAAACACGAATCATTTCATTTCATTTTGGAGTCAACAATCAAACGCCAATTTCAACATATTTCAGATTATATATGGAAATCCAGTCTTACTGGTGGAGGAAGACCTCAGATTGAATAGAACCACCGTCCTTCCGCAAATAACTGGAAACTTTCTGACATGAAGTTTTAAAAGCGCGCGGGACTCGAACATACGCCCTTAGCGATGAGAGGTAAATGATCTTGATACGGCAACTTAAATCTCTCACAAATAATCAACAATCTTAATGATAAATGTGCACACAATTATGAGTTAATGGAAATAATAATTCACATTAATTGACTAACCACATATACATGTACGTGTATGGTGGCTACATACCGTCGATATCAAAAACTGCAACTTTTCCGCCGTTCTCTACTGTAATGAAAAACAGAGACGAGATAAGTATCGAAATAGTGTTTGTACTCATAAATGCTGAGAAACAATTAAGGTTAGTTTACTTTAAACTTATTTATATTACATCGATTGTGAAACATGTTCTTACAACGCTCGGAGTCTTCCTGGGTAGAACCAGTACTAAGCATATGCGGATAAAGTGTCTTGCACAATGACGCCACCACATATAGCCGTGGCGGGGATCGACCCCACGGCCCTCCGATTATGGGTCCGTTTCTCTACTACTGGATCACGCGCTGGTTAAAACAGTCAAGATATCATTGTTGATTTATCACGGTAACATTCACATTATATCTGAACATTGATGAAAATAGAGCAAAAATACAAAGGGAAGCTTTGAAAACTTATATAAATGTGTCTCCTTGTTCGTACATACGTTCTGGTATTTTTGACTTTACGAGTTTTTTTATGTATTTCATTATTTTAAAAAATGCAATACGAGAAAGATGAACATCAAACAATTAAAAGGCAATTACTAATTTATACATTATTAAATGTAATCAACTTGCGTTCGCTCACATGAGCAACTGTTGTCCCTGTAGAAATATTCTAAATCTGAATACAAAGAAATGTATGACAATAGATATTATAAATTTCCTATTGTTGGTAATTTCCGTGGCCGAGCGGTCTAGACGCCGTCTTAAATTCACTTACCTCTGACTGCTAAGGTAGGAGGTTCGAGTCCTGTTCGCTCTAAAATCTTAATGCGAGAAAGTTTGCCAGTTACTTGCGGAAGGACGATGATTATACGCAAATTCATTCTGAGGTCTTCCTACACCAAGTAACTGGCAAACATTCCCACATAAAATGTTCGGACCGAGCGAGCGGGACTCCAATCAAAGACTGTCAGTTATGACATTCCGAGGGTGTAACTAATCTTAAAACAGCGCCATATACCATTTGGCCCGAGTTGGTCATTTACAATATTACAGAATGAGTGTAAATGAATTCGGAGCATGTCACGTGGTCCAAAAGATGAGTTTGAAAGAGTGAGGTATATTTGATCAATGACAGAACATCATCTCAACGGCACAGACGAGGCACGAGTCTGCGATGTTCGGATAAATGAATCACACTATCAACCATATTACTGCGATACAACATTTTGATCTAGTTTTGGTGTAGTATATACTCACATAGTACATCAACACAGCCCCGCCCTATGCCGTTACAGCCTCCTGTTACTATAGCAACCTTGCCATTAAACCTGTATCCACGTGACGTGTCTGTTTCTGTCATAATAACTTGTCAATGTCGATGCTATAACTGCGGTATGATGAACTTGATAAAGGTCTGCCATGGAAGATATAGAGTTTAAGCGATGTGTAAACAACAAACAACAATAGCACATTTCAGGTTTTATATGGAATATCCAGTCTTACAAGAGGTAAGTGATCTTGAGACGGCGCCTTAGACCAATCGGCCACGGAGGACCCTAAGTGGTGATCAATAATAAATAATGTCAATATCAAATCAACAGTATACAGTAGCAGCATAATAAGATTTAGAGTAAAATAAAATTGAGTAATAAACAAAACAACAGTAACAACATATAAACATCAGTGGTGACCAATAACAAATAAGGTCAATATCAAAACAACAATATACATAAACAATAGGAGCAATGCTCAAACAACAGAAGCAGTATAAAATGATATCAAGTAAAATGAAATTAATTAATAAACAAAACAACAGTAACAACACATAAACATCGATGGTGACCAACAAAAAACAGTGTCAACATCAAAACAACAGTATAGATAGACAACAGAAGCAACGTTTAAACAACAGTGGCAGTATCAACAGATTTAGAGTAAAATAAAGTTAAGTAATAAACAAAACAAAAGTAACAACACATAAACATCAGTGGTGACCAATAACAAATAGGGTCAATATCAAAACAACAGTATACATCAACAACAGTAGCACAACATAAACATCAGTGGTGACCAATAACAAATAGTGTCAATATTCCGTATACATGTTACGTATTGTATGACTGTGTGTATGCTACTGTTGAAGTAAAATGTGTTTCATCGATGATGGTTAACACACATGTGAAGTTTCATTCATATCCAATGCGTGGTTGCATAGAAATCTTACCTGATAAAAAACTTCAACCTGAAAATTTAAGTCCAAAACGGGCAATAACTCTGCCAAATGCACCCCCGAGTTATGGTTCTTGTCTCTGTGTGTTCATTATCATCGATGAAGTTTCATTCATATCCAATGAGTGGTTGCATAGATATCATAAAATTAAACGCAACTAAACGCAAAAGTTCAACCTTAGTGTCTAAGTCCAAAAAGGGTCATAACTCTGCCAAAATGCAATCGAAGTTTCAATCATATCCAATCAGTGGTTGCATAGATATCTTAAACTTAAACGCAAAAGTTTAACCTGGGTGTCTACAGACGACGCCGGCGACGACTCCGTGGTCATGGCAAAAGCTCTCCTTGGACATTCGTCCTGGCGAACTAAAAAGTAATCTGGTCAACACCATGTTTTCCTGCATAATTTGACTAAGAGAGGACTATCTGTGGAAACAAGGCACGTTTAGAAACATTGGGAATGCGTTTTAGTGTTCCAGAAGTGCATGTCCCTATATGTAGAACAATACAAAATTAATTGGTGTGTCAGACGTATATGTTTAAGCCAGTAATTGTTTTGCTGTTTTTTATTCTATAGAAATTAAAAAAGGCTGCATGCTTGTCATTCATAAATGGAACCAAATAGAAGTGACATTTCAACATTTTGTCAACCTCTGCACTACCAAAATATAATGAGAAAAGAGATGTTTTCTGTTCAAAGTGAAAGTAGACTTCCGAAATCATGTATTCATACACCAACTGTTTCCAAGCTTCATTAAATTTTGTCGTTTTTCCTAAATTTACAATTAAAACATAACAATGCTTTCGAAATGTTCAAAATACAACAAATAAAAGTAACATTAAAATAAGGAAAATGCATTTTTAAAGAAGAAGAATCGAGCATTATTTATAACCGCCATTATGCGACTACCCAATGAAAACGTTTCCTGTTTACAATGGTGGTATTTTGCCTACCCATGAGCGATCAGTTTTAGCTTCGGAAACATTTACGATAAAACCAGTGCTACTGGAAAGTAAAAACATTATACGATAATCAGTTTCCCGTTTCTATTGTAACATATCAGTTTAACTGGAATGGACGCAAAGAACAGCGACAAATCATCAGCGTGAAATTTTACATTAAACACTGAAAAAAAAAACATTCACATTAGTAAACTAATGCTTTTTAAAAGCAAATATATTCATACAACATCGTACATTTCTTTACTTAATTTGAGTTTCATCACTGCCCGCCATATTTATGCACCTGTTCATGCGGAATACTTCTTCCGGAAGAGACAGAAGGGCTTCTGCTTTCAGAAGATGGTCAAATGAAACGACCAAAAGACGTCTTCTCGCTAACGGAGTCATCTGAAGAGGCAAGTGAAACAGGCTATTGTTTTTTTATTAGAGATTAATAAACCCGGTTTGGGAGATAGTAGGTTCTAGGACAGACTAAATATAAGGTCTTCGTTTGTTAAATGAACTCTCAACATGCAACGAGCCAAGTTTGCCATGAAAACCCAACACAACACGGTAGCCTTTATTCACTTATCAAGGAATTTGTAATAAGAATTAATCATTCGTGTGTTATTTCATCAACATTTAGCCAGAAAATGCAACTGAGTTTCCTATCCTTCTATACAAGTCCTTGACTCACTTCATAGACCATGAAGTTATGTGGTAAGCCTTCGGATTCCCTTAGTTGATGCATGGTAAATAATAGCTCATGAACTTCCAACAAGAAGAAATTAATACTTTAAATATACTTTCTTTATTGAAAGTGTTAAATTTGTGTTTTACTAATCAGTATATAGAAAGTATTACATAGTTGTTACATGTTTAGAGATATATATCCCACGTACCGTTCGACACGCTGTTAGTTATCTATGGCATATATGTTGTGTTTTTTCCCCAATCTTATCAATATAACAAGTATGATATAGCTATTATATGTTTAAATATTCATAAATAGTGCATTCCTTTTTAGCTCGACTTTTTTTCAAATAAAAATAAATGAACTACTGTACTCGCCCCCCAGCGTCGGCGTCGACATGGCTTTATCATGGTTAAAGAGTTTAGGCATGCTGGTACCTCAGTTACCACTGCAGTACATCGATGAAACTTCATGTGAGTATTTTTATTGTAAACGGGACTCGAGGGGCCAAAAAGGATAACTCCACTTTGATTTTAGCCAAAATTATGTCCCTTTGTAACAATATCTACAAACACAACAAACACAGCAGCGGTCATTTTCGAATAAATTGTATAAACAACATCACACATGTATATTGTAGATTTTTATTAAACTGTCGCACCATTTATAAAAGTTCAGGTAAACTTTTTTTTAGATTTTCAAATAAGGTTAAAACAGAAACTCAAATATATTTTCTATATATCTATTTTCGTTCATTTATTCGTTTGTAAGTAGTTGTAAGTATAGTCACCCCTAAGACATATTGTGTTTACATATTGTTCTCTCTACTGCCAGCCGAGTCCGATTAGCTCAGCCGATAAAATGTCTGACTATCAATCTAGGGGTCGTGAGTTCGAATCCCCGCCCGGCAACAGTCTTCGTGATGATTGATATACGGCATTGTGTCTTATTATCATTCATCTCTCACCTCTGATTCAAGTGGGAAAATTATCAGTTACTTGCGGAGTTGGGGTGTGCTCGAGTACTGGTTTACCTTTCAGGATCGCAGGAAACAGCGGTTAGGTTAACTGATCCTCTGTTAGACCTTGATGGCATACAAATGACGCTAAATATTCATTCAATCAATCAAACTCTCCTGCCAGAAACCAACATCCACTGTGAGTTATCATGAATACACGTTCTTTCCCAGAACCATACGGCACACGCTCCCGTCGCGTTTGGTCAGTGCTGACACCTTTTAGGGTCTTAAATAATGACTTGCCGCGTGGACGGTCATTCGATAAGTGTTTACCATAGCTCTATGAATTTTATTAAATTTAATTTTTTAATCTACACTAAGTCTCGCCATACATGTTTTTGACTTGATATTTCTATATAGGCTATTATTTAGGATACAGCATCTATCACATTGATTTGTACTCCTAGTTTGGATGAGTAGATTAAGAAACAAGTCAATATTTCATAACTTGCCATAAGAAAAAGAAGAAGAAGAAGAAGGAGAATGAAAATTAGAAGAAGAAAAGAAGGAAAAAGAAGAAGGAAGAAGAAAGAAAGAAAAAAGAAAGAAAAATATGTACGGACAAAGTCAATGAACTGATATATCATTTGATTTTTTTAATCCACTTTTTATCTAAGTAAAGATAGTATTACAATTACAATTTATATGTCATACAGTACACTGTCAAATTAATTGACCAAAAGACGGCGTCTTTGTTAACGTTTGATGTAAATAATGTGAACAAAGGCATGGTTTGAGTCATTGTTTCACTATATTTTTTAAAATTCAATGGCTTAACGTGTTTATATGTCTCTGATATAAAGAAGCCGGAATTCGATGATTATTTTGTTGAAAAAGGTCATGGCAAGCTTATGATACATTTCAAAGTCAGTTGTTTTTCTGTAACCTGCTATTCCTGTTATGTGAACCATTCAACATTCAATGGAATTATTTAAACCTCGTCAATTTGTGTGATGCTGCAGATACAGCGCACCTGGAATGCTGTCAAAATAATCCCGATTTTTAAAATTTTAGTCACTCCGAGAATTAAACCTATCCAAATTTTACATCGCTTCACGACCATGATTTAGCAAAAAATAAAGAGCGTCTGCTTAACTGGGAAGAACACTTGGCAAAAATGGCGACGTCCGCTGTGAACGAAGAAATCCAGCGGATTTCTTACTACAATATTCGCCATACCTTTCTACATGGATATGTTGGACCGTTTGCAGTTTTGTACATAATTTGGTTTTACTGTTGGCAAGTCGTTTATGGTCTTGAACATTATTTTGAAGCCGGTTTAATTGTTTTAGCGGTGATCGGCTTATTGCAAATTTTGACATCGCTGTTCTGTTTGTGGTCTGTGGACGTGAGATGTGCATTGACATGTGGAAAAGTAAGACTTTAACATTGATTATTTTCATATTTACTGTAAATTACATTTGTTAATATTGTGTATGACACACGGTCACAGGTAACCATGAAAAAGTTGAGAAATATTGCCATGTGCAACTGCTAAACTATGGGGCCATATGGAGCACATGTCATACTTTCAGTTTATTTCCTGCTAATGTCACAATGTGTATACCTTTATTACTTGTAATGTTCAGGTTGTAAATTAAGGTTTGACCTTATATGACCTCTCTGATAAGTATGCCTTCTTGGTAAATCCGCTCAAGACGGATGAAATTTCTTGTATATATTCCTGTCATGTGTTGAAAATGGCATTGAACCCCATTAAAAAAATACAAACAGTATTATTTTTCAATGTTATTGATTGTAAAATGAAAAGATTTTAAAGTATATAATAATTTCCCCTAATGAACATGGAATTGTTGCAGCCATACCACTTCAGTACTGAAGTAATGAATTAAAAATGATATTTCACTGTAACCATCTTTACAATCACTGCACTGGTATTATTCTTGATGTTATTTTCAGGTTTCCAGTCCTTATGCTGCATCATGGGTGAAGGTTGTTCCAACACCAAATAATGGATTCACAGAGCTTGTCAGGCTGCATAGGGTCATGGTAGGCATGTTTATTGTTGTATGTCAGCTACATTTACATGTACCCTTTTTTATTATGTAAAATTTGAAGTCTTCTGGTATTTTACCTTACATCACACAGTGAGGTTCAAGTATTTAAAGTAAGCAATTTTGCCAGTAAGCCTTTGAAAAGAAGCTCAAATGAAATTATGCTTATAGGTTTTAAACCTGGGCCATTTAGCTCTATCGGTAGCTTGTCTGACTATCAATCCAGGTGGTCTTGAGTTTGAAACCCTGCTCGGTCACATTCATCGTGATAATTGAGATACCATTTGATTCAACTTGGAAAGTTATCAGTCACTTGCAGAGATGGGTGTGCTTGAGTACTAGTTAACCTTTCATACCCATCTCCGCAAGTAACTGATAACTTTTCCATTAACAGTAGCAGTATTCTTAGCATACACATGACATGACACCCAACCGAGTTACATTATACTGACATCGTGTCGACTAGAACTAGAACTGTCCTGTCAATGCTGAGCACCAAGTGAGGAAGCTTCTTAGACCGTTTTTCAAACCCACTAACTTCCTCATGCGAGGTGTAAGCTCTACCACTAGACCACCGCTGCAGTATCATTATGGTATAACTCATGGTTATTGGAAATAAACTATACAAACATTTTTTACTATCAATGAGTAGTACCACTGCCTTATCTTTACAGGAGCATGGCGTTGAGTCACTATGGTTCAACTTCCAGAAGACCAAGTATATCTACGACAGTGAGGAGAAGAAGCAGTTCATGCCTGTGATATTCCCTGTCACTGAGAGCATGCACACTTACCTCGAGTGTAAAGGTCTGCAGGAGGAGGATGATATTAAACATGCAGAAAATACATTTGGTAAAAATATGTGAGTATTGTTGATACATGAAAACATTGTTTAAACATATACCGGTAAGTTCAGGGCAAAAAGTCGCCTGACTATCTGAGACAACTGAATTGTGTGTACAAGTAAAATATAATGCTGCTAGCCCGACTGGACAAGTTAAAATCAGAAATTAAACACAGTATCTCTTTTTTGCAAATCCCCTGTCTCTTATTTGCATGTTTTTAAAACTCAGAAACTCTGAGTAGTTATAGTAAATAAATGATGTTTACTTTATGATGGAAGCCATGCCATGCGCATGTGTTACTTTTGAACAATTGGGTACTATCCTATTTACAAATCGCGAGTAATTGCTCTGCGTGTAATAACGTTAGTAAACATTGTGACAGAAGCTCTGTGCTGCCGAGTAATTGTGTCAACATGCCATTTAATTATTGATAGCCTAATATGACTGTTACATTACTGTACTGGTATTAAAATGGCAATACTTTGTCTATAAATTGTCTTGTGTGATATAGTGTTTAAATAAAATCTGATGTCCCTTGTCTCTGTATTACAGTATGGTGATGGACATACCACGGTTTATGGAGTTGTTTCAGGAACGAGCAACGGCCCCGTTCTTCGTGTTTCAGGTGTTCTGTGTCGGCCTATGGTGTCTTGACGAATACTGGTACTACTCGGTGTTCACGCTGTTCATGTTAATTGCGTTTGAAGCTACACTGGTTCAACAGCAACTGCGCAACATGGCAGAGATCCGCAAGATGGGTATCAAACCATATCTCATCAATGTACGTACAACAGAATTTATGTAACTTACAGCTGAAGTGCTTTGTGCTCTTTGATTTTATGTATGCACAGGCATATAATTGTGCTTAAAGAGGCCCCACCTATATCGCCGATTTTTTTTTTGATCTTGGCAGTAAAATTGCATATTTTAATCACATATCCCATATTATGGATATTCTGTTTTAAAAAAAAATATTGTATTTTGTCTCTGTTGTGTAAAATTCTTTAATTTTGTTAAGCAAATACTTAATCGTGTCGCGCAATAAAATCAATCATTGGCCAATATCAGGTCATGCTAAAACATAGAGGATTAAACGGAAAATGCAGACCTGTGTATTGACGAAGTTCTCATAAATAACATAAAACACAAGGACAGAATCGACCATTATATTCAAATGGAACCTTCTTTTTTGTGACTCAATAAACTTTCCATCATTTCTGTTCAACCAGAAAGTTATAGGTGATGCATCTTTAATTTTGAGTGCATGGTAGATTGGACTTTGGGGTCACAGTTTCGAGTCCTGGCAGTGACCATGTTTGGTGTCCTTGACCTACACATTTTATGTGCATACACTTTGTACTGGTTCTACCCAGACTTCAAGCGTGATTTGTTTAAAATGTAAGAACTTGTTTCACAATTGATGTAAATAAAGTTTTTAACTATAAATAAATTATTAAAATGTGTGTGCTTACAGGTGTACAGAAACAGAAAGTGGAGACCTATACTGACAACAGAGTTGATGCCTGGAGATGTTGTGTCTATAGGTAACTATGACATGTATAGAATGTATTATTGACTTGTCCAATTTTAGTCTCCTACCAGTTTTACAAATCTAAAGTGCTGAAATTGAGAAAATAAAAAATAGCCTTTAACACTACATAATAATATATATTCTTAAAAATAGGTTTATTTGCTTTGCTCCTAGCTACATATACCAACTTAAATTGCTTCTACCCATACTTTCTGACCATTTTTTCCATATCGACACAAAAATAGGCCCCAAGATTATAATTTGTTATTTTCTTAGTTATGCTCTGTGCTACCAAATGAAACATTTAACAGATACTCAATGCATACTTGTACAGTTTGCCGCCTATAACTTTAGAAATTTCTTTCGTATAAATTTTGTAAAAATTTAATGCAGTAGCGAAATACATGAACCTTATTTAATACAGGAAGGACTAATACCGGTTTCAGATAGTAATTGTTAAGAAATGTTTTAAACAATAATTTTTTTGTGTAGTTAACCAGTTTCTGGGAAAACGGCTTTGACACTGAGACAATGCCAATCCTTCAACAATATTATGTGACATTTAAAAAATCTATGTGACATTTTGAAAATTCTTAATATACTTAAAACATGAAAATGAAATAAACTCAAAACAACTCAAAAACAGTCGTTATATCATTATGCCACTTTGAACCAGAATTAATTTTGATGGTTAGAAAGAATTCATGGTCCTGTTGATTTCGAACCAACACAAAATCACTGCTTTCTTTTGTGCATTCAGTCGTATTTGCACTGAGCTGATACAGATACGCAATAAGACGCTTGCATTTACTGTATATTAAAACTCTGTTAAGCATCTGACTTTTCACCTTGTCATAATGAAAATGTATCGTACATAAACAGTGGTAATAAATTGTCAGAACTCTGGGCTCATTAGTAGAAATTTTATGTGTCATTTTGAGATATAATGGGTTATGGCCCATTGCCCATGGGTTTCCTGGTCACTTAGTAACTACTTGTTTTGAAAAAGAAAGCAGCATAAAACCTGTATTTAAGATAAAAAATAGGCAGACATAGGTAGATGAATACATCACAGCCATTATATTTTCACCCACTCACCCCCTCAGTTGGAATTTCAAACATTTATATACTAGTAGTTTTAAAAGAAATATTTTTTTCAGATTGCTGTTCTGTATTGTACTTATACAGAATTAAAAATGTATTTGAAACATTAAATTAGATCATTTATAAGAAGAGGGCTGGTGAATATACATGTAACATAACCATTGTATTTTTGCACATTTTCCCTCCTCAATTGGAATTGTAAACTTTTTATAATGAAAATATGTTATGTTATGATCAGGCAAGTGAAAATATGATAACACCAAAGTCGACTTTGATGGATGTTGCCAATTTGATGTCTCTTTTTTTTTCCTCCATGGTTCATGAATGAAAAGGGAGCAACATTTTAAAAAATAACATTAAAAAAATCAATAAAACGTTTTTGAATCTGGGTGGTGGTGGGAGGGTTGGTGGGTAAAAATATTGCCTGGGTTGGGTCACAGAAAGCAAAACTTTTTTATTTGGCCTTAATGGACACATGTACGACTTTAATAAACAAAAATTACATGTAACCAGTAGTTATAAAATACAAATTCTCTTCAATAAAACCATAACATTACATATGATTGATATGTAAATTTCTGTTGTTACAGGTCGGTCTCAGGAGGACAGATTGGTTCCCTGTGATTTACTTTTACTTCGGGGACCATGTATTGTGGATGAGTCCATGTTGACTGGAGAGTCTGTACCAGTAATGAAGGTATCATAGCAACATTCAGTTGTAGTAGCAAATGACAAAAACAGTTTCTGATTCTCATGTGACAGAATAAACTGTACTTGTGTAAAAAAGTATCCATTGTAAATACATTTGAAAGTTTGCTTTGAATATGAAGAAATATGTGTTTGCATTTGTTTATAAAATTAATGTTTTATTTTCTGCGAGAAAGACAGATTAGTTTAGTGATAAAAAAATTTTTTATTGACTTTCAAAGCATTTTAACTTTTTTTCATGATTTCTGTCCATTTTTCTTTAAAATGACTATGCAAAATCAAAGTTTGGCCAAAAAAAATTGGCTGCCTACCAACATGAAAAATATTGGGTCGGAGTACAGCAATTTTTCAAGGATTGCCATATTACTGTATTTAATGTATTAAACTTTTCTTTTAAATTACTCGGCATTATCACTAACCTTTCACTGCTGAGGTTTTATGTTTGAGTGCAGATCTGATAAAAAAATTAATGCGAGAAAATAAGTTTACATTTACTTGCAGAAAAACATTTGAACTCAGATTCATGTTAATGAGTACAAGATCTTTCTGCACTAGTACAACTGGTTACCTGTATAGCTGGTTACCTGTACAACTGGTTACCTGTACAAATGGTAACCTGTATAACTGGTTACCTGTTTGACCGGTTACCTTTATAGCTGGTTACCTGTATAGCTGGTTACCTGTATAACTGGTTACCGTATATAACATGTAATATGTGGAAAGATACCACAGTGGAACTGTATTTAATGATATTTTTTTTCCAATTTTCACTAGGAAGCTGTAGAGACGTTATCACCAGACCATATCCTGGACATAGAGACAGACGGCAAACTTCATGTTTTGTATGGCGGTACCAAGGTGGTACAGCACACTCCGCCCAGTAAAACATCGGCAGGACTTAAAGGTAGTTCAAGTTAGCTACATGTATCTTGTATCATAAAATGACAAACTTCCTGGTACACTAACAACAAACAGTCTAGCCACTCATAGAATTTCTTTTTGTAAATTATTTTTATCTATGTTATTTTTCATAGAAGTTGGACTTTCTCCAATAATACATCAATTTTTTCTTTATTTGTGTTCAAACATTCACTTGTCATATTTGAGCATATAAATTATATTATGTTGCAGACAGGTCCTCTTAGTTCAGTTGGTAGCGCATCTGACTGTCAACCCAGGGGTTGAGAGTTTGAGTCCCCATCCAATCACAGTCTCCATGATAATTGATATACGACATTGTGTCTCATTTGTCTCTCACCATTGATTCAAGTGGGAAAGTTATCAGTTACTTGCAGAGATAGGTGTTCTCAAGAACTGGTTAACCTTCCAGGATCCCAGGAAATAGTGGTTAGGTTAATTGATCATCTGTTGGCCCTCATTGGCATAAAAATACACTAAATACTCAATTAATCATGTAATTATTATTTGATAAACAGGCTGGTATGTATCTATTAAAGATCTTATAACCACTGATTTAACAACAAATTTCACAGAGACCATAAAAAATGTATGCTTTGTCAATTTTAGCCACAGACAATGGATGTATAGCTTATGTATTACGTCACAGTTTCAACACAAACCAAGGGAGATTACTGCGTACAATCTTGTTTGGGGTGAAGCGCGTGACAGCAAATAGTTTAGAGACCTTCTTCTTTATTTTGTTCCTGTTGATTTTTGCCATCATTGCTGCCAGTTATGTGTGGATTAAAGGTAATCATTATATAAACATTTTCAACATTTTATTTTTATCACATAATCAATTTTTACTGTGCAGGAGTGTAATAAAGCTATGTTATAGTTTTTATATTAAGCTACTGTAATATCACTTCTGATTCATCGCTGTGTGTAAAATGCCGAACTATTTATTGACTAGCCCGAATATATAAATGACATTGATTTGTCATGGTAAAAATTGGCTCTTTTGAGACATGGCACCTTGCGATGACTGATGGAAACTAGTATGATCAATTTTTTCTTGTTCTTTATAAAGGTGATGGTGAAGTGCAAATGGTAAACGTACCATTTTTCTGAGTTATATGACAAAAATATCTTACATTTGGGCTCATTTTTTAATGAATTTATTAAAGTCTTTGGCAAAAACTATATAGTTAGAGCCTCGCATATTATATATTTACCAACTTGTTTAATAAATATCGCTGATAAAACAAGCACTCATGTAAGGTCCTTTATTTATCTTATCATTGTGCATTACTTGATATAAAAAGGGGTGTCAGACTAATTATTAAAACTTTGTTTTATTTGGCAGGGAAAGAAGTAAACTTTTATTCAGATTTCTTTGCTTTCTTCCTTCAAATTAGTATCCAAGATATTGCGATTGAAACCTGCACATTTCCATTTTTGGCGAAAATGATGAATAGAATACTGGAATACATGTAGTGCTTTTCCTTACAAAGTTTATTAGGTTTGGCACGAATATGCAATATACATGTAGAGCCTCACCTTGTTGCATTTTTAGGTCTCGCCTAATAAACTTGACCAGGACAAGCACAAACCTAGTTTTCTTTACATACAAGATACTATTACATGTACAAGAAAGAATGTTGAACTACAGATCATTTTATCATGAAAATCCACATCGGAGACAGGATGAAATGTGTTGGTTTTGGGACATACATGTAAATCTACTGTATTGAGATACTTAGTCTTTAGGATATACTTGAAGAAAATTTAAAAAAAAAATGGATTTGTTTAAAATAAAAAGATTGGTGGCATGCCAGTTAACCCTTTGCTCCATAAGCATTTTCTTCCAAATTGAAAGCATTAATTCACCACGTATCAGCAATGTGTGAATTTTGTTTATATTAACTGACAGAATGGAAAACAGTGCAGGAAATGTTCAGATGGTGGGGGAAAACACGTATCTATGGAGTAAAGGGTTAAGGAATCAGATACAGGTATATGTTTGAGATACCATACTGAGATTCCAAACAGAGATTCCTGTTGTCGGAATATCTTTATCTAATTGTCCCAACCAGTTACCAGATAACCAGTAAATATCATATAAAGTATTTTTCATTGGTTTGTGGTGTGGATGGGAAATTCCCTCCCGAGGGAAAAATAGTTATCCTGGGGGATGAAAATTTCAATCCGCACAGAAAACTCCATGAAAATTACTTTTTCTTCTAATCAACCCTAATTGTATGATTTTTTAAGATTTTTATTCCAGTTTTTTTCTTAATAGTAAGTATACTATAGTATTTATGAATGAAAACGTCGTAGCTGAGGGTTTTGTGAATGGCGTTTTGTCAAAGATGGGTATTTGTCATAGTTCAAGGATATTATGAATGGCATTACATCATAGTAAAACTATGCAGAAGTCCTTGTCTGGTATGCAAGAATCTTATTGTCTTACACCAGTAAAAATGGAAGATATTTTTATCTTGTATGTGAGAAAAAACTTACATGTATTTTCTGTCATAAACGATTGAAAGCTTATTTTAAGTGAAATCTATTCCATCTAATCATATTGGCATGTTTTGTTGTATCTTTACTACAGGTACTGAAGATCCAGACAGGAACCGTTACAAACTCTTCCTGGAATGTACCCTGATTCTCACGTCAGTTGTCCCCCCTGAACTACCTATAGAGCTGTCCTTGGCTGTCAACACCAGCTTGTTGGCTCTAACCAAGTTATGTAAGTACATGTAGTTGTGACTGCTTTGTATGGAGACTGGAGGCAGTTGGTTTATACTAATTTATCTTAGAGATTACATGAATGCTAATTATGCCTTTTAAGTGCTTCTTTTAATATGCACTAAGACCTTTTTCGCATTCATCCCTCATGTCATGCATATGAACAGCTGTCGATTCTGCTTTCTTAGTAGCACCAGTACTGAGTGTTCTCTGAGAGGTCATCAGATTGAGCTGGGGATTGAACCTGCAACTATAAAGAGAGTGACCAACACTCTATCCATTTGACTACTGCTTCTGTTATGCAGTTTCAGATATGATGACATGCAGAGTACCCTTAAATCAGGATTGTGTTTTTTTATTGCATCAATCGCCAAACCTGGGATCTACAGATCGCTTTAATCCGTAAAACTCAACAATGGTTCCAAAATTCTGTATTTACCAGGAATATAATTTTTGTTCTGTTGTTGCTCTTATTTTGCTACCAATTACCTAATAAAAATACAGCTTACAGATTAGCCAATCACAATACAGCTTACAGATTAGCCAATCAAAATACAGCTTACAAGAAACTATTAAATCATCTGAGACTGTTGTAACGGTAAAAAAATGATGTTATATTTTTTATTTTTTTTTGCTGGATCCAGTTAACTCAGCCAGTATTGTGTCTGACAATCATTCAGGGGTCACAATTTGAATGCCTGTCTGACCACAGTCTTAGTGATGATTTATGTACAACATTGCATCCCATAGACATTTGCTGGATCCACTGATTTAAATGGGAAAGTTATCAGCTACCAGTGTTTGAGTTTCATCCAGAGAAGAACACTGATGAGGAGCATTGTAGCACTTTGAATATATTTAAAACAACATCTCATTTTAATTCCAGTGTTAGCACTCCCCTTATATTTTATTGTAGACGTCTACTGTACAGAGCCGTTCAGGATACCGTTCGCTGGTAAGATTGACATCTGTTGTTTTGACAAGACTGGTACCCTGACTGCAGATAATCTCGTGGTGGAGGGAGTCACTGGTCTCAAGTGAGTCATCAAGCATTTTCTTTACATTCTATAAACTCCAAAAATGGAGAAAAAAAAAAAAGAGAATTTTTCTTACCTTTAAGGGGTAAAAACCACTACTGGATATGAATTATAACTCTACGATACATGTATATGATAATTAAAGGTTAGAAAATGATTTTATCAGTGTTGCTCTTAATTTTCCAGTTCTCTACAACCTTTAAAAAATTTAAAATTTCCACTGGTTTGCGCTGCTTTTTTCCTGATCTCAAAGGCTTGTACCTCTTCCCAATTCCCCAAAAAGCTCTGCAAACATATTCATATCTGCAAACATATACATACCTTTTTGTTTGTTGATTTATCTATTGTGTGAGTATGTGGTTACATGTATACATCAGTCGGGCCCGATTAGCTCAGTCGGTAAAGCGTCTGACTATCAATCCAGGGGTTGTGAGTTTGATTCCCCGCCCGACAACAGTCTCAATGATGACTGATATACAACATTGTGTCTCATTATTATCCATCTCTCACCTCAGATTCAAGTGTGAAAGTTATCAGTTACTTGCGGAGATGGGGTGTGCTCGAGTACTGGTTAACCTTTCAGGGTCCCAGGAAACAGTGGTTATGTTAACTGATCGGCTAATAGCCCTCGATGGCATAAAATGATGCTAAATATTCAATCAATCAATCAGTCAACATGTATACATGATCTGATTACTCTCAGGAACAATGAAATCCTGCAGGCGTCTGATGCCCCGGTAGAGACAATACAGGTGATGGCGACGTGTCATGCCCTTGTACAGTTGGAAGATGAGATGATTGGAGACCCGCTGGAGAAGGCCACCCTTAAAGCAATAGATTATACATTAACGAAAGGTAACATAGTTACATAGTAATATATACTTGAAGTATTATTGTTCATTTCAGTAAAGTATCATATGTATTTCATCAAGGAAACACATTGTAATGGTGTGGTAATGAATAATGTGGACATGCCAGTTTCTGTATTTCCAAAGAAATGTAACTGATAACGCTGTTTTCAACCACATGAAAGGTTATCCAGGTATATGGCATATCCTGTTCTAACGGAAGAGGAAACCTCTGAATGGAACCGAGTGGTGACAGGTAAGTGGTCTTTAGGCGGCAGCACCTTAGACCACCCCACCATGGAGGACACCTATTACAACTTATACATGCATATTTATGGTTAAAAACAAAGAAAATATAGTATATAAACTATTGTATTTTCTGACTGACAATCTCTTGAAAAGTTCTTCATTGAAAAATGTTGTAACAGGATTCTGAAAAAGTTTCTGATTGGTTCAAACAATCAGACTATCTTGGCAATTTCCATAACGTTATGAGAGACTATCATTTAGAAACAGTTGTATATATATCTGTATTCATTATTTGCTGATAAGATGTTTTTTATATGACATATGGTAGACAAAATGTGTGAAATAGAATATTTCTTAATTTTATTGAAATATAAGTCGTGGATCTATGTTTGTCTCATCCAATCCAATCTTCCTGTTTCAAAGCAAATAATCACCACTTTGTCCAGATAGCCTGATGTGGATCCCCAAATTATTGTCTCGGCTATATCTGTTCATTGGGAATTTATGAAACTTGCTACGATGCACCATTACCAAGTGGAGAGGTGCATACTGTCTTTGTGTTACGGTTCGATGGTTTTTCACAGAGTAATGACCTTTTGATTACGTCCATTACCTTATCCTTATCCACAATTTTTCTCTAAAAGTTTTGGTTAAAAATTTATGGAACTTATTAGGATGCATCACTACCAAGTGGAGATGTGCATATTGTCTTTGTGTTTTGTTTCAGTGTTTTCTACAGAGTTATGACTCTCAGATTCTGTCCATTACAAAATCCTTGTTTTGACCTTCAAGAGCATGGTAGGGAATCTAATGAGACTCGGAACATGAATAGAGGTCCATGTGTGGAAGCACCAAAAATCTATTAAAAAAATTATCTTCCCTTTACACCTCATTTCACTTCACAAACAATGCAGCTACTACAGATATATTTTTTCTACTTTTATGCCGAGCGGTATTGTAGTGTATTGAGTTTTGGCCGCTAACGCCAGAGGTTGCAGATTCAACCACCAGCACAACTCGATGCCTTTAAAAAAAAAAAAACAGTCAGTACCTAGTTCTATCCAGGAAGCGGACTGGAGAAACATTCTTATGAACTTGGGCTTATTTTGCAATGGAGCTTAGATAAATTATGCATAAAATGTCAAAATGTTTGTCTTTTAGAAATGCAAAGCATTGAAGATGATCAATCTCACATGTGTTATACATGTATAACATGTATTGTAACCAAATGTATTTTAATGGTTTGTTCACATCAAGGTGAGACAGTCATTCCCCAGAAGAAGCGGACACACGGCATGAAGATCTTTCACAGGTTTCACTTCTCCAGTGCACTGAAACGTATGTCCGTGATCGCTGGACACACCCCTTCAGGCTCCACAGAGACTGAGTACATAGGCACGGTGAAGGGGGCCCCCGAAACACTCAAAGCTATGGTCAGTGTACTGTTGATTGTCTTTCAATAAAAAGTTTCATTTTTAATACATTTAAACCTGTACAAGTAGTCAACTCAATTGAGCAGCCACTTGTCTTAAGCAGTCACGTTTGCTGTTTCTATTTCCCATTTCTATACTTTCAGCAAATTAGCTGTATCAAAAAGACCACTTTTCCTCATCCCCCTTACTGGCTGTTTAAGCCAGGTTTATCGGTACTTTCATGTTATTGTTGAATATTAGTGTTCCGACTTTTCATTTCTATTTTTAGAAGACTTTTTCGCTCTAGTTATTGGAGAACTGGTATTAGAACTGTAATAACTGTGTTTAATGAAACATTTGATCTTGTGATGTGGTAATTAAAAATGATAACTGATGCATTGTTTGCTTGTTTTATTTCAGTTTGCCAGCCCACCCAGTCATTATGATACAGTGTATCTGGAGATGGCACGACGAGGAGCCAGGGTTCTAGCACTGGGCTACAAAAAACTGGGCAACCTGTCCCACCAGGAGGTAACCTCAGTTTTTGTGAATGAACACCATAGAGCAGCAAGGTGCTATGTGCATTTAAAACATGAAGACAAATAGCATGTTAATGCTCTGAGGGGCCATGGGTACCACGTCCAAATGTGGAATCCTGGTGCAAAAAGAAAAATACCTTTGTTAAAGTTTTGCATGCAAGTCCCTATCTCAGTTACCTTTGCATGTATTGACTTGAAACTGTCCACTATACTTTCCAGTCATCAACCCTACTACAATAACTAAGTTAGATAACTTTTGCACGAATATAATGCAAATTATTGCCCTTGTTTGATTTAGAAATTCTGGTTAAAGTTTTGCGCGCAAGTACTATCAGGTCCATATCTCACCAACCACTCTATGTAGTATTTGATTAAAACTTTACACAAGCCTTCCCAGTTATTAACCCTACTACAATAACTAAGTTAGATAACTCTTGCTTGAAAATAATTCAAATTATTAACCTTGTTTGACTTAGAAACTCTGGTTAAAGTTTTGTGTGCAGGTACTATCAAGTCCATATCTCACCAACCACTCAATGTATTTGACTGAAACTTTACACAAACCTTCCCTGTCATCAACCCTACTACAGTAACTAAGTAAGATAAATCTTACTTGAATATAATGCAAATTATTGCCCTTGTTTAACTTAGAAATTCTGGATAAAGTTTTGCGTGCAAGTCTCTGTCTCAGTAGCCATTGCTTGTATTGACTTCAAACTTTACACAAGACTTCCCGGTCATCAAGCCTGATACAATAACTAAATTATATAACTCTTGCATGAATATAATGCAAATTATTGCTCTTGGTTGACTTAGAAATTCTGCTTAAAGTTTTGTGAGCAAGTACCATCAAGTCCATATCTCACCAACCACTCAATGTATTTGATTGAAACTTTACACAAGCCTTCCCAGTCAACAACCCTACTACTGTAACTAAAGTAAGATAACTCTTGCATGAATATGATGCAAATTATTGCCATTATTTGACTTAATAATTCTGGATAAAGTTTTGCGTGCAAGTCTCTGTCTCAGTAGCCATTGCTTGTATTGACTTCAAACTTTACACAAGACTTCCCGGTCATCAAGCCTGATATAATTCTTGCATGAATATAATGCAAATTATTGCCCTTGTTTGACCTAGAAATTCTGGTTAAAGTTTTGCGTGCAAGTACCATCAAGTCCATATCTCACCAACCACTCAATGAATTAGGTTGAAACTTTACTCAAGCCTTCCCAGTCATCAACCCTACTACAATAACTAAGTTAGGTAACTCTTGCATGAATATGATACAAAATGTTGCCTTCTTTGACTTAGAATTTTTGGTTAAAGTTTTGTGTGCAAGTACCGTCAAGTTCTTATCACACCAACCACTCAATGTATTTGATTGAAACTTTACATATGGCTTTGTAGTCATGAAACCAACTAAATTAATCAAGTTAGATAACTCTTGCCAGATTTTTTTGCAAATTAAGGCCTTTGTTTGACTTAAATATTATGTATTTTAAATTTTATAACTGAGCAGTCACTGCATGTATTGGATTGAAACTTCATACAAGGTACTGCAGTTATAAGACCTGCTCAATCTTATTGATTTTGTAAGTTAGATAACGGTTTTGTCATCAGTCTCAATCAAATTTGTACTTTTATGACAAATATTCGAATACATGTAGTCGAGCATGCTGTCCTTTCGACAGCTCTTGTTTGAAATGGAGTGATATAAAATATATTTTATTCCTATTCACAGTTGAAGAACATGACACGGGAAGATGTTGAGTGTCAGCTGGAGTTCTGCGGATTTGTCGTCATCTCGTGTCCACTCAAGTCCGACTCTAAGGCCGTTATTAAGGAAATACAGAACGCCTCACATCATGTACGTATCCACATTTATGTCATGATATTTCATGATTGGGGCTGATCATGGCCCTTTTAAGGATATTGAAAAAATTAAATGAACTTGAATAGTAAAAAATATTTTTTTTATCTTGTTTATTAGATATAAGTATAAATTTTGTTGAAACTATATTCAAATTACATGTATTCAAATTTGGATACGTTGTACCTGTATATTCCCATACAATCTCATACAAGTCTATTTCAGCTATCAAAGATAGTTGTATTGTATCATGAAAAATACAGCTTTTATATTTTTTTTTTGATTTTTAGCTCTGACACCATTTTAAAAAAAAATGCAATGCTATAATCATTCAATTGTTGTTGTCATCCAGTATAAAATTTGTGTTTAAGTCATTTTTTTTCTGTTTTTTAACAACTTGCTTAAAGTTGTATTGACTAAACTCCATAAAACATATTCATATCATGATCATATAACAATGTATATAGCTAAATCATCTGAGTCTCCATATTTAGTCTCTAAAATCTCATGTTATAGTTTTTAGTTTTCTTGTGTTTGAATTTTTAAGGGGGAAAAACGACCTTCACCTACTTCTAAATGGGCTTGAAAAAAGATGAGCATATGCATCCATGTCTGGTGATGCTCTTGTTTGAAATAAAAAGACAACTTTAAATAGAATATATTGCCTACTGCGTATTGTCCTTTCTAAACATTTGATCTGTTCATTAGAGTGACACAGACCCAAGTTGTGTCCATGGTTCAGAAAGGTTCATAGTTCTAAAACTCATTGAACAGCCATTGTACACATGTATTGTATTTGTCAGGTTGTGATGATTACCGGAGACAACCCCCTCACGGCCTGCCATGTGGCCAAGGAACTGAGATTCACCAGGAAAGAACACACTGTTGTCCTACAACCTCCAAATGATACTGGTGAGATATTGTCCTAGATGCAGCACCTTGTAGTTGAAATATAACTATCATTGGTTTTGTTATAAACACAGACTTTTATCATCTCAGTAAGAGAGCCTTTATATTAATAATGTTAACTGGGGAGCCTCAGTCATGTGTGGTGTTTTAAGGGGGGAAAAAATGAAGAGATTTTATCATCCTCATCACAATGTTTAGAGCTAACTTGCCTTAATTTCCATAATTTAAGCTTAGGTTAAAAATTTTTGTTTAGCTCGAGTTTGATTTTTTTTTACCTACTTAATAAATTTGCAAAAATGACGAGCATCTGCACCCGCTTGCGGTGCTCTTAAGTAAGTCGTGTTATCTGCATATGGTTAGTACTGGAAATGACCAGGAACACATCGAGTATAAAATGTACAAGTCAATGTACAAACAATAAGTTGGAAAAATATAACTTTGACAAACATGAATGATGTGACATGATGGTCCTCCGTGGCCCAGTTGTCTAATGTGTCATCTCGAGATCACTTACCTCTCACTACTAAGGTTTTAGGTTCAAGTCACGCTTGCTTGAAAAACTTTATGTGAGAAAGTTTGTCAGTTACTTACGGAAGGACGGTGATTTTACATACTCGTATTTATTCTGTGGTTTCCTCCACCAATAAAACTTGATATACCATACATGTATATGATCTGAAATGTGTTGAAAATGGCGTTAAACCCAATTAAAAAAAATGATATAACAGAGATGTGATATTTAAATATCAATATATTTATGTGTGCAGATCTGAGCATCTAGGTGTGTTTCTGTATGTTTAATTGAAACATTTAAAGACTGCATAAAATATTTAATATTAATTTAACCAGGTTTTTCAAAGTTGAAAACCAGGTTATTAAATTAGCGAAGTCGGCTTGCGGGTTGATGGGCGGTGTCAAGATTTTCATTTCCGTTCAGTAACTAGAGTATTTTTCACTGGAATTAAACTAAACTTACACAAAGTATGTACCTCTATAAAATCTAGGCCAAGTTTGTTAACCAGCCAATACGGACCATAATCTTTAGAATTATGGCCCTTTAGTTAGTCAAAAATGCTAAAATGTCCCCTTTCCCCTCAATAACTAGAGTATTCTTTATCAGAACTGAAGCAAACTTACACAAAGTGTGCATCTCTATAAAATCTAGGCCAAGTTAAATAACCAGCCAATTCAGACTATTATTTTTATAGTTACATGTATGGCCCTTTAAATAGTCAAAAATGCTAAAATTTACCATTTCCGCTCAATAACTAGATTATTCTTTATCAGAACTAAAGCAAACTTACACAACGTGTGTATCTCTATAAAATCTAGAACAAGTTCGATAACCAGCCTCTTCAGACTATTCTCTTTAGAGTTATGGCCCTTTAATTAGTCAAAAATGCTTAAATTTAACGTTTCCTCTCTCAATAACTAGAGTATTCTTTATTAGCTCTACTGGCCAAAGGCCAGAAGTGCTTATGCGATGGCTTGTTGTCTGTCGTCCGTCGTCTGACGTCTGTCGTCTGTCGTCTGTTAGCAGCACTTTCTCTGAAACTACTAGGCCAATTAAACTGAAACTTCACATGAGTGTTTCTATTGCATAGGAGACTATACAGAAGATTTTTTTTTTTTCGATCTGAAATTCAAGATGGCCGCTGTTATTAAAAATAGTCCAAAACTTAAAAAATCTTCTTCTCATGAACGACCCAACAGATTTTCAAAATGTATATGTAGTATTGATGACCCACTATAGTTTTGTTAGATTTGTTCAAATGGTGTCCCTAGGGGTAAATATGACCCTGCCCCGAGGGTTCAATTAGGGGACACATGTCATTATAATATTTTTTTATTTATTTTTTTAAAATTGGAAATGATTTTGCTTATATCTTCACAGAAGCATTGTTTGGTGAAGGAGGTTCAGATTTGTAAAAATGATTGGGTTCCACTGTCTTAAGGGGTCAGGAGGGGCCCCAAAAGGGTAAAAATTGGGAATTACTAAATTCATTTTCTTAAGAACCGGTATGTCAGATTTGTTCATATTTTGCATGAATTATCCCTATGTGTAGGGGTTTGATTGCAGATAAGAATTTAGGGGCTAAAATTTATAGGGGCCCTGTAAGGGGACTTAGAATTTTACATAAGGATACTATGGGAAAACAGAAAATTCTCTTTTTCTTTCATCTGTTCTGAAACCACTAGGCCAGTTAAACTGAAACTTCACATGGGTGTTTCTATTGCATAGGAGACTATACCGAAGATTTTTTTTTTCGATCTGAAATTCAAGATGGCCGCTGTTACTAAACATAGTCCAAATCTTAAAAAATCTTCTTCTCATGAACGGCCCAACATATTTTCAAAATGTTTATGTTGTAATGATGACCAACTATAGTTTTGTTAGATTTGTTCAAATGGTGTCCCTAGGGTTAAATATGACCCCGCCCCGAGGGTTCAATTAGGGGACACATGTCATTATAATATTTTTTTATATTTTTTTTTAAAATGGAAATGATATTGCCTATATCTTCACAGAAGCATTGTTTGGTGAAGGAGGTTCAGATTTGTAAAAATGACTGGGTTCCACTGTCTTAAGGGGTCAGGAGGGGCCCCAAAAGGATACAAATTGGGAATTACTAAATTCATTTTCTTAAGAACCAGTGTGTCAGATTTGTTCACATTTTGCATAAATTATCCCTATGTGTAGGGGTTTGATTGCAGATAAGGGGACTTAGAATTTTACATAGGGATACTATGGGAAAACAGAAAATTCTCTTTTTCTTTCATCTGTTCTGAAACCACAGGCCAGTTAAACTGAAACTTCACATAGGTGTTTCTATTGCATAGGAGATTATACCGAAGATTTTTTTTTTTTCGATCTGAAATTCAAAATGGCCACTGTTACTAAAAATAGTCCAAAACTTAAAAAAATCTTCTTCTCATGAACGGCCCAACAGATTTTCAAAATGTTTATGTAGTAATGATGACCACCTATAGTTCTGTAAGATTCAAATGGTGTCCCTAGGGTTAAAAATGCCCCTGCCCCGAGAGTTCAATTAGGGGACACATGTCAATATAATATAATATATATATATATATTTTTTTAAATGGAAATGGTTTTGCCTATATTCTCACTAAAGCATTGTTAGGTGAAGGAGGTTAAGATTTGTAAAAATGACTCGGTTCCTTTGTCTTAAGTGGTCAGGAGGGGCCCCAAAAGGGTACAAATTGGGAATTAGTAAAATTGTTTTCTTGAGAACCGGTATGTCAGATTTGTACATATTTGATATAAATTATCCCTAAGTGTAGGGGTTTGATTGCAGATAAGAATTTAGGGGCTAAAATATATTGGGGCCCTGTAAGGGGACTTAGAATTTTACATAGGGATACTGTGGGAAAACAGAAAATTCTCTTTTTTTTCCATTTATTTTGAAACCACTAGGCCAATTAAACTGAAACTTCACATGGATATTTCTATTGCATAGGAGACTATACAAAAGATTTATTTTTTCTATCAAAAATTCAAGATGGCTGATGTTTCTATTGAATAGTAGAATTTCAAAAAGTACTATGGCCACTATGAGTCAGTAGAGCGTCCTCAGACCCTCTTTGGCCTCTTGTCTAAACTGAAGCCAACTTACACAAAGTGTGTATCTCTATAAAACCTGAGCCAAGTTCGACAACCAGCCAGTTCTGACCATTATCTTCAGAGTTATGGCTCTTTAATTAGTCAAAAATGCTAAAATTGATTGTTTCTGCAACCAAACTTATACACTTTTTCTATTGTTATTTTGATGAAGATACTGAAAAAGTTTGGATTGAGGTATTGATATATATTAAAATGAAACTCCATTAACATGCACATTTTTATCTTGAAAGTGGTTTGCGGTGCCCTTGCTCAGTTGATAGACATGAGACAAAAAATATTATAAAAAATACAAATGGTTTATTAGAGAAATGTACAGGTCCATTCAAAATTTTTACAACACAGCTGAATTCCTCATAATGTTTGATGCATTTTGTAATATATTTGTAGAATCAAACATCGTGTTTAAGAAATTGTTGCTATCAGTTGAGCATGTGTGACACCTACTATCGTTGGGCACTGGAAACAATACCACCAATTTAGTCTCAATGCAAAATGTGAAAATATTGATGTATTATTTTATGAATATGTATGTTTGTTTCCAAGTATAATCACATTACATCTTTCATAATGTCAATAACGGAAGTAATATTTTAGCCAAACAACCAGTGAATAGCACAGAAACAAGAGAAAAACTTTATTTCATGCTTTTTTAACAAAACTATACAAATAAAAAAACAGAATTTGAATTGTATGCTTTTTTATTTTCTGCTTCAATGTACATAAAATTCTGACATGAAATAGAGTTATAGTTACAGAATAGCTAAAATGTTTGAAAAACATGGTCTTTGGGGAATTTCCACATCACTTGTTTAGATATTTTTTTATATGAATTCATGGCAATGATGATTTAGAAAGAGCCATAATTATTTCTGAGTTTATTGATCATAATGTCCTAAGAAAAAATATAGGACTGTTAATCATCCATTTTTCATCCCCTTTTCATGACCAGAATTCCCCTCACCCTTTATAAAATAGTAATTTTGAAAAATAATTTTTGTTTTCTCATCTGGTTTCATCTTATGTATCAAGTGACCATATTTGTGTTTTCTCTCACTGCTTTCGTTTTTTTCCCTATTTAGAATTCTACTGTCCAGTAAATCACCCTTCCCCAACACCTCTAAGGGCCCTTTGCCTATTCTCCTATAAGGGTGTGTTAGCTAGAGCTATGTATTCCTATACATGTCATGCCATCAAATTTTACTCATTATTTCAGAGACCGAGTGGCATTGGAAATCAATTGACGACTCTGTTACCTGTCATCTAGAGCTGAAAGACATGAAAGTTTTACGTAAACAACTCGTAGAAAAATATGATCTTTGTTTGACTGGAGAGGTAAACACACATGGTATATTATATCACTCAGTACATGAAATAGAATAGTTTTATGTGATGCTCGTGATAGAATATCGGACTCGGGATTGGCGTGTTTGGTGTTTGATCTCCCGTCATTGTCCATAATGTAATTTTATCAAGTAAGGATACTGTATCCACTTACACTGAATACTGATTCTACCAAAGAAGACTGGACATGATAATTTCTAGTTAAAAAAGTTGTTATAACTTGTTTCACAATCGATGTAAAATAAATAAGTGTAAGATTAGGAATAAAATAGAAATTTTGTTTGGAGGGGGCTTATTACATATTCACAAGTGGCCATAACACAGCAAGTGTTTACTCGATGAAGTAATATGATATGTCACTGAACTGACAATTATTCTAGTATGTTTCTTATAGTCCTAACAATTCTTGTAAATTGAGCAATAGGTAAAACTTGTACAGGTGTACAGAAAATGGTAAACAACTACAACTTTTAAATAAGCTTGTGATCAAACAAAAAAATGCCTATTAAATTCATTTCTGGAAATTATTCTGATCTTCTTATAGAGGTTCTGTGTGGAAGAGTGGATTAAGACACTGTTGGATGTTCACAAACCTCTTGCCAGTTGAATAACACGTCTAACTATCAAACCAGAGGGGTCGCGAAGTTTGAATCCCAGTCACGTCACAGTCTCCTGATTATTGATATATGACATTACATCTCGTCATTCATTGGTTTCTTACCACTGAATGAGGTGGGAAATTTATCAGTTACTTGCAGAGATAGGTGTGCTCAAGTAATGGTTAACCTTCCAGGATCTCAGGAAAAAGTGGTTTAACTTATCATCTGTTAGCCTTCAATGTCAGAAAAATGATGATATAGAGAATGTTTGTTTTGGTATAAAATCAAATGATATTTCATCAAGTGATCACCAAAAGTCATTCTCACGAGTGGCTTGCCATGAGTGAGAATATCATTTATGGTGATCAATTGATGAAATATCATTTGATCTTACAGCAAAACAAACAAATTTTCTTTTTGTTTTATGCATTATATAAATTTTTTTTGGTTATTTTGACCTCAATTTACCATTGGATTGATTAAAAAAATTAAAGTTTTTGTGTTTTTTTAAATAATTCTATTTAAATAAATATGCAAGGACAAAAAATAAAATTTCTTTTTTTATAATTTCATTGTTTGAAACAGTGGATTATCATAAATAATCCACTGCGAAATATCTATGATTCATCAAAAAGCATAAAATAAAAATATTGGTCATCATATATACACATGTGTATGACTTTTGCACACCTCTTTCATATGAAAATGCCATTGTTCAGCTGACACTCGCCAACTATTCTGCTGTCTGGGGTGATGATAATAAGTGATGATATACATGTATGTATTGCCACATATAATGTAAATTTTAATTGTCCATTGATTATTTGTTGCTCGTATATATTTAAACAGGCGCTGACACATTTACAATCACAGAGGAAGGAATTAATAAATACACTCCTACCAAATGTCAAAGTGTTTGCCAGGGTGGCGCCCAAACAAAAAGTAGGAATTTTCATTTATGATTGTTGCCTAATAACTATACAAACATCATATGTAAACTGTAAACTTGTTTAATAATAACATGGCATGTAGGATGAAGCCGTTCAATATAGAGGGCATGTTTTAGTGGTTGAACATTGGACGGTCATCCATGATTGGAGGGTCATGGGTTCAGTCCCAAACCAAAGTTATGAGTGGTGTCCTTGAGCAAAACACTCTATCCACATGTGTTTAGAACATGTTCTACCCAGGATAACTTTATTTATGAAACTAGTTTTGATATGTAAATAATTGTCTGATTGGCGCATTTAACATTACATCGTCGAATATATAAATATGAAGATATAAACCTTAATATTTTACCATTTGGACAACAACATTTTGACTTGATACAAATATTCAAATCTTTCATGCAGTAAGGAACACAACATGGTTCAAGTAGACCTATATATGTTGTTAAGAGTACATGTATATTGTTGTTGGTCCCCCCTCTACCCCTGTGTCACCTAACATTAATTTTATAATTTTCTTTCATATTCATGTTGTTTTTGTCTCGCTGCGACGAAGGAGCGAAAGTGAGATTAAGGTGTTGCTTTTCCATCGGCCTGTGACAGCTGTCAATCATTTATACCTCCAATGTTAAGTTTTCGTTTTTACACTATTTCTCATCAATTACAAGTGGTAGGACACTCATACTTGGATCATAATTACAACTAACACCCTGCTTACATTATATACTGCAGATGCTAAGTGTGACCTACATTTCATGGTCCATTGACATTGTTTGATGCTGAATTTTGCATTTACCTCCAACGTTAAGTTTTCATTTTTACACTACATGTATTTCTCAATAAGTACTAGTGCTAGGACAATCATACTTGGATCATAGTTACAACTAACACCCTGCATTTCATAATATAATGCAGATGCTGAGTATATTTTTTTTAATTTGTTTTAAAAAAAAATTATTCTTTTTTTTATTTTTTATTTATTTATTTTTTTTTTTTTTGTTATTTTTAAAAAAAATTTTTTTTGTATTGTATTATATTGTATACAAGAACACACATTGGACATTTGAAATGATCTGACATGTCTGTAAGGAAATTCAATGTAATTCTACCAGCTACAGGAGGCCTTTTGCACAGTGGACTGGATCCTTAGTTAAAATAATTGGTATAGATTTCCTGTTAGTCTGGGCCTCTGAGGTAATCCATTTATTGTTCGAAGAAAGTCAATAACCATTTGAATACTATAGATCTTATGAATTGTTTTATTATCATCTACAGGTAACTTTCTTTTTTATCATTTAAATTTTTGTTTAATTTAAAAAAAAAGAATATTTTCTTGTCATTGTATTTTAATTTTTTTCTCTCCAATGTGTGTATTAACGGTCAAAACAGACATGGCGAGACATATCATTCCGAGGTATTCTTGTTTATAAAAAACTATCACTATCAGATCTTTTTATGCCCCTGCCAATTTCAATGGGGGGCATATAGTATCACAGCTGTCCGTACGTATATATGTTTGTACATGTGAAAATGGTTTCTGACTTATTTAAACCAAATTTGTTGTGTGACTTCACATTCAGGTAATACAGGTCAAGTTCTTATTTCTTTCCAGGTCTGATGATGTTTTATTGAGTTATGCCCCTTTTTGGACTTGAATTATTGACAAATGTCAAGAAATTGGTTTCCGCTTGATATCTCTTGAAGGATTTAATGGATTTGATTCATATTTGGTAGAAAGATGTATGGTGATAAACTACAGCTCAAGTTTGATTTCTATCAAAATCCCTGCATATTAATTTGGTGTTCTGGGCTGCGATTGGCTGATATTTTCCGACTTCTAAGTCTTTATTTATGGACCAATGTCAAGTTCGACAGTGGATGGAATTGGCGCATGTTAATTAGGTGATCTGGACTCTGATTGGCTGATGGTTTCCAACCTCTAAAATCTTTATTGATGGACTGATTTTGATGAACTTGATATTTGGTTTTTTATTGATATCTACAATTGTAGTTACAAAGCGGGGGTATCTGTGTCCCAATGATGTATTTCTAGTTCTTTTCATTATCGTTAATTTATATTCACATATTTATGTATAAATTAGTTTACTTTTGCCATGTGTTATTTATAGTATGACTTGGAGAAGAACACCACAAACATTATGCTTTTAAATTAGTTCTTATCCCTTTTCTATTGTTGTTCACCAATGTTTTGTTTACACTTTGTATATAAATTCAGAAATAAGATGTTTAAACTAGAAGCCAGGTACTGTTGTCACCTGATTTGAAATCTAGGTTTTCCCACCCCAGTTTATTTTCACATAAAGACCATGTTAGTGCCTTAATTGAAAACATCATTAGTAATTTACATATTTTGTGTACATGAAGCTTGTTTCATAGTTACCATGGAGTTTGTAGATTTCTGCAATATAGTTGATTGAGTTGGTAGTATCTTTTGTCAGTAAAGCTCCATCGTATTGCATCTGACTATCAATCCAGTGGTCATGAGTTTGAATCCTGACCAGGCCAGTTTCTATAATGTCAGATTGATATTTGACATTGTGTCCTATTGTCATTTGTCTCTCACTGTTAATTCAAATTGGAATGTAATCTGTTACTTGGGGAGATGGGTGTGTTCAAGTATTGATAAACCTTCCAGGGTCCCAGGAAACAGTGATAAGTTAAACTGATCATCTGTTAGCCCTCGATGGCATAAAAAGTTACGTTAACTCTCAGTCAATATTATATTTTTGAAGCTTTATTAAATTTCAGGAAATTATAATAACAACATTAAAGAGTCAGGGATTTGTCACGCTTATGTGTGGAGATGGTACAAATGATGTAGGGGCCCTGAAACATGCACATGTGGGTAAGTACAACACAATAGCTGTTAGTTATATGCTTGATTGCAAAGAAATTTTAGCGCTCGTATGAACAGCTTTCGAGTCCGCTTCCTAAGTAGATCCATTTTTTTTTGAGAGGCATTTGGTTGAGCTTGGGATTTAAACCACAACCTCTGGCATGTGCAGTGGTCTTAACATAAGAGTCAGTAAACAGCATAAAATGTAATAACAACATTTTGATCATTTCAGGATCTGCTGCTTGAAATGACCTTGCTTATCCTAAGCCTCTAGGTTTCAGCAATTTTAGAACGAAATTTTATGTTAAAAAACAATGTAAATCAAAATTATATATATAATAAAATGAATTGAAACAAATGGATTTTTAACAATATCATCTATCAATTGTTGGTCACCTATGTTGTTTACATTATTATGATTGACACCTATACCCAATGTGTAACCTGATGTATTACAGGTGTAGCACTATTGGCTAATGCACCAGAGAGGATGCCAGAAAGGAAAAAGAGACGTGAGGAGGTAAGGTTGCTATTAAGATATAGGCTAAAAATTAAAAATTACATTAATCTATAACACACACTCACAAGGTCAAATCAGTCAAGAAAATAGACTATCTCTACCCCTGCAAGATCAGGATTTATTTGTATGTAAAGGAAATAAATGCTAACACTTGCCGGGCCCAATTAGCTCAGTCATTAGCTCATCTGACTGTCAATCCAGGGGTCATGAGTTTGAATCCCTTTCTGGCTACAGTCTCCACGACGATTGATATATGACATTGCGACTCAGTGTCATTCATCTTTCACCGCTGATTCAAGTGGGAAAGTTTTCAGTTACTTGCAGAGATCGGTGTCCTAGATTGGGTTAACTTTATGGTCTTTTAGCCCTCGATAGCATAATAATGACTATATACTAATATCCCCCACAAGGTCAGCATTTACCAGTCTGTTAGGGAAAAATACTTTTAATTGGAATGGATTGATCAGTCCGTAAAGGAAATAAATATGACCTCTAACCCACACAAGGTCAGGATTTATCAGTCTGTGTCATTAAGGAACTAAACTAAACTATTCTTAATTTTTTTCTGGTAGACAATGTTGATAAAACAGACAAATATTAAAAAAGTAACCTTTATTTAAAAAAACTCCTATAGCCTGTACAAGATGGGGAGGCAGGACCTTCATCAGCCAATCAAATTGCAGAGAAAATGGCAGCCAGAGGTCAAGGCAAAGCCAGCGGTAGGGCAGCCAAACAGAGGGCCATAGCCAGGGGAGATAATATGGCCCCTGCACAGGTACATCTACGTTAATCTGTTAAATAAATGGTAGAATTTTACATTTGTGCACATTTATTAGTGTACTTTTGCTTATTTGTTAAATAAATTCAGTAATAAATGAGCATGCATGTAAGATCCTCTATATAATAATTTCCCTTAAAATAAGAAATGGAATGGTGTAATACAAGCATTGGAGACATTTATAAAAAAGGGGTGAAGCATGTCCATCATGTATCTAACCTACATTGAACTGTATGCATGGTTGGTGAGGTCATGATCCTGTCTCTTAATGTATTCATTATTTATTAGATGTTTGGTTGTACATTTGTAACTGATTATCTTGGATTTACAAGGTTCTACAATTCCTATTCATTCCCATTACGTATACATGTACATCGAATAATTAATTAACATACCATATTTGTATATACTATGATTACAAAAAACAATATTCCAATTACTTAATGAATATTCTATTTACTTCATGAATATTTAAATTACTTTACGAATATTTATATTGTTTCATGAATATTCAAATCATTATATGAATATATACTTACATGAATATTCAAATTACTTCACATGATGAAATCTTCCTACATACCTGTTATACAGTATTGGAATACATGTACATGTTATTGAGATTGGTTGGATATCTTTATACAAGACACTTCTTAAAACATTTGCAAAAAAAACACCCAACAAAAGTAAGTTGACATATTGTTGATTTCAGAAAAAGTTACAGAACATGATGAGGGAGATAGAGGAGGAGGAGAAAGCGGCGGTTGTGAGACTTGGGGATGCCAGTATAGCCTCACCGTTCACGTCCAAACTGTCAACCATCATGTGTAGTAAGTAGCAATCTGTCATAATTACAGGTTTAACTAAATTACAGCCAGGCCCAGTTGATAGTGTGTCTGACTATCAAATCTGGGGTCATGAATCTCATCTAGCTGCAGCCTTAGTGATGATTTATATACAAAATTGTGTCTTATTGTCATTTGTATCTAACTACTGGTTCAAGTGGGAAAGTTATAATTTATTTGCGGAGATGGGTGTACTCAAGTACTGGTTATTGTCCTAGGATCCTGAGAAAGAGTAGTTAGGTCGACCTTTTCGCCCTCAATGGCATAAGAATAATGCTAAACATTCAAACAACACATTAATTACAATACAGGACTGGTAGTTTGCTATATAATCAGTACTCTGTATTTCATATAATTAATCGGGAACGTTTTACTATATATTAATTTCAGTTTGCCTTTAATAAAGTAGAGATCTCTTTCTATATTTCAGTAAGTTTGCCATATAATCAAGCAATGGCCCTGTACTCTCTATATTTCAGTTTGCCATATAATCAAGCAAGGGCCCTGTACTATATATTTCAGTTTGCCATATAATCAAGCAAGGGCGCTGTACTCTTAATTCCAGTTTGCCAAATAATCAAGCAAGGGTGCTGTACTCTAAATTCCAGTTTACCATATAATCAAGCAAGGGAACTAATCAAGCAAGGGTGCTGTACTCTAAATTCCAGTTTACCATATAATCAAGCAAGGGAACTGTACTCTAAATTCCAGTTTGCCATATAATCAAACAAGGATGCTGTACTCTATATTTCAGTTTGCCATATAATCAAGCAAGGGCACTGTACTCTAAATTCCAGTTTGCCATATAATCAAACAAGGATGCTGTACTCTATATTTCAGTTTGCCATATAATCAAGTACTCTATATTTCAGTTTGCCATATAACCAAGCAAGGGTGCTGTACTCTATATTTCAGTTTGCCATCTAATCAAGCAAGGGCGCTGTACTCTAAATTCCAGTTTGCCATATAATCAAGCAAGGGCCCTGTACTCTTTATTTCAGTTTGCCATATAATCAAGCAAGGGCGCTGTACTGTATATTCCAGTTTGCCATATAATCAAGCAAGGGCGCTGTACTCTATATTCCAGTTTGCCATATAATCAAACAAGGACGCTGTACTCTATATTTCAGTTTGCCATATAATCAAGCAAGAGTGCTCTACTCTATATTTCAGTTTGCCATATAATCAAGCAAGGGCCCTGTACTCTATATTTCAGTTTGCCATATAATCAGGCAAGGGAGCTGTACTCTATTTTCCAGTTTGCCATATAATCAAGCAAGGGTGCTGTACTCTATATTTTAGTTTGCCATATAATCAAGCAAGGGCCCTGTACTCTATATTTTAGTTTGCCTTATAATCAAGCAAGGGCCCTGTACTCTATATTTTAGTTTGCCATATAATCAAGTAAGGACCCTGTACTCTATATTTCAGTTTGCCATATAATCAAGTAAGGACCCTGTACTCTATATTTCAGTTTGCCATATAATCAAGCAAGGACGCTGTACTCTAGTCACCACCTTACAGATGTTCAAGATTTTAGCCCTAAATGCCCTGATTCTGGCGTACAGTCAGAGTGTGTTGTACCTGGCCGGGGTGAAGTTCAGCGACACACAAGCCACGATGCAGGGTCTGCTGCTGGCTGGGTGTTTCCTCTTTATATCAAGATCTAAGGTAACAGCTCTTTATTGAGGATAATTGTAAGTTTGTACTTTAATTTATTTAAGCTAGATAGCGAAGAAAGCTCAAAGCTCATATGAACAGCTCTCTATAAAATCATATGAAACTTTGCATGTGGATAGAGGGCAATAAGAAGATAAATTGCAGGTCATTTTATTTTTTCAGTCAGTTATAATTTGTAGATAATATGGCAACAAAAAAGGTAAATTACAGATACAACCTGTATCATGTGGTAGCACAAAAAGTATCCAACCTACATTTGTTGAAACTTGTCATGTGGATAGAAGGCAATAAAGTGATCATGCACATCATTTTGTGACTTTTTCAGTTGGACTAATATTGTAGTTGCTATGGTAACACAATTGATAAACCGGAAGGGGACTTGCTTGCTTGCACAACTCCAGTGTCTTGTTTTTTGAGAGGCCATTGGGTCAATCTCGGTATCGAACCTGCAACATCTAGCATGAGCAGCCAACACTATCCACTTCAAAGCCCAGTTTTAAATAATATTTTAGAACTCTTTGAAGGATATACATTTCAACATCACTGTAATTTTTTTAAATGGAAACTCAATAATTATAGGCACATGGAAAGTTATATAAATAAAGCATCTTAGGACTCTCTCAGTTTTTGCCATAAAAAATATATCTCTTGCTTGAATAATTTACGAATTTTACAAATTTAATTTCTGTGTTTTTCTTTTTCAGCCATTAAAATATTTATCGAAACAGCGCCCTCTACCGAACATTTTCAACTTTTATACCATACTCACTGTACTGTGTCAGTTTGCCGTTCATTTTGTGTCCTTAGTTTACCTCACTCAGGAGGCCCAGTTAATGGTACCAAGGTGTGTAGGTTTCATTAATTACTGTTTTATATTTCCCTTGTCACTCAAACAATAGTAATGAGGCATTAAGTGTTACCCCCCTTTGTTTGTGCGTTTGTTCATCCATTCATTGGTCCGTCCGAAATTTTTTCCGATCAATAATTTTTGAAAGGATCTTTGTTTTTAAGTAATTTTTGCAGTGTAGCTGTATGTAAATTATAAAATTCAGGCCAAGTTCAGTATTTGTTAATGTCAGTCAAATTTTATGACATTATTTTTATTGCTTAATTTTTGGTAAAAAGTTGGTTTCTGATCCATAGCAGGGGCATTCTTGTCAACAGACACCTGTATAGTTTTTTATCAAACTGTTATGCTTGTTTTTATGACCCAGAGAGATAGGGGTCTTGTATAAATAATATTTAGTACAGCAAATGATCCTGTTGTCTTGATTGACAACATTAGTGCAACTCATCTTGTGTGTCGTACATGGTACAATGATCCAAGAAGCCAGAGCCACCTTCCCTCTCAACCCAGCTTGTTTCAGATGTTTCATATGGCATAAAGTTTTATATTTACTTACGGAAAGGACAGTATTTCAAATCAGATTAATACAAAATGTAACGGCAGTCTTTCTGCACAAACAAAATTGGCTATCATGATTACAATGCCCCCTTCATTCCAATAATGATGAACCATTCCGTCAAACATACTTTTTAATATTAATAAAGATGATTATTTTTATTGTTGGTTTAAAGTTTGATATTTTTCCATTTATCTTTCCATTTATCTGATGAAAGAATGCTAATTAGAACTATATAAAAAGAACAGAATTTAAATTATACTTGCATGTATCTTTTAATTCTTTGTTTTAACATAAATGATGTTTTAATTTTTCAGTGAAGGCAAAGTTGACCTGGAAGCAAAATTTTCACCCAACATTCTCAACACCACTGTTTATATAATATCCATGTCATTACAAGTGTCTACATTCGCAGTAAACTACAGGGTAAGCTTTTTGCAAACTACATATAAACACATTCATAAACTACAGGGTAAACCTTTTTAAACTACATGAACACATTCATAAACTACAGGGTAAACCTTTTTAAACTATATAAACACATTCATAAACTACAGGTTAAGCCTTTTTAAACTACATAAACACATTCATAAACTACAGGATAAGCCTTTTTCTCCCGATCTGAAGGATTCAAGTGGCATATATGCTTTATATTTCTGTTCATCTGAATAATGATGTCCACTTTCTAACTAAAATAATTTAAATTCAATCTTTACCAAACTTGCTCAGATTTATTGGCATAATTTCTATGTCAAGTTTGACAACCAACCCAATAACCTTGGTAATGCCAGAGTTATGACCCTTGAATTGTTTGAAATTGGCAGAAATACTGATGTAACCTCACTAACTGGATTAATTATAATCCAATATTTACCAAATTTGGTCTGATACAATGTTTATTGGCAAAATGTGTAAATTCAAATTTGTGAAATTGGCAATACATGTGTCAGATCTAGAGCATTTGTCAGATGAGGTTACATTTTCTCATTGTAAACTTCATCAACAGTCATACACGTAAGAGTACATAATTTTTAAAACATGTTTTAGTTTACTGGGAAACAACACTGTAGCTATGTAGTGTTGTTAATTTGGCACATGATGAAAACTTGAAAGTAATTATTGGCGATCAAATTTGAAAACTAATCTACTTTTTATATTTAATTTAATTGCAATCTTTTACATTAACAGTTACAAAAGATGATTTATTAATCAGCTTCGTAATGCTATATTTTGAGTTCAGATTGATTTTTGAAATATTGGTTTAAATGAAAATGGGCGAATTTGAAAATAATGTTCATTTTTCACTATATTTCAGTTCTCCTATATTTGACTACATCTAGTTTTCAATAAAAGATGTTAATGATCTGTATTCCGACTACACATAATTTTTTCACTCATTAGTAGTTCTCATGTACTCCTTATCCATACCAGACCACATATACTGCCACTCAATACCAGTACACAGGTACTCCTCATCCATACCAGACCACATACACATATACTGCCACTCAATACCAGTACACATGCACTCCTTATCCATACCAGACCATATACACATAATTATATTGCCACTCAATTCCAGTACACATGTACTCCTCATCCATACTAGATCACATACACATGTACTGCTACTCAATACCAGTACACATGTACTCCTCATCCATACTAGATCACATACACATGTACTGCCACTCAATACCAGTACACATGCACTCCTTATCCATACCAGACCATATACACATAATTATATTGCCACTCAATACCAGTACACATGCACTCCTTATCCATACCAGACCACATACACATATACTGCCACTCAATACCAGTACACATGCACTCCTTATCCATACCAGACCACATACACATATACTGCCACTCAATACCAGTACACATGCACTCCTTATCCATACCAGACCACATACACATATACTGCCACTCAATACCAGTACACATGCACTCCTTATCTATACCAGACCATATACACATATACTGCCACTCAATACCAGTACACATGTACTCCTTATCCATACCAGACCATATACACATATACTGCCACTCAATACCGGTACACGTGCACTCCTTATCCATACCAGACAACATACACATAATTATATTGCCACTCAATTCCAGTACACATGTACTCCTTATCCATACCAGACCATATACACATATACTGCCACTCAATACCAGTACACATGCACTCCTTATCCATACCAGACCATATACACATAATTATACTGCCACTCAATTCCAGTACACATGTACTCCTTATCCATACCAGACCACATACACATATACTGCCACTCAATACCAGTACACATGCACTCCTTATCCATACCAGACCATATACACATAATTATACTGCCACTCAATTCCAGTACACATGTACTCCTTATCCATACCAGACCATATACACATAATTATACTGCCACTCAATACCAGTACACATGCACTCCTTATCCATACCAGACCATATACACATATACTGTCACTCAGTACCAGTACACATGCACTCCTTATCCATACCAGACCATATACACATAATTATACTGCCACTCAATTCCAGTACACATGTACTCCTTATCCATACCAGACCATTACACATAATTATACTGCCACTCAATACCAGTACACATGCACTCCTTATCCATACCAGACCATATACACATATACTGTCACTCAATTCCAGTACACATGTACTCCTTATCCATACCAGACCATATACACATATACTGCCACTCAATTCCAGTACACGTGCACTCCTTATCCATACCAGACCATATACACATAATTATATTGCCACTCAATTCCAGTACACATGTACTCCTCATCCATACTAGATCACATACACATGTACTGCTACTCAATACCAGTACACATGTACTCCTCATCCATACTAGATCACATACACATGTACTGCTACTCAATACCAGTACACATGTACTCCTCATCCATACTAGATCACATACACATGTACTGCTACTCAATTCCAGTACACATGCACTCCTTATCCATACCAGACCACATACACATGTACTGCCACTCAATACCAGTACACATGCACTCCTTATCCATACCAGACCACATACACATATACTGCCAATCAATACCAGTACACATGTACTCCTTATCCATACCAGACCACATACACATATACTGCCAATCAATACCAGTACACATGTACTCCTTATCCATACCAGACCACATACACATATACTGCCAATCAATACCAGTACACATGTACTCCTTATCCATACCAGACCACATACACATATACTGCCAATCAATACCAGTACACATGTACTCCTTATCCATACCAGACCACATACACATATACTGCCAATCAATACCAGTACACATGTACTCCTTATCCATACCAGACCACATACACATATACTGCCAATCAATACCAGTACACATGCACTCCTTATCCATACCAGACCACATATACTGCCAATCAATACCAGTACACATGCACTCCTTATCCATACCAGACCACATACACATATACTGCCAATCAATACCAGTACACATGCACTCCTTATCCATACCAGACCACATACACATATACTGCCAATCAATACCAGTACACATGCACTCCTTATCCATACCAGACCACATACACATATACTGCCAATCAATACCAGTACACATGCACTCCTTATCCATACCAGACCACATACACATACACTGCCACTCAATACCAGTTCACATGCACTCCTTATCCATACCAGACCACATACACATATACTGCCACTCAATACCAGTACACATGCACTTTTTGTCCAAACCAGATCACATACACATATAATGCCACTCAATACCAGTACACAGTCATGCACTTCTTATCCATACCATACCACATACTGCCACTCAATACCGGTACATGTGCACTCCTTATCCATACCAGACCATATACACTGCCACTCAGTACCAGTACACATGCATTCCCACTCACAAGTGTTGACAGATGAGAAACAAATTATATTACATTTAAACAAATAGTCCCGAACATTATTAAAATTTTACATTGCAATCTATCACAATGGTCGTGTTATTTTTAATTATTAAATATTTTCGTTTCAGGGAGAACCATTCATGGAAAGTTTACGCAACAATAAGCCATTACTATACAGTCTGGCTGTGTCGGGGGGTACTATAGTGGGACTAGCTAGCGGTTTAATGCCCGAGGCAACTGAATATTTCGAACTTGTACCATTACCAAATGAGGTGAGTGATAAAGAGTCTGACATTTATAATGCCAAAACCAGGTTTAATTTAGAAAGAAAATTTGTGTTATGATAGATTATTATTCCCATAGTAATTATAAGGATCCTCCATGGTTAGGTATAAGGTGCCATGTCAAGGTCACTTACCTCTCAGCGCCGATGCCTTGGGCTCAAGTCTCTCGCGGACCAAAAACTTTCTGTGAGAAAGTTTTGTCAGTTATTTGCAGAAGGACAGTAATTCTACCCATATCCATTATGAGGTCTTCCGCTACAAATAAAACTGGTTATACTACATTATATAAAACATGTAATGTGTTAAAAAATGGTTCTAAACCCCATCAAAAAAAATATATACCAATTAAAAGTAATGAGATTAAAATATATTTAGCACTATTTTTCACAAATGACAACATAGATGCAAAAAAAATTTGCCAATGAGTTAAATAAATTTAATAATAAATGAGCATGAATGTAAGATTCTATTTTATCACATTACTTGGGGGGTACGGGGAAGGAAATTCATACAAACTAGTTTCTGTGAGTCATCGTAAAGTAGTCGGAATCAGGATATTGCTTGGCTATTTCTGCCTAAGTACGAAATATGTAGGCGGAAATGATGTAGCGATGTTCCGATTTAGTCGGAGTCGGAAAGTAGATCAGCATTTTACATATGAGAGCCGAGTTCAAAGGAAAAGACCAAGCAATGAATTGGAAGTGATATTACACTAGGTTAATTTAAAATATGTCAAGGGTTTATTACACTCCTGCGCTGTAAAGTATGTGGTTATATAGAATATTGCATTATAGCAAAATTAAATGTCTAAGTACATGCTGGGTTATACAAGTTTCATATTTACACAATGTAAATAAATTAAATGTAAATTTAAAAAAAACATTGAGTGAGAATTTATCAAAACTGCCATATGTCTCTTAATGCAGCCATTTCTCTTCATTTTCAGTTCAGGAACACCGTACTCAGCGTGGTGGCCGCTGACATTTTTGGAGCCTTCATCATAGATAGAGTTCTAATGTTCCTATTTGGCAGTGGAAAGGTTAAAAGGACGATGATTGTAAATCAACTTAGATATTTTTTAATTTACATAATCATTGAAGTTTTTCATATTTATTTACGAAAGTGCGGAAGGTTGTTTGTAAGATTGTTATGTACGCAGAGTTAGAAAATGAGACAAACGACATGTTTATGTGTATGGGTATATTTTTTTTCCAATTTTGTAGGGAAATTTATTAATGGGAGAAATGGGGACATTGAATGTAAATAAACTGGATAAATGAATAGAGAATGATAAATGAATAGAGTTTAAACCCCTAAGCGATACAAATGTCGCGAGATGGCTCTGGGGCAGGTTAATAATTCTATACATGATTAAAATGATCTAAATTTCAATCGCCATTGCATTGTTTTTGTTATAATTTGGAATACTACCAGGTTATTGTTAATACATTCAATTGGCAAAATATATTTTCCAAAACGTGTTTGTTACCAATATATGCAGTTTGAGAGAAAAAAAAACGACTCGAACTGTCCAAAATTTAACATTCTTAAGGGAAGCGCTTATGAGGTCATTCACTGTAAATTGTTAACAAAATTAATATACATGGATCTCTGTATTCACGTAGCTTCAGCAAGCTTAAAGCAGTCAATTGACGGGGTATTTTTAGCACACTGGAACCTTGTAGTTTCAGAAAACAACCTTTGTAATATAACCACTCCAACCATCGGGGAGTTAGGGACATTAAAAATGGTGATTTTATGTTTGGGGTGAAAAGGACTCTAAGGCCGTTGATATACAGGTACTATTTTAGGATAAGAGAATTGTTTTTTTATAAATGGTTATTAACTCACTTGAGCAAGACTCAGGGTAAGATATTCTGATATTTCTGTGTCCCTCAATATTTAAGTGGTGTGCATTTGAAAAATAATAAAATTTATGTTTCCGTCATTATATCTGAAAGATTAACCAAACAAAATGTCAGAGATAAGAATCAGTTAGCAAAGCAGATATTTCAATACACTGTTTTATTGCAACCCGATATCAAATAATGTTGAAGAAAATAATTAACCAAATGTTTTTACCATTTAAGTTTTAATATTACTTACAAATAATCAGCATCGTTTACACTGACACCGGTTTTGATGTTCGGACATTTCCGTACGCGCTACGTCACCTCTGGAAGCGCTATTAATTAGGTAATCCAGAAAATACCCAAGTATTTACGAAAACAATATCAGATGATCTGGAAAGGCCGATCAAAAACCTTCAAAATCCAATATGGCGGATGCAACACCACCAAAGAAAAAAAGTACGAACATAAACAAACATTTATTAAAAGTTACACAGATGTATATCCTTGCTTTTCGACATCGAGGATGGGGGTGCATTATTGCATTCTGCAAGGTCTGCAATGCAGAAATTATGTTATCTCACGGCGGGATGGGCGATTTGAAAAAACATTGCTACAGAACATCACCCGCTCAACTTGTCAGTCGTCGTCAAGGAAATTATCGACAATGTTTGAGACAACTCAACCAATGGATGAGTTGGTAATTAAATCCCAATAAAGCTTAATTTGAATGTTCAATAAAGCCTCGCTTTTCATCAGTTTATCAGCTTTTTTAATTTATTCTATAAAACTATCACTCAATTCTCATTTTCATCAGGTATTACGAAATATTTCTTAATGAATACATGACTTTTTACCACCGAAAAGTGCTGAAATGCCATCTCAGAGCATCTACAACTTGGAAAAATTTCAGGGGAAGGACCCCCAGATCCTCCGCAAAACACTCGCTTTCGACCAGACTCCTATTTTCAGTAATTAAGGGTTGGCATCTCTGGGTCAATGAGTATACACAGTAAATAGGCATGATGTATTGGTAAAAATAGTTTTAGCCAATTTACAAAATCTTGACATACTTCCTTTAAAGTTGCCATTATTCTGCTAGATTGGAGGAGCAACTGTCTTCACTGTCCTCACATGACAAGGATATTTTACACTTTTAATGGGATCACTCACCTAGTGTTTGTATATCTAAGAAATGATTCAAGGAACATTTATCAGTATTTTAATGCTCAAATATATTGCATATATAAATTACCTAGCACACTTGGTTTGGCAATTCAATTTTTGTATACATAGGTTGAATTGGTCAACTGAACAGTAAAAGGCATGCCTCTTACATAACCACGAAACTTCGTATTGATTTATTTTTATTTTATATCCATGGTGTTTATTATATTTTATCACAGTATCTAGAAAAACAGTTTTTTATTGCAAAATATCTCTTTCATTAAAAATGTCTGTGTTGACAGAAAATGAACAACAAAATTTATATACATGTAGTTGAAAGAAGTTACATCACAAATGTAAATATTATACCATGTATTGTCAGTAAGTATTTACCTAGCACTTGTTAATTTTCGCTAATATGTTTGGGCGTTTAATGGCGTTTTCCATGCAGCTATTCATGAACGCGTTATGATGCCGATATAATGATGTGGTGGTGTCAGTTTATCAACATTTTATATGTTTGGTCACAGAAAATTAATTTATGGATATACACTGAATATTCACGAGTGCCTGGTAAACACTTACGCACAATAGGTAGAAACTCTTGTCAACCTGTTAATGTATGTCCTATTTATTTTGTTAAATCTTAATAATGAGACAATAAAACAAACTGAAAACAATATATTGTGTTGTCATGATAATTTAATATCCATCAACTTGGGCATGTTCTGTTATGTATGTAAACGATGAATAATACATGCACGTTATTGAGACAACGACCCAGTTCAAATAACATTGTATCTACATGGTCTTTAACAGGTAACTATCCCGATGATCGGAGGGTCGTGGGTTCGATCCTCTGCCACGGTTATGTGTGTTGTCCTCGTTAGATTAGCATCCAAATTTTTCTTAAAAAGGGGGAGAGGATTTTAGTTTTTATATCTTTATGAAAATAAAAAGGGCTGGGGCAGCATGAAAATTATGGGACAGGCGGGGGATGATAATCTAGCAATTAATTTATTATGGCCTAACAAGACAACAAGCAGAGCGGATGCATTAATGTCAGCTGGTGCAGTCCTAGTTTTCAACTTCTGCATTAATTTGTTAGTTATGTACATTCAAACCTGTCTTAAGCAGCCAGTCAAGGGAGGGAGCAAAAGTGGCCTTTTAAGACAGGTTGTTGCTTAATACAGGTTAATTTGCTCTAAAGCAAATGAAATGGGAAATAGCATATTTGGCTGTTTAATAAAGGTGACCATGTACACAAGTTTGACTGTACATGGAACTGGACTCTTCCTTCCTGCTGGCATCATATAACATTGATGTGTTGGCACGCCATAAAACACCAGTTAATACATTTCTCCATTGAATACATAACAGAAAAATTTATTGTAGAAATAGTACTGTCACACTGAAGTGTCATGCTCCACATTATTTATACCAAATGAATATGAATGAAATCGAGATCTTATAATGCCCCTACACAGAAAAGTTTATATGACATGGAAATTTTACCTTTAAAATAGCTTTGTTGTCCTCCGTGGCCGAGTGGTCTAAGGCGTCATCTCAAGATCACTTACCTCTCACCACTAAAGTTGTAAGTTTGAGTCCCGCTTGCTCTAAAAACTTTATGTGAGAAAGTTTCCAGTTACTTGCGGAAAGATGGTGGTTCTACTCAGTCTGGCTTAGTCCGAGGCCTTCCTCCACCAGTAAAACTGGACATGCCATATATAACCGGAAAATGTGTTGAAAATGGCATTAAAACCCATTTAAAAAAAATAAAATTAAAAAAGCTTTTACACAACAATATAAAGAAGATTTTAGCAGCCCTGGTAGTCAAACCTGTGTTAATTGGTCACCTCTATTAAGCAACCACTTGTTTTTAAATTTACCAATTTTATAATTTAATTTTAATTACCCTGTATTAAGCAGCCACCTGCCTTAAGGGATTCAGTTATGCTCTTTCCCTTAATGGCTGCTTAAGACAGGGTTGAATCTTCAGACATCTTCATTGAGTTGGGGGTGGGGCATCTTGCAGGTATAATGTTCTTTTGTGTTTATTCAGTTGTCATACTTTCTGTAAAATGTATGAATGACCCTTAAAGTCCATTTTATATCACAAAATGGGACCTTTGAATTATCAACTTGGGTCTTGCGCACAACACGTAATATTATGATTGTAAAATATGCAAAGTTCTATTAAAATCCTTTCATGCAAGACAAAGTTACAAACTGGACACGAAATTTCAGAAGGACAAAAGAATGAATGGATGGATGGACACTGAAATTTCTTTATGCAACCCTATGTAGGTATGAAACTTACTGCAAAGAAAGTGGGCCTAGGGTGACAACAATATCAGCAAATGTTATCTGATTTTTTTATTTTTAACATATTGAATGATTACATAATAAAACAGAAAAAATAAAAAATACCACTTCAAGTAGTAATGCTTCAATCACATGTGTCAAGTAGCAATGCTTCAATCACATGTGCAGCATACTCTACAACCAATCCTCTGTAATTGTGTCAATATAATATACTAGTATAGAAATTTATCAAAATCTTAAATCTTTACTTCAAAATAAAATAAAGGACATGAATGTTATTAACTACAGTTGATTCAAATTTCGTTGATAACTTGGCATGTTCATCGTTGAGCAGGTAACTACCATATTTACATTTTTCTACGCTATTAATTCTTACAATTTCTAATATGTCTGTGAGATTTATATACCTGTCACACTTGTACTGATGACCTAAATTTCATATACGTACAGCAGTTCTCAGTTAACTGCTAGATTATCATCCCCGCACAAACCCCTCATTTCCATGCCAACCCGACCTTTTTATTTAAAAAAAAAAGAAATCAATCCTCCCCACTCCCCTCTTTTAAGAAATATTTGGATGATAATGTAGTAATTAATTTATAATGTCCTAAACATCAATAATGTCACAACTGTGCCTTTTTTTGTTGTAAAACTTTGACATAAATTGCAATATTTAGCAAATATTATATTACATGTACATAACTGTGAAGTATATAAAAGTTTAATTTAGAAACACATTCTGTTAAAATGACATTGTACTGATTATATAAATTCTTGTTTTGACTATAATTTGACAAAGTGTGGCCAACTGTGAGTGAATGAGTAATAGGGCTGTGATACAGCCTTAGACCAGTTTCTTAACCCATTAATGTATCACAGTTTTAAATTTATTTACATCAATCTTGCAACTTTGACAAATCATGGTCTAAATCTTCTTCTAGAACCAGCACTAATCATGTGCGGATAAAGTGTCTTTCTCAAGGACACCACACATAGCCATGGCAAAGGATCAAACTCACGAATCCCTACACCCAAATCATGGGTCTGATGCTCTACCACTAGACCGTACACTCGACAGTATTGCATTATACAATGTATTAAAATACACTGAAGAATAAATTTAAAGTAAGTTTTGTGAGGATTTGTCAAATCTGTCAAAAATAACACAAGTAAGTTTATCTGGATATGAATTGTTCCATTTTGTAACAAAACCTGTAATTAAACCTCCAATAAAATTTATATATGGTACTGTAATGGTTTTAGACACTATCCACAACGTTTGTTCACATTTTTGATACAGTCTGTTATTTTTTTTTTCCAACCTGCTGTGAATGTTTTTATTTTTCCAACATGCTGTGAATGTTTTTATTTTTTCAACCTGCTGTGAATGTTTTTATTTTTCCAACATGCTGTGAATGTTTTTATTTTTTCAACCTGCTGTGAATGTTTTTATTTATTCAACCTGCTGTGAATGTTTACATTTGTCCTACCTTCCTAGAAAGTTAACTATTAATTATGGCTATGTTAGTTTACATATTAAGGTCTCATGCTGTGGGAATTCCTTTATCAACTCTTCTCTCTTCCCTTCAATCCAGTCCTCAAATTCAAATCCTGTAGTAAACAAATAAAAAAGTCAGTCGTTATTATCATTTGTAATACATGTTTACTGAAATCACGTAAATAATCCTGGTGTTTACTATTACAAATTCTTTAATGGGGTTTAACACCATTTGTAACACATTACAGGTTACATGTGGCATCTATTTGTTTGGTGGTGGAGATGAACCTCAGATCCATACACATGAATTTACACGTGTAAAATCACAATTCATTTTACAAGCCCATGCAACTTTCATTAATTTTTCAGTTATATCTCAACTGTGTCTACTTGAGACAGTAGTCACACTGGAGTATCATGCTACGGACACATGGTATGATACCCAATCCAGTCACATTATATGGAAATCAGGCCAACCAAACCTAGAATTATCCTCTTAATGCTCAGCACCAAGCGAGAAAGCTTCTAGTACCATTTTTCAAGTCTTTGGTATGACCTGGCGGCATGTGAGGCAGATGCTCTACCAGCTAGGACCACCGCTGCAGTTTTAGTTACAATGTCAAAACGTGTAAGAGGCACATGTATCTACATTACAGTTTGATACATTCAATTTTGTGGAGTAACAAAATTTCATTCTATAGCCAAAAACGTCAGTGTGACATCAGTCTAAGGTAGTAATATTACTTGCAGTTCAAGGTCAGAACACGTGACCATGGTGGAGGATCAAACACATTGACATTTCTAATTATCATCTGCTCAATTAATACATGTATATTAAAATGCTGGCAAGACTTAGACCTTAAAGTTACTAAGAACCATCCTACAAAATATGATCAAACTAACAAGATATCTATTTTGTTTTCAGGAGCAATAAACTGAAATCGATGTGTAATATAACGAGAAATAAATACAAATAATTGACATTGGAATATTGTATATGTAACAGATATATTGCTATTTTATTAGAGTGAATTTTTATAATTCTTTAAGTTACATTTACAAACAGGTAGTTTCTGACACCCAAAATCATTTAGTTAACAATGTTTTAAAGAGCAAAAGTGGCCTTTTAAGACAGGTTGTTTTGCTCTGAAAGCATAGAAATGGCAAGTAGCAAATGTGGTTGCTTAAGAGAAGTGGCAGTTCAAAAGAGATGACTGCTTACAGATTTGACTGTACATGTATGTGGAAGCTCATGAGGTATATTTTTTACCATTTGCCACATGAGATATAAACATGTGAAACTCTGTACATCAAACTTACCTTTATTTACTGGGCATGCTTACTTATCTTAGCTCGATTGCAAAGTAAGCTCACAGCTTTTTATGAATTGCTCCCCTACACCCCCACCCCCCTGAGTTCCAGTACTGAGCAGTTTTGAAAGATCATCAGATTAAGCCTTGGATTGAACCCATGACCTCTAGCATGAACAGTCAACACCCTTTCTTTTCATCTTCAACTATTGAGGAATTTCAGAAATAATGCTCGTACTTAACTGTCCATACACATGCCACACTCTAATTCAAATGTTATGGTTACCTGGCATAACAACTGCACTGTACAGGCTGTATTTGGCATCGTCAACCAGTTCTGCGCTGTACCATGTGTCATGGGGCACCACAACCTGTGCAATGCATTCAGGGTTATTGACAACATCTCCCAACACGTAACTGTCATGTGTACCATCACCTCGGATCATATGTATCTAGACAATGTATGACAAGAAGTTAAAACAAAGTGGAACCACCAGTATGAATTCTCATTTAACTTTAATTTTTTCAACTCAATTTTTTACCTCAATTGTGAAACAAGTTATTACAACTTAGACAAATCACGCGCGAGGTCTTCCTGGGTAGAGACAGCATCAAGCATATGCAGATAAAGTGTCTTGCTCAAGGACACGAAACATAGCTGTGGCGGAGAATCCCACGACCCTCTGATCCTGGCTCCATACTCTACCACACGGCCCTCTACATTAAGTCCTCCCAGGGTAATCTTGTTTCCGCACAAGTGACGGCAAAAATATGACCACTGTTGGTCATGCACACCAAAAGAAGTAACTTATTGAGTATTGGATATAAATATTAAAGTGATGTTCTGTAGCTCTATAAATATCAATTCTGGTTTCATTTTTTGTATTCAATTTTTTTTTTTTCCCAATCTGTATGCTTGCTGCTGTAAATGGAGAGCAAGCTGGTCAACAGTATACTGACTAGTGTTTGTTTGTAACAATGTTTTTGTACACAAAATAAAGTTTGTATTTGGTATTAAGGATAATAAATGCAGATGCCACAACTTTGTTCATCTTCCAACATGTCTCATCTTAGCTTATATTCAATAAACAATGAATTTTCGGCCTGTTATACATGACTGTTTTTGTAGCAAGTTCCAGAACATGTAAGACTCAGAGCTTCATAACAGATAATCAGTTAATCTAACCATTCTTTTCTCGGATCCTGAAAGGTTAACCAGTACTCAAGCACACCAATCACCACAAGTAACTGATAACTTTCCCACTTGGATCAATGGCGAGAGACAAATGAAATGCAACGTGGTATATCAATCATCATGTCAACTGTTGCCGGGCAGGGATTCACATAATGACCCTTGGATTGGTAGTCAGATGCACTACCAACTGAGCTAACCTGGCCCAGCCTTTTGAGTAGAACCAGTACTGGACCAAAATTCATCAGTATGTTGAGTCTGAGATTTACACTCAGACTAAAATTGAACAAGCAAATAATTATATCTTTACTAGAAACAAGCAATTTTAATAATTATTTAACAGAAAATATTACATGACAACAGATTTCACCCATTCTTGTATATTTACATGGTCCTTCAAAATGTAAGATTTTGAAGTCTGGGTTTGATTTTCAGTCTCAAATTAATGATGAATTTAGGCCCAGTGTGTTGCTATTGCTATTGATAGGAAATCAGGAAGAGTCTGGGATCAAACCCACCACTTATTGCATGTGTGGCCAACACTATCGGATGCATAACATCACCTCCATTCTTGTATATAATGAATACACATTACCTTAACCCTCCCTCCAGCGTGCCAGAAGAAACCTTCATCAGACAGATGTTTATGCCACTTGACACAGTGTGGAGCTGGCAGTAAGAAGTAGATACTCGTGCCAGATGCACGGGGACCAGAATGACTGAAATATATATATAATTTATGTACAATGAAATTTACCTTAAAGCTTTTCAACCGAGTTTAAAGGGAATATGTCAGGATTTTTGAAAATGTTAAATTGGTCACAAACTCACGACCTCAGTGATGAGAGTTATGTGATCGCTCCATTTACACGACTTATCACCAGTGGGATTATTACTAGCTTTGTGTCGTTTCTAACAAGCCATGATGCAACTATATGATTGGTTCCTTCACGATTTCATGAAGGATACATTATCCTATTGCAAAGCTAGTTTCATGCAAATACCGTTTTGATAGGACGTAACGTTAGCTGTATTTTACTCTGTTTTTTTCAAATAAAATGACATAGAGCTAGCATAATTTCTCATGGGTGATGGATGGACAGTATCGGAATTGACATCCGTGGGTATCGGACGATGCCATAAACTCAACTCTGAATATATGGGGAAGTAGAGATAAGGTCTTGTAATGTTAACAGCATAGTGGATTCCAGGAATTATAAGATGCACTGACAACCATTGTATAACTGAAATACTGTTTAAACAATAAATGTCACTGGTAAGTATCATTTGCCCCCACACCTCCCCACCACCCTAGTAGTCCAAATAAAAGGACATATTTTATAGGTAGGAATTTAAATCTATATTAAGAGTTATAAACTAAAGTTACAGACTAGACACACACAACTTCATATATCTTTATCTTTAAGTCAGACAAGACAAGAGGAAGAAAAGCAATCAGAAATGTTCACATGAACCTTTTGGGTATGGTGAGTTAAAAAAGGAAGAAAAAAGTAGTCAACAATGGAAATACACCACTCAAAAGCCAGACTGTGTTGAGTTACCTGGTTTTAGATACAAAGGCCACTTGTCTGTCTGCCTTCCACTCCTCCTTGAAAGCCCCATAACCAGACGGATGGGGTACAAGTCCAAGCTGTGTCTTTAAACGTTCTATATCTCCCTCACTCATACTTTGCTACTTACACGAATACTGCAAAGTTTACTGAAATATTAGATAAATCAAATATGTAATTTTTACACACATGTATGTAACCATGTATAAATATGTACACCCTCAAACCTAAAAATAATATAACTACCTTTGATTGCTTCTACTTAATATGAACATCGAATTGAAAAGTTAAGTGGGAATGAAATGGGAATTTGAATTTCGGTATTGAAACTACCCTCCAGCCCTCCAGTTTGAAAAACATATTATTTTTCCCCATATTCTTCAAGCCTGAATTTCAACTAAGTTTTTTGTTGCCTTCTTTGCACCCAATGTGTTCTCTCCCATCACACAGCCCCCTCCCCAAACAAAACATTTCCTGGATCTGCACTTGTCAGTGGCACAAGACCAGTTTTTGATCATTCAACAGCCACATTAAAATTATCAAAAATTAACAAGGCACAGAATCGTCAGAGGTCTTACGATTATACAACTAATAACTTGTGTATGTTTGGTTTTGCTCTAACAATAATCGCAGGAGCCAGAGGGCGCAAACTATGCAATTCCTGATTAATCAACAGCCACATAGCCAGCCCAGGTTACCAAAGTCAGTAGCGCATCTGTTTCTAGGGGACAGGCCAATTCAGGGGCAGATCCAGGATTTCAGTTAGGAGGGGGCAATATACATCATATAAATTAGTGGCGAATGCAGTATTTCAGCTTAAAGGGGGTGGACTAAGGCGGCACAATACAAAAATCTGGGATGGCGGAGGGGGGAAGGTTAAAGAGTAGATCCAGCATTGCAATAAGTGAATTAGATATAGATGTTCTAACCATTTTAACTTTTTTTTAATATTCAGGAAATCACCAGAGCTGGTGTCAACATACATTTTATATATATATGGTGTCAACATACATTTTATATATATATGGTGTCAACATACATTTTATATATTGTGTCAATATACATTTTATATATATACTTATGTATATATTTAGCTATATACCGGTTCTTAAGAAAATAAATTTAGTAATTCCCAATTTTTACTCTTTTGGGGCCCCTCCTGACCCCTTAACCCTATGCCTCATAGAGACGACTTTTCACGCCTGTATCGAGAGCCTCTCAGAGACGACTTTTCACGCCTGTATCGATAGCCTCTCAGAGACGACTTTCCACGCCTCTATCGATAGCCTCATGATCACGACAATTCACGCCCGTGTATTTCAATCGCAAAAATAACACACATCAACTTCATTTTCCGCGACAGGAAGTTTACATTTGTGTAAAATAACATTTCCCCAAGTAAAATTACCCATGACATCATAGTGTTACTATTTAAAGTTTTTATAAAAATAGCGTCCAATCGAACATACGGGTCAAGCGTGATCAAGCAAGGTCATCGCCCAGTCGCATTATGTAAAGTGCTAGAATTTTCCATGATTTGCGCGGGAATCTAAAAATAAATCAGGGTCAAATACAATTTTCTGAAAACAGAAGCAGTCTATTTTCGTGTTTTTGGAAATGTGCATCCCGCGTGACCTTTGGCAGAAAATAAAACTATGTTTACACGCAGCTGACTTTCGGCACACTTTTGAAGTTGTTGTGTTTTCACAGCTGACACAAATTCATGGGTAAATCGCGGTGTCATACTGACCAAACAGGGGGCAATAAATCACTGATAACGGTAAGATTTTGCCAATTAAGAAAGATCAAATAAGAATCCCGCTGTGTTTGAAAGATCGAACAATTTTTTTTCAATCGGGTAGTTAATTAGAAACATACCCGCATACTCGCAAATAGATTTATAAATTATCGCTTCACAAGCAGATTGATTGTATTTTCAAAATAAATAAAATTCTTACCGTATTAAAATGAAAATATGTTTTCTCGCTAGTATGGTAATTGATGGGATAATTTTTAATAAAGATTCATATTATTTCCGTAGCATACGCATAAAGAACAACCATAATGCATGTATTTATTAAATCCTGCACATGTTTTATACACGACGTCTACACGATTGCTATAAAATTACCCTAAATTTGGAACCGTGTGTTAAGTTTTAAATGTCACATTTCAGTGACGTCACGTCAGCGTGTACAAATAAAATATCAAAACTATGAAAGGAAATAGGTCATACATGTCAAATGATGAAACGGACATTGAAAATTGCATCAGACTTTTTTTATAGGCAACTTTGTTTCCATTGTTTATGGAATTTTACTGTCACATGAGGTCACCAATAAACACTAGATTTGTGTTGTGTTTTTATTATGTAGATCTAGTTTGCATATACATTTAAATTTTATGTTTATTTCATTTAAAAAAAATATAAAACAAACATGTAGATATAGATCTAGTTTTGATTGCTGTACATGTTTCTTTTTTTATTTCTGGAAATGAATTCATTTAATATTTGCCTTACAATTTTAAACTTTACACTGTGACAAAGAGAATTAATTTCTCTACAAAGTTTCCATATACCAAAAAAGCATCAAATGAAGTCTTAATGTTGGAAATGTGTTAAAGTAGCAAGGTGTCAAATTATCAACATGTTCCTAATACCTTCATGGGGACAGTGTAATCTGGCTATCATTACCTGAGCATGACAGATACTGAGATAAGGAGTACACAGTATTGGTTAGCATGGTTGATATGATAATACCTATATGAGGCAAAGGGTTAAGAGAGTGGAACCCAGTCATTTTTACAAACCTGAACCTCCTTCACCAAACAATGCTTCTGTGAAGATATAGGCAAAATCATTTCCATTTAAAAAAAAAAAAAAAAAAAATTATAATGACATGTGTCCCCTAATTGAACTCTCGGAGCGTGGTCATATTTAACCCTAGGGACACTATTTGAACAAATTTAACAAAACTATAGTGGGTCATCATTACAACATAAACATTTTGAAAATCTGTTGGGCCGTTCATGAGAAGATGATTTTTTAAGATTTGGACTATTCTTAGTAAGGGCTGCCATCTTGAATTTCAGATCGAAAAATAAAATCTTCTGTATAGTCTCCTTTGCAATAGAAACACCCATGTGAAGTTACAGTTTAATTGGCTAAGTGGTTTCAGAGAAATTGCTGCTAACAGACGACAGACGTCAGACAACAGACGACGGACGACAGACAATGCGCCATTGCATAAGCACTTCTGGCCTTTGGCCAGTAGAGCTAAAAAATGAAACGATTTAGACAGAACAACAATATGCCATCGACCTGCTCCTAGCAAGAGAGTGATGTGCTATGATTGTGTGAATAAATGCTCAATGTCTAAGAGGTACTTTAGCGTAATAGGTAAGGCGTGTGCCTGTCTATCTAAAGGTCTAACATTTGAGCCTGTCTAGCGACATTTTTTTTTTAAAAAAGTTTATAAAAAAATTCAAGGTATTCACGTCATTATTTTCATCTTTATTTAAAATAATTAAGTTATAAATGTATATACACTCACTTAAATATATTTGCCCCGTAACATCAATTCCTGGATCCGCATCTGCGAGCCCCCTCTAAATTGAAATCCTGAATACGCCCCCGACTTCTACTGAAAATAAATGCGTGCCTGTTGCGCTGCACCCTTTAAACTAAAATCTTGCATCCACCACTGATATATATATAGGCTGTATGTTGACACTAGCCCCTGTGGGACTCCACATAATGCACGGACTTGAAATGCTGTTAGATCCACCTCCCCCACTCCTAGCGTTACAGTTTTTAACAAAATGCACATTCATATAACAGTTACTTTCAGATAGTTTTTTTAAATTTTAAACTGGTTTAAAGTGAAGGCAATGTTGTCTAGCTGCGGTAAAGCATACTGTATACATGTACCATATTAGCAGCTGATTAGGTGAGTGCGTTTTAAACAGATTTTAACAACATCAGGAAGTGTCATGCAATAAAATAGAACATTCGGTGATCATTAAAAGTAAACCTACCTATATGACCCAGCTAACACAGTGTTACAACTTCTATAGCTGAACTACCGTCAACCTTTTACATCTGACTGAACAATACTGATAACCCGCAGCGCGTGTAACACAGGTGTGATGGTACATTTATACCTGGACGGATTATCCTACCATGGGGCGTTATAATGCGTGAATGGACATTTTTTTTTTATTATTTTGATATTTAATCTGCTGTCCAGAAGGCGCAAAATAAAAACAATCTTTAAACGGCTCCTTAGAGACGTGCAATATGTCGTACTAGGATGCTAGCCTATGGACAGCAGATCGGATATCCAAATAATACCAATAATTTCCAAATTTTCTTGCGCTTTTAAAAACTGATTTGTAAAAGTATTGAATATCAAGGACTTGTATAGAAGCAGCCAGTGACCTATCAATATTATCAGGTCACTGATAGAATGCTTATCGATGTAATTCCTTTGCATAATTAATAGTATTAATATAAAATCAACTACTATTTTCACACAACTGGTATACTCTCCGGGCATTCCTGTAGGACTGCCACCACTCGTGCTGCTCGTTTCAAAGTCTGCACAATTACAAGTATTGTAAAATATTTAGCCGCACCAATGTCAAATTCGTATCAACGCCCCTGAAACTTCTACATTATATAAAGAACAAAACAAGAAACGTGTGGTTTCAAGACAAGAAACGTATGGTTTTCATCTATAATGATATATTTCTAAAAATGAAATAAACGTATACAATAACCTAGGTCTGCATAGTTTGAACTTTCGGGTGAACGATTAAGTGTCAGATAAACGTGTAGCACATGTCAATTAGACACAATAAACAACGTAAAAGTCGACTCCACGTGCATGCACAGAATTTATCTAATCAATTTTTCAGTCTTACTTTATAGACTCCATTGTCAATATTGTGAAAAAGACGTTGAAAAACATTGAGACATTGATTTCCTAGTTTTTAGTTTGTCTGAAATTCCACAAAACTTACATGTACACGTGTCATTACTGAACAAGAAAGAAACTTCCTCTATGTTTAAGTGCAACTTTGTATTGTTTTTGTTTTCGATCCCTATCACTGACATTTCACCAATAATTCCATCCTTTTTCCGTTACAGTAGAGCCATAATATTGTCAATACCAATGCACCTTAGGCTACTCTTGTGATACATATAAAAATAATTAAAACATAACTTTCATATTTCGATATATATACACTTAAACATAGCGAAAGTTTCTTTCTTCCTTTGTTTGTTCAGTATATGTCTCTGGTCACATACAGGCTAAACCATATTGTAATGGAATCTACTTAACAATATCAGAGACACATACAAGTCACTAACAATGTGAATGAAAATTATAAATCATTATCTATATGGTGTAAATTTAAAATTAAACTATTCCGTAATTGTAAGATAAATGGTAGATCTCAATGGCGGATCTACCCTTTAAAACACAGGCAAGCCCCACAGCCCTCTAAACTCCCATATTGTATTAACATTCCCTATATTTCTAACGATATTCGTCAATGTTTTAGCACAACTCGATACCGGCCCATGAGTGACTTTATCGCGGGCAGCGATTAAGTATTTGGTCAATAAAGAGTTTTACACTACAGATATAAATATACAATATAAGTTATTGAAGAGAATATCCATAATATGAGAAGTTTGATATAAATGTGCAGTTAGAAAAAAATCGGCGGTATAGGTGATACCTCTTTAGGCAATACACCTATGGACAGCACACATACGCATCTCTCGTGGGGTCAGCTAGGCGGTTTACCAATACTGTAGATGCACCATAAACCCGTGAATATTTCCCACTACTGTCCCATTTATTCAGGTAGGAGATTCATGGCCGTTGAACAAAGAATAAAACGCGTAAAATGTATTTTAATTTCATCAGATTTTATAAGACATTTAGGGTGATCATAAAAAATAAACACCAATGAAACACTGTGTATATTAGACTAGCTAGACATTATGTTTGGTGAAAACTGCATATGAATTAATTTATCTCAAATAAAATCAAATCAATTTCATCAAGGAATTATATAGAGATCAGTCCTTGATTTCATCAAAATATTCTTAAAGTAAACTAAGTTATTTGGCGGAAACCATTTTCAACTTGTAACAGTGCCCTTAAAGATGATCCCCAGTTATGCCGAAACCAATCTGAAGCTTTATTCTTCATTCCAACAAAGAGAACCCAAAGTTAATTCACTTACTTTTTTCGAGATTGAAGGTAAGTCCTTCGACTTTCGTTGGTCATTCTCTTATGCTTGATTTGTAATTGTCTTTTTAGTTATTCCGAGTGGGATGTTGAGCCCATGATTATTTAGGAGACGTTTAAAGGCAATAATGCTTGGTGACAATATCTATTATTCGGCAAAGAATTCCAGTTATCAGCATTCGACCCTGTTAAAGCTAAACGCTTTTTTTCTTAAGTTCTGTCAATGACCTTATCTGAGTCCTTGATTCAGTTCTCGAGAATTTTTAACATATTTAGGCGAACAGGAACCATTTTTCTATTTTAGTAACAAAGATGTTGCCTGTGATCTGATTTACCTCAAATCGATCCCAATTTTCTTTCCATATTAGAAACCTATACACCGAAATAACTCAATGGGAACTAAATCATTGAATGAAAACTTCTAGTTTAGTAACAGTAATATTGACATTCACCCCGTTAACCTCAAACCAATACTCGAGCTTCTTTTTCATTTCATTTCATGTCCACAATTTTCAAAATATCTTGCAAAACACTGACGGTATTAGGTAAAAAACCATTTACTATTTTAAGTATCAATGGCCCCAAAACACTTCAAAATCAATTCCTTCAAGCTTTCTTTCATAGGAACATATTTGCAATATTCTATCAAAACTGAAAAAAAGGAAAAAATGTTACTGGACGGAAACCCATCTTATTCTTTAAAAATCCAAGGAAACTGATGACTCGAGCACACCCCATTTCCGCAAGTAACTGATAACTTTCTCACTTGATTCAACGGTGAGAGACGAATGATAATGAGACACACTGCCGTATATCAATCATCACGGAAATTGTTGTCCGGGCAGGGATTCGAACTCACGACCCAAGGATTGATAGTCAGACGCGCTACCGACTGAGCTAATACTCTTTAATAGTATTAAGTACTACTCGTTTTGACAGAAAGCATTCGTTTTACAATCAATAAAACGCTTTAAGAACATAATCATTAAAACAATAAGCCTTGTGACACGGGCATAAGCATACAGTTACGTAAATGTGACGATAACAAGAAATAAGCAATACAGTACAATACAAATAAACCGAGAGTGACGCGTATTTTGAATAGCCTATTAAATTTAGTCACGACAGTGGAACGCTGGTCTGTAACAGTGATACCAGTGATTGAAATAAAGTGTTTGAATTGTAAACTAAAAATTTACATTAGTTATATATATTGTTTAAATTTACGCAACTCATAATCATTAACAATAATATAAGTTTATAACAGAGGAAACTTCATGCCTATGTGTTCTACACATAAAATGTCGAAATTTTATATTAGCTGGATGGTTTTACTTGATGTTTGTTTGAGACAGTGGACTGATCACTTCGAGGATTAAAAAACTAAAAGAAGAAAACACTGAGAATATAAAACGAAAAAACATGATTGATGTTTTGATAGTTGTAGACAACCGTGATGAGATTAAACAATGTGTACATAGAATCACATCAACCCTGCGGACGGTCAAACCAAAACCGCGCATCAATACATTGAGCATCTACGACTTGGACAATGAAAAGTCAAAACTTCAGTGCCGGAAAGTTCTTTTTATGCTGACAGAAGCCACAAAGTCTCTCAGATTAAGAGTCAAATCATGGGTAGATGAGCTTCCACGGATAAAGGGGAACAAAGATAAATATTTTGTGATAAATGTTAATGATAATACATCAACGGACATTGCTGAAGAGGAAAGTCAAATTAAGTATATAGATAAAAACAACATTCTTAGTGTTACAAATCTTAAAGATATCTTTACTTGGTGGTCTTCAGTTTTAAAGTTTATATTCATAAACAAGGAAAAACGTGTGAGCAAAAGAAAGGCCAACTTTTTTCTGAAACAAACAACTTATCCTGTTCGGAGGATAGTAGACATGTTTGATAAAATAGAAAAGTTTTTAGAAGATTTTGGTGCACAGAGAAGAAATGATGAGAACCAGTGTAAATGTGGGTTAGTTTTTATGAACCACATGGATTATGATATTGCAACCAATATTACTCAACCTGGAAATACTGAACTTGATAATACTGCAACCAATATTACTCAACCTGGAAATACTGAACTTGATAATACTGCAAGCAATATTACTCAACCTGGAAATACTGAACTTGATAATACTGCAAGCAATATTACTCAACCTAGCAATATTACTCAACCTGGAAATACTGAACTTGATAATACTGCAAGCAATATTACTCAACCTGGAAATACTGAACTTGATAATACTGCAAGCAATATCACTCAATCTGGAAATACTGAACTTGATCAGATTATGAATTTAATTAATGCACAAAATGAGAGTCACAACAAAGAATGTGTTTATGTAATGACAGACAGCTCTGCTCCCATTCCAGATACAATACAGGAACTGACCAGACTTGCTCACAACAAGCTGCAGATAATGAGATGCTTGTTGTGGATGCTGGTTGACTTACAACTCATTCACGGGCAGGAAGTATGATCCACAATTAGGAGAATTGGATTCTTCCATACGTCCTCCTTATCAATGTGTTTTACCTTTGTTACATATGCTCGTAGTTGTCATCAGGAGGATTGTGGCAGTACTTATCTTTTTGTGTAATATTCCAGTATTCATCATTGATATAAGTTTGATCTTCGTATTTCCAGTTACTTTACTTGCATTGCATTCAAGGCTTAAAGGAAAAGACTTTGAATATGAAGTGATTTTTAACACTATATACACCATTTGTTCTTTGTCTATTTTATGGATTCTGTTTATAGACATGAATATCGATCATCTTCCATTAAATTTTGGATTTGGAATTTTCATTTACATTTTGCTGCCAGTGTATTTCACTGGTTGGTTGACAATAGTGAACTCATTCTATAAGGGAGCTTCAGGCTCAAAGCATGGAGTTTATGGCATTCCTGTAAAACTTTGGTGATCCCCAACCCCCAAATGCATGCAGGTAGTAGTTCAGTGTTTCGTTGATTATTCATAATGAAAAAATATATGTTTTTTTGTGTTAAAAGAGGAAGGGTGCATTTAAAAGCCCACTCTAATATACATGTATTGTGTATATCAAGTTTTGTTTGTACTGAAATGCGCTAAAGTATGAAAGCAACACTTTAATATTCCTTAACATGATTCCATAATCATTTAAACAATAAGCTTTGTGACACGGGCATAAGTATACAGTTACGTTTATGTGACGATGACAAGAAATAATCAATATATATATTATTAATGTATGTATAAATGTATCATGAATAGTGAAACTTTAGTAAATTTTATCTATATTAAATAAAGTATTGTTAATAATAAGATAATGCGCTATTTGAATGACTTGTGATTTAATGATCTGATAATTGCCATACATGATGTTAATTTGCTTTATTGTTTTGTTATAAAATAAACAAAGTAATTATGAAAGCAAGTTTATCAATTGTATTTTCAGTTTTTACAACGCTAATTGGCAGCAGACCGAATCATATTGTCCTTAATGACAATTAGCAACAGTTTAAACCTTCATTATGCCTAGGACATGTTTTGTTTTTAATATTTTGACAGTATGAGATACAAAATTAAATATAAAATAAAGTCATCATTTAAAAAAAAATGTTGACATAATTTTAAAAAACATTTTCGTTTATACATCAGGTAAAAAAAACATTACAAAAAGGGGAAAGGTAACTATTTGGTTTTATTGCCCCCATATAATGATAACCGTATAAACTCTTAACTTTTGATGTACGTAATTAATACCTAAGTACCAAAGTACCAGTCGTAAAATTATATTTTCTTATTTTATGATCTTTTTTAGAATAAAAAATAAATGTTAATTACGAGTAATGGTTTGCATTAAAACAACAACTGCATGAACAGAATATGAAAACGAACAAAAAAGAATTAGCAAACAAAAAACGCACGCGCACGTATATGTATACGTCGGTCTAGTCAAACAGGTGTTAAGGTGTGTATTTATTTTTAAAAATTAATTAATCTTAATGAAATTAAGATTTGAGAAATAAAAATAAAGACATTGGTCTTTTTTACAGTTATTTTTTTCTGCTTATTATTGCAGGCGTGAATTTGATATTGTCAATATTTGTATTAAATATAAGTCAGTGATTATTAACTACATGTATGTAGATTGTAGCCAAAAACATGTCCATTTTTAACAAAATTTAAATTCGATATTCACATATTCATTTAGTTGTCAAATACATAAATGAATGAATGAATGAATGAATGAATGAATGAATGAACGAATGAACGAATGAATGAAATTGAGAAATATGAATGAATGAATGAAATAATGAATTAATGAAATCGTTGTGCTTCCAGACGGGGTCATAAAACTTGAGAAATCTAAACTATTGATTATCTGACCATATTTTACGCATGTTTGGTTTGATAGACCCAACACATGACGCTCTGCTTGTTAGAAAGCGACTTGAACTTAGTTTTGTGCAGACTTGCGATAGGAAAAAGCGTAAGTACGTAAAAAAGGACAGTACATTTTGAGCAAATGAACGATCGTTGCAAATAACTAAGAAAAAGCAGAAAATCATTGACGAACAAATTGAAGCGAATTTAAAATATCAGCCTGAAACGGTAACTTGAGATTGTGACTTGGAAGAATTAAATGCAAATGAACTGAAAATGAGAAAATGAGTACATTTGGTGTACACACCAAATTCAGAAAGAAAGAAAAAATACTAGATTTACTGAAATCAAAATTACAATCATAAGCACGGTGCATGCCAGATTAATCAGTGAAAAATATGCTTAATGAGATGTATGTACATGTAATATATATTTGTGTCTTATTAGTATCGTAGTATGCTATATAAAGTTATGGATATTTTGTTTATAAAACATAAACAAATAAAATAAAGCTTAATGAACATTAATGAAAAATAAAAAATTAAAACAATTAAATAAATAAAGATGAAATAAATTAATATTTTACTATTTAATTGTTGTCATGTCTTCTTTCTCAATTTATTGCATAAACCATTTTATTATATTAAAACTGCCACAACAATTGATTAAGCAAATATGTACTTTATAATAATTTTATCGATTTAATCTTTATAGGCCTGCAGACAAAAGATGTAGCGACAGGTAGTTTATTTCTCATTATCGGAAAATGTAAAGGGATCGACTACTAGACAGAGTAGCCTTTATTGGATTTTATCGATTTAAGTGTTCGATATGTATTAAATTTAGTCACGCCAGTGGAACGGTGGTCTGTAACCGTGATACCAGTGATTGAAGTGTAAATATTTACATTAGATCTAAAATGTTTACATTTACGCAACTCGTAATCATTATTAATAATATAAATTTATAACACATGAAACTTACTGCTTTGGTGTTCCACACATAAAATGTCGAAATTTGATATTAGTTGGATGGTTTTTACTTGATGTTTGTTCGAGACAGTGGACTGATCACTTTTAGGATTAAAACAACTAAAGGAAGAAAAGGCTGACAATATAAAACGAAAAAAACAATGATTGATGTTTTGATAGTTGTAGACAATCGTGATGAGATTAAACAATGTGTGTATCGAATCACATCAACTCTGCAAACGGTCAAACCGAAACCTCGCATCAAAACAGTTAGCATTTACGACTTGGACAATGAAAAGTCAAATCTTCAGTGCAGGAAAGTTCTTTTTATGCTGACAGAAGCCACAAAGTCTCTCAGGTTAAGAGTCAAATCATGGGTAGATGAGCTTCCACGGATAAAGGGGAACAAAGATAAATATTTTGTGATAAAAGTTAATGATAATACATCAACGGACATTGCTGAAGAGGAAAGTCAAATTAAGTATATAAATAAAGACAACATACTTATTGTTACAAACCTTAAAGATATCTTTACTTGGTGGTCTTCAGTTTTAAAGTTTATATTCATAAACAATGGAAAACGTGTAAGTAACAGAAAGGCAAACTATTTTCTGAAACCAACAACCGATCCTGTTTGGAGAATGGTAGATATGTTTGATAAAATAGATAAGTTTCTAGAAGATTTTGGTGCACAGAAAAGAAATGAAAACCAGTGTAAATGTGGTTTAGTTTTTATGAAGCACAGGGATTATGATACTGCAAGCACAATTACTAATCCTGGAAATACTGAACTTGATGATACTGCAAGCACAATTACTAATCCTGGAAATACTGAACTTGATGATACTGCAAACACAATTACTAATCCTCGAAATGCTGAATTTTATCGGATTAAGAATTTGATTATGGCACAAAATGAGAGGCGCAACAAAGAATGTGTCTACATAATGACAGACAGCTCTGCTCCCATTCCAGATGCAATACAGAAACTGACCAGACTTGCTCACAACAAGCTGCAGATAATGAGATGCTTGTTGTGGATGCTGGTTGACTTACAACTCATTACGGCCAGGAAGTATGATCCACAATTAGGAAATCTGGATTCTCCCATACGTCCTCTTTATCAACGTGCTTTATCTTTATCTCACACAAGAGTGCTTGTCATCAGGAGGATTTTAGCAATACTTATCTTTTTGTGGAATCTTCCAGTATTCATCCTTGATATAAGTTTGATTTACTTCGCATTGGGCTTCCTAATGGGAAGATTTAAACATAGAGAATTTAAATACTTTGATATGTATGGGAACATTCTGTACACCATTGTTTCTTTGTCTTGTTTATGGATACTGTTTATAGACACGCATATTGATGGTCTTCCATTAAATTTTGAATTAGGAATTTTCATTTACATTTTGCTACCATTGTATTTCATTGGTTGGTTGACCATAGTGCACTTTACCTTGATGAAAATTTATTGCTTCGATAATGGAGTTTATTGCATTCCTGCAAAGCTTTGGTGATCCCCGATCCCAAAATGCATACAGGTAATAGTTAAGTGTTTCGTTGATAATTCATAATTTGTTATCCACCTAAAATAGCTATTCAAATGAGCTTAAGGCATTTGTACCATGTAATTGTACATAAATAAACAAGAAATCATTAATGTACGCTTCAAACCGGACGCGTCCCGAAAAGCGGGATAGATTATGATTTTTCGTATTGGACGGTCGAACCCAATCTCCGCAGAGTTATCGTTTGTTACACTTATGTAACGAGACGAATGTGCTAGAGGTCAGCTACCACCATTGCGTTTTCCACAGACTTACATTATATCGTTTGACCTAATTTTCACTATTTCTATCATCCGCGGACCAAAAAGTCCTATATCATATTAAAGTACTGTCCTAGACTCAAATTAAAATTTCCCCAAAATGGGGTCAAAAGTATCACTTTTTACCACTTTTTGCCCCCTGAAGTTGGGTACCACCACTTTCAGCATGAAAAAAAGTAAATTTCACCAATTTTACTTTCCATTCAGTTTCCTCGATAAAATGAATTTAGTTAGTCACAGAAACATAATTCTAGTTTTTTATTGACACAAACATAATAAACTTATATTTTATTGTGATAATTTGCCAGTTTAACATTTTAATCCAACCAGAATTAAGCTTACTATAAAAATATATGCCCTGAACATCCCTATACTTTTTTCAGCTAATCAGAGAGCTCGTCGCAATGGTGGTAGCTGATAAAAATGTGATAAACATCAACTGTTATTTTTTCAAGTTACTTTCAAATTTTTACAAAATGGCTATTAAAATTGTGTTGACCATTAAAATAAATTGTGTTATTGCTTTATTATAGTTGACTTTAATTTGATATTGTGTTTCACATGAAAGGAACTCGAGGTGAATAATAACAGGAGGTCCATGGGCCTTGACGGTCACCTGATTATTCATGACATAAAGCTATATGAATCTATTTTCCAACTCTTGTCCTTTGGGAAGTGGGGAAAATCCAATCATAGTTGTTCAATATCATATCCGCATCAACAAATTGAATCATGTTCTCTTATATAGATTAAGTAAAGTATTATACCCAAAGGATCAAACCATGAAACTCGGGAAGCACGAAATTCACATTTTATGACGGACTCATAGGATTCATTAATTATGCTTAAAATTTGTTTTCCAGTGCTACCTATAATAACAAGATTTTTCAATTTTACCTTAAACTTGACTGTTTTGGCCCAGGCCCGAGGTTACAGAGTGTGAGGGATGGGGAATGCACTTAATAAAACAAGCATTAATCGTCATGCTCACACAAAAAACCATTCCAATGAGTCTATTCAGTCATCAGAACGGACGGTCTTTGTCATATTCTCTTATACAGACTTTGTAAAGTAGGCCCCGCCCCAGGCCGTCCTGTGAAACCCGGGGATAGGATAGGACCAATATATGTCAATAATCATGCTCACAAATTGTTTCCCTGTGCTTCTTACTATAATATGAAGATTGTTAAAGTTTGTATTACATATGACTGTTTTGGCCTCACCCCTAAGACCTCATAGGATGGGGACCATGAAATTAACCATCATGTCAGCAACAACAAATCACACCAAAAACAATTCGCCTTAAAGCTATACAGTCATAAGAAATAACGTTTTTTTGTCAATTTCTCTTATATAGATTTAGTAAAGTAGGCCCCACCGCCAGGACCAAACCGTGAGATCCAGGGGCATAAAATTCAAAAAATTTATAAAGAACCCATAGGCATCAAAAATGATGTTCACAATTTGTTTCAGAGTGCTTCCTGTAATAAGATTTTTAAAGGTTGGCTTTTTTAGGCCCCACGACTAACAGCGATACCTAGGGAAATGCAATTCACATTTTTTATAAGGTGTCCATAATCATGCGCCGGGTTTTTAAAGAGTGGATATGCCGTTGATAGAGGTTTGCACGTAGTAAAGTTGTTGTCAGGAAAAGAGTCCGAATGACGTTTGTTGATCATTTGTTACAAGTATTCAGACGTCATTATGGACACACAAAGTGACAGATATATACTGGTCCGCGAGTTTAAAATTTTGTCAACCATGTAAATAATGGCGTCAATAATAAACAGTAATAAAGTTACTTTAGTAATAAACTGTTGCAGGTACGAATGTAAACAAATTCCGACGCTAACGGAAGCTGGATCTTTGCGCATGTCTTTGGATACTTTTATTTGACGGGCATTATATACGCGGTATATCGCGGTAGACTACTCTCCCTTCAGGAGGTATAACAATTTACAGCAATATTGGTACTGTTTCAGCAGCCGTGATATTAGAATACAGAGTGAATACCATGAAGTGGAATGACATCAAACAAAACAGAAAGAGTTACTGAAATTGGTAACTTTTACTCTATTATAAAGTCCTTTTTTTTAATCAAAGAAAAAAATAGTAACAATTGTAAATAATAAAGTAACAAAACGTTGCATTTCATTGCACGTACATAGTCATTATTAACATATAAATATAAGGCGATACATTTATACAAAGATTTATATATATATATATATATATCCTTGATTAAGTCCTTGATTTACATCACAAACTGACAATTTGGTCTATGTTGTCAGAATAACTAAGTGAAGCATCTGGGTATGTAAGTATATGAGTGTGACTCCGTGTAAATACAATTATATTACCATTGATATCAGGTGTAGCGCATTGTAAAACGTCTATGAAAGAAATTCATCCAAAATTTGAGTCTTAGAATCTTGTATATATACTCAAAAGACAAAAAACTTTAAAATCCAAATGTCATTAATCTAACAAGCAATCAACAATAATAAAACCATTTAAAAAATGCAAGTTTTTGAAATTATATATTTATATTTATCTATCCCAGATCATTTTTAGCCAACTAAAATTAAATTGTTAAATTTGTTTATAAACTGTCAGATGAAATTGTTGGAATAAAATTAAAAAACAAGGCAACACCATTTTTAACACATTTCAGGTTATAAATGGCATATCCAGTTTTATTCGTGGAGGAAGACCTCAGAATGAATGCGAGTAGAACCGCTGTCCTTCCGCAAGTTACTGGCAAACTTTTTCACATAAAAGGAGCGAGCCTAGGACTCGAACCTTTTAGCAGCGAGTGATCTTCAAACAGCGTCTTAGACCACTCGGCCACGGAGGATCCTACAACACCGCAATCCTACACATTTAATATAAGATTCATGAATTAAGTTATATATACCAAACAGATTTTGACAAAACAGTGCAGGCATCCGCTAGCACTTGTAGTCGTCCAGATATTCATCAAAGAAATACAAATCAAAATTAATTGAATATTAAGAAAACATTAAAGAGATCTATTTTTTTAAAAAACAACAGCTGTGTATAACGCCAAAGGTCACGCGATCTACAAGTGACTCTATGATATATAAATAACATAATTCTGGCACGCTTTATTTTCCAGTAAAGGTGAATGACAAACCAGACTTTTAAATCACGAGGCAATAAAAAAACAACATGTACACAGATTGTATAATTATCAGCAAAATCACATAACACATGGAAGTTCCAACATGAAAATGTTGACATCAATATTATATCACCCCACAATATGGGTACCAACATGAGGTATTTTACCTACAGATGTTCCGAAACTTCCATGGTGACACTGAGAACAAATTCTGAAAATGAACTCATAGTATAAAGCACTATTACACCACTAGGCTGACATGTGTTGTTCAAATTTTCATTAGTTTATATTGAACGGTTTTGGATTTATGCTCTTGAAAGTGTGAAGTTAAAATTTTGGTTAATGTTTCCATGGAAATAAAAATTGAAATTGAACTCTCTCACAGCATAAGGCACTACTTGATCGCAATGTTGACACGTGTACAAAGAATTTGGCAATTTAAGCTATTTGTTTCCATGAAAAAAAATATTGACCCCCCCCCCCCCCCCCCCACCCCATACCAAAATGCATTACAAGACCTCTAGGTTGAAATGTGTAGTCATTTCATTAAGTTACTTCAAAAGGTTTTGGAGTTGCGCTTCATGCAAATTAGTAATTTAACTATTAGTTTCCCTTAGGTTACAAAAAATATTTTAAATAAAAACTCACCAATAGCAAAAGGCTAGACTATTTTGTTGACATGTTTACAAAGTTTCGTGATGTTACCTTAAATGGTTTTGGAGTTGTTCTCGGGGAAAACTTACGGATGCACAGACAGTACCCCATTTAATGTGCAAGCCCAACATTGGTATTTGCGACCTTAATGCAAGAACTGAAACTTAGATTTTATTGTTTGCCAGGCTCTGTACTACAAAAATATAATGAGAAAAGTAGGGTTCTTGTGTCATCCAAGAGATTTTTTTCTGGTCAGTGAACTGTTCACTGTTGACAAAGTGAAAGTAGACATCCGAAATCATGTATTCATACTCAAATTTTCCATGCATCAAAAATTCTTAATCACAATTTAAACATGACAATGTTTTCAAAATACATCAATAATGCCGTTCAAATAACCAAGATTACCACAAGCAGGTGCAGACGCTTGTCTTTCTAAAGTCCAACTTAACCTAAGGTTTTTGAGCCTAAAGTATAGAAACTTAGGTAACTTAGCTATATATATATACATTGATTGTATAACACGATATAAATGTGTTTATTCAGTTTAGTCACAATAATCAGTACTTGTTACTGAAAAATAAAATAGATTTAAAAGAAAATTTGAGCCCGAGCTTAACAAAAAAAACTTTAATCTAAGGTTTAAGAAGGTAAAGTATGGAAATTTAAGTAAGTTACAATAAACACTGCTTGTATAATGATAAGTTTAGTCACTAAAACATCGGTAGTTTGATCAGAAAGGGAGAAAAAGCTGAGCTAAACATAAACCTTTAACCTGCCAATGCAAGTATTAATTATGAAAGTCAAGGTCAGTGATGTAACCTTTTTTTTTTTTAATGATAGTGATCAGTGTACAGAATCAATACCTATTACTTAAAAACAAATTAGATATAAAAAAAATAATTCCAAACCAGAGCTACACAAAAAACTGTTAGAGCCCAAAATGTGGAAATTAGGTTACTTAGTTAATTATTATATACATTATTGTACAACATGATATGAATGTGTTTATGAAGCTTAGTCACTAAAACATAGCTAGTTTGTTCAGAAAGAGAGAATGAATAAATAGGGTTTTACGGCGTACCAACACATTATAGGTTATTCAACGCCAACAGGAATGAAGATTCCAGGTTCACTCTTCATTTACAAAAATAACAAATTAACATACAGATTAAAAAAAATACATAAACAAATGAATATGCAGAATGAACCTAGAACCTTGATACCTGCAGAACTGCAGAGTTTCAGCAAATTCTATCATATTACTCAATTTGTCGCTTCCTACGACATGCATAAGCCACAGTGATTCTATTATTGCCATCACTCATGGCTCCCTGGAACCACACAGGGGTTGATAATTTAACCACAATAGTGAACAGAAAGAGACGAAAAAACTGAGCTAAACATCAAATTTTAACCAGCAGACGACAAGGTACCAGAGTCATGACAACAGCTCTTCACCCTTTTCAAAAAGACGGGCTAAAATGAGCATTAAATTAAGCAAAATGCGAGTTAAAATGAGGATTAATTATAACTGCCATTATGCGACTAGCCTCAAGTCCAAGTTTTTTTGTGTCAGGGATAATAAATTAAACTCAAACAAAAAAACAACAACACACACATCACAATAATGTGATAGCCACCACATACCCATCTATATCATAAAAGCATGAAAAGTTTTTAAAAAATCAGATATGCAGTATTTGCCTTTACAGATTGTGTTGCAAATTTCAATTCAAATGCAAACTATACAAATGTGAAATGTATAAAGTATTTAATTTTATATCTGTCAATCAGGTTTAAATTTATATATGGCAAAAAAAATTCTAGGCTAATGTTGATTAAGTATCATGCTCAAGTACAAAACACAAACAAGTGTTCATAAAATATGTGGACTTTTGTAACATTCCAACATTTAATATAGCACATGTATAAAAATCATATTGCTATAAAAAGTGATATTTCCAAAATTGCAAAAATTTCTTGTCTGTATTGAATATGGTTATGTAAGCAACAGTGCTAGAACATATACATGTAACAGCTACCTGGAGCAGCCCGATGACAATCTTTTGCATGACGTTTAACCATTCAAATGTGATGTTGTTAAAGTACCTACCAGGCTCTTGGATGAACTTCATACGTGTCTTTTCACCTAGTTGAGTATTTGTCATACATATCTTCATATCAATCTTCCATGAACTGTGCAATTGATATAATGTGTTTGAAACCTGAAGTTCATATATATTTAACCGGTTCAACATTGTGCTAATACCACCATCTTCGACGTCATACAACTGTTCTTGGTATCTATTACAAGCATATTTTCTAGCGCTGTTGCCATATAACGGTATTCAATATCAATATGAAATTTGGCAATTGCATAGAAGAATTATTTTTATGGCATTATAATTTTTATTTATGCACTGTATTAAATGTTGAAAATATTACTAAAGTCCACATATTTTTAACATACCTCATATTCCTGGTAGAATATTGACCACGCCACTATTTAAAGCCTATCCACAAGTTTTGTTTATATGCTACCCATAATGCTGTAACATTCCTTACTCTAATATGCATATTCTTTCTATTTTCACTGCTATCTAATACTTATTTTGACATCCGAATGAAGCAAATTTTTAAAAAATTATGTTAAACATTGGCTACATCTTGCAGATTTCTGCAGATTTTAACAAAATTAATTTTAATTAGGGATTTTATTGTGTACCAACACAAGAGGGAAATATGACATCAACAAGAAAAAATAATTCCAGGCTTAATCTCAATATACAATAACAACAAACATCCTAAAAATCGACTTCCATATACAAATATTATTGCAGGCATTATATGCCAACCTTTTTTTATTTATTTTATATACAAATATACATCATTTTGTGATTTTTTTTGTGCAAAAATAAAGCACAGAAAACAGAACAACAAAAGGTAACATCTATTTATACAATGACACAAAATAAAATACAATGTAGATATCACAAGTTCTTGAAAGACATTTTACAAAGAAACTATTTAGATTTTATTTTTACTAATGGTGTAATATATTTTTAAGCTCACTAAGGATGAAAGCTCAGAGTCTATATAAATATATAATAAAAGTCTGTTTACTGGTAGAACCAGTACCAAGTTTTTGAGAGGCTGTCAATTTGTACGTTGGATCAAACCCGTGACTTCTGGCAAAAGTGGCCAAGTTTTACCCACTTAACAGTTTATGGCGTTTGTCCCTACAATTTTTTTCTTTAATACTGAACACTCATTTATTTTTTATAAATTCCAATAGTATTTTATGAGAAACTTTTTTCTATAAATTTTTTAATCAAATTTCAAAGTATAAACGGCAATAATACTGCCTGAGATCCAGATACAGTTATCTCACATATCCCCTTGAGTTCCCTTTATGGTAGAGAACCATGTGATACTCTTCTTACCTCAGGGTTCTCCACAGGATGGAAAGCAAGCGCTGGGGTAAGAGCGCGTAAACACCTTTAACACATTTTCAAGCACTGTGTGCGGCACTCATTGAAAAATATTTCATTAGTAAAACTTGTATTAATTAGTTAAAGTCATCACATTCAGTATGTTTCATTTAAGGCATTAAGATGAGAAAAAGATATGCAAAGAAAGAAAATGACTTAGAGGAAAGTTAGCTTTTGCAAAATTTTGTTAAGAGAATTCAAAGCAAGGGGAATACCATTTCTGATAGTCAAGCGCTGGGGTGCCCCTGTGCTTAAATGGCCGTGGAGAAGCATGTACCTAGAACCATCAGGTTAAAGCTTTCTATGATTAATTGAATATTTAGCTCATTTTTATGCCATCGAGGGCTCAATCCTAACCACTGTTTCCTGGGATCCTGAAAGGTTAACCAGTACTCGAGCACACCCCATCTTCGTAAGAAACTGATAACTTTCCCACTTGAATCAGGGGTGAGACTAATGATAATGAAACACAATGTCGTATATATAACAATCATCACGGAGACTGTTGCCAGTCGGGGGTTTCAAACTCATGACCCCTGGATTGATAGTCAGACCTGTAACCGACTGAGCTAATTGGGCCTGGCTAAAAAAACAACATCTACCAAGAAACTGGTATCTACATAATGTATTTGATATTCACGCCAGGGGACTTAGCTTAACCGATCATTTTGAGATTGAATAAAGAACTCTCCCAATCAATATCACAACTCCATATAACTAGAAATGTGTCTGTACATATGAACGCCCCTGCTATTGATCGGAAACCAACTTTAGCAACACATTACATTTTATCAATATAAAACTATTTTTTAAGTGTTGAACTGTTTTTAAACTGTCAAAAATAGTGCCAACCTTAAATCCTAGACACTTGAATGGTGTTTAGCACTGCTTTCAACAATTTTTCAGTCATATCGCAATATTGTCTACTCTAGACAGTATTCTGAGTGCTGCCACACTGAAGTTTCGTGCCAGACACATGGTATGATACCCACTCAATCACATTTTACTGACACTGGGACGACCAGACCGCGAACTATACTCTAAATGTTGAGCTTCTGGTACCATTTTTTGTAGTCGTTTGGTTTGACCAACGACCATCCACATGAAAATCCGATGCACTAAATCAAGCTGCTGTATCCCTATACACTTAAATATTCATTTGTGTGCGGACGGACGAACAGACGTTCTAACAAACAGGTGTTTAGCCGGCTTCTATGTGTCCAGCTGATTATTTGTGTGGCTAATTTAAGCAGATATATCAACAAAATAAAAGCATTCTTTTTCAAACGTCAAAAAAAAAAATACTAACCCTAAGCCCAAGACACTGTCCAGTTGTGTGTATGGACAGACAGGGATAACATTTAATGCCCTTTCATGAACTCTTCAAAAGGAAGGGGGCATAAAGATGTGCGAGGTGAACATACGTGAAGATGTAATATTTTCAACATTAAATATAGCACAAAAATAAAAACTGTACGGCCATAAAAAGTAGTATTTCTTTCATAGAAATTTCATATCTATATTGAATACGGTTATGTAGCAACAGTGCTAGAAAATATTCATGGTATGGTGACCTGGAGCAGTCCGATGACATCAACAATGTTAAATCTTTGCATGACATTTAACTGATTAAAGCACATCTTGTCCAAGTACCACTGGGCTCCTGGGGAGCATTTCATACATGTCTTTTCACCCATTTATCATACTCATTTCTATATCGCTCTTCCTTAAATTGTGCAATGATACATTGAGTTTGAAACTAAACATTGTGCAAATACTTGTCACTGATGTCATCGGACTGCTCCAGGTTTTAATCACATGCATATTTTTTAGCCCTGTTGCTACATAATGGTATTCAATACCAATACGAAATTTGGCAATTACATAAAGGAAATATTTCCAGTTACGGCAATATAAGTATTGTTTTCCTATATTAAATGTTGAAAATATTACAAGTCTACATATTTTTTAACACACCTCATAAATGTGCAACAAAGACCATATTGGGTCATTGGTTCAGAAAAGTGAGCTACAAAATAAACAAATAAGCACTTTTAAGAAATGCTCACTTCAAGTATATAAACGAATGAACAAATATAAACGTCCATATAAATACAAATTATCACTTTTCACAAAAAAAAACAACACCAAACAAATAACATATATGGCTACCGGTACATCTAAAATAATTAATTCCAAATTGTGATGAAAAATCAGATATTTTTCAACATCAAAGTTCTTTTGCATTACTTATTGCATATAACAATATATGAAACTACAGCACGTTTCCTTAAATCCATATTTACAATTGCTCCTCTAGAATACGCCAACTTGTAACATGGATTGGGCACACTTTAAAATTTAAACATAACATTAAAAAAACAAAGTTATTTGGCTTAAAAGTTTGTCAAGAAATTACGTAACTCACATACATTTTAAATAATCTTGTTAAACTCCGTTAACATAATTATCATAATACGTTTTTTTTGGCCACTAATCCTCCAGGTTCTTGTAAATTTTCAGAGAGGTAAGCTAGAAACCACAACAGATACATGTCAGTGATTCTTTGATTCTTCTCTAACATGTTTGAAAATCATAACCGAGGTATGAATCTGTTTTCCATTTTAAAATGACTGAGGTAGGATTCATTTTCATATTGTAAGTTGGAACACTCCATCATGGACTTACCTTCTGCAACTTTAACAAATAGAAATGAACAAGTCCACATAAGATCTTATAATAAATCTAAAATTTGAAATGAAAAGTGTAAGCATGGCAAGCTGTAAATGGAGAGTGTAAGCATGGCAAACTGCAAATGAAGAGTGTAAGCATGGCAAGCTGAAAATGGAGTGTAAGCATGGCAAGCTGTAAATGGAGAGTGTAAGTATGGCAAGCTGAAAATGGAAAGTGTAAGCATGGCAAGCTGTAAATGGAAAGTGTAAGCATGGCAAACTGTAAATGAAGTGTGTAAGCATGGCAAGCTGAAAATGGAGAGTGTAAGCATGGCAAGCTGTAAATGAAGAGTGCAAGCATGGCAAGCTGTAAATGGAGAGTGCAAGCATGGCAAGCAGTACACAAGTGGGGAGTGTAAGCATGGCAAGGTGTAAATGGAGAGTGCAAGCATGGCAAGCTGTACATGAGTGGAGAGTGTAAGCATGACAAATTGTGAATGAGTGGAGAGGGTAAGCATGGTAAGCTGAAAATGGAGAATGTAAGCATGGCAAGCTGTAAAAGAGTGGAGTGTGCAAGCATGGCATGCTGTAAATTAGTGGAGAGTATAAGCATGGCAAGCTGTAAATTAGTGGAGAGTGTAAGCATATCAAGCTGTATATGGAGAGTGTAAGCATATCAAGCTGTATATGGAGAGTGTAAGCATATCAAGCTGTATATGGAGAATGTAAGCATGGCAAGCTGTAGAAGAGTGGAGAGTGTAAGCATGGCAAACTGTATATGGGGAGTGTAAGCATGGCATGCTGTAAATTAGTGGAGAGTATAAGCATGGCAAGCTGTAATGGAGAGTGTAAGCATGGCAAGCTGTAAATGGAGTGTAAGCATGACAAGCTGTAAATGGAGAATGTAAGCATGGCAAGCTCTAAATGAGTGGAGAGTGTAAGCATGGCAAGCTGTATATGGAGAGTGTATGCATGGCAAGCTGTATATGGAGAATGTAAGCATGGCAAGCTGTAAATGAGTGGAGAGTGTAAGCATGGCAAGCTGGATATGGAGAGTGTAAGCATGACAAGCTGTAAATGGAGAGTGTAAGCATGGCAAGCTGTAAATGGAGAATGTAAGCATGGCAAGCTGTAAATGAGTGGAGAGTGTAAGCATGACAAGCTGTAAATGGAGAATGTAAGCATGGCAAGCTGTATATGGAGAATGTAAGCATGGCAAGCTGTAAATGAGTGGAGAGTGTAAGCATGACAAGCTGGATATGGAGAGTGTAAGCATGACAAGCTGTAATGGAGAGTGTAAGTATGGCAAGCTGTAAATGGAGAGTGTAAGCATGGCAAGCTGTAAATGAGTGGAGAGTGTAAGCATGGCAAGCTGTAAATGAGTGGAGAGTGTAAGCATGGCAAGCTGTAAATTGAGAGTGTAAGCATGACAAGCTGTAAATGGAGAGTGTAAGCATGGCAAGCTGTAAATGGAGAGTGTAAGCATGGCAAGCTGTAAATGGAGAGTGTAAGCATGTCAAGCTGTAAATGAGTGTAAGCATGGCAAGCTGTAAATGGAGAGTGTAAGCATGGCAAGCTGTAAATGGAGTGTAAGCATGTCAAGCTGTAAATGAGTGTAAGCATGGCAAGCTGTAAATGAGTGGGTTTTTATTCCAATTTAACACAAAACAGGTGATATATGGAATCCAGTATGCATGTTAGAGGAAGACATTAGAATGAAACTGGGTAGACCTGTTCAGTAAGTAACTGGTCAAGTTTCTCACATACAGCTTTTTGGTAATGATAGGTTTCTACCTACAACCTCAATGCTGAGAGACAAGTGATCTTTAAAGGGAATATAGCAGTATACAATGCTATAAATGTCTTAAAAAAATGAAATATTTATCAAAATATATAAAAAGAATCTCATTAACATTAATATATATAATCCAAGTAGGTTAGGCCTAAAAAACGGTGTTTGTTTCAGGTAACCCAACCCTACCTAGCAAAATGGTGCTGACCCTATACATATATATTTTTTCCCCGCAATTTTTCATTTTCGTCAGTCCGAAATTTGTCTTTTTTAGACAAGACAATGATAATGCAGAAAACAGCGTTTTACCAAACAATTAGGCCACTGTCTCCTTTTTATTTGACAGGACAACAACTTTGGAAAGTTGAGTGTTCCGGAGGTATACCTGTAATTCCCAGAGTAGTCTCTATATTTTCAGTACATCGCTGGTTGAAAATCCTATTCAACAACAAACTGAGGATATTTTATATGTAATATACGCTCACGTGTCATGCCATGACAATTTTTTTTTGTAATTTGAAGAAAACATCTTTGGAAACAAACTTACGCTGCAAAAAAATCACTGATATCAGGGCTAGAATTTAACTTTTTTGTGCACTGGCAATTTTGGCCAGTGCCTAAAATTTCAACTGGCCAAATTTGAAACCAACTAGCCAAACCAATTTTCGCAGAAACTTGTAGTCCTAAATGTCTAAATAAACCCAACATTAATTGTTTCAAAGCCCGCGTTTTATTTAATATGCATTATTAGCTTGTATTTATTTTATAGACAATGGTATCAAAGTTATTATATATGTTAAGGTATATCAATTTCAAAGCAGTACTTAAAAAATAAAAATGTCTGTTATTTATTATACTACCATAAATAAATGCATACAATGATATATCATAAATAAACATTTTTAACTAAACAAAAATATGAATCGTGGATTCAACAATAACAAGTGTACAGAGACTGAGATTGAGACGTACACGCATTTCTATTTATAGAATTAACATAGCCAATGGTCGTTCGTTTTAAAATTAGATCTAGATCTAGCCAAGGACGATTGTTTAACATGTGTCAATGTTGTGATATCATAGTAATATACGTAGTTTAATTATTACGGATGATCTGTCGATCGCGTGGTTTCTACAATTGACACACCATTTTGTCATTGTCAAGTTTATAGCCCAGTGTGATATTGAGCTGTCGCTTCCATTTCATTACAGTATTAACGGAAGGATTATTTCTCTTTTTTCTTGTTGGGTCTCGCTTCCATTCACCGGTTCAATGGAGAAAAGGATGTTATTTTATCAGCCAATTAACAGCTGACAAAATATGTAAACAATAAATTTGACGGGTTTCAACTTTACTTTTATTTTATAGAGTGAGTGCGCGATCGATAAAACTAGACGCAGTCTATTCATTATGTTCTTGACGGGTTTTAACTTTACTTCCTTTTTGCAGAATGAACTCGAGATAAAAAAAACAATTGGACACAGTCTTCCCATATTAACTATTTAATACATGGAATTGGTAATCGTGCTGCTAGGGGGTAATTTGGCGCGAGAAGCAAAAGACATTGTGTAAAATTGACAAGAACTCGTTATTTTTACCAGGATAATACTTGTTTATTTTCAAAAATCAATAACATGAATATATTGAGTAATTTTCTCAACTTGAAATCCACTCGCAAAAAAATGCCAGCTTAAGTAATTTCAACTCGCATTTTCAAAATACAGCTCGCATTTTGCGAGTGGCGAGTGCTTAAATTCGAGCCCTGGATATATACCAGGTTTTAGGTTGTTGGCATATTACGATGAAATGTAGAAATCGTAAAACACTTAAAAAAAAAAAAGAGTCATTTTATTCTACTGTTTAAAATGAACAGATGATATACTCTGAAAAATGTTTTATTTTGAATGTCCCATTTTGTTTTATAAGGTATCGAGCTGTGCATGTGCGACTTTCTAATATCAGTTTAAACAATGGCAGGTCCATGCTTTTTACGGCACCCTTTTTGGTGTTCCAGGCACTGTTTATTTTTCTTTAACAGACATTTAAAAGGTTATGGAAAAAAGAAATTATATTTTTGAAAATTTATATTATATACATTTTGAATGAAACAAATTATGCTAAATAAATGATGACATAACTTGAGAAATTTAATTAATTTTTCTTAGGTTACCACTGTGAGGTTTTAATAATATTTTCTTTAATTTTAAGGTAACATTACTCTAAAATGAGTCTAGCTATCAGCTAAAAGAGAATAGCTTCTTGGAAAATGAACACAACATAGTTCTGTTTTCCAATGAATATTATGCTAAGTAATGCTAAACATGTAGCTCAGATGAAATAAAATGTTGGAACTAATAATTTTAAGTGTTTTTCATTAAAAATAGCTAGGGCCATGATAATTTAGCTGAGGCCATGACAATTGAAAAGTTCATGGCCATTATCATAAAAAAGTAAATGTCGCACACTGCATTAAATGGCTTCCATGTTGTGCAGTGAGTAAGCTCAAACTTTATTTTTATACTTGTTTTAATTGCGTTTTGGTCAGTTATGAAACAAAAAGAGGCATTTAAGGAATTGATTTTCAAGAGAAGAAATTATTCATAATCTGAAAGGCATACAAACTTTACAGAACTATTGTCTTATAAAGTTTGTGAAAATTGTAAATTGTATATATGAACAGAGACATAAGATTTTAAAATCAGGTGTCCCGACTGGCTGCCTACTGAAGTGTAAAGCCCTGCAGTGAGATACTTTTGTATTGCTATGTGCGAAATGCACATTTTTACAAACCATGGCTTTTATATATCAATAAAATGGGAAAACGTATTTTAAATTTCAGAATTGCGCACTTTCAAAGTTTTTGACGAGAGTGCAACTTTTGAGAAACTGGAGTTTTTGTGCAAGGCAACATCTTCAAAGAAGACTTTTATTTAAGCTATTGGTATTTAATAATAAAATAGTTACTATTATATATCATGGTCTCTGATTCTATATGTTTTGAAATCGCTGCAATATTCGAATTGAGCGACTTCATAGAGGTTTAAAAAAAATGTTACCCCAAACAAACACTTTTTTGGGGGGGCCTTATTATGTCAAATCCACAAAAAGCGCAACAAAATTGATATCTAAATTAGAGTGGTAAACTTGAAACAAAATCCCCATTTTAAAAATAGACAGCACTTAAATACTGTTTAACGACCTTCGCATCATCATTCTAACCCTTTCTAAGATGAAACGTTTTTTACTACATGTAAACCTGTAGAACGGATCAAACTGAAATCAAAATAAAAGCATGCGACTCATTTAATACATCACAAAATATGTTACCATTTTAAGCTGGAATACTAGTAGTCTAAGCTGGGTGCGTAACCTAAGTTAGAAAAGCCCTTTTAGATATATTCAGACATGTGAACTCTCCCGCATTGTGCGTGAGTCTCCCAAAATCAAAGAGAAAACTTGCGACTCCCGGACGGGAGTCAAAATCTCCCACAATCAGAATAACCTGTGTATTATATTTTCACTCCACTGCAATTTGTTGTAAAAACAAACTAATTGACACTGCAAATGTCAATCATTGTTCTAAACATGACCAAGATACATAAGCTTCGCCTTTATCGGTTGTAAGCCAATCAGAATGCAGGTGACAGAAACTTTCAACATGATTTCACACCAGAGGTGTTTCAATCAAATTATACATGGCATGACTAATTGGCATATATCTCGTAGTCTTATCGTTTTTCATATAGTTTACGGCCAAAAGAACAGTAAAGATATCTAATTAAACATGCCAAAGTAATATAATACTACTTTAGCACATTTAATTAGATATCTTTTTGGTAATATGGTTATATATAGGCATGGGTTATTAAAAAAAAATATTTCAGGAGAATTAAAAAAATTGGGATACATTCCCTTTAATTATGTAACCTTGCGCAGTCATCAAGGATCCCGAAGTGGTGAACTGAAAAAACGTCCAAGTGAAAGTGTTGAAGGATATATAACAATTTTTTGGCTCATTTAACTCTTCGAAATTGTATCCATTAATACATGTTAAATATTTACTTTAATACTCTTACTGAATCTTTTTTTTAAGTTTTTTTTTTAAACTTATACATGTTAACTTATTGAACAGAAACAACAAGTTACAACAAAAACAAAGTATAAAGGGAGGTATTAAACTTTTAAACAAAACTTTTGACTATTCAGTATTCCCCTTACTGGGCCTTAATCGATCTTTAGGCCCCTTTATTTGGACAAACTTCTAGTCATAGGGATCATTTATACCAAATATGAACAACTTTGACTGGATGGTTTTTGAGAAGATTTTTAAAACGTAAATTTCTCCTAATATGTTAAAGTAACAGGTCCCCAGGGCGGGGCCAATTTTGGCTCTATGGTCATGGCTCGAACAAACTCAGTGACAGAAACTACATGCAAAATATCAAAGCTCCAGGCTGTGCACTTTAGAAGAAGATTTTTGGAATGTTGAAAAAAAATACTGATAAACCCCTAGGGCAGGGCAAAATTTTACTCCAGGGTCATCATTTGAAAAGTCTTGAGAGAGCTTTGTGTAAGAATGCTTCACACAAAATTTAGTGAAATCTGTCAAGTGGTTTTAGGGAAGTTGTAGCAAAAGCTAATGATTGACAACAGACGAAGGTAGATCGCAATAGCTCGTCCTAACCTTTGCGATGAGCTAAAAATTCAATGAATTTGACAGCTGCGATTCAATTAGAACAAAATGTAAGTACATGTCAATTATAAACTAAAATCTTTATACAGTGTCTGAGATCCTTTCCATGAGGTTTATAAACCAAAATCAGGCATCACAATCAAAATCTTTTCAATTGCAGTCTAAAACACAAGGCTTGTGACAAAAAAACTTACCAATCTAAGATTGATAAAACCAGACTCTGAGGTTATAAAACACTGTTCATGCTCAACTCAAATTCATATAACACAAATAAATGCCAAAACCTTTGAATTATCTGCAAAATTTACGTATTCGTACAGATTTTAGACACTATACTACAATGATTCCATTCGTTTTTGAGCCAAACTTGACCTCTAGAGCTGAGCATGAAACAAATTTTAAATAGTTCCATAACCTTGGACCCTGGTGTATATTATGCTGTTTACTTGTTACATGTAATTTTTGTGTTGAGATTATGACATTAAAGTTTCTTGTTAAGTAACAGTGAAATTGATTATTTTTACAATTTTATATATTTATACTGACAAAATGTGTTTTTTCCCTTCCCACCATGTCTCACTTACAATGTCCCTTGACTCTCACAGATTCATGTTTGGACTACCATCATTTGTGTTTTCTCCTGTAATAGAGCTGTAGCTGGACTCTGCTTTCAAAGAAGAACTGGAACCAGACTTGAGTCTGAAGTTGCTGTATGAAGATGTGGACAGGACTGAGTTTGGGTTGACGTACTCCGGTGGTGGCGTGTATAGCCGTGTCTGACTGACAGTGTTTGGTAATACACTCGGATAGTAGTGATACAACGCCGAGTCCATGTACATAGGCCTAAGTGGATCCGTGTCTAGGTTGGATGTCTTGCTGGTCGTGTAGGCGTTGAAGATTTGTTGTGCCGTGTTGTAACCATCCGAGTGAGATGGACCGGAGAAAAGCCGAGGGTAACTCTGTAGAATATACCCGTGTGTACATTATAACAAATACTGTAAAGCTACATTATATGAATTAAAAGGGGCAAATTTTATAAAGGGCCCATAGGTGTCAATAATCATGCTCACAATGTTTCTGAGTGTTTCCTATAATAAGAAGATTTTCAAAGGTTACCTTTAATTTTTTGAGGCCCCACCCCTTAGGCCAGACCGTGAGACACAGGGCATACAAATCAAAGTTTTTATAGGGAAACCATGATGTGTTCATAATTTTGCTCACCATTTGTTTCCCAGTGCTTGAATTTGACTGTTTTGGTCCCACTCCAGTGGGATGGGGACCATGCAATTCACAATTTTGATTCATCCTTAGGTACCAAAGCTGCATACAACATTTCGTTACAGTTCAGCTTACGGTTTTTGAGAAGAAGTAAAAAATGTCAACTGTTTACGAACGCACAACGACGGACAAAAGGCGATCGCAAAAGATCCCTTGAGACAGAGTCTCAGGGGATCTAAAATTAATTATTTATATTGTCAAAGTTTAGAATAATAAAGACAGCAATAAATATGCATAATAACAACTTTCCATTAATTGTCTGCTATTTGTTCTGTTTCAGGTTTTTCGACGTTCAGTCTTGAAACGCATTGAGAAAGAAGCAGCCCATAATCCCTACAGTAGTGCAGAGCGACTTTTATGTTGACCTCGTGTAAATAATGTCATGACCTGCACTGATTGATAGTATGTTACAGTGTGAAATTGTTGTTTGTATATATAAATCTTTGTAAATTTGTGATAATGCTCAAACATGATGTATCAAATGTATGTGAAAATTTAAATTCCTACTTCCAGACATGTCATATTGTTTTGGGGCCATCCTCGTATGATTACTGTCTAAGTATTTTGAAGATCAAACAAAAACTGCAGGTGCTGGAGTGTACATAAATTCATACAATGCAATTTTTGTCAATATAAGGGTTGTAACTCCCTACATTAATGATCAGATTTTTGGCCAGTTCAAGAACTTGTCCAACGTATTAGCTACCATGTAAGTTTGGTGGACATCAAGTGAAAGCTGGGAGTACTACAGTGCACATAACTTAAAATAATGCAGTTTTTGACGATTCAAGGGCCATAATTCAGATATTAACTTCCCAATTTGGCCAGTTCAAAAACTTGTCCAAGATATTATGGTTATATAACACTTGTGAAGGATCAAATAAACAAGAAATGTCAATGGTAAGTGTCACATGCCCCCCAAATGGTCTGTGAAAATAACAATATATTTTATAATAGGTAGCAATGTATCCATGAATATCAAGAGTCATTGACTGACATTTCAGACTAGACGCGCAATTTCATGTTTTTTTACAATAAAGCGACTTTGGCCTTTCTGTAACCTTGACATCTGATGAAAAGGTCTTGGTATTTTTACAGGGAAATAGAGGTAACAAATCATCATGAAGTGTTGATCACTTGTGTCAAGCTATTTTAAAATCCTTCATGTAAAACCAAGTTACAGACCAGACATGAAAAATCAAACTTAAAGTGTGACCTTGACCTTTGAGGTAAGGTTCTGGGTCTAAATGAGACACTTCGTAGTATCATGATGATCAAATGATATATTGAGCCAAATGTTTTTGAAATCCATCCATATATGATGAAGTTACAAACGACTTGAAATCGCAAACAGACTCAGTGTGACCTTGACCTTTGATATAACAGTCTGGGTCTTACATGCTACACATTGTCATGTCAATTTGATCAATTGAGCCAAGTTCAATACAAAGTTACAAACCAGACCAGACACAAAATATCAAACAAATTGAAAGTGTGACCTTGACCTTTGAGGAAAGGTTCTGGTTCTTACACGCGACACTCCATCATGTCATGTTGATCAACTGAGCTATCCATAGGTGACAAAGCTACAGACCGGACATGAAATCTCAAACAGACTGAAAGTGTCGTCAAACAAACTTAAATTTTGATCTTGACCTTTAAGGTACGGGTGGGGGTCTTACACACGACACGTCATGTTATGCTGATGAACTGAGCCAAGTGGTTTTTAAATTTATCCAAAGGTACCAAGTTACAGACTGGACACGAAATCTCAAAAAAAATGAAAGTGTCGGCAAAGTTAAATTGTGACCTTGACCTTTGAAGTGAGAGTCTGGGTGTTGCACGCAAAGTGTTGTCATGTTATGTTGATCATTTGTTGCAAGTATTTATAAAATCCATCTATGCACGACAAAGTTACAGGCCGGACACGAAATCTCACACAGACTCAAAGTGTTGTCAAACTTAAATTGTGACCTCGACCTTTGAGGTACAGGTGTGAGTCTTACATGTGACATGTCCTCATGTTATGTTGATCATTTGTTGCCATTATTTATAAAATCCATCTATGCATGACAAAGTTACAGACCGGACACGAAACCTCACACAAACTCAAAATGTTGTCAAACAAACTCAATGTGTGACCTCGACATTTGAAGTACGGGTGTAGGTCTTACGTGCGACACGTTGTCATGTCATGCTAATGAACTGAGCCAATTGTTTTTGAAATCTTTCCATAGGTGACAATCTTGTTGTAGACCAGACATGAAATCTCAAACAGATTGAATGTGTCAAACAAAGTTAAATTGTGACCTTTACTGTTGAAGATTGAGTGTGAGTGTTACGTGCGGCAAATCGACATATTATGTTGAACATTTGTAGCAGGTATTTATAAAATCCATCTATGCATGACAAAGTTACAGGCCGGACATGAAATCTCATACAGACTCAAAGTGTGATCTTGACCTTGTGGGTCTTATGTGCGACATGTCGTCATGTTATATGTTGATCCTATGTAGCAAGTACTAACAAAATCCATCTATGTATGACAAAGTTACAGACTGGACACAAAATACCGGATGAAAGGATGAACACTGCGATAACTATATGCAAATGTATGATATCCACAGACAAGTACAATTCTAGGTTAAAGTAAGGACAAGTTGTTTTTGGTCAGGACAAGCAGATTTAAGAAATACTTGTCCAATGGGACAAGTAAATTTACAAGTTAATGGCCGTGTATACATGTTGATACTATACGTACAGGGTCCTCTAGGTCCTGGAAACTTTTACTGTGATGCAGCCCTCCCATCTGACTGGATGGCAGTGTGTAACTGCTAATATCTGAGTGTCCTGCAACTATATAATGCATGTAATTACTACACACTGATGGTACATCACTATACAGATCATCTAAATATAAATATACTAGAAATGTGTCAGCCCACATGAATAATCCTCACATTGATCAGAAACTAATTTTTTAACAAAAATTAAGTTGAAAAGTGGTCATCATAAACACTCCTATAAAATTTGACAGCAATATACAAATATCAAACTTGGCCTGTATTTTATAATTATACAGGTACACACAAAATATTAATTAAATAGACTCCTTCAGAAATTACTGATCAGAAACAATTTAGATGGACAAACAGACAGGGTAAATACTTGCAGGTTCAATCCCCAGCACAATGGACGGAGATGGGGACATAAAATAAATGTTGGTTTCATTGAAATATCATTTTCAATTTAAAGACCAAAGTCTAAAGTGGTATTGGTTATGAGTGACAATGTCATAATGATAATTTTTCACTGAAACAACCTTTTTTTAATTTCATGTTTGAACACACCATTGATAATTTTATTATTTTTAGTGAAATTATCAAAAATAACTCACCGATTAACCTCAGTATTCTCAAGTGAAATTTAAATGATATTTCACTGAAATTAACAATTTTTTTTTAAATTAAATTACTGAAAACATTAAAAACACCTTTGGTTATTTAGTTTTACTATATATAAGTGAATTATCAAAAACAATTCACTGACAATTCTCAGTTATTCATCAATATATATAAGATAGGCAATCACAAACAAGGTCAAAATTGTCTGACCTTGACGTTACTAATGTAACATACAGCATTTGTTGACAAAAGTTGACAAACTCTGATGCCAAGTTAGCTCAGTCAGTTGCACGCCTTGACTCAATCCAGGGGTCAGAAATTTGAGTCCCCACTCCGCCAGTCTCTGTGATTGACATATGACAATGCCCTGCATTGTCATTCATCTCTCACCACTGATTCAAGCGGGAAAGTTATTAGATACGTGCAGAGATTGGTGTGCTCGATACAAGTTAACCTTCAAGGAAAAAATGGATAGGTTGAATGATTGCCTGTTAGCCCTCATTGGCATGAAAATGACTTTGATTTTACAATATTTTCTGCATTTTAAAATAATGACGCAGAGAAAATACATTTGTTGACGGACAAGAATTTATTTACCCAACTGCAGCTACAAATCAACTCAAGAGCGGGCATGTGAAATTTTAAACCCTACAGATAAAATACAGAATTTCAGTACTGGGTAATCTCCAAATTTTAATATTGTCTCAAGAATATAGAGCCTAGAGCTTGATGTTTTAACATTCCTAAACATGGCTAATACATGTGTGTCATCTAATCCCTTAATGAATACGACAACAAGTAAACAACCACGACGGAAGAATTGTCTTTCAATAATATATGTATCTACTTCAATGCAAACATTCAGAAACTGCATTTCTACAAAAAAAAATCGATCTAATTCAAAGCAAAAACTCAAGTTGCATGCTTACAAAGAACTTGATTCTATGTAAAGTATGCCAAGTTATATATCTATATTACCAGTTGGATCCAGTCTTGCATCAAGATGTGAGGATTCTGTGGTACAGTCTGATGTCTCTTGAAGTCTCAACCTCTTGGACTTGCTCTCCAACAATGCCCGAACATCTGTATTACAATGTAGTTGGTAAATTAGTTAGTTTATACCAATTTCTTTAAGCTCAGTTTCACGGTTAACTCGGAAGTTGTATGAACTGCTATCAAGTCTGCTTCCTGCACAGATCCAGTAGTGAGTGATATTTTTAAGAGGCCAACAGGTCCAGGTGGAGGAAGACCGCAGAACGAATCTGAGTTAGTAATACAGTCCTTCAGCATATACCAGAACATTTTTCTTGTTTATTGGGAAGAGGTCGGAGACTTCGAGATTAAGATAAAAACAAGAAAAGTCACTGTTAAGTGTCACATGCCCCCCAACATGTCATGATGTTATGTTGATCATTTGTAGCAAGTATCATTAAAATTCATCTATGCACGACAAAGTTACAGGAAATCTCACATAAACTCAAAGTGATGTCAAACAAACTGAAATTTTGACCTTGACCTTTGAGGTACGGGTGTGGGTCTTACTCACGACACGTCGTCATGTTCTGTTGATCATTTGTTGCAAGTATCAACAAAATCCATCTATGCATGACAAAGTTACAGGCCGGAAACAAAATACCAGACGGAAGGTTGGACCGAACGACGGACGCTGCGATTACTATATGCCACCCCAAAAATATTTTTGGGGGGGGGGGCATAAAAACACAAGGGGGACTGAAGAGAAATTGGGAATTTTTAGCAAACTGGAAAATAAAGCGTATCACCGTTATTATTTTACAATAATGCTTCATATCCAGTCATTTCCACCTTGGGATTTTTTTACTACTTCAATTTAGGGGAAAAAACATGATTTTTTAATTGGGAACCCACTGAATGTCAACCTCTGTTTAATAAGGTAAAAAAGCCCTGTATACAACAGGAAACTGTATACAACTGGAAACTGTATACAACTGGAAACTGTATACAACAGGAAACTGTATACAACTGGAAACTGTATACAACAGGAAACTGTATTCAACAGGAAACTGTATACAACAGGAAACTGTATACAACTGGAAAACTTTCTCTCATAAAGTTTTTGTCCAAGCTATGCTTGAGTTAACCATGACATAAGCCCTTCTGCCTTTGGCCAACTAAAAGGACATTTTGCATTTGAAAAAAAACAAACAACGTAAAATGTAACTATCAACCTTTGTGTCTTTCAAATTGTTCAAGTAGGAGCAATGAAGTATAAAACCACATGAAATACATACCACATGGAGAAGTTGAAAGCTCCGATGCAGCTAGTGATAAAACAGAAGATTTCTTTTTCCCCATCCCGGATGTCTGTGACGTCTGGTTGGAACGGCTGAATAAGAGCAATTACCATGTGACCTACAAACATGTTAATATACACGACAATACTGTATGGAACTGTCATGTTAACATTTGTGGAGCGTGTGGCCCAGTGGTAGAGCATTGGATCAAAGATCATGGATTCAATCCTCTGCCACGATTATAAGCATTTTATTCACATGTGCTTATCAATGTAAAATAAACAAGTTAATTACAATTTTAGCATGCACAAATTATAATAGATTCAGACGGTTTCCATAAGATTAAACCCACAAAGTTAGATCATAAGGAGAACGTGGTCTGTTAACTTTTGAAACAAATTCTTATAGCTGGACAAATTCACTCTCGACATCTTTCTGGTTATAAAAGAAAATGTGGAAAAAGTATCTTGCTCAAGTAGTCTCCACATAGAGGGATTGAACTCATGACCCTCAGATCCTGGTTTTAATTCTCCACCACTGGATTGTGCAATCTAAAACAAGAAGCTAAAAATCCTCCCAAATAATTAATTGATAGTTTAATGCCATTTTCAACACATTTTAGGTTATTTTGCCACATCCAGTTTTATAGGTGGAGAAAAACCTTGAGTAGAACCACTGTCCTTCCACAAATATTTTTTAAACTTTCTCACAAATATTTTGGACTCAAACTTACAACCTTGGCGGTGAGAGGCATGTAATCTATAGATGGCTTCATAGACCACTCAACCACAGAGGACCCAACTGGTAGTCAAGGATGAAATATACAATTAAAACCAGGTCCACCCACTAACCTGCTAGTAGAAGTGTTAACTTTAGGGTCAAGGTCAGCACTGTGACATTTACTCTTGTCTCCAAGTACCAGGTCTCTGTTTGGAATGAGGGTTGGGTCCTTACTCAAAATGTCAACTATCTGAATGTAAATAAGTGATTTCACATATTACCCTATACAGACAAACCTGTGTAAGTGGTCACCTCTCTTAAGCAGCCACTTGTCTTAAGCAGCCACATTTGCATTTTCCCATTTCTATGCTTTTAGAGCAAATTAACCTGTATTAAGCAACAACCGGTCTTTGTTAAAAGGTCACTTTTGCTCCTTCCATTGACTGGCTGCTTTTAAGACAGGGTTGACTGTATACAAAGTTTTACATGTTTATTTAAAATAACACAATTCTAATTATACATCAAATTCCATGGGTGTCCAAAATTTAACTAAAAATATGCCTTTTGACATGAATGCCCAAGATATTAATTGGAAATTAATTAATTATCAAAAATTAAGTTGAAAATGGGTAATAACTCCTGTAAAACTTGACTCACATTTACAAATATGAAACTTGACCTGTATTTTATAATTATACGGGTAAACACAAAATATTAAAATACATCAGACCCCTTCAGGCATGTAATTTGATCGGAAACAAACATTTTACCCTGGATGGACGATTGGTTGGGGAGGTATCCAGTATTTGGTGGACAGATTTACGATTCAGTACTTATCATTGTCAAAGTTCCAGCAAAGACAAACAGGTACGTGAGGGCCATCTTACTCATTTCCTAGATACACTCAACCTGTTGATCATGATTTAGTGTCTCGTGATCCAGTCATTGTTTTGTGATTTTGTAAACAAGACGCTTTTATTTTCCAATATCTTTTTCATATTTAAAACAATTATGCAGCAGCTTTAAAGGTACTTGGTAACTCTTTGAAACCAGTATTAATAAATTCTTATTGGGCCAACTGTGACTTTACCTCGCTAATGCGAGTGGGCGGGTGAGTGAAATTTTACACCTCTGAATTTATTATTAAACAGAAAATAACAACATTTAAATAATTGCAATCTATGCATACACAGTGTTCATCCGAGGCCACAATTCTACAATATTATCGCGTAAAACTTGAATGTCTCATAAAAATATGCCTCGGTGCGAATATTGTCGTGGGCGAATATGATTGAGTATGAATCGGTGAATAAGCATGATAATTACGACGAAGTAAATTTTACAAGCGCACAGGCAGGTGGGCAGTAACTACACGACCATACTGAAGTCAAATTATGATTGGTTTATCTGAGTTTCGCGCGGTCTGAGGGCCAATCAAACAGCTCCGAGCATTAACTTCTACTTGTTAACAATCATGGGTACCAGTTCAACAAAAAAAATGAAACGGAGAACAATTTTGAGTTTTTTTGGTAAACCTAAGAATAAATTTGAACAACCGGTAACTGAGAAAGAAAGTGAATTTGAGCTCTCGAGTTTGGTAGATAAATCCAATAAGTCTTATCAATCTTTGATGCAAAAAGAGAGCACACTCTCTGATCCAACATGCCCCACCACCTCAAATGCAAAAAAAAAATGATAAAAAATCTCAAAGTAGCTGGTTGCGTGATTATTCCTGGCTGGAATAAAACAATGTTGAAAATGTTATGACAAAAATGTAAGCTCTGCATTAAGCATAAGAAGCTCAGCCACAGGGACCATTTGTTATTGTTTAAACATTGATTATTTGAGAGAAAAAATTGAAATCCTATTGTCCCACTGATTTTGAAAATGTCCCCTATTTTTGAGGGCCGATGAGACAATTGTCCCCACTGTTTATAATTCTTGACAGAACACTGCATACATAATGTGTAAATACAACACATCTGTTTTTATTAGCCATAGGCCCAATTAGCTCAATCAGTAGCATGTTGAACTATCAATCCAGGGGTCGCAAGTTCAAATCCCCGTCCAGCAAGTCTCCATGATGATTGATATACAACAATGTGTCTCAATATCATTTGTCTGTCACTGCTGATTCAAGTGGGAAAGTTATCAGTTACTTGCAAAGATGGGGTGTGCTCAAGTTCCAGTGTTTTCTCCAGCTTCAATTTTTTGGAGGTCATTGATGACCCACTGACTAAAAATCTAGGGGTCATTTTAAAAATCTGGGGGTCATCAATTGACTAGTTTTAAACTTAATCAACATGAATAAATGGAGTTAAAAAATCCATATTTTACTAAAACAGTTTTACTTCCTGTTTCACACAAATTTCTCCATCAAAACTGCAACTTTAGATAACAACTTCAAAACAATTCAACTCCAAACGAATGTTTCAATTCTGGCAATAAGTTACAACAACTTGAAACTTAGCAGTTGTTTTTATGATTTTGGCACTTTGGTCGTGAACTTTTCAAATATCATGGCCACAGCTCTATCACCAAGGCCCTAATTATTTTTAATGAAAAACTCTAAAATTATTCAATATTTAATATTTGCTGAGCTACATGTTTAGCACTATACTCTTTGGAAAACAAAACTTTGTTTTTATTTTCTTTTTCCCAAAAGCATTTCTCTTCAAAGCTAGACTCATTTTAGAGAAATTTTATCCTAAAAAAATAATATAAAATACATTTTTATGGTAACTTCACAAAAATTAATTAAATTTTTGAAATAAAGTAATCATTTTTCAAAATGAATATAATTTTTTTAAAATTAATTTCTTTTTCAACAACCTTTTAATCGTCCGTTACAGAAACATAAACGGCGCCGGGAATACTACCCTAAAACTTGGACCGGCCGATGTTTAAACTGGTATTAAAATGTCGCGCATGCACGTCTCGATACCCTTATAGAAAACAAAATAAAAAGTTTTTCAGATAGAGTGTCGTCCGTACATTTTCAACAACTTTTATGAAAAGTTTCACGCTTCCACATTTCATCTTCATATACAAACAACCTAAAACTGGGTATATGTCAGTACTATTGTTGCAGGGTACGTTTGTTTTCACAGATGTTGTCTTCAAACTACGCTATTGCTTCGCGGAAAATTATGTATGTGATCATAATCGTCTATGTGATTGCATCAATAAAGCGTTCGTAGCCAATTAAAGCGGGATTGCCCTGAATCAGACCACGTGATCTGTCAAATCAGCTTGCATTGTAAAAATAACTCTGAAACCAGCTTGCCGAAACAAATATGCATAATTTGAATTTCTGTATTTTACGGTTGCGTCATAGTGGCACACTGAACAAAGTTGATTGCGTCAGATGAGAATGTATTGCGTCAAAAACGCAAGAAACGCGCTCTGGAGAAAACACTGAAGTGCTGGTTTAAACCTTTCAGGATTCCAGGAAACAGCGGCTAGATCACAACTGATCATCTGTTAGCCAATGAAGGCATAAAAATGATGCTAAATATTCAATCAATCAAATAATCTTTTAGCCATGAAATATAATTACAGTCAAATCCGTCTTCAGCAGCCATTCATTGAAAGGAGCGAGGGGTAAAATTTAAAAAAAAATATATTTCCACTAGCCTGCAATAATTTTCAACTGGCAAAAATATGTTTCAACTAGCATTTTCCCTAAATTATTCAAATAGTATATTTATAAAATACATTCTTTGTTTTATCAACTAAAAAATAAAGCATATAAAATATAATTTCATTTATTCAACTTCAATTTATGAATAATTTTGTCCATATGGCAGAGTTGTCATCTCTTCTGCCTCTGACCCTTCGTTGGATACCCACGGGTGTCAATTCTTTGTCCATATGGCAGAGTTGTCATCTCTTCTGCCTCTGACCCTCAGTCGGATATCCCTGGGTGTCAATTCTTTGTCCATATGGCAGAGTTGTCATCTCTTCTGCCTCTGAACTTCGGTTGGATACCCGCGGGTGTCAATTCTTTGTCCATATGGCAGAGTTGTCATCTCTTCTGCCTCTGACCCTCAGTCGGATACCTCTGGGTGTCAATTCTTTGTCCATATCACAGAGTTGTCATCTTTTCTGCCTCTGACCCTTGGTTGGATACCGGCAGCTGTTAATTCCGATACTCCCCGTCTATCACCCGTGGGAAATTACGCTAGCTCTGCCTTGTTTTTATTTGAACAGAATAGAACAAAATACAGCTAAAATTAACGTCTTATCTAAATGAGGTTTGCATAAAACTAGCGTTGTGATTGGATGATCGTGAAGGAACCAATCATAGCTTGGTAGAAACGAGGCAAAGCTAGTGTAATATCCCGTAGCTGCTGAATAGAGAGTATCCGAATGGATTACACCTGGGTATCCAACGATGCCTCTGACCTAACGACCACAATCTTCCTACAACTGGTTTGTGGTCAAACTCATTTAACCTACTGAGGATCTCTACCATTGCAATTCTCACAAGCTAATGTATTGTATCTGGACTGAGTCTACCCCTCAGTTATTCTAGACTCTTCTCATTTTTTTTAAGGGGTTTAACACCATTTTCAAAACAGTTCAGGTTTATGGCATATACAATTCTATTGGTGAAGGAAGACCCCAGAATGAATCTGAGGAGAACCACTGTTTGTCTACATGTAACTGGCAAACTTTATCATGGTTTTGAAAAGAGTGGGACTCAAACCTACGACATTAGCAGTGAGAGGTAAGTGACTCTGAGACAGTGCCTTAGAACACTCAGCCACCGGGGACCCAAGTCTTTTTATCATGGAAAAGGCTCTCTCACATCAGGAATATCCAAGATACATGCATGCAGGTTAAAGGGCAAAGTGAAACAAGAGGCCCAAATAAGCCCAAGCTGCTTATCTGATTTCACCTGTCAATTCATTTCAAATTATGATACCTTACAAAAACAAAGATGGCCATGTTACTTAATACAGGTTAATATGCACTGAAAGCATAGAAATGGGAAAAAGCAAATGTGGCTGCTCAAAAGTGGTGACAGCTTGCACAAGTATATATATCATATTAAAATCAGTTTTATGTAAAACATATTTTTTTCAAGTTTGTGACAATAGTTTTAAGCAGCTATAAGATTCATCTATCTTGTCTGTCAAATAATTTCTGGCTTCCCTCAATAAATTATTAAGTCATATTTAAAATCTATATAAAAACTTGGTTTATCTGGTTGTTAAAATGGACAATTCGCATTACTTTGTGGTATTTCAGTTATTAAATGGCAGTCAGCACTGGTAAACATTGTTCCTTAGGATCCGTTAGATGGGTAACCAATACCAGACACACCTTATCTCTGAATGTCATGGAATACTTCCCCACACATTGGACTCTGATTGGCACAGAATAAATTTATGAACAATCACCAAGGAGACTATATCTGAGTGGGGATTTGACAGTCAAACATGTCACTGATTGAGCTAGCCTGGCCAGGCAAAGTAATTTATCATTTGTAAATTTTCAATTATGAACTTGAACTCTTCCATCTATATTTCTAGACCTTTCGATTATTTTTCAAAAAGGGGTTCATCCCACAATTATAGATTAGAAGCCAAACAAAATATACCATGGTAATACTGCATGTTACTCAAACACTGATCTGTTCCTACATGGTACACAAATGGTAGCATATCAATGAACAAGTTCATCTTAATATTCAGCATCATTTTTATGCCATCATGGGCTAGCAGACGATCACTTTACCTAACCTCTCTTTCCTTAGAAGATCCCTGAAGGTTAACCAGTACCCAAGTACACCTAACTCTGCAAGTAACTGATAACTTTCTTACTCCAATCAGTGGTGAGAGACAAACGACAATCGGACACAATGTCATATATCAATCAGCATAGAGACTGTAGCCAGACTAACAACTTCTACATTAAGATATTTTGTATACCTGGTCCTGTAAAGATTGTGGCATAAAAGCATTCACGATGCGCAGATAATCCACGCACATTTCCAGGATGGAAGCCATGTCCGTCTTGCGTCCACGAATGTACGGCAACAACACACGTAGCTGGTCACAACTGTCCTTGATCCGTTCCCTGTAATGAGTGATGTCATCAGTTTCAGTGATGTCACCAGTCTGTTGTCACAATTATAAATATGAAAAAGAATTATTGAGTGCTGATGTCCCATTACTCGTACAGTAAACGTACCAGAAGAACCATTAAAAATTTATTATTTTATGGGTTTAGTTTTAAACAATTTAATTTGAGCTTGATTGTGATAATTTCATATATTATATGAACAGCTCTCGTATCTGCTTCCTGTGTAAAACTAGTACCACGTGTTGTTTTATTTAGTGGTACAGGGCCGAGCTGGGGATGATCCCCAACGGAACCTTCGACCTCTGGAGTGAGGGACCAACACTCTATCCACTACACTGCTGCCCCGCTAAAGATAAATTAAAGTATTAATTCAACTACTGCTACTTAATAAGTTTAGTTAGAATAATTTTAAACAAGTGAGACATTTTTTTAGAAATCAACAGGCCTACTGCATTTTCAATTTATAATCCTAAATCTGACAGGTTTAGAAAATCTTACATTTCGACGACCAGCATGTTACATGCAAAAACTACCATATCGTAATGAGCCATATAGAAATTTCATGGTAATGAGACCCACTATCTACTGTGCAAAAACACCCGTAGCATTATAGTGTAGTACATCAAAACGGTCTTTCTGTGGCCATATGATTCGGTTTTGGACATTGTTTATTTAATGCAATATACAAATAATGCCAATATATATATTTAATAATTGTTTTTTAATTAGGATTATAACAATGGTTGCTCTGTTTTCTGGAATCAACCAATGTGAGAATAGACAATACTGTCCATCATGGGAAGACAGTAGTGAGGATGCTGAATGTTTTTCCTTGACTGGGCGCAGATAACCAGAGGCATGACATCCAAGTGCCTCCCGGAAAGATAATTTGGACAAAATTAGAGAATGGATGAACTTGACTTATGATGTTCCAACTGTTTTAAATGTACAGATACATACAGGAAAACCTGTGTAAGCAGTCACCTCTATTAAGCAGCCACCTGTCTTAAGCAACCATATTTTCTATTTCCCATTTCTATGCTTTTGGAGTAAATTAACCTGTATAAAAAAACAACCTATCTTAAGTGGCCACTTTTACTCCTTCCCTAGACTAGCTGCTTAAAACAGGTTTGACTGTACAGGAAACTTTGCTGCACTTTGTTTTTAATCAAATAATTGTTTTTGGCAGTGTCATAACTATGACAGTAACTTAATTCTTGATTAAAACTGTGTTTATTTGAACATTCACTCTTACATGTGTTTTGGGTAAAAGTGAATATTCATTACATAGTGTGATGCCGATATTTGTATGATTTGCTTTTAAAATATTCAAATGTTTATGAAAAACTGATGTTATCAAAATGATAAACAAGAGTTGTCAGAAAATAACAAAGCTTGCCAATGGGATAAAACTCACCACCCATGCAAAGATTGAGATTGGAGGCAAACACCAAAATTAAACATAACTCTGCCAAAATGCAACCCCGAGTTATGGTTCTTGTTTCTGTGTGTTCCACTGATGATGGTGAACACACATGCGAAGTTTCATTCAATTCCAATGAGTGGTTGCATCTTACCTGATAAAAAACTTAAATCTGAAAAATTATGTCCAAAAAGGGTCATAACTCTGCCAAAATGACACCCAGGGTTATGGTTATTATCTCTTTGTGTTCCACTGATGATGGTGAACACACATGTAAAGTTTCATTCATATCCATTGAATGGTTGCATTGATATCTTAAACTTAAACACAAAAGTTTAACCTGGGTGCCCAAGTCCAAAAAGGACCATAACTGTGCCAAAATGCAATCCAGAGTTATGGTTCTTGTCTCTGTGTGTTCTATTGATGATGGTGAATACATATGCGAAGTTTCATTCACATCCAATGAGTGGTTGCATAGATATCTTAAACTTAAACGCAAAAGTTTAACCCGAGTGTCTAAACGCCGCCGCCGATGCTGCTGGGGTCATGGCAATAGCTCACCTTGGACTTTGTCCCGGCGAGCTTAAATCAATGCAATCTTTAGGTTTCATTTAGATTCATAAAATTTGCAGTAATATATTTAATTAATATCAACTCATAATAATTATTTGAATTAGTTTGCACAATAGCAATTTTGATTTTGTTTTGATGCAGCAAGTTTTCTGTATTGTTCATAACAAAGTAGAATTTTCTATATTTTATGGTGTGTTTTTTTTAATAAATGTTGTTTTAATTTCTTTCATTAAAGTTTATTTTAAATTACCCTATACCTGTGTATGTGTTTAAAAGTGGAATTGCAAGAAGTGGAAGTTTTCACTCTGTCAGTTAATATAAACATAATTCACCGAATAATTCAAAAGCCCTCTATATTAGGTGTCCAAAGGCGTCTATATTAGAGGTGTCCAAAGGCGTCTATATGAAGTAAAGGGTTAATATATACCTCCTTTGTTTTTCCTTGTTAGTATGGTCAGCGGCTTTACTCATCTTGGAAGTTTTGGGAGTTTCAGCGAGGCTGCGGACATTGATGATGTTGTGAATCTGGGTGTTAGGCAGGCTGAATGGCTGCGGAGACCCTATACCACTGTCCATGGACAAACTGAAATGGAGGAACATTTCTATAGAAAATGAACATTAGAGCATTGATGGTTGCAAATTAAGTGTAAATAGTAGGTGCAACAAAAATAAATGTTGCCTGATGGAGCTTTATTGAATAGTCTCATCTAATTAACTTTGTAGAGAAAGGAACTAACAAAGTATTCTCTGTTTATTATTCTATGTGCAGCATCACTATTTATTAGTCTATGTGCAGTAGCACTATTTATTATTCTATGTGCAGTAGCACTATTTATTAGTCTATGTGCAGTATCACTATTTATTAGTCTATGTGCAGTAGCACTATTTATTAGTCTATGTGCAGTAGCACTATTTATTAGTCTACGTGCAGTATCTCTATTTATCAGTCTTCATGCTGTATCTATTAGCCTATGTGCAGTATCTCTACTAATTAGTCTACGTGCAGTATCTCTATTCATTTGTCTACGTGCAGTATCTCTATTAATTAGTCTACGTGCGGTATCTCTATTTATTAGTCTACGTGCAGTATCATTATTTATCAGTCTATGTGCAGTATCTCTATTAATTAGTCTACATGCAGTATCTCTATTTAATAGTCTATGTGCAGTATCTCTATTTAATAGTCTACGTGTGGTATCACTATTTATTTGTCTACGTGCAGTATCATTGTTTATCAGTCTACGTGCAGTATCTCTATTTATCAGTCTTCATGCTGTATCTCTATTAACTAGTCTACGTGCTGTATCTCTATTAATTAGTCTACGTGCTGTATCTCTATTTATCAGTCTTCATGCTGTATCTCTATTAATTAGTCTACATGCAGTATCTCTATTAATTAGTCTACGTGCAGTATCTCTATTTATCAGTCTTCATGCTGTATCTCTATTAACTAGTCTACGTGCTGTAACTCTATTAATTAGTCTACGTGCTGTATCTCTATTTATCAGTCTTCATGCTGTATCTCTATTTATCAGTATTTATGCTGTATCTCTATTAACTAGTGCTGTATCTCTATTAATTAGTCTACATGCAGTATCTCTATTTAATATTCTATGTGTGGTATCACTATTTATTAATCTATGTGCAGTATCTCTATATACCAGTCTTTGTGTAATATCTTTATTTATTAGTCTACATGCTGTATCTCTATTAATTAGTCTACATGCAGTATCTATTTAATATTCTATGTGTGGTATCACTATTTATTAATCTATGTGTGGTATCTCTATATACCAGTCTTTGTGTAATATCTATTTATTAATCTGTGTGGTATCTCTATATACCAGTCTTTGTGTAATATCTCTATTTATTAGACTATGTGAGGCAAACCCTCAATTCATCAGTTCAGAGCCTTTCCCCTGAAAAAAGTCTTTGGGATTGGTCAAAAAACAGCATGATTGAGGGGAAATTGGGATTTTTTTTAAAAGGCTAAGCAGTAAACTTGAAAATAAACAGCAGCACTGTTAAGATCATGCTCTCACTATTAATGATCAAATATAACATTAAAACTTAAATACTTTTTATATTAGGATTTTTTTTTTTGCCTCAATTGGAAAAAAAACCATGTTTTTCATTTGGGAGGTGGCCAGATTTCAGCTTCTGTTTAATTAGGTAAAAAACCCTGCAATTGAAACGAAAATGTTTATGGTTAAAGTACCATCTGTTACCACTGCTTTCGCAGTTTGTTGTAACAGATAAACTTTTCGTCACATTGTCACATCCATGAATACTGGTCGAAATGTAAATTCAGTCAAAACCTGCCTTGAGCAGCCAGTCAAAGGAAGGAGCAAAAATTATCTTTTGAGACAAGTCGTCCGTTAATATAGGTTAATTTCCTCTGAAAGCATAGAAATTAGAAATAGAAAATATAACTCCTTAAGACAAGTGTGCCACTTAATAGAGGAAAACACTTACACAGGTTTCACTGTATTTGATTGAATAGTTTGCATTACTTTTATGCCATCAATTGCTAAAAGACTTCTTAACACTCTTTCCTAGGTTAACCAGCACGCTCATCTGCACAACTAACTGATAACTTTCCCACTTGATTTACAGATGAGATGAATGACAATGAGACACAATGTCATATTTGATCAATCTTGGAGACTGTGACCCGGCGAGGATTCAAACTCACGACCTCTGGACTAATAGTCAGATATATATCAACTGAGCTAACTTGGCCTGGCTTCATTATGTTGAAGAAACACAGGACTCTGGTAACTAAGTAGGATTCAATTCCTGATGCTTCTTTAATTCCTGGCTTCTTATTTGTAACCTAGTGAGAGACATTTCTTTTCTTCTCTTTCCCTCTCTGAGTATCAGTACAGTTCTACAAACACAGGACTGCAAAACAAAGAAAACTCCAATTTTACCTAAATGCAGATTTATCTGCATCATCAGACATGGAGTGTGAGGCAGGAGTGCCGGGGGTGTGGGGGGTTATCGGTGTACATGGCGTCGCCGGGTTAGAAGGAGTATTCACACCATGATCGTCTTCTTCTGTGGACTGGTCAAGTTCATCTGGAATAAGAATTCCATACTTAATTTTAATATTTAAACAAAAAAGAGACAATAGTTACTGCAGGTATCTGTCCTTATATCCCCACAGCTAAGGAACAAAAAGTATAAGAAATTTTAAGTTGCATTCATTTTTTTGTGATAATTTTATTTTTTTAATAATTTCCATAAATTTGCCATATTTTTAAATAGGGTTTAATGCCATTTCAACATATTACAGGTTATCATTTAAAGTATATATTATTATGACATCCACTTTTAATTGTAGGGCAATAGTATCAGAATAGTATCACTCCCTTCAGCCAGTAACTGGGAAACTTTCTCAAAAATGTTTTTGACCAAGCTTGCTATCTATCCATGCTTCTATACTTTCATTACCGGTAGGTACTTTGAGCTAGAAAACATGTGCATGTCTGTGAGAAGAGTAAAAGTTAATATGTGTATGACCTAAGTGAGATTAAAGTACAGCATTGAGTAGAGTTTAATGTATACTCAGCAAAAAATGAAACTTTACTCTCCATAAATTGGTGATTTTAAACATTCTGTTCCAAACTCTACAATGATATTGATATGTTTGTGTCAGCTGATCATTTTTTAACAAATCTGTGTTTCCATTGAGCGTTTTATGTGTAGTTTTGTCCTGTAAATTAACAATAAAATAAACAAGGGGCGTAATCAAAAATAATGTTTTTTAACTGAAACTAAATTTGCAGTGTTTTTGTTGGTGCTAAAATTTGTTTTAGCCCATCTGAGCTGAAGGCTCAAGGTGAGCTTTCTGGGATCACTATACGTCCGTCTGGTACATGCCCACATTACTTTAAGGAATGACACATTGCCATTGTGGGGTTATGATGATACTGTGGGGCTAGAACATTAACACCACAGTACCATTTCTGTACAAAATGCCATTATTGGGTTAATTCCATTTTAAATGCATTTTCTATTACTTTAAAGGATCAATGTGAGATATTGTGATAATTCTTTGTTGGTTGTCCATCTGTGCATATGTTTGTCCGACCGTAAACAATTACTCCAAACAGCATCTCCTCTGAATCCTGTAATTCAATTTAAATCAAACATCAGAGGAATTATCCTTGGATGATCCTCTACCAAAGTAGCTAAAACAAACTTGATCCATACGGAACTCTGGTTGCCATGGCAATGTAAAGTACAAAACTTTAAAAATCTTGTCTTTTAAATTATTTTGTACAAATGATCAGTGTGCGACTTTCTACCAAAAAAGATAAAATGAACTCAATCCGTTTAAAAACATGACAACCAGAGGACATAACTACAGGTGAGCGATACAAGGACCATCGTGGCCCTCTTGTTTAAGACTTAACTTAGTGCTGCATCATTGTGAAACGTAATTATGATGTGATTTCAATTGTTTAGTTAATAACGTGTCTGTTTAAGTAATGGAAATTTGTGTATCTACCTGGTGGACTCTTGACACGTGCAAAACATCTTTTTACAGCTGGATTATTAACATGCGTATTTAAATAAACAAGATTCCACTAGTCAAACAGACTGATGCAAAACCAACATTTTTTACTTATATCTAAGTTAAACTTAGTAGAAATAAAAATGTTATTGAACTTTTAAGAGAGTGAAATTTCTTTTTTTGCTGAGTAGAGTATTGATTAAAAAACTTGAAATGTGTATGTCAACACGAATGCCCCAGCTACTGATCAGAAACATTTTTTTAATAGAAAGTTGAAAGGGGCAACAACTCATGTAAAATTTCACCACTGAAGAGACATATCAAACTTTGTCATGTATACAGCTACAAACCAAATATTAATTAAAAACATGCACCCTTTCAGAAGGTACTGATTGGAAATTTAAACTTTTTAACTTGGACAAACAAACGGACAGCCGGGTAACATTAAATGTGCCATTGTTCAAATGGAGATGAGCATAACAGGACAAGTAGCTCTCAGTGGTTATTTTGAATGACTGTACATCTGAATAAATCTATGAGGCCCTCCCTTGAAGGGGGGGGGGGGGTACCTGTTCCCTGGACCTCTTTAAGTAATGGCAACTGTTCCCCAGATACCCAAAAGTATTTGTAATAGTTCCCCCATAAGTATTTCCCCCAGATCTCTATAATTAGGACTTTGATCCCTGGGAGGACCTCATCTGTGTCGAAAAGTGGCCATAACCTCTGTCAAATTTAATGGTATGATGAACTTGACCTTTTTTATAATTATGCAGGTACACACAAACTATTAATTAAATACAAAAGAAACTAAATTTTTAATGGATGGACAAAAAGGGTAACACATTCCCCTTCTTCATACTTCAAATGGTGGACATAAAAAAATCTATGCTGCCCTATAAAGACAAATTCATTATTTAAGCTATTGCAGGGATGCTTGCACCAGTTGTTGCTTAGGATTTTCCCCACTGGAAGCAGACATGCACCCTTACCTACATATTGATAATTTGCAAAACATTTAATTCAATACCTCATTACCCTCAATATGAACCCATCCGTTGGTGGCCCTTGATGGGCAATTACCATCAGGGTGTTTATTAAACACTGCCATAACCAAGGATTTATAAAGGGGGATAGGAAACTTGCATATATCTACTAAAAGTTTATAAAATAGCATGCGAAGAATGAATAATTTGGCAAAGAAATCATTCAAATTTTCAGGCAACTTATTTGTTTAACATAAAATGTAAGATGTAAGTAACCTTAGATGATTTTATACTGTTTTAAACATGCAAAATGATATTGAATTTGAAATATTGCAGTTTGAAGTAAAATTATGAAGTACTTCCCTTGATTTTTTAAGTTGGAGTATACACATTTTGTAATCACAAGTACTTCAAAAGTTTTTAACACAATCTGAATGGATTGGTATCATATTGTAAAGAATTTTAATTTGTATTTCTGAGATGAATGGAAACAAGATTTTGTGTGAATATACTACCATTCATAACATCTAAATCAGTTGATTTTGCTTCTCTGTAGAAGTCCTTGCTATAACTAATGTTTTATCAACTGACAAAAGTTTCTAAAGTGAAAATAAATTACATTTTATAGCATTTAACACAATTTTCAACACGTAATAAATCACATATCCAGTTAAATTGATAAACAGTCAAACCTGTGTATGTGGCCACCTCTGTTAAGCAGCCACTTGTCTTAAACAGCCATATTTGTTATTTCCCATTTCTATGTTTCCAGCGCAAATTAACCTGGATTAAACAACCACCTGTCTTAAAAGGCCACCTTTACTCCTTCCCTTCACTGGCTGCTTAAGACAGGTTTACTGTACCTGCAAAATTAATCTTAATTCCGCAAATAACTGACAAACCTCTTAACATTTATTTTTGTAACCAAGCTGGACTCGAACCCACGACATCAACAGTGAGAGGTTCATGTTCTCTGGGCACGAAAGACCCCGAAAAGATATTTACTGACCCCTGTCATGTTTTTAGGCCTTGGGTCACACCAAGACTATAAATGGGTTACGAATCCAAAAACTGTTATGTCCCAGACAAAATATTCATACACAGCAAAAACAAGCTTTAAATATAAAACATGCACACACAAAATTCTGCTAAGGCACACGTTGGCTGTTGGTTGCTGCATATAAAATACAAAGGAAATGAAATTGCTGTGAATTTTGTGGCACAACTCTACTTACATGTAGAAAAGCATGGATACATTTCTTTGACATCCATTGTAGTTGTGTGTAATCGTCCTTCCTGGATATTGCAATTGTTGACTCCGCTTTTTTTCAATTAGCACATGTTTCACGCGGCCGCTGTCAAACCTCGTTTCTGCGATATTATGAATTTGTGGAAACACCTTACTTCCGGTGAATTGCCTTGCTGTGATTGGTCAATTTGTGACACCGTTAGACGCGAGCCAATCACACACTCGATAACCCGTGCAACTAAATTTACAAGACCGCGTGTTGTACGTGTTTAATGACATTTAATGGGCGTTAAATGGGGCGCACCATGTTTACCTATAATAAAGTCCATATGCCCATAGATGTTGTCCTGTTTTTTTAGCCAATGAAAAATCACAATACAATGACGAACGCCGTCTCTGTAAAAAGACGAACCTTCGTTGATATTAACCGGCCATGCACAAATAATAGTTTTAATGTGTAACGACGTATATTACATTTTTGTAAATTTAACCACCCCATCTGTTCAACTGGGCAAAATACGACGTTGCACTTTTTGCAATTAATACGACTTTTCCATAGCAACTTGGTCAGTTTAGACTATTCAAGTCTTCCTTGGCAGAACCAGTACTAAGCATATATGCAAAAGACAGTGTCTTGCACACATAACAATGACGGGGGTTCGAACCCACGACACTCCGATCATGGATCTGATGCTCTGCTACTGGACCACGCACTCCACTTAATAGCACCGATAGGTTCACCTCCATGCAGAGACGGCGTTCGTATTTGTGAATTTCATTAACTATTAAGAAAGTGATTAGCAAACTGTTACCTATAGCGATTTTCACTCCAGTCCATAGTATAAGGTCATGTCGATTTCACTTATTTGATTAGGTATAATACATGATATATACCACGGCTCTGTCACGGATAAGATTAAGACCCATTGCACTATATTGTTATTACATTATATTTCATATGTATTTAACATCGGTCATAAAAGTATGTACGCGCGGGGTGATAGTCCCACTCAACGGACATCCCTTGTTCATCACAAAGTTCATTTAAATTAATTTGACCATAAATTAACGAGTCACTAACCCATTACTGGGCAAAAAAGCTTGAATAATGAAAAATGGTACTATTCGTGCGCAAGTGATCCATTGAGTTGCGCCTCTTCACGCCTACCAATCGCACAGCCTGCGTTGTAATACAACATCGACGTTTTAAGGTGGGGGATTTCCTGTTCCGCAGGCGGGGGAGCCAATTTTAAGAATTTGACGGTAAATGTTCAATATTTTCATGAAATGCGTTTTACTTAAACATTTTTTCGAAAATCGGAGAATGTCATCGGGTGATCAGTTAAACAAACCTATAAGTAACGGAAGTTAAGCTCAATTAGTTATTTAATGAATGTGTGAGCACTTCTGAAGTGCCCACAAAAGTGGCCAAATTACTGCACCTGACGGTCATCTTCTGTCATATTTTCAAGCAGACAAGCCCTGTTTTTAAAATACATTCTTTCCAAGTGTATACCATATAATATAGTTTACGTACGCAGAAAGTTATGCAAAAAGTGTGCCGTTCTATAAAGTATTATGAAGAAAAATGCAGTACAACGCTGGCGCAGGGGTGCTATGCAATAAGAACAAATAGTCCGTCTTTGCTCTGACTTGTTTACATTGCAAAGTCTTATTCTAGCGTTATTAATGAAACATTTCGTTTAAAAGTATTACTTGTTCCTTCATGGTTAACATAAACCTGAACGTCGGCCTTCCTCATTTTCCGTGTGAACACTCCATTTGTTTCTAATTAAACTGAGCAGCAACTGCTATGCCCATAAAATAGTGTTTACTTCTTGAACCAGTCAAAGCCACCAATTTATGCCAGAAAGGCACTATTTTTAATCAGTCAAATATGTCAATTAGATCAGAGTTATCTCCCTTGTTATCAATATTTCAGATGAACGAAATAAGGCTAACATTTGTAAGCTCTCGTGTATACGGTATTTTTCTATAGTCATCTTTCTTTTAGATAAAAACGATATGAGGCCGTTTAAAGGAAAACAGAAGAAAGGATAAAATGTTTGCCTTATATCAAAGAAATCCACATACATTAAGCAAAAGATTTGCTATTCTAGCGATTCACGTATTCAAAAAAAAAGCTTTCATTTTCACCTTTAATAAGGACATCAACACCATTACGTTTATCGGGTGTCACACCAAATACTTCAATAAAATATTAAATAAAGCATTAGTCAAAGCGAAATCTACCATTCACACAAGATTGTGGTAAAATACAAATTCTGCTCAATTCAGTTACATAAAAAAAGTGTTTTCATCGAGGGTTGCAAGGGTTTTCTCTGTTAAGCTGTTATTGGCAAAATTTATTCTTTGTTATGTTCTTATGAAAAATGTATTCACTATTATCTGTTTTTGTGAAGTTTGCGTTTAAGCTTTAAGCCTCCGATTCCAAAACTGTCTTTCTGATTATGTTCTTGTTTGGTTTACTGCTTCATTTAGCATTGCCTTCCATCTATATGGATGATTTTTGTCTGAATTTCCTCAGTACAGGGCTATTTACCATCCAACCTAGCTGTTATCGGGCGATCTCTGTCGTCTTCTGACAACTCTTATTCTCTTTTCACTGCGCTTGTAGCATTCTCCTATTATTAGCCCAGTCTTCCCGAAGTGATGTTGAACTACTTTCGAAACGTCAATTTGTTGTTAGCTGTTATCTTCATGTTACTTACTGTTTACTGTTTTCCTTCATTTTGTATTCACTGTAAACTGTTTTCAGCAAAATCAATTTGCTGTTATCCTGTTATTGGGGAAAGTTGGATCCAGTCCCTTGTTTGTGGAAAGGAGAAGTTTTTGTGTGTCTCATAGTAAGTATTGCTTGATAGATAGATAGACTGGTCCCATCTGGTACGTTTGCCGCTGCATTTATAAATACAGATAATCATATACCAAGATATGTGCAGATACCTCCCACAACACATTATAAACCTCACAGTTGCCTTTCTTTTTAGTGATGGTGATACATTTTGTGTTCAGAGTCCTGTGTAATTTGGTTAGAAACAAGAGTTTAATTGGCCAAGTGGTTTTAGAGAAAGCCGGTGCTGCTAACGGACAACAGACGACGGACGACAGACAACGCGTTATCACATACGTCCTTCTGGCCCGGCCAGTATGGCTAACTGGTTCACAGGGACTGTGGTTTCTTGCTATAGCTGCGGAGAGCAAGCAAAATCTGACAGCACATTAAGCAATAAACGTCACTAGTGTAAAATAGTACTTTTATTGCATTTTAACAAATGGATGTAACTTACAGAGTATTTGAAGACTTTTATTTTTAGAAAAAAACCAACAACTTTGTAGTGCCACTGCACTGTCTTTAAAAAGAACCCCATGCTGGTCAACCCACCAGTTATTGAAAATTTTTATGAGTAGATACACCCCTGTTATTGAAAAAATACTTTAAAACCTTTCTATGTGGAACTTTTTTTTTAAATTTGAAATCTTAAACTTTATTTCATACAGAATATGCAGCAAATTTTAACTGTGTGGCGACACCTACATCTCCTTGTAGACTTGGCGTCTCAGCTTACACGGTAATAGCTTTTATGGGTCAAATAAATTGGATTGTCCAAACGACGATACTGCCACCTGTACGTTTACCGTGTAAATATATAAATAAAAAAAAGCATCTTCCCAACAACCCTTCCGCCCCCAATTTGTTATGTATAGATTGTTTTTGCTTTTGGAGGTCAGGTAAGTGGGGTTGTTCAAACACCGATACTGACGCTTGTAGGTAAAAAGGATTCCAACAAACTGTAGAGTAGGAACAAAGAGTGTTACAAAACTATTTTGATTCCTTTTTTTAATTGGTGTTAAACTTCAACAAGCATTTATAAATTGAATGAGAATTAACCTTTACTTCAAACTCTCTTTGATGTTGACCTGTACTATACAAGATCTCCGATCAGTATATAACGATATATTCTTCAAAGAATTATGTATGTATGGACTACGTAGTATACAGGTCCTAATGTAATATTATTTTTTTAGTTCTCATTAGCATGGAATAATAAAACATCTATAAATGTGTCCACACGACTGCCGCCCGCTTTCGGTCGGAAACCATTTTTTAACAAAAATTAATTACAAACTTTAACTGTATTTCATAATTATACAAGTACACACACAATATTAATTAAATGCATAGACCCCCAAGAAGTTACTGATCGGAAACCTTTTTTCACCACGGACGCACGAACGAACGAACGGACGGAGGTAACACTTAGTACCCTTTCACCATTTTTCGAATAGTTGCCTGAGGCATTAAAAAAGAATTTGTAATGCTTATTTGTTTATTCGAACTGACGAGTTACTTTTGATATATTTATGTATTTGAATATATAAAGAGTAGCACTTTCATATGAAATGTTCAGTCATTCATCACATTGTTCTATGTGTATGGGACATAAATGAATTATTGTATTAACCCTTTACTTCATATAGACGCCTTTGGACACCTCTAATATAGAAGGAATTTGACACCTCTAATATAGAAGACTTTTGACACCTCTAATAAAGAAGGCTTTTGACACCTCTAATATAGAAGACTTTTGAATTATTGGGTAAATTATGTTTGTATTAACTGACAGAGTGGAAAACAGTGCAGGAAGTGTTCAGATTGCTCGTTACGAGCAATCTGAACTCTTCCTGCACTATTTTCAAAGGCCTGTGATTGGTGCTGGAAAACGCGTATCTATGGAGTAAAGGGTTAAGACCGTCGCTTTTTTCTGAACACTTGTAAAGAAGCCCCTTTTGCGCGATATGATATACAAAGAGTAACGACTTCTTCGCGAACGTCCGGTAGAGCACGTGATCAGGGTATGGAACTTATTATTTTCCGTTTAACCTTCGTTGGGGTTCCAATCGGTGTTGAGGTTCTCTTGACCACCGGCGAATTTCTGAAAATATATCAGTGTAAAAGTATAATGGGCGGATCAAGCATCTTCAGTCGGGGTTGCGGAGTAGTGGGTGTACCGTGCAGGTTCAGATCTGATGATAATTGTCTTTCTTTAGACAAACGTTCTTTCAAGCAAAACTAGAATAGTTTTACCTGTATCTAACTAGGATAGCCAAGGGCATAGCTTCCTATAGGCACTGTAGGCACTTGTCTACACATTTTGCTGAGAAATCGAAAAAATAACGATGCCAAAAATGTAATAAAAATCGGACCCCTAGTGGGGATTAAGGGGGAAAACTATAAATTCGCAACAAAAAATCATTGAATATAATCCAGATATTTAACATCATTTTAACAATTTATTTGGTTATAAAACAGTAATTCAATGTTGATATTAAAGATACCCAGGCCCCTAAAAACATACGCTAAAACGCACCTACGACAGTCTAGCTGAGACAAAATTCTGAGGAGCATGCCCCCCAAACCCTCCTGCAATTTTTCTCGTCAACATGTCCGTGTCTGTGAAAAATCAGTCACTGTGCGATTCGTCACGGAAACGGACGAATGGAATGCTCCAACGTCCCATATGAGCGATTTCCCACGGACACGCATCACGGATCACAGTTCATGGAATAGCGACTTCAATGAGATTAACTTAATGAAACTACACCGAGAGACGTTCAATTAATGAATTAAAAAGGAAGTAATAATAATATACTATATCATTTTTTTTTTCAAGATATTAAAATTGACTTGAACGTTTTTTTATATATATATATGCACTGACACTCCATATTGCCAGAATGATAGCTATTTCAACAATAAGATATTGAAAAGGGATTTCGCAACCTGGGCTACGCGTCTAGGTTTGAGTCCAAATGGCGATGTGAAGGTCGTCAATTAGTATTAAGTGCTGTCTATAGGGGTTTTGTTTCAAGTTTACCATTCCGATTTAAATATCGATTTTGTCACGTATTTATGGATGTGATACTAAACCATTCGGATTTTATTTACTTATGAGTTACTTTTTATTTTTAAGACAATTTTTGCGTTTTTTCTGATACACTACGTTTAAGATGGACAATTGTTCCGACATGATATCCTGGGAAACAGGGGCAGTGATATACAAACATAAATTTACAAATAAACTGTTATGCATGGAATTAATGGAATATTTTTGGTTTTACATCAATTTTGAAAGTGAGTTTTCAAATTCATGTATGCAGAAAGATGTTTGTTTCTTTGAATAATAATCATCATTTTTGTTAATATGCCATCGATGGTTAACGGATGATCGATTTACCGAACCACTCTTTCCTGGGATCCTGGAAGGTAAACCAGTACTCGAGCAATCGCGCATATCCACAAGTAACTGAGAACTGTCTCACTTAAATAAACGGTGCGAGGTGAATGACAATGAGGCATAATGTAATAATCATCACGGAGATTGTGGCTGGGCGGGAATTCTAAATTACGACCCCAGATTAAGTCAGATGCGCTAACGACTGAGCTAACCGGGCGCGACTTATACAGAAAGTGATGATTTCCTCAGGTGAAGAAATCCTGTCGTTCAAATACACTATCCAACATTTATATAAAAATGTTTTGGCTAGTTAACTGCTTCACAACAAATGTCCGTTTTACAAACAAAACAGTTATGTCAATTTGTAAAACGGGTATGTGCAGCGGTACTTTGGTCAGTTAACTTACGTAGCACCGGCTTCTCCTTTATGGATAGCGGAAACATTGAAAACTTCTTCTTCTGAACTCCAACCATTCTCTTCATCTTTTTTATCATCCAGTCTGTAACAGAAGATGCATTGATATATAATACAATATATGTATATGCCAAAAGGCCAAGCCCTGCTTATGTGGGCGTGACCAAGCATTGCAGTCTTAATCACCGCCAAAATAGTCATACGCGGCTTGGACTACTTTCTACTCCTCAAATTTTATTTTCATGTATTTTATATATGCAACACAACAAACGACATAATATATTATGCATCATGTATTTATAGAAGTGTTGTGTAAAATAAACCAAACTCTACAATAATAACAATCAAATTAGGAAGGAGTATCAATGTTTGTTAAAGTCTGCCTATCAGTACTATTAAAACATTGATTTTTACGACTGTATACTGGATGTGTTTCCGGTGTACTTCTCGTTCTATTTCTTTTTCAATGACAAATAAAACTGTGGATATACCCTGTGGATATACCCTATTGAAATACTTAAAATTTGTTATGCTTATATATCAGTTATGTATACATTGTATTTTGTTATATAGATGCTTGTTTTTTTTCCATGTATTTGCTTGGGAAGAAGTTACAGCTGGACCGCCATATTCAAATCTAATTCCTCGTCATTTATATAAATTTTTCTTAAAACCCTATTTAAAGAACCAAATATTACAGTCCGATACTGAATTTGGTATCTGTATTATTTTGTTACTTATAGCTATTGTAGCAAATCTAACAAACATTAAGACCAGTTTTATATCATTTGATAATAAATCAATTCTGTGTATGTAAAATTATCTGCTAACGACATTGCCAACGTCCCTATTACATGGGGCCCACACAGCTACTGCACAATGACATTTACATGCTAACGATATTGCCAAAGTCTCTATTATATGGGGCCCGCACAGATACTGCACAATGACATTTACATGCTAACGACATTGCCAAAGTCTCTATGACATGGGGCCCACACAGCTACTGCACAGTGACATTTACATGCTAACGACATTGCCAAAGTCTCTATTATACGGGGCCCGCACAGTTACTGCACAGTGACATTTACATGCTGACGACATTGCCAACGACCCTATTATACGGGGACCGCACAGCTACTGCACAGTGACATTTACTTGCTAACGACATTGCCAATGTCTCTATTATACGGGGACCGCACAACTACTGCACAGTGACATTTACATGCTAACGACATTGCCAACGTCCCTGTTATATGGGACCCGCACAGCTACTGCACAGTGACATTTACATGCTTACGACATTGCCAATGTCTCTATCATATGGGGCCCGCACAGCTACTGCACAGTGACATTAACATGCTAACGACATTGCCAATGTCTCTATTATACGGGGCCCGCACAGCTTCTGCACAGTGACATTTACATGCTAACGACATTGTCATTGTCTCCATTACATGGGGCCCGCACAACTACTGCACAGTGACATTTACATGCTATAGATATTGTCAACGTCCCTATTATACGGGGCCCGCACAGCTACTGCACAGTGACATTTACATGCTAACGACATTGCCAATGTCTCTATTATACGGGGACTGCACAGCTACTGTACAGTGACATTTAATGCTAACGACATTGTCAACGTCCCTATTATACGGGGCCCGCACAGCTACTGCACAGTGACATTAACATGCTAACGACATTGCCAATGTCTCTATTATACGGGGCCCGCACAGCTTCTGCACAGTGACATTTACATGCTAACGACATTGCCAATGTCTCCATTACATGGGGCCCGCACAACTACTGCACAGTGACATTTACATGCTATAGATATTGTCAACGTCCCTATTATACGGGGCCCGCACAGCTACTGCACAGTGACATTTACATGCTAACGACATTGCCAATGTCTCTATTATACGGGGACTGCACAGCTACTGCACAGTGACATTTAATGCTAACGACATTGTCAACGTCCCTATTATACGGGGCCCGCACAACTACTGCACAGTGACATTTACATGCTAACGACATTGCCAATGTCTCTATTATACGGGGCCCGCACAGCTTCTGCACAGTGACATTTACATGCTGACGTCATTGTCAACGACCTTATTATATGGGGCCCGCACAGCTACTGCACAGTGACATTTACATGATAACGAAATTGCCAATATCGCACAGCTACGGCACAGTGACATTTACATGCTGACGTCATTGTCAACGACCCTGTTATACGGGACCCGCACAGTTACTGCACAGTGACATTTACATGCTGACGACATTGCCAACGTCCCTATTATATTGGACCCGCATAGCTACTGCACAGTGACATTTACATGCTAACGACATTGCCAATGTCTCTATTATACGGGGACCGCACAGCTTCTGCACAGTGACATTTACATGCTGACGACATTGTCAATGTCTCTGTTATACTGGGCCCGCACAGCTACTGCACAGTGACATTTACATGCTGACGACATTGCCAACGATCCTATTATACGGGGCCCGCACAGTTACTGCACAGTGCCAATGTCGCAAAGCTACAGCACAGTGGCATTTACATGCTAACGACATTGCCAATATTGCAAAGCTACAGCACAGTGACATTTACATGCTAACGACATTGCCAACGTCCCTATTATACGGGGCCCGCACAGCTACGGCACAGTGACAATTACATGCTAACGACATAGTGGCTGCCATTCTTCGCGTTTTTCACTTGGGACAGACGGACGTACATGGGGTTGTCGTCCATCTTGCGATCCGTCATATTACACAGGCCCACTGCTTTAAGGTCAATTCCCTGTCGTGATCTGGAAAGGAACAAGTAACAGGTAATTTATATAATGTACGAGATAATTATATATATAATAATATATATGTAATAACTAAGTTATTGTATAAAAATACATAATATGATTTGATATCATGACTTCTAGTTTACGTCTCATTACATAGTTACGCCCCTCTTTGAGTGACGGTAACACAATTTTTAGACTAAAAATAATGGTCTCTATAATTTTGTTCGAAATATTTTCAAAAGGGTTTATATAATGGGAACTGTGATTTCATACTGCAGATGAGTAAAGCAAACGCTACCATGGCATATACTGCAATAACACTGGTGATTTTCGTTGGATTTTAACAGATGGATGTATTTTAGAGCATTTTTGATAATGAATAAATCACCAAGGGGTGTCACTGCACTGTCTTAAGAAAACTAGTATATTCACACGTTATTGTGCATTTATTGAGAAGAAAGATATGCTATGAAAAAATACTTTAAAACTTTTTGTGTGGACTTTTTTACCATGTTAATACTCTAGACCTTATTTTATTAGAGATTGTCTGACGATATGTCCGTCTGTCTGTCCCTTGTGCATTAATGAATGTCTGTCAGGTTCTCATATAAATAAGAAGAATGATGATATACCTGAAGTAAAGGAGGCAGCGATAGAGGCAGCAACACAACATACACATTATGATGGAAAAGCCCGAACCCGCACCCACACCTATCCACACAGCTTTATCTGGTGACGAAGAAAAACAAATATATTGTTTAAAGACATATAAAACCGTTACGTCATTAAAAAAAGTATTACCCGCCCCTTAACCTTTTATAACCAATGTCATGGGTTCAGGTGCTAGTTCGCCGGGCCCGATTAGCCCAGTCGGTAAAGCGTCTGACTATCAATCCAGGGATCATGAGTTCGAATCCCCGCAGTCTCATTGATGATTGATATACGACATTGTGTCTCATTATCATTCGTCTCTCAACTCGTATTCAAGTGGAAAAGTTATCAGTTACATGCGGAGATGGGGTATGCTCGAGTACTGGTTAACCTTTCAGGATCCCAGGCAACAGTGGTTAGGTTGACTGATCGTCTGTTAGCCCTCGATGGCATAAAAATATGCTAAATATTCAATCAATCAATCAATCAATCAATCAAACAGGTTCTAGTTCCTCAACGACTTTCAGACATTTAGACTTGTAATCACGATGCGTTATGTGGGAAAAAAAAGAATATTCAGCAATAAGAGTATCATTATTAATTTCGTATTTAGGTCCAACAGTATAACTTAATATAATACGGATTCAATATTTGACAATACTATATTGTTATTCTTTTTATATAATGTGTACACACCATAATGTCGAATTATTATGCTTAATTTATGAATGATACATATTTATGATAAAATATTTATATGACATGGCCAACGTTAAAGAAATGTTCATTTATTTATCTACTCCGATCCTGATTTATTTAGGCAGCAGACCTATTCATTTTGCGAGATTTTTTTATTTTCACTCGTTTTTTAAACAAAATAAAAATTCAATCATCTAAAATTTAGAATTAAAAATATGTGAAGGTGGGAGCATGCTTTTTTAACGATGATCTAGATTATAAAAAAAAACTTTGATCAACCTGTGTATAATGGCTTTTCTATGGGTGTGTAAGTGATCTGCTTGGTTGGTGACTTGTGTTGTGCGGAGGGCACCCTCGCATCTAGCCTCTGTAATTTCACCACCATGACTTTATGTGGTGCACTAGATTTGACTTCATGATTTTTTGCAGCATTTGTATTTCCATTGTTTGAATTTTTATTTTTAGATTTAGCATCACCGGTTTCATTGTCCTCGTCATAATAGTAATACTCATCATCCGGCGTTTCCGTTGTCGATCCTTGCTGTCCAGCGTGCCCTGTTTTTAAATCAATATTTTGTCTAAGTTTTTTCAATTGTTTGGCCACTAACCTCTCCAGAAGTTGCAGTTTAATATCATTTTTCATCGTACTGATCACCGGAGCGTGTGTCACGGAAAACGGTTTTGCTGTTTTTTCGGCTATTGACGTGGTCGATGTTCGAGAAATATCACGTGTAGTACTTTTCAATAAGCTATCTTTATTGTTCTTCTCATTAACAGAATTATCATCTTTTGAAGTTGCTGCTGAAACGGCTTGTTTTATATATTTGGAATCCAAGCTGTCTATAGCAACTGTTGGGGTAGGTGTTGTTTCGTCTTTTCGGTATCGTTTCTTATTATTGTCAGAATATGCCGTTTCTTTGTTTTGGACGTCACGATTGCTCTCGTTATTTGCTACTTCTTTAAAGTCTTCTTTGTGACCAGTATCGCGTACTACTTTATTTTCATCTATAAGTTTAGGTTTTCTTACAGAGTTAACTTCACTTTTTGGTAATAGTTCACGGTAGCTTGTCGGCCTAGTAATAATTGTATCTGAATGTTCATTCGAATGAGGATCGGTGTCCGAATCAGCAGAAACATTTATAGTTGTTTTAACCTTTTTATTGTTATCGTTATCACTCGTTTTAAATTGTTTATTGTTTTCTATCACAGCTGCAACACTGTTTCTAGCATCTCCACGATAAGGAGCCTCTCCTATAACATTATTAACAGTTTGTTTATTTTTTTCTACCACAGGTGTAGCAGCATTACTAACCTCCCCGCTGTCAGAAAATTCCGCTGTATCATAATCAACAGTTCCAACTCTCTTATTCCCGTCGTTACCACTAGCTTTTAGCTTTGAAATGTTTTCTATCGCAGCTGTAGCTGCATCATTTTTATCTCTGTTGGCAGACGCCTCCTCTATATTGTCAGTCCTGATCGGAAACGTTGTTGTATCCGATTGCGGTTGTCCGACTTGTATTTGTCGTTTCAGTTCCTGCAGTAAATGTTGTTTGTCCATGCTTGGACGATCGCGACCGTACACGTGTAGAAATTCGGCAATGTCATCATTGCTTTCGCTTCCGTCATCTCGTTCGTGAAGTCGTCTTGCAGCTGAAATATGAAATGTTCATAATGTTGGCTTTGTGTACATGCATATATGCGCAAAAATACAAACGATATACATAATTATATGGAATATATAGTTGCGTGTATACATTAAATGTGTGTCATACAAATACGAGCCAATCAAACAATCGTGTGCATAAAACGTGTGTTATCTACAATTTTGATTTTCGAGTCAATTCTTGTCATTTTATACGTAAAACAGTGAGTAACAAAAATATTGAATTTTATTGATTCAAATTGCAAAAAAAACCAACTAGCATTTTAAAGTTTTACTTACGACTCGTATGCAAATTAATCAGTCAATTACATAAAAAAACACATTTAAAATTCAAATATTTTTGTGCATTTAAACGTTGTCCATGTATATACAATTACTGCATATTGACATAATCGATTTAGATATACAGACAGCCACATTATGTATATTTGCAAAGATAAGGGTCTTCCTTAACAAAGATTGTCCTCGATGGCATAAAATGACGCTAAACATCCAATAAATCAACTTAAGAAAGTGCTTAGTGTGATCCGACCCAATGGTTTGAGTGGGTAAGACGAAAGCTATTCTTTTTGTTGAAATAAAAAAGTTATTGTCATGTATGACAAGGACAAAAAAATGAATGACAGAGTGTCAAATGTGGAAGATAAAGCTGAATCCATTGAGTTCGCGCAGGGAATGTTCAATGACAAATTATCAGAATTGGAAAAACAATGCCTCATTGAAGCCGGAATTATTATACGTGCAATCTCAATCAATGAGAAATAACCCCATCTTTACTAACATTCCAGAGGACGCACGAGAAGTGCAGGCGGTGACCCAGAGTAAAGTGCGTCGATTCATAACCGAACAACTTAAGGTGGCTCAGTATGAAGCCGATTCAGTAAAATTCGTTCGTGTGCACAGAATGGACCAGAAAAATGAGACATTTCCTAATCATAAAATTGTTGCGATGTTTGACGATTACGAAGTTAAGGAAATGATAAAAAAATTAGGAGGTAAACTGAAGGGAACATAATACCATATGTACGAGCAGTTCCCACCGGAAATTGCGATTAAAAGAAGGAAATTAGTCCCAAAAATGAAAGAAGCAAAACGGAACGGAAAGACGTAATGGATTAGCTATGACACATTGTATGTTAATGGTAAACCGGTGAAGGACGATGGTGCGTAGGAATGCGCCGGGGATGGACTGAAAATACTTTCTTGGAACTGTAATCGATTGACTAAAGCTAAACGGGAAGATCCAGCGTTTGTACAGGTATTAACTGGATATGACATAATAATACTATCTGAGTCTTGGACTAAAGAAATTAGTGAGATTGAGCTTGAGGGATATACTTGTTTTAATTTCAATACAAAAAATCCAACATAGGCAAGCGAAGAGATGTTGTGGTGGAATAGTAGTGTATTGTAAAAGTAGCATAAAAACGGTGTTCAAATTATAAGAAATCATTATGATACCATTGTGTGGTTAAAACTTGATAGGCATTTTTTTCACACAGACAGAGATGTGTATTTATGTGGAGTATATTTATGGGGCCAAGATTCACCAGCATACAACGTGGTACAAGTTGATCTTTTCCAGTTGCTGCAGGATGATGAGAACCAATTTGAAAGCATGGGGGCGACCTTATTTGTTGGGGATTGGAATGCACGGGTAGGAAATGGTGACAAGAAAGACTTTATTGTGTGCGATAGGTCAATAACTAGTATCGATTATGATGATTATGTATCTGATATACCGCTATGTCGTCACTCTATGGACCCAGTGTGTAACGCCCAGTGGAAAAAAATTCTAGATTTATGTAAAGCAACGTCTTTAAGAATAGCCAATGGTAGGCTCGGGTCGGATCATGCTATTGGGTCATACACAAATGTAAATAGAAACGAGTCGTGTGAAATCGATTATTTATTAATAAAAGATTGATTGATTGATCGATTCTTTATTTCCTCCATAGTACAAATATACAGGAGAGTATAAACATTTAAACAGCAAATGGGAGTACAATAAATATACAAAAACATAATACACATGTAGACAATTAAATGACAATCATATATATACAATACAAACAAACATATTACTTCGATAGTTCAAACAACTTACATATATACAAACAAAATAAATAAATGATATGTCCATTCAAATTGCAAAATATATTGACACTTTTAGAAGAGTATTGCATATAATGACTGATATGACTTGCCGAAACGAAACACAAGAACATACATACACTATATGGGTGCTAAAAGTGGTATTAGTTCCAAATAATATCTTTCAAAAACATAATTGTATTCGTACCTTAAAAGTTAAATGAAAGGAACGCATTATTAGAAGACATTATTTATTATTTTTTTTTTTTTTTGTTTTTTAACAATTTGAATACAAACAATAAATATATAATATAATATTTAAAATTAAAATATTATTGTGTATTGTTATTTTCGTTGTCAATACGAGATAACGACGAGCTCAGCAACAAAGTGACAGCACACAAAAGATGAAGTATTGTGTGTGTTATCTACATAAACGTATATCTTAATGCTTTAGTCATATGATGTAAATGTCTAAATGTAATTTTTGAAATAGCAACCGTTTGTTTATGTCATGTTTAAAGAAGGATAACCGGAAACTAGTTCTATAATTTGATTAAAGGCGTCCATGTTACAAAGCTTATCGTACATATCTGATCCACATACTTTGTGTATATTACATAATAAAGTATGTCGGAGGGAATTATTTGACGAGCAGAACAAAATTAAATGTTCAGCTACAGTGTCTGTAATAAGACTGCACTGCGGACAAACAGTTTGATATTTGCGGGCAAATAATTTACCAATTATAAAAGTAACAGTTCTACAGTATGGTAGAGAGTCGCGATATATTTGGGAGAAATACCAAATACTGTTTGGTACGATTTCTCTTTGTATATTGAGAAAACTATTGAGACTGTCGTCTTGAACCAGTCTTGTTCTAAAGTCAAATTCGGCTGATTTATGTATACTTAATTTAAGTCTTTTTTTCCATTGTCTTAACGTAGGGAAGAATGCAGTGGAAATGTATTCCGTTAGAACATCGGTCAATTTGTATTTGCCTAGAATACGGTAGATATCTGGTATAAAACCCTGCGTTTTATGTGGATAAGACATGAATTGTATGAGCCTAATAACAAAAAGTGTGTTTATCCTGAAGCGTTTATTAATACTACATAATTGTCCAAACATCAAGAGCTTTCGCTTATCAATTTCATGCTCGATTCGTGTGAGGCCAATTAAAGCCAGCGCGACATCACTACGAGTTTGTTTTGGTAAAGACTGCATATGTTTAATACATTGAACATGTACTCGTTCTAGCGATTTGAGTTGCGTGTCCGTAATGGCGTTCCATAGTTCGCAGCCGTATAAAGCTCGCGAGAGGACAACAGTTTGATATAAATGTTTTACTGTAATTGGGTGTAAACCATTTTGATGGACGCCACAGTCGGCTAATCCAAAATATGTTTTACGTAGTTTAGTGCACGCGTCTTTAATGTTTTCATTCAGACACATGTCTTTACTACATGAAATGCCTAGATGAACATATGTATCGGTTTCAATGACAGTACTTTGGCCTAAACGCCATTGCCTTGAGTTATTTTGTGATTCAGAACTGCATTCATTAAAAACAATGACATTACATTTATTTGCATTATAAGTATATCTTTCTCGGATAGAGTTATTATGACATATGGTCATAAGTTTTTCTAATCCGTTCTTAGTCAGTGAACTGAGCACCATATCGTCTGCAGAAGTTGGGCAACAGTAACCCGTATCATTTATTTTCAGACCGTAATAGGATTGATCTAACTTATTCATTAGATCATTTACGAAGAGTAGATAGAAGTACGGGCTCATTACTTGGCCTTGCCTTGTTCCCTGTAAAATTGGGAACCAATCCGAAGATTGGCCTTGTGACCTAACGCAGCTAAAAATATTTTCAAACATGTTTTGTATTATTTTAAAAATAGATTTGTTGACACCTGTTTTATATAATTTAAGCATCAATATGCTATGAGATACGTGGTCAAATGCTTGTCTCACGTCGAGGAAGCATGTAAAAAGTTTAGAGTTGTTTTCTTTTGCAAAAAAGATACTTTCTCGTAATAGAAAAGACGTCATTTTACAATTAATGTTTCTTTGAAAACCGCCTTGCAATGTGTTTAACCTGAGTGTACCAGATTGCTCTAACATTTTTAGTAAAATCTTTTCGTACAATTTTAAAATAGTAGAACAAAGTGATATGGCCCTGTAACTATTTGGGTCCGTTTTGTTTTTATTGTTGCCTTTGTAGAGGGTCGTTATAATACCCTTTTTCATTTCAACAGGTACATGTGCTAGTAAAGACATATTGTGAAATAATTTTGTAATTACGGAAAGTAATAGCGGACCACCGTATATCATATTTTCGTAATAAATAAGATCACTGCCACAGGCTTTTTTCTTTTTACAAGATTTTAAAGCCTGTTCAACCATAGTTAAATTGATCTCAATGTCGTTACATTGATGTGTATTTAATTCAGACTTAATGTTCAACAACTCTTCATCGCATGATCGTGCATATGCTGAATCAAAACCATGATCTTGCGGCGTGTATAACTCTGAAAAATAGTTTTTCCAGCCATTATTAATATCGACCGGATTCTCATACGATTGTCCATTAAAATTCATTTTAAGAGTGGTTTCTGATTTCTTATTTTTCTTACGCCTATTTATCAATTTCCAGAACTCATTATTGTCCATATCTGCCGCTGCATCAATTTCCTGTTCTAAGCTAGACAGATACGTTTGGACAACAGCGCGGTGGACTTTACGAAATTTGTTTTTTGATGCCTTATAGTTTCTATAACTAAGGGATTGAATGCTGCGAGGGCGATTTTCATTTAACCATTGTATCCTTTTTGAATTCATTTCGTTATGTAAATATGATAATTCACGATTCCAGTATGGTTTAATAAATGGTTTGAATTTTGATCTTGGAATGTATTTATTGGTCGCATTATTCATTAAATTAACGACGGTCGTATATAACGAGTCAACGTCACCGGGCGTAGATATATGTAATGAAAGCAAATCGTTACGCATTATGTTAGTATTTAAAAAACTGCAATATTTATATATTTTTTCCTGCTTCACATTATGCCAATTTATATTATGATAAGTTTCACTTGAATGAATATTATTTTCAATCTGACATTCTATTTTACAAACAATTGGACGATGAGTCGAAACATTTAAACAACTATCATCTAAAATTTTACATGACTTTATCAGCTCAATAGAACTTGATTCAATTAATATGTGATCTATGAGTGTCTCTCTATCACTATTATATGGCACATTACTAAATTCTGCTCCATAACACAGGCTTAGCGAATTAACGGCTAACAAATTATAATTAAGCATAAAGTCAACTAACAATTTTCCTCGGCTATCGAGTTTAAATGTAGGTTGGTTTCTGGAGGATAATTCAGTATTATAATCACCCATAAGACATATTATACCCGTTGTCCTGTATATACATAGTATATTCTCTACATCGTCTAAACATTTCTTATACATGGCAATAGAGTAGTTTTTACATGGAAAGTACACTTGAAAAATAAATAACTTTGTTTGTGTGGACGAGTTTGATATCCGTTCTTTTAATGAATGGTCAGATCATGCACCTTTGTCAATTGGTATTAACTGTAAATATGTTAAAAATGACATACCCGTGACTGAACGAATCTCGTACAAATGGAACGACAATTTACGTAATATTTTCCGAGGTAAAGTAATTGGTCGTTTAGTGGATTTTAATACACTATCACAAAATACCACAAGCAGGGAAGGCATGAACTTGTCTCTAAATAAATTTGTAGAAATTCTAAAGGAAATTGCTCACCCTTTGTTTGGTTAAAACTGTGGTAGATAGAGAAAGAATACGATTTTGTGATACGAATGTAAAAAAAAGATGACTGGTTTGATAACGAATGCTACGAGGCGAAGAAATCATATAAAGTGATTTTAAATTCATATTATCTATGTAAATCGAATCAAAACCGAAATGAACTTCATGTTAAGAAAAAAATGTACAAAGTGTTAATTACAAAAAAAAAACGTCGAGCTTACGAACTACGGAAAAGGAGAGACATTGAAAAAATGAGAAATGCAAAACCGAAAGATTTTGGAAACATTTTTTTGTAGAAAAAATAAAGAGAATTATGGAAAGGTTAACACACCGACGTTTTATAAATATTTTTCTGAGTTATCGAATGATATTTCAACTGTTAAAGATGTAGATGCTGAAGCGTTTTGTAGTGATCATGACTTTAATAATTTGAATTGTAATTTTGATGAGTTGGATCAGGAAATAAGTATATCTGAGGTGTTGTCCGTGGTGAAATGTTTGAAAAGGAATAAAGCGTGTTCAGAAGACTCTCTACTAAACGAATATTTCCTTGAAAGAGTGGATATTATTGCTCCGCACATGACATATTTATTTAATGGTATTTTGAACTCTGGCTTTTTCCCAGAAAGTTGGACTGAAGGGATAATCGTACCGGTATTTAAAAAAATGACAGAGGAGATGTAAATAATTATAGGGAGATAACGCTTGTCAGCTGTTTATCTAAGATTTTTACAGGTGTTCTTAACAAAAGAATATGTAAGTGGTGCGAGGAGAACAGTATACTATTGGACGCACACTTTTGCTTTAGGGCGGGTCGCTCAACAGTTGATGCTATGTTTGTTTTGCAAGCAGTTATTAAAAAATTCTTAAATGGAAATAAACGCTTATTTTGCGCGTTTGTAGATTTAAAAAAGGCTTATGATAGTGTGTATAGAAATGCATTATGGATGAAATTGTACAGATCTGGGCTAAATGGTAAACTGTTAAGGGTAATTAAGGACATATACAACAAAGTGAAATCGTGCGTACGATGCTGTAACTCATATTCGGACTTCTTCGAGTGTTCAGTTGGTTCAAGGCAAGAAAAGGTAATCTCACCAATTATATTTTCTCTATTTATTGATGACCTAGAACTATTTTTACAGAGTAACACAATGCCGGGACTAAATATCAACGACATAACGATCATCTTGTTATTGTTTGCGGATGATATTGTTTTAATTGGTCAAACGCCCGCTGAATTATAACATTATTTAGATATGCTAAAAGAGTATTGTGATAAATGGGGCCTAGAGGTCAATGAAGGTAAAATTAAGGTATTGGTGTTTAGGACTAGAGGACATCTGAGAGCTGAGGAAGAGTGGTTATATAATGGGATAAATTTGGAGGTGGTAAATGACTTAAATTATTTGGAAACTGTATTTAATTATACCGGAGCCTTTATATTGAACCAGGAAACGATCGGAGGTAAAGGTTTAAATGCGTTGCATGTGCTAATTTCAAATATGAAGAAATACAAATTTAAGCCTAAAACGTGGTGTCAGCTGTTTGATGCCTTTGTTGGATCAATTCTTAATTATGGGGCAGAGGTATGGGGTTATACAAAGTCAAAAGAAATTGAACGAGTACATTTAAGGTTCTGTAAATATTTGTTAAAAGTTAACTCAACAACTAGTAATGCAGGCGTGTATGGGGAACTTGGCAGATACACCCTGTATATATCAAGATATGTCAGAATAGTAAAGTATTGGAGTAAAGTTGTATCATCAAAAAATATTTTGATATCTACTCTGTATAAAGAGTCATTAGGAGATTGTGAGAATGGTTGTACAAATTGGACTAGTAATGTGAAGAAACTGTTAAATGATTTTGGTTTTAATTATGTTTGGAATGAGCCGCATAGCAACAGTCTTAATCATTTTATTGTTTTATTCAAACAAAGAGTAATAGATTGTTTTATCCAGAAATGGCAAAATGATATTGTAAATAACAGAGTTTTGGATATGTACAAACACTACAAAAATGTGTTTAAATATGAGATGTACTTAGATAATTTGCCTTTTTAACTAAGATCCTTTCTGTCCAAATTGCGGCTATCAGCTCATACACTCAGAATTGAAACTGGGATATACGCTCAGAATAGAATTGCAAGAAATCAAAGATATTGTACAATTTGTAATTCAAGAGATATAGAAGATGAATTTCATTTTATTTTGATCTGTCCAATGTATGAGCATATTCGTATATTATATGTTAGAAAATATTACTATAGAAGGTCCAGTGTATTTAGATTTATTGAACTTATGAAAGTAGAATCGAAAAAAGAGGTGACAAATTTAGCTATTTACTTAAAAGAAGCATTTACAATAAGAAACAACGTAAATTATAACTAAAGTTTATTCTCAAAATGATATAAGTAAAAGTGTAATAACATTTAATTTATATGTGTAATGAAATCAGGTGCCAGTTTAAACATGTTCCTGAATATGTGAATGCTAGCATATATATATATATATATATATATATATATATATATATATATATATATATATATATATATGTGTGTGTGTGTGTGTGTGTGTATGTGTGTGCGTACGTGCGTGTGTGTACGTGCGTGTGCGCGTGCGTGCATGCATGCATGCTTTAGTATGTGCGTGTTTGTCAATGTGAACCTTTCACGTGTTATAATGAATATGTATATATGTATATGTCATGATGAGATACTGTATGTATAAGTCAAAATAAAATATATGTTCTGTTCTTTTTTGCCAGATTTTGATTTTTAATTGGCATTTAAACAAAAATTGACAGAATTCATTAAAAAGACAATGCTTTCAAAGTCTGCAATTCAAGTTGGCCGGGCAGAAGCATGCCAAACACTTTTTTTAAGAACGGCCTTGGTGTAGTTTTGTGCAAAGAAATACGAATATAATAAACTGTGTCTAGTTTCACATGGAGATCCCAAATTGTCTTCATGACAGACTGATGTTAGGTTGATTGATTGTATCTATATCGATATTCAATCTCATTAAATATTCAACACGAAACAAAAGGCTTAACCTCTGACCTTCTCAGTCTGCAATATTGAAGAGCTACGTACTTAAATGAACAAACGACAAATTGCGTGCGGACACACATACATATAATGTATGTTAGTTTTTTTATTGTGTATAAATGTACATGCATTTTATATATACATTTAACTAAACATACCATAATATAGCATGTGTACATTGATACGTAGAAATTCAAAACAGGGCAAAATAAACAGTTTCGTTTTATTTGAAGACGTACGCATTTTTGTTGCAACTCTACAAGGCAGATTACCAAGGGTGGCTTTTCGTAGATATTTTCTTTTGAGTTGTCTCCCTTTAACACATACATATTTTGTGGGCTAATAATTTTGAGCATGTTTCCGCAGATTTTATTTGGATGTTGTGAACATACTTTTATTTTAGATGTATCAGTCTTTGTTAGTGGTAAATAAAACTACTTTATTTTTCAAACTTCCTACATTAAAAAAATGTCACAAAATATTACTTAGATTGACTAAGATAAAACCACTATTTATTATAATGTTAAAAAAAACGCCATTTTTTTACATTTCATAACAATGAAATATAAATTTGTTGTCTAAACATTATTTTTTTGACAATACTAAAAACACTACAAAATAGTGTAACAGTAAGGGTACATATATGTAGGCATATCGCTCGTTTTAGTGCTAATCAATTTTCGAGATGATAATTATATACTTCATAGGTGTCTTTTTTAATAAATATTAGGTCATTAAGATTCTTTTATGTATGTAACTGATCTTAAAAATCATTTAAAAAATATTATAACTGGGACTATTTACAGCTTTTTATATTTCAGTATATGAAAGTATTCCAGGAAATTCATAAGTTTGTGTGCATTTAAAATAAATTGTCAAACTACCTTAAATACTATGGATAAGCTACGTGTGTGTTGTTTTGAGAGACCAATCATGAATGCTAAATTTTCTTTTAAAAATAATGCAATACGTACTTACCCATGCTTATAATAAAATTGTTTGAAAAGGAAAAACATAGATTTAGTTTCTTTTTTGAAAAAAAAATCAGTTGATTCCATACTATAGGCATAGTGCCACCATTGCAAAAAAGGAAGTGCTTCCGTGGGGTAGTCGCATAATGGCGGTTATAAATAATCCTCAATTCTTCTTCTTTAAAAATGCATTTTCCTTATTTTAATGCTCATTTTTTTTATTTGAATGGCATTATTGATGTATTTTGAAAATTTTGATAGCATTGTCATGTTTGAATTGTGAATTTAGAAAAAAAATAATGCTTGGAAATTGGGGTATGAATTCATGATTTCGGAAGTCTACTTTCACTTTGTCACCAGTGTACACACTGAGCAGAAAAAAAATCTCTTATATGACACATGACCCCTACTTTTCTCATCATATTTTGATAGTGCAGAGGTTGACAAACAGTAAAATGTAGGTTTCACTTCTTTCATTTGGAACCCTCTATGAATGACAAGCCTTCAAACTTTTATTATTTACTATAGAATAAAGAACAAAAATCAATGGTGGGGTTACACCTATACAAACGAATAAAATGGTTTCTTAAAAGAAATTAACTTAAATTGAAAGATATAAAATACATAAACATGAAGAAGAAAAAAAGTTCCTAGTCAAAATCATTTTTGCTGTAAAACTCGTTATTGAAAGTAAGATATCTATACTTTTACTTGTAGATCTAGATCTATATCAATATCATTCCACGGAATAATGTCTCGCCGTGTCCGCTTTGACCGTTAATGCACACATGGGGGAGAAGAAAAAAAACACGAAAACTTAACGTTGGAGCTAAATATAAATGTTTGACGTCGCCGCAGTCGACGGAAAAGCAACACCTTAACCTTCGTCGCGGCGAGACAAAATGATCTCCTGATATATATGGCTGTTTTATATAGATTTACATGTCAGTGGAATTGTATAAATTTATCAAACTTAAAAAAAAATGTCTGAAACATGCGCCCTCAACAAAAGTTAACAATATTGAGCGCATGGCCCTGCATCGAATCCATGATCGAAGGGTTATGGGTCTGATCCTCCGTCATGGCTATGTAGGGGCCTATGGTGCTCTTAAGCAAGTCTTTTTTCCGCATATATGCTAAGTACGGATTCTACCCAGGAAGATTTCGAACGTTATTTATATAAGTTGTAATAACTTGTTTCACGATTGAAATAAAATAAATAAGTTTAAGTTAAAATAACAATAGTTAGCAAATAGTTAATATTAATTTCTTTTAGCTGGATTACGAAAAAGGTTCATAGAGTACATTAACCGATTTCCGAGTCCGCTTCCTGGGTAGAACCAATTACCGAGAGTTGTTTTAGAGGCCGATGTGTATATGCTGTAATATGCTGAGCTCTACGTCGTGCAGATTCAGAGGTATGCTTTGCTGCGAAGTTGACAATCTTGCGTAATAACAAACTTGCCATAAGCAGATATTCTTCTGTTGTTGTTTTTTAAATATTAATTGAATTATAATAGATCTAGATAGTTCAATCTTGCGCTGCACGATCGACAATACTTACATGTATATGACAGTCCAGCCACTGCTGCAGTCACCAATAAAAGGATGTAGTCAAAATGCATTTTATGTATTTTCATCAATCAAAACAAATAGTCGTGTGGATGTCGCCATTTTGATTGCGTCAATGCATAGTTGAAATGACGTCATTTTCAAGACGCTATGACGTTGACGTTCGGAAAATTGTTCAGCCATTTCTGCCTTCATTCGTAATAGTCGGAAACGACCGAGCGTTGTTCCGATAGGTACCTGCATAGGTTCAAATATAGTCAAAATAGTTTTTTTAAAAAAAAGTCAAAAAGAGAAAGAAGAAAAAACAACGTTATTCTGAATTCAAATTCAAAATGCTTACTTAACTTACCACTATTGTCGATTCACAGGAAATGTCAAATTGCATGGTTTAATTCAATTATCGTACATGGGCGAAACAAGAATTTTCAATGTGAATGCAAATTTAGGAATTCGTACCTATATCTATACTTGTGTGTAGTGGGAAAGGGGGTCTACCTAAATGTTCAAGGGTGGGGTCACTATATGTTTTTATCATTTTCGCCAAAATATAAATTTAATAGACGAAATCTACTATTTTTTTAGTATTTCGTACAGATCGAAGAGTTTTAAAAATAGTTTGAACATCTCAGATGGGGTCCGGGTCCCCTTGTTCAAACCTCAAGATCCGTCCAGTGCGTTAGGGTTTCGAATCTGGGATAACGGATGTAGATTTAAGAAAATATTGGCAGAAATGCTCAGCACAAGATGCGATGTGTCGCATAGAAAATTCCAACCGATCTAGGCTAAAGGTCACATACCGCGGTAGTGTTATAAGTTATGCAGTGTTACCTGAACTTTTATAAACAATATTTCCTAGCATAAATACTGCATTTAAACGAAAATATTTATATATAAAAAATGTAAGCAATGAATTCCCAAAATGGTAGGCATGTCATGGTAACGCGAAAAGTGTGGCGTGCACGTGTGTGGGTGACTTACTATTTCTGTTTACTTGCATCATTTATTTCTGTCAAGAACTGTTTATTGTGTGGCAAAGAAAAACTATCGTTAGAATTTATGCCGTCATAACTCAAAACAATGTCAGTGGGAACTTATTTCTCAAGCTAGATCTTAAACTATTCCAAACGAGCGAGCAGATGCACTCGATTTGCGGAGTTTCAACAAGTAGCGCCGAATGATGTATTACTAAGAGTTTTTACACCTCGGAGTTGTGTGAGTTATTTACACCCACATCGAGGCATTTCGTATTATCTGAGAATGTATTTTGTGGGGTGCACCTGTCCGTCCATGTCTGTCACGTGTCAAATAAACTTCCGGGATTCATTCGGAATATCCCTGACAAGCCGAATGTCCATAAATCCGCGGTTTCATCAAGATTTGGTGGGTTTGAGATATTTTCAAGTTGTTTTACAATAACGATTATCTGGAGTTTGATAGAAAGATCCTTAGAAACGTCAAGATAGAGCTGAACAATAACATGTAAATAACGTGTTTAGCGAATAAAAACGTCGACTTATCGTACATGATCCGACCCGAGTTCTTGTAAAATGCACAGTTGTAGGAACTTTACAAAGTGGCTAGATTGCGAAGTTTTATAGTAAAACGATAATTGCAGAATTAGAGAATGTGAAGTGTTTATAAATCAATAGTCAATGACCATGTTCAAGTCTATAAAAATAAAAAGTTTAAACTAAACGTTTTTTGGTGATTTATTCAGGAAATGCACAAAAAAAAACCCGAACACGTCCGACGTGCAAATAGCCGCCGTCTGTCCACACAACATTTAAAATAGCGGATTTCATGGAACATCATTATGGTTCTAATATAAAGGCTACTTTGAACTAGTTGTAAGGTAAAGTTGTACCAAGATGTAGGAATTTAAAATTATGTTGGGGCTAATACGACTTTAAAAAAGCACCCGTGATAGAGCCATCGAAGTGATTTACCCTTTTATAAATAACACACTCGAATATCAATATAGATAAACAGTATTCTGTGGTAGGCCTAAGCAGTTTCGTCGGTGTGCTACCGATGCAATATTTGACACACCAGTGAGGCAGTCCCGCCTACTAAACGTAACGTCATCCTAAGTGACCAGTCACATCAATCAACTTGTACGAGCAGTGGAGACGGGAGGTAGAAATCGTCATATAAGCTTTCGTCTGCTAGTTACAATATGTTACTGCTTCGTCCTGTCCGTCGGTCCGTGTAAGCAATGCATACTTTGATTGTTTAAAAAGTTTGCTGCATCTGAGAAGCAATTTACTAAACATATATCTTTATGCATTTGGTCATTTTACTATATGAACAAGCAATAGTTTTGTTTTTAAGGCAATAAATGAACAACTACCTTGGTCGGCCATTTTTTTTCATTTTATGGCAATACACCGTTTAGTATTATAATAATAATTTAATTATTATAATTATTATTAATATCATCATCATCATCATCATCGTCATCATTATCGTGGTCTTGTGATTTAAGGCGTTGTCACAAGATCACTTTCCTCCTATCACCGAGGTCGCGGGTTCAAAACTAGCTCGGTTCTACAAAGATTCATTCCGTATTAAATGAGTGTTGTATTTATATTTATATTTATATTTATATTATATTATGTTTTTCCTCCTTCAGTTGGATCCAGCATGTGAGTACATGTATTTGGAAAGGTTTGAAGAAGAGTCCTGTAGCAGTGATGTGTACGCTGCCGGCATCCCGCTGGGGAAACACTCCATAAAATCAGAAACACACGAGATACGGCGAGATACTGCGAGATAAGGCAAGGGTTACAAATTATCTACAATTTCCAACCTTCAACACCCATGTCATGTGGTTAATATCTCGTCTGCAAAAAAAGCACGCTAGCAGTGGGATTAGAAAAGACATTCTTCTCCGTAGAAATTATTTTAGTTTTTGTTTACGTTTTTGCCAGTATTTCCTTTATTCTTTCATTGTGTTATATATATTTTTTTTTTTTAAAAATGCATCAGATTTCCGTCTGCTTTGATCGTTAACAGAAGCGTTAGAACCACACGTTCTATTTCCCGCTTTTCTCTTTATGAAGATACGACAGTGTCTCTTTAATACATCATCCACATGGTGTAAGCCCACCATTGATTTTCGTTCTTATTTCTATAGTGAATGAAACATTTTTAAAGGCTTGCAATTCATAGAAAGGTCCAAATCAAAGAAGAAAAACTTATACAATGTATTTTATTGTTTGTTGACAACTGTACTGCCAGAATACCATTAGAAAAGTAGGGTGTCAAGTTTCATCCAAGATAGTTTTTTTCTGTTTAGTGCGTGCATAGTTGACAAAGTGAAAATAGACTTGAGAAATAATGACTTTATACCCCAATTTCAAAAAAAAAAATTTTTTTATAAATTCATAATTCAAACATGAAAATATTTTTAAAATGTTCCAAAATACACCAGTACGATATTCAAATCACAAAAATGAGCATTAGAATAAGGAAAGTGCATTTTTGATAACAGAAGAAACAAGGACTATTTATCATCGCCATTAAGCGACTACACCGCGGAAGCACTTCATCTTTCCAATGGTAAATAGCGCGTTTAAAACTATAGTACTGATACAGTGACAGCGACATGTGAATAATTACGACGACCAGAAGTGGAATCAGATCTCATACGTGTGTTGTGTTTGTTGTTGTTGTTGTTGTTGTTGTTGTTGTTGTTGTTTTTCAATTTATTTACTTTACATCGATTGTGAAACAAAAACACGCTCGAAATCTCCCGAGTAGAACCAGTACTTAGCGCATATGACTGTGGATAAAGTGACTTTCTCAAGGACACGACACTTACCTGGGTCTCGAAGCTCTACCACTGGTACACACGCCCTACAAGTGTAAGGTATTCGCAAGCAAGACACTGTATACACAGTGACTTAGTACTGGTTCTACCTATGTGAAGATATCGAACGTCATTTACATCAGTTGTTTATTATCATTATCATTGTCATTGTCATTGTCATTGTCATTGTCATTGTCATCGTCATCGTCATCGTCATCGTCATCGTCATCGTCATCGTCATCATCCATCATCAGCATTATCATTATCATTACTCCATTGTTATTATTAATATTATTTAGTCTATTGTTATTTACGGTTTTGAAATATAAAGTAATGCTATTTCGAAAAATTCCCCTAAACTATGAGTGACGTTTTATTAAACATTAATCAACTATTATCACCTTGACGACGACGTTATCACCGCGTGTCATGTATCAATTATAACGGCGTTGATGTCCGGTCACGCATGACACTGAATGCCCCTTGCCTTAATGTTGTACCGTAGATGATTTGTTTGTTTGTGTTCTTTTTAAAACATTAAATATATGTAATATATCATTTATTGATCTTCTGGCGAAATTTGGTTCGCGCTATCAAAGCATATTCTGAGCGCTGTCACAATTGAGTATCATGCCGCAGAGACATGATGATATCCCACTCAGTTACATTATACCGTCTAACACCGGATCGATCAGTCCTAAAACTATCCTATAGATGCGATGCGCAAAGCGAGTAAACGTGTAGCACCAATTTGCTTTTTTTGTATGACCCGACCGGGTATCGAACCCACGAACTTCCGCGTGCGGTGCAGATGCTCTACCCCTAGGTCATCGTTGCGGTTTGTTCGCTTTTAACCGATTTGTCTAAGCGTCTGTCTCAATATCACCTGCTTTTCACAGCTAAGGTCGCGGGTTTGAGCAGAGGTCAGTCCCAAAGACAGTATGTGAGAAAAGATTAACAAGTCATCCTGTGGCGAGACGGTGGTTCTACTCAGATTTATTCTGAGGATCTTCTATGCCACCATTATATACTAGTGCAATCTGAAATGTATTGAAAATGATCTATGCAATTTTTTATTTTATTTTTTGTATATTTTACTGCAGTTGGAATTGAAAAAAAAAATAACTGTACAAATACATTGGTAATTTCAATTTTTTATTCTGTTTAATCGCAAAACAGAGAGCGAAAAAACATGATTTCTTCGAATATTGTTGAAAATCCGTGTTTATCTCTTTCTTCTTTTTATATTTTGTATGACAAATGAATCAGGAGTGCTTCGATTAGTTGATACACACACTGGCGGGAGATAGGTAGCACATCTCGCATTGATTTATATCACTACGCCATCAGTAGTGACACTGTGACACTTGGAGAGTAATGTTGAACGATAAGGTATGTGATGGGGCGCAAAATAGACCGCACGTTTGGCAAGATTAAGATGGCGGACTGTCGGTGCCATTTTCAAGACATGTTCCATACCGATTACTGACGTCTCGCAAAAGAATAGAACAGAACATTAGTTTTATAAGTCTTGTAGTTAGTTATTCAAAATGACACGAAGCAATCCCAGTATTATCCAGACCTAATATATATATATTCGGTTTTGTAAATGTACAGAAACCTAGTAAATGTTTGAAAAGCATTCCATTTGTGTGGTCTTGTTGTCAATTTGATAGTTAACTCGTTTAATTTACATCTTTAACTTTATAGTTTCCTCACTTGAACATATATAACTCTTTTACCTCACTGAAATATTAGTTTAATATATAAAAGAACATTATTGTTTTAAAAAAAAAGAAACTATATTTATGTACATATATGTACATTTATGTAGATACTGTCACTAAATTTAAGGTAGTCTTTGGGTGTTTGTCTGTACGTTCCTTAGTCAGCGGACGATTACATCTACGTTTAAATTAAATAGAAGATAATCGAACTATTCAACCGATGCTTCACGTCTCACACCACTATTATATTTCCCATACATATTGTTCGTCTCACACCACTATTACATTTCCCATACATATTGTTCGCCTCACACCACTATTACACTTCCCATACATATTCTTCGTCTCACACCACTATTACATTTCCCATACATATTGTTCGTCTCACACCACTATTTCATTTCCCATACATATTGTTCGCCTCACACCACTGTTACATTTCCCATACATATTGTTCGCCTCACACCACTGTTACATTTCCCATACATATTGTTCGTCTCACACCACTATTACATTTCCCATACATATTGTTCGTCTCACACCACAATTACATTTCCCATACATATTGTTCGCCTCACACCACTGTTACATTTCCCATACATATTGTTCGCCTCACACCACAATTACATTTCCCATACATATTGCTCGCCTCACATCACTATTACATTTCCCATACATATTGCTCACCTCACACCACTATTACTTTTCCCATACATATTCTTCGTCTCACACCACTATTACATTTCCCATACATATTGTTCGTCTCACACAACTATTACATTTCCCATACATATTGTTCGTCTCACACAACTATTACATTTCCCATACATATTGTTCGTCTCACACCACTATCACATTTCCCATACATATTGTTCGTCTCACACCACAATTACATTTCCCATAGGGCTCCATTGTAACATTTATGTCCAAAACACAGTGAAAAAAACAAAATCTGCAGCAAGTGTCTTGGTTCAAATTCTTCACTGGTTCCAGATATTCGATTATAAGGGGAAAACGCATACATTGACCAGGTTGTTTGTTCAAAGATTCAATGCTTTTGTGAGACCTATCAAGTTTCCAGAGTAATAATATGTTAACTATTCGCCCACGATGCGGTTCAAACCAACAATTCTGAAATGACACAGAATTGTCCAGAAAGCTTGGTAACCGCATCAAATTTTTCTAAAATACTGACCATTTAACTCATGCTAGGAAAGAATAAATCACTTCAGTACAAAGCCCTGAAAAAAGAAGAACAAGATAACTAAATTTGTATTTCTACCTCCTTCATCTGTAGGTCCGGAGTACTCAAGGGAGATAATAGTGGTGTGAGTCCTTCAGGAGGATAGTTTTTATGAAGCCCTTGTCTGTTTCTTGCGCATCACTAAATCTAGAGGTCGAGTGTGTTTATCAAACAAAACTAGTTTGTGTAAAGAACCCTAGTGTGATAACCACGCGTAATTCGATTTGTGTATCAGTGAGAGGTCCTAGTGTATTTATCATGCATCAGGAGATCTTGGATAATATTGAGAGGTCTTAGTGTGTTTATCAGGCATCAGTAGATCTTGATACTAGTAAGAGAACATAGTGTATTTACCATGCACCAGTAGATCTTTGTCCTAGTGCGTTTATCACACATCAGTAGATCTTAATATTAGTGAAAGATCTTAGAGTGTTTATCAGGCATCAGTATTCATTAGTACTAGTAAGAGAACCTAGTGTGTGTATCATGCACCAGTAGATTATTGTACTAGAGAGAGGTCCTAATGTGTTTATTATGCATCAGTAGATCTTGGTACTAGTGAGAGGTCCTAGTGTGTTTATCATGCATCAGTATATCTTGGCAATAGTGAGAGGCTCCTAAAGTTTTTATGACGCATCAGTAGATCTTGGTTATAGAAAGATGTCCTAGAGTGTTTATCACGCATCAGTAGATCTTAGTACTAATAGGAAGATCTGCTGTGTTTATCAGGCATCAGTAGATCTAGGATCGTGTTAGAGGTTCTAGTGTTTTTATCACACACCAGTAGGTCTGGGTTTGAATTTGGGTCCTAGTGTGTTTATCACGCAACAATAGATCTGGGTTTGTGTTCAACGTCATAGTGTGTTTATCACGCAACAGTAGATTTTGATTTGTGTTAGAGGCTCTAGTGCGTTTATCATGCATCAGTAATTCTAGCTTTAAGTTAGAGGTCCTAGTGTGTTTATCACTCACCAGTATGATCTAGATTTGTGTAAGAGATGCTGGTGTGTTTATTACGCATCAGTATATCTAGGTTGGTGTTAAAAGTCCTACTGTGTTTATTATGCATCAGTAGATCTGAGTTTGTGTTAGAGTTCCTAGTCTGTTACTCACGCATCAGTTGATCTAGGTTTGTGTAGGAGTTCCTAGTGTGTTTACCACGCATCAGTAGATCTAGGTTTGTGTTAGAGGCCGTAGTGTGTTAATTACGCATCAGCAGATCTAGGTTTGTGTTAGAGGTTCTAGTGTGTTTATCACGCATCAGTAGATCTAGGTTTGTGTTAGAGGCCCTAGTGTCTTTATCACGCATCAGTAGATCTAGGTTTGTGTTAGTGGTTCTAGTGTGTTTATTACGCATCAGTTGATCTAGGTTTGTATTAGAAGTTCTAGTGTGTTTATCACGCATCAGTATATCTAGGTTTGTGTTAGAGGTTCTAGTGTGTTGATCATGCATCAGTAGATCTAGGTTTGTATTAGAAGTTCTAGTGTGTTTATCACGCATCAGTATATCTAGGTTTGTGTTAGAGGTTCTAGTGTGTTTATCACGCATCAGTAGATCTAGGTGTGTGTTAGAGGTTCTAGTGTGTTTATCATGCATCAGTAGATCTAGGTTTGTATTAGAAGTTCTGGAGAGATTATCACGCATCAGTAGATCTAGGTTTGTTTTAGAGTTCCTAGTGTGTTTATCATGCATCAGTAGATCTAGGTTTGTATTAGAAGTTCTGGAGTGATTATCACGCACCAGTAGATCTAGGTTTGTGTTAGAGTTCCTAGTGTGTTTATCACGCATCAGTAGATCTAGGTTTGTGTTACAGGTTCTAGTGTGTTTATCATGCATCAGTAGATCTAGGTTTGTGTAAGAAGCCCTAGTGTGTTTATCACGCATCAGTAGATCTAGGTTTGTGTTAGAGGCCCTAGTGTGTTTATCACGCATCAGTAGATCTAGGTTTGTGTTAGAGGTTCTAGTGTGTTTATTACGCATCAGTTGATCTAGGTTTGTATTAGAAGTTCTAGTGTGTTTATCACGCATCAGTATATCTAGGTTTGTGTTAGAGGTTCTAGTGTGTTGATCATGCATCAGTAGATCTAGGTTTGTATTAGAAGTTCTTGTGTGTTTATCACGCATCAGTATATCTAGGTTTGTGTTAGAGGTTCTAGTGTGTTGATCATGCATCAGTAGATCTAGGTTTGTATTAGAAGTTCTGGAGTGATTATCACGCATCAGTAAATCTAGGTTTGTGTTAGAGGTTCTAGTGTGTTTATCACGCATCAGTAGATCTAAGTTTGTGTTAGAGGTTCTGGAGAGATTATCACGCATCAGTAGATCTAGGTTTGTTTTAGAGTTCCTAGTGTATTTATCATGCATCAGTAGATCTAGGTTTGTATTAGAAGTTCTGGAGTGATTATCACGCACCAGTAGATCTAGGTTTGTGTTAGAGTTCCTAGTGTGTTTATCACGCATCAGTAGATCTAGGTTTGTGTTACAGGTTCTAGTGTGTTTATCATGCATCAGTAGATCTAGGTTTGTGTAAGAAGCCCTAGTGTGTTTATCACGCATCAGTAGATCTAGGTTTGTGTTACAGGCCCTAGTGTGTTTATCACGTATCAGTAGATCTAGGTTTGTGTTAGAGGCCCTAGTGAGTTTTTCACACACCTGTAGATCTAGGTTTGTGTTAGAGGTTCTAGTGTGTTTATCATGCATCAGTAGATCTAGGTTTGTGTTAGAGGCACTAGTGTGTTTATCACGTATCAGTAGATCTTAGTTTGTGTTAGAGGCACTAGTGTGTACATCACGCATCAGTAGATCTAGGTTTGTGTTAGAGGTTCTAGTGTGTTTATCACGCATCAGTAGATCTAGGTTTGTGTTAGAGGCACTAGTGTGTTTATTGCGCATCTGTAGAACTAGGTTTGCGTTAGAGCTCCTAGTGTGTTTTTCACGCACCAGTAGATCTAGGTTTGTGTTTGATCTCATAGTGTGTTTATCACGCATCAGTAGATCTAGGTTTGTGTTAGAGGCACTAGTGTGTTTATCGCGCATCATTAGATCTAGGTTTGTGTTAGAGGCACCAGTGTGTTTATCACGCATCAGTAGATCTAGGTTTGTGTTTGATCTCCTAGTGTGTTTATCACGCATCAGTAGATCTAGGTTTGTGTTAGAGGCACTAGTGTGTTTATCATGCATCAGTAGATCTAGGTTTGTGTTAGAGGCACTAGTGTGTTTATCACGCATCAGTAGATCTAGGTTTGTGTTAGAGGCACCAGTGTGTTTATCACGCATCAGTAGATCTAGGTTTGTGTTAGAGGCACTAGTGTGTTTATCACGCAACAGTAGATCTAGGTTTGTGTTAGAGGCACTAGTGTGTACATCACGCATCAGTAGATCTGTGTTTGTGTTAGAGGTTCTATTGTGTTTGCCATCCAACAGTAGATCTAGGTTTGTGTTAGAGGCACTAGTGTGTACATCACGCATCAGTGGATCTAGGTTTGTGTTAGAGGATCTATTGTGTTTGCCATCCAACAGTAGATCTAGGTTTGTGTTAGATGTTCTAGTGTGTTTATCACGCATCAGTAGATCTAGGTTTGTGTTAAAGTCCCTAGTGTGTACATCAAGCATCAGTAGATCTAGGTTTGTGTTAGAGGCTCTAGTGTGTTTATCATGCATCAGTAGATCTAGGTTTGTGTTAGATGTTCTAGTGTGTTTATCACGCATCAGTAGATCTAGGTTTGTGTTAGAGGCCCTAGTGTGTACATCACGCATCAGTAGATCTAGGTTTGTGTTAGAGGCCCTAGTGTGTTTATCACGTATCAGTAGATCTAGGTTTGTGTTAGAGGCCCTAGTGAGTTTTTCACACACCTGTAGATCTAGGTTTGTGTTAGAGGTTCTAGTTTGTTTATCATGCATCAGTAGATCTAGGTTTGTGTTAGAGGCACTAGTGTGTTTATCACGTATCAGTAGATCTAAGTTTGTGTTAGAGGCACTAGTGTGTACATCACGCATCAGTAGATCTAGGTTTGTGTTAGAGGTTCTAGTGTGTTTATCACGCATCAGTAGATCTAGGTTTGTGTTAGAGGCACTAGTGTGTTTATTGCGCATCTGTAGAACTAGGTTTGCGTTAGAGCTCCTAGTGTGTTTTTCACGCACCAGTAGATCTAGGTTTGTGTTTGATCTCCTAGTGTGTTTATCACGCATCAGTAGATCTAGGTTTGTGTTAGAGGCACTAGTGTGTTTATCGCGCATCATTAGATCTAGGTTTGTGTTAGAGGCACCAGTGTTTTCACGCATCAGTAGATCTAGGTTTGTGTTTGATCTCCTAGTGTGTTTATCACGCATCAGTAGATCTAGGTTTGTGTTAGAGGCACTAGTGTGTTGATCATGCATCAGTAGATCTAGGTTTGTGTTAGAGGTTCTAGTGTGTTTATCACGCATCAGTAGATCTATGTTTGTGGTAGTGTTCCTAGTGTGTTTATCACGCATCAGTAGATCTAGGTTTGTTTTAGAGGCACTAGTGTGTTTATCACGCATCAGTAGATCTAGGTTTGTGTTAGAGGCAATAGTGTGTTTATCATGCATCAGTAGATCTAGGTTTGTTTAAGAGGCACTAGTGTGTTTATCATGCATCAGTAGATCTAGGTTTGTGTTAGAGGCACTAGTGTGTTTATCATGCATCAGTAGATCTAGGTTTGTGTTAGACGCCCTAGTGTGTTGATCATGCATCAGTAGATCTAGGTTTGTGTTAGAGGTTCTAGTGTGTTTATCACGCATCAGTAGATCTATGTTTGTGGTAGTGTTCCTTGTGTGTTGATCACGCATCAGTAGATCTAGGTTTGTGTTAGATGTTCTAGTGTGTTTATCATGCATCAGTAGATCTAGGTTTGTGTTAGAGGTTCTAGTGTGTTTATCACGCATCAGTAGATCTAGGTTTGTGTTACAGGTTCTAGTGTGTTTATCATGCATCAGTAGATCTAGGTTTGTGTAAGAAGCCCTAGTGTGTTTATCACGCATCAGTAGATCTAGGTTTGTGTTAGAGGCCCTAGTGTGTTTATCACGTATCAGTAGATCTAGGTTTGTGTTAGAGGCCCTAGTGAGTTTTTCACACACCTGTAGATCTAGGTTTGTGTTAGAGGTTCTAGTGTGTTTATCATGCATCAGTAGATCTAGGTTTGTGTTAGAGGCACTAGTGTGTTTATCACATATCAGTAGATCTAAGTTTGTGTTAGAGGCACTAGTGTGTACATCACGCATCAGTAGATCTAGGTTTATGTTAGAGGTTCTAGTGTGTTTATCACGCATCAGTAGATCTAGGTTTGTGTTAGAGGCACTAGTGTGTTTATCACGCATCATTAGATCTAGGTTTGTGTTAGAGGCACCAGTGTGTTTATCACGCATCAGTAGATCTAGGTTTGTGTTTGATCTCCTAGTGTGTTTATCACGCATCAGTAGATCTAGGTTTGTGTTAGAGGCACTAGTGTGTTTATCATGCATCATTAGATCTAGGTTTGTGTTAGAGGCACTAGTGTGTTCATCACGCATCAGTAGATCTAGGTTTGTGTTAGAGGCACCAGTGTGTTTATCACGCATCAGTAGATCTAGGTTTGTGTTAGAGGCACTAGTGTGTTTATCACGCAACAGTAGATCTAGGTTTGTGTTAGAGACACTAGTGTGTACATCACGCATCAGTAGATCTGTGTTTGTGTTAGAGGTTCTATTGTGTTTGCCATCCAACAGTAGATCTAGGTTTGTGTTAGAGGCACTAGTGTGTACATCACGCATCAGTGGATCTAGGTTTGTGTTAGAGGATCTATTGTGTTTGCCATTCAACAGTAGATCTAGGTTTGTGTTAGATGTTCTAGTGTGTTTATCACGTACAGTAGATCTAGGTTTGTGTTAAAGTCCCTAGTGTGTACATCACGCATCAGTAGATCTAGGTTTGTGTTAGAGGTTCTAATGTGTTTATCATGCATCAGTAGATCTAGGTTTGTGTTAGATGTTCTAGTGTGTTTATCACGCATCAGTTGATCTAGGTTTGTGTTAGAGGCCCTAGTGTGTACATCACGCATCAGTAGATCTAGGTTTGTGTTAGAGGCCCTAGTGTGTACATCACGCATCAGTAGATCTAGGTTTGTGTTAGAGGCAATAGTGTGTTTATCATGCATCAGTAGATCTAGGTTTGTGTTAAAGGCACTAGTGTGTTTATCATGCATCAGTAGATCTAGGTTTGTGTTAGAGGCCCTAGTGTGTTTATCATGCATCAGTAGATCTAGGTTTGTGTTAGACGCCCTAGTGTGTTGATCATGCATCAGTAGATCTAGGTTTGTGTTAGAGGTTCTAGTGTGTTTATCACGCATCAGTAGATCTATGTTTGTGGTAGTGTTCCTAGTGTGTTTATCACGCATCAGTAGATCTAGGTTTGTGTTAGAGGCACTAGTGTGTTTATCACGAATCAGTAGATCTAGGTTTGTGTTAGAGGCAATAGTGTGTTTATCATGCATCAGTAGATCTAGGTTTGTTTAAGAGGCACTAGTGTGTTTATCATGCATCAGTAGATCTAGGTTTGTGTTAGAGGCACTAGTGTGTTTATCATGCATCAGTAGATCTAGGTTTGTGTTAGACGCCCTAGTGTGTTGATCATGCATCAGTAGATCTAGGTTTGTGTTAGAGGTTCTAGTGTGTTTATCACGCATCAGTAGATCTATGTTTGTGGTAGTGTTCCTTGTGTGTTTATCACGCATCTGTAGATCTAGGTTTGTGTTAGATGTTCTAGTGTGTTTATCACGCATCAGTAGATCTAGGTTTGTGTTAGAGGTTCTAGTGTGTTGATCACGAGTCAGTAGATCTAGGTTTGTGTTAGAGGCCCTAGTGTGTTTATCATGCATCAGTAGATCTAGGTTTGTGTTAGAGGCACTAGTGTGTTAATCACGTATCAGTAGATCTAGGTTTGTGTTAGAGGCACTAGTTTGTTTATCATGCATCAGTAGATCTAGGTTTGTGTTAGAGGCCCTAGTGTGTTTATCATGCATCAGTAGATCTAGGTTTGTGTTAGAGGCCCTAGTGTGTTTATCATGCATCAGTAGATCTAAGTTTGTGTTAGAGGCACTAGTGTGTTTATCACGCATCTGTAGATCTAGGTTTGTGTTAGAGGCACTAGTGTGTTTATAACGTATCAGTAGATCTAGGTTTGTGTAAGAGGCCCTAGGGTCTTTAACATGCATCATCAGATCTAGGTTTGTGTTAGAGGCCCTAGTGTGTTTATCATGCATCAGTAGATCTATGTTTGTGTTAGAGGCACTAGTGTGTTTATCACGCATCTGTAGATCTAGGTTTGTGTTAGAGGCACTAGTGTGTTTATAACGCATCAGTAGATTTAGGTTTGTGTTAGAGGCACTAGTGTGTTTATAACGCATCAGTAGATCTGTGTTTGTGTTATAGAGCCTGGATGCATTTTTTCATACCAGGAACCACTAGATATGGAGCGTGGTCTTTCAATCTAAGACTTACCAACATCATCCAGTTTTGGACACTTGTTAAGTTTAGAAGGTGAAACGTTCGTCTGTCAAAAGTAAAAACGAGAAAGGAATCATTGACATTGTATTTAATATTTGTTATCATATATTTACGTATAACACTCTCCACAATTTTCCACAATATATAACATCGGCAACAGCATTATTTAACAAATTGTCACATAAACTACTTTCAACATCTACATCGTCATCTGGAAGGCTTCAATATTCTAGAACCTAACCTTCTCTGTTGCAGGCACTGCCCAAACCATATATGCTCCAAGTGGTCTTACTATGGATAAGTAACCCATTGGTATTCCGATTGAAAAGTAATCCAGTGGTATTCCCACGATGAAGTAACGTGAACCCACTGTGTGGCCATCCCACGATGAAGTAACCCCAGCGGTTTTCCAGGGTAAAGTAACCCCAATGGTCTTCACACGGTAAAGTTATCAAAGTGGTCTTCCTGTCGCAAAGTCACCACTGCGGTTTTTCCAAGGAAAGTAACCCCAGTGGTCTTCCCTAGGAAAAGTAAACCCAGTGGTCTTCCCACGGTGAAATAACCCCAGTGGTCTTCCCACGGAAAAGTAACCCGAGTGGTCTTCCCACGGAAAAGTAACACCAGTGGTCTTTTTACGGTGAAATAATCCCTGCGGTTTTCCCACGGTAAGGTAACCAACGTGGTCTTCCCACGGAAAAGTAACCCCAGTGGTCTTTCTACGGTGAAATAACCCCAGTGGTTTTCCCACGGTGAAGTACCCACGTGGTCTTCCAACGGTAAAGTTACCCCAGTGGTCTTACTGTTGCTAAATAACCCCAGCGGTTTTCCCACGATCAAGTTAACCGGGTGGTCTTCCCAAGGTAAATTAACCCCAGTGGTTTCTCACGGCCAATTAACCGCATTGGTAATCCCGTGATAAGGTAAACCCGGTGATATCCCACGCTAAAGTAACCTTAGTTGTATGTCCGCAGTAAAGTTATCCCACAGAGTTTATTCATTGTAAAGTTACCGAAGATAGTGGTCTACGGACAGTATAGTTGCCCCAGTGGTTTTCCCAAGTACTCCAAGTGACCTTTTCAAGGTCAAGTAGTCCCAGAGACGATCTCCGGTTAAAGTAACCCAAGTGTCCTGCCAATCGTACCGTAGTACAGGTGATCCACCTCACCCCGGATAAACAAACAACGTAATACATTGTTTTATATTTAAAGTTGAGCACAACATTTTGATAACTTATAAATATTTTGATTTTATTATGTACACTCTTACTTAGAGACAATATTTTATGTACGCAAGACAATTGCCACACCTTTGATTCTGTAAAACTAGAAAGTTGTATTTGGAACTAGATATGTATTTTGCACTAGCTTACATGAAGTCAACGTTGCTCAATTTCGAATTGAATGTTTTGTTTCTTATTTTTCTCCAGAGTTCTCTAAATCCTTCCAAGCAGCGCATAGTCTAGTTGAGCTGGGGAATGTATTCCTACTCAGACAATCCGTGTTTTTGGATCGATTGTTTTACCTGGTTATACCGGGAATGTATTAATCCCTTCATTACAAACATATTTAACACATTTTTTATCAAATAATTACTGATTCAAAACTTATTAATTCCAAAATGGCTAATATCATGGAGACGATTACTCTGAAAACCGTTCTCTGTCGCACTGTTTCGCGTCGAACGTCATGCACACGTTACGTGACAGAAGTGTGCGTTTTTCACGGCAGAGCGATTCTAATTCCATATCCACATCCCCACTTAGTTGGATTCAATACTACTAAAGACATGCAATCTCCCGGTATTTGTCACATAGAAATGTCGCCTTGGGGACGACGACTGCCTGTCCCGATTACAGATCCACGTGCAAATCCAGCAAAACAAAAACAATGCGTTCGTCAGAATATATCCAAGTTTCTGAGTGAAATCGATAAAACTGTGTTGTTAGAATATTCGTATTTTTAAATATAACCACTTTATACCGCGGCGTATTCTAACGTAAACTGTCCGCCAGTACACGCGTACTTCGGAAATATTGGTAGGCGTCATCTCTCGTATTTCTTAAAGAATAAAGAGCTATAACAAAGATAAAATAATTCCACTCCAACACGGTAAGTAGTTCGGAATTATATTATAACCTCCATCTAAAGTTAGATCTTGAATGTCATTCTTTCAATTGTTTCTTTGATGCGGGAATAAATCAAAATAGTTATTTCTCGTCTGCTACGTCAACAGTTACTGTCTTTGTAATTCACTTTTGACCATACAACCACTGTGTATTTAAAAAAAATTTAATTTATCGTTGATAACGTATTTGTGAATAGTTCCGACAGACTGGAGTTCTGTTGTTCGTATTCTGACAATCCCGGTGGAATATCCGACAGTGATGGCGTAGAACTCATATCCGACAACGATGACGAACTGTTATTGCTCATTTCCGTGTAGGATTTTTCGTCGGGTTTCTCGTCGGAATCGCTCAATCTGAATTCTGTCTCCGGAATATCCCGACCCTCGGCTTTGTTGCTCTCCTGTTTTAAAACATGTCGTCTGTATTTAGCGCGTGCATTTTGAAACCAAACCTGAAACAAAGATTAGTTTTGAAAATAATTCTACTTTACATGATATATGAAATAAAGATATCGCGGTTTGTATGCAGATCCGTTATTTGGTTTCTAGTTTTGGAAACGGATTGGTATTTCGCATATCTCGTGGTTATCTTTGGTAAACATTACACAACCTATTGTTATTTAATTACTGTTAAAACTATTTCAAAAGAACCATCAATTTGTATTGTTAAATATTTTACTAATGTTTCAAAACCAGCGGCGTGAAAACGCTATTGTAAAGCAGTTTTATAACCGTGTTTTAATGTGTGTGTTTTCTGTAAATGTGAAGTTTCAGAAGATAGATATACTTGGAGATTATATACGACTATGACGTTCAGGTCTCACTACACTCTCACTTCACAGTTGAATTTTATTCTTTGTTATATATAAAAAAAGTCTCGCTACACAGTGGAATTTTGTTCTTTGTTCTATATAAAATAAGGTCGCACTACACAGTGGAAGTTTGTTCTGTATATATAAAATAAGGTCGGATTTTCACGGTAAACAAACAATCCACCTAGAACCTTTTTTAAGTATTTAGTTTCATAGTAGGAATGCACATCAAAATGCACAGTAACTGGTAGGTTGACCTGCTTGTTGTTTTGTAAGACAAGTGCAGTGACACCCTAAGTTTTTATATAAAAAAGTCCTCAAATTCTCATAAATAAATACATATTTAACACCCTGTTAACGTCCCTTTTTAACACCAGTGGTGTGTTATTGCAGTATGTGCTACGCCAGCTTTTGGTCTACGCATCTGCAGCAAGAAATCACAGTCCCTGTGATCCATTTTGAAAATATTACAAACCAAATTACAAATATAGGAATTTTTAAGCGTAAGAATATTGCTACCGTGACAAAAAGGGGCATAACTGCACAGTGAGACCTAACATCAATGAAATTCAAGTACAGTTATTCTAGATCCAGTCTAAAATTATTATAACTTGAACGATTTCTTTTGATTTCAGCTTTATAAATACATATATTTAGTATATGTTTAAATACGTTGGTGAAATAGGAGTATGTTTTAAGATAACATATACAGTCAACCCTGTATTAGTGGGACCACAGCGTGGTCTAGTGGTAGAGCGTCCGCCTCGCATGCGGAAGGTCGTTGGTTCAATCCCCGGCCGGATCATACCAAAGACTTTAAAAATGGTATTAGAAGCTTCCTCGCTTGACGCTCAGTATTTATAGAAGAGTTCTAGGTCTGGTCGGCCCAGTGTCAGTATCATGTGACTGGGTGGGGTATCATACCATGTGTCTGCGGCATGATACTCCAGTGTGACAGCGCTTAGAATACTGTCTCAAGTAGACACCGTCACAATATGACTGAACAATTGTTGAAAGCGACGCTAATCACCACACAACAACTGTATTAGTGGTCTCCTCTATTAAGCAATCACTTATTAAGCTGTTCATGATTTTAGACTGGTTCCAGTTACTTTGCATATGTTTTTATTGATATCAAGTATACGAGTAAATAACCAATTACAACTTAGTGAAGTTTTTTAGTCATTAAGTAAAATATTGGCGAAACAGAAACCTGTATTAAGCAACCACCTGTCTTAATGGTTCAGTTTTGCTATTTCCCTTTGAGTGGTTGCTTAAGACAGGTTTGACTGTAGACTTCACTCACCTTGTAGCACTCGTTTTGAGAGTCCAGTTTTCTGTGCCAGCTGTTTGAGATCTTTTGCGTCCGGGTTATGGTTCAGGTTAAAATATGATTTCATGGCGCGTAGCTGGTGATGTTTGAATGACGTTCGCACGCGCTTCTGTCGCGTTTGTCCGTTAGGCAGGTAGCCATCCTGGCCCATCAGTTCCGATGGAACGTCTTGGTCACCCGGCATGAAACCTACAGAAAAAAAGAAACACAAAGCATACTTGAATATTCTTGAAGTCACATTAGCTACTGCATCAAAATGCCTTTTTACAATAAGATTAATTAGTGCATAAGTAGGTATAAATATAACTTACACATACATGTTCATATATTTCTATTCTCAATAAAGCATTACTATTAACATATTACTGAAGTGGAAGTCGGCTAATTACACGTGTAACGAGTTCTTAAATTGTTGCAGGCACTCATTCTAAAACTGTTTCTATTTAACCTTTCTAAACTGAAATAGATGTTAGATTGATCATTGGCCATTAATTAATGAACACTTCACAAACTGTACATCATAACAAATAGTTTTACTTTGGTCATTAAGAAATGATCGATGATCTGTTCTGACCTGGTGGTAATATAATCTAACAATATACGTTATTATGAGGCTGAAATATAGTTTATTTCTAGGCTATCCCAGTTCCTGACCAATCCAGAATCAAGTAGGTTACACCAGAATGAAAAAGCAGGGAATCCCACGCCTGCCCGTCCCACAATTCATAGCATTTTTACCATCCCTAAACTGCTTCCGCTGAATAAACTGACCAATTTGTGTGCTTTTAACTCACTGCCATGTGACAGACCCAAACGGAAAGAGATGGGCCCGTTCTACAGTCTAGTTTATTTCCAAACTGTACACACGAGATTCAGTATTATCTAATACCTTCAGTATTTCGAACCCCCAAACCCTTCATTCACACGCTTTTTTTCGAGAAAGTAACACGTGTTGAATGCAGAAAATTGCGTTGTTGATTTGAGGTTGTCTCTTCTTTTTTTCTTTTCATCGATTATGAAACGAAAAATTAAAACTAACAACCACTCATGAAGTATTCCTGGGTAGAACCAGTATAAAGCATATGCGGGTAAAGTGTCTTGCTCAAGGACTACTGACCACACATAGTCATGGAGGAGGATCGGACCCAAGATCACAACCGTTATTGGATCTGATGCTCTACCACTGGACCACGCGCTTCCATTAAAATGAAAATATGTTTTATCAGACTACGTACAGTTGAGTGGTTCCGTGGACATACGTGTATGGACAGAAATCTCTACTAACCCTGAGAGATGAAATAGTTCAACATTAACTGTTTACGAGTTCAGACATACTATACTTGTACTTTAACCCCATATCTGTCTTCGTCGGTGGTCAGTATTCTAAACATGTATAGCATTACATTATCGTGTAAACAAAGCCTCAACGGTAGGGTAAAACTTCAAATAAAATATAAAAAAGCTAGGCCGTGTATGTCCCCATGTATCATCCTAGCTGAACTGAAGCACCTATCCAAGGACCGGTAAATATTTTCCATATTGTCAACATTTTGAGTGATAGCGTCACTTTCCCACATCACGTGTTCAAGTGCCGGATCAGGGGTTTGGGTAAATAAAGAACAGTTCCGAATAAAACACATTTCTCTTTGCACAAGATTGAAAATATTTGATAGTACACGTTAAAATGCGGGATAGTGTTACACGGCGGTAAATAGCGCCGGAGAAAGTCAATATTTGTCGACTACCGGGGATCAATGATCGATCTTGCATTCTTTAAGGTTTGGGTGGCAAGTGGATTCATGAAATGATTTTTTTTTCAAACTATGAGAGAGAAAAAAATAGAAAAGTCAAACCTTCACAGAAAATAGAGTTTTATAATACGTGAATACAATTCAAATGTGTCGTGTCATTGTACATACATATATACATATGTATGTATGTATGTATGTATGTATGTGTAGAAAGAAGAAATTGTTAATAAGTTTGAAAAGCAAAAACAACTGATATTTAAAGAATATGATATGCTGAGGGTCTGGCATGACATCATCACCACCACCACCACCAGCATCATCATCATCATCATCATCAGCAGCAGCAGCAGCAGCAGCAGCTGCAGGAGCAGCAAGCAGCAGTATGATCATTATTATTATTGTTTTAATTGGTGTGTGTGTGTGTGTCTATCTTGTATCGAATACACTATTATTTAAGTTGATATTTTATCACTATCATAAAAATAAAATATAAATTTCAATAGCACAGCAGTGAATGATATGATTTGATCAATTAAATACCATTTGCATTTCACACTAAATCCAGTCCATTATTTGAAACATCTTATTATCCGCATTGCATGTCAAGCACCGTTGCTAAAAATCGTTCAACAGCGGTGCCTGTTCACTACAGTGCATTACAGATCGACCCAAGTTAAACCCAGCCTAGGGGTAACATTTGAATGAACTGGTCGGAACAAAACTCCATAAAGGATATATAGCACGATTGATTAGATTGAAACTTAATCGCCAGTCCATATTCTACAGGATACACTCGGAGGTATTGTTCGGCGTATATGAACGGTGAATAAGTCCTTGATGAAGACCGGCGCAACATTTGGTTGAAACCTTGCCCCCTCCCAGGGAATTAGTTACCCCAGGTAACCTCTTTTATTCACCAATTTCCCCACGCGGTACTCTGTAATGGCGGGTTGCTGGGCCGCTTAGACTTCAAAGTCAACTTACTATACCTAAGGGTATTCGGTATTTCAAAAATCCACTCCAAGATTGAAAATAAAATCCCACTTTCGCACAGACAAAACATTTTGAAACAGTAGTTGTAGTATTCTATACAGTACAAGTTTACATCAGTAGAGAGAGTACATGCTCCACTAATCGAACGGCATTCAAATTAAATATTTCATCGATAACAAAGATAATTATAAACGGATGATAGAATGTATTTCAGGATACTGTCTTGTATTTCATGCCCCCAGCGCAAGGTCTAAGAAATATAGACCTTAGTTTGCATGAACACTGAACAAATTATTTGGCGGAGGAACTCAAATCCTTAATATATCACACAAAACATTTGTCTAGTACTAGATATGCATAAAAGCTAAACGCGTTAAACTGGCTCTTAGCTTGACAATCTCAGATCAAAATTATTGTTATGTTGGCTTTGAGATCGACATTAGTGTAAAGTTGGTTCTGAGATCGGCACTCGTAGATCGACATTAGTGTAAAGTTGGTTCTGAGATCGACACTCGTAGATCGACATTAGTGTAAAGTTGGTTCTGAGATCGGCACTCGTAGATCGACATAAGTGTAAAGTTGGCTCTGAGATCGGCACTCGTAGATCAACATTAGTGTAAAGTTGGCTCTGAGATCGGCACTCGTAGATCAACATTAGTGTAAAGTTGGCTCTGAGATCGGCACTCGTAGATCAACATTAGTGTAAAGTTGGTTCTGAGATCGGCACTCGTAGATCAACATTAGTGTAAAGTTGGTTCTGAGGTCGGTACTCGTAGATCAACATTAGTGTAAAGTTGGTTCTGAGATCGACACTCGTAGATCAACATTAGTGTAAAGTTGGTTCTGAGATCGGCACTCGTAGATCAACATCAGTGTAAAGTTGGCTCTGAGGTCGACATTCGTAGATCAACATTAGTGTAAAATTGGCTATGAGATCGACACTCGTAGATTGACATAAGTGTAAAGTTGGCTCTGAGATATACAATCGTAGATCAACATTAGTGTAAAGTTGACTCTGAGGTCGGTACTCGTAGATCGACATTAATGCAAAATTGGTTCTGATATCGACAATCGTAGATCAACATTAGTTTAAAGTTAGCTTTGAGATCGACAATCGTAGACCAAAATAAATGTAAAGTTGGCTCTAAGATCGGCACTCGTAGACCAATATCAGTGTAAAATTGACTCTGAGATCAACATGTGTATATCAACATTAGTGTAAAATTGAATACGACATCGACAATGGCAGTTGGACGTTCGTGTTTGATGGCTCTGAGATCGACATTCGAGTAATGTTTGTGTTGAGTTTAACCATATGCACTCGCAAGGAATTATATAGAAAAGGAAAAGCGATTTTTAACTTTTTTGTGTATACTCTTGTATTTTACACAACATTCTCAATAACACGAGACCAGTCTATGTATAAGTTCTTGATGCCTAACCAATTAAAAACGAAATTAAGCATCTGCCTACATAGACAGACATTTTATATTTCATATTTGTATCATGTAGACATACACTCTTCTAAAACGATATTAATAAAAAAAAAACAATATCAAATTCGTCGAGTGCCACTTTTAGAAAGTATAAAATATACTTTTTATTTTAAAATTGGTGAATCCTTGGAATGTTTTCTGTTATGTCTATAAAATTAATGAAAGTTGACTATATTTAGCGTGTGTTTTTTTTGGTCACAAGTAACCGAAATCTATTCCAGGAATAATGGACATTTATTAAACCGCCGTGCATCATTTGAAGAAAACGTCAACCATAATATTTACACGGTCATTCATTTAAATAAACACCATAGGTAAGTCCGCTGCTCTTTTGACAAAAAAAACTATTTGATATTTGATAAGCGCCGATGTGAATCATCCCTATACAATAAATTCTCCTTTCGCCCTTGAGATGTCGCAAGTGTGAAATGTGATTGTAAATGAAACCCCACCTTGTTAAACAATACCTCGAACGACACCACTAAACAGTCTCTAAATACTCCCTCACTTTCGCGTTAAAAGACCCTTTGTAATTCGACCATGTAATAACAGGCCCTGAAAAGACCCCTTGTGCGGAATAAAGGGGTCTCACTGTGCTAATACATCCGTATTTAAAAACCGCTTATTTCAAACAGCAGGGGTCTTGGAAGGACGAGGTGTTTGACAAAACCTTGTTGAGGTTTGACGGCAGTGGACAATGTTATAAGCCGTTTTGACCAGTCCTATTGGGGGTCTCGGACAATCACTACGTCGAACAATTGAGTCATAAAATGTACGATTTTTTGGTCAATAGCGAGCCCTGGTTTTGTACAAATATGCAAAACAAAAAAATGTAGAAACGATTGAATAAAATCGAAATCAATACCCTTGCGGACAACCGTACTTGTAATATGTATTGCTATGACTGTATTAAGCAATATATATCGCTTTTGAAAAACGTTTTTTCTTGTACTTAAAGATCATTGTTCTCTCCCAATACATATATAAAAATTACATATATGTAATTTACTTTCCGTTTCTGTTATCTGAGTTATGAATAATAAATAACATAACTCGAACTTAGACAGTTCATGTTATTTATATACATGTTGTTTGCGGACCTAAAGGAACTGAGTTTTCTCATGAAATATTGTAATGAAAATGATAAATGATAATGATAACGATAACGGCAACGACAACGACAACGACAACGACAACGACAACGACAACGACAACGACAACGACAAAAAAAACAAAAACAACAACAACAACAACAACAACAACAGCAGCAGCACACCAGCAACAACAACAACGACAACAACAAACAACAACTACACTAATTATCTAACTTCTAATAATGATGATGATGACGATATCGTTTCTTTGTATCTTATTTATCAAATTAAAATGGGACGAAAAAACGTACTGCGCATGTGCAAAATGCATTTTTGTCGAATTTTGGTTGACTATCGAAATTCGGTTGAATTTTGGTAGTGACTACAAAATGACGTTGTTACCATTGTAAGCCGTAACCCAGCTTTTATAATAAACTTTTTTTATTGGCCTTTGTTAACATTATTTGAAAACACACCATTCGTCACTAAGAATGAACACTGTTCAATTGTAAAAAGAATCCTGTTGTATCCTGAAGAAAAACAGGAACGAGAGAGCGGTCTACTCTTGCATCCCATTGTTTAACTGCTCACAACAATATCACGTGATTTCCGGTACAGACACAAAAAAACTTACCCATAGCTCTGTGCGAATATCCGACGCCTTCAGGAGCTGCAATTTTCCTTTTCCGAGGTCGGCCTTTCTGCGTTCGCTTAGTTCCGGTGAAATATGGAATGTTATCAATACCCGGTGCGGGAATCACCCCCGGGGAAGGTGACTGTAGTGTATGACCCTGGGGGACTCCCTGCATTATTCCTTCATAATCTTCACGGCAGTAAATTAAACTGTCTCTCATTCCAAAATAGTCTCCTGGTAACAATGTCTTATTGCACACACAGCACGTGAAGCAGGTCATGTGATACACATAGTCTTTAGCGCGCATGACCATTTCATTTGCCGCAATACCCAGACGACACTTCGCGCAGCACTTTATTGAAAATCTTCTGAAAAATAAAAGAATGAATGAAATAATGGAATAATATGATGCCCTGCAGAAAAGAATATATATCATTTCCGAAACGTTTGTCTTTCGCGGCAATACAACTTTTACATGGACTTGTCTTCTAGGACATTTAGTACGAAACCCCGCAGGAATTCAGAATTTAGATGGTTGTCTTGAGAACAAAACATGATACGTGTTATCACTATCTGTCAAATCAAAAAAGCAGACGACACATGACAACCGTATAGTCCAATAGGGGCATTAAGTGAACTTTAGTTCTGCTGACGTTTTAGATGGGTAAAGTAAGAAACAGAATTTAGTGAATTATTTAATGTGATGTGTTTGCTTTTTTTTTGGATAAATATCAGAACAAATATGCATACAGATGAATAGACATTATACATCTTCGTGCTTCCACATGAGTAAACGTTTGGTTGAGTTTGTGATCGACATTGAACGCATCACTGTCAGCACTGACGCTTCATAGAATCTCAGTCGAGTAATAATTATATAACGTAGTTAGAGGGGACGCGAATGCATTGTTATGTTGTTACAGTCATTGAGGCCGCCTCAGAAATGCATCGCTGGGTTACATCACCAATTCAGAGATAATTTTGGAAGTCCTTTTTGCATAATTGAATATAGCAGGAATAAAGGGGCTTGTTTAGCTCGGTGTCCCCACACAAATTGGACGTTAGAGTCACTGCGAGAGGGATTAATTACAATGTAGGGGGCGCCGCTGACAGGTTACGCATGGGTGCAGATTGACTTCAATAAGCGATTAGAGCAGACAGATTGGGAACCAGGCGGAATAATTCTCTCTCTGCAAGGGATGTGATAGCAGAGGAAAATATTTCCGTATATAGTCACAGCATGGCGTCTGGATGGGATGCCATGGCAACGTGCTTGTATATGACACGAAGGAAATTCCAGGCGGACAGTTATTATGTCTTCGGAACGGAGCAACGGGTTTAAAAAATAATGTACAACTTTCATACCCTTCCAATAGACTCATAATTTATAAACATGAATAAATGTGCTCATTAACCGTTTAACAAGTTTTCGTGATATAAACAGCATATTTTGTTATCAATTTTCATTAAACGCTATTTCGCTTTAATTTAACTCTCAATTTCGTTTTCAGCCGGGATTTGTGCCAAAAGGCGTGGCCCTGGCAGTGACCTAATTAATGTAATTAGGTCACTGGCAGGGCCACGCCTTTTGGCACTGCTTATGTCGTCGTGATCAAACGTTGCAGTGTTGAGCACCGCCGAAATGATCATACGCGACAGGGACTACTTTTTATTCGTCGATATTTTTTTCATGTATTTGAAATAAATAAAACAATAAACTGTGGTCATTGTATTATGTCATTTCTAAAAAAAATGTTGCATGAAATGATCCAAACGCTACAATAATACCAATCACACGAGGCAGGCGTGTGAATATTTATTACATTACGACTAGCACTACTTTCATGTATTATTACTCATAACTGTTGTAAATGGTAAAGGACAGATTTCGAACGTTCGTGGTCCATATTACCAAGTGTTACATTTTTTCTCAATCAATTTACATCGGTATCATAATAAAAGTATCGAAGTAGTTCTGTGTTTAATTTTTAATTAAATAACTATACTCATATTTCCAAAACTGAGAGAGAGAGAGAGAGAGAGAGAGAGAGAGAGAGAGAGAGAGAGAGAGAGAGAGAGAGAGAGAGAGAATAATAAGAAGAAAGTGATATAAGCAATAAATACTACCATATACGTTAAACGTGTAAATATTTAAACGCAATCAACAGAACAGAATAAACACATAACACAAACAAATTCGACCATGTGTTCACTAAACTACAAAACTGAGCGCGTGGTCTAGTGCTTTAGCATCTGACCCGGGATCGTGTGGGTGGGGTGAGAGAAGACCGTGAGTCCAATCCCCTCCCATGTTTTTGTGTAATTGAAAAAAAAGACACGTTATGCGCAAATGCTTCGTACTGGCTCAACCCAGGATCTACCCAGGATCTACCAAGACCAGGATCTACCAAGACCAGGATCTACCCAGGATCTACCCAGGATCTACCCAGGATCTACCCAGGATCTACCAAGACCAGGATCTACCCAGGATCTACCCAGGATCTACCCAGGATCTACCCAGGATCTACCAAGACCAGGATCTACCCAGGATCTACCAAGACCAGGATCTACCCAGGATCTACCCAGGATCTACCCAGGAAGACTTCAAGCGTGATAAAGTATCAGTTGTAAGAACGTTTTTCTCAATCGATGCAAAACAAATAAGTTTTTTTAAAAAAAGATATACAAAGAACAATACGCTTGACCGAATAGTAACTAACAAACAGCCAGATGCTTATTTTAATCCGTCCATGTAAGAACCGACCCAGGACAACTATTGTCTGACTGCAGCGTTTACTGCTTAATCCGATTTGAGCGCAGATTTTGGTTGCAGGTATGTTTAAGTATTATTTAATCTGTTTAAACATCTTACAGGTGAACATGACGATACAATAAGTAGGAATTTTTGGAAGAATAATGCCATTATACACGCTACGTTGGCAGTCTTTTTATTAATATAATATATATTTTTTTGTATAGATATGCGTGTTTTAAGGTATATATTAGGAAGATCACACTGGTTGTATTCAGGGTGACCGAGACTAAATCATGCATACGGTAGGTGAAGTGATTGAACTCTTTGTATATTAATGTCATTATAAATATGTAGGTTTTAAACATATTTTATTGCTTTTAATATACATATAAGCAAAAGGATTTGGTCACAATTTACACGAACATTAGTTACGACCATTCCTTACACAAAATGATTAACAAATACTCAAATACCCTCCATGTAATAAATACTGCGTGGAGCGTCGTTATCAATACAATCATATTGACATTTTTTATTCTTCTATATGATGAAACTAAGATATTTGTTATACTTTTCGGCATATAATACCACGACCACAAATATGCCAAATAGTTGTGATGCCTTTCTACCAATTACAAGAGTTATGCCCCTTTCCAAAAAAACGAAATTAAAGGTCTGAACAAATACTGTGATGATCTATTTTCATAATTGCATTCTTAAGATTCATAATTTTCAGAAACAGTTAAAAGTGAAAAATTATCAATTTTTCCGTGTGTCCCTTTGCGTATTAGTTACTAACACACGATGGCGGTTTGCTGACATTTAATTTAATAACGTTGTTGTTGTATGGTGTCGCTTTCAACAATTTTTCAGTCACATCGCGACGGTGTCTACTTGAGGCAGTTTTCTGAGCGCTGCCACACTGGAGTATCATGTCGATAACACATGGTATAATACCCCACCCAGTCACATTATACAGACACCGGACCGACCAGATCTAGAACTATCCTCTTAATACTGAGCGCCAAGCGAGGAAGCGTCTAGTACCATTTTTCAAGTCTTTGGTATTACCCGGCCTGGAATCGAAACCACGACCTTCCGCATGCGAGGCAGACGCTCTACTGCTAGACCACGTTGTGGTGTCGATTTAATAAAGCATTCGCCACCTCGGTGAGAACAAAGAAGAGAAGGTATGTCGCCATGGCTACTTACCTATAGTAGTCCTCCTTGCAGTACACGTTACCCTCGCGCACAAAGCACGTGAGCTCGTTATCAAGGTGTAGTTTACAATCATAACACTGTAAACAGTGCACGTGCCAATGTTTCTCGGCGGCCATCAGGAAATATCGATCGTCAATACGGCATCCACACCCGGCACAGTAGCGACAATCGCCCGAGCCGTTCATGTCGGGCATCGCCTGTGGAAAAAAAATATAGAAAAATCCAGTTTAGAGAAAATGTGCGATTCTACGGAGTTTAGTCCCTAGGGCAAATGGTCCCCGTCTCAGAGGAACCCCTGGGTTATCACTACGGAGTTTGAACGCAATGCAGAGATAATGATATCTCTCTATATCGAGACAGGGTACATGTGAAGTTGTTTAAAGGGTCTGAAACTAAGCAATAGTGACATATACATGTAGTTTGTTGTCCTTTTCCAATAGGTCTTACGCCATTTTCAACACATCATATGATTAATATAATAATAATAATAATGATAATAATAATAATAATAATAATAATAATAATAATATAATAATAATAATAATAATAATAATAATAATAATAATAATAAATAATAATAGTAATAATGATAATGATAATGATAATAATTTTAATAATAATAATAATAATAATGATGATGATAATAATAATAATAATAATAATAATAATAATAATAATAATAAATAATAATAATAATAATAATAATAAATAATAATAGTGATAATGATAATGATAATGATAATAATTTTAATAATAATAATAATAATAATAATAATAATAATAATAATAATAATGATAATAATAATAATAATAATAATAATAATAATAATAATAATAATAATAATAATAATAATAATAATAATAATAATAATAACAATAATAATAGTAATAATAATAATAATAACAATAATAATGATAATAATTATACTAATACTAATAATAATAATAATAAAGACTTTTATTAACGAGAGAACTCATTTGAATAAATTCAATCTTCCATTAGGCCCTCAACATATTTACAAAGTACAACATTAATTTAACATATAAACAAAAGAAATAAACAAGTATATAATTTTATTATATGAATGTATATCAATTTTGAAAAGAGCTACCCGATTTAATAGAATTGCTAAGCATTTTTACTCCATCGTAAATATAAAGCTTTGGACTGATTATCGGAATTGGCATTTTTTATATAAGACGGAATAAAGTTCCACAACGAAGAGCCTGAATAAGCTAAACGAATTTCGAAACATTTCAGAATTATGCTTAGGAGAATACAACTGTAGATTAGAGGATGACCGTAGTGTGCGTGTATGAACATTAGCTGTTGGAGTAAATATATCTTTGAGATATGCAGGAGCCTGGTCATTTAATAAATTATACATGAAATCTAACTCTTTCAGTAAACGTTTAAGCTCTGTGAATAATTCAGAAGAAGGAGTATCGTAATTTTTATCGAGGGTAAGTCTAGGTAGCTCTCTTTTGAAACCTAACAATTTTATCTACAAGTGAAATATTACAATTTCCCCAAATTACACAACAGTAATCTAAATGTGGTAAAATGTAAGCATTAAAAACATTACGCATTGGTACAGAAAGAAATACGTTGATGCAAGATAGAAGATAAAGTAATGAATTACATTTCTTTATAACATTGTCGACTTGAGTATGCCAAGACAGCGTATTATCAATCATAACTCCAAGTAATTTTTCATGTATACTTATTTTAATATAAATATGTCAGCCATAGTATGTATATATGTATAGATGACACATAAATTATATGCGATAACGTGTTGAAATTTGCTTTAAAACTCCATTAGGAAATAAATGCTTATAAAAAGAGCAAAATAGTTTTAACAAAATCGTCTCTTCTCTCTTATATTGGAAATAATTCTATCACTTCATTGAAAACAAATGTCAGAAAAAGAAAAGCTTCAGAAAGTATTGCAGTTGTTTAAAGCTGCTACCTTAAAACTACGTTAAGATGGAATTTCGAATCGTCGTAGTTTGATATTAGTTCGTTCAATGTTACAGATTACTGGTAATCGTAACGCAATGTCATTCTACGTACAAGCACACCATACCATATATTTTATAAGAACATTTTGAATTCTAAAGATATTGAACATGCATCTCAGGTCTCACAACACAGTTATTTTTTGCTCTAATTTCCATAAAAAATGAGGTCTAAAATTTCCGCGGTAAATAAATCCACATAGAAATGTTTTGAAGGATTTATTCCATAGCAGGAAATGTGTCTGTACATAAAATACACACTAACTGGTGGGTTGACCATAATGTTCTTTTTAAAGACAGTTCAGGGACAACCTTAGGTGATTTTTTTATAAAAGAAATCCTCAAATGCTCTTAAATAAATCCATCTGTTAAAATCCAATAAAAATCACTTTTTAAAAAAAACAAAAAACAAGTGATGTCTCATTGCGGTATATTCCACGCTAGCATTTGCTCTTCTACTCTTAAGTAAGAAATCACGTAGATTATGAACCATTTTGAAAATATTACTAACCAAATTACACAGGACTTGTTTAAGCCGAATAATCTTGGTACCGTCACAAAAAACGGGAACACAACTATGAAGTGAAACGTACACTACCTCATCTATAACAGCTCTGAACAACTCAGCCCAAATGTTAAAATAACTAATTTCTGTAAAAAAGAATTAGCTAACATGTGGACTAAAGCATTTAGAATGATTGAGTGTGATGTACTGTTCTAATACCATAGTGAAACCTGTTTGTAGAGCGATACACTTTGCTTCTACCTGCAGGTGTATAGTTCTCAATGTAAAGAAATGCATGTGTGTATCTGAACACATGTATACCTGCATATTTATTAATTAAACGCTGTTCAAATACTGTATATGCAAAGTAAGTGTACACATTAATAATTTCATGTACTTTTGCACAATAATTAACATTGCATAATTATGGCAATGTTTGAGCACTGTGCAATTGTACAAATGCATTTTTCATTTAATGCTGTTTAGGTATTGCGCAATATTCCATTTAATTGGCATTTATGCAATATTCCATTTAATGCTGTTAAGTATTTCGCAATATTCCATTTAATGCTGTTTTGGTATTGCGCAATAGTCCACTTAATGCTGTTTGGGTATTGCGCAATATTCCACTTAATGCTGTTTTGGTATTGCGCAATATTCCATTTAATGGGTATTGCGCAATATTCCATTTAATGCTGTTTAGGTATTGCGCAATATTCCATTTAATGGGTATTATGCAATATTCCATTTAATGCTGTTTAAGTATTGCGAAATATTCCATTTAATGCTGTTTTGGTATTGCGCAATATTCCATTTAATGCTGTTTTGGTATTGCGCAATATTCCATTTAATGCTGTTTTGGTATTGCCCAATATTCCACTTAATGCTGTTTTGGTATTGCGCAATATTCCATTTAATGGGTATTGCGCAATATTCCATTTAATGCTGTTTAGGTATTGCGCAATATTCCATTTATGGGTATTATGCAATATTCCATTTAATGCTGTTTAGGTATTGCGCAATATTCCATTTAATGGGTATTATGCAATATTCCATTTAATGCTGTTTAAGTATTTCGCAATATTCCATTTAATGCTGTTTTGGTATTGCGCAATATTCCACTTAATGCTGTTTGGGTATTGCGCAATATTCCACTTAATGCTGTTTTGGTATTGCGCAATATTCCACTTAATGCTGTTTGGGTATTGTGCACTATTCCATTCCATACAATTTGGGTATTGTGCAATATTCCATTTGATGCTATTTGGATATGGTGCAATAGTCCATTTAACGCGGTTTGGGTATTGTACAGGGGAAAATTTCATTTAATGCTGTTTGGGTATTGTGCAATATTCCATTTAACGCTGTTTGGGTATTGTACATAGGAATATTTCATTTAGTGCTGTTTTGGTATTGTGCAATATTCCATTTAACTGCTGTTTGGGTATTGTACATAGAATATTTCATTTAGTGCTGTTTTGGTATTGTGCAATATTCCATTTAACGCTGTTTGGGTATTGTACATAGAAATATTCCATTTAGTGCTGTTTGGGTATTGTGCAATATTCCATTTAATGCCTGTTTGGGTATTGTACACAGGAATATTTCATTTAGTGCTGTTTGGGTACTGTACAAATGAGAATTCCACTTAATGCTGTTTGTGTACTGTACACATAAATATTCCACTTAATGCTGATTGGGTATTGTGCAAGATTCCATTTAATGCTATTTGGGTGTTGTGCAAGATTCCATTTAATGCTATTTGGGTGTTGTGCAATATTCCAATTAATGCTATCTACAATATTCTATTTTATGGTGCTTGGGTTCTGTTCAAATGAATAGTTCGTGGAATGCTGTTTGGGTACTGTACAAATGAATATTCAATTTAATGCTGTTTGGGTATTGTACAAATGAATATTCAATTTAATGCTGTTTGGGTATCGTACAAATGAGTATTCCATTTAATGCTATTTGGGTACCGTACAAATGAATATTCCATTTAATGCTGTTTGGGTATCGTACAAATGAATATTCCATTTAATGCTGTTTGGGTGCTGAACGAATGAATATTTCATTTAATGCTGTTTGGGTATCGTACAAATGAGTATTCCATTTAATGCTGTTTGGGTGCTGTACAAATGAGTATTCCATTTAATGCTGTTTGGGTGCTGAACGAATGAAAATTTCATTTAATGCTGTTTGGGTATCGTACAAATGAATATTCCATTTAATGCTGTTTGGGTGCTGTACGAATGAATATTTCATTTAATGCTGTTTGGGTGCTGTACAAATGAGTATTCCATTTAATGCTGTTTGGGTGCTGAACGAATGAATATTTCATTTAATGCTGTTTGGGTATCGTACAAATGAGTATTCCATTTAATGCTGTTTGGGTGCTGTACAAATGAATATTCCATTTAATGCTGTTTGGGTATCGTACAAATGAATATTCCATTTAATGCTGTTTGGGTGCTGAACGAATGAATATTTCATTTAATGCTGTTTGGGTATCGTACAAATGAGTATTCCATTTAATGCTGTTTGGGTATCGTACAAGTGAGTATTCCATTTAATGCTATTTGGGTACCGTACAAATGAATATTCCATTTAATGCTGTTTGGGTATCGTACAAGTGAATATTCCATTTAATGCTATTTGGGTATCGTACAAATGAATATTCCATTTAATGCTGTTTGGGTGCTGAACGAATGAATATTTCATTTAATGCTGTTTGGGTATCGTACAAATGAGTATTCCATTTAATGCTGTTTGGGTGCTGTACAAATGAGTATTCCATTTAATGCTGTTTGGGTGCTGAACGAATGAAAATTTCATTTAATGCTGTTTGGGTATCGTACAAATGAATATTCCATTTAATGCTGTTTGGGTGCTGTACGAATGAATATTTCATTTAATGCTGTTTGGGTGCTGTACAAATGAGTATTCCATTTAATGCTGTTTGGGTGCTGAACGAATGAATATTTCATTTAATGCTGTTTGGGTATCGTACAAATGAGTATTCCATTTAATGCTGTTTGGGTATCGTACAAATGAATATTCCATTTAATGCTGTTTGGGTGCTGAACGAATGAATATTTCATTTAATGCTGTTTGGGTATCGTACAAATGAGTATTCCATTCAATGCTGTTTGGGTGCTGTACAAATGAGTATTCCATTTAATGCTGTTTGGGTGCTGAACGAATGAATATTTCATTTAATGCTGTTTGGGTATCGTACAAATGAGTATTCCATTTAATGCTGTTTGGGTATCGTACAAATGAATATTCCATTTAATGCTGTTTGGGTGCTGAACGAATGAATATTTCATTTAATGCTGTTTGGGTATCGTACAAATGAATATTCCATTTAATGCTGTTTGGGTATCGTACAAATGAATATTCCATTTAATGCTGTTTGGGTGCTGAACGAATGAATATTTCATTTAATGCTGTTTGGGTATCGTACAAATGAGTATTCCATTTAATGCTGTTTGGGTGCTGTACAAATGAGTATTCCATTTAATGCTGTTTGGGTGCTGAACGAATGAAAATTTCATTTAATGCTGTTTGGGTATCGTACAAATGAATATTCCATTTAATGCTGTTTGGGTGCTGTACGAATGAATATTTCATTTAATGCTGTTTGGGTGCTGTACAAATGAGTATTCCATTTAATGCTGTTTGGGTGCTGAACGAATGAATATTTCATTTAATGCTGTTTGGGTATCGTACAAATGAGTATTCCATTTAATGCTGTTTGGGTGCTGTACAAATGAGTATTCCATTTAATGCTGTTTGAGTGCTGAACGAATGAAAATTTCCTTTAATGCTGTTTGGGTATCGTACAAATGAGTATTCCATTTAATGCTGTTTGGGTGCCGTACAAATGAGTATTCCATTTAATGCTGTTTGGGTGCTGTACAAATGAGTATTCCATTTAATGCTGTTTGGGTGCTGTACGAATGAATATTTCATTTAATGCTGTTTGGGTATCGTACAAATGAGTATTCCATTTAACGCTGTTTGGGTGCCGTACAAATGAATATTTCATTTAATGCTGTTTGGGTATCGCACAAATGAGTATTCCATTTAATGCTGTTTGGGTGCTGAACGAATATTTCATTTAATGCTGTTTGGGTGCTGTACAAATGAGTATTCCATTTAATGCTGTTTGGGTGCTGAACGAATGAATATTTCATTTAATGCTGTTTGGGTATCGTACAAATGAGTATTCCATTTAATGCTGTTTGGGTGCTGTACAAATGAGTATTCCATTTAATGCTGTTTGAGTGCTGAACGAATGAAAATTTCCTTTAATGCTGTTTGGGTATCGTACAAATGAGTATTCCATTTAATGCTGTTTGGGTGCTGTACAAATGAGTATTCCATTTAATGCTGTTTGGGTGCTGTACGAATGAATATTTCATTTAATGCTGTTTGGGTATCGTACAAATGAGTATTCCATTTAACGCTGTTTGGGTGCCGTACAAATGAATATTTCATTTAATGCTGTTTGGGTATCGTACAAATGAGTATTCCATTTAATGCTGTTTGGGTGCTGTACAAATGAGTATTCCATTTAATGCTGTTTGGGTGCTGTACGAATGAATATTTCATTTAATGCTGTTTGGGTATCGTACAAATGAGTATTCCATTTAACGCTGTTTGGGTGCCGTACAAATGAATATTTCATTTAATGCTGTTTGGGTATCGTACAAATGAATATTCCATTTAATGCTGTTTGGGTATCGCACAAATGAATATTTCATTTAATGCTGTTTGGGTATCGTACAAATGAGTATTCCATTTAATGCTGTTTGGGTGCTGAACGAATGAATATTTCATTTAATGCTGTTTGGGTACTGTACGAATGAAAATTTCATTTAATGCTGTTTGGGTATCGTACAAATGAGTATTTCATTTAATGCTGTTTGGGTGCTGAACGAATGAATATTTCATTTAATGCTGTTTGGGTATCGTACAAATGAGTATTCCATTTAATGTTGTTTGGGTATCGTACAAATGAGTATTCCATTTAATGCTGTTTGGGTGCTGAACGAATGAATATTTCATTTTATGCTGTTTGGTAATCGTACGAATGAAAATTTCATTTAATGCTGTTTGGGTACTGTACGAATGAAAATTTCATTTAATGCTGTTTGGGTATCGTACAAATGAGTATTCCATTTAATGCTGTTTGGGTGCTGTACGAATGAATATTTCATTTAATGCTGTTTGGATATCGTACAAATGAGTATTCCATTTAATGCTGTTTGGGTGCTGAACGAATGAATATTTCATTTAATGCTGTTTGGGTATCGCACAAATGAGTATTCCATTTAATGCTGTTTGGGTAACGTACAAATGAGTATTCCATTTAATGCTGTTTGGGTGCTGAACGAATGAATATTTCATTTTATGCTGTTTGCGTATCGTACAAATGAGTATTCCATTTAATGATGTTTGGGTGCTGTACGAATGAAAATTTCATTTAATGCTGTTTGGGTATCGTACAAAGGAGTATTCCATTTAATGCTGTTTGGGTGCTGAACGAATGAATATTTCATTTAATGCTGTTTGGGTATCGTACAAGTGAGTATTCCATTTAATGCTGTTTGGGTATCGTACAAAGGAGTATTCCATTTAATGCTGTTTGGGTGCTGTACAAATGAAAATTTCATTTAATGCTGTTTGGGTATCGTACAAATGAGTATTCCATTTAATGCTGTTTGGGTGCTGAACGAATGAATATTTCATTCAATGCTGTTTGGGTACCGTACAATTGAGTATTCCATTTAATGCTGTTTGGGTATCGTACAAATGAGTATTCCATTTAATGCTGTTTGGGTGCTGAACGAATGAAAATTTCATTTAATGCTGTTTGGGTATCGTACAAATGAGTATTCCATTTAATGCTGTTTGGGTGCCGTACAAATGAAAATTTCATTTAATGCTGTTTGGGTATCGTACAAATGAGTATTCCATTTAATGCTGTTTGGGTGCTGTACGAATGAATATTTCATTCAATGCTGTTTGGGTACCGTACAATTGAGTATTCCATTTAATGCTGTTTGAATGTTGTACATATGAATATTCGTTTCAATGTTGTTTAGGTACCGTACAAATGAGTCTTCCATTTAACGCTGTTTTGGGTACAGTACAAATGAAAATTCCATTTAACGCTGTTTGGGTGCTGTACAAATGAATATTTCATTTAACGCTGTTTTGGGCACAGTACAAATGAGTATTCCATTTAACGCTGTTTGGGTGCTGTACAAATGAATATTTCATTTAATGCTGTTTGGGTATCGTACAAGTGAGTATTCCATTTAATGCTATTTGGGTGCTGAACGAATGAATATTTCATTTAATGCTGTTTGGGTATCGTACAAGTGAGTATTCCATTTAATGCTGTTTGGGTGCTGTACAAATGAAAATTCCATTTAACGCTGTTTGGGTGCTGTACAAATGAATATTTCATTTAATGCTGTTTGGGCACAGTACAAATGAGTATTCCATTTAACGCTGTTTGGGTGCTGTACAAATGAATATTTCATTTAATGCTGTTTGGGTATCGTACAAGTGAGTATTCCATTTAACGCTGTTTGGGTGCTGTACGAATGAATATTTCATTTAATGCTGTTTGGGTATCGTACAAGTGAGTATTCCATTTAATGCTGTTTGGGTGCTGTACAAATGAAAATTCCATTTAACGCTGTTTGGGTGCTGTACAAATGAATATTTCATTTAACGCTGTTTTAGGTACCGTACAAATGAGTATTCCATTTAATTCTGTTTGAGTGCTGTACGAATGAATATTTCATTTAATGCTGTTTAGGTACTGTACAAATGAGTATTTAATTTAATGCTGTTTAGGTACTTTACAAGTGAGTATTCCATTTAACGCTGTTTTGGTGCTGTACGAGTGAATATTTCATTTAACGCTGTTTAAGGTACCGTACAAATGAGTATTCCATTTAATTCTGTTTGAATGCTGTACGAATGAATATTTCATTTAATGCTGTTTAGGTACCGTACAAATGAGTATTCAATCTAATGCTGTTAAGGTACTTTACAAGTGAGTATTCCATTTTATGTTGTTTGTGTGCTGTACGAATGAGTATTCCATTTTATGCTGTTTGTGTGATGTACGAATAAGTATTCCATTTTATGCTGTTTGGGTACTATACAAATTAACATTTGATTTAACACTGTTTTTGGTCACTGTACAAATGAGTATTCCATTGAATGCTGTTTGGGTACTATACGAATTAACATTTGATTTAGCGCTGTTTTGGTCACTGTACAAATGCGTATTTAATGTATCTCTGTTTGAGTATTATACATGTTTGTTGTACACGTAAGTATAACTTACAATGCACAACGGTGTGTGAGTGAATACTGTATATGCATATTTACATAAACGACGTTCGGGTACAAAAAAGATAGTATGTAATAAACAAATGAATGTTGTATATAACGCGGATTGAATATTGTACAAATAAATATTGTAAAAGAAATTATTTTTTTAATATTGCATAATAAATATTGTACAAATGAATAGTGTACGTATCAATATTGTGTTAATAAATATTGTACAAATGAATATTATATAATGAATAGTACACAAATGAATATTGTACATATCAATATTGTATAATGAATGTTGTAAAAATGAATATTGAATAATGAATATCCTATACTGAATATTGTTTAATGTACACATATATACAAATGAAGATTGTATATAACACTGATTTGAATATTGTACACTTGAATATTGCAAAAGTTCAACTCCAACCTTTCGCATTGGATGCGGACGCTCGACCACTAGGTCACCGCTGCGGTATAAAGTAAATAAGATATCAGAAAACCATAAAAAGCACATTGTAGAAGCTAAAAACAAATTATGTAAGTGTTAATGTATATTTATATAAATGGTCAAGAATTAAAGTCAACTAAGTGATCTAAATCGCTGCATCTCGGTCATCTTTTTTAATCAAGACTGAGTCAATCAAAAGAAGAGACTTGAAATTAAAACTAAAAAAAAGAAAATAAGTTATGTGGTGAACGATACAAACAATGTACACGCAGAATCGCAGAGTAAAAATGCGGTGTATGTTTAAGTTTTTATTTACCGCCGCGCTTTATACAAGCCATTTTGGCGAGCAAGGAGCGAAGGCGCTTTGAAGTGGAAATATTATTACCGAGAATTGTAACGATACAGGAAAGCATGCTTATTTATTCATTATATTCGTTAAGATTAATCTTCTGGAGCCTGTATCACGGATTGCTTTCTCTTTTAAGCGATAGTGATACATTGCATTTATACTTCAAATAAAGGAATTGCTATTTTAAGTGCCAAAAAAAAACTTCTTTTTTTTTAAACTTTGATACAATCAATGAACGTTGTAAATATGCACATATCAGTGTTACAGTGTACATGGGTATTCCGTGATTTTGTAATTTGCTATGATAAATAATGTTATACTAATTTTATATTTTTTTATTATTATTGTTATCGTAATATATTATTATTATTATTATTTTTTATTGTTATAAAAATATCATTACAATTATTATAATTATCATTATTGTTATCATTATTATTATTATTATTATTATTATTATTATTATTATTATCATTATCATCATCATCATAATCATCATTATCATCATCATCATCATCATCATCATCATCATCATCATCATCATCATCATCATCATCATCATCATCATTATTATTATTATTATTATTATTATTATTATTATTATTATTATTATTATTATTATTATTATTATGTTGCATTTCAGCAGGAATGCCTATTATTTAAGTTTATATTTACATGTTAATATAGCGTTTGGTTTTTTACGTGGGGAAATAGAAATTGTTTAAGTATCTCATAAGTCTTATGCGAATTGTTTTTGTGACCCTAATAAATGTATTTTATTTTATATTATAGTATAGGGCCTAATATAACTCCTGATCGATGGCGGTATATACACATTAGTAACGAGATCATGTGCATACTTCATACCGTGACTAAAGTCAATACCATTTCTCATATCATGCCTAATACCTTAAGTTATAATTATATTGTCGACTGGCTCCTGTTTCACCAACATTTACTTAAATACTTAAAAACTTAAATCTAATAATAGCAGGGCCCAGGTGATCATGGTTTAAGACGGGTTCCAGTAAAACTGCATAGTGTTGCATTGATATTGATTATAAAATAGATAAATAACCAGTCGAAACTTAGTTCAGGTTTTAAAAATTTAAGCAAAATGTTGGTGAAACAGGAGCCAATCAGATATATAATTACATGTAGGAACCAGTCGAATATATAATTACATGTGCCGTGTTTTATATATATATATATATGTAAACTATGGTGCTTGTTTTTTATATTAACATTTTATATCAAACATCGATAGTGAAACAAGTTCTTACAACATATGCAAATCATGCTCGGCGTCTTCCAGGGTAGGACCTGGCTCCTGTTTTACCAACAATTTCTTCAGTTTTACTTAAATACTTAAGAACTTATCTTAAAATTTGACTGGTTATGTAAGCATTTTTAATCAATGTCAATGAAATCCAATCCTTTTTTTTTTGGAAGCAGTCTAAAACCAAGAACTAAGATTTAAGTATATTAGCATTTACTTAAACAGGAGCCAGTATTAAGTGACGTGCCCGCACATGGCCGTGGCGGGGTGATCGAGTCCACAATCTTCCGATCTTGGGTCCGATGCTTTGACGGCGACAACGCGACTGTTAAGACATAACAGGTCAGTGGCCCAAAATATGAACATTTAAAACTTATATTCATTTCAAGATACAACTACAAGATTATTTCAATATTTTGATTCATGCTTGAAAAAAAAATACGAGTATATTTTCATTGAGAAAATAGCAGACGTCACGTCAACATTTAAAACTCAGAGACCGGCCTACACCCAGCGTACATCCACGGTGTGCTATATAACACAAGCGAATGTGGATTAACGTAAACTGTTGACAGTTGCTGTCATGAGTTAAGTCGAATTAAGTGTATGTACCAAAAATATTTACACGCTCTGTAATCCAGTGTACAAACTTTCTTATATTTCCGACTTCTGGTGTTTTGATTGTTGTGCAAGAATAGACAACCGCCCGTTTATATGTTGTTTGTTTTAGATCTCACGCTAAGTAGAAAAATAAAGAAAGGCTAAGTTTAGTGACTTTTCTACCGTTTGTATTTCTCGTCTGAGATACGGTACACTACTATATAGGCATATTTGCTATTCCCTGTCTATTTGGTACTTCGTATTATAAACCATAATAATGCCATTTGTTTGGTGAAATCTGAACTATAGCTGTCATAAGTGTGTTTTGTAGTTATTATCCATTGTACTATAGTATGGTAGATCTACTTTGTGGAGAAACCATTGTTATGTACAAGTAAATATGTATTATATGTTACATTAGGTCAAGGTCGGAGTAACTATCTATGTCTCATACATCTTTTAAAACATCACACAAAAAAAATACAGTAGCAGTTATTTTCGTTTAATATAGTGAAATAATAAAATAAAAGAGGCAGAAGAGAAGACGAGGAATGAACAAGAAAAAGATAAAGAAGGAAAAGAAGAAGAAGAAGAAGGGGAAAAGACGAATAAGAAATCGAATGTGTTATTTTGTGTTTTTATCTTTTTGAATGTTGTGTCTGCTTTTCCCCCTTATATATATATTAAATAAATCTTTTTTATGCAGTCTGTGCAATTCAATTCAATTCCCATTCCCATATTATGCTTAATAAAGTGGTGTTCTCAAATGCTCTAGGTTATATACCGTTACACTGGACAAGACCGCTTCTAATTTCATCCGTCTGCTATATACATTCTGCATCTTCAGCAGTAAGCCAATGTTGACAGACCACATTCCAAACTTTATCAACAAGCGTATTTATATCGGCTCTTGTTTCTGTCTTAATATTTACAGTTTTAAATGTAAACAGAATAAATAAATACGACCCATAAGATATATAAAAATAAATCATTAAAATACAAATACAAAAAATAAATAAATAAAAAGGATATGGTAAATACACCCAGATGTTTGTTACTTAACCTAATTAGAGTTTTCCATAACCTCCACGTCGTATGATAGGATACTTGTTATCAGTATAAAATATAAAATACATGTACATGACGGCAGAATGAAGTTAGTTTCATATTTGGGTTTCGTCGTTCGTTATTCGTTATTCGACATGAAACTAGCCATAGCCGAGATCTTCTCCGCCTCCAGTATTGAAGAGTTAAATACTTGAATATCGAAAAACAAAAAACGAATTCATAATATCAACTTGTGTCTAACTTTTGCCTGATGTTGGACTTAATGTTAGCCTCACCTCGCCTACAATTCCAAGTTATTATGTATATCTATAACTAAGACTGCATATCGTATCCTAACTATAAACATATCTTGAAATTATGGTCGTTTTAAACTTATATACTTTACATCGATTGTGAAACAGATTCTTTTAACTTCTGACAAATCACGCACGAAGTCTTCCTGGGTAGGACCAAGCTCCTGTTTAACCACTTTTCCTTAAGTTTTACTAACATATTTGGGTGGTACCAGTACTCACAGTGTCTTGGAATTATAGGTATATAAAGAAAAAGAATATTTAGTATACAAGTATATCCATTGTGCAGTGAATTAATTACACTGTTTATATGTCGCTGGTATTATGCGGAACTAAATAAACTTAAAAACACGGAGGATCTGTGTAACATGTACTTGTCCACAAACATTAACACGGCTAAACGACAAAATCTTAAAAAATATCAGTCTCAGTTTAGTTGTGTTTATTTTGTTTATTACAGAAGAGTCTTGTGTAACCTAAGGTGTAGTTTTCCATTATTATTTTCTGGGGTGAGGATGGGGTGGGGTTGGTGGTAATCAAAGGGCTATGGTTGGGAGGGAGGTCATGGGTCCGACCCTCCGCCACGGCTATGTATAGTGCCCCTGACCATGATACTGTATCCGCATGTATGCTTAGTACTGGGGTCCTACCAAGGAAGTCTTCGAGCGTGGTTTGTCTGAGTTGTAAAAACTTGATGAAACATGAATACTTTAAAAATAACCAGGGAGCGCTTGAATCACTATATATGTAATATGTCATCCGTGAAAACTTAAGGTAGTTAAAACTGTATTAGAATTGTATTTAATCAATCTATTTCATAATTACAAACAAAAACTATTGATGGAATTCTCATCACGTTGCCTGGAAATATTTTATTTAAACAAATTACATTGGACGTTTAAAGCATAACTGCTTGATTATGATGTGCATGTGAAAATTTCTATAAAAGATGTAATTCAAACAATTGTTTTAATTGAACTCACGTAAAAAATACCCCCATCCTCACCCAAAATGTGCGATATATTTTTATATGATGCACTATTGTAATCGTTATTCATATAATTATATGTCGCAACTATTAGAGTGGGCGTTTCTTTTTGACGTGAGTATATATTAAATCTAATTTTGATAAAAACGAAAACTAATTCCTGATATGAACACTCGCATTAATGCGAACGTTGTAGAATACACACCATGTGGTTTTAAACGAATTTGTTTTCTTTCAGCACATGTAATTATTTATAGCGATGAGATTGCTTACTTTTAACAGTGACTAAATTCCATATGTCTCCTATAATATGTCCTGGCCTGTATACACAGCATTTCCCATCCTGAGCATGCATTCCAATCTCATATTTCTCATTTCAATTAATACTAGTTCAATTAAATTATGTCTGACCAATTTTAATATTTTTGTCAATTATTATGTTGATATGAATATGCTCAGTGTTTCAACAATCGATGAATAACTTATATATCCCTAAGTATTGTTTTCCCTTTTTCTTATGTGACTGTGTTATTTAGTTTATACTAATTTATTTTTATTTTAGCTTGATTGCGAAGGAAGCTCAAAACTTAAACGAAACGCTCTCGAGTCCACTTCCTGGATAAAACCAGTACTGAGTAGTTTATTAGAGGCATCGGATCGAGCTGGGTATCGAACCCGCAAACTCTGGCATAAGCGGCAAACGTTATAACCACTTTGCTACCGCCCCGCCTTATTCCTGTTTTATTCAGTGCATTGATGTAATAATGTATATATGTCTTGAGGACATCGGGGAAGACCGACTTGTTCAAATGAATTCTCTCGTTAACTAAATACTTTATTACCACTATTAAGCTGCGTCTGTAGAACATTTTAAATGTTAACTTACATTCACATGTTTTCTAATAAACTTTGCATTTTTAATTTTCAGCTCACGTTGAAGTGCTTTGTGAAAACAGGACATGTCCTTTTCTGTACTGGGTTCGAGGTTATAAAATGTTTTAAGCATGATCTCATATTCAACTAAAATGAATGGCTTCATTATAACAATATCAGTGTAAATAATTTGTGTTTATATATCATAAATCCTGGAAGTTATGTTTGAGTAGGAATTTGAGTTATTGAAATTAATTGAAATGAATTGAAATTGATTGAAATGAATTGAATTAAATTTAAAAAGGTGATTTTCTATGACTATAATCTGTTAAACCACAACTTACAAAAAAAAACAATCATGTTCAGACGGACAAATTGTCGTGTACCGATATGCCTACCTCATTTAAATATTCCATATCATTGCTTTCGGTCCTGCTGTATCTATCTTCATATCGTACTGACCCGTCGCCGTCTAGGGGCTGCAGGTTCTCCACCATCCTAATGTGTGTCCTCCCCTTCCCTTCCCGGACTGAACTCATTAATTACACTTGTAATATCACGTGTTAATGCATTCTCCAGACGCACCCACGGGACGGTTGTTATTACTATACCACTTGTAAATGTATCAAGAAAACTATGGTTGTTGTTATTTTTTCACCTGTGATGTGTTTTCATTCAAATCAGGGTATAATTATATAAACTAAATATAGACTATATATAAGCATCGCATTTCGAACAATGTTATATATATATAAAAACATATATTATATACGCGCGCGCCAATTAGTGGTTACGCGGTTTTGCGTTTGGCAAAGAATTACACGCGCACACGTCCTTTGATAAATTCTACTTCCAAATTTCCGTTTTTCGTTTTTCAGTTAGTACATGTAAACACGTCTGACTGCGTAAAACAAACAACTGTAAATGTCCTACTGTAACAAAATATAAACACTGTTTTGACTTATCAATAGCAAAACTTATAAACATCGCAGCAGCGTCAATGACGAGAAAGGTAACACTTATACACGCAGTAAGTCCGAGCTTCCAAAACGAATGTCATAAATGACAATTCCCTTATCAAACAGTGGGAAGAATTCTTGATTTTAATCCGTATTTGTTTATTCAAACCGTGACAAGTATTAGAGAAGAACTGAATATTTATCATGCTGATCAGTTTATTTGAAAAACGGCTCAATTTTACAGACTTTCCCAGCGTGAATCTCTCCGGTATTATTTGTTAACCAGGTGGGCGTGGTTTTGGGCTCTCCATTATGCGTTGCGTGTCAGGTGGGCGTGACTAGGTATGAAGAAATGGTGCCGAGTCATCGATCGGCACAGATCGGTACCTCCCTGCTCGGAGATAGCGCTCGTTCAGAGGGAGAATAGACGAAATGTAAAACAGCAAAGAAACTGTTTCCAATATTGACTTCTGATTGGAGGAAGGCTCCGTTTTATTCCAGAGCATATTTAATTTACAAAAGGCAGACATTCCGATA